>JAECXJ010000001.1:7742500-8992500 GCA_018152295.1 Drosophila carrolli
TGCCGTAGGGCGAGCGATCCTGCTTGCGCTCCGATGGTCTTCGCATCGGTCCCACGCCCACGCTGCGTCCACGCGATTCGCGATACGTCGTCGGGGAACCACCTCCGCCTCCGCTGGCCAAGCCATCTGGCGAGGCTCCACCGCCGCTGGCTCCACTGCCGGAACCACTGCCGCCACCGCCTCCTGTCCCATTACCAGATCCTGGAGAGGATTGGCTCACCTCCTGACCGCCGCCCAGGCACTCCAGTATCTTCTGATTGGCCGGCGGATCGTCCCTCTTCGTGGCATATACCTCCTTCATGATTCGCTCAAACTCGGCCGTTCCCTCCGCCTGCTTTTGCTTCTGAAGCGCGATCTTTTCGCTGAACTTTCGCGGATTGGCCATTGTGGAGGTTTAGTCTGGATGAAGGAATCTGTTTGAAAATAGGTAATAATTATATATTTAATAACTTGGCTGGAAAGATCTAAAGGCATAGGTTTTGAGTTCGTTTTGCTTTTCAAAAGGAAAATATTTGAGATTGGTAAACCCATGTCTAGAGTATCTTATTTAATTAGCATGTGATTTGTTTTGAATTTCCATTATAAGTTGTTATGTAGGAATGCAGTTGTTAGTTGGGTGATCGCAAGTTAGTTTCTAGACTTTAAAGTGAATATTATTTACTTATTATTTAGATGACATTAAAAAAAACTTGAGGAACAGCAAATATAATTATTTTACTTGTTCTGTTACAAAATAAAACCATTATACAAATAGTTATGATTTGAAATGAATAAAATCCCTAGACGACCATAACTGTTTTTTTTTTACTTTTTATACCCGTTACTCGTAGAGTAAAAGGGTATATTGTATTCGTGCAAAAGTATGTAACAGCTAGAAGGAAGCGTTTCCGACCCTATAAAGTATATATATTCTTGATCAGGGTCACTAGCCGAGTCGATATAGCCATGTCCGTCTGTCCGTCTGTCCGTCTGTCTGTCCGTCTGTCTGTCTGTCTGTCTGTCCGTATGAACGCTGAGATCTCGGAAACTATAAAAGCTAGAAGATTGGCATTTTGCATGCAGATTCTAGGAGTTCCTACGCAGCGCAAGTTTGTTTCAAAAAGGTGCCACGCCCCCTTTAACGCCCACAATCGCTTATATACGATTTGAAAAATTTAAATATTTCGAAAAGTAAAAATGCAGTCTTATTGAGTTTATCAATACCTATCGAAATGTTGAAGAAATTTTTCAAATCGGACCATTCGTTAAAAAGTTATGCGTGATCAAAGTTTCTATTTCCATCTCCCTCGCACTCCCTTTACCTGAGTAACGGGTATCTGATAGTCGGGGCACCCGACTATAGCGTTCTCTCTTGTTTTTTATCAATCTATTCCATTTGGTTTATGTTTAATTTCTTGAAAGCACAAATAACTTCTGCTCATTTGATTGGTTGAATTGAAAGATATTTATTTATTTATTTACGATGCAATGAATTATATAAGCACTACCAATAGGTATGGGCCATGTGAGGTCAACAAATTAGTGCAATGTGAAAATGTTTAAATTATTTGTCATAAAATAAAAATTACATTTGCCGATCAATTATGATTTATTAAAAAAAATGAGTCAAACATTAAAATCGCCACAAATTTATCTGGCTCTATTCTGCAATCGCGAAAAGGTGGAACCTTCAATCTGTTGCCATAAGCTAGCTCATCCATCTCAAGGAATTTCCGCTCCCTGAGCGCACACCTTTATCCCCCTTGTATCTGCCGGCGAAGGGCATGGAAATGTTTTACCAGCGGGGCGGCATCCACCCGTAAAACCCCCTCCCCATTCTGGTTTTATCAATTTGTCAGTAGAGCGAGCGGCTTGCTGATAAGCCAGATACAGATACAAAACAGTCGACATTTTGTCCGAGTCCCAGTCAGAATTCGCATTCGCATACGCTTTCGGATTCCGATGCCGATTCGGGTTCGGATTCGGATTCAGGTCCACGCCATGCGTAGTAATGTTTGCCCGGTTGTCCCGGTCTTGGTTTGTCCCTCTCTCTTCACTCAATTTCAATGCCATTGCATAACGAGTGTCATATGTACGAACATGTGTACATATGCGATTTATATCTGCCGAGTGTTCAAAAAGGGCGGGAAAAAGCGACGAGCAGGGCAAACAACAAGTTTTGTAGTTCTTTGAAAGCGACTGTTTGGTTTGGGTATAGTCTTGGAAGGGTGGGGTGTTTTATCGGGGGGGGGCGGCTTTTCGTCGCCACCTGCAGCTGCATTATGCAAATGTCGCGAATTGCGTAGCAAACGAAATAATCTTTTTTTTCTTTGCATTAATTTATTCCGGTTCCGCGGCAGTGCAAAGTTGAAGCATTCTGCTCGTTGCTTTGATTCGATGTTTTTTTCGGTCACACATGAAGGGCATTTTAAAAACAACTTTTAGCCACGTTTTCCCAAAAAAAAATAAAATCGAACCTCAGATTATGCTCCAAATATGTGTAGCTTCCTTAAGACAAAAACTATAAACCAGTTCCACAGCTTTTGACAACTTTTAGATGAGTTTCGATCGATGATGATGATCATACTCGTCTGATGCGTTGACAAAAGCCTGAAGTGGTGAACAATAACCGCTCAAAAAACAATATAAGCAAGCCAAAATCAAAAATTGCTCTTTATCTTTCGCAAGACATGAAAATATGGGTTCTCAGATGGGTTCAGTTCTTATCAAATTGGTAAACTCTGTATCTACTCATGGGTAGTGGAAAAAATATAAGTTCCCGAACGTGATTGTACAAAATGAAAAATGTAAATATTGGTGAGACTCTTTCGAATCAAATAAAAGTTTATGTTCTTTTGCAGCTTTTATATATATTAACTAACTCGAAAGAATAAATAATCAATTTTTATGTTATGTAATATCATAAAACAAAAAACAAATACGATTTAAAGGATTTCCTAAGCAGAAACATAAAAGAAATTTAAATTAATAACCTTGTCTTTAAAATTATTTCAAGAAATTTATTACCCAATTTTACTATGATAAAATGCAAATATTACTCATTTTTCATATTGCTGGTTATATTTTAAACATTTCTATGCATTTTTTTGTATGTATGACGCTGTTTCTATTTACGATAGAAATTACTCATTTAGATATTTATACTGCAACGGAAGTTTATAAAAAAATATATTAAAGCAATGACGAATTTGAACTCTGGGAGTTTTTAAAGCTGGGAAATTCATTCTCTTTACACCATGTTTTCCCCAAGAAACCTAACTGCTGAATGAACCTCTCAAGTTCCCGAACACTTAAAAAACCCAACCCCTAATTCAGGCTCATTAATTTCAACCATTAGCTAATATAACCTTATCGATTTCTTGTTCAGGTGACAAAAAGAGCAGCTCAATTAAATCGATTGATGTTATTTCTTTTGAGAAATTCTTGGAACTGCCGTAAGATTTAAGATGTTTGGTATTAAATATTACTAGAGAGTTGTTGCTAGATTTTGTGAACGTGTTAATTCTAGCTAAATGCTGACTCATTTTAGCTATGTATGTTAAACATCGCTTAGTGATATACTCAGAAAATGCCAATTTTAATGATTGTTGTTTACTAAATAGTTAGGGTAACTCTACATAGTTTTGCTTATTAATACCCGAAGGAGGTTTTTCATTCATATTCAAATGAGTTTCACTTTGTTACTATCTTTATTTTTCTTTAGAACCCTATACTATGACTAATCCCAGTAGATATCGGAAGTGTAAGACCCATTATGGCTAAAACGCGATGCAGGAGCAAAGAGATTTTGAATGCGGCTCACACTTTTGGCCGAGGCGGCAATTGTGGCCATAAAAAGGCCGAGCACGCCTCAAAACAAACAAAGGTAGGAATTACTTTTTGGGAGGGAGTGGGGTTTTTTTGGGGGGTAGGTATTTAAGGGGAGGGGTTTTGTTGAGCAAAGCGGAAATATTCCCACGAATCGATAATGACATTCAATAATTATTTAATAAACTGCGACCGATAAAAATGCTTTATTGAGCATACTCTGCACAGAAACAAACAGATGGATTTCCAATCAAAATGACAATTACATTTTTAAATATGTGGATATGTAATTAGATGTTACGACAGATTGTCTTCCTCGAGAAACAAAAAATAAGAGTTCAAATCCTACAGGTGAATAAATGTGTATATTATAAATTATATTTAATTTCAATTGATATAATATTAACATGTATTCCTAACGATTAAAAATTTTTTTTATTGTTGGCTTTTTAGTAAAAGGTGCAAAATGAAACCAAAAATCAAATATTTTTCTTTCTCTGTATGTGTGAATGGCCCATTTTATTTCCATCTCTCTCCCTATTTATCCATTTCTCTCTCTTTTCCTATTTCTCACATTTGTCTCCTGAGAATCGCTTATCAGCCGATTTTTTTTTACAGCCACGCGCGTTCCCTGGAATTTTTGAATAATTTCCGATGTTTGTTTATTTATCGCGCGGCGCAACCGCAACAGTTGAAAGAAAATAAAAGGGAAAAAGGGGGGAAAACATTTGCAGAAAAGTGTGCAAAGCGAAGAGGCGGCAAAAACAAAACGAACGGGCAGAGGCGTTACTTACATTCTCTCTCTTTCGCCGCTAACTCCAATTGGATCTCTTGCTTTCTCTGTCGCTCTTGTGCTATGCAAATTGGATTCTTGCTTGATTAAAATCTCATATAGAAGAATTTAATTTTTGGCGCTTTTTTGTTGTTATTGTTATGGGTTTTTGCTTTTTTGTTTTGCGTCGTCTGATAAAACCAGATTTGATTTTGAGTTGTTTGCGAGCCGAGAGTTGTTAAATCCGAAAATCGGTTTGTTGAGGGATTATTTAAACAACTGATTGTTTTTTTTTTGCCTTTTTCGCCTCGCTCTTACACACACACACAGCCGCACGCGCACGCACACTTGGACAGGTTTATTGTTTTAACGCAAAACTGCGACGTTGTTTTTTTTTGTATTTTGCGCTCTCAGCTGGTTGGCACTTTTTTTTGCGCTATTTTTTTTTTGGTTACCGCATGAAAAGTGAAAAACTTTTGTTGCGCCTTTGACCTCTTTTCACATAGACACACGCACACACACAGAGGCGGACGAGTGTGCCTCCAATTGGGAGTCCAATTGGGATTACAGCACGCAGCAACGGCGGCGGCGGCCGATTCTATATTGCATTTCCTTGATTTCAATATATTCTTTGCTCCGATTTTTTGGCTTTTGTTTTTCGCACACTAATAGGAAATCTCACCAACACACAAGAACGCACAGCGACACCGATACACCGACACACACAGGCACGCGGGGCGGTAGATTTTTGCGGGCAACGGGACTTTTACCGTTGTGCACACTCACTTCGCAGCAATCTCGTATTTTTATTTTCGTTTATTTTGCGTTTTTTATGCCCCTATTTTGCTCTGCTGCACTCTCTCACTCGCATAGAGAACAACTTATTATTGCTGCTGCTGCTGCCTAGCTTCTTCTTCTTCGCTCATCTTCGTCGCTGTGATGATGGCTCTTCACTTTTTTCGTTTTGTTCCGTGCTTTTTCCGCTTTTCGGCGCACGCCGTTTTAATCAACTGATTGTCGTGCACTCGTTCTGCAATTGCGCGTCGCGTTTTTCACCGTTTTTTGCACGTTTGTTTTGTTATTTTTCCACTTTTTCTCAAATCTGCTGCTGAGAACATTGCAGAGCAGTGTAACCAGGTCGAATGTGGACTTTCCCACCAAGTATTCGCCCGCCAGGGTTGCCAACTAGAATGCGGGGTGTATCGATAGGTTGGGAAAAGGAGGTGCAGTGCCGATAGTTTTGCAACGGAAATATATTAATCAAAATTTTCTAAAAGTTACAAGGCTGTTTAATAAAAAAGAATAGATATTATATTGCATTAAATAACTATTATAAAAACGACTTAATTGTAATAACTGAATAGTTTGTTGAATTTTCTGCAACATGGATTTTAATAATTGCTCTACAATTTTATGTCCAGACCTAATTTTTTGATTTTGCTTAATTAATATTTTGTTAAATGTAAGACTATTTGACTAGTTGTAACCAAATAAATAAGTATATAAACGACATGTCCATATTTATTTATATATTTTATTCTTTGTATTTTATTGAGCACCAAACATTTCCGAAACTTTTAAAAAACAAGAGTTAGAATCGAAGTTGTTCTTTATTTTTCCAAGGGTTTAATTCGTTTTTGATTGTCAAACCCGTTTCCAAAATATAAGCGCTAAAATTCAAATTCAAAAATGTACTGAGTTTGATGTTCATATATTTTTTCTCGATATTTTTCCAATAGGCTCCGTGAATTATTGGTTTTTGTCTTTGCTTTAGCCTCTGATTGGGATGGTGTTCCAACTAACGGCCCCCTGCTCAGGATGGTGACTCCGCTAAGAAATTTTGTGTATTTATTTTGAAAACCAATAAAACATTTCCCTATTCTAAAAAAAACTTAATATGAATTGTAAAATGATCGGAAAATTCAGAAATTAAGAAATTTTAAAGCAGGTTATTAGAAAATCAAATCAAAAGTCGCTTTACAATCGGCTTAAATTTGGTAAAGATATTAACTCTAGGTGTCTAATAGTGGGTCATATTTTACAATTCTTAGGAAACTTAGAAATAACATGAAAATGGATCAAAAAATTGATAAATTTTAAAATTACAACTTTGCAAAAGCAAAACTTTGGGAAGCCGAAATTTACGCAACTGTTACAGACATTTAAAATTCCGTATTTCAATTTCAATGGCTAAAAGCAACAAGGCTATTGGATTTTCCGATACATTTTCGAAACTATAATAATGGCCGCAAGGATTTAAATACAATGTTTAATTTGTAACCTTATACACGTTTATGGAATGTATTCAAGGATTTTTTTAATTTGAAATAAAGTGTAGCATTTCTAATCTTTTCTTGTTGAAAGAATTAATTAATTAAGTGTTTACTTTACCATATTGAAAGTGCGAAAATTGAGTCACAGTCAAATAAAATTCAATGCCATATTATATGCACATCAGAAGCTAAAATAAATCATCAAAAGCGATTTGGATTCCCCGTTTTACCATTTAAATTGCATCAACTAACACATTCAAACGACCTTCGTGTACGTGTGCGCCTGTCTGTGTGTGCGAGTGTGTAAACGTCTGTTTCCCTTTCCGTTAACATTTTGTGTCTCGTTTCCGGCATTTTGTGTGCGCCATTTAAAATTGTTTTCCACGATACGAATCTGCCTAACGCTTTCTCTTTTTCCCGAATAAGGAAAATTTTCGTTTTTCGCAGACACTTGAAGCAGGAATTGGAAGCAAATTGGCGGCCTCGGGGTTACGAAGACATTCAGGGGCCGACAAGGAAATAGGGAAATAAGAGGGCCAAGAAGAAGGCCAAGTAGTTGGAAAAAACTAGGTAAATTGTGTGCAAGCGATAGAAATCTCTCCTTTTTTCTCCGATTGCCATTCAGAATATTTGCCCCTTTCTTTTCTGTTTCCTCGTTCCTCAGACTTCTCTATTACCACACTTTCTTCGCTGCTTTTCCTGCATTTACTCCCATTTCTTTCATAAATATTTACGCCCTTTGTGTGCTTAATTCATTCATCAAACTGTCAAATGAATGTCAAAACTAATAGAGCCCCTTTCCCATCACCTCAGTGGCATATTTCCACCATGGAAAAGGGCCATGAAAGGCAGTCGAAAAGGTGCTCAATTATTGAAATGAATTAGTGGGCGCAAGTGGGTGGGCTTAAGCGTTTTTTCCTTTACTCTGTTTCTGCTTTTTGTAGAAATATTATTCCACAGTAAGTTGCATGACAATCAATAGACGGAAAGCTGTCTAAATAAATTTTAGGAACTTATATATAATTAATTTTATTAGGGATTTATACTGGTTACTCGGTCCCGAAGCAAACATTTTTTCAACATGTTCTTCAAAAAAATTCAATTTTAATATTTTTTAAGAACAACTTAACTATTAATGTAACTTAAAATTGATTTAATAAAGACAAAAATAATTTTGGTATTCATTTTGTTTTGGAAAAATTTCGTTTAAAACTTTTTAACCGATT
The DNA here is from genome assembly GCA_018152295.1 of Drosophila carrolli. NCBI lineage: Eukaryota > Metazoa > Arthropoda > Insecta > Diptera > Drosophilidae > Drosophila > Drosophila carrolli. The sequence goes on from JAECXJ010000001.1 coordinate 7,750,579, forward strand.
TTGAAAAATTAAAGTTTTTGAAGGAATTGATCCGATCCAAAATGAAGTGTTTTTTTCACAACACTATATAAAATAAAAAAGTTTTTTTCCATTTGTCTTCACTTACCCGGCAATTAAAAATCGTGACAATTTGAAATCGAGGATGGCGGCCCATAAAATAGTTCAATTATTTCAGAATCCAATTACGCGCTACCAATTTGTTGATGGTTATTTCACTTGAACATGGTATATTCCCAATTTTGGGCCATGCTTATTTGCAGCTATTATCAGTTTTATTTTCGCTTTCTGAGCAATCGCTATCTCGACGATTGGAGCTGTTTAATTAGACAAACAGCCTTCCACATTTAACGCATATTAATTTCCAACTACGCAACCTCGTCGTTTCACTTTCCTGACCTTTGAACTCTGCGGTGAAGTCGAAATTATCAGCGTTTTGCTGGCTTGTTATCGTCTGATACCATTTCATCGCCCCCGCATTGAGGTACTTGCCATTATATGGCAATATTCGAGCATTGATTTCTCACATTTCAATCAGTGTTCTTTTTTTTTGGTCTTCATTTTTTTTCGACTACATTCTACGTTTTGAATTTTGTGTGGTTCAGTCGAGCGTTTACATTTTTCGGCAGCAGTAACAATTAAAACCAACGACCAATTGGAACGGCGTTTAACGGTACATATATATACCAGATCCTGAGCCGAAAGTGTAATAAAAAGATAGCCAGCTGTGAAATTAAATTTTATTTCAAACGTTCACTAAAACAAATAAAGCCGGCAAACAAATACTAATGGACGAAATTGGAAACAGGAAAATCTGCAACTGACAACGGAGTCAAATAAAATGGGTTTTTTGTGCAATGGCAATTTAATTGCTTAAAATATTTACCTTTCAATTTAAATGAGCAGGAATTTATTGTTCTTAATTGTATTTTTTGGCTTTAAATAATGCAAGGTTGAGTACACTTTTTTGTGGATTTATATTTATTAACTTTGTTTTTATATTTTGTGCTGATAGACAAGTTGTTCACATATTAATTTAAGTTTTTCAATGAATTGTGACTTACTAAACCCTTGTCAAGTGATTTTTTTAGGAAAAATCTGAAATTTAAATAAGCCCTTTATACTCTAACTTTTACCATCAAAATAGCTCAAAGGTCTTGTTTTTCATATTATTATTTGGTGTTCATTAAGCTAGTTTAATTTCATTTTTTAATAACAATATTCTTATGAAAACTCTAGATTTTGCTGGTCAAGATCAAAGAACATATCTTTAAATTATTTATTGAAATATAATCAGTACTTTTAGAAAAAAAGAAAAGATAGTTAAAAATATTAAAACTGTTATTTATTATTTATGTATTAAATGGAAAATGAAAATTTTCTGTGATATTTAAAATTCGTAAATTAATTTCAGGATATTGCGTTAAGCTCTGTTCCTTTACAACCATGTCCACCCATTCGAGCTCATTATCTCGTCCTGTTTCCTAATGCTCCTGTTTTCCTCTCCAAAGTTGCTCTTCTTCCTTTTCTTTTCTTTTCTTTTCTGTTTGTTTTTGCAAGCCACAAAGACAAAATAGCAGTTGCAGATAGACAATCGAGTGTGGGTTCAAAAATAGCAAGAGAACGAGTAAAACGAGCAAGGTTTTCCTTTCGCAATGTGTTTCTTGTTTTGTCTGTGCATTTACGCTAGTTTTCCCTGCCACACATCCTTTTCACAGTCGTTCCTTTTCATTCAGTCCTTTCCCCCTCATTAAATGGCGCGTTAAACGAGAAAAGAGCAAAAGTGAATGGTGGTAATGCACTCTTTAAGCAGCTTAATTGTTGCCAAATACTTGAATGGTTTACTGCACTTGAAGAAAAAATGCACTGTATAAATTCCATAATTAAATTCCACATTTAAGAACGCTTTGCGTTTTATAACGGATAAATTACAAATATTCAAACTGAGGTTCATTGTAATTTTTAGTTTTTAATTAATGTGGTCATGGGTTGGTGATTCCAATTTTTTATACTAATTATAATTTTGTAAATTGGATATATCATATATTTTCTTATTGGTATACATATTTATTTTTATACCCTTGCAGAGGGTATTATAATTTTGGTCAGAAGTTTGTAACGCAGTGAAGGAGACGTTTCCGACCCCATAAAGTATATATATTCTTGATCAGGATCAATAGGGGAGTCGATATAGCCATGTCCGTCTGTCCGTCTGTCCGTCTGTCCGTCTGTCCGTCTGTTTCAATACCGTTTGCGAGCTCAGTTTAAAAGCTAGCGATCTGAAACTTTCACAATCGTCCTAAAACATGTGTACGCAGATCAAGTTTGAAAATCGCCCCGATCGGACGTCTCTATCCTATAGCTCCCATAGGAACTATTGGATATATCTTGCAAGAATTTATGATATTTCGCGCAGTGTAAAAGCTATTGACATTAATCTTTACAAATCGTATTTTTTTATGCATACCTTGATCAGGGTAAAAGCGCGTGGCGATCGGACGTCTATATCCTATAGCTCCCATAGGAACAATAGGGTAAAATCGGTTAAAATTTAATGATTTTTAGGATAATTCGCGCAGTGTAAAAGCTATTGACATAAATCTTTCCAAATCTTATTTTTTTATGCGTACCTTGATCAGGGTAAAAGCGCGTGACGATCGGACGTCTATATCCTATAGCTCCCATAGGAACAATAGGGTAAAATCGGTCCAAATTTGATGTTTTTCAGAATATTTCGCGATGTGTAAAAGCTATTGCTGTACATTTTTTCAAATCGTATTTTTTATGCATTCCTTCATCAAGGTAAAAGCGCGTGCTGATCGGACGTCTATATCCTATAGCTCCCATAGGAACAATACGGTGAAATCGGTCAAAATTTCATGTTTTTTAGAATATTTCGCGCAGTGTATAAGCTATTGACATACATTTTTCCAAGTCTTATTTATTTACGCATACCTTGATCAGGGTAAAAGCGCTTGCCGATTGGACGTCTATATCGTATAGCTTCCGTAGGAAAAATTGTTAAAGGCTGCGAAAATATCCCTTTTTTCCCTATTTGTATATGACAATTTTGCAGTATAAAAGCTATTGGCATGAAACTATGCAATTTATCTAATTTATTTATGTACACCTTGCTCAGGGTAAAAGTTGCTGCCAATCAGACAAGTACATACTACATCCGCTATTTAAAAATTAAATTAATTACGTATAGCTAATCTTTTTATACCCTTGCAGAGGGTATTATAATTTTGGTCAGAAGTTTGTAACGCAGTGAAGGAGACGTTTCCGACCCTATAAAGTATATATATTCTTGATCAGGATCACCTCCTGAGTCGATATAGCCATGTCCGTCTGTCCGTCTGTCCGTCTGTTTCAATACCGTTTGCGAGCTCAGTTTAAAAGCTAGCGATCTGAAACTTTTACACTCGTCCTAAAACATGTGTACGCAGATCAGGTTTGAAAATCACCCCGATCGGACGTCTATATCCTATAGCTCCCATAGGAACAATCGGATATATCTTGCCAGAATTGATGATATTTCGCGCAGTGTAAAAGCTTTTGACATGAATCTTTCCAAATCGTATTTTTTTATGCATACCTTGATCAGGGTAAAGCGCGTGGCGATCGGACGTCTATATCCTATAGCTCCCATAGGAACAATAGGGTAAAATCGGTCCAAATTTGATGTTTTTCAGAATATTTCGCGCTGTGTAAAAGCTATTGCTATAAATTTTTTCAAATCGTATTTTTTTATGCATTCCTTCATCAAGGTAAAAGCGGGTGCTGATCGGACGTCTATATCCTATAGCTCCCATAGGAACAATCGGATATAACTTTCAAGAATGGAAGATATTTCGCGCAGTATAAAAGCATTTAACATAAATCTTTCCAAATCTTATTTTTTTATGCATACCTTGATCAGGGTAAAAGCGCTTGGCGATCGGACGTCTATATCCTATAGCTCCCATAGGAACAATTCGGTGAAATCGGTCCAAATTTGTTGGTTTTCTGAATTTTTCACGTAGTGTGTAAGCTACTGACATAAATTTTTCCAAGTCTTATTTATTTACGCATATCTTGATTAGGGTAAAAGCGCTTGCCGATCGGACGTCTATTTCTTATAGCTTCCGTAGGAAAAATAGTTAAAGGCTGCGAAAGTATCCCTTTTTTTCTATTTTATATGACATTTTTGCAGTATAAAAGCAATTGACATCAAACGACGCAAATCTAGTTTATTTATGTATACCTTATTCCTATCGCTACTTTTTCAGTTTTAGCAATTTCGGCAAAGTCTGCAAGGGTATTAAAACTTCGGCTTGCCGAAGTTAGCTTCCGTCCTCGTTTTTAAATAAAAAAAAAATCCCCAAAACTTTCTGTGAATTTTTATAGTCAGTAGTTTAAAGTGTTTATTGAAAGTGGTCTTTATTCATATATATTTAATTTATTCTTGTCACTTGTTTTTCTCCATAAAAACACCAATTCTATGAAGTTTGCTTCTATTTAACTCTTGATCCAAAAACTTGAGGCATCTTGAAGTTTGTGTGGTTCATAAATCTTTAGCCGCCGCCATTCAAATTGCTCAATTGATGGCGCCCAACAATGGCTGTCGATACGATGCCTCTTCTGAAGACCCAGGCCCAAGGATTTTCCCCATTTTTCCATTGTGCTTGACTGTCTGTTTAGCGGGGGAAATGGAGCGGGATTCGTAGGCAAAGAGTTGGGCCCGCTGGAGCGTTAATAAGCCCGGCAATAACAGGACGAGGAACACCCATGGCATGCAATCTATGCTGGTTGTCAGTCTCGTCTCGGAAAAATTGCCAAGTGAGGGTCAAAGATACCAGATTGGAGTGACGTTACCAGTTTGTTATTAAAAATATGGTATAAGCCTCAAGTCAGGCAGCTTGATGGCAATTTTTTTAATTCCAAAGGCAACAACAAAAATGAAAATATCGAACATTTTGTATATTCATAAAAACTAAAAAACAATCTGAAATAATTAATAATTTACACTTTTTTTATGTCAACAATATATGTATATGGATGTTATACTCGTATATCATAAATATCTATTTAGAAAAAAGTTGAATATTTGTAAAATTGGTAAATATTTAGGTTTAATGACGCATATTAAAAAGAGATATAAAATAGATATTATAAAACGTCAATCAAGTGGAATCAATTAATATTGGCACCTGATAATTAATTACGCCAATAAATAAATTATTATAAAACCATTATAACCTAATGAATAAGCAAAAAATATTTCTGTAAATAATTTATTTTATTATTTGACCATAACTTTTTGTTTTAATAACATAAATACTAGAGTAACCAGAGAGCATTAAAAGCTCTCCCAGAAAATCTCTCCTTCTGCTTGTCTTTCAAATAAATTGACGGAATAAAGGCCAGCCGACGACCAAGTCATGGAAACCGTTGGCCCCCTCGGTCCTTTTGTTTTGTAGTTTATGCGCCAGACAATTGCATTTCACTCTGGCCGAGATCGTGCCCCTTAACACAATGGCCTCTCCAAGAAGCCCCTTCATTGTATTAATAACTTGATGCCTTCTGAATTGAAAGCAAATTCTCTAATCCTTCGTTGCAGCGTAGGATGGCGGAAATCAGGAAGAGTTCTCAGCCGCGGCTGCAATTGTGTATATTCTTGGGCCTGCTGGGAACGGTGTTTGCTTCATTACCAGGAGAACTAAGAGGAGCAGCAGGAGGTGAATCAAGGATGGATGTTCTAGGACTAACGCCGGGCCAGAGAGTCCTGGCTGCAGTGCCCGCATCAGGTAAGCGTCGTTAGTCATCAGTGTTGCCAACTTGACTACTTCTTTCACGGATATTGTTTAGTAGTAAGATCTATTACAGATTTGGCTAAGTCTCTTATCAATGTAGGTCAAGAGTAATTATTTCTGATTTAAAATTAGAATATAAGCTTTAAAGAAGAACAATTAGGTACCACTACACAAATTCATTAATATTTTAAAGTATTATGAAAAAAAGGGAATAGGAAATAGATTTTAAAAGTAATTGTTAATAGGTTTTTTTTTTACAAATTTACGTTCATTCAATTATTCTGTTTTTTTTAAAAATGCCACTTTAAAAAAATAAACGCAAAGCATTTCTTCTAGATATTTTTCACTCTGGCTTACTTAAAGTTTTGGCAACACTATCTGCTGTCTGTGACTCTATTCCTCTCTTGTTTTTCCAATTAGCTTTGTTTATCACGCATACGCACTGTGGTCTCCGCTGGAGTGCCAGCTGGAGTGGGAATTCAAGGGTGGCGCGGAGTATGCCGAGTGGGAATGTCAACGCATTCTTAATTGGTATTTCGTTTTCCACCTTCACTTAGTTGCGCCAGTTCGCAATCTGCGCTTTTTCCCATTCCAATTCCTATTCCGCCGAGAACCCGAAAATAACTCAAGTGTCACTGGCTCTAAGCTCACCATGGCGCTTCAAGAAGCTGAGAACTAAGCGACGGGGAGCTAAAAAGGGGCAACCGGGGGCTAAGGAGGCGTTGGGGGTGACATAACAGTCAAGAGCAGCTGCAGCGAAACGTAGGCACTCAACCGAGCATGAATGCCACTGAAATGTGCACCCTGGCTAAGTAGGAAATTTAACATTTATGTAAAATCAATCTTTTCAAGATACGTTAAGAAATCCAAGTACCTTTTTTTTATCAGATGGCTTGACAATTCTTACATTAATTTGTTCTAAAGTGGCATAGCACATGTCATACATTTATTTTCTACGTTTTAATTGTGATGAAAACAGAAATTAATTCAATCTACAATATGAAATAATTAAATCTTATACATGATTGCATTTCCTGATATTATTGAATCTAATAAAAAACGACTAAATAATTTTATTCGGCAGAAACTATCCGTCCTGTTATACCCAAAACTAAATAGTAAAGTTGACCATCGTGTCCATCCTAAAGCTGCCATATAATTTAATCGTCTGTTTTTATAAAATTAAGAATTTATGAGCGAAACCGTATAAGTTATGAACAACTAAAGTTATGTTGATTTACCTCTTTCTACTATTCTTTAAGTCTAGACCCTTATTACCATTGTTGCATTTTCCTTTGTCACTTTTAACCAGTTACTACTGTCCTGATATCACTTTCTGAGCGTTTTGTGTGACACTATTATCCCACTTCTTCTTCAACATTTTGTCGTCATTCTTCTATTTTACCTTGTTTTTTCCGCTGCTGCTAGTCGACAATCGCTATATCCGCTTGTTGCTTGTTCCAGTTCCCTTTAGACCTCCCATATCCCCTATTCCTTGGCCGCATCCTCTTTAACTTGCCACACAACCCATTCTGCCCCCAGCGAATCCTTACCGCCGGCAACGTTTCCGTTGCAGCGAGCGTTGCAAGCGGAATTTGATGTCGCTGGTGTCATTTGTCACGCGTTGTCGCTGCCGTCGTTTGTTTGTTTACCGATGCGATGCTCTTTGTTGTTGCACGCCTTGTGTTGTCAACGCTACTATACAGGAATACACTTAAAAAAATAATTAAAAATTGCTATTACATACTATTATACAAGAGCTGTTTTAGCTTGAAAAATTATCGAATATTTTTCAAGCTAAAACAGCTCTTGTATTTGGCAATTTAATTTGGTCAAGAATGGAGCACCCGCTACCCGCTTTTTTTTGGGATCTTTAGAAATAATTCTTCAATACACGAAAACAAGGTCCATCCTTGTGTGGCGTGTTCAACAATCTATAAAAAAAACGAAATTAGAATGCGTAGTTAAAATGTTCTGAAACTGACTTAAATTTAATTTAATTAGTTTGTGCCCAAATTAATACCTACTTAGTATGGTCACACTGTATCTATATTATGGAAGACCGCATAACGAAATGAAAGCATTAAAAAAGTAGACTAACAATTTAATACAAATTTTAATTTAATTCGCATAAATTAAAAAGAACTATGTTCGCCTTTTTTTTGCAAAGAATTAAGAAGCAATCAATTTTCAATGGTAACTTAACGATACAAAATCTATAAAATAGTTTCTTTAAATTTTGAATAATTTTTTTCAAATCTTATGTGTTAATAAGTTTATTTGTTCATAAATATGTTTGCAGCGTTAATAGTAATATTCACTGATTTTAAACTGATGGTATGTTTCTTTTGCTTTATGACTGTGTACTTTTTTGTTTTTTACTGCCTGAGCGCGTGTGTGTGTGGGGCAAGTTTATTCTTGGCATCATTAAGCGCCGACGACAACACTTAACACATATTGTTGCCATCCAATGGCCGTGCTCCTCCTTGACACCGTCTGCTCGACCTCTTCCTTTTTCCGCTGCCACTCCACACAATTGAGGATAAGTAGTGCCAAATGCCGGGGAAGCCATTAAAATGCAAATTTCTAGTGGTCACGTGATGATGCTGCATTTCAACTTGGCCCACATAAACACACAGTGAAAACAAACTGGCCGCGAACAACCGAGAACAACCAACTGACATTAACTCAACAGCAGCCACTGCATCATCGGCGACTTTCGCTTTTATAAAAAAAGAACTTTGCCCTCACTTTGTTTTGGCCTTTCCTCTTTCGTTTTCCCATTTCGGCGCTTTCCATTTGGCCATCTGACATTTTGGGTCAGTCGTCGCATTTGTTTTCCGTCCGCTGTTGTGTTTTTTCCTCTGCTTTTCGGCCAACTTTCAACTTTAAAATGTGTGATTTATTGCCAAGATGCAGAGGCGAACTTTTTTGCGGTGCGTTAAACATGGCGTATGATTAACGTCATGCGTAACGCGAAATTCTGGGGGAAACGGCAGCAGCACTTAGCGACAGCTCAAAGCTGCAGAAAAAACGCCAACGAAACGAAAAGTTCCTCGACAAAGCGATTCTGAACTGCAGTTGGAAATTAGTTTCAAGTGACAAGCGCATAATTTGTACACAAGTTAATTAAATAAGTTTGCAATCTCAAAGCGAACGGAGGTAGAAGACGATTTCAAATTAAATATCAATAGAAAACGGCGATAAAACTTTATGAAGGAGCGAATCTCTTGGAATAATTGCTGGTTTTTACGGACTAAAGTTTATTAATCTAAGGTTGTTTGAAAGTTTCATTAGATTTATTTTCACGTTGATTTGTGTTTATTAAAATTATTTAATAACGATACCATTGGAAATATATAATCAACATTTTAGCACATTCTCATCCCTGTATGAAAGGTCTAACTTTAAAATTAGAAAATATTTACGCTCTTCAAAACCCTGAGAACATCAAAAAATAAACTTGATGCTGAAATCAAATAAATAAAACATTACAAGGCACTTGCTAAGATAAACCATAAATCTAACTCCTTTACCTTCTTAAATTATTTCTAAAGCTGCATTATTTGTATTAACCCATTGAAACGGAAATTAGAGAGTCATTCGAAGCTGAATGGGATTACCTTAATAAAAAAGGACCCTTTTCAAGAGCTTTTAGGAATCATCGTCGGCCTTTTTTTCGCAGTTCCCAAGTGATTGCCAAACAATTTGATTTCGTTCGTTTGGCTTGATGATTGGACAAATGTTCAGTTGATTGCCAGCTGCCATCGACATAAAGCCGCTCGATTCCCAGAAATTGTCTAATGACTGCAATTCGAGACGCTTATCAAAGATTCATGTGCGCATTTGCCAATCACCTGCAGAGCGGATCGCATTTCCCCGGCCCCTTTTCCCCATTTCCCTTGTCCCACTCTGGTTTTCTGAGGGATTGCACTTAACTGACAGTAAGTAGCTAGTTGAACTCGAACAAAATACTTAGCGCAGAGTCTGAGAACAAAACAGTGCTCGAGGAGGCTTCAAATACTCGAGTACTTTTGGGGTTTCGGGTGGAGGCTGGGCGCTTTGGAGTGTTTTAAAATTAAATTTCTTGTTTAGCCAGACACTTGAAAAAACAGCAGCCTTAACACTGTGAAAAAAGATTAACAAATGTTATTCCAAAAAATGCTTTAAAAAACTCAGCACATAACCATCGATTTTAAATAAGTTTTTACTATCTAACCTATAACAGGTACATTATCTTTTGTAGGATTCTAAAATTCTAAAATATCAAATAACTAAAATTTTATTGATTTGGTAAAAACTAGGTATTAATTAAACTGAAATAATCTGAATCTGTATCTATTAAAATAAAAAACAAGAAAGAAAAGCTAACTTCGGGCGGAGCCGAAGTTGATATACCCTTGCAGAATACTCTATAATTATATTCTCCAAAATTATTCCTATGATGCATTCTTAATACTCATAAAAAATCCAAAACTTCCTAACTTTACAAACACCAAAGTTATGGCATTTCCAATCGTTCAGTTATATGGCAGCTATAGGATATAGTCGGCTGATCCTTATGAAATTTGGTAGGTCGGATTGATTGGCCAAATATAAAACCCATAGAAAATCCCAACTTTCTAACTTTACAAACACCAAAGTTATGCCATTTCCGATCAATCAGTTATATGGCAGCTATAGGATATAGTCGGCCGATCCTTATGAAATTTGGTATGTTGGATTGATTGGCCAAATATAATACCCATAGAGAGTCCCAACTTCCTAACTTAACAAACAGCAGAGTTATGGCATTTCCGATCAATCAGTTATATGGCAGCTATAGGATATAGTCGGCCGATCCCGGCCGTTCCGACTTATATACTGCGTGCAAAGGAAAGAAGGGTGTGTGCAAAGTTTCAATTCGATATCTTTAAAACTGAGAGACTAGTTCGCGTAGAAACAGACAGACGGACAGACAGACGGACAGACGGACAGACGGACATGGCTATATCAACTCAGGAGGTGATCCTGATCAAGAATATATATACTTTATAGGGTCGGAGATGTCTCCTTCACTGCGTTGCACACTTTTGACCAAAATTATAATACCCTCTGCAAGGGTATAATAAGCCACGTATATTTTTAAGCAAACTTTTAAATAGTTAAATATTTACTAATTTCCAAAGAGGTAACAAAAATGCAAATTTAATTTAAATGAAATGCATTATTGTTAATTCTATAAAAAGCATAGTAAAAACAAAATATCACAAATATTTGCGAAACATTTTGTTCTTTAGTCAATATTAAATGATTTTAAAATGTGTACTTCTCTCTGGATTACATATTCAATAACTTTTGTATTTTTGGTGATTTACAGTTTCAAATATTCCTTTGGTTTTAAATTAGAGAATTTATAAATTCAATTAGTTCGTTTTTTCAGTACCATTTCAAAGCAACTTATTTGTTTTTTTGGATTACAGGACGCACGAAATTTTTGCTGTACCAATTAGCCTTGGCCATAAATTCAGCCGCCGGCTTGGAACCGCCGACGTTGCAGGAAGTGGAAGTGGTCGATGTGGTGGCGAACCAGGAGCAGTTCCTGCTGAACCCGGATCCCAACTGGCTGGCCGCCATGGCCAATGAGTTTCAGGTGAGCAGCCTCTTAGCCTGGGTCCCGAAATCGGTAAGCCAGATAACTCCTGCCAACATAAATCACGCTGTTGTTGCTGCTTAACTTTTTCGATGGTGTACTTTTTTTTTAACTTTGCCCCGGATATCTGTCAGAGCCTGTCTTGCATTTTAGCGGAATGGGGTTTTTTTTTGGAGTAGCATCTTCAGAAACGTGACCGCATGGTGGTCACGCTCCACTGCCGCCGGATTTCATTTACAGCCAGCAGGCACGCCACGTCGCTTCCCTGGATTGAAAACAATCAGGCAGCAGCTAGAGATTTATCAGTGCCTTCAACTGCCATCGAACCGAAGGGCAATAACCGATTAAGCCCCGAACCAAGTTTATCATTCAGCTTAGGATTACACCCACTCCACATAATTACTGGAGATTAAACATCTTCACGGCCATACAAATTTCAATTTTGTAAATGATTTTGGTTCACAATATGGAAGATAAAGTGGAATGAATTGTTAGTCGGCAGGTTAATAAAACGAATCTAATATAATTGTAATGCAGATAATTCAAAAATTTAAAAATATACAATTTAAGCATTTTTATTTAATAAGAAATTATGATTTTTATTATAAAAATATATCTATCATTGTTATTGATATTGAAGTCAGTTACTTATTCATTATTTGCTGAAAGCTAATCCTTAAACAGAATGAACCATATAAAAAGTTATTAAAATCATTTTAATTAATCATTTTTCTAAGTATGGTTTAAAAATTTATGAACTACAGCTAATATAAATTGCTACTTCTTTAACTATATTATATAAACCTTATTTAGTTAAAAAGCTTAACATTAATCTTCCTTACTTTGTAATAGACGTTTACTGCGGTCATAAAAATAGATTTTAAGAACCATTTCCAATTTAGAGCCTTTAAAATTACTTCTCTTGTGATTTTTCGAAAATATTCCGTTCCTAAAATGATTTTCTGTTGGACTCCTTTGCAACAGCTTGATTAAAAATTCATATTTTCCCCTAATAATCACATCATCAACTTCCCAGAAATTGCCTCAAAGCAAAACCAATTTCACTGGCCGAGATTGCAGCTGAGACCGAAAAAAGCCAGGATTATGGCATGCATCGAAAGTTTCTTATTAGCACTTGCATAAAGAGATGGTATCTCTTGCAAAGGATGGCCACAATCTATACCCTGTTTAGCTATGGTATATGACCTCCCCAACATGTTTTTTTGAGGGTTTGTCCTAGATTTAAATAGCTTCCTTTTCGCCCCCAAGGAACTTGGACTTGGGAGTCGATTTTGGTTACCCAATCTCCGAATTTTTCCTTATTGCATTTTGCAATGTTGCTGCTGAGGTGGCTTCTGTTGTGGCTGGTTGGTTCGCTTTGAGACATCTGCTTTCAATTTTGCAGATTGTTTCGCACAAATAAATGCAAATTTTATGCAAAACGAACGACACTGATAGTCAGAGATATATGGTGTGGTGAAAGAGAGTAGGAGAATCTGTTTTTGGTTTTTTAGTAGTTGTTACTGATAAGAGCCTCTGGCTTTGTATAATATTAAAACATTTCATATTGTTAAGGAAAACCTTGTGCTGGCGCCTCAGTTTCAATTTCTTATGTTTATTTAACTCTACAAGTTATGATATTCCTTATTTACTCCTTTTTCCTTACTTTAACTTACTTGCTTTTACTTGCTTTAACTTTGATAGTGCTAAACAAATTGCACTAAAATTGTCTTGTCAAGAATTTTTATACCCGTTACTCGTAGAGTAAAAGGGTATATTGTATTCGTGCAAAAGTATGTAACAGCTAGAAGGAAGCGTTTCCGACCCTATAAAGTATATATATTCTTGATCAGGATCACTAGCCTAGTCGATCTAGCCATGTCCGTCTGTCCGTCTGTCCGTCTGTCCGTCTGTCTGTCTGTCTGTACGTATGAACGCTGAGATCTCGGAAACTATAATAGCTAGAAGATTGGCATTTTGCATGTAGATTTTAGAAGTTCCTATGCAGCGCAAGTTTGTTTCAAAATGGTGCCACGCCCCCTTTAACGCCCACAATCGCTTATATACGATTTTAAAAATTTAAATATTTCGGAAAAGTAAAAATGCAGTTTTATTGTGTTTATCAATACCTATCGAAATGTAGAAGAAATTTTTCAAATCTCCCTCGCCCTCCCTTTACCTGAGTAACGGGTATCTGATAGTCGGAGCACCCGACTATAGCGTTCTCTCTTGTTTTTCATCTATTTAGGTATTTCTTTTAAAATGGTTTAAAATACCTATAATTTGCTTATGATCTATCTTTATGGTCCTTAAAATTTGAAAATAATTAATAAATTATTATTTTTTTGCAAAGTTTAAATATTTAATGTTTATTTAATTTTAAATATATTGATTGGTAATGATGCACTATAACTTTATACTGTGCTGGATTAATAATTTCATATATACATATTCGTTTTCATGTTTTAATATAAGATTGAATACCTGTAATTGCTTCTATCTGTTTGGTAATTGGAATTTAGGAATTCAAGATTTGGTTATTTCTGGCCAAACCAGGATTCACTTGTATACTTTTGTGGAGCTAAGACCGCTGTTCATTAGACTGTTGGAAGGCCATCCAATACAACTGCAACCACCGTCGCCTGCTTTCTCTTGAATATGAGAAAAAAAACTGGAAAATGTCCACTGGGGATTACTTTGCCTAATTCAACTGCAAATGAAAATTGTTTGTTCTGTAAATTCAATCTCTTGGTGTCTTGTTGACGTTGTCATTAAGCCGCTGTCTGGCTCAGCTGTTCGTCGGAGGCCCTGGGCTTTCACTTGGCACCTCCCCGACCTCCAAAACCCCTCCAACCTATACTTACCATTGCCATTGAGTTCATCAAAGCGTAATCTGCACAAAATGGCGTCACTTCCTTAGCCGTGGCGCTCTATGGAAAAAACAACAAGGAAATGGCCGGGAACTTTAAGGCTAACTATGCTGGGGACTCTCTAAGCATCCGAGGAACCCCCAAACCCTCAAAATCCTCCAACCCCCCCTGCTCATCTAATGGAGTCATAATTCTTCAGCTCGTTAGCAATACATGCAACGTAAATATGCTTGCGCCGAAAAGTATGCCAGGCATTTCTTTTCGTCCTTTCTACGCTTTTAAGGGGCCATACCCTGCAGACATCCTGATCGGTTGTACTAGGATTGTGCATTCGGTATGAGATAGCCAGGGGGTCACAGTTTTGGAAATCAATTGATTTTAGGAAAGGAAGGATTAAGCGTCTATACTCATGGAGAAATAACATCATGTTTAATAACTGCGAACTCAAAATATTGTTTTTTTATGATTTTCATTTATAGTTTCATTTTTGAATTGTATATGATAGAATTTAATTGAATGATTATTATTTTTTTGATTTACTTAAGTAAGTAGAGTAAGTAGTTAATAGTTTAATGTTTGCTTTTGAATAGTTCGTTATCATCATATACCTTATAAGTATTTTAATTTTTAGTTCATATATGAAAGTCTAGACTGCAGGTTAAATTCCTACTGTCATTATATTTTTTCCAGCATTTTTCTCGTTTTTTATATAAATTAATATACAAATTTTTAAGCCAAAGGCTTGGTTTTATTTTAAGGGTTCTTTATTTTTCAAAAGAAAAACTATAATATAATTTTGTTTCTTATTCTATTAAAATATTATACTTTTTGATTTTTTTTTATTTTTAGCTTTATTGAGGCCTCTAGTATGCGTATCGGATATTTATTTATACTTAAAGGGTATCCCTTTGCTTGAAATTCGTACAAGCTACCTCCACCAATTTGTTTTCCATATTCCTTTAGGGGACTTCCCTTTGGCTTCTGTATCTGCAGCGGTGTGTGTGCCTGTGTGTCCTTCCTGGTGTGTGTGTTTGTCGGCGTTAAACCTTTTCGCCTTTCGGGAAGCCGTGGGCGGTGGGCGAACAGAGCCGCCTTGGCAGTGCCCGCTCAGCCTGACAAGTTGCTTAATTGAAAAGTGTTTTGTTTGGCATGCCTAAGGCACGGCCTTACTTCTGCACGGACAAAAAATAATTGTCTAAGATATATACATATTTTATGATTGATTAATCATTGAATTTTTGGAAAAAATATAAAAGCGGGGATTAAAAGTATTTTTATAAAATTAAATTATACCTTTCATCTTAAATTAAATCCTAATAAAATAATAACAATTTTTCAGAACCGAATTTCGACGATTAACTCTGAAACTTTTGGGCTTCCCTGGTGATTAAAATCACAAAATACTCAAAAAACATATTTATTGCTTTTAATTAATTTTAGTGCATTGCAAACTACTTAAAAAGTTTCATTGAGGTTACATTATTTTTTTACCAGCAACTTATGTTCTTTCGTAGCTTCTAGAGTAAGCCCTTTAATACATTGTCTTTCAGATGGTTTCAAAGAAAGTTTTCTAGATCGTTTCTTTCTCATCTTGAATAAAGGAAGGGTATTTTTTCAAGTGTTTGCTAGCTTTTAGGACCTTTGCCCCATCTGCTGATTTGGCAACTTTTACGTTCAATAATTTGCTGCTTATTTATGCGATGGCTTTAAAGCCGGCCAAAAAAGCAACAAAGGACTTCCGCTTTTTTCTCCCCAAGATCCTTCATGGCTTCTGTGATTACGCATGGGGTGGAGAAAAACTGGCGTATATTTATCACTTTTCCTACATTTTATTGCTTCCTTTTTCGGATGTCGCCTCCCTCTTCGTCATAAATAATTATGTTATTTTAGGTTCTCTTTTTTTTTTTTTGGTCTCCTCGCGTTGAGTAGAGATAAATTGTGGCAATAATTATCGCACATTTTTCACAAGACATTTTTCAACGACTCTCAGCGCGAATTCGGTGACAGTTTTCGTAATTAAGTCGACATGGTGACTTAATGACGCTGCCACGCCCCTCGCATGATAACTCGGCACTTATGTTTATGGGTTTTATGTATTTTTAATTAACTTTGATGTTGATTCGGCAAATGCTTACTGGGCCTTGCAGCCAGCCAAATTAACCTAATCAAAAGCAACGCTTAACTTTGTCTGGAGCACACCGAAGGACTCTCTGCTTTTAGTCTGTGTTTCTGGCCAGGTCGGTGTCTTTTGTGTCTCAAGTGTTTGTCTGTCTAATTGGTAAATTTAATTAGCCAGCCACCGGTCACCTGTGTTTGTGTTTGGCTTTCTCCGCTGCAGTGTGAAATTCCATTTTCTCTTCAAATTTAATAAGCACGCTACCAGATTTCGGCTAGCTGGATACAATTTATAGACTGCTCCTCCTGCACCAACTTCGCCTTTCGGCCCTTCCTTCGCAAACGGAACTTTAGTTTACCTTTCGCTTTAACTCTGACGTTAACGGAAATGCAACACTCTCGGCCGTGCCAGTCAACTGAGCCACTCGAAGGGGTTAGCTAGTAAAGTTTATGTTTTCAATGTAAAGTTTTTAATTGGGAATTACAAAAGTAAGTAGCCGTGCTTAAAATTAATTTATTCTTTATAATTAACAAAGCTTTTGTGTAATATATGCATACCAATATTAAAATTATTGAAAAGGTATTTGTTTATAAAAATTGGGATTAACAAAAATGTATCAGTCTCACAAACTATATATAAGCAAAAGATCTTTAAATCCAATTTTGATATAATTAATAGCAAATATTAAATATTAAAAATGTTAAAATAACATATCAGACAATTATATAGAAATACTTTGAAAATACTAAATGTAAATGTTTTATGTAATAATAATGTTTTTTATACCCGTTACTCGTAGAGTAAAAGGGTATATTGTATTCGTGCAAAAGTATGTAACAGCTAGAAGGAAGCGTTTCCGACCCTATAAAGTATATATATTCTTGATCAGGATCACTAGCCGAGTCGATCTAGCCATGTCCGTCTGTCCGTCTGTCTGTCCGTCTGTCCGTCTGTCCGTCTGTCCGTCTGTCCGTCTGTCTGTCCGTATGAACGCTGAGATCTCGGAAACTATAAAAGCTAGAAGATTGGCATTTTGCATGCAGATTCTAGGAGTTCCTACGCAGCGCAAGTTTGTTTCAAAATGGTGCCACGCCCCCTTTAACGCCCACAATCGCTTATATACGATACATTTAAATATTTCGGAAAAGTAAAAATGCAGTTTTATTGTGTTTATCAATACCTATCGAAATGTAGAAGAAATTTTTCAAATCGGACCATTCGTTAAAAAGTTATGCGTGATCAAAGTTTCTATCTCCATCTCCCTCGCACTCCCTTTACCAGAGTAACGGGTATCTGATAGTCGGGGCACCCGACTATAGCGTTCTCTCTTGTTTTAATTTGAATAAACACTAACATTTCTAACGGCCCTCTCTTACCATAAAATATATAGCATGGCTAAACTGCTTTGGCGCTGTTTACTGCAGTTTTCAATTAAGTTGCCAATGTCCCTCTGCCGGCAATTTCCCTGTTCCTCAAACTGCAACTCACCCAGGTTGCTGCTTCCCTTTTTAATTAGTTGACAAACTTGCACATTTTTATCGCCGCTTGTTTGTTGTACCTTTGCTAACTCGTCCCTGTTTGCAGATCCCCCTTTCGGCCGTCTCCCTCTTATTAATTTCATTTTGCACTTGTAATTGCCAGTATATATCGCATCGCATCGCTCATACGCAGCGTTGCACCGGAAATTAATTTCCGTGCGCTTTCGCAGGAAGAGAAAGAATAAGAAAAAACGACTGTCGGGCAGATTCCTTAACAATGTCATGACCAGCAGGATCATAACGTTCGAGATAGAATAACTATACAGGAAAAAATTTTCAATAATTCGAATCGATTTGGTATTTTAAGAGTAATTGGAGGTCTTTTTAATTCGCAACATATATTTTATATGTTCAAATTGAGTTCTATTTTTAGAACAGAATCTTTTTTTCGGCCTAAATCATTTCAGATTTTATAAGAATCTGAGTTAATTAATTCATATTAAGTGGCATATACACTTAATATAATTTACCATTTAAAAGAGTGCTGAGAATTAAAAAGAGTATAAATAAGCGAAACAAATATTTTTAACATAATTTTTTGTTTGATTTTCTTTCTCAAATCAAGTAATAATAATAAGTCAATTAATTATACCTTATTATTCATTAAACATATACGTAACCATCTTACGTTTCTTACAAATAATACAAGCTTTGTCAAGTTGTTGTTGGAAAAAAAGATTTTTAATAATTTAAATATACCTTTAAAGTGATGTCTGTTGCTTATAAAGAATTGCTATTGCTATTAGATAATTGTTTTTGAAAAATCAATAGATACGTAGTTTTTCCGTGTACTTGTTTATGGCATTATCCAATTTTTCCACTACTCGCACTCGTGAACGGAAATCTCTAATAATAATCTCGACGTTTTTGATTGCAGAGTGTGCCGGTGTATGAGACTTTTCCGGCTGATTTGCAGAACTGGCTGATGGATGGCTATGGAATCAGTGCCACGGATGTCTACCATAGCTGGAGATCCCAATTTGGCGGAAGGAGCAGTCCCCGCATCCAACTGGTCTGCACCGCCGATGGACAGTGCTACGAGGTCAACAAAATCGTCACCGCCTGCTGTCCATTTTGAGCACCCAATAAATGCATTGAAAACAATCGAAAGGAAATCATAAATTTGCCGCACACACACAGGACACAATCGAATCGGTTGGCAGAGAGTTCCGGCATTGTCCGCAATGAGACCATTAAATACCGACGCTCCTGTGGCCAACCACGTGGTCAATGGTCGATGGTCGATGGCCGGTGCATCTGTTGGCCAGATTGGGGGAATGGGGTCCGTAATCGAAAACGGAAGCTGCCAACTGCATTGACTGCTTTTTTGTAGGGGCGAGTAGTTCAGTTAACTAACAGGGATTTGCCGACATGCGAGAGGGTTCATTATTCAGGATTAACAATATCTGATATCGGTGGGTAGCCGAAAATAAATATATTAGTTGATAAATTGAGAAGCTAGAAGTTCATAAAAAATTAAATCTTTAATAATATTTCCTCCCTTATCTTATTAAAAAAAAATGTTTCTTAAACAGTAGTCTTTAAAGAAAACATCTTTAATTAAAAAGGCTGATTCATAAATATGGCAAATAACTTTGAAGTAATTAATATTTTACAAAATTTTTTAGATTGAAATACTATTAACTGAACAAGCATTCTTCTTCACAGTCGAAGTAAGTAAAAAAGTAAACTTGGTTTATTAATTTAATATTTCTTATATTTAAAAACTAAGACCTTAAGTCATTTATTTAATTCTCGAAACACTTTTAATACAAAAATAAACAAATTCAATAAATCTTTTATTAACTAGATGTTTTCAAAGGTTTTAAGAAATTACGTATAAAATCATTCTAAAATTTTAAAAATTTTACTAATTTAAATCTCTAAAAAGGGGCATAAAAGGGAAAAATTGGATTTTACCTTAACACGCATCCTAAATCCCTAAATTTTTAAAGGCCAGAAAAACTAGGGTATTTATAAGTTGACTATAGCCCAAACCGAACCACTCCCTTGGGCATTTGAGCTCTTTATGCGTGTCTGCAATCAGCGACAACGAATGTTTCCATGCACAGAACGCGTGACAAAACAAAAGGAAGTGAAAAACGCAATAACAAAAGCCGGAAAAGCGGCGACAACAAGAACAACGAGGGCTGCATCAGGAGGGAAAATCAACATGCAACAGCGAAAACGAGCAGCAGCAACAAATGTCAGTTATTTTCTTGTTGCTTTTTCCTTTGCCACCCTTTTTTTCTACTTTACTTTTTTGCATTTGCAATGCGAGAGTTCTTTTTCGCAATTGTTTCGCTGGTAAACAATGTGATTTTCAGCGTGAAATTTCATTCAATCGGCACGGGTTCAGGCTATGATGGCTATGACCCCCTGTTAGCCACACCACACTTACCAACTCATTGGATGGCCTTTGGTGGGCAATTTGTGTGTGCGAACCAGTGTGTGGAGCGAAAAAATATGTCGGGGGTGTTTTGTTTTAATATATTCTTTTGCATAGCATTTTTTAGCAAGAGAAATGTTTTTTTACATTGTCCGAGGATTTGCTGCCTTTTTGGTGCAAAATTGCTTTTAATTGATCAAATTGTTTAAATATACGGCATTCATTTATGCACGTATTTGCTTTTTAGAGTTTTTCTCGTTTCGGTTGGATGTTTTGTCTTGTTTATAATTTCAATTAAAAATGTATTATTCTTGTTTAGTTGTTTATGCCACTGACATCAAAACACAAAAATAAACCTTGTTTATTGCAGCATTTGACATTTTGACATTTTTATTAATTTTATATTGACAATAACTGTTGATTTAATTTTGTTTACATTCTTTCAATTTAATTTCGTAATATTCGCTCTTTAATATCTATATTGATTTAACTTTTTAAATGCTTTATGACAAACAAAAGGTATAAGCTTAAACCGTTTGTTAAAAAAATGTTATTAAATACAAAATAACACTAATTGTAATTTCAGGTTTATAACCACTTAAAATTGTATTTATTTTTATATATACCACTTGTTTATTTTAAGTTGTCCATTATTGCCATGTGCTTAAGGCATACAATTTCCCAATTAAAGCACAAACCAAAGATAAAAATCCATACTGCGAGTTTAAAAATAAACAAATGAAATTTGTGAACTTAAATTTCGATATAGCAAAAATCGAATACATAAAAAAATCGATCAACTTCCCAATAACAGCAGTGATTATAAAGAAGTTATTAATTGATGCACAAGAGAAAATAAATAATAAATGCTTTCGATGAATGAATGATAAACTATGAAGATAAACTGATATGCTTTATAAAATTAACGATGTATATATTTTTTTAAATATGCATTTAAATTTGGTTGTTAATATAAATGTTGCAACAAATAACAAGATCAATAACTCAAACATGGTATTTAATAACTTTGTGTGCTTCAAAAGCCAATATTATTTCACATTATTAGTATTTCACTTATTTAAAAAAGGATTCTAAAGTATTTTGTTAAAAAGCTCATTCTTTATGGCCAGTGCATGCAGCTATTTTAATTATAGGTCATACGAATAAAAATACCAACTCAGATGCTTTCGCGGCTCTTTATTTAAACCCTGTTGCTATTTAATTAAAGACCCCACACCGATTCCAATAAAATATATAAATAAGTGAACAGGCAGACATTGCCGAAAATATTCGCAAGCATAAATGCCAGCGATTTTCTGGCATTCATTCGCAGCCCTCCCTTCCCGAATTTCTCTGGTTTTAAAACTTAGCAACGGGCGCCAGCAGGAAAATGTTGGCTTAAAAGCGATTTTAGTCCTCGCATCCCGTACCACCATTATGGCAATCTGTCTGAGTGCCCCTACCACCTCATATAGCTGCTCCCACACATAGCTGCTCTATGCATATAGGTAATGCATGTAAACGATATTGCTTCACTCAACTGTCGGAGGGCATTAAATAATATTTTACGCTGGAGAGGCTGAGGGCGTCATCATCATGGCCTGTGACATTTCTGACTGCAGCCTGCCAGGGAATCCCAAAAAAGCCCCTCCATGGCAACTTCACTGAATGGCAGACCGATAGACAAGCAGACATAGATGTCATGTGCAGAATTATGCAACACGAGCGGTATTTAATTTTTTAAGCAAACTAAAATTCCCTGCCAGCTTTTGGCAACCTCTACATTGAGCATTAAGCATGTGCATAAATAGTTGCATACTTTGTGGCGCGTTGGCTGCTACGTTTGATTACATCTGTAAGCCTGTAGCTTTGAGGTCTCTTGGGAAAGCAGGGTCTCAAATGAGTTTTTACTACATATTTTTGTTTTTATAGTCTTGGCATTGACACAGTTTTTGCTCACAGGTTTTTTAAGAAATAAGGGCTTGAATTGAGTTCATCACTTTATTTTTTTTGTGCAATATGCACGCTTTTAGAGGGGAAAAATAATGTTCATGGCAGGTATATTTTCAATGCTTTTATTTGCGGGTATTAATCGTACCTAAAATTATGGTACCAGCGTTAAAAGAAAACAAATTTATGTCTTGCTTTTAGTAATTTTACTAGCAATTTCTGAGATTTTTACAACCATTTTTATATTGTTAGCATTAACGCCACATTATTGAGAAAATAACATATGGAGCAAGCTTTTTTTTTTCATTCTCATTAGATTTGGTTATACAGTTCCATTTGTCCTTACAATTATCAGTAACTTGATAGCTGACTAAATTTATAAGAAATGGATTGGGAAAGCACTTAGAAATGAAATTTGAGAAGTTTGCATGAACTTTTTTGACCAAGTCCCTTTCTGTTTTGGGCAAACAAAAGCCCCTGAGGCCTGGCAATGTCCCTTTGGGTGAATTTTACCTGCTGACGACACGAACGTGTCCAAAATGCGGGCTTCAATAATTTCAGGTGAGTTTATTATGTAGATAAACAAAATGGGCGCCATCCGATTTTTGCTGACTCAGCGTTAAGTTTTGCCCTCACACACATGGATATTGCCGAGAGCCTTTGGGTCATGGTCAACAATTGCCGGCAATCATCTAGGCAGTTACCTTATTACAACAACAATGATGGGAAATGGAATGGCAGGGGCAACTTGGCCAGAACAGGAGTTATCTGACTGTAAATACATAATCTGCTGGCTGGCCCAAAGAGAACCCGTCGACGCTGCAGCTTTCTTGTTCCCAAAAGATTTTAGTCGGCTTGTGCACCTTGAATACGGATTTACTTTTATTGCCACAGCTTCCTGCTGCCCACTTTTGCGCACTGAGAAAAACATCTTGAACTCATTAGCTATTTTAAAATAATATTGAACTATACCGAAAGTTCATAAGACTTATTTAATTTAAAAGTTAATGACCTTTATTAATTTGATGTAGAATGCTTATATATTGCATATTGTTTTTTTCGATGATGGCATTTGTTATATATAATATACAAATGTAGATCGAACATGTTGATGATATATTCAAAATTAAGTATTTATTATAATTGTTTCTTGCTTATTATGTTAGAATATTTATAGTCATATATAATCTATAATCATATATAATCTTGCATATATATATATTTGTATTATTTTTTATCTAGTCTAAAATAAATAACTTGCTCATGAATTTTGGTCAGTGTCTTTTCAGTCTTCCTTATTTTTTGTTGTGGGTTCCGCTTTTAGGGTTAAGCAGGTGCTTTATAAACCAAGCATCCAGGTGGGCGGCCTCTAACGGTAAATAAGGACAAATACCACGTAATGGGCAACCTGTGCGTGGCTGAAGCCCCATCGAGAAAAACTAGAGGGACAGAATCCCTTTACTCCCGTTTTGGGGAGCTGAAGGTGAAAGACGTTGGGAGGCTGTAAAATTTTCACCTTTAAATGTGCCCCCAAGCGCAATCAAAACATCCTTGTCCATCACATTTATTTTGTTTTCCAGGCGAAGATGGGAGCATGTCGCGTTGATATTGTTTCCATATTCATAATTACTTAAGCGGCACTGCGATGTCCTGTCTGCCGACATCTTTAGTGGGTCGTGAAATATTTATTAAGTGCCCGAAGTGGAGTGGAGTTGTGAAATACTTTTACCATAAATCTGATGCTATTGCGTTGCCTTAGATTTCGAATTCTGAACAAAGTTATTATGGCTTATTAAAGTCTAAAGTTTTTGATAGTTTTGGCTATGTGAAAGCTTGTATTAAGAGGCGCTTAGCTTGTGTGTTGAACTTTATAAATTAAATGAAGCTTTAAAGTTTTTAATAACACGAATGTAATTAGTTTGCTTTTTCAGTTTTAGAGCGTTTAAAGTTTAAATCTGTATGGATCGTCAATCTGACACAATATGTGGGTAATAACTTTTTATTATATTTAAGCATTATAGAAGGATGTGAGTATATTTAAAATAGTATGAAAAATATATAGAATATATTTACTGCAATATTAATTGGGATATGTAGTCTTTATTTATAAAGAGTTTTTTCGAGTGTTTTACAAATATTTTTGGTAATTAAAAAAAGCTATGGATGAAATACTCTTCTTCACAGAAAATTTCACAAGAGTATTTTCAATGTTTACAAGGAAATATATAAAAATAATTATTTTTGGGCTTACAAATATTTTAGTCCCCATAAATTCAGGGAGGACCCAGTTCAACTAATCAAATATCAACTGTAATTCACCACAAAGCAAATATGAGTTACCTAACATAATCTAAGCCATCACAACGGCACCGACAACTAAGGCCACTGAAATCACATAATTCATACATATCACACATGAAAGACAAACAGAAAACACGGAGAAACTAGAGGGAAAAGCCTGGCCGGCATATTGAAATTCATAACTACATACAGAAACCAATTACAATATCAATTTAAAAGGGATTAAAATGGCCCGACCCGAGGCTTAAGCGGCTCCTGGCTCCACTCCTGTCGGCCATGGTCAGAATGCGGCACACTTTGCGGCGTATTTAAGATTTGTTCCCTTGTGAAATTTGTGAAATTGCAAATTGTATTTGCCTGAGTCGTGGAGAACCCAAGCCATGGGCCCAAAACTTTTAAATGAAATTCTGAGCTAGCAGATTTTCATAATAAATAACGGGTCTTACACGAGCATAATCAGGCATAATGCCATTCTGTAATGTCAAATATATTGTATTGACTCAAGTCGGGTCGAAATCCTCAACAAGTGGCAATCTCTCTGCCAACTCTGTGTGTATTTTTGCATAATTTATCTTGTTTGCTTGTTAAATCAAAAATGTTGTACACAAAAGACCGCAATTTATGCGCCAGTAGTATTGACGGCATCGGACCGGGCAAAGATGCAATTTGGCTAAGTAAAGAAGCAGATAGAGTGCATTCTGATGGTGTGCAAACAGACTGAAAACGTTAACTGCAGAAGAGGCTAAGCTGCTTGAATACATTAAATTTAAACGCTCGACTAAGCGATTTAATTTAGAAAGTGGCAAGAAATTTGGCCAATCTTTCATCGTCCAAGGATCGCTTCCTGTTCCTCCTTGTCTTCATCCATTCATCGATTCGGCCATCCATCATGTCCATCAATGCCTGGGTCTTAGCCATTGGACAGATAAATCAGTTAAGCATCGTCATGTCAAGTTAACAGGCGATTACAAGGGCTTTACCTGACCAGATACGTGGCTAAAGACCATTGCAAAAGGTCAGACGGGAAAGTTTCAGTAAAGCCCAATCACTGAAACATCTCCTGTTTTGCTCTTCATTACTTTATTTAATAATTATTAATAACAAATGTTGAATATTTTTGTATAAAATCAGAACAGATAAGCGGAAATGTTATCTTTATACTTAAAAACTCCTAATACTTACAAAAATAATTTTAGAAAAAAACAATAGCTTTTACTTGGATATATATTTAATCAATTAGTTGGCTCTGTTGTTTTTAAGTTCCTTATGTTTATACATTTTTAGAATTTTCTTAAAAATAATACTTATTAATTAGTCTTCTATTTAGTACCTAAATTTGTATTAAAAATTATTTAAAATACCTTTTTATAACTTAATAATTAAGACCAAATAATCTCCAATGATTTTAATAACATAAATTGTCCTAATCACTTGATGAACTACTTATGTACCCTTGGGGGAAAAGTCCCTAAAGATAGCCCAATTAACTTAACCAGATTTCGGTAACCAGAAGCGAGACCAATGCATCAAATTAACTAGCGATTACAAAAGTCTTTCGACGCGTATACAATCGACGTATGTGTGTATGTACTCTGATATAAGATAACCAATCGAGTGTAGGCGACGCAACAAGCAAATGACAATTGAAAGGATAACAAGAAGGACAAGCAGGACAGAGGCCCGCAGACCTCAGCATGTTGATAAAAGAAATTAAACACACTACGTAGAAAAAGAGAGGAAAGACAAAAATAAAGGAAAGTTAAGCCCGCAAGACAATTGACAATGGGTGGGCTTTTGTGGGGCTGGAAATGGTTAAGAAGGGGGTCTTTTCGGCTGGGGATCTGCGGCATTTGTCTCGACTGTCTTGTTGACATGACGTTGCGCGAATTGTGCGCCAGGATTGTTGTGCGTTTTTGTACACTGTGTTTTTGGCTTGCCTGTCGTCTGCCTACAAAGTGAGCAACACGCGCCGATGATTATGTTGCCACTGACAACGACAACAGCAACACCAGCAACAGCAGCAACAGCAACACCAACAGCAGCGACAGCGACGCGAGCAACACCAGCAACATCAGCAACAGACTTCTCCGAAAACGAAGTCATTTTCGGACTTCGGTTGGCGGCAAATGTTTTGTGGCACGAAGCTTTTCATTGACTAAAAGCGACGCATGCGCAGTTTGTGATAAGCCAACTTAGACTCCGATTTCATTTCAGTCCTCCGTCCTCAGTTTCAGTTCGTTTTTGTCACTCGTGCGTGCTAGATGGGCACACGCGGCGTATGAGCAATATCACTTGGTCTCCCAAGACTGTTTTATTGGATTTTGGCGCAAGAAGGTAAAAAAGCCGGCTGAAGTGTCCCTCGTGGATGTGTGTATGTGTGTTACCGGAAATACTTTGAGCAATCGAAAGGCACAAAAAAAAGAAACCGAAACAAAAGCCTAAGCAAATTAACTTGGCCCATTCGTTATATTGCGAGTATTGTTCTAGTGGTTATTATGTTTGTTTTTTGCCCAGCCCCCCTGTCGGCGCGAAAGTAGGTTAATTGACGTGTGTTGTGGGCGTATCTACAAGG
The DNA here is from genome assembly GCA_018152295.1 of Drosophila carrolli. Lineage (NCBI taxonomy): Eukaryota > Metazoa > Arthropoda > Insecta > Diptera > Drosophilidae > Drosophila > Drosophila carrolli. The sequence goes on from JAECXJ010000001.1 coordinate 7,777,739, forward strand.
AAAATAATAAAAATATACAAGTACAAAAAACAAATACAAGAGCGGCAGGCAAAGTGGTCAATTGCCACAACCAGAGGCCTCTGAACCCTCTCGATAAAATAAGAGTGTGCGATCATTTAAGGTATGTAAAATATTATATTTTCCCTTGCATATTTTATAATATGCAAATATCCTTTATGTTTAATTAATCTGAAAAATGTTAGTTTAATGCAGTTTGGCCATCAGTGCTAATGGTCTTCAAAAAAAACTTTTCAATTTAATGCTTATTGCATTGGCTCGAAATAAATTTCCATAATTTTCCTATGAAAGAGGTTGAATGCATTAGCAAATATCTATTGTTTTTAGTTGAATGAATTTTATGCTGATAATTTGTTTTGCTGTTGGTCGATTTTAATTAGTTTCTGATATGGGCGAGCAAAATGAAAAATGTGAATCAATGAACTGCCAGATAATTGCATTGATTAACAGGTTAGATGGTTTTAAAAACGGAGTTGAGAGGGGTTGTGGAAATGATTTTAAAAGTAATGAATTTGCTATTATAAGTGAATAGACTTTACATAATTATACAAATAACAAAATACATATTAATTTAGCAAACCAAATTTACAAAGTTATAATACTATGAAAGCTTATTCCAATTACTGTTAAGAATATATTTTTTTAATTTGCCAAGTTTGTCATTGGTTTCATGTAATATACACAAAATTATAAAATTATTTCTTAACTATTAAGTAGTATGCGTTTTTCCACATATTTAACTTTAATATCAATGCAGAAAAACTTTCTAATTACCCTTTTACACTAAATAAAATGTTCATATATTGCCGCAATAACACTGCAGCAAACATCATAAAAAAAGAATAACAGTATACAACGGGGAATTCCATTGCATAACCAGAAATAAAACATATGCAAATTAAACTTCAAACAAATGTTGACGCACAGAGTTTTGGGCCATCAAAACAAATTCAAAAAAAGGATAAAAACAGTGAAAAAATTAAAATAAACAAAGTGAACAACGTGGGGCGGTGCTTCATGGGTCGGTTGCGTTTCGGTGCCTTAAAGGCAACTTTGTTGCACAAATTTATTAATTTTTTTTCACCAAGTGTGTGTGGGTTGTGTGTCAAATTTAAAAGCATTCTTGCCAGTTGCCTTTGGACGGGCGATGTCCTGGCAGCTGCCTCTTTGTTTTATTATTTTGCGGAAGCTGCGAACCAACATTTATAAAAAGGTTTTCCTTGCTCGTCCTTCTACGTGAGCTACACACATACACAGTCACACACACCAACCCACAGACGCACATTGCTCTGCATTACCGTTATTTTATGACGGAAGTACATTTAAGCAGATTTTTTCCACAGGACTCCCGCTCCCTTCAACCGAACTGGAAAAAAGGGCTGCCAAAAAAAAAATGGCAGACCGAGGAAATTTAAATATTTTCTTTTACGTTGTGCTTTTCATTTGTCTGCGCCGCTAAAATTTATGACCAACAAAATTGGAATATACCCCAAAACGACAGCAGCAACAATAAAGCCAAAAGTTCACTTCGATTGCCATAAAAAATAAAAGAAATTCTTAGTGGGTTTTACTACCGACGCTTTTCAGGAAATCATTCCACATAAGTAAGCTCAAAAATGTAACTAAACAACATATTTCATGAAATACTAGAAAGTTAAATATTTTAAAGTTTTATCATAGATTGGCTTGTAATAATTCAGAAACGGTCTATCCATTTTTAAAGCTGGTACATATATATTTGCTTTAACAAATTAAAACTTAGACAAAAAAGTTTTAAAATTTGGTAATATGTAAAGAAAAGTTAATTTAAATTATATCGATTATTTCACAAATAAAGATAAGCTTGCTAATATAGTTTATTGTGATAGCTATGTTAAAATTAAATGCCGCGTTGAATATCAAAGCGATGTATCGTTATATCTCGTCACCCAATTCAACTCGAAAAGTTAGAAATCAAACATATATCAGATCCTTTTTAAATTTTTTGCCACATCCCAACCACATATTTCATTAATTGAAATTTAATACAATTACCAGGCGAATGTGTGGAAAGCCAAGTAAAAGTCGGCAGCCAAAACACACATAAATTCAAGCCCTACACACATTCACTGCTGTGAGGGCGAGAAAGATTCCTTGCCAAGTAAGTGACTCAATAAATAAATTTACTTGCCAACTTTTTGCCTTGTTGTTGTGGCCTGGGGGGACTGATTGTTGCTTTCTCAAGGTAGATTTGTGTCGGCAAGCTCTCTCCGTCGAAAGATCTGAGAAATACTTGCCCCGTAATAAACAACACTTGATCGAGGGCGGGGGCATTAAGTTAAGCGTGCTTTACTGGGGCAAAAGGAATAAATTCCAAGAATTTAACTAGATAAATGAGAATAAGCTGAGACATTTTTTAAGACCTCTTAGAGGAATATCCTAATTTTTTCTGGAATATGTGGGCTATATCAGCTGACCCCATGAGCTATTAATTTGAGAGTGAAACTTAGATTAAGAAACTTAAATTGCTCTAAATCACATTTAATTTCTATTGGCACCACTAATACATATTTAAAATTTATCTTAGTTTTAAATTTTTATTTCAAACCAATGCAATGTTAAGATTTGGAATCTTTTTTAAGAGTATTCATTTTTCATCTACCAAACGTAAGCTTCAATTTAATTCCCAGACCTTTCACTTATTTTTCATGAGCAACTTTTACCATTGAATTATACCAAGCTATGCATTATGATCTAATCTAAGCGAGGGTCGTAAAACAGAATCCTCAAGAATACGAACTTGAATTTGCACAGCATTAGCACAGACTGAGGGGGACAAACAAAACAAAAAAAAAGAAACGTAGCTTGAGCATTTATTAAGTAAGTGAGCTATTCAAAATCAAAGCAGCGGAAAAATCCGCGTCGCCGGGGGCGATGGTGTGGCTGAATGTGTCGCTCGATTGTCAGGCGAATGTCAAGCTCAAGCTGCAGGCTACTTTCAGTTTGTCTCACGTCTCGTTTCAGCCCTTTTTCCGCCTTTCCCGTCTTTCCCGCATTTGCCACAGATTTTCCCAGCGCCTGGCACTTTCACCTGCACCTGCAACATCGTGCAGACATTTATGGCACCAGATGCCGCCGGCAGCAGGCAAATGCCTTGCCATTCTTGAGTGGCATTGCGATGGCATTTCCATAGCATTTCCGTGGTACGTTTGCCGTGGCGTTGAAAGCGCATTAGCTTTGTCATTTATCGTTGCATTACTATCCGCCATCTTTGTTGCCAATTCTAAGGAACGGAGAACAACGAGGGCTTAAAGCGCACACAGTCAGAGTTCAAAGTGTAGAAGTTTTAACTTAAAGTTAACTTTGGCTTGATTTGATTTTCCAGTAGCTCTTTGTCTGTGTCGCATTTTACTTTGGTACGGATAAATATATTCACGTTCTTTGGTGTACGATGAGTTTTATGAAAAATTCTGTATAAAAATATGCAAAAACTCAATTTTATATTGGACATTTTTAAAAAGTTGATTTTAAATCTACATTTTTATAAATTTCTTAATTAGATATTTATTTTCCCTATAGATCTTAAAGTCTTAAACGCCTTTCTGATTTTTATATAAAAATTTAAAGCAAGTGTTTGGCTTAAATAGTTGTTGTAATTGGCTTATTTATTTTGATTTTTATAGGATTAATTTTTAGTACATTGGAATGTGTTTATTTTTTTTGGAGTTTTGTATGTAATCATGATTTTAGGAATATTTGAATTTTCTTTAACAATATTATTCAGTTTCCTTCATTGGCTTACCGATACGCCCCTGTTCATAATAAACACGTTTGCCCATATTTTCAATGTGCATTCGAGGGCGTTCCTTTGTGTCGTTGCTGTTGATGATGTGTGCTGGCATATTTTGCTTATCAAAGTGCCACTGACAGACAGGCGACCGAACAGAATGTTGGTTTTGCGTCTCCGCAAAATGTCAAGGTTCCACACGCTTCGTTAGCTGCATTTTCATTATTTATTAAGGCAATTGGCCTGTAGCCTAGCCCAGCTTTAATTAAAGGCTTGAATTCTCAATTTTCAGGCATTCTAATATATTTTATATGGACAAAACCCATTCCCTTCGGCATTTCACCTGTCGCCCCTTTGTGAATAAAAAGTGTGAACAATTTTATTGTGTGGAAAATTTGTTTGCTTACATGAGACACGGTGGGTGGATAGAAAAAAAAGCTCGTGCATAATTTAAAAATGCCCGCATCACTCATACGCAGCGTTGCACGCTCCTTGTGGCCAGGATATTCCGTGCCAGGCGGCCAAGGTAACAAAGGAAAGGTCGCATTTTTGTCGTAGTCGGAGTTTGTCTGCTCCTTTGTTAGCTCTTGGTTTTCCATTTTTAGTTAGTCTTTGTTTGCATTCAACTTTTTACTCTTTTTCGTACGCCTGCTTAGCTCTTCATATTGGTGTGGGAATTTATAGAAATGTGGCAATTTCGGGTTTTCAAAAAGTTTTTGATATGACTATGAATCGTTTTAACGTGATGGAGTGGGTGATTGGCTTAGGTGCAACTTGGAAAATTTTAAAGTCAACTATACATTTGTTTTATGATCTATTTTCTATTTTTCGAAGCCACTTTTATTTGAGAGCACACACCATAGTTTGGCCAACTAATCCTGCTGAAAAATCTTAAATCCTCTTTTTGGACAAGGTCCAAATCCTTTTCAATTGCCAACGAATCCCCGAGTACTGCCTGACAATTAAAACGCCCCGAAAAAGGGGCAATATGAGTGGTGAATGCAGCTAACCATGAAAGCGCGTTAAAAAAGCATTGCATGCACATGGCCGTTTTGTAGCCCCCAAAACCCCGCTGCCTCATCAAATATGCATGTAAAACACCGCACAGCAGGCTGCATGGAGCGAGAGCAGGAGCAGGAGCAGCTCAACAATTTCGCCTGCGGACAAGGTCCGGTAAAAAATCGAGAAAAAATATAAATCTTAAATGCCTTGACATGTGTTCACCGAAAAAAGCTGAAGCTTATAAAAAAATCAAGAGGCAAAGGTAAACAGAAACTTTAAATACTCTTGCAGATAATAGGGCAGCTTAGCTTGACAAAACCAAAATCAGTTATGAGTTTAAAGATGCTTTCAACTTTTTCGTTCTAATGGATTTATAAATATGTAAACGATGTGTTTAGTATGTTTAGTTGTTAAATCCATCCTGCATGATAATTTCATGCACCAAAATTTATTAAACAAATAAGCAAACAAGTTATTCATTGTAATTTACCAAAATAATTGAAAAATTCTGCAATTATTTGTTTTAAAAATATTTTTTTAATATTATGTTAAACGTTTTTTCCAAAAATTGTAAAAAAATTGGGTCTACATGATTTGTTCAAAATTTGTGATTATTCAGCGCTTAATATTCTTAAAGGTAATAGTTCCACAAACGTAATTTTTTGTATTAGATTTTATTACTTACATTTATATTTAGTTATTGAGGGAGAAAAAGTGGAATACTTCAAATTGGAATTTGTACACCTATTGAAAAGTTAAAAAATAGTAAAATAAAAGTAAAGAGCTCCTTTTCGCTTTGTGAAATTCTGTGAAAATCCCGACGCAAGCTGTGGAAAAGTGGGTGGATTGGCGGTCGTTGAAGTTTTCCGCCTTTTGTATTTCGATGTGTTGCTTAGCAGCAAATTACTTGCCATGTCAATTGATGTTGATGACGCGTTGACAAATTTCCTATGAACGAATAGTTTTCGTGCTCCTTTTCTTTTTTCCACCATCGCAGCAGGTAGCATTTTATTTAATAAACCGTTTTTCGTGTTGCAAGTATGGGCGTACATATTTATATTTATGTATTTATTTGGGGGCATGTGTATAATATGTAGATTTCGAAGGCAAAAAACCGAAGCGGTAAATCAAAATACATGCATTGCGTATGAGTGTTGAGGCAAAAGAATGAAGGCGGAGTTGCCTATGATTTATAAGCCATTTCCCATGTTGCATGAAATTGTGTGTGGTGCAAGTTGTTTTCGGAAGGAATCAGTGATGGGTTCAGGATTAAGTTGGATAAAAATAAGATTATTTTGGATTTGTCTACAAAGATTTTATATTTAACAAATTTCTTTTTATCTTAAAATCATAATCTTTTTGTTTATTTTTTATTTAAAATGTTAGATGACAAAAAGCTTACTAATCTAAGGAAGTATTTTGTATTAGTTGCAGTGACCGCACTATTGGTTGGATTAAAACAAAATTTGTTAGGTTAATAAATAAATAATAGCAAATGTTTTTAAGTCAGGCTACTATTTTTTTTGCGTTTTGCAAAAGGTTTATGTGGTATGATATTTAAAAAAGCTTGAGTTTTTTATTTCACTGAGAGCAAATGTACCTTATGTTTATTAGTTATATTAAAAATGTAAGTATTGTATAAAAATAGTTAAAATCTTAAATATACAATTTAATTTAAATTTTTGATTTATTAATTAGACACTCGTTTTTTTATAAACATAAGGCACCTACTTGCCGAAATGTTAAATCGTGGTCATCTCTAGCGTTGGCTTTAGTTGAATTGGCAAATTGCTAGACTTGTGCAGACACACACACAACACACATATACTCGCTCGTCAAGCCACCAACACATTTGCATCAAGGCAGCCAAGGCAAAAATGCTTAGATATTTTTTATGCGCAAAATAAATTGAACTTGAGGCGAAGTAGATGGATGGGAGGAATTCGGGTCGGGACTTGGGCAAAGGCAATGGCAAAGGCAAATCATTTGGAGTAGACGGAAAGCGACGAAGCGCATAAATTGTTGGCACACACAGGGATACACCATCGGCCATACTTATAGAGCGAACGAAGTTTGGAAGAGGCGTCCAAAGTGCTTCAGTTGTGTTTCTGCTTTGAGGGATTATACCTGCCGCCGGAAAATCGGGGGAAGAACCCACATCCCTCAGCGAAGTAGACGCCGAAAGCTCATCTCTAGAGATTGCTGCCTTAAAATTATGATTTATACCTACATTATAATTTTCTTTCTCTTTCACCGACTCGTCCCCCCCTCCCTTTTCCTTGTTTTCCTGTAGTTACTTGCACTGAATTTCAGATTTAAGTTGGAATTTCGTGCTTTGTCGAGGCCCCCAAGGCAGTATTTTCTCCGTTTAATCGTCGTTGCTATTTCTCTATATACGAGTCCCGTTTGTGTGCTTGATATCGCCATAATGTGACGCAAAGTGGAACCAGAGGTGTTTCCTGTCCCACGGAGCACATCCATTCTGCTCGGCTGTCATGCGAAAAGGTTCGATCCGTAAACACGAACATGGCAAATCGATAAAAACACCTCAAACTTTATTGCGGCCGCCTGGAAAATATGTGTAATCAATTTTTTTTATTGCAAAACGAAACAGTGCATTTTTTAGGGTAACTATTTCGGCACTCAAAACGGTTTTTTGTCGGGTGAAAGTTTTAACTTTTTTTCGCAGCCAAATGTCGATATGATGATGATGGTGATTGCGATGATGTTAAGAGGATGTCAATGGATTTTGCCTTGCTGAGTGTAGTTCACAAGAATTTGTGGGTATTATTTGGACATAAAATCCAACGTTCGATAACGATGATGATAGCGAACAGGTAACGATGGCTACACAATAAGAAACGGTAAGCAATCATAGTCAAATGGGCGTAATAGCTAAAAATTAAGAAAAAACTATTATATATATTATATATTACATATGATTTGATGGTCCAAAGGGCTTAGGGTCCGAAATCCGAAGATAGAAATACATCTTCAATAAGCAACATTTAGCTTTATCCTGGGACTTGTATAAGAATCTATACTTTTTAAACGCGAGCATTATTACTAATTGCTTGCTGTATCTATCATTTTAATATTTAATTTTTAAAAGAACGACAATTAAATAAATATTATTTTTGAACTTAAGTAATATCTAAGCAATCGAAATATAAAGATACCAAAAGAAATCAATGATTTGTTTGTGTGTAGATAAGATGCTAGCCGATATGGGTCAATCAGTTAGTGTACCTTAAAGCAGGATGACAGGCTGCATTATTGACCAGCTAAGCTGGGGTAATGGAATAGGAAATTTGCCATCAATTGCGTCAGCTTAAAGACACCTACCTGTTTTTCCCTCCGGGTGGTGACCAACTAAATCGATTTGCGCACTTATTGCGGAACTGGGTAACTGCACGCTGATGCAAGTTTAATATGACAACTGCAATATTCCGTAATCTCTTTGGCCAAGAACTTTAAGGCCAAACAACGCTCTCTGTGTGTGCGGAACCACTTTCATTTTGTTTGTAATGTGTCCAATAATAGTGGCATTACGCTCATTTAACATGCACGAACACAGCCAAACGCAGATGGCCAACACACATACACACACAGACAAACATGTGTGCAGACGATAGGCGATGGCCGATGTGCGTGGGCACACATACATAAAAATGTCCTTAACCCACTAATACTAGTGGGGGGTAATATTAGCATAATGTGCGTGAGGCTCTTTCGCTGGATTTGTGTGTGCGTGTGTGTGTGTGTGCGGCGGATAACAAACCCGAAACCGCTTTGGTCCCACAGATGCCAACAACTTCGGCACTGTTACCATAAACAGACAAGCCACATCAACCGTAAATTCCTTTGTATACTCTTTGCTGCTGAGCCTATGGACTAATTGGGCAAAATGGTTGTGGGGTGGATAAAACTACTAAGAGCTTAAGAAATCCGAAGTGATTGGTCAGTACTACACACTATGGGGAATTTGCCCGATTTTTTGGAATAAATGTATTTTTTAAAAGTATGCCGATTTTCTATTTTTTTTTTAATGTATTAAGAAAACATCAAGCTGTTTGGTAACATACCGCAAATGTTAACTTAAAAGTCTAGTATTTAAATACCAACTGTTAAAGTCAGCTGTTGCAAGCGCACATGGCTTGTTTACATTTTGCTTAACTTTGAAGTTCACTTTTAAATCATTATCTCTGCAATAAAATGACGTAAGACAGTCAAATTTGAAATGATTACCAATTCTCCAAGTATGTTCTTTATGAAAATGCTTATATGTTGCTTAATATGTGCGTCCAATTTTAACAATTTGTAAATGTAGCTGGTGATGTTTTCGTTTGGGTGTTGGAAAGAAAGTTAAACTTTCAATAGAGTTTTAAAAAAATGTTTAACTTTGTTCAGTGAGTGACTATATCCATGTTGTAGAGTCATTAATTGCGAATTCAGAAAATATTGTCTCATCGTGCGCTTCGTGCGACTTTTCGCGTAATTTCATTTTTTAGAAACTAATCTCTTGATCAAAAACGCAGCCCTGCTGGAAGTTTTGCATAAGCAAAAGGGTCTTCGAGAAAAAGAAGATGGCGAATTCACTTTTGTTAGCAAGCTAGTTGATCCCACAGTCGAATCTCCAACTTTACAGATGTTTTTCAGAGAGCCATGGATACTTCAGACCCCATCATTTCATCAATGAATTTGAAGAAACGCGTCCGAAAACATAAGCTGCTTGCTCTTCCACCAGAAGTCATTCAATTGTTATTATGCGAATATGAGCCTGGAGACGAGTCTCTAGATGTTAATAATTATGAAGAAGAACGACTATGATTTTTTGTACAACATTGAAATTGAAAATTAAGAGCATATAGAGCTAAATTTGTTATAAAAAATAAAAAAAAATTTGGGTATACTTTTACTTTTCCAACAGGTGTGTATAGGTATGTAGAACACTATAAAAAAAACCTCACTGAAATATGTTACATAGTTCGCGAGTTATTAATTTATTCCAAAAAATCGGGCAAATTCCCCATAGTGCTACAGTATGCAATCAAGGATTTTATTTTGAAAACAATACAAAAATTTATTTAATTTAATGAGCGATGATAGAAATATCTATCTTATTTCTAGAGATCTCCGCTTGTGATTTCAAATCATTATATGTCCGTGCCTTAATTTTTACCATTAAGGTAAGAAAAATGGTTATAGTTTTGAAAATAAAATAGTCACACCTAACAATCAGCTAAGTAAATTAGAAACTTATTTGTTTTCCTGTGTGGAATACATTTTTTTAAGAAAACATTCTATTTTTAAGGGTATTTCTGCAAACTGTGTCCCAGTTTGCTATTCAGTAGCTTGATGATGAATTCGCCACCACACTCTGGCCATATTCTGTCCATTATGCTGAATGAAACTCTCTCTTTGACATTTTTTGTCTCATTAGTGCGTTAACTGGAGGACTTCTTGCTTTCTACCATTTCGCATGTAGACATATGCACTTTGAGTCCTTTTTTATGCCCACCCATGTGAAATTGCGAAACAAGTTTGCTGCATCCGTTTCCGTTCGCCATTTGTTCCATACCGCTGCCCACCATTTGGTCCTTTCTCTATCAATGTTATTGCCAAATTCGGTGATGTTGTGGTTATGTGAGTGTGGGAAGGATATACCATTCCGGCCTGGTCGGTCAAAGATTAAACACATAATGGGCGCGTGCTTCGGCGATTCTATGGCCGCGTTTTTAATAACATTTTATGCTGGGATGAAGATCCAACTGAGGCTATGCTTCGCAATAAATGAGCCGTTAAACGCTTTAAGTTGACCTGGCCCACAAGCACACACATATGTGTGGGTGTGTATGTGCTAGCCATTTTATTGCCGCTTTATTGTGGGCCAGTGGCGGGGTTTTCGGCCAAGTTAAGCGTCATAAACGGGTTAATGACTTGGAAGTTGCTTTTAATACGAACAAAAAATGTTCACCATTGTCGTTCCGGCCACTCAAGTGTTCTCCTCGGTTCTTGAGTCTCTGGAAGCGTCTTTATTGCTGATCCGGGCCTCACATGCAGCGTTCTTTATTGGCGACCTTGCCCCTTTTGGCCATGGCTTTTATCAATTTAATGTCGCTTGTTTGTTTTGGCTCAGGCCGCAATATGATTATTTTTTTATGGCCAATTTTTAATTTGTTTACACACATTTCGGGGGCGGTAGAAGTTCAACCGCTTTCTTTTATCGCCGCTTGTCAGTGCTCGCATTTATTAAACCTTTATCCAAGTTTTTTTTTCTTTTTAAATTGACAACCAGTTGCCTAGTTTTTTCTCCCCTACCCCTCGCTTCTCAATTGTTAAACATTTCCGGTTTCCGTTGCCCACAAATGGGCCCTCATTTTTATTTAACACTATGTATTGTTGGCCTGTATGTTGTTGGATGTGGTGGGCGGGCATAAATATTTTATGAAGCCGGTTTTGATTTATGCCTGCATGTGGCGGGCGTTTAGGTGCTAATAGTTGTGTGTTATTTGGGTAATGTTTCAGCTATACCCGCTCATTTCGAATGTAAACAACTTTTCTGGCTGTGGTCTGTAATTAAAAATAAATAAACTTAATAGTTGGGGAAAACCAACAGTAACTGCTATTTAATTGCTACCCATAGAAAGGGCAGATTGCGTACATTTTGGGTAAATTATATGGATAATGTGAAATGCTACTATTAGAAAATAAATATAAGTAAATTACACTTAATTTGATCTTAATTTCAGTTTCAACAATTAGCTAAGACGACGGTAAAATCAATTTACTATTTGTCAATCATTCATTTAACAAATAAAACCGAATTATTGAAATAAAACAGACTTGCAAATTGGATACATTTACAAATATACATTTTAGAGTTACCAAGTTCTTAGTTTGAAAGCTCCAAGATTTAACAGCTAGTTATTGCTTAGTTACTTGTTTTAGTCTTTAAGTAAGTACATGTGTTTTAACCTACTTAATTATAAAGCCCACAGCTCATCAAGCAGGTTATGTACCATTGCAGGTCATTAAAAGCTACCAACCAATTCAAACCATATTTGAGTACCGCTTTCGGCGGGGAAACGCGACAACGGTAAAAGACAAATTCATTTGACGTCTGTTTCCATTCCCTTTTTATGACTCCCTTTTTATTTGGCTTTCTTTCCGTGTCTCACGTGCACTTCATTTTGTAATTACCTCGGCCCGAAATGCGGCAACGTTCTAAAAATTTGTCGACTTAATGACAAAATGTTTGAAATTGCCCCTTATAAAAGACATCAGTGAATAAATTTACACATGCACATCCACACCGACACACACACACACATTTGAACAGGACTTCCGGTTGCCATTTGCATTGGTGGATGGAAAGTCACGTCTCACCATTTTGGCCCGGTCTTTTTCTTTGCTTTCCCTTTGCGCGCCTAAAAGTGTGCACAAGTTAATTTGATTTCGCTGTAAGTCAGACAGACAAAACTAAATTCGTTGGGAACCAAACTCAGACCCACGACGCCTTTGCCAACTCGGGCGAAAAATCAAAATTTCCGCACATTGCCTATTTTTCAAAGCAACACTCAGACGGTACGATTGTGGAGGCAAATTTATTTGGAGTTTCGCACACGTATGGGTCCTGGTTGTCTCTGTGCCAGAGTGTTGTCCCGAATCGTTCCTTCTCCGTCGCCTTATAACCTGCGAATATCACATTCACGTTGGAATATTTGTAGCAGCATGTGTGTTCATATTACACGGAGAACAAACCTATATAAAATGATTTGAAAGTTTTTTTTCTATAAAGTAAAGTAAAACAATTTTGATTCACATTTAGCTCCCCTTTTTAAATAAATATATACAAATGGAAACCAACATTTTTTCTTATGTTCCCAAAATTGAATCGTTGGTTTCAATACTAAATCTAACGTAAGTCCGACATAATTTGTTCTAGGGTTCTTTTTACAGAACGTGTTTAAAAACTTATTCCAGTATAATTTTAAAAAATTTTTGCCAACCTAATATAATGTTTTACAAATATTTTGTTTGACGACTTCAATCTTTTGGAAACAGATCTAATAAAATGGAGTAGTATTCGATATAATTCTTAGTCCGAAATCTTTGAACGCAATCTTATTAATTTTGAATGCAATCATAATATTTTGCAAAACAGACCCACCAAATGGAAGTTTTATCAATACTTTCTTAATATTTTTTTGAAGTGTACAGGCTTCTGTCACGTGCTGCATGCCACTGGCATCATTCAATGTTGTCAAAAATGTATACCAAGCAGCCGACGAAATAAAAAAATAAAATCTGATGAGGAAAACCCAGATCGAGGGACGAGCTGGGCTTGAACATCTAAAGAAATGAATAAAAATAAGGCATAAAAGCATGCAAATAAAATTAACAAAAACGAAATACGAGCAGCATTTCCTGCAGCCGCCAATCTTTTCCCTCCGTTCATTTCATTTTATTCGTTCTTTTTTTCGTTCGACAAGTTGTTCAAACTTTTGCAGAGGTGTTCTGGAAATCTCTTTGAGCACAAGTTAACGAAACATATCGAAAATTAAAGTTTTTCGTATTGTGTTCACACTAAAAGTGAAGTGAAGAAAAGTTTTTAGAAATGAGGGTAATAACTTTATATGAAGATATTAGTTTTAAATGATATACAGAGGAAATCGATTACAAAATCCTTATAACAGAATTGCCATTCTGAATCACCAATTTATTTTTTTTGTTTAAAGCAATAAGTTTCACTCTAACTGAGACTTTGTGAAAATATATTTATTTGAAATTGAAATTCAAGTGAAATCGAGTTTGAGAACGGGTTTCAACATGTGTGTACGATTGCTTCAATATGTGGCTGCCTTGATGTGGCAATTGCTGGAATATTTTCCGTCACTGCCGCCACTTTTTCTCCCCCCTTCATTTGTTCCTTTTAATTTTCATTTGGCACCTGCATCCGCTGGCACGAATATTCACGTATTTTCTTTGTTAGCATTCAAGATAAAAATCGGTTGAATTTTTTATGCAGGCGGCGCTCCATAAAAATCAATTTGGTACTGAGTTAAACTTTATTTATGTATTTATCTGCTTATTTTCTGAGTTTCGTTGAAAATAAATTTAAAGAAAAGAATTGAATTATGTCATAAATGCGCGCAGACAGGAAGGCGCTCTCATGGTCCTCCCCGACTGACAATAATCCCATTTAGCTCCATCAAATGGTTATTCATTTATTATTTTGGTAATGCAATTTACCGAACCAGCCGGGCTCTGAATTATGAGCCGCAAATGGCGTTCAGACCGCGGATCCTGAAACGCCGAGCTCCAAAGAGCAAACGTGACAAGAAGGGCAGTTGTTGGGTCACTCAATGAAATGTCTGCGGTTTTTGGATTCGATTTGGTTTCGTTTTGGTTTGCTTTCGGTTACAGCTTTGACAGCAATCATATTGATCAGATTGAGAGGTGGCTGGGGGAAAAGGTTATTGAGGTTGCAATCAGTTACACCGCGCTTACGTGTCGCATGTAACAAACACACAATTATTAATTATTAAAAATTACAGACCTGCTTTTTAAAAGCAAAACTAAACGGTAATATTTAAAATTTAATAAGAATAAGTCAAAATTGGCTTATATTTTAAATAAAATATGTTTATAAATAAATATATTGGATAAATATACAATATACAGACCCTAATTAAAGAATGTGCTAAGTACTTAAGTAAATAATAAAGTTACAATTTTGATTTTTAAATATAAATAATTCAGCGTTGTTTTTATTTTATGAAATTATTATTTTTGCTTCACCAGAGTTTATGAGCAAATTATTGAACGAAATATTTAGAAATGACTTTGTTTGCATTCAATTTAATTTGTATCTTTATATATTATCTTTTAAATTTCAACTTGATCCCAAAAGGGTATTTTTTCATATTTGTAAGCTGTTTTCTTGTCTGTTAGCCCTTTTCCAATCCATCTCATTAGCATAAATATTTAAGAACTTGGCAACCCTTGAAGTCGACCACTAATACCTTGACCGAAATGTAAATAACTGAACAAAAATTAAATCGTGCATAAAAATAACTAAACGCAACCAACTCGAACCGTTTACACTCGGAGAAAACCGCAAAAAACAAGTTTCGGGCAGCCGCAAATCCCCATAAAGGACCCCCCAACTTCATAACCCTGACCAGAGACCAGAGATGGACTGTGTCTAGCGGCTGGGAAAACTGTCATTTCGGGACTCGAGTTCTCAATGGGCCGTGCAGGGAAATGGGATGATGGAAGGGCCGGGCAAGGACTTTCACCTATCTGCCAGGCTTTTCCCTCTGGTTAAATGATGTGTGCATTAATCCTTTCAACATGCTTTTCACATTTTTCTTTCTTGTTGCTCTTTTCGGCCGCTCGTGAGCTGTGAGCTCCATCACTCAGGACCTCGGCACCTGTGACAAATGTTCCGGGCAGGTGGGCCAAATGGAAGGGGTATGGGTTTATGGGGTGTGGGGTAACAAAGGCAGTCACAAAAACTACTTGTACAAGGTCATATATTTTCGTGTCGCTTTGTTGCTTTGCATGCTAATGAAAAATTAAAATTTCCACTACAAAAACTGTGATTCATTAGGCTGGAGCAGGCAGGGCCAGGTCGGCAGTCAGGCATTGCCAGTGAATAATAAATAGGCCCGCTGGCTAATTAAGTGAGGAGGGACTGCCTCCTCCATTTAGCCTCCCTCCCACTTCCCCCACTCCACTTGCATTATACTTTTGTAATTTACATAGCACACGTGTCCCAGAGTGTGTGTGTTTCGGGGGATGTGTGTGTGTGTGTCCTGTGAGAACATTGCCTCATTGCAGGGCCCATTCAACTGAAATTGAAATCGATACACATAGGAAAATAAGAAATGTTGATACTGAAAACATATATATTATTCAATAGACAGGATATGAAATTAACTCTTAAAATGCCATCAAAATTACATTAAATTTTTAAGGGTACTTAAAAAGGAAGATATTAAGAATAATAAAAAGATAATATTGCTAAAAGGTTAAGATTTTTTTTATATTTTTAAGTTTTTCGGTTTTTAGTTGTGAATTATGATTCTAAAATTTGATGGGCAGGCTTCTTGGACTACCTTTAATAACATAATAAAAACTCAGTTTATATAATTACACAGGGGAATTTCGACATTTTAAATAATATTTTTGCAAGTAAATATTTTTTTTCTCTGTAGAATAGCAGGAGTAAGGGGGTGGGGCAGGGGAAAGCTTATCCTGTGAATTAACCATGACCAGCGGCTGGGTGCCAGATGTTTCATAGTTACTGCTACGTGGCGTCAGCTGCTGGTAAGTTATGAATTATAAATTGTAATTCAACTTAATTAAATTCACACATTCGCCCATGAAAATGCAGATATTTTGCTGCATAGCCGGTGCTTAATTTATGTTAGTGCATTATTCCCTACGAAATCAGAACCGCAGAATTGCAGTTAATTTGCCAGGCAACTTTATTTGCTTCGGCCATCATTTGCTTTCCATTTTGGCCGGAACAGCATAACGCAAAACAGCATCAATTAGCCATAAATTTTCGTTAGCCAACAGCCAAAGTACTTCCATAAATAAAGGGCCCGGAGGTGGAAATGGTGGATGAAAAGCCATCGCTCAGGCCAGGGCGGCAAACCGAAAATAATATCAGACACCCGACAATCCCAAAACTGAATAACAATGCTTATTAAGGATAACAGAGGGGTGTTTTGGGAGGCCAAAGAGGGTCCCACCATTCACAATTACAATGGTTTTTGCTAGTTTCCAACCCAACTGCCCCACATCGGCGGCTGAGACGCATAAAAATCGCAGCTGTCAGTTCAAAAAGCCAAAAACTTCAGCAACAGCATCAATTTTCCACACGCCAGCGAATTTTTCGCCACCAATCCGGCAAAAACATACTTGCACACAGGCACAAACAATTGCGGAAGACATGTGAACGCAATTTTCACGTGCAAACTTTGCTCTTCCAAAAGGCAACAAACAAACGAAGCAAATAAACCATGTGAAATGTGTTTGTGGCAATTGATTTATACGAAGTAAGGATACACTCTCCTGGGAGAAAAATAGGCAGTAGTTGTGTGTAGGAAATAGGTGATTCGCGTATAAATTGATTGATGGGATATACTTCGAATCTCAGAAGTACTCACTTTAAATGATTCATATAATTAATGTCTGGACTAAAATGCTTTAATGCCTCTCAACATCTTTATAATTAAAAATCAAAAGTTGTTTTTATATATTTTGTTGTCTAATAAGATCTAAAGTCTGGAATTGTGTTCGTAAAGGAAAGACATCAGCCAAGATTTAAGTTTTATTTTACTTAGTAAATAAACTTTTCTTTATATTTTAAAGTAAACGTTTTTGTCTTCATAACTAATCAAAATATTTGATCACTAGAAATAAATAAAAAGAGATAATACCTCAGAAATGCTATTAATTAATTTTGTTCTTAATATTAAACAGCTGGTAAAGTAGTTTTGTAAATTAATTACATTGTTAATTAAAAATATTTATTAGAAAAGCTAGTTTTCCAAATGTTCTAACATTATGTTAGAAATTCCGAAGACTACATTGTCTCGAATAAATCCCAATAAGGAGTCTGTGTGTTTGAATGACAAACTTATGGGACTCCCCCACAGACTTAATTGCAGGGCATCCATAAAACAAGTGTAGCGCTGCGGCGTGGCATAAGTTGGCGCAAATAAAGTAAAGTAAGCTGCACAATTTTATTTCGTGCGTTGCGGAAAGCTCAGTTGGGGGCTGTCAGCAGGGGGATTGCGGGTGGAGGGGGGGGATCTGAAGGGCCAACTGGGCGAAGGATGATGGAACTGGGAGGCGGGTGCTGCCAGCTAATCTCAACAAACAAAGCGTGAAACTAACAATTCTGCAAATACAGACAAAACCGCACACCCGCGCACAAAGAGCGAGACAGAAGGTCGGGGGCGGTGACACGCCCACTGTGGGGGCGTGGGAGTGGGTGGTTGGGTAAAAGTTTGTCTTGCTCATTCGCGGGCCAAGATGAAACTTTATTTCAGCTTGGCAGGGAGCTACAGCCATCGAATTTATTTTCATGTCAGAGAAGAAAAGTACTCCTCCCACTTCCTTTTAAGCTAGTCGCATTTAGGATTGGCGTTAAATTGGCAAAAGGCGATGGCTAAGCAAATAATGAACTTGCTAATTTGGCTTGGCGGCGTGGCTAGCTAGGCGCCTGCAGCAACGCGGCGTATGAGTGATGTTCGTGCATAAATTACGCATACGCTGCGTTGCACATCTTAAGCGCATTAAAGCCTCTTGAACGCGCTGCCCAAGTGGCCGCATAATAAGGCTAGAAATCTAAAGGGCGAAAGGACGTGGCGAGCAACAAGCGGCTGAGGCTCCAAGAGGCTAAGCTCTAATTTTCTCACGTACTTGTAAATTTTGCGGAAAACCGCAACAAATTCACTTATAAAAGTAATCTAGAAAGCGCGTACACAACCGGAAGCACGAAAAGGCGCGGGAAGCACGGCAAAAATCCGAGTCAAAAGGGAGGCAAGCTGAAACCTAAAAACGAAGCGGAAAAAAAGGAAACAAAACAGCGCACAAAACTCGTCGTCGTGTAAAGAATTGCGTTTGTCGCGACACGGTGAAAACTTTTGCTTTTGCAGAATGGTAGGGGCAATGGCACTCAGGACGAAGGACCAAGCTTAAAGCGACCCCCACTTTATCACAGACTTAAAACGAAATGAATGTAAGCACATTAAATGGCTTGGACTTGGGACTCCTATTAAAGGTTCATAGTCAAGGACTAGGAAAGATTTTACCCGCGGCGTGGCTTGTTTGTCTTCCAGGGCGAATAAAAAAGTTTCAAATGCAAAGTTAGCTTGCGGAGAAAACAAGAAAGGATTTAATTGGAGAGCGATTTGTAGGGCGGTTAAGAACAAGACAAGTTGCTCTTATCATTTTGCTTAATTCGGAACCCTCGGGGAAAAGAGATCGAGTTAAGCTTTATGAAATTGCTTGAATCCAGAAGTTCTGAATATTTAGTTTCCATAATTATCAAAGATAGATTTAATTTAGAGAATAATTCATTTTGTAAATAGCAAAGCTCATTGGTAAATGAGTAATAATGAGGTTAATAATAATTTCCAAACAAAAAGAAACCAAAACCTATTTTAGTTATGGCATTCTGAAAAAGTTTAAATTAAAATGTAATAAAACTTTCAAATGGAAATGGAAACTATTCGAATTTCAAAACAGATTTCTATGCCAATCAAATCTAGTTTGTTATATAGTCATCGGTAATTTATGCTTCATTAATTAACTGAAAATATCTAAATAAGCAGTAGTAAAAGTTATCTTACGTATTGTGTTCCAAAGTCCAACAATAATTAAAAAAATTAACTTAATCAATTAATTGATTTGCCTAGGTAATCTGAAATGAAATGGGCTTACATAGAAAATATTCACTTTGAATTATTCTCAAATCAGATGGAATTCCAGCTTATTTCTGTTCAGAAGTTTCTGCGTTTAGAAAAGTTTTAGCCGCTTATCTGGGCTATTAGCTGAAAAGCTTTTTGAAGTCCCAATTCCAATTGTTGCGGCCTCTTTTTGTGGATTATTTAGGAGGTATGTTTTCTTTGTTAATTTCTTTGATATCTTCGCACAGGCTGAGAGCCACTCGAAATCTCCAACAAATGAATATTAAATAATCTGATAAAGTTGTTCCAAATTATTGCCCCCGGCACGAAACATCTGCCCAACCACGAAAATTTTCCCCAACCCCAAAGGCTATGTCTGCAATTAGAAAAACAACTTTTTCTGCTGTTCAACATTCGTTACAAGCGCTGAAAGTCTGAAAGTCGGTCGCAACAAATCCAATTTCCAGCTGCAAAGAAAAAAGTTAAATTATCAGAAGAAGAAAATAAATTGTAGCTTGGCGAAAAGTTGGGGCTTCTCCAAGGACAATGCCGGGATAGGCCAACCCATCCTATAGTTCGGTTTATTTCAGTACGAACCCCGCAGCTATGTGTCACAATTTTCCGGGACGGGTCCTTCATCGTTAATATCAGCTGATGGCGGAAAACAGGAAAACTTTTGGCTATGCTTTTAATAAACTTTTACTTGGCATTTGCCATTTGGCATTTATGCAAATTGCCATCACACAAATATTGAGTGGAATGGCCCCGACCAATAACAACAAATTTCAATTATGCCATCAAATCTATTTAGGTGTATAAATATTTGGGAGTTTCCTGCCACAGCCCCACTCTTCATGCTGTAATTGTGGCGTGTAATTTACAGATTTTCTTGTTAAGATTGTGGCCAAAGTTTGCCTCCCCTTCATCGACATTGTCGTAGTTTTTTGGCCCTCGAGCAGGCCTTAATTGGCATTCCGGCCTGAAGAGTCAATATGCGGTATGTATAGAACACAAGTTGCACATAAATTTCTCGTTGAATATTTTACAACTCATTGTTGGGGTGTTTGCATTGTGGCTGCGTTAAAATTTGCCTGATTTGATTTCGTTTCAATTATACTCCAGCCGAAAATATGCCCTTCCCCTTAAGAGACTCAATAGACTTTTTGAAGTTCATTAACAAAATGAAGAAGGACTCGAGCGAAGGGCAAAATAAATGTTGCCTACTTACCGGATGGCCAAATTAATCAATTATGCGTGTGTGTTGGTATGTATTTGTACTTAGGTCCCATTTGGTTAATTAATAAAAATGTTAACAATGACTGAGCTCTCGTCAATATTGTTTGCCAAGAATACAGAAATAAATAATTAAGTATTACTTACCTTAAATATTTAAGGAATTTTATGACTAAAATAAGGTCAAGAAGATGTTTATTATTTTAAAATTATTTTAATCCTGACGATGTTTTTACTTTTACCGATGCTGTCTTCCGTATAGCTTACTGTTGTATTATTGACACACAATCCAAGTTGATTAACTAAATATCTGTCCGAATTTCTCATGTTACCATAAGTACCATATCTCGTCTGCACACTCAGAATCGCTTTTTCCACTCAAAGAAATCAATCATAGCAACACTTGGCTCATTCACCACCACTGCCCTCTATTTGGCCGGATGTGTTCTCTGGTCGTCCTGAAGTGCCTGGGTCATTTACTTTATTGATTACAACTTTCTCTTGTTTTCCGCAACAAATACAAAAAAAGCAACAGCAATTTGAGTTAAGCGTGGTAGTCTCCGTAGGTATATCAACAATAACTGGCAGGATATTTCCCATAGATGACCGCAGAGGTGGAGAGCAAATGTATTCCCCACCTAGACAAAAAAAGTTGCCACAAAAGTAGTATTGATTAAAGCTGCTTCATTTCAGGAATAAAGAGGGGAACGCAGGTTGGAAAACCTGTCTTGGCTTTGTTTTTTTGTATGCTGTAATCGGATGAAATTGCATAAATACATTTTCAATTCGCTTGCAATCGCTACAAATAAATAAAGCGTAAACCGAGCACCGAGGGGAGCATAAAACTGTCATAATTTATTAAGTTTATCATTTGGTTCCTGGCTTGTCTTTTTTATTTGTCGGGCCACCCAAAACGCATTTGTGTCAATTTAAATTTATGTAAACATAAAATGGCCAGCCAAAAATAAAAAAAAATAAACATCCCGTGTGAGATATGTGGTCCTTTTTACTGGGATATCACATTTTTCATTCGCTTTCGGTACTCTTTTTTGTAAATGCGGGGTATTTTGTCGGATTGCTGTGGTTGGTATTTGATAAATAAATTATATTCGAATTTTATTCTCTACTTAATCACTGTGAAATGTAACTTATGTTGAGATATTTCGTGTGCGAAACTTTATCTTAATGGTTCAATGTAAATGTTTATTTCTAAAATATTTTAAAAATATTATGAATTCAAATATCTTTTAAAAATTATATTATATTTAAATAGTGGCTTAAATGAAATAGTTTGCCTAAAAAATTGAACTTGGACTGTTAATATAAATCTTAAAAAGAGTACCCAAAAACCTTAAAGCCAAAAAGTGAAAAAATATGCCTTCTTGGTTATCCTCTGAAGCTGCTCCTCCTTTTTTCCTCTTTATGATTTAATGCGCGCGGCACGCCGTGACGTTCACTTAGGCATGGACAACACAATAAAACTCCACAACAGCCAGAGGAATATCAATATGGGACGGGACTGGAGGGGCAGAAGTGGTGGGGCCGAAGGACAGGCCAGCAGGATACGCTTCCTGGCCGCCTGCGCACTTTTGACATTTCATTATCCTGTTAAGTATTCAAAAGTCAAGCAAGCAGGCACAGACACAGACACAGACACAGAAACAAGGACGAGGACCTGGTCTTGGCCATGGCCAGGACCCTGCCCCTCCAGAGGGGAATGTCCTGCTGCGTTACCAGCTTATCATTTATGCCAAACGCGTACTTTTTGGCTTTTAGTCGCAGCTCGCTCCTTGGCTCCCTTCTTCGCCATTTGTTTTGTCTGCCCGTAATGCCATGCGGAATTGCCTTTGTGTCCTTGCCGTTTATGACATTGTATTCGAATCTCCGTCTGTATGGCTGTGTATAAATTACATTACATAACAAGCAATATAACAAACGATAACAAACACCTTGCCACACACACACGTAGAGCAACAAGGAAACGGCAATGAGCAAATATGAAAAAAAGGTGGCAGGAAGAAAAAACAATTTAATAAAAATGTTTCAACGACTTCGATTCGGTAGAATCTGCTTTATGGCCTGGCATTTGTTTATGCCAAATGTTAATGATAGCTCGATATCTCATTTCCTTGTGTGGCTAATATAAACTGAATCGAATTGTGCTTGTCTCTGGAGAATTTAATTTTCTCACGTTACCCAAACGAGCTTTATAATTTCTTGATTGATAATGAATGTATTTAACTGGTAATAGTTGATTATTGAAATTCGCATTAAAGAATTCATGCAATTTAATTATGTATCCGACTTGACATATTCAAGTCTTTCTTAATTTAATTTTGCCTAAGAAACAATTTATTTATTTCATTTCATTTTATTTTACTTTGGTGTATTTAATATGACAAAGCCACACACAGAAATATTTGATTGTCTATTGATTGACCAAGCCGACAAAACCGACAATTAAATGAACGACAAAAAGTCTTTTTAAGACCTTACAAAACCGATCAATAAGTTGTTTATGCACTAGTAGCCTTAAACCTTAATATTTTAAGAATGTCTCGCCCGATTGCATTTTATTTACTTTCAATAAATTTAAACCGAATTTTAAATGTTTCATTGTGAGTGAGTTGTATGTCAAGAACTCTGCCTTGAAACTCTGGCCAAGCAAATACAAAAAACCTGATTGTGTGATATATATTAAAGAGGATATTTTTTAAAAGCTGCTTCTTATTTGTGCTTATTTGTTACTGACTGGCAACGTTTTCAAAACATTAATTGTTTGTCAATTAAAATAGATAATCGATTGAACCGCAAAAAGTCAATTAAATTCTTTACTGAAACTCCAACAGGATAGGGCTCCCGGTCCACTTACTGACACACCCTCTAATCCTTGATGAACCCAGTAGATCTCTATTCGAGCATCTCAATAAAGCAATCAGTGTGTACCAACTCGCAGTATAAATTTCATTTTCCCTTGCAGGTCACCCGAGGAGGAGGAGGTGCATCCTTGGAGCGGGAGGAGCAGCCAATGCAACCTGCACAGACATCATTAGACGTGAATAGCAACCACACGTGAGTAACTCGGGGCCTTTGCGCCCGCAGACAACCACAGACTATATCGACACTATATATCTCGGACATGTGTCGGCCATCAACTTATGCAATCAACGATTTGGCTTTGACCGGGCAAACTGACTGCCGGCCGTTGGGTGCTATGTAAACGGAGCAAAGGCGATGGGCCCAAGGAGTAGGACGAGAGGCCAGGACGAATGTTTATTTAAGCATAAAGCCACGTACGACCCAACACACACACATGCCAATTCGTACACTAAGAAAACGTTTATAAAAAACAATTCTATTGATCTTACTTGAAATCAGATATTTTTTAATGAACTATAATTCTAGGATGTATATTTTAAATTGTATAACTAAGATTCCCAAATATGCTTGCTGCTTCTTTGCGTTTTTGAAATAGTTTAGTTATTTTGAAATTGTTACACAAATTCGTTCCCTATTAGATTTTTAAAAGATATATCCTTAAAATAATTATTTACAATTAATAGAGTATAGGTAATTGAAGAAAAACTGATTAATTAAATATTTACAATTTCATAACTGTACATAAGCTGATTAATTTACAATTTAATAAAATATATCCGATTCTGTTTTATCTGAAATAAAAACATTTTTATCAGAATTATGTAATATTTCAGGCAATATATCGAGCATGTATTCTGTGATTTGTGTTATGTGTACTCCTACTGTCCTTTAGTGTGTGTGTTGGGAGCTATGTACTTAGGCACAGCTGTACTTGCAGTCCTTGCCTGGTAATTACATACAGACTACGGAAAGGACTCCGCCCACTTCGCCTCTCTTCAAGCCATTCCCCCTTCTCCTTGGGCGGCTGGATAAATATTTGGTTTAACCTTTTTCCTTTTGTGCGGCTTTGTATTTGCCTTTGGTTTTATGGCAGCAGCGCCTGTGTCACTATTTCATTTCGATTTGAGCCAAGTTTGCCGCAGTCCTTAGCCAGATTTGTATCCTTAATTTATTTGTTTGCGATTTTCTGATATTTTGTAATTGAGTTTTTCCTCTTTTTATGCTGATGAGGGTTTAGTCGCACGGCCATAAAGGATGTCAAAAAATAGGGAAGCCAAAGCAAACTGTTGATATTCATTGGACAAGACACGTTCACAGGCAGGATATTTATATTAGGACGTGAATGTGAAAGAAAATATGTCCCCTGGGATGCCGGGAGGAAGTACTCAGAGTCCTTAGTAGTCTTAATTTATCGCTATGAATGAATCACTTTGCGACAGACTTTGTTTCTTGGAAGGACACGTACCTCTGGCGACAGGATCTACTTTTGACTTAATTTGATTTCACCCGAATGAATTTCAATTAGCTGCAAATGAAATTTACGCTACGTTAAGTGATTCGCAGGAAGATAAAAGGGTTTTCCTTCCAACTAGCTGAAACGGATGAAGAATTAAATTGCAGGAAAATTTCCTTTTCTTCTTTGGTCTCAGATTGATTATGATTTGTATCTCAGAACTTTTCCCCACCTACAATTCATGTTCCTGCCGTAAAGCCTTTGTTAAGCACCAACACTTAACCGTGTCACGCTCGGATTTGTAGCTCCATGAGCACTTCACATCCTTCAGATACCTTCTCCGCAATCTCCGTAACCACCAGATTGTTACTCAGCACTCTCCTCGTTGTTAGTTTTCCCATTTCGGAAGGGAGTTGATTGATTTCTGTTCTAGTCGGGTCAAAGAGCAGTCTGAGCCTGCACTCCCCTACATCCTTCTAGTCTGATGGTATATTGACGCGCAGTCATAAATAAAAACACTCAGATATTCATGCCAATGATTCCTTCTATTTTTTGTTTGGGCTAAACTCGTCCCCCGACTGTTGTTGTTCATTGAGAAGGGCCTGCGGCAAAAACACTCCTACCAAACACAAATTGTATCACTTAATATTTGTAGACTCTAGCTACATTCATTTACACAGGAAACAATAAGATATAAGAAAATAAAATAATAATACACAAAATCGTGATAAAAGTATGTTTTGGTAAATAACTGCTGTTTTTTAAAATATGGGTTCATTGATTTAAATGCAGATTTGAAAAGCAAATAAGAGTATAATTTTATTAGGTACAAGTCGACAAACTAAAATCAAAACTCTAAAAATATTTATATCTTAAAATGTTATAAGATGTGAGACGTAAATTTGGATCCTTATACCAATTGATTACAAGTAAATGAATTTAAATCCGTTTTTTGGAATATAATGTTAATGTTAAAATTTTTTATTATTATTCATAAAGTATTGTTATTAATGTAATGTCTATTTATCTAATATTTGTTCTTTATTTACTTTGTACTTCTTTATTTATGTGTTATTATTAAATACATTTTTATTTGTGTACTCATGTTGCATGTTGGCGTTGCCTGGTTTTGATCCATTTGCAGCTTTAGGTTAGAGATTGGGGGTCTGACTCCTTGAATGCTGAGCGTTTTGTTGATGATTTGCGTGTTGTTGAATAATTGATGGAATGACAATCTTTCGATGTGTCAGCATTGTTGTCACGCGTTGTTATCATCCCGAAAAGCGGCATCAACATGATTGCGATGATTGTGTTCATCATCATTATGACGCGAATGCCAGTGTTGTCACCGCTGACAGCGGTCGTTGGCATCGTGTGTGTTCTGAATAATAAGATGCTAACGTTGCAATACACCCGCCTACACACCCAGATACCACGGCTTATGAATGATGAGCAGTCAAACAATCGGCTTTGCCCTCCAGCCATCGGGATTTATACTGATTTTCATGGGAGTGAGACATAAAAATGCGGCATCAGTTGCTAATGCCTGGCTCATTATGCTCAACTTCAAAAATTAAACAAGATTAATTTGTTGGCTCGTTTAAAATGGCTTAACAATATCATTAATTTCATTGGCCCGTCCAAACCAAAGAAAACATATTCCGGCGGACAAACGAGGCTTAAGTCCGCTTTAAAGCGTCGAATTATGAGATGGTCGGGCGTATCATTAATCAATTTACGGGTAAATGGCCATTTAAAGAGGTCATCAAATCCTGTCAGCGAAGACTCAGAGTTCAGATTTTTGCAACTCGTATTTTTTGTGGGTCAAACTTTTTGCTGCATAATTTTTTTGGGCCCTCCAGGGCTAGTTCCGTCTTTTTGTTATCTATTCATTAAATTTAATGATATAGCTCCCCAATGTTGTCCCATCCGGTTCTGTTTTGAAGTCATCAGGACGCTGTGGCAAACATTTTTAAACGGACCTGCTCATTTCCGAAGTGACACACACATTTTCGCCCCAGATCGCCTCGAGCTGAATGGGTTGCTCTTGGGGTTGGACCAGCTCCTCCTTCCTTTCATCATAATTATAAACACAAAACAGACGGCAGGATGGATGGATGGCTGGATGGCTGGGTAAATGGATGGGGTTTTCACTTGCTTTGCTCCTTTTTCCTTGCACTTTTCCATTCAAGGCGAGCAACATGTGGCAATATGGTTGGCCCACATTCGCCTCGCAATTAACAGATCAGAGAGATGTACTCTCGGAGCTGTACATTAAAGGGTTCTTCTAGGACCTGTGATTCCGGGCCTCCTTTGTTAACTGTTCTCATGCGCCTCGTTGGCATTTATTATTGTTGACGGTTCTGGCCCGGTCCACAGTCTCCATGTCCATGTCCATTTCCATTTCCATTCCATTCGCATTTACATTTCCCCCGTCATCGTTCATTGTAATTGTGATAATTACGAGAAGGACTGGGGATAGCTCCTTGGGAGCGGCACCTTAATGAAGCAGCATTCAATGCAGTCCATTGATGCAGTCCTTCTGCAACCGAATGGGCATTTCACACAAGTTGAGTATGAGTGATGGCCACTCATCCGTCACCAGGCCGATGTCCTGGTTCTGTTTATCCACTTACCAGCTCACGAGGTCCGTGTCGTTAATTGAAATCTTTCGCATTAAACCACCCGCCATTCGTACCGCCTCTTTGCTTTTCCACTTTGTAGCCAGCCTGCCGCTCATTGTTTTTGTTATTAAAGTTTAATTAAATACCTTTTTGAAAATGCTCACGCATGAGTGGAAAATATTTTTTAATGAGCTTTTTGCGCCTTTTGTGCGCAAAATGAAATACACGCCGCTGCGACGTTGGCAACATGGCGTATGCGTGTTCTTAGCGCGTAAATTGATTGCAAACAAAAAGGCGCACACAGACACATACACACACATCATGCGAAATAATTACCACTCCCAGACGTAAAAGATCCACCATAAATATATCGGCTTTCATATTTTTCATTTATCGCGAAAGTGTGAAAATGCGGGTGATTTTGGGGCAGCTTAAACCCTTGGGAACAAGAGGAAATTATTAAATGTGCTCATCCGCATCAATTGCAGTTTCCTATGAAAAATGTTAACTTCCGTTATTAATATGCTCCTGAATCAAAATCAATTAGCAAGATTATTGAGCTGAATATTGATCAAACAATTTACTGCAATTATTTGCCTTTAGGAGAAAAGCTCTCAGGGGAAAACAATTGGGCTTTACAATTCAATTCATTTTGTTCTCTATGAAATTTGATACCCCCAATCAGAAATGATAGGTTATTGTTTCACTATAACAGCTTTTTGACAGGCATATTTTCTTGACTGTGGAATAAATACCTTTATTAAAGATATCCATTAGCAATGCAACTAAAGAACTAATTTGTATTGCTTTAAAGCTCAGCTATTTTGCAATATTTTTGTGTTACCTATTAACATTTAATGTTTTATTTCATTTTCATATTATTTTTTCATTTTTTTCTCTACAATTTTCCTTTAAATTTAAAACACAAAATTTACAAATTTCTGCTTAATTATGCATAGCTTATATAAAATCTTTTCGCACATTTCTGCCGTTGGCAAGGTTATTCTTTGTTACTCAGCTGTATTTCTTTCCGACATTTTGGTTTATTTTACTGTGAATCCACTTTAAAAAGTAAATAAAAACGAACAAGATATAAACCGTAACCTTGTCCTACAACAGGATGTATAGAAACCAATGAAAATGATAACTATCGCAGAACTTTTGTAAGAACCTATTCATTGAGCCTTTAATCCTAGTAACCAGATTAATTACGCCTAGCAGAGGGGCAAAAAAGGCTAACATAAAAACTTCGTCTTCTGTGAATAAAAAATAAATTTGGTGAAAATGTTAAAGGTTGGTGCAGGTGTGAAAAACTTTGGAAAATGTGAAAAGAGGCTAAGGAAAAGCAAACTGAAATGCAAAACAAAAACTTGGGGAGAGGGCGTGAACAGCCGTAACCATGGCCGTAGTCGTAACCATTAGCCGTAACCAAAAACCGAGCCAGACATTGAATTGACCTTAATAAAGTCGACTGCGACTGCTTCGACCTTTTTACCTTACTTTTCTTTCCACCGCCAAATAATCCCATTTCTCCGCTTACAGAAAATGCTGATACTGCTGCCGCTGCTTGGTATTTTTGGTAATGGTCTCGTTGCTGAAGTCGAGGCGAGTCTGAGTCTGGGCTTTAAGGCCATCAAAGTGAGTTTTTGAACAAAAACGAAGCAGCCATAAAAATCTTTATGAATACCATTAATGCTCTTTCCTTAATTATGCAATCCCATCCGCTGTCCCTGGATCAGTTGCCAAGGCATTCCAATCCGGGTAAGTTCCTTAGGATTTCCCTTGATTTCAATTGAATTGCACAAAGTCGATGCGTATTTGCAATCGTTTTGGGAAAGCAGACTTACGAATTTCATTTGCTGTGTGCTTCATTAATCAAAGGCCTGTTCTGTCATCATCATCACCATTAAGTGGGGCCCTCAAAAATGATTTTCTTAATTCATAGCTTAAACCAAAAAAAAAAGCTAGGAAAACACATTTATTTTTATTTACCTTGCCAAGCCATCAATTTGAATCTGGGTTTTCTTGTTGGACTTTGTTAAATAAATATTCATACCGCAGTTTTGTGGTAATGGAAGACAGAAAGTTATCCAATTTCATTGGGAATTGGGTTAAACCAATGCAAATTGTGGTTGCGGTGAAATTAGTTATAGTGATTGATATTTTACAATAGATAAAGAAATAAGCTTAACCGAAATACATTAAAACTATTAAATTAAGAAAATTACTATTATTATAACTTAAAAAGTTGTTCTAATCTTTAAAATGTGTTTAGAATAACACAAAATTAGGAAAATATTTTTAGTTTAAAAGATTTTAAAGTCAAAAACATTTTTATAAAAGAGCTTTAAAAGTAAAAATATACTAATAAAGTTAAATAAATTAAGATAAATATCTGCTTTAATATTGAATTGTATTTATGGTCGGCAAAAGTAATTGTCAGGACTTATAAATGTACAAACAGTCTTTAAAATCCGTTTTTACTGCATTTCACTTTTTAAAGCAAACGGCATTAGACGAGAAAATGTAATCTTTTTACCTTAATACTTGTCAATTGTTTGTATTGCCTAAGACTTCTCCTAAATTACACCAATTTTAGAGCTTATTTTTCAGTAAAAAAAAAATAAAGGGAATACCAAAAAGCCTGACACAATCGAAGAACCAAAAAAATTTCATTAAAACTTGCAGACAGGGAATGTTTTCTTTTTTGTTTCACTGCCTTCGTCGTTTTGGGGAAAGTTGTGAACCAGTTTCCTAACATTTATTGTGCACCTATATCCAACAGATCCCGGCTTAGCAGATCCCATCTCCTGGGAAACACTCACACGCACACGGGCTCAAACGCCTAACTAACGAGTAAAGTGATTTTAATGGTTTTATGTTCGATTCGTTTTCTTCATTTTCCATTTTCCCCCACTTTTTCGTGGGGATGTGTATGTGTTCAATTCGCTTCGACATGTGCCATTTTCCATGCTCTTTCTCTGTTTTCTATGCTTCCCATGCAGTCCCCCACATGATGTCGTAGAAAGCTGTTCAAAATTAAACAGCAGCAGTCCGAACTGTGCCAGAAACTTTTCGATTCGAGGGCGTTACAACAAATCCAACCCATATCGTGCTGCCAGAATAGCTGCATATACACTTGTATATATAATATTGGCCCTTATTCGCCATACTCCGTGCGAGTCAAAAGTTTTGAGTCAAATGCCAATACAGTTTGTGTATGGGCAGGACCAAAATAAAAGTTAGCTGGCCACGCTGAGCTGAGTTCCTGGCATGGCACGTAGTCCACCGACTGGTTCTGCCCCGGGCTCATATCAATGCCCCAGCACGATTGTTTGCCACTCACACAGGCAAAAAATTATAAATTCTCCAAATCCTTATCAACATCTCTAAATGATCATATCAAAACATGTATACTTATATTAGCCTGCTCCTGAAAATGGTGTATTTAAATATTGATTTGTTATTCAAATCATTGAGAAATTAATTGTTTGCAAAACTGTATATATTTAGATAAAGCTCTAACCGTGTTAGAAAATGTAAGTTCCCTTTAATGCTTTATTTAAAAAATTAATACATTTGAGTTTTTTAGAGATAAAAAGTTTTCTTATTTTCGACATTTCATTGAAATTGTTATTTAAATATTAGAAACTGTCCCTTGATGTTGCAAATAAATTTGAAATACATACATACATATTTATCAAAAATAAAAAAATATTTAAGTTAATGTAATATATTGAAAATTTCTTTTGCTAGGCATAATCACATACGAGCTAAAAGTATTCATGAAAACATTAGGTGATTACATTACTCATTTACAAATTTCTTTGGCTTAATGTCAAAATTTTTATATTAATGGAATTTTTTCTCTGTGCATACCCCAATCGCTCAAGGCGAGGGCACATTGTCCAGGCAGTGCGGAACAAGTTTATTTAAACTGTAGAACTTGCTCTACTCGACGCTCTTCGCCGCTCTTCACTAAAAGCCGAAAGTTATCGGAACACCAAAAACGGCTGAGACGCCGTGAACTTGGCCAAACATTTTTGCAAATACGTGAAGCAACGAAGAGTCTTCACAAAACACGCCAGGAACAAGAAAGTTCACTCCGAATGAGCTGCGAAGATTAGTCAGAACATATCATTTGCAGACGACGCCATAGAAGGGCCAAGTCATATA
Source organism: Drosophila carrolli (assembly GCA_018152295.1). NCBI lineage: Eukaryota > Metazoa > Arthropoda > Insecta > Diptera > Drosophilidae > Drosophila > Drosophila carrolli. The sequence goes on from JAECXJ010000001.1 coordinate 7,809,326, forward strand.
AAGGAAAACTTTTTCAAAGTTAACTTGCAGGGGGAAGCCACTTTTCAAAAGTTCCCTGCAATCATAAAAATTGAGATTTATGTCTGCTTCCTTTGAGTGTATTGCACTTTCGGTATTAATATTCATTCAGTTGGTAATTTAAATTTTGATTCGAAAACTTCGTCACTTACCTTGAGTTTAAAAAAAAGTCGCTTATATCTAACGATTTAATTTAAAAATGCTTTCCTAAACTTTTACTTCAATTAGTGTAAAATTGTTAAGAAGAAATTAAATTTATTGAATTATTTTAATTAGCTGGAGTAATAGAAAAATATAAATTATAACTCAGTCATTTTGGCTTGGAGCCATAAAAAACAAGGGTCTAATAGAAATTTAAAAAGCTTTTAATAATCTTTTAAATTTTACAATTTTTACTTACATACTTTTAATTTTCTCTTTGAGACTTGAATTTAATTTCCCCAGTAGGAGCCCAAATTTCTTGTTAGCTAATAGTGTTTTGGCAAAGCTCTTTTGAGCTCGTTGAACTTGTTAATACTTGTTAATACTTGTACGTACCTTGAAATTCCAGCAATCCTTGCCAAGTGTGTTCAAACATGTCCAAGGGCCATTGGCAATCTGTAGTGCAGATTTAAGTTTGTGAAGTAGAATTGGGCACAGTTTTTACCCCTCAATCACATGATGTCCCATGCAAACACTCGCGAAGCAAAAATTGCGCATACGCAGCATGGGCTGCAGCTCGAACCGTTTTTTTTTTTGCTCAACTTTGTGGTCTTTTCCGAAGCCTTTTCTATGATCCGCTGCGGGGCCAACGGCGGAGGGCACTCAAAACTTGTCGCACACGCTCAAGTGTTGTAAATCTTTGCACAAAATGAAACTTTATTTGGTCATGGTCATCAACGACTTAAGTAAATCTAAAACTCTAAGTAAAACAAACACTACATAGAGCCAAAGGAGGTCCGAGTCCGAAGCCAGAGCCTCACTGAGGCCACATAAAACAAATAAACTGCGCACACGTGACCCCAAACAGGGCGTAAGTCGGGGGGCGGGGCTGGTGATGATGACCCCAACAAAGGGACACGGGGTCACAAAAAATGTGCCACACCAACAGAAAGGGTAGACAACTAACCACAGTTCATTTCGAAAGCCAAGACATCGAGTTTGGGCGACAAATGTATATGCTATTCACAGAAAATATTAGGTATTATTAGATAATTATTCACAGAAATTCAAAATTTGTATTTTGAAGTCACAAGAGAATAATAACAAGAGAGAACGCTATAGTCGGGTGCCCCGACTATCATATACCCGTTACTCAGGTAAAGGGAGTGCGAGGGAGATGGAGATAGAAACTTTGATCACGCATAACTTTTTAACGAATGGTCCGATTTGAAAAATTTCTTCTACATTTCGAAATTGATAAACACAATAAAACTGCATTTTTACTTTTCCGAAATATTTAAATTTTTAAAATCGTATATAAGCTATTGTGGGCGTTAAAGGGGGCGTGCACCTTTTTGAAACAAACTTGCCCTGCGTAGGAACTCCTAGAATCTGCATGCAAAATGCCAATCTTCTAGCTTTTATAGTTTCCGAGATCTCAGCGTTCATACGGACAGACAGACAGACGGACAGACAGACAGACGGACAGACAGACATGGCTAGATCGACTCGGCTAGTAATCCTGAACAAGAATATATATACTTTATAGGGTCGGAAACGCTTCCTTCTAGCTGTTACATACTTTTGCACGAATACAATATACCCTTTTACTCTACGAGTAACGGGTATAATAATAAGAATATTATTCAAATGCTGTCTTGGGAGTTAAAAAATTTGTATGCATACTTTAACAATTTATTATATGATTAGATAAAATTACAAACTCTTATTTAAATTAATGAATTATCCTCTCTACTGTGATAAAAGAGCCTCTTAATTAAAGCAATATTTGCTTAAATTGAAAGAAGAAATAATATAAACAACTTGATTTTAATATTAATCATTCATCAAAATTTAAGTTTTCGAGTTAATTTTGGTTAATGTGTGTTTTTTGATGACTTGTAAAAAGATGACGCAGATGATCAGAATTACTGCTTAGGGAATATAAGAAAAAACTTTATTTTGAGTAGGTTAATACAAATTGGGAGACTGTGCTTGCCATATCAGCGACCGGAAAACTAATTGAGAACCTAATTCAATTGACACAACCTTCTTGTTTTTTGGATAAAAGTTACGAAAATTCAAAAATAAATATAATTACAAATTTCATTATTGGTAGATTTTTGTATAGCAAATAGCATAAAGTTCCGGCCTGCGCTCAAAATTTAATATAAGCCCGCAAAATAAAATTTACTATAAAAGCAATGCACATTTAGATCATTAAGTTATTTTTAATAGACAAACAATGTGTATGTAAAATATTATTTAACTTTAACAAATTCGCCCATTATCTCAGTACAAATTCCATTTGGTCGTTTGACATTATTCTCATCAACCGCCACCAGGGTAAGTATCATACGTTTTCGTCCAGAAGGCATCGTCATGCCAGTGCCAGCATATGCCTTCATGATATATGGCTCCAAGTAATATACTGTCTGTAAAACATACATTAATAATAGAGAAAATGTATTAAAAAATATGCTTACTCCTTTGTTGTTAAAACATTTCGTGAGAGCATCTTCATTATTGATAATATATTTTGCAAAACTAATGTACCAAAATTGTTTCGGGTCGTAAAAATTTTTGCAGAAATCGTGGACTTTAATATTAAGAATAGTCGGCTGCCAAGTTCCACGGTCCAAATGTAAAATGTTAAGTGAGCCCTAAAAGTGGGTAACATTAATATATTATTTGAACTGTAATTTAAAATTACCTCAATGCGATCCGTTGGCTCTACATCCCACCAAGTAGTTAAATTTCCCGTTATGTGAAGGCCATCTGGATGCATCTCAAAGTGCATACGCGACAAATCGAACAATTTATCCACATCTAAAAATCCTGGTGGCTTATCTTGACACGTACTAAACACATCTTCATCCTCAAAAACATATTCGTAGTTAATTTCAAACGAAGGGTTCACAATTTTCAGCAGGATTAGTGCCTGCCATAGAAAGAAATATATAAGATCCATTTCACAAATTTTTCCCGAATGAGTGCTTAAGTTTTTTGATGGCCCTTTTATATATTTTTTATTTAATAAACATTTCCTGTGTAGATTGATTATCGTAATTGTTTAATGTATGAGATCTTTATCATTTTAAATAATGTTAAAGGTAGCAAAGATTGCCGTGATAATTAAATAAACGTGTTAATGTACATTGGTCATCTAATCAATACGCTTTTTGGATGACCATGCTAAATAAATGACTTTTAAACCACGCAAATCTTTAAAAACATTTTGAGTTATATTTATACCCGTTACTCGTAGAGTAAAAGGGTATATTGTATTCGTGCAAAAGTATGTAACAGGTAGAAGGAAGCGTTTCCGACCCTATAAAGTATATATATTCTTGTTCAGGATCACTAGCCGAGTCGATCTAGCCATGTCTGTCTGTCCGTCTGTCTGTCTGTCCGTATGAACGCTGAGATCTCGGAAACTATAAAAGCTAGAAGATTGGCATTTTGCATGTAGATTTTAGGAGTTCCTATGCAGCGCAAGTTTGTTTCAAAATGGTGCCACGCCCCCTCTGACGCCCACAAGCCACAAGCTGGGGCCACAGTTTTGATGCTATTATGAAAATTTTAATTGATATGTATTTGTTTCGTCAATACCTATCGATTGGCAAAATAAAAGTTTGCCACGCCCACTCTAACCCCCAAAAACCCATTAAACGCTTAAGCCTGGCTAGCGCCCACATTTCCGCCTTTCATAGCCCGTAGCGCCATCTAACGGATGACTTTGGAACAGCTGGCCAAGGTGCTAATTCGAGCGGCGGAAAACATACAAGAAGGCATATTTATATTAAGTTTTTTTGCTGAGTAACGGGTATCTAATAGTCGAGGCACTCGACTATAGCGTTCTCTCTTGTTTTTATTCGAATGTAGTCTTTCCACTTTCCACCAATTTGCATTATCCGCTCTCTCTACATTACATCACGGTTAAAATGTAATACCTTCTGGTGATCGAGGTTTTTTTGAAGAAGGGTCACAGTACTTCCTGTACGTTCATATCGTCAAAGTCGGAAACTGCTACTCACCCACACGTTGCAAGTTCAAAAACGTCACAGTCTGGGGTGCAAGGTTTTTGAACCCACCCAAGTGTGTGTGTGGGTGCCCAATGTAGACGTCTTCTTGTGAGAACGGAAAAAAACACATTAAGAAGATTGCACTTTGGAAAATGACACGATATCGCAGGAGTGATGGGCGCGGTGCAGGTAGATACTTCCGGCTTTGTCCGTTGCTCGCTAGGAACTTTTCAATAATAAACCTAAATTGCTAATGTCATAAAGATGCGACAACGTGCCCATATTCATTACAATCAGCTCGCAATGCCAATTTTCGCATTAACCATTGATGCCAAATGAATGATGGTGGGCGGGGCACACGTCTCGTCCTTCCGTAAAAGTCACGTAGTCTGTGAAATCAATTCAAAGTGGAAAAGTACAGGGCACGTACCCGATCCCCTTGAACACAAAACACAAGTGGGTGGGCTCCTGTTTCGGTCGGTGCCCCACGACCTGTGTCTATCCGCCAAATTCAGCTCCACAGTGCGATTGCAAGTGTCCCGCCACAAGCCCAAGTAATTGTGATTGGCGGCTACACATACATACGAGTTTTTGGCCAGGCCAAAACAAGAGCCGGCACACAAGCAGACAGCTACAGGACACTGAAAAATATATCTGTAAAGTCCTTCAAATAATTGTCTCTTAATCATTTTAAAAAAGCATCGAAACATAGTTAAAGAAATGCTTGGAAATAATAATACTAAGAAAACATACCTTATTTAGGCTAAATAAAATGAAAACTAAGAGTACCAAAATAAATCCTAAGTAGGTACTTATGAATGTATATTATAAAATGTTGTATTATAATTATAATTATCTAATTATCTAACGGACAAATTTAAGCCAACTCAAAATCTATAGCACAAAATAATTTTATAAATTAGAATTATTGTTATTTTTATTTGGCTGTATAATAAATAGACAACTAAATATTTTAAATGAAAAGTATCCTGATATTAATAATTTAGTAAATAATTAGTGAAGTCTAATTAAAATTTAAAATATTTACAAAATATTAACAACTGAAAAATTTGATCTCAACTAAATATTAATTAATTTATTTTTCAATGTAATTGTATCTTGATCTAAAATAGATTTTTTTTCTCTGTTTAACAAAGAACGAGGCAAAAACAAACTTTTGCGGGCTAATGGCATGCCATAAAGCAGCGGCATTTGTCAATATCAATTTTGATGAGACACGGAGGCAAGCGATGGCCTGGCAGCAGGTCTATTGTTTGCGCTGTAAATATGCGATTCCAGCGAAATTTATAACAAACAGCACTGACATTAATTGGGTTCCCATTCATTGGAATTGCACATACGACATGTATTACGTATTTGATGATATAAATTAGCAGTGAAATGAAGGCAAAGCCAAATTAAATGTATAATATACGTTTGAAGTTCGTATTGCCCTTAAAGAGTTTATGTGCAATTCAATTCGTATTCCTTTGCTTTGGAAAATTTTACTATTCTTATGCTATATACCTCGTCTATTTTCTATTTCCCGAACTATTTTTGTGGTGACAACAACGGAAACCAACGCAACATCTGGATTGGGATATGGTCTTGACTTTGGAATCGCCTGCAGCCAATTGCAGCGTTGGCAACACAACATTCGCACATGGAGTCACATTTAAATTGGATTGTAAAACTCAATGCGTTTGCGAGGTGAGTCGCGGGTCCCAGGTCCCAGTTCTCAGTTCGCAGCCTTTGGCCAAATGCTGTGGGCCATCCGCACAAGAGTTGGCCACAAACCACAGACATTCCGAGATATATATAAACACAGATACAGAAATTGGGACACAAAAAGCATTTCGGGCCAAAAGCCAACTGCAGTTTTGTTAACCGATTCTCGTTGCCTCGCTGTTGTTTAACCTGTGCTTTTCTGGCTTTTAGTTTCAGCCTTCCTTGTGTCCTTGTGAATTTTTGGTAGAATTAGCGAAAACTCTTGCACCATTTAGATGTGAACTGCTTTTGCTGGGAAGCGATTTTAATTAAATTTTAAATATATAGTGTGAAATGCTCGGAGCTAAAATTGCAGAGTAGTTTTTAATAGCGGTTGTAATGGAGGGAAATTCTGTTTCGTTAATGAGTTGAAAACAGTAATTAACGGACATTCTTTAATCTAAACGTTGCTCAGAAATAGTTCTCGATTGTAGTAAAATTTAAAAATAATCTAACCGAAGATTACATATTTCTTATTATACTTTAACTATTTTAAATCATATATAAATACGGAATTAGTTTTCATTTTGTCTTGATTATGCTTTATGTAGTTTTAACATTGAGCTCATAATATTTTCTTTCCTAACTTTTTTGCCAGGTATTTTTTCACCTTAACTAATTTGCTTAGATATTTCTATTTTCAAAGGAAATTTACATAAACTTTGTGTACCAGATAAAGTTGAATATTTAAGCGGCTTTTCAGTTTTTGTGAATCCAGGCAAAAGAGACTACGATTAAAGTTCACTCATAAGCAAAGTCCAAACAAAAGAAAAACTAAATCCTTGACATTGCTTTATGACCAGACTCCACCTATATAATCGCTCCTAGTTTTTCCATGTCTGGTTTGGTTTTTGCACCTTATTTCCAGCTGCGCTGGTAGTTTATCATGTGGCATAATACAAGCACAAGCACTCGGAATTTATGCAATGCAATTTCGTGACGATGGCAAAGACAGGGAATGGGAGAAAAAGTATCATCGGGCTCTGACCGCTTAGAGGCGAAAAGTGGATTACAAACAAAGCACTGAGGGTCCGCACGAAATGTTAATTTTCCCATATACAAGGGCACACATAAAGACACGAACTCCATGCAAAAAAGTTCGTGGCCAAGTCGAGGACCCTGCCAAGTTTTTGGCCATCCTCGTGCGATTGGGCCAATATTTTCATTACATTATGACTTTATTTTCGGCTGCCCGGCCAAAGCTAAATAAACAACCCAACACCAGCGACAACGGGCCACATTTAATGTATTTTAATGTGGCATTGCAGAATGGCCGCCACGCCTGCTCGACGCTCTGCCCCAACGAGCAGCTCCCGGCGCCGGAGGACACGATTTCCTGCCGATCGCCGCGCCTCGTCGAAGTTCCCGGCCACTGTTGCAAGATGTGGCTCTGTGAGAATCCAACAGCCGATGGTAAGTTGTTCATTTGCACTTGGAGAAAAATAAGTACTCCAATCATCCAAAAGTTTAACCATTTTTCTAAGTTATTTGATTAAAAAAAATTATTAAATCCAAGATCTTCCGAATTTTTAGATACCTGATAATGAAGCTTTTCAGACGATAATTAAATGCAATATATTTTCCATAAATTACCGATTGCCCATTGTCATGTTAGGGTTATAGTTTGTAAACTGGCAAAGATAGTTAACATAAATTTTACTTACTTGAGAACACAAAAATTATTTTCTTAATGTGATGATTATTTTTTCATTTTTGCCTTTCCGAACACAATTTTTCCTAGTGAGGAATTTTCAGTAAAATTAATTTTAACGTGACTTAACATTAGGAAATCAAAGACTCAAAAGTTAAAAAAAAAAAATCAATCCTTTTTAATTTTCACATCATTATCCTTTAAAAATCTAATTGAAAATATTGTTGAACTTGCTTGAAGAAATTTATACAAGATTAGTACAAAAATTTAATTTTAAAGCCCCCAAAATATTTCATAAACGTCTTCATGCCTATTTCTACAAACCTAAAACAGATATAAATGTTTTTGATTTACAAAAGATAATTGAATGAAGTTCACAGGAGAGTAATTTGAAAACTGACCAAATGGATGACCAATTTAGATGATATTTTTTCCCAGCGCAGTCCCATTTCCACTGCCATGGCCTTGTTATTGTTTTATAAGTGTGTTTATGGCTGTGGCCATCCCATTGTGTTCACATCCTGCCCCTCCCCCCGCCCACTGGTCTGAGTTAATGGCGCTCAGGGGCGTGTCGTGCTGTGTCCGATGCGCAACTTAATGCTTTTTAAGCGCCCCGAAAACCCACATCCTACCCCGAAAACCGAGTAGTGAGTGCAGCGCATATTTATGAAGATGAATTATTCCATCACGAGACTGGAGGCCACGAGCAGGAGCAAATGCTGGAGCAGCATCGTAATTACTTACACAAGGATTAAGTGTTAATTAAACGCGCAGAATGCAATAAATAAACAAGATATTAAGTGTTCCTGCCAGCAGCTACAGGGTATAGCCTTTGGCGACTTAAATGGAAAGCCGAGCAGTTGGGATATTAAACGAGGAGTTGAACACATTTCCAATTCTGGCCAGCAATTAGTGACCAGGGAGTCCAATATGAAAGGTCATCGAAAATCAATAATTAAATTCCGTAGTTATTCTGTTTTAATAATCAACAAAGTTGTATGTGTCGTAAAACATTTTGTAGGTAATAAATTAATGTATTGAAAATAACAGAATTATTATACAGCTATAAAAAGTAAGAAACACAAACTTATTTAACTAGCAACACCAACATTTTCTGAAAAAGTATAAAAAAGACTTTTAAAAGATTAATATTTCTCTATAAAAAGTTCAGCAAATACCTTTTAGTAATCACTAAAGAACCTTCCCGCTGTGCAGCAAAGTCTAAGAATATTTCCTCCAACCGTGTTTGCATAATTAAATAATCTTCAATATTCAATTTGTTCATGTTACTTTCAAGAAGCTGAAAAATGTTTGCCAAATTTGTTGTTTGTGGCATATAGTATGTTATTAGTCCATTGTATTCCTCCTTGAATTCGGCACCAGGAACTTCTCTCAATATAAATCTATTTACCTTTAAAACTCGATCTGGTAGTGCATTTTCCATGCCTAACAAAGAATTTTTTTTCTCATTTGTTGGATGAACTTCTCCAAAAGAATTATTTAGGCTTGAGGAAGAAGAATTTTCCACTACTCTCTGAAAAAGTTTCTTTTTATGCTTGACTTTTATTTTGAGTATGAGACCCTTTGAGTACTGGATTTTTAAACCTTGTACTGATCCTATGCATTTAAATAGGCCATCCACCATTATGGCTAATCGGGTGCACAATGCCTCGCACTCGTCCATACTGTGTGAGGTCAGGACGATGGACTTTCCGGCAATTCGAATGGCACCTATTACCTGCCAAAGTTGTCGTCTCGCCGCAGGATCCATGCCACTGGTGGGCTCGTCTAGATATAAAACCGAAGGATTTCCCAGTACCGCTATGGCTGTGCTTAGCTTTCGCTTATTACCACCACTATAATGCTTCGTTCGCTTATCCAAGTGCTTTTCAAATCCAAAAGATGTTGCCAGCGTCCAACTTATTGCCCTAATGTGTCGACGTTGCACTCCTTTTAATAAGCAATAAATTTGTAATGTCTGCCGACCAGTCAAATCATCAAACAATGCATCAAACTGTGGACAATACCCAATTTTTCCATAAATCTTATGTGTGGATATGTTTTCCCCATCCAAGTAGGCTTCTCCGGAGGTGATCTTGTGATCTCCAGTCAGCATCTTAAAGGTTGAGGTTTTACCAGCGCCATTGACTCCCAGGAGACCAAAGCATTCGGCATGTGAGACATGAAAGGAAACGCCCCTTACAGCCAGCTTATCTTTATAGCGCTTGGTAATGTTATTTACCAAGAGAGGTATGTCTTTCCTTTCGGAATTTATCATTTCTCTAACAATCAATCTTTCCGCCTCTACATCCTCATTTTCGAGTGAAGATCCTCCTCTGGAACGTTTTCTTCTGGAGCACAATTTGACTAAAGCTTCGCCAATCCAGCCGAATATCTTAGCGTCAATCAGAATTGGTAGCGAAAGTAAAACTAATCCCACCGTCACTAGATATAGGATTTCTGGTAGAGCACCAGGGCTTTTCCAACCGAAATATTCTGGAATTTTACAGCATATTGCAACAGTTCGGCAGCGTTCTTCTTCGGATAATTTCGTAATGCTGGGCAAACTGCAGCCCTTTCGAATATTATATCCTATGTGGATGTGAAGAGCGGCACTGGCCAAACTAAAGTGTGGAAATATTCGAAAGTACCAGGAAAGTTCTGCTGATACATGTTTCAGCTGAAAAGCATCAAAATCAAGGGCTACGACCAGCATAAACAAGCCAGTTCCTGCCAAGGTATTGAAAATGGCAATGCGGGTAAAACCTGTTGCAGCATTGGAAAAAAATCCAGAAAGAGCATAACTTAGGGTAATGGCAGGAAATCCAAATATCAATAGAATGTAAAAGTAACGACTTAGATCTAATGGTGTTGAATAGCCATTTTCTTGATAAGCAGCAATCGTGAATATAGACGTTAAGGCCGAAATGATAAATATGAGATAGTCCCAAATCAACTGACTCGTCCAGTAAGCAACCACATCTACTCCACTCAAGAATTGCAATAATTTGGCCCGAGTCTCTCGCTCCTTTATGACGGGTATCGCATAGAAGGACGTAATGAATGCCATGCATAAGCTTAAATTAATGGCTATTTCGGCGCCCAAACGCTGTGCTTTGTTTAGACGCAATGACCTGGTATCGTCGCTGTACGGCAAAGGATCATTAGTTACGTATGTAGAGGCCTCCTTTCCCAGGTATTTAATGGCCAAGGCATTATGCAATAGGTTAAGCGTCAGTGGAGCGGTATGCAAAGGTTTATTGTTCAACCACACAGTGATGTTATCCCTTCCAATGGTGATCCCCGCCAAATAATCGAAATCAATTCGGTGATTTTCACTCATGCCACGACTCAGAATGTAATCCTCAAAGCTCATCTCGCCAGTTTTTACTAACCTGGCTCTATCACCGTACCGCTCCAAATGCCTCTCGTAAGTCACACCTATCGGCGAGGCTTGGTCAGTGGCATTATCATCCAATATTACATAAACGTATTTGTACTGAAAAATGGATATGGGCATGGCGGGTAGTTCGAAGTAGATTCTACCACCCCGCGAGTTCAGTACGGTCAAGGTCATAATTATTATGGGTAGACAAATCTGAATAACCATAAGCCAGTAATATCCTATGGTAATATAAAATTTCTTCAAAAAGAGAGCCTGCCAATACATAGTTAAACGGATAAGAGCTCCTTTTTCCTTAGTTTTTGGATCAAATATCAGGTCCCCAAACGCCGTACTTTTATCAGCCTGCGGCACATCCTCTCCACCCTGAACTCTCATCTCGCTGTTGACTTCAATAAAAACATCTTCTAAAGTGGCTCCACTCAAGCCGTATCCCTCCAATTTCAAATTGGCACAATTCTCATCCAAATCCATTAATAACGCCGCAAAGTTCTTGGAGTAATCGTTGGGCAGGCGATATGTTAGTTCAGTGCCCAATTCCCTTTCCAGTTTCAAGTGGGGCACATGCTTATTTATCAACTGCGTTACTGCGGCCACATTGCAGCCACTCATCATCATGCAAACCAATTGATAGCCAGTGCCAAATTTCTTCTTCAAATAAAAGGAGGTACCCTGACATTGTAGCAGACCATTAGCTATGATGGCTATACGATCGCCCAGGACATCAGCTTCATCCATATAGTGAGTGGTTAGCAAAATAGTCCTTCCGTCCCTCTCGCTTTGCAATAGATCCCATAGACTTCTGCGACCGGCTGCATCGATCCCGGAACTCGGTTCATCACAAAGTACAACTCGGGCATTTCCACATAGGGCACAACAAAGGGCCAACTTGCGCTTCATCCCACCAGATAGTTTTTCGGCAGCCACAAAAGACTTGTCCTGCAATTCCAGCATGGTTACGTACTTATTTACCTCATTTTCAACAGCCTTGACACCCCGTATTCCCTTCAGCTTACTAAAGAACTTAATATGATCCCGAACACTCATGTTGTTGAAGAGTATATTAACTTGCGGACAAATTCCCAATGATTGCCGTGCTTTTTCCAAGTCAGTTCGAATATCATAACCGTTTACAATGGCCGTTCCATTTGTGGGCTTAATTATTCCCGTAATCATATTGATGGTTGTGGTCTTGCCAGCTCCATTATGTCCAAGTAATACTGTAATTTCATTGCGATACATCTTTAAATTGATGCCCTTGACTGCTCTATGTTTGCCATATGTTTTTTGAAGGTTACACAATTGAACACCCATATCCCTTTTTTTTCTACAACTGTGTTTTTGTTGTTTTTTCGGAGATCCGCTTGTGGAGCTTTCGTATTTTTCACTTTTTGAAACAAATTTAATAGGCACAAAATCCATCCAAAATGATCTGCGAAAAATAAAGTCCCATCTACGTGGTATACCGTAATCACCGGGAAATATCTGTTCCACATAAAGGCAAATGGTGAAGTATATAAATCCCCCGAATGTCATGGCCATGATCACATAAAATAGCGTCAGATCATCATCATCTGAGACCGGCTGAAACATATTGTTCCAAGTAACTCCCTCTCCAGTTCCTTCCCACTTTATTATGACATGGATGCCAAAGCCCAAGGCCGAGTTCGAGAACACCATGCTGATGAGCAGTTTTTCAAAGAGGTTAAGACGTTCGTAATAATAGTAGGCAAATGAATAGGGTATAAAGGTAATGAACCAGAGTATGCAGGCCACTGCGGCAGCCGTGCTGGCTTTCGTAAACATTACCGCCAGTAAAAAGCAAAAACATATGCTGGCCACAACATAGGTGTGCAAAAATACCAGTACAGGAATCAAATTTGAATTTGATAGTACGGCCACGGAATAGTAGAACTTAATCATCATCAGAAACATGATAAGAACCACCACCACCATAAGCAATACATAACTCTTTACGAACCACGCCATCCAATGGAGCCAGTTGTGGACGCCGATCAATTTCATTATTTCCTTGAGCTGCAGCTCCTTTTCGGTGGTCACATACTTGGTCACAGTCGAGCAGGGATAGATAAAGCTGAGCAGGATGACGAAGGGCAGTAGTTGACGTAGGCCACTCAACAATTGGTCATAGCTAAATGCTCTATAGGGAAATCTCTGAACATTGATATGCGGCAGATCATTATCCTGGATACCCGAGGCCAAGGTCAGCCAGGACATGGTTAGGGCATGCTGGATGGGCAGGAAGCCCTCTCTTATATAACCAACCGGCACGCCGCCATCATTTTCCTCTCTATTACGGGGTCCAGTCGAGTCGTATCCCAAATGCAAACTAGCTGTCATCCAGGTTTCTATTACTAGGCCTTCCATGGTGCGCAGTTCACTGGGAAAACGAATCGAATAATTTAAATTAATCGGATATCCATTATCGTTCATTGCCACTGGTTTATCTTCAAATTGCACTCCGGCCAGAAAGTTATGCATTACCATATCCTTTTCCATGTGCGATGCAGTGTCATAGGGTCGAGTCCCTAGGAGTTTGAGCCGCAATACCGTAGCATTCATAACAGCACTATTGAAAGGTGTATCCGGAGTGAAACAAAGGAAATTTCTCGGTATATTAAGTGACCCATTCTCGTGCATTATCCGATTTCCGAGCGTAAGCTTCTTCATATAAAGCATGAGGTCCGATGTTGATTCAGGGACGTAATGAATTTCTGGCTTATATTCCGGCCTTACTATTAAACGCAAAATTACAATAAGACAGAGGAAAAGCGATGGAAGGAGCAGAACGCAGAATATTTGAATTTTTTCATTCCACTGAAGAATCCAATTCTTCCAAAGGAGTAGCTTGAACTTCTGCCAATCTCCCACGGAGTATACTTCAGTTTCGGAGAATGATTCCCTTTCTGGCTTCATTTTTGTAAATATTTTCTAATTTGCCAACGCTCTGATTTGAAATTCAGTGACAGTGGAATATTTATATTGGGTAAAGAAAATATTTTTCAACTTTTGATGCACAAAAATAAATTGATGAATAAATCTTGGGAGCTGTTTTTGCCATTCTTTGAGATATGTTTATTTTTGAGGTTAATACATACTTATATAGGAAATCAAAGTCCAATGATATAAAAATAATTTTTTTTTATAGCTTGCAAATAAATAAATTTTTTAAGTGACTTCTTGAACAAAGATCGTTGTTTATCTAAGGGTCCTGTTGTGTGCAATTTCTTTCCAGCTTCTGACATTAATTTTTAAGGTATTAATTACAATTTAGATTATTAAAAGATTATTTTGTAAAAAAGTGATAAAAGTTTTAAACCGGTTCTTGAACGAAGATAGATGTTCGTCCTAAGAATCATATTTCGTGCCTGCCATTTGGCGGTGATTAACGAGCCCCCCGATCATAAGCCATGAGCAATCCTTTGCAACTCCACTCGTTGCAGTTTACGCCACCTGCCACAACAGCACCACCAGCGGCAATTGGACCGCCTGCAGCCGGAGCTGCGGCCTTGGCACCGCCACGCGGCACACCACCACCCACGCGGGCTGCCATCAACTGAGCAATTTGCGGCTCTGCGAGAATCGCAGGTGCGACAAGGACGACCACGAGGACAATAAGCGGGGCAGGAGTCACCCCCTGACCCACAAGCGAAAGCTGCATCACGCCCACAGCCACGCCCATCAGCATTATCATCACCACAAGGAGCACGAGAAGCACGATGAGCCTGCCCACAGGATACGAGTGAGTGTCCTTTTAATGACGAAACACTTTAGCCACTTTGGGGAAATAGACGTCAAAACTGGTGGATCTGGGTTTCAATTGTTTTAATTTATTTAAAAGTTTTTGATTTGTTAAAGTAATTGTAAGACCTCTACAGCCATTTAACAAGCACAATGGACATTAATATATTAGTTATATGTATAGTAATAATGCTAAAAGGAAATAGATTAAAATATTAAAGACACCTGAATAACATTTAAGGACTCTCTTCAAAGTCTGATTTCTCATATGAGGTGTGATTTAAATTTTTAATTTATTCGGAAAACAATAAAAAAATTGGTTTAATGTGACAATTTCTTTTTAATCGCAACTTTTAAGATATTAACTAACAAAAACATAACTGATAAATAAGACTTTCTTAAACAGTATTCGTTTACTTGGTTCTTTTTAGTTGCAAAGTAAATTTAAATGCAAAATAATTGTTCTTTTATTTTATGGAAAGTTTTAGTTTTTAAGAACTACAATAATTATAACAAGAAAGGAAAGCTAACTTCGGGCGGAGCCGAAGTTGATATACCCTTGCAGAATACTCTGTAAATTATATTCTCCAAAATTATTCATATGATGCATTCTTAATACTCATAAAAAATCCCAACTTTCTAACTTTACAAACACCAAAGTTATGGCATTTCCGATCAATCAGTTATATGGCAGCTATAGGATATAGTCGGCCGATCCTTATGAAATTCGGCATGTCGGATTGATTAGCCAAATATAAAACCCATAGAAAATCCCAACATTCTAACTTTACAAACACCAAAGTTATGGCATTTCCGATCAATCAGTTATATGGAAGCTATAGGATATAGTCGGCCGATCCTTATGAAATTCGGCATGTCGGATTGATTAGCCAAATACAAAACCCATAGAAAATCCCAACTTCCTAACTTTCCAAACACCAAAGTTATGGCATTTCCGATCGTTCAGTTATATGGCAGCTATAGGATATAGTCGGCCGATCCCGGCCGTTCCGACTTATATACTGCGTGCAAAGGAAAGAAGGGTGTGTGCAAAGTTTCAATTCGATATCTTTAAAACTGAGAGACTAGTTCGCGTAGAAACAGACAGACGGACAGACAGACGGACAGACGGACAGACGGACATGGCTATATCAACTCAGGAGGTGATCCTGATCAAGAATATATATACTTTATAGGGTCGGAGATGTCTCCTTCACTGCTTTGCACACTTTTGACCAAAATTATAATACCCTCTGCAAGGGTATAAAAAAATCTTTGACAAAGTTAACAATTTTAGTGCACACAATATTTTTGATAAAACTAAAGGTTGTTTTATTAAAGAGATCTCTAGCTATATAGTTGTTTTTTAAAGGTTCTTCACTAATATTCCTCCGTTTTGCCCATTTTTCATTCGATATTCCGCCGTAGAAGGGTCACGAGTGCCGGAGCATCCAGCGCCTGGGTCCTGCCAGGATTCGCCTTGGAGAGTGCGTCTCCCGAAAGCTGTATCGACCGAAACTGTGTGGCCGCTGCCATCGCGGGGTCAAGTGCTGTGCCCCGGCGGTGTCCACCACGATACAGGTAAGTGGAAAAGGCGATTCCCGAGATATATTCCGCACCTGCACAGTGGCAACTGCAGTAAGACGGGCTGAGCTTAAAGCCCCACCACCTGGCGCCTAAGGAGGAGATGAAAATCCACGCGGATTGAGTTTCCTACTTTTCTTTCTTCTTCATTCTTGCTCCCCTTTTTGCAGTTTGCAGAAATTTGCATTCCCAGCATCCTTGCTTGTTGCTTTTTATTTGTCGTTTTCAATTAAATTTCCGTTCATTTAAAAGCAATCCCATCAACAACCATTAAAATACACTTCTATTGAGTTAGTGAGAGCCTTAAAATCAAATGATACCCTGGAATTTTAGATACTGTCAAGAATTTTAATTACTAGTTTTCATAAAGCTTGCTTTTCTTTTGTTGTGCTTAAAACAAATCGAGTACATCCTAAATAATGCATTTCATCCAAAAATCAATAAAATAATAGAAATAGGTAAAGGTTTGCAGCAGATATATTTCAAAATACATGGAGTTTATTTATTTATAACAAAAAATAGGTAATACTAATTTCTTTTGTATTCAACCAAATAAAATGGAAACTCAGTTTTCATACCAAAATCCATCCATGCAATAAAATATTATTCGTCAATTAAATTTGTTTGCATAATCATACCTCTGATATATTATTCATTCTTCATTATTTATTTATTTTGGGATTTATGTTGCGGTTCGCCGCGATTAAGCTGTTTAATATTTATTTATGCGTATTCCAAAACATACACACACATTTGTTCGATACCTCAATATTTAATTGCCAGGATAACCCCTGCCGGTTATACCCAGAAGTCAATTTTACAATGACGTTGTTTTTTAGTTTATTGGCTCCTGCCTTTTGGTGCCTTTTACTTTTAATTAAAAGCAAATTGCATTAAAACGTCAATTTGCAAGTGCCAATGCAAAATGGCAGTAAAATTAAAAGTCAAGTGCAACCCAGATGTCAAAATCAATTTAACACCCGGTCTCCCGTTCACATTCTACCAATTGAAATTTTTGCCAAAAAAAAAAAAATGGAAATCCTCACAGCCGAGATTTTAGCTCCTGACATCTTCAATCTTTTTACAATGATTCTCTTTTCCCCTTTTCGTTATTTTTTGTGCTGCTTCAGGTTGAGCTGTTGTGTCCTTTAAATGCTGTCGATCCAATTAACTACATACAGCGACGGAAAATGGGCAGAAAAAGGCAGTTGAAGGAGCCCCAAGATGATGACGATGATGATGATGATGACGACGAGGAGGAGGACGACAAGGTGCTAGAGAATGCACAGTTATGGGATACGGTCGCCTTGGAGCCAATCGATCAGGAATTCCTGCAATCACATCAGATACAAATCGAGAATAAATTCATTGCCGTAGAATGGATACTGAAATGCGAATGCAGCACGAATGTGAGTACCAGAGGGGTAGGGTTTTGGGCTTGTCTTCGTAGTTCATGCGGCAGCAGCAGGCCCATAAACGATGTCATATTACACTGGCCAACCGTATTCGCATGCCATTCGAGGCAATCATTCGGGTTTTGTCCTTACCTCGACAATCATTTTCTCCCTTTACATCTCTTCTCTCCGCACTTGCCGTTCCAGATGCACGAAAATTGCTTTCACTTGTCATTTTAATCGCATCTTTTGTTGTTGTGAACGTTCAGGCTTTAGGCAATACCCTTTAAATAGCGGGGAGTTTAGTTTTTACGGTTGTTGGGCTGGGAAATAAAAAAGTTTATAATAGGAGATAATTGCCACTAACTTTTTTTATTAATCTTGTTAGTTTATCAAATGATTGTTAAATTGTTGAATGTTATACCTTCTGCATCTCAGCTCATTAAGTACTATTAATAAATCCATTAAATATTCAAAATTTAATTTTTTAAAAAATTCACATCATCTATTTAAAAATAAGTAGATTTTATTTTAAAAATAACGTCTTAAATGAAAAAGTTTCACTACTTTTTAATATATTTTTCATGACTAAGTATCAACTAGTTTTTTCCTGCCAATAAATTGTATTCAGCTCTGGTTATTTTCCCAGTCTATGCACAAATGTGTTTTTGTTTTCCGAAAAAAAATTATTGCTGCAATTTTTTTGTTGACTGCTTGGTTGCGAGGGGGGTTCCCAATCCCCCGGCCCTGCGGACAAATGATGGTGGGGGTGGGAGGTGGTAAAGGGCCGAAGGACGGAAGTTGGCTGCGCCCAGCTGTCTGTTGTGTTTTCCCATTATTTTGGCGAATTCATCTTGAATGCCTTTGCCTTCGCCGCCCGTATGCGCTGTGCAATTGCAATGATTGGATTTTTATGAATACATTCATCAAAGGAGCTCGCTCACAGCGCCACTGGCAAACCGAACGAAAACATTTTGTTGCATACATTCGGGTGGCAAGCTTAAAACGCTTTGCGGGAGGGGGGTGCGTGCGATTGTTTGTGCGCCCGAAGCTAGGCTTTTGTTTTGTTTTTCGTTTGTAAGCTATGAATTGTTTTTTTTTTAAAGAGATGACTATTAAGATAGTCAATTTTTGAAGAATGGTACTATTGTCACGACCAAAAATGGCTTGTGTCATAAAATAAAGAGATTCCAATTATCGACATTTTAAATAGTTAAAGAAACTGTTATCAATTTAAAATACAAATCAAACCAACTTTTTACCACCTCATTTTTGATAGCAATGACATTTTTCAATTCAAAGCGAAAAATGTTTTTTTTTTATTTTGATAAAAATAATACAAAATATAAATATTTAAAACTAATTGACTTTAATTTTTCTTATTTTAAATACTTTAAAATATTTAAAGATAAATAAATAACTAGTTTATTTCTTAATATAAATTGACATCTGTTTTTATTTATTGGTCCATATTGCTTATATGTAGTATACAATTAATAATGTTAATATATGGCCAAGATAGATAACATAATTCTTTATTAAGTAGTTCCTAATAAACTGAACAGAAATTTAACAGAAATCGCATTAAAATACAATCAAATATGCAAAAATTATGTTTTTATGGTAATTTGATAAATGTGAATGCTGCAAAGCATATGTTATTTTAGTCTGCGTACAAAGAGTGAAATTTAAGAGAGCGTTCTCTTGATTAGTAGCGGTGCGTATTTTTTCTACTCTTTCGTTCTCTTAAGAAACTGATTCAATGCCGATTCTGTATTACGAGCCTGTCAATTGCTTTATTCTCGGTTTAATTGCGTTGGCATAACACCAATTTGTCCGGGCAACAATGAAAGCCGCCTTATCATTGGGTTGCCTCTTATCGCAGAGACCCATAAATATTCTGAGATAGGAAAGAAGCGGGGCAGAAACTATAAAAAATACGAGTAGAGCGGGTGAAAGTGAATAAATCCGATTTAGTTTTGTGCCGAACGTCGGAGGTGAAACACGTGCGGTTGTTATAAGAAATATAAACACCCATATTTCCCTCACCATGAGTTCAGCGTCTTTGCGTCTGCTGAGTAAAACCAAACAAACCGCTCGCATTGTGATCGTGGGAGCTGGATCCGCCGGAATAGCTGCAGCCACCCGTCTCCTGGATCTGGGATTCCGGAATGTTCTCCTCCTGGAGGCCGAAGATCGTATTGGCGGACGTGTCCACACGATTCCCTTTGCCGATAATGTCGTCGATCTGGGCGCCCAGTGGTGCCACGGCGAGAAGGGAAATGTGGTCTACGATAAGGTCAAGGATCTGGATCTTCTAGAGGTTACAGATCGCCACTACGAAACCTATAAGTGTGTGCGTTCCAACAAAGAGGTTTTGCCCGATGAAATAGCAGATCAACTTAAGGGCATAGCTGATAGCTCGATACCAGACAGGCAGAAAGAGCTCTTGAATTTCGATGGCTCCCTGGGTGACTACATCAATTTGAAGTACTGGAAAGAACTGGAGAAACTGCCGCCCATTGATCGCACCATTGCCGAGGAGTTCCTCGAGGTTTTCCACAAATTCGAGGCCTCCGTGGAGGCGGCGGATCACCTCTTCGAAGTCTCCGGAAAGGGTCACCTGGAGTACTGGTTATGTGAGGGTGAACTGCTGCTCAATTGGCGGGACAAGGGCTATAAGAGATTCTTGAGACTGCTCATGAAGGCCCAAGAGGATCAACCCAATGATCTTGGTATTCTTAAGGGTCATTTGCTGCTCAACAAACGGATAGCTGAGATTAATTGGGAAGGAGCCGATGAGCTAACCCTGCGCTGCTGGAATGGCGAGGTCATCTCCGCGGATCATGTGATATGTACCGTTTCCCTGGGAGTTCTAAAGGAGCAGCATCCAAAACTCTTTGTGCCCGCCCTGCCAGCGGCCAAAGTGAGGGCCATCGAGGGTCTCAAACTGGGCACCGTGGACAAGTTCTTTCTGGAATTTGAGAATCCACAATTGCCCCATGATTGGCCTGGTTTTAACTGCCTCTGGATGAAGAAGGATCTCGAGGAACTGCGGGCCTCCGAGCTCTTTTGGCTGGAAAGTGTATTCGGATTTTACCCAGTCTCCCAGCAGCCACGTATCCTGCAGGGCTGGATTATTGGACCACATGCCCGACACATGGAAACACTGTCCGAGGAGAAGGTCCTGAAGGGTTTGCTGTGGCTCTTCCGCAAATTCCTGCCCTTTGAGGTGGCTCACCCAGTGCGAATGCTGCGCACCCAGTGGCATGCGAATCCCAACTTCCGGGGAAGTTACACCTTCCGATCCACCTACACGGAGGCTCTGAGGACGGGTGCATGGGATCTGGAGGCACCGCTCCAGGATGTGGGTGGTAGGCCACGCCTCCAATTCGCCGGGGAAGCCTCTCACAAGCACTTCTACTCCACGGTCCACGGAGCCGTTGAAACGGGATGGCGTGAGGCGGACCGATTGCATCTCTACTACCGGTCGCGAACTGCTCAGTTGTGAGCTCACACCATGTGACTCTGGTCGACTGTTTGCAAAAGCGTGGAATCAAGATTGGTCACAGCCCATGGGGCACGAAAACATAATATACTAACTTTATTTAAGTACTCCATTTATTGCCATTTAAAGTGTATAGAGATATAATAGAGTCTTAGAAGGAAAAAAATATTTAACTGTTCCCAAGACTATTTTACATTGATAAATATAAGAAATGTGTATAAAATCGTATTTGGACCCAAATAAAACATGTTTTTATTTATAGTAAACCAAACTGATTTTTATTTTTGTGCCGTAAATTATTTGGATTACGAAATATCGATTTTAAAGCAAAAGTTCTTGGAACTTTGGCATTGTTCGAAGTAAAATTTAATCATATATATTTTGTATACCCTTGCAGAGGGTATTATAATTTCAGTCAAAAGTTTGCAACGCAGTGAAGGAGACATTTCCGACCCTATAAAGTATATATATTCTTGATCAGGATCACCTCCTGAGTTGATATAGCCATGTCCGTCTGTCCGTCTGTCCGTCTGTCCGTCCGTCCGTTTCTACGGAAACTAGTCCCTCAGTTTTAAAGCTATCTGCTTGAAACTTTCCCAAAAGTTGTCTTTCTATTGCAGGTAGTATATAAGTCGGAACGAGCCGGATCGGGCCACTATATCATATAGCTGCCATATAACTGAACGATCGGAAATGCCATAACTTTGGTGTTTTTAAAGTTAGGAAGTTGGGATTTTCTATGGGTTTTCTTTTTGGCCAATCAGTCTGACCCACCAAATTTCATAAGGATCGGCCGACTATATCCTATAGCCGCCATATAACTGATTGATCGGAAATGCCATAACTTTGGTGTTTGTTAAGTTAGGAAGTTGGGATTTTCTATGGGTTTAATTTTTGGCCATCCAATCCGACCTACCAAATTTCATAAGGATCGGCCGACTATATCTTATAGCTGCCATATAACTGAACGATTGGAAATGCCATAACTTTGGTGTTTTTAAAGTTAGGAAGTTGGGATTTTTTATCAGTATTAAGAATGCATCATATAAATAATTTTGGAGAATATAATTTACAGAATTCTGCAAGGGTATATCAACTTCGGCTCCGCCCGAAGTTTGCTTTCTTTCTTGTTTGCCAGATAAGATATATTTTTATACCCTTGCAGAGGGTATTATAATTTTGGTCAAAAGTGTGCAACGCAGTGAAGGAGACATCTCCGACCATATAAAGTATATATATTCTTGATCGGGATCACCTCCTGAGTTGATATAGCCATGTCCGTCTGTCCGTCTGTCTGATTCTACGCGAACTAGTCTCTCAGTTTTAAAGATATCGAATTGAAATTTTGCACACACCCTTCTTTCCTTTGCACGCAGTATATAAGTCGGAACGGCCGGGATCGGCCGACTATATC
Source organism: Drosophila carrolli (assembly GCA_018152295.1). Taxonomy (NCBI): domain Eukaryota; kingdom Metazoa; phylum Arthropoda; class Insecta; order Diptera; family Drosophilidae; genus Drosophila; species Drosophila carrolli. Next base: position 7,831,993 of record JAECXJ010000001.1, read on the forward strand.
CTATAGCTGCCATATAACTGAACGATCGGAAATGCCATAACTTTGGTGTTTTTAAAGTTAGGAAGTTGGGATTTTCTATGGGTTTTACATTTGGCCAATCAATTTTACGTACCAAATTTTATAAGGATCAGCCGACTATATCCTGTAGCTGCCATATAACTGATCGATCGGAAATGCCACAACTTTGGTGTTTGTAAAGTTAGAAAGTTGGGATTTTCTATGGGTTTTACATTTGGCCAATCAATTTTACGTACCAAATTTTATAAGTATCGGCCGACTATATCCTATAGCTGCGATATAACTGATTGATCGGAAATGCCATAACTTTGGTGTTTGTAAAGTTAGGAAGTTGGGATTTTTTATGAGTGTTAAGAATGCATCATATGAATAATTTTGGAGAATATAATTTACAGAGTATTCTGCAAGGGTATATCAACTTCGGCTCCGCCCGAAGTTAGCTTTCCTTTCTTGTTTTTTATAATTTTACTTGTAGTTTATTAACAGAATTTTCAGCAATAAACTTCAAAAGTCAATATAGTTTTATTATTAGTTCAAGATAAGCTAATATCTAAAAATGTCATGTGCATTTATTATTTAAACGAAGTTAGTAATTCAGTACATTGCATTGCAACTCAACACCTAGACTTTCGAACTTAATATTCAATGTGATGTATGTAAGCTTCTATTCGTGCTTGCAAATCAATTTACTGCCATTTCACAGTTTATTTATATTTTACAGCCAATTGTAATGTATAAACGCAGACACAAAATAGTTTTTTTTTATGCGTTTGCTTCTCTGTGTCTTGACTGAGTCATAAAATCTCGATATCTGAGTTTAGTTCTTTAAATTTAAAGTCTTGCCATTGCAAACAAAATTCAAACCGATTCGTAAAAAAACTCAAATAAAAGCCAAACATGTTGACCAACTCATTTGCAGCGAGCAGCAAACAACATTGTAATTGCGCCTGTTTTTCGGAACATTTGCAAACATTTGATCCAAAAAGGGGGCGTGGGTGGTGGCCAGTGGGCGTGGCCACTGAGGTCTCACACATGCAAAAGTTCAGATTACGTGCGGAATAGGGAAAGCTGAAATCAGTTTAGCACATACCCAGTAGTTGGTGCAGCAAAAACACAACACAAAGGCCATCCAGGCCAGACCAGACCAGACCAGCCATGGATGGCCACAAAAACCACAACAGGGCAACAGGAGCCAGGAATCAGGAGCAGGAGCGAAATCAGGAGCAGATTCAGAGGCACTGGCCATGTGATTTCCCTGCCGAAATGCCCCAGCAATTGCCGTCCGGCAGAAACTGCAAAAGCACTTTGGCTGCCCATGTTGAAAATTCAAATTTATGCCAAGCCCGGGCCAAAACATTCAAAATATCCTTGCTCCCATGTATCTCTTCTGCTTTATCCTTCTCCTTTCTCCCATTCAATACCTTCCAAAAAAAAAGAGAGAAAAATGTTTTTAAAGCTGGAATTGGATCTCAAAATACAAGAAAGCTGTATGTTTAGTACAAATAGAACCATTGTTTTTGACAAACATATACTCTTTGTAAAATAATATGATTTCTGTTGATAGGAACGATTAAATATTTATGGCTGAATTTTATTTGTAATTCAACGTAATTGTTTTTGTTGAAGAATTGATGTATTTTTATTACAAAAGACTTTCTCTCTGTGTATACTCCTTCTGCCTTTGTGTGTTTACATTTGTTTGTTTGTTTGCATGTCGCCCTGGTGGTCGTACTCGTATCCTTCTCCTAGTTTATCGTCCATCCCCCAATTTCGCCACCACCCAATTACATATGCGCCTTTGTCGCCCTTCGAGTCGAAAGAAGGAAAGCCCGACAACAAGTTGGCCACATCTGTTGTAGCTTTTCCGCTGAACCTGCCCCATTCCGAGTTCCAATCCCAGTGCCGATCCCTCGGTTAATGCGCTGCAGGAGCGGCACTCGTTGGTTCCGTTGCCTTCAGTGTCTAGCCAGCCGGATACGTGGTTTTTTGAAGCTCTACACTGACAGAAAACTCCCATTAAGCACAAGATAAATAAAATGTTCCTTCTCTGAAAGACAAGAAAATAAAAATTATAGCAACACTTATTAATTTTTTTAGGATTTATTTTATTTTATTATATACAAATAAATTGTTTTTCATTAATTTAATTTTAGTTTGTAAAGGACTACAAAATGTTTGTCAAAGAACCAAATTATTCAAACCAAAAAACTATGCTATTGATTAAAAAATATAGTAAAGTATTTAGACATTATTTTATTCCAAATTTAAATTGACTATAAGTTAAAATGGACTTAAAATAAAAAGTATTTACCTTTCAAGACCTTTGATAGTTGTTCCAAATAAAACAATTTAGGTATATAATGTTACGTATTGATTGATAGATAGTTGTTGAGAGTAAAAAATAAAAACCGAAAAATTAAAAATGGATTATAGCTACTGTTCGTAGGTTTTGAGCACGAAACGGTAGTTGTATAAGATGTTTTTTTTCAGTGTCTGCATGTTCGTCCACGTGCTCGTGACTCCTCGAGTGACAATGTTAAACAAGTCTCTGTTTGACCAAAGGACACACATTTGCCTAGCCGGCAGAGCAGTAGTCCTGTTCCTGTTCTTGGCCAGACTTGTGTTATGGCCCAGGTAATGGTTGTTATGACTGGCAAAGTATTTCTCTGTGTTTGCTGATTGCAATGGCGACGTTGGATGTTCGCCGAGAAGGGGATAGTGAGTGGCTGTCAGTTGGAGCTGGCCACTCTTGACATAGCTGGGAGTGGAACATTGGGCTTAATTGTACAACTAACTCACTTGCGACGGGATTAAATGGGCTTAGTTGGGATTTCACCGTGCAAAAGCAAGATGGCACACCCTTCCATTGACTAGATTAAATTCCTTTAAATTATATTTCTGTCTTCAGTTGTGCTATTTACACAGGAATTTCAATTGGGTGCTGAAATGGCAAGAGATAATGTTACCTAACGAGGAGTCACAATTTAGTTGCCAAGAAGTACTTTTTATTTTAGAAGAGGTACTTAAGCCAGCATATAAGCAGCGATTGAAAGAATTGTTACTGAAATATGATTAAACTTACCCAGAAACAACAATAGTTAAGCAAGTGATTTCAAACCAACCAATGCTAAATCCATTAAGATTTCAGGTAGTAAGTTAAACTCATATTTAAACAAGGCGTTTTCAGTAAAGATATTGTGGCTTGGGTTTTAAGGTAATAAAAGATTGGTTTTTGTTGGGTGCTTTTTTGTTTCATAATTTTTATTGATTTTTGAATTGTTAATAAGCAATGAAGAACCAAATATATACAATTATTTTGTTAGTATTATTAATGCACTTTACAAATTTCGAATAAGAAAACTTTACTCCAACTGAGTAGTTTAGTTATTATGTTAGTTTTCAGCTCGTCCCTTGTAGAATTCATTGAGACGATCTGCTTCGCGCCATCCCGACTCAGTGGCTCCATGGACCGTGGAGAAGTGGTTCCGGCTGGAAGCCTCTCCGGCGAACTGAATCCTCGGTCTTCCCGAGACATTCATCAATGGTGACCCCAAATCCGTGCGTCCTGTTCGAAGTTCATCAGCATAAGTGGGATAGAAACTGTAGCTGCCCCTGAAGTTCGGGTTGGAGTGCCACTGAGTGCGCAAAAAGTGCTTGGGATGGGGCACGGTGAAGTTGAGGAACTTCCTGAAGAGCCACTGCAGAGCCTCGAGGACCTTCTCCTCGCTGAGGGTTTCCATATACCTGGCATGAGCCCCGATGATCCAACCCTCCATCAAAAGGGGTTGACGGTCTACGCGATGGAACCCGACGATGCTCTCCAGCCAGAAGTACTGCCCACCTCGCAGCTCCTTGAGATCCTCCTCCAGCCAAAGGCAAGCGAAGCTTCTCATATGATCCGGCATTGGCTGTTCCTCGAACTCGAAGATGAACTTATTCACAGTGCCTAGTTTCAGACCCTCAATGGACCTGACTTTGACAGCTGGAAGGGCTGGCACGAAGAGCTTCTGGTGCTTCTCCTTGAGAACTCCCAATGAGACAGTGCAGATCACGTGATCCGCCGAGACTATTTGACCGTTCCAGCAGCGTAGGATCAGTTCACCGTCATCTGCCCAATTGATCTCAGCAATTCGCTTGTTGAGGTGGACGTGTCCTTTCAGGATGCCCTGATCACCGGGCTGATCCTCCCTGGCATTGAGCAATAGACTCAAGAACTTCCAGTAGCCCTTCTGCCGCCAGCTGAGATTCTGATCGCCGCCCGCAAGCTCAAAATTCAGGTCGTTTCGTAGCGATAGTTCGAACAAGTGATCGCAGGCATCCTCACTGCATTTGTGCCTTTTCAGGCAGTCCAGAGCTTCTTTGGCAATGGTCCTATCGATGGGTACTAACTGCTGGTCCACCTTCTTCCAATAGCTTTGGGTAAGGGCTTCTCCAATGGAACCCTCAGCATCGGGGGCCACTTCATATTCGTCGTAAAAATTCTTTATAGCCTTCGTCTGATCATCGGTGAGGATTACCTTGTTGGAACGGATAAAAGAAACGGCATAGTCACCGGACCTATCAAGGATATCCAGATCCTTAACCTTCTCGAAGACCACATTTCCCTCTTCCCCATGGCACCATTGAGCTCCCAGATCGATAAAACTACCTCCAAGGGGAATCGTATTGATGCGACCTCCGATGCGATCCTCCGCCTCGAAAAGCTGCACGTTCTTGAATCCCTGCTCCAAAAGCTTAGTGGCAGCCGCAATTCCAGAGACTCCAGCTCCGATGATCACGATCCTGGTGGTCTCCTTGGTTTTTGCGAAAGCAGCTCCTTCTGTACAGGCACTCATGGTTTGATTTATTCTTGTGATTTAAGAAATGCAAATTGCAACCTAATGCACGTAAATGCAGCCTTTTATAGGTACGTTTTATACCAAGTGTCATATCTAATTAGTTTGTGCCGAATTGCGGTTTCTATTATCTGTCTTGACATTGACACTCTTTGTTTTATAAAAAAATGACCATGCCTTGCTTGCATTTTGTTCATATGACCTACTTTATATTCTTAATAAAATGCTTTGTATTACATGTTTTCCCCAGGAACCCATAAAGTTTATTAAACCTTGTTAAAGTTAAAAGTCACTTAAGTCAAAAGTTTATAAATCATTATTTTCTTTTGTCGCAAATGTTTGTGTAATTTTTGCAATAGTTACACGTAGTTCAAGTGCGTTTTGCGGTTCTTGTGGTACCTTATCTGCTCCACATGCAAGAACCACTCGAATAAATCGACCAAGACAAATAATCTATAAACAATAGCGATAATATGTTATCAATACAGTAGAAATCGCATAAAAATAATAAAGAATAAGTATACTAAAAAAATATTGAAGTACAAGGCTTGTAAATACCTTATAAACTAAGATTTTTATACAAATTTAGAACAAATTTTAAGCCAATTCAATATTTTCTTTATTAAATAATCTTAGTTAAATTATTGTAGTAAGTTTACATTTAAAAATTCTGAATATTCCTAATATTTTTTAATAAACAAGTGACAAGAATTTAATTAAGCTTTCGCGAAAACCAAATATATTTTTTCGCAAATTAATATTAAAATTTCATATTGGTTTCCCTCGTTCTCTCTTTTTCCCGACCCACAGAATTGCAACGCCGGCAGTGGCAACATGAGCAGCAACACCATCGACAATTTGTCTAACACAAATAAATATGGTTATTACAATTACAAAAACAATAACCAAGGCCGGAACCACGAAATTAATGGCGAACCAAATGAGCCGACCAACAACAACGTCGGCAACAACAATGACAACGAAGAGGATGTGGCCGACAACAGCAACAACATCGACCACAACGATGTGGACAACATGTCCTCGGAACAACAGCCGGATATTATACCCTATCCACTGAGTGTGGGCGAATCCAGTTGGAAGGCCGAAAAACTTCGACAGCAACAAGAACAGCAGCAACATCAGCAAAAGCAGCAACATCAACAACAGCAGCAACGTCAACAACAGCAGCAACATCAACAGCACTGGCAGCAACTCACATAGCGTACACAATTCCCACGCATAAAGTAAAACTCGATCGGCCGAGGGCAGAGATATAGAAGAGAGTAGAGTTTAAGATTTGTACAGCATAGCGATACTTAAGGCCCCATGGATGGTTAAGATTGTAAAGGAAAATTGGAAAGGCGATGCAAGTTATACTTAGGATTTGAACATATCGAGGCAGTAAGTTTAGGTATGTGAACGATAGGGTTAGTGCTAAACCAAGGGCAAACAACAAACACAGGCCGAATATTACAAATATTTTTGCAAGCATCTATACACAAAAACGCAAGAAAAAAAAAGGTAAAGAAAAATTTTCAGAAAATCATTTGAATGGAATGCTGCTGCCCAATAATAACGTATATGGTAATAATAATTTTTAAAGACATAGAAGTAAAAGGCTTAAGCAATTAAAAACAAAATGAGCAAAATGCTAAATTCGTGTGCATTCAAGTTATAACTGTGCTATATACTCACTTGTATTCAGATCTACACGTATGCCTAAAACTCTGCTTGAACAAAGAATTTAGCTGGATGTAAATGGACAAGGCCAGGGCTTTCGCATCTTATATGGCTAACAGATGGCTCCTGGTCGTAGTTTCGTTATGCCCCTCAACCACACATATCCCCCGAAAATATCCCGAAACGAGTTCTCTGATTTAGGTCATGCGACGAGCGAAGCTTAGCCATCACCCATATCAATTGTATCGATGTAAGTCAACTCTTAGCTAGCGTCAGAGTTATCCGTGTGCAGGCGAAATTCAAATAAATAAAATGCGAGAATATAATACATATTTACAAGTGTGTTATTGATTTGGAAGGTACATGAGCTAACTACTACTTCTGCTCCACCACGTCCTCGATCCACTTGTCCCACAATTTCTGCCACTTGCCGTAGCCCATCCGCTTCTCCTCGCCCCCCAGGGCACTGTACCGAATGGAGTTGATGGCCAGGCTTTTGAGGAACCTCAGATCCGCCTTCATCGGCGCAATGCCCAGGAAGGCGAAGTAGAAGTCGTGGGACAGCGGGGCGCAGCGCCAGAAAGACGGATCGTCCGAGGAAATCACGACGGGCACATGGGCGGCCAACAGGAGCGCCGCCGGGTGGTTGCGATAGTCCACGCCCAGCTGAAGCACCTGGTTGGAAACGGGGCATACCTCGATGGCGATGTCCAGCAGCTTGGCCAGTCGCATCATCATCGGATGCTTGGTGAGGGCGAATCCATGGCCGATTCGCTTGGTGCCCAGCAGTATGGCATCCACCAGATTCTCGTCAATGGGCGATCCAAACCAGTTAGTCTCGCCGGCGTGAAAGTAGAAGTTTATATGTTCGGGCATCTTGAGCAGGGGCTCCACAAAATCTTTCAGCGGTCGTCCCAGCTCCTCTTGACCAACCAGATCGAAGCCCACCATAAAGTTAGGAAACTCTTTCTGCAAAGGTAAAGAAAAACTTTGACTTTATTGTCCCTTATGTTTAAAGAATAATTAAAGAAATGTTTTTTATGATTTTCAAAACATGAATAGTTAGAAGAAACTTTCGGGGTCGAATATCTAATGATATTTTGAAATTTTTCAAACATATTATTATTATGTTTTGTTTTTTCAGCTGCACTGCAAATAAAAATCTATTAAATAAATTAAATACAGTCAAACGCTATATCTCAAATCGGAATCTTTTGCAAAATAACTTTACAGTCTTATATATACTGAAAGGTAGTAAAGCTTGTTCATAATCATCATATTTACATTAAGTTCCACAGCTGTCTTCACATATTGCTCGACCACACTGGGTTCCACACCACGGAGCGGGGCATAGATCAGCTTGGAGTCAATGAAATCTGGATGGTCGGCCTTGAAGCGTTCCAGTTCCGACTGGTAAATGGCCACCGTGTCCCGGATGGTGAGCATATCGCCATCGATGCAGTAGAGCGGTGGCAGCAGGGATCGCAGCTCCAGGTATTGCACCCCGTCCTCTGAGAACTCCTTGAGGGCGTTGTAATAGTAGTCAGCCCAAACGGGGGCGTGGCAGAGCAGGCCGTCTAGGAGAATAAAGATGCCCATAAAGTGCGCCCAGGCTTGATTATTCGAGATGAATTTTGAGAAAGGATACATGCTGAAGCGGCGCTTAAAATACCGGGTTACATTATCTTCGCCCCGCCGATCCCGGAACTCAGACATGGGCTCCCAATTGCATTTCTCCATGGGCGTCTGAGTGGGTTTTTCCTTGCAAAAGCGAAAGGCAATCGCTTTGCAGCCCTCATCCGTCGTGCAAATCCAGAGATTCTCGCGGTATGTCAGACCTATGAGATACTCCGTGCTGCAGAGCGCCGTATCGTGGGCATGGAGCACCCCACCTTTGGGCATCCGCTTGATGAGATTGAAGATGGGCGACTTGCGGATCTCGGTCAGGGTCTTGAAAATGTGCTGACCTGGTGTAAACTTAGTGGGGTCCAGGATGCCCTTGGAGATCTCCTCTTTCTTGACGGCCATTATCATCTTGTTGGCCTCCTGCTCCCGATCGTTCAGCATAAGCTTCTGACCCATGATGCCCAGGTGCTCCACCTTGGCGACTGCCCGGCGCAGTGTCATGAAGGCCGTCGGAGTGAGCTTCCTCAGAGACCGTATCACCGATGCCGTGGAGTGCCGAATCGTTTCGCATTTGGTGGAGGCTCGGCGAACCCATTTCATGGCTGTCATATTTCCTCTCGTTCCCTTGGTACACCACTTCTTTTGGGCAAGGGTTTCATGGAGAATTTTGTTAGGATTTCGTTAGCCAAACATGTGATTTACTCAATTTATTTACCATACGAAATGTGTCACCTCGAATGTGTCAATAGGCCGCACATTTGTTAGCGCCAATCCACCCAAGCCCCACGCACAAAATGGCGCCCAACGCATTTCCGCTTTAACACACTAAAGCCGCGACCCCGTCAACTACACACACATGCGGCTTTTATTAGTAATTTATGGGCCTCGTTGGATCGCGGACTTTGGTTTTTTATGCATCCGCGCGCCCTCAACACCACATTAAATGTGCACGACATCAAATTGATGAGGCTGCCAAGGGCGGTAGATATAGCATTAGTGCTGTCGGATAAGCTACTTACTCGCCAAAACTAGCGTTGTTACCTTTAAATATAAAGATATTGCAAGAGGTTACGTTAGGACTAAAGAGGGGAAGAGGTTCAGTATGCAAGAAAGAGTTCAAATATATAAAAAAAGGTATGTATATTGGAATGCCATTAAAATAAAAATGTAACACATAAGCAAAATATTGATTCGAAAATAATGCCATTCCTGGGTTCCTATTTCTGGCTTTTTCCCGCTAAACTACATGTCCAGATTAGGAAGAGCTGTCAGCTCTAAATGCCTTATCCACACACTCTTACACTGGCCCATCAATTTTATGGTCGCATACATGTTTGTAGGACCGAACACGACTGCATCCGCCGCCGACCCATAAAACTCCGCCAGCTCATTACGGGCGTTAGCCGAATCAAAATCGAATCCTGTGCCGGCAGCCGCAGCACTAAACAGTGGCACGTAAAATTGAAACATTTGCAGCATTCGGATGGCTCGATCCGCAGCTCAAAGGAGGCTGAGTGATGGGTGGTAATGGGTGGTCGTGGCCTCAACGACCATATAGCGCATATTCATTAAAATTCGCATCCACTTTTCTGCGTACTCGGCGCAGCCAAAGGCAATGAGAGATTTATGCGGGCGAAGCCTCGAGTGCACTCCTCCGATGGAGATGGCAACGTGACTACAAATTCTGGATTATGGGTGGTAAAGAGATGCAAAGCTATAAATTGGAGATACGAAGGAGAAAAAGTTGCCTGTTTTGATCCCCTTTGCCTAATGGCTGAAGAAAGATGAGTTATGAACAGGATGTTTCAACAAAATTGATACTATAAGTTCTTTAGTTGGTGTGTGTTTTCTAAAAATGATTTGTGTCATATTTCGCCTTTTCATTAAATATATGTGTATACTGCCAACTAATATGCCAAACTTTAAAGTTATATATGTCTTTATACTTTCGGTAGATGGTTTAAAATCATTAAGAATGCTTTTAACATTATTTTCCACCTCACGTTCACATCCTTGAGTGTTTCGAAGCCGCTTGGCTGGCTAACTCATTACGATTACGCCCAGGCTTTTTTGAGCTCTGAACATAAATTGCAGGCACTCTTATTTCGGCTGCGACTAAAACGGGTTCTTTATTGCTTTCGTTTTCTTCGGGGTTTTAGCCTTTGACCGTTTGAGAGCCGTGGCACAGAATCTCATGGGTTTACAGACAAGTATTAGCCTAGGTCTAACTAAGGACTAGTCGATAAGAAGTAGCTTAAAACAATTGGTTAGATATTGAGGATGTGGACATGGACATGCTCTGACTGGATGCGGATGAGGATGCAATGTTGGGCCCGCTGCGGCCGGGAGTCGAGTTGGAGTGGAGTGGTAGGTGCAGCAGGCGGGGAGGGGGTGCTTTTCCGACTAGCGCCAAAGGTCAGAGGTCAATAGGGAGAACGCGACCAGTAGCGCTGCCACCACCCGTGCTAGTCAATCGATCTGCAGGCTGGGAGCTCCCCGGTTGGAGGCCTCCTCGTTCACGTCGGCGATGAACTGGTCCCACTTCACCTGCCACTTCTCCAGTGCCTCGAACTGGGCGTCTCCTGTCAGCGAACTGTACTGGATGGAGTTCAGGGCCAACTTCTTGAGCAGACGCAAATCGGAGTGCTGCGAGGCGATTCCCAAAAAGGCAATGTAGAAGTCGTGCGTCAGCGGAGTGGCCTTCCAGAAGGACGGATCGTCCGAGGAGATAACCACCGGATAGCCATCGGCAAAGAAGTGCGAGCAGGGATGGTTGCGGAAGTCCGTGACCAGCTGGAGCACCTGATTCGAGATCGGGTTCACTTCGATGGCCACATTCAGTTTCTTCAGCATGTCCAGGACCACGGGATGTTTCACCAGTCCAAATCCATGACCAATACGCTTCGTACCCAGCAAAATAGCATCGATAAGATTCTCATCCACAGTAGACCCGAACCAGTTTGTCTCTCCAGCGTGGAAATAGAAGTCAATATCCTCGGGTATGGACAGTAGCTCATCGATATAGTCCCTCAACGGGCGTCCCATCTCCTCCTGGCCCACCAAATCAAATCCAGCCACGAAGTCGGGGTATTTTTCCTGTCAAAATTATATCAATATAATACTTAATATTTTAAGATTACTATTTTTGGGGGAATGCCAATATAACCTTACCTTTATCTCCTTTAGCGTTTTGATATAGGCATTTACTCCCTCTGAATTGGTGTTACGAATGGGTGCGTAGATCATTCGGGAACCAATAAAATCGGGATGAGCTTCCTTGAATTTCTCCAGGGTCTCCACATAAATACGCACTGTATCCATGGGAGTGAACTCAGTACCATCTAAGTCGTAGAGCTGAAAAAAATCGAATATTATTAAAATATTTTGTAAAAACCCACACATGATATAGATTATCAATATTTTTGTTATTTTAAGAATCAACTTTTGCAGCAATAACATATACGTTTTTTACCCTTTTTGGGTTTTAAGATTATTGTATGTCATCATTTAATGCAGATTAGATTATTGTTAGAGTTATTATTTCTTAGATTTTAGTGAAGAATACTTCTCTCCGCAATTTTATTTTATGCTATCATTTAATGCAGATTAGATTAATGTTAGCTTTATTATTTCTTGAATTTTAATGAAGAATATTTCTCTCCGCAATAAAAACTTTAGCATAGTAAAAGAATAACTTACAGTGGGTACAAGGGAACGGAACTCCAAGTACAGCACTCCATCCTCGTAGAACTCCTCCAGAGCACTGTAGTAGTAGTCCGCCCAGACTGGGGCGTACATCACAAGGCCGTCGAGGAGATTGAAAATGGTCATGAAAGTGGACCAGGCGGCGTTGTTGTCCTCGAACTTCTTGGTGGGATACAGAGTGAGTCTCTCGGCCAGATACTCATCGACCTTGTCATTTCCGTACTTAGATCGCACATCGGCCAGCAGACTCCAGTCGCAATCCTTAAGCGCCTCTGGCTTCTCCTTGGAAAACTTCAGCGCGGAGGAGCCCAGGTCACTATTCTCCTGGCAGGACCAGAGATTATCGTAGTAGGTCAGCTTGAGGATGGCCTGGGTGCTGCAGAGAGCCGTATCGTGGGCATGGAGCACGGCACCCTTGGGCATTTTCTTCAGAAGCTTGAAGAGATCAGTGTTCCGGATGCCATCCAGCACATCGAATATGTGCTGGGCGGGCTTGAACAGATGGGGGGTGACTAGACCCTCTCCGTACTCCTTCAACTTGGCCTGCATGATGGTCTCATTGGCCTTGGCCTCCCGACTGGTTAGCTCGAGGTCATAGCCCAGGGATCGGGACTCCTCGTACCGGAAGAAGGCGCTCCTCAACGTCTTGTAGGTATCCGGGGTGGGACGTCCGGGACCCAGGAGGGCCTCCACGTGGGGCGTACTGCCGTAGACCGTCAAGAGCTTTCTGTCGACCAGGTTCTTCGGCCGAGTGCGTGATTCCACCGGACCAAGACAGACGCACAGGCAAAACGCCAGCACGGCGATTAGATTACAGCGGATGACGACGGGCAACATGATGAGCGGTTGATTCCGTTTGGGTCCGATCGCTTGAAGGTCCGCTCTGCGACTGACGTCTGCGGCGATTGAGCAGCTCCGATTTTGGTTTCGATGTCGCGCCCTATCTGAAACGATTTGTGGTTCGCCATTATCTTTGATTTAACACGCGTTGGAAGGGATCTCGAAACGATAATTGCGCGTGCGGGTGGCAACCCGCCAACCAGCTAATCGCCCCCAAACGGCCAATCTGGCATCTTGAATTACGAGTAGCCAGAGATTAGATTTCCTTACTCTGGCCATGGCCTTATCCCCGACATTCGAGTGCCGCGTTGTTCGTCACTTTATGGACACTCTCGACAAACCGGAAAGCGTCTTCTAGTGCAATTAAACCCATGGTCATATTACCACAAGCGCCTCCAATAATAAAATTATACACAAACAAGAAAGGAAAGCTAACTTCGGGCGGAGCCGAAGTTCATATACCCTTGCAGAATACTCTGTAAATTATATTCTCCAAAATTATTCATATGATGCATTCTTAATACTCATAAAAAATCCCAACTTCCTAACTTTAAAAACACCAAAGTTATGACATTTCCAATCGTTCAGTTATATGGCAGCTATAGGATATAGTCGGCCGATCCTTATGAAATTTGGTAGGTCGGATTGGCTGGCCAAATATAACACCCATAGAAAATGCCAACTTCCTAACTTTACAAACACCAAAGTTATGGCATTTCCGATCAATCAGTTATATGGCAGCTATAGGATATAGTCGGCCGATCCTTATGAAATTCGGCATGTCGGATTGATTAGCCAAATATAAAACCCATAGAAAATCCCAACATTCTAACTTTACAAACACCAAAGTTATGGCATTTCCGATCAATCAGTTATATGGAAGCTATAGGATATAGTCGGCCGATCCTTATGAAATTCGGCATGTCGGATTGATTAGCCAAATATAAAACCCATAGAAAATCCCAACATTCTAACTTTACAAACACCAAAGTTATGGCATTTCCGATCAATCAGTTATATGGAAGCTATAGGATATAGTCGGCCGATCCTTATGAAATTCGGCATGTCGGATTGATTAGCCAAATACAAAACCCATAGAAAATCCCAACTTCCTAACTTTACAAACACCAAAGTTATGGCATTTCCGATCGTTCAGTTATATGGCAGCTATAGGATATAGTCGGCCGATCCCGGCCGTTCCGACTTATATACTGCGTGCAAAGGAAAGAAGGGTGTGTGCAAAGTTTCAATTCGATATCTTTAAAACTGAGAGACTAGTTCGCGTAGAAACAGACAGACGGACAGACAGACGGACAGACAGACGGACAGACGGACATGGCTATATCAACTCAGGAGGTGATCCTGATCAAGAATATATATACTTTATAGGGTCGGAGATGTCTCCTTCACTGCGTTGCACACTTTTGACCAAAATTATAATACCCTCTGCAAGGGTATAAATATAGCAACCAAATTCTAACAGAAATTAAAAATTAGAACTCGTCCAAATAGACCAACAGAAAATAATATTAGATTACATATATTCACAAACCGTACATAACACGAATTTCACATAAGTCTCTTTACCATCTAAAGTTTCTAACAAAACAAGAAAGGAAAGCTAACTTCGGGCGGAGCCGAAGTTGATATACCCTTGCAGAATACTCTGTAAATTATATTCTCCAAAATTATTCATATGATGCATTCTTAATACTCATAAAAAATCCCAACTTCCTAACTTTACAAACACCAAAGTTATGGCATTTCCGATCAATCAGTTATATGGCAGCTATAGGATATAGTCGGCCGATCCTTATGAAATTCGGCATGTCGGATTGATTAGCTAAATATAAAACCCATAGAAAATCCCAACATTCTAACTTTACAAACACCAAAGTTATGGTGTTAGTCGGCCGATCCTTATGAAATTCGGCATGTCGGATTGATTAGCCAAATACAAAACCCATAGAAAATCCCAACTTCCTAACTTTACAAACACCAAAGTTATGGCATTTCCGATCGTTCAGTTATATGGCAGCTATAGGATATAGTCGGCCGATCCCGGCCGTTCCGACTTATATACTGCGTGCAAAGGAAAGAAGGGTGTGTGCAAAGTTTCAATTCGATATCTTTAAAACTGAGAGACTAGTTCGCGTAGAAACATACAGACGGACAGACAGACGGACAGACAGACGGACAGACAGACGGACAGACGGACAGACAGACGGACAGACGGACATGGCTATATCAACTCAGGAGGTGATCCTGATCAAGAATATATATACTTTATAGAGTCGGAGATGTCTCCTTCACTGCGTTGCACACTTTTGACCAAAATTATAATACCCTCTGCAAGGGTATAAAAATCATGGAAAATCTTTTTAGAAACTATTGCAGTGTCAAAAGCTCTTAATTTACTTTAATACCCAAAACGTGGCAGACGCATTTAATAACTACTTGTTTCAAAATGTCCATTATACAATAATTAGTGTAATCAGGCGCCATTAAAAGTGTTTATTGGGAAACAAGATTAAACAAATTTATTTTATGGGTCGCAGATACTTTTGAAACCAACATTGATTGAACATGCAAGTCTTTATTAACCTTATATTACGTTTTTGTTTGCCCCAAAAAACTACTAATTTATAATCTCCTGTAGACAATCATTTACGTGTTGGTATCTGTAACCCCACTATTGTTCACAAAGTTGGTGACCCATCGGTTCCAGTTGCATCGCCACTTGGTTACGGCCACATTCCGCTCCGTTTCGTTGAGGGAACTGTAGAGAAACGAGTTCAGGGCGAACTGCTTGAGCAGGCGCAGATTGCCCCACCCACTGACCACGCCCACAAAGGCCACATAGAAGTCGTCGGACAGAGGGGCGGAGTTCCAGAAATACGGATAATCCGAGCCAATCACAATGGGAAAGCCGGCGGCAATCAAATACGCCGCCGGATGTTGCCTGAAATCGTTGAAGTACTGCAGATAATGATTGGACAGCGGGCAGATCTCCACGGCCACTTTAAGGACTTGCAATGCCTTCATAATCTCCGGATGGAAGGGCAGATTCACTGAATTCCCGATCCGTTTGCTGCTCAGCAATAGGGCATCCAGGAGATTCGCATCCGGACGTGAACTGTCCGGACATTTAGATTCTCCCGCATGGAAATAGAAGTCAATATCCTTGTTGATCCTTAGAAGTTGAGTGACCTGGCCCAAAAGAGGCAAATTGCACTCATCCCCAAAGGTATTCAGATCAAAACCAGCAAAGAAATTGGGAAAATGAAACTATCAAGAAAGAAGGTAAAGTCAGATTTCTGTGGGTAATGGGTGTTATGATCCCCAACTACCTTTAGAAGCCGTGCATTTGCTAAATATTCGTCCATGCGACTGTCATTAAAGTCCCTGGAAGGAGCATAGATCAGCTTGACTCCGTAGAAATCTTTGTAGGTGTCCTTAAAAATATTTGACACCGAAACTATGGCCTCTGCCGTTTCCAAAGTAGTGCAGTTTTTGCCATCCAAATCGTACATCTAGATAAAGGGCAGTTTAAACGCGGATTTTAAACAAGGAAATTGTATCAACTGATTATTGAATAGATATATTACTCCAGCATGTTTCGCAAAAATACTTTATAAAGCGAAATAACATTGGCCGAACCTTATATATCTTTTATGTGAAAATATCCATTGTATGTGCCATAACAATATTTCATGATCATATTGATTACATCAATGGTACTTTTTTTGCATATACATATTTTCTTAAAGCAACGAAATAATATTAGCATGAATAAATATTTTTCTGAAGAACACAACACAAATAAGGGAATAGGAATTGAGACATATAAAAAACTACTGAACTAATACTGATAGTATTAAATGGAAATCTTAACTTTTACGACCTTAAATATAATAAGAAAATCGGAAAAAAAAAGTAATGGGCAAAATCTAATGTGAATCATAACAGTATGATGTAGTATTACTATCGAAAGGCCGATCCCCACTCACGATTGGCAACGAGGATCGCAGCTCCACATATTGCACTCCATCAGAGTAGAAATCGTGCAGCATGGTGAATATGAAGTCTCTCCAAATTGGCCGGAATGTAATTAATCCGTGGATAAGGCGTTGGTGGCGTCTCAAATGCCTTGCCAGGTCAGCGGAGCTTTCGTAACCCTCCGGTCGGACAATGAGACTTTCCCGCAGTCTGTCTACGAATTCGGTATGAGTCTCGAACTCGATGAAGTTTCTCATCAGCATCCAGTTGCATTGGTAATCCCCCGCTGGTGGGATGTGCGGAAAATATCTGGAGAAGCGAAAGTCCTCGAAGCCCTGATCCAAGTTCACACAGACCCACAGATTGTCGCGGTGGGTCAGATCGATCAGGATGTCCGTTCGCAGCATTCCCGAATCGTGGACATGGAGGAGTCCGCCCTTGGGCATGCTCTTTAACGCCGCATAAAGATTCGTTTCGCTGATGTTGAGATGGCTGAGAAACGGCGGCGGTTGCGAGTGATAGTTCTGCCACAGATGATGCACTTCTTCGTCCACCTGTTTGGCGGCCATTAGCCGACTATTGGCCTCCTCCTCCAGCGGACTCAATCCCATTTGGCCGCCCATCCGCAGGCGACGCTCCTTGTCCACATACATCTGCCGTTGTCGGGCGTACCGCTCCTCGGCCGAAAGTTTGGACACTTTTGAACCAATGGGCGCCGAACAAATCAGCACTATCAACATCAAACAGAGCATGGCCGCTATGCCCACGTGGAAGCAGATGCCACCATATTTACTGGCCGCCATCTGCCGGCGACTCTCCTCCTCGTTGAGGTCCAGGTGGATGATCCTCATCGCAGCTGGAGGAGAGGTCGTCGTCGTTTGCACATCCTGCGACCGCACATTCTCCATGGTTCGTGTTTAACATTACCCAATAATTTTCGAAACCAAACATAGATTATTTTGATTTAGTGTTCCAAATTGCCCAACATTCTGTTTGAATCACAAATCCAATTGACAGGGCTCTTTCTTAAAAAAATGACTCATGAGTCAAAGGACTATAATAAGTTTTACCACTAATAATAATTAAAATATTGCAGTATAATAAAACGTTTTCTAAATGAACCAAAAACTTCAGACAAAATTCGTAAAATAATTGTTTTTTGTTTTGGAGAGAAAACTGAATATTATAAACTTCTCGATCGAATTTCCAATATTTTGAGGGGTTTTGAGTACCATTATTCGGTACTTAACTTCGATAAGATAATGTGACTCATAGTCTAGGAGATGTTCAAGCAAATACTGAACAAAAGGGAAGGCGTTATCGACAAAGGGTACAAAGATCGGTAGTGACAGTTCTTTATTTATGGCAAACGTATTATCGTATTAAAGAACAATTGTGATTTGTTTCCATCCAGGTTTCTGTTATTTTGTGCCACTTGAAATTTGACCTCCCCACCTTCCTCAAACTTTTATACCATATTGCCGCCCTGGCCTTGGCCATGTGTTCGAGTTTTGAGGGGGTATTTACGAAAATAGACCAACTCTCTTACTCGCTCCCGATGTCTTTCCTTATATCCCATGTTCTTTGCCATCCCATCCGCTCATCCAGCGATAATACACAATCTCGGAGAGAGTGTGGAAAAGGGGAATGCCCGCACCCTGAACCGTTTTGGGAACTCTCTTTACCAGCGGACAGTTCGTCAGGGGTTGCACTTATCGACCACCACCAGTAGTTAGCAAAGGGGGTGGTGTTTACAGTTGGGCAGTGGGCCAAGATAGTTCGACAAGTTGTCTTATCAAAAATTAAACTACTTTAAAATCAAGTTTTTGTACAGGCATATAGGCATAAAATATTTTGTTACTATACAAATTTTAGATTTCTCTTATCATTGAAAATTATATTAATTTAGGTAATGAAATTATTTTAATAGAAACTGAAAACCTATAGTTTTATAGGAATTTTCAATCCATTATTTATATACATTTATCTAACCATTAAATTCTACCAAGCGAACGAAACAAATGAAATTTATTTATATCTCAAAATAGATTAAGTCCAAGGGTTTTTTTACGATTACACAGGTTTTATCAACTTTATTATAATAATGAGCACATATATAAACATAAAAAATCTAAGTAAGATAGTTTTATACATAACAATAATTATGCATTAAATATTTGCGTTGTGATTAATTTGGCTAATACAATTTGCTCTGAAAAGGATTTTATGAATGAATATGGTACCCATATTTGAGCACTTCCCGCTACTCCGCGACCCACTGTGCCAGGAAATCTGTAGAAACGGCGACATATGCGCTGCACGCACTGCCAGCTGCGATTGCATGCCACCGCCGAAGGCGACACTGATTCAGCCGCAACGGGGGTTCAGACAGTGCAGCTCAGACATACACATATAGATCAGAAATCGGCCGGCCACATGCCACTCGCTTCCTGCTCAGTCGGGCGAACTTACTCCGAGGAGGCAGATCGAGTGGGATGCGTTTCAGGACGGCCATTACCATAGGCCATGCAGAGCCACCCCGGAATCGGGGGCTAATGGAACTGAACGATGACTGTCTGCTGATGATTTGCGAACAACTTTCGCTGGGGGACCAATTGAGATTGATGGAACTGCAGGAAGTGCGACTATGCGATTTGGTACTCCGCTTGTGGACCAGCAGATATGCACAGCAGTTCGATTTTCGCCGGGAGCCGCAACTAAAGCTGCTAAAGCCCGATGCGCAGGCTCAATTATTGGATCACCTGGGGCGGCGAACAAAAGCCTTGATTAATCTGCCAGGCACCGGCGAAGGTTGCCGGAAGTGGCTCAAAAGAAAGCGGCATGGCCTCACCCATTTGGCAAGACTTACATTCACCAAAAGCGATAGTTTTGTGATACAGAAGCTGCCCCATATGTGCCCCAATTTGGTGGACCTAAGTCTGGGTGAAGGTGAGGACTTAATAGCCTTCGATCTGGATTTCCTGCTCAAGGAACTCAAAAACCTCAGGGCGTTTGAACTGCGCCGCAACTGGAGTTGCAGCCAATTGAAGTATCAGTATCCCCGAAACCTGGAAACACTAAAACTGCCAGCCTGTATGGTAAATGTCAGCGCCTCTGAGATCTTCCAATTGCCTCGCCTCCGCCAATTGACGGCTTTCCTGTGCCGCAATTCGTGGCAGGGTCACCTGGGTGATGGCAAAGCAAATGCCAGTGCCACAGGAACATTGTCCGCGTGCCTGCAGCAAATTCGGTTACGGGGCAACTGTTGGATTGTGGGACTCCGATTGGAGTGTCCACTGGATGACAGGCTGCCAGTCGTCGGCGTGTCTGCCGTGGAGGATATATTCCGGTTGCAATACTTCGCCTGGCACTCGCAGCTGACGGTGCACTATGATGTGGCCGATGGGAGCGTCAAGTGGATGCCACAGCGACCGCAGGCGGTACGCTCACTCCTCCGCTTCCTTGCCGCCCAGGCGACCAGTTTGCGGGAATTGGATTTCACGCGTAATGCACATGCCACGCCCACATTTCTGGCACAGCTGGACGCCCACTTGAAGCGGGCAGGCGGATGTGGGTGTCCCTCCTATTCCCATTCCCATTCCCCTGCCCCCCCGTTTCCCAATTCCAATTCCCCTTCCTCGCAGCTGACAATCATGGATACAGATACGGATACGGCTGAGACAAACGATTTGGCGTTTGTGGAACTGGAATTGCTGCATTTGCCTAATGAACAAACGGAAGCGAGCACCGGCGAGATGACAGCAATGAGGGATTAGTCCTGCAGGATAATGGATGGCGCATCCGATCGGATTGCTGACGCTAGTGGGCGCATAATAGCAAATTAAACGAATCTCGTATGCTGGGGCTGGGAAATGGGCATTCGCATTAAGCCGATCAATATTGTTTTATTTTGGCTAAGAAACAATTTCGATATACAAAAAAGTTTCAAACGAAATTATATAGAAAATGTAAAATAATAAATATTAAATAATAAATGAAGAAAGTATTTGCTTTTTCCCAATAAGTGTAAGTATTAAAAGAAAAAGTAAAAGAATTCCATAATTAAAATCGAAAACATTTTTTAACATTTTTTCATTTCTTTAAAAGCTTTCAGGTTTTTATATCTCAATGACAGCTACAGATTTCTTACTATATGTATATTTTTATCAAGTGTTATTTACTTCGAGTCAATTAATTTATTATACAATAATGAACTTTAATCCTCACTGACCACCAACAGTTAATTAAACATAAATACCTTGCCTGTACTACCTAACCAACATTTGAAATTAAAACATTTTATAAAATTTAAATTATAAGCAAGCAACGACTTTAATGTCTTTTAATGTATGCATCACACATTTTCAAAGAAAGATATGCAAAATTACTGAAAAACTATTGTTACTTTTAATACCATGTAAATTCCTGTTTTTAAAAGGTTAATGCAAATAAGATTTTGCACTTTTACTACCCAAAATAATTTTTTAGATCACTAACATACACTGACAGACGACGATACCGGATTTTATAAAATCTATATTCTGATCGGAGAGTTTTTATGTAAGTATAATTCACCACGCGATTATTCGTACAAGCTTTAAATAAGAATGGTTGATATATCTAAGAAGTGTGGGTGCTAAATGTTTTTCCGTTCCATGAATGGACCTCGTTAGAAATTCTATTCTGCTGCCCGATGAGCTGTTTTTGGCCTTCAGTCGCTGTTTGGGATACCAGCAGGAACTGAACGCAGCAGCTACAACCGAAGATCCCAGCAGGGGCAACTTCCCGAGAACCTTTCCCAGTAGTGACGACGATAGCTACGATCCTTGCCCCATAATCAATACGTTCTCAATGCGACGTAACCCCTTCGAACCGCCGCAGGAACCCCTTTATCGATCCACACTCAGTGCCAGCAGTCAAAATGGGACTTCAATGACAGAGAAAGTGGTGAAAATATTTATGAACATAGTCCTAATATTTCATAAAATATTCATTCCTTTTTTAGCTTTTACCCTCTTGTAGCAAAGTAGACGACTATGTTAGTATGTCCCCATAGTTGCTTGTCTCTTAATTTGTATACCCCTAAACTTTAGCAATGTTGCAATTTGCAAGAGTGCCCGAATAATAGTTCACTACTAAAGTGTTCCAACGATAAGCTCTTGCCACAGCAGATAATCCCAGTAGATCCAAAATACTTTCAAACTGCAGTCGCCCCATTCCAGCAGTTCCAACGTAATGTTTCTCGATCCCAAAGCGCCCCCAAATCAAATGCCACTAATAAAGCGAATAAATCTGATAAGTTAGATTACCATAGCACTTTGCATACCGTAAGTCTTATTGGTTTAAATAGAAATATCATTGTGAAAAGAACGAATCACAGGACTCGGTTACAAGGACAACATTAAAGCCGCCCATCATCGTTCGTAATCCTGTGAGTATCTGATATTATAATAGTTTGTAAACCAATAATATAATATACCGAAAAGTGCGAATTGAATGTACCAAGCGGAAATCCTTATCCCGGAAACGCAATGGATCGCAGTTCAAGAAATAACACCTCAACCGATTGGGATGATGTCTCTCTAGTTGGCATGAACTATGCCGAGTTTCAAAGACATCGAAAGATGTTGCAAAAAATTCAACAGCAGAAGCCACACCAGCAAAATCAATCCAATATATCTTGGTTGCAATGCGAAGAACCGATTGTATTTGTAAGTGACTTTCAACGAGATTCCTAAAGTTGTGTTGACATTTTCTTTATTATATAATAGCAACCAGATCTAAATAGTACAAGGATATGCCATGATGATGGTCCACAGCAATCGGTAGGGAAGTGCCAAAAGCAATCTCCGCGGCATCAACAGATTGCTAATTGTCAGATAAGCAACACAAGCTGCAAGCCTCAAAGAGTAAGTAACTTATATACTTATGTGCTAAATATAGTTCCTTTTTTGTCTTTCCCAAAAGACGGACCAATCAATGTATCAAACTCCGGAAATGCAACGTAGACAAATGCAGGTAAGTTTTGATGTTGTAAAGCTTATTTAATCACAATACAATTTTTTCTCTTTTACAACAGTGTGAATCACCTCAAATTCAGCGACGGCAAATGCAGGTTAGTGAAAAGTATCCGTTAAATTATATAATTATTTTTAATTTTATATTTCTTACTTTCTCTGTAAAATAAGTGCGAGTCCCGATTAAATAACACAAGTTATAAGCAGCCGCCTGAGACCCTAAGAAATGCTAGATATTGTTCGCAGCCGAACCACAATCTCAGTCAAAATCGATGTCAAATCGTAAGTTAAAAAATCTCTATTAATTATTATATTATTATCTTATGTTATCATTTTAATGATTATCCGTTTTTATTTTGTTTCTATCAACTATACCCAAGTTTGTTTAATAACCACTTTCGTAATATACATTTTTATACCCTTGCAGAGGGTATTATAATATCAGTAAAAAGTTTGCAACGCAGTGAAGCAGGCATTTCCGACCCTATAAAGTATATATATTCTTGATCAGCATCACCAGGAGAGTCGATCATGTCAGTCTGTCCGTCCGTCCGTCTGTCCGTCCGTTTCTACGAAAACTAGTTTCTCAGTTTTAAAGATATCGAATTGAAACTTTGCACACAGCCTTCTTTCCTTTGCACGCAGTATATATGTCGGGACGGCCGGGATCGGCCGATTATATCCTATAGCTGCCATATAAATGAACGATTGGAAATGCCATAACTTTGGTGTTTTTAAAAGTTAGGAAGTTGGAATTTTTTATGAGTATTAAGAATGCATCATATGAATAATTTTGGAGAATATAATGTACATAATATTCTGCAAGGGTATACAACTTCGGCACCGCCTGAAGTAAGCTTTTCTTTCTTGTTATGTTTAAAAGCACTTCATCTTAATTTTTAACTAGTCCCAGGAAATGAATCATGATGTCTCTATGAATCGGACACCGCTTTGTCCACAATCCATATGCCAGAGTCAAACATCTCGCACCATTCCTAACTGTGGTAATCAAAGATCTACACCTTGTGAAAGAAGTATGGACATAAAGCAAACCTTTCCCTGCCGAGATACTACAGTTGCCTCAAGAAATCAAACCCCAATGGACATGTCCCGAACTATGTCAGAAAGATCGTGCTTGAATGTATGTTTATAAATTGTGTATCCTCCTTTAAAAATAATCTTTGTTTTGGCAGCAAACTTCATTGAACAAAACCAATTGTAATCCTTCTTTGGGAGGACGATCTTTACGAGTGTCCAGTAAAACACGTAAGTTGTTATTTGATTCGTCTAAATATGTATAGTAAGTGGTGAACTCCCAAAAAAAAAAGCTGAGGATCGTCTAGCCGAGCGCATTCAGGATGAGTTCCACGAGACCTTGGTCAAGGATCGCTTTTGTCCGGGCATTATACAAGATAGTCTGGACGGTCGTGAGAATTTTAACGAGTACGCCCGAGAGATCGCTTTTGCTGGACCTGTTCCGGCCAAGCCATTTCCAGTGGATCCCATCACCATGATAGAAGCTATTAAGTTACGGATCGATTTCGAACGTAAGGAGATCCGTAAAGAAAAAGATCTGATTGAGGGGCGAGAAAGGGATTTAAGACATCAGTCCAGAGATGGAAAGTCAAGGCGTTCCCGGCCAATAATCGACGAAGATATTGATTTACATTTTAGCAACAAGAATAAGTCGGAAGTTAATGAGGGCGTGGCAGCCTTTTTGAAGGCCGAAATCGAATATCGCAGTACCAATTTGGGAGGGGTTAGTACATTACTTTTTATTTCCTGACTTTTTTGTTCAGTGAATATTTTATAATTTATTTATTATATACTCAACTTAGAATGTTTAATCAATTATCAAACAATTTTCTTTTCTGTAGGATTCCTCCTTTGATGCTCATATCACCAGCTTTGCAAGTAACCTCTTTGATGAAAAAATTAAAATCAATTCCTACACGGCCACTACGACGCCGACATATCGTTGATTTGATCTAGATTGCCAATCGAAATATTTATTGAGACTGCAGCTAGTAAGTAAAATGGAAGTTAATTTGGCACGTTACACATATTCCAATAAATGTAGTGTTAAAATATGATTGCCTTTCAATTTATTAATGAAAGGGCTGGTATTATTCAATTCATTAGCTAGCCATTCACAAAAGCCTATAGTTATAAAATTTAAAAAAAAGTACCCATCTAATCTATACATTTATCGATAGGCTAAGGAAGTGAATATTATAAAACAAGGTACTTCCAGTTATTGCAACTTACTTGAAATTGGATTAATAATTCTGACCGATAAAAAAAAAATTGTTAAGCTATTAATCAGACTTATGAATGACTTGGAAATATGCAATCTATACACGCATAATCTTTATGGAGCGTTTCGTCAGAACCTCTTTAAATGATTTAATTAACCCTATTTATGGATCGAATGCAAAGTTATAAATTATGTAATTTCCGTAGAATTTCACAAGTAAATCTATTTATTTGTACACAAAAAATTTGCTATGCATGCAACTTAAAAATTCTTTAAGCAACAATAAATAATGTCTATTAGCAGCAAATGTTTTTCCAAACATCGACGGGGGATGTGTGAAAAAAAACTCAGCAGGAAATTAATAAACAATACAATTTATTTTCAGGTTCAGGGATAAATCAGTACAGAAAAACAAAAGTTATATAAGATAATAATATCGGGAAAGACAAATAGTTAATTGTAATAAAAGAATAATTGTAAATGCTAAGAATGACATGGTTTTTCAATTAAATAGCTGTAAATAAAAATCAACAAATGTGACAAACAAGACAACTTAAAGACCAAATTCTGCGGGTTCTCTGAGCATAATATTCCGAAATTGTTATATAGGCATGATTTCACATTCCCCGCGCATAAAAAAGTTTAAAAGAGACCTAAAATAAAGACCTTTAAGAGAGCTGAAGTTTTAAAATAAAACAAAAATGAGCTAAAAATACAAAATCAGCTGTTTGCTCACAACCACACAAAGACTTCCTCCGCGCTCTTTTTCTATATCTCTTTGCTTTCCATTCAACAGGGCGATTTTTACACCAATAAGCAAACACAACAAAGAGATTTAAATTTAATAAACTGCATAATAAATGGCCATGTCGGAGTTTTTATTGCTTTCAAACGGCTTAACATGGGGAATAATCATTGATTAATTTTGCTGAGCTTGCATAAACGAATCAATTATGCGACTTTCAGTCATGTTTTTTTTTACCCTTTTCTTGGTTTTTGTTTTCACTGAATATAGTTTAATGCGCTTTATCAATTTGTTTTAATAAGCATTATTAATTGTGTTAATTTTGGAATGAATTTTTCAGTTCATCGCACAAGTTAAAAATATTAATAAAACACTGTTCAATAAATGAAATGAAACTTTACCACAAACAGAGGCACGCAAAACGATTTCGAACACTTCTTTTCCGCGATCTTTACTGCAAACGCGCGTCCCAAAGACTGATCCCAACGATCCCGAACTCGAACCGGAGAACCCGCCCTCCGATGATCATTATTATAGCGACTGCGGTGCCGACGTCGACGCCGGACTTCAATCAAACGCACGCTGTCTAAACAGCACTTGGTTTTCTTTTTCACATTTTATCAGTGTGAAAAGAAAATAAACGAAAAGGCAGCCGAAGCAAAAAGCGTAAAACTTTAGATAATGCTCCCCAACCGGTCACTTTACGCCCCGGCTCTCTCTTAAAAATCAAGAGACCTGCCCGATAATGACCAACGAGAGGCGCTTTTAATGTTTTCCATATGCAAGTTATATATAAAGCCAAAGGAACAAGATTTAATACTTAGAGGAAGTCTTTGAAAATAGTAAATAAAAGCTTTATTTGTATTTCCTCTAAGAGAATGGTCATATTAAACAAGGTTATATATTTTAAGTAAAATTTCAAATATTATTTTCTGTAAGAATAGTTGCTTACTCAATTTATAAAATATTGAGATTTATTAAATTACATCCCTATTTCATATATATATAATATTTAGAAAAATGGTGAGTTAGCTGTTAGACCTTTTTCTGTAATATAAATATATTTAAAATACAAGAATAAAGATTACCCAATATTTTAAATCAACAAAAATGTTTTTATTCTTTTTACCCAAAATTGCTTTCGAGCGCATTTTTTAAAACATTTTTTTTTGATTCAGTTTTAGCAACAATTCTTTCCAGAAATATCAATTACTCAATCAGACAATTTAAACAAATGGTTATGTACTTATATATTCAACTTATTTTTGTCTTATAAACAAATCGCATTTATAAATGAGCGAAAAAGAAATAAAAAGTTTGGACCACCCAAAAAGACGCCAATATCCACAAAAAATTATAGCTTATGGGAAAGAACACAAATCTGCACACAAAGATTGCGAAAATCTATAAAATTTTAGAGATAGATAATTTTAGAAATTTAGAAATTAGTCGAAATTCCCACGAGCGCTAACTAAAAGATAATGATAATTCAAATACCAATTATTTTTAATATTTTTGGTAAACATTTGTAAGTCCATGCTTAGGAGATAAGTAGCTCAATGTTTTAAACACACTAAATAATATTTGAGTGTAAGTAAATACCGCGCAGCCACGTATCTGATCAAGAATTCCAGATTTAGAATTTCAGCACACATTTTGCATTCATGAATCCCTTTTAATTGTAATGCAGTCCATTATTTTGTTTATAATAAAATTTCAGTGATTTGCCTTGTTTTCAAATTAATGGTCTCACTATAAAAGTGTTGCACATTGCCAAGGTTGGATTTGCTATTTTTGGTTTTAGCTAAGCAACTGTTTAAATATATATGGAAAACAAATAAAATTCCAAAAGGATTACAAAACTAAGAAAGACAAAGGTGAACTACAAACAAGCACAAGCATCCGGAAAATGAAAGTCATAAATAAATTCATAGCTGCATCCCATGAAAATTTCACAAGGCAAATGTTTCAAGCTGGTATTTCCGAGGAACGCTGATTTAGACCCTGAGCACTTTTTCAGCTTATATAGGAATGACTTTACGGATAAGACTGGGTGTGTGTTGTGCATTTAATATATTTAAGGCATGTGCTAATCTCGAGGGCTTAACATCACCCGCTCGTTGTCAGTATGACTCTTTATATTTGCTTTTAAAAAATAAAAAATCAAACAAAAGTTATTCATCATAGCTGATTGAATAAATTGCCGTCATCAAAATTGTAGTTGCACATTTAAGTCGTTTTGAAAAAGATAATTATTTTAGGATATTGAGCAATAAAATGTATTCGGGATTATAACTGCAAAAAAATGAATTTGGCCTTTTTTGTTTCAACTTAGCCAAAAACAACGCACAGCCAAAAGAATGACTGTTTACGGATTTTTTATATTCACAATTTTATTTTTCATATTTTTTTTTTGGGATAATTGGATAAAAGTCAAATTTTTTAGCTGTGAATAGCAATCGATTGGTTATTTAATAACGAATTCAACGTGGCATGACATTTTACCATTATTTCGCAGGGTTTTGATCAAAAAACCAAAACTTAAGTTATAAACATCAACATTTTATAAATAAAACGAAAATCGACCTAGCTTAATTGTTTTTAAAAGCATTGAAATCGAAATATAAAATATTTAATTTTTGTAACAGCTGCAAGCGTATAACAGACTTTGGATTGCCAAAGCTTCCTTTCTTGTTTGTTTGACTAATATAATTTATTTTTATCCTATGTTGGGGCCAGCACGTTGAGTTTTAATTGGATGATTATATGCAGTTTATTTGCCCGGTGGAATTTTGGGTGTCAGCTGCACAAATCAGTATGTCTTTAAAGAAAAAAATGTGAAAGTTTGAAGCCTCTAGCTTTTAAACTGAGCTGGCAAAAGGTAAAATCATGCGAAAATACGTACATGTCTATTTAGAATCGCCTCGTGATGCTGATCTGATATATGCTAATATACTTTGACGGTAGTGTCTCCTTCACTGCGTTACTTAATTCTGGGCAAAATTTTAATACCCTTAATAAAATTTAACGTTGATTTTCCAAACCAAATTTAACCCCTCTAAAACCTGTGATGTTTGATTTAACCAGTATAGCAAATGTTTACGCAATCAATTTAAGAATTCCGTTCTCTATGCAGAGCAGATGCAAAGTTCGCTTAGTCGCATAAACAAAGGCCCCCGAAATACGAAATTGTTTAGCTGTATAATTAGTGCACTCGATTGGTGGCAAATTGGGTGAGGAAAGGCGGGTAAATCCATGGAAAAGCAGGGAAATAGATGGAAAAGCGATAGGACCTAAACCATCCCATTTGCATTGATGATTGGGGAAAATTTGAGTTTGCAACATTCAACTGTATTGTTAAGGGAGCTTGATTCTGTTGTACGGAGAGTGCTTCTTCCCTTACTAAATAGACCTACATAATGGGCATGGCAGTTGATTATGCGTTGTTTTGGCAGTTAATACTTGTATGATGAAATATGCAGAGTGCCATTAGCCCAGGATGGCATTGGGAAATGGTGGGGGAAAATAGTGGAAACATGAGGGCATAGTGCCTGCAGTAAATTATGCAACAAGATTCCCTCGACTTGCTTCAGTACCGAAGTAAACATTTTATTTCGCAGAAATCATTATCAAATCAAAGTCGCATTTTTACACAGCTGCATACTTTCGTGCGCAGCTGAAAAATCATTTTACAAGCAATGCACTATGGGGAATTTGCCCGATTTTTTGGAATAAATTAATAACTCGCGAACTATGTAACATATTTCAGTGAGGTTTTTTTTATAGTGTTCTACATACCTATACACACCTGTTGGAAAAGTAAAAGTATACCCAAATTTTTTTTTATTTTTTATAACAAATTTAGCTCTATATGCTCTTAATTTTCAATTTCAATGTTGTACAAAAAATCATAGTCGTTTTCTTCTTCATAATTATCAACATCTAGAGACTCGTCTCCAGGCTCATATTCGCATAATAACAATTGAATGACTTCTGGTGGAAGAGCAAGTAGCTTACATATGTTTTCGGTCGCGCTTCTTCAAATTCATTGATGAAATGATGGGGTCTTAAGTAACCATGGCTCTCTGAAAAACATCTGTAAAGTTGGAGATTCTACTGTGGGATCAACTAGCTTGCTAACAAAAGTGAATTCGCCATCTTCTTTTCTCGAAGACCCTTTTGCTTATGCAAAACATCCAGCAGGGCTGCGTTTTTGATCAAGAGATTAGTTTCTAAAAAATGAAATTACGCGAAAAGTCGCACGAAGCGCACGATGAGACAATATTTTCTGAATTCGCAATTAATGACTCTACAACATGGATATAGTCACTCACTGAACAAAGTTAAACATTTTTTTAAAACTCTATTGAAAGTTTAACTTTCTTTCCAACACCCAAACGAAAACATCACCAGCTACATTTACAAATTGTTAAAATTGGACGCACATATTAAGCAACATATAAGTATTTTCATAAAGAACAAACTTGGAGAATTGGTAATCATTTCAAATTTGACTGTCTTACGTCATTTTATTGCAGAGATAATGATTTGAAAGTGAACTTCAAAGTTAAGCAAAATGTAAACAAACCATGTGCGCTTGCAACAGCTGACTTTAACAGTTAGTATTTAAATACTAGACTTTTAAGTTAACATTTGCGGTATGTTACCAAACAGCTTGATGTTTTCTTAATACATAAAAAAAAAAAAATACAAAATCGGCATACTTTTAAAAAATACATTTATTCCAAAAAATCGGGCAAATTCCCCATAGTGCAATGTTTGCATTGGCTCTGAACTATAACTATTTACGATTTATTTGAAAGCAAACAGAACTCAGAGAAATAGTTGCAAGATAAATATCAATAAAAGATAATAAAGATTGAACTATTTACATTTTCATATTTCTTATGAATTCCATTTTAATAGCTTTATGAAAAATTAAAAATATAAATTGGTTTATCAAGGAGCACTGGGAACTATTTTCACACATAATCAAGTGCAGGCAACCAATTTACGACTGTAGTAGACACATGTGCTCCCTCTTTGTCTCTATTTGCAATTCTATCTCTTTCATTCGTCGTCAAAGGCAATTAGCATGCAAAACAAGCCGAAGCCATGAATGCACATCTTACGCACACACCCATGCCTGGCATTTATGTGAAAATGCATAAATATCACCCAAATACAGTGGCACTTATGTTAGCTTAAATGTGCCCAACTGCCAACAGTGACAGTCATAGGAAAACGTGTTTAAATTAATAAATTGTTTTAAGCATAATATCGAATAAATTCATGACTTTCTTTAACTTAATTAAAATAAGGTTAACAGATAAAATTCATACGCTATTGCAATTATTTTGTTTCCTATAATAACTTACTAATAACTATTTTATTTTAATATATTTAAACTTGATTTCTTTTTCTTAAGCCCTAAAAATTATGTATTAAATTGATAAAATAAACAAGGGGCTAAGTGAAATTGAATAATATAGTTTCATTTATTTATTTTCTTGAAAACTCTTTAGTCGCCATATAGTTTTGTGATGCAGCTTTCAGATATATCCTTGTGTGGTTGCTTATTTGTGCGGTGCTCCTCATTTAGAAACAATACCAACAACACCATCAACAGGAGCGGTAATAACAGGGGCAAAAACAGCAAATAGTGGCAGCTGCAATATACCCGCGGCACCGCCGCCAACCGCCCAAAATGTATGCAACATTATGCGGCATGTGCACTAAACAAGTCATGAATTTCAAACAGTCGCCGGAGATCCCGCCCGCAACAGTCCCCCCCTGTCCCTTAGCGGCCCAAACACGCTCCTTGGTGCATTCTTTGCATGCGTAATAAATGCGGAAGGGGGACAAAATGCAACCGCAAATGGCGGTGGGTTGAGTTTTCCTCCATTTTCCGCACTGACTTCTGGCATCGCCCAAAGAGACCGCGAAAATCGCTCGCCGCCTGGTTGGCACTTCCGCTTTTCATTTGCCTCATGTTTAATACATCCACGCAGATGCAAATGGCTGAGGGTGTGTGTGTTTGTGTGTGTGTGGGTTACTGAGTGAGTGCTACTGGCGCAAATGCATCACCGCAAAATGCCCCAATAAGTATGCTAAGCAAGGCTCGAATATCCCCACTCCTGCGAAGTCGGAAACCCATAAATTTGAGATTGATCTGTGGTTATCGGAGCTTGATTTACTTTAAAGTGTCCAAGTGTTGTTATGCTTTAAATGAAAAGCTTTAATTGTGTTCTTATATACATTCTGCTATGTTCCTGTGAAACCAATTTCTATTTTAATAAATAGTGTTTTCTATACACTGAGTTAAAAGAACCATCTGAGATTGTTGTTTTTGTCAATTATTTAATTCAAATACTTTATACTGAAAATTCCATTCACTTTATACCAAATCCAAAAAAAATAAATAAGTTTACTTCACATATATTTTGATATTACCTTTATTTTGAGTTCATGACCCTTTTGAGTAAAACTAATAAATAAATTCTATTTTGTCTTATGAATAAAAACTAATAAATTCAATATTTAGTTAATAACAAATGAAGAATTAAAAGTCAAAGAAATCATAAACTAGGCTTCTTTAAAATCTACACATTTTATTAACACCATATACCTCAAATTTGTGATTGAAAATATTTGAATAAATAAGTTTCTTCCAATGTAAATTTGGTTTTAAATAATATTTAGAAAACAAACAGTGATTATTCTACCTGATAGTTTAACCTTTAACCTGAATTCAAGCAATGTAAAATACCATGCACGGAAATAAAAAAGTGAACTGAGCAACTTCTAATTGCGTGCTTGCTGCACCTTGCCACAATTTGCTACCGCACTCATATATACATGGGTGTATCCGAAATAGAATGCATGCAAAGCAGGTGTGTGCAAGTGTTGGTGAATGCAACGAACCGGAAGTACGAAACATACACACACACACACACACACACAGAGAGAAGAGAGCGGGAAATACTCGTGAGTGAACTGATGCAAGGACCCAGACAGCGTTTATTTAGTTTAACAGCTTCGCAGCCAGCGACATGCGACACTGACACTACAAGTGTTAATGCCAGCCACGCCCAACCGCCCCCACTTCCGCTCACCCACACACACACATACACACAATCACACACATACACGCTGAAGTGCGTGGAGCAGTTTTTGCTTTCTGCAAATAAAATGATGTTAAAACATTTGTAAAGCCAAACTAACTAGAATTTCGTTGGCCCTACAAACGAACCCACCATTTGGCACACCCTTATGGAAATGCACCCCGCATTCGTACTTGAAAATCCACTTTCTTGCCGTCGCTGCCGCAGCGCAAAAAACTTTTTAATCAAATTTTTCAATTTAGTTTCGTACATCGTTAATTAAAAACAGGGCTCCCCTCGTGTTATATCGTCAGCCCTTTTTCTCGTTAGGCATAAGTTTGTTGGCTTGACATGTGCTGCAGTTAGTTCCCTTTAATTTAATTTTCCTTTGCGCTTAAATGTTGCGCATTCGCCACGTTGCCCTACTAAATTATTTCACCCAAAATGCGGCACGCAAATGATTCGGTGCTTAAATTTCCTTATTCCGATTAAATGCAACAAAGTGGTTTTCGGCATCCATCTAATTAGCTGTTCATTCAGCCATTCAATGGGTATCATGCTACACTAAGCCAAAATACTCTTATAATATTGTTTTTTACAAATTATAGTTTTATAAAAACTATATCGAAAACTTAACATTGCATAAATCAATTTTTACTTAATGAACTCAAATTGTACCCATACTTATGCTTTTAATATTTCCCCCATTTACCGATTCAAAGAAGTGTTAATAATCCGATATGTCAGCAATATCTTCAATTAAGCAAGCTCCTTTTCAACATTTATACACTCATGCAATCGTATGGATTAATTAACTATAAATGAGCTTCGCAAATTCCCCTCAAGGCCAGAGAAAATAAAACTGAGGGCGGGAATAGAAGGTGCAACATATGCCGGAGCGCATTGGAGTGTGAATAAAAGTAATTTGATGCTAATTAAATGCCCACAGCAAACACCGAGCTCCGAAATTCCCTCGGGCACTAGAATTAGTCGGTATATACATACGTATTCGACAGTGTCTGCATTTTTCGCTAATGACACTTAATTGTGCAACACTTGAACGCGCTGTATAGTTATTTGTAATAATTATTTCAATGGCCGGGGAGCCCAGACACCGAGCTGAGGGGGGATTAGCTTCATAAGCCAATTAAGCCAGATGGGAATAGTGGAAAGTCGGCAACAAAATGTTTACCTCACTGCTGGCCACACCTAAAGGTCCTGCCAGCGCAGTTGTTGCAAATTAAGTTAGGAAAACCCCTCGACAGCCGTCAAGAGTCGAGTGGCAGACAGTCGGACTTGGCCAAATTTGCAGCTGGTGTTAGCCGGCTTTTTGGGGCGCGGTCGCGTCTGGGCCATAAAACCCGCCGCTGGCAAGAGTCATAAAAAGCCAGTCAGGAGACGGGACACGACAAGACAATTGGCAATGAAACAAATTACATCGCGAACAAATGCACTTGCTCCGGCAGATTGTCCTTGGCGCAACTAAATCGAGGAACATTTCGTGTTCTTGCTCGTTGCTGAATTCGCAATGATAGCTTCAATGTGATGTCACAATTTTAGTGCAATTACACTGAGGGAAATAGCGCAGGTAATCAAAATTTTCTCACTTAAATAAATAAGTTATACATAAGGGACATCATCATAATTCATAAATTATACCATTAATAGTTGTATCAATAACTATGATCAGATCACAAAGTACGTTATATGTAGGTATTTGATTTCGATATTTTTAATACCTAGTAATGAATAATAAATTTAATACATTTTTGAATTAAAAAATATATAAGTATTCTTTGACCTTAAGAAGTGATTTTAATTATTTAAAATAAGTTTAATAATTAATAATTTCACTGATATAAATAAAAAAATTATAAATTATAAGTCACTGACCATTTATATTTCTTTAGAACTTCTTAATGATTAGTACTCCTGATAAAGAAAAAAAAAGGTTTGCTTTAAGCAAATTTTTAAAAAAATATTTTCTTTGAAAACTTAGCTACGTTGAAAGCCCGGATTTTTCCCCTGTCTGCGCTCGAAAAACAATAAACAAATGACAAGCACCCGCAACATGATAATAAGAAAGACAAAAGTAGTTTTTTGCGAGGGAAAAGAAAGTTTGTTTTTTATTACAATGTTCTGGGCACCAACGCCACCCAAAAACCACCGCCCCTTTCCATTTCCACGGGACTGTATGACGAAGGCGTGTCAGAACGAGCCATAAGCAGTTAAAATATGCAAAGTACAGCGTCGGCAACAATGGCGAACAACACTATTTAATGAAAATGCACAAGAAACAAAACTTGTAAGGGATCAGGAACGAAATGGGGAAGGGGAACTTGAGAAAGTGTTGCATAGTTTTAGGTGGCCATGCGGCGGCGACGGCCATTGTGATGCCTTCGGCCTTCCCTCCCCCTTTTGCCACCCGCTCTATTTACTTAAGCTGCAGCCCTGCGCAAAAGTTTTTCCGACTCCTCTATTTTCTTTGCGCTTTCGGGATTGCCGAAAATATTTGCACAAGCTACAACAGCGGGGAATTGCAGCCACAAGCATTTGATGAAGTTGTTTATTGTGTTTCGCTCATTTTTAGACCCTAACGAGGGAGTTGTGCCCCTAGCCTGTGAACTTTGCATTGATATATAAATAAAAAAAGAAACTATATCCTTAAGTAAATATATAAACCATATAAAAGGTAGGATACTTTTCAGTGCTTTGTTATATATTTATTTATTATCTAAAATTGTATTTTAATTTGGATTGTTAAGTCTAAAATCAAAGCATAAATAAAAATATTGAATAAATATAATTATTTTGTGTAGGGTACTAACAGCTTCGGTGCTGACCTGATTTTTCTCTTCATGTCCTGCACTTTTTTGCGGGGCCACAAAGTTTTGATGCCGCTTTGGGTTTTTCTCGGTGTTAAGTTGCGTATGGAGCAAATGAATTTAGAAGTCTTATTTAACAAGTTTCGCCCACTTTCGGGCTGACTGCAGGACAAGAAAGGGATCTAGATCTTTATCGACAGCTTGGCAAAGTGAAAGTTTTCACCGTGCAGCTGGCTTCTTCAGTGTTGTTGTCTGTTTGTGCTATGTTATACCGTTTTATTCGAAAACTTACAGCCAAGCAATGGAAAATATTGGGAGCATTGTAAGTCTTCGTTTGCGAAAATGGACTACTTAAATTTTGTTGTACATAAGACTTTTGTGTTTTGAAAGCTATATAACTTTAACAGCATAAAAGTAAAGGGCTTTTATTTAAAGATGAATATTTATTTATTTTTTAAAATTCCGTATTAAATCTGTTTTTTGTTATTTTGCTTTGTATTTTTCCTCATATATTTATGTGCAAGCCTAATATTTTCTTGTAATTAATAACATAAATCGAATTCATATGCCTCTTCGGCTTTCCCATTTCCGTCCAATTAACACCACGTCGTTATTCAAAACACCACAAACGCCTCACCAGAAACCTTTATTGCTACACGTTCAAGGAAAACTTTAATCAACCAAAAGCAATACCACCCAAACCTCAGATCATTACCGAAAGATGTTACCCAAACGTAGTGCTGTCCACTGATATATAATTAACCAAATCGAAATAGACAAAGGAGCTTGGTTTGCCAACAAACATAAAGCCCAAGGACTTGCCAGACTGTTGCCATTTCTCAGGCCCATAGCCTTCGTTGTTTGGGCACGTGTTGGTGCGGTTTCCTGCCAAAACTGTGGCACTCTGTGGTTGCCAAGCCAAACCAGTCAAAAGCCAACCGGAGCAGGCCAACACAGACACGCAACCTGGAAAGTGTTGACTTTTGGCAGTTACTTTGCCTTGCCGACGGTCCCAAATGAACAACTCATTACATGGCTAGCACCGGGAAAAATTAACCTTAAATAAGTTTACAAAAGATTACATTCTCTATAATGCGAGGCCTGATGAAGGCAACACAATAATACAATACATTTATTAACATTTTATTATTTTTTATAAAAGTGTAATTTCACAAAAATCGTTAACGTTTTATTTTTGAAGAAATATGAGAAAAACTAAAATCTAAATAGCATTTCATTGGATATTTTATATTTCTGCAATTATTGCTTTCTGTGCAAGACTACAAGCCGGGGTGGTTAGACACGAATGAAATTTAAATCCGAAACTGAGTGGTAATTACATCATGCATGGCTCGATAGTTTTGCAAGTGACAGCAGATCCTCCTCATTATCCTTGTGGGCAACCGCCAAGGATGTGGTAATCCCAGTGGTCGCATCTCCATATATCAGGTTACAAATGAGATGAGTTGTCCTTTTGTTTCGGAACTCAAGTGGCATTAA
The DNA here is from genome assembly GCA_018152295.1 of Drosophila carrolli. NCBI lineage: Eukaryota > Metazoa > Arthropoda > Insecta > Diptera > Drosophilidae > Drosophila > Drosophila carrolli. Next base: position 7,869,143 of record JAECXJ010000001.1, read on the forward strand.
TATCAGCACTGTTGTCATCTCCACCGACAACAATTATATTGGCAATTTTTGCCATTTAATTACAACTTTCTATGCTATTCCACTTTGATTGGTGATCGAGCCACAACTGGCCGAAATGAAATTGAACGGGGGCAAAGACGAGTTGATGGATGGAGCTGGAAAACCACCCATTTTCATGCGATAACCACTGTGCCCTGAACCTCTGAACTCTCGTGGTCAGCAAAATTGTTGTTCGCTTTTAATTTCCCATATACGTGACTCGTTTTAATTAGACACAGCGAAATGTAGGGGAATAAATATGGGTTTATTTATGTTTAAATATTAAAACGTGGTTTGGACATCACATACACAAATAACATGTAATATGTGTTCATTGTTTAAATTGTGGTCTCATAAATGTAAAAGTTACATTTGTTCATATAAATGAACTCTCTTCAATGTAACAATTAAAGTAATAGAAATGCTCATGTTAACATTTATAATTAATAATTATTAATATAGCCCTTTTAGAGAAATTAAAAAAAACGAACACTATGGAACTCAACAATTCATATAGTAGTTGGCCTAGAAGAAAGTAAGTCAAATGATTTTTATTGACCAAGAGAAGCTTTTTGAACTTTAAACATCTCATGGAAATTCATTGGACTGGAAGCACTTTCTGCGGCAGACACATGTGTGTTCGAGGGAAAACTTTCGGAGAGCGCAAAACTATTCATAATGGCGCAAAAGTTTAAGTCAATTAGAAAATTTCCTTTTTCCTGACTTTCAAACTTTGTACATTTTTTGTCTGTCTGCTGGTGCTTTGTACCCGAGTACTATCTTTTATTTATTCATTGAATTCTGTTCTTCAATTAAAAAGCCATTAGAAATGGCACAGAGAGCACAGAAAGGCTGAAAGACAGACGGAGGTCGCAATGCCGATTCGTTGTCCTGGGAAACTCAGGGCAAACAAACTGTAAACACAACTCACCGATATCCTTACGAATACACCAATCCCGCAATCAATATTGTTATCCTTTGCTTGTCAAAGGCAACATTTGCATGCAAGGATATCGTACTTGGCTTTTGTTCTCGCCTTGCCTTTGACCTACAACCTTCAGAAAGACACGCCCCCGTCGACCCGGCCTGCCCTAATTTATATTTAATGTTTGAAGGCACCAACAGTTCCTCCGGCAAATGGATTGCAAAAATTCCTACATAGAGAACAAATTTTAAACAATAGAAAAACCCTTTTCTTGAGAAAATATGATTTTGGTTATTGTGTTTTTCAAAGAAATTTGCTTATTTAATTATTAGTTTATTTAAAAATAAAAACTTGAATTCACCACAAACCTAAAATGAAGTATAAGTGATCTTTCTAACATTATGAAAGCCATCAGCAATTGTCGTATTGCTTTTTTCAGTGTAGCTGAGTCTGGCACTCGTAGGTGCCAGACGGGTCAATATGATGTTATTTATATTTAATATCCAACTCCTTGTGCGGCAAGGACACTCTCTGCTGGCAGGACGAACAAAATAGATTGGAAAAATCTTTCATAACTTTAATCTATATTAAGTTACGCAAATCGCACTGGTCAAGCTGGTCACTTGAATGACAGGATTATACAACATTACTTTTAATTAAATTTTGTTTTTGCTCTGGGCGTTGCTGTCCTTATAAAAACGTTTGCAATTCAATTGGGGTTAACTTTGGAAATTGAGTTTTGAAAAGTTTTTGTTTTAAGTCTATGGCTTGGATATGCTCTGAATGACTAAGTGATTCGAAAACCTTGCATTTAATTTCTGACCGGAAATGTACATTTAAAAAGTCCCTGGAAACCTACCTCACCATTCAAATGGCAAATGCAATTACGACTTGCAACTGTACAACTGTCTGATTTGAAGGTCCCTAATTGTAGTCCACTTAAGATAACTGCTCTTCGAAATTATTCATGGGTTAATTATACACCAAGGCCTACTAGACTGCAGGCTAATATTGAACAATAATAATGATAGTCCTGCTGACCAACCAAACTATTCGTGGAGGTCACAGGCGTTCGCATTGGGACATGTGGCCTCAATGTCAATGACAAGTTCTATGGCCTTGTTTTATTTTGTGACACGCAAGCCCATTAACCGACTGTCCCAGGCGGAAAATAGAAACAAGGAATTTCCAAATAACCGTTCATGCTTAACAAGTATTTTTCAATTATAATTTGTGCTTTTAAACGTCATTAAATAGTCATGAAAATTACATATGCGCCCGTGTGTTTTTCATGCATCATAGGAATTGGCAGATTGCCACTTGTTGGTCACCTGCCATTTTCCCGATTGAAGGCCATATTTCATTTGCAAATTTCCATGGCAGCTGCAAATGCGCATATTTATGAGGGGACGGCCAAAAATGCATAAACAAGCAATATGCCAAAAATCATTTTCCCAAATTCCAAATGATGCTGGGCCCCCAATTGGAAGAGACACTTTAACTACATATCAATATTATGTCCCAAATTTAAGCAGCTCAAATCGGTTTCTGCTTTACCATAATTTATATAAATATACGATTTCAGACTAAGCAATAACAAAACGAATTTCAGCCAGCGAATTGATAAATTAATGAATGCACGTTAAATCAAAGGATAGATTTCAACCATTTCTAGATGTCATTAAATACCTGAAGAGGTACGGGATAAAGTACTGAGAAAATTCTGATAAATTTTGTGAAAGATTTAAAACAGTTTTTATCGGAATTTTGTAAGTACGATAAGTTACTTTGAGTTTATGATCTATATCATATATATCTCTTCTAGATTAAACTTAATTACCTCTTAGAAACTACGAATAAATCGAAAGTTAATAATACGAAATTGATTTTTTTATTTATAGAACATTTCAAATTTAAAATAAAAGCCAATTTTTAGAAAAATCATATTGGACCACATTTTTATTACCGTTTGTCCTTGAAGCATTATGAATTTCCCTGATTAATCAATAATTAACAGGATAAGAATAGACAAGCTATTTTCCTGCATAAACCTTAATCTTTACTCTCCAGTCTGCCTTAAAGTTGCCCAACCAACTAATTTCCCTTTGGCCAAATCATCGTCGAACTCTCTAAATGAACTTCCCAAATTCAAGCCGGAGAACGGAAAGTTTCTTATTAATTAAGGAAATGGCGTTAAGTAAATATAATATGTATTTAAAATTATATCTGGGTAATAACCAGAAATGGCCGAGGAGAGCGAGTTGGTGGCAGTCATGTGCGCCATGGCAAAGACTACGAAACTGTGGAAAAAACTTTGGCCTTAGCTGTCGGTTGTTGTTGGCTGTGCCGTGTTTATGTCCGTTCATTATGCAAAGAGCCAACAACTGGAGCACCGACTATATATACGTGGTTATGAGGACCATAAAGTAAAGCGCACGCCACTTTATTCCGGGCCCCTTCCCCTTTCCCCTTCCCCGGACCCACAAGTCTAGGTCTCTGGATGGGCCTGTGGCTGCTTCATTACCCTAATGAACTTGAAAAAAGTATCGGGTGTACGGCGAGTCAAAGGCAACTTGAAGACAATCACCAGGTGACCACCAGCCCCCTGGGCCAACCCAATTTTGCCGCTTTTCCTCACAGATTTGCCTGTAATGAGGTCATAGTCACGAGTGTTGACTTTAATTAGTGAGTTTTTGAGAGGTAACTCCCCGCCTCGCCCACTTCCTTTGAGTGCCGGCAAATCGAGCAGTGGCCAGGCCATGTGACGCCGTTGTCCGGGCCACAAATTATCCGTTAATTATGGCCAATGTCGACGTTTTCAGGCTGCGACTGCCCCGGTAATCAATATCAACTGGGAAACAAGAAACAAATTAGGGAAAATCACAATAATTCAGGGGTTTCCATTTACGGTTGTTCAATACTCTTTAAAAATGAAATAAACCCTATACTTTTATAAAGATTTTAAATAAAAATAACATCAGTTGTTTTGCCAAACAGAAACTTTTTTAACTGTTTTCGATTTGCTGCTAAAACATATAATACTGTTTAAAAAGGAAATAAATGAAAAGATTTTTAATATATACTTTCGCACTTAATAAAATGCATAAAAAATATATAAAAATAATTATTTAAATAACTTAACGACTTAATCTAAAGTCCGTCAGGTTTAAGTAACATGATTAACGATTTTAATAGAATTGCTACAGTAAGCATTATTCTCGTTTATCGTTTTTCAATTTCATTTATGTAGATTAGGCACACAAAGATGACCAAATAAATATCTTCGGTGTTATTAATAAGAGACAAAGAGACCAGCTAAATGATAATTTCGGTTAAGACCGTGCCAAGATCTTAAGCGACTTACCTGTGGGTTTTTTGCGGGGTCGAATCAGCAGTCATGGCAACCAGCCAAAGAGCCAAGACATTTTCCCTTTCCGGTCGCCAGTTGAAATAACAATCGAGGAAACCGGGGAAAATGCTTATTTACATGCGGAGAGAAGTCTGGCAGGAAACAGGAAGTTGGTGGCAAGGACAGAAGGCCGGGCCAAGAAGATGCCAATAAACCGGCAACGACATTTGTTGATTTTATTGACATGTTTCGCTGGCAAGTCGATTTCTCTCTGGTTTTTTCTACTGAGACTGGCAGTCAAATTTCCTTCTTCGCATGTCCTTTTTATTCCTGCCCAGCGGCACTGCTAGCCCATCTGCCTTGCTCTCTTTCTTGGTCTGTGCGTGGTCTTAAAATGCGCCATAAAATTGATAAAATCAGTTGATTGTAAAAATTGATAAATTGAAATTGATTGAGGCAGTCGGGAAATGGAGGAAAACTCTGAGCCACCGTGGAAAAGCAAATGAAACTGCTTTGATGCCTCGCACACACAAACACTTGGCCCTTTGCATACGGAATAGGTACACAGAAAAAAATATTTCCAACAATGTTTTGCTTTATAATATTTATATTGGATTTTTTTTACGTATTGAACTTTTTTTCAATTAATTTGTAAATTATGTTTTTCAATAAACAATGTCTTAAGGGTCTTAAAAAACTTAAATATTTTTTTCTGTGGCTCGGAGTGGAGCACATGTTTTCAATTGAGTTTTGTGGCCCACAAACAACATTAGCGGCCCAAACGCAGTCGATGCCTTTTACTTTTTTTTTCGAAAAATGGCAAGGACTTTGCCTTGGGGTAAAAGAAATCACGCAGTGAAGGCAGCATTTAATTAACAAGTTGAGGGGGAAATTCTGGTCGAATGGGTTCTAACTGACATGTGGAAAATGTAAATGGTGAGAAGGAAATTTAAAGTTAGACCCAGATTTAATTCCAAATTTAATGAAAATAGACAAGAGATAATTGATTTAAAAATTCAAATGGCGTCGGTAATGAACATGCATGTAATGATCATAATACGACTGTTTAATAGATAATAGAGATAATGCAATTTAAAATTATATTAAAAGCCAAAATTATTTTACTCAGCTTGTTTATAAGCATAATTAAATAACATAAATGTACTACTTTGCTTTGGAACTTGTTTTGCTATTGTACTATAAATATATGAAAATCATTTTCAAAAGCTTTGCAACTGACTTTTATTATTAGGATAATAGCCGTTTCAATACAAAATTTATAAATAAAATCCATTTGAAAATGTTCACTTTTATCCAGCAAAAAAGTTTAAGTCTGCTCTAGCTACTTTCCATTAACTAAAATGCATTCAAACAATTAAAAAAAACACAAAAAATAAATGTGCTCTCTGAATTATTTTTAATTTAAATTTAGGGCCTAGAGTTTTTGCTAAGCCCAGAGCCAAAGAAATATTTAAGGCCATGACACAAATGCAGCTTATTGTGCCTTTGTTGCAATGAAAGACCAAATGACCCGAGGTCATTCCATTACAGATGTACGGGAATCCGTGTGCAGTCTCTTGTATTCTGTTGTTGTTTGAGCACTTCCTGCTACCAATACATAGTTAATTTGAAGCTGCTCATTTCGGCTACCTCTCTGGCAATGGAAAACTCTCCAGGTATTCGCGAATATCGTGGGCTATAACCATAAACCTGGCGATAATTGCAATTGCATAATTAACGCTGTTTTAACGGCTGCTTTAAAGTGTCCGCTTTAAGTACTTACCTGCACTCCGGATGTCCTGGCTTGCGCTTGTTTTTAATGCGAGATGAAATTACTTTTTATTGACGCCTGGCAAACACGATTGACATGCACTTACACGCTCGTTGAGTGTCATTTTGCCACTTGCGGTGGCAATGGCCGCCGGTGCGTGTCAGTGTGTGTGTATGTGTGTGTCCTGCCAATGTGGCCTTGTATGGGTGGCTATCTGTGTGCGCAACCTACATATATGCGAAATTGATATGTATTAAGAACATTGATTTTGCGTTCTATAGAGCTCGGGTTTTTTATATAATTTAAAAGTTTGTATAACATTTTTTAGAAATAAAGAATGGAAACATGTAAAATTTCATTTAATTCAAGTAAAAAATCTCTTCCAAAAAAACATTTCACTCGGAACTTTTTACGCCGCCTATAGTGGCATTAAAAATTGGCGGCGATTATCGGTGACAGTTAACAAGTCAATCGCAGAACGGATATGCAATATGCGATACATATAGACCCCATTAAAAGTACACAAACAGCGGACATACGAGTATCGGTATCGCGTGTGACATTATCTTAATGCTCATTAAAAGCCCTTTTGTGTTAAGCCAATGCTTAATTGCAAGTATCGGGGCTATTGGTTCATTTGGCCATGGGAAAGTTTTTAATTACAAAAGTTTGCTGCAAAATGAGAAAATGGCAGTTGCAACACTTAAATATTTATTTTATTTTTATATTGATCGATGTGCAGTCAGGTTGTCCTGGTTGCTCATTAAAAGAGCTGCTCTAAGCGAGGCGCGTTAAGATGTCAAGTTAAGCAGCTAAACTTCAACACCTCGTCCTCCTGCTCTCCATCATCTCCATTGCAGCATTTTGGGGCACAAATGAGCAAAAGTTAACAAGACACAGCCGGATCAGACGAGCTGTCTTATTACAGCTGCTGTTGTTCCTGAGCTGCCACACCCACCGCCCACTTAACGCCCCCGGGTACCGCTTTTCTTGCGGTACTTTCTGGCACGCCCACCGCCTTAAGCGCAGAACTGTGGCTGTGGCTGTTGCACTTTAAAATAAAACCGAGCCTTAAGCCCTACTATAAAACAAATTACCGATACTAAGCTACCAGTCTGAAGAAAAAGATGCATTTTCTGTAAGCGTTCACACAATTGTTTAAGTAAAAACATATTAATTTGTTTTTCCAAATATAGGATTAGTTCTGATATTCACATTTAGTCGAACACATTTTATTATTTATTACTACACAATTTATTTGAATTTTAAAAATTAAGTTAAATCTACACATTTCTTCTTTCATTTTAAGTAGCCCAACTTCTAACTTAATAATTAAACAAGTAAAATATTCAAGTCCAAATAGATTTGCTTTTTTAAGACACAATTATTAAAAAATAAATTCAATCTTACTGAATTCAAATTTAATATACTAAACATACAATTTTAAAAATTGTAAACAAAATTTCAAAAAAAGAGACCATATCAAAGGTTCATATAACGTATTTTTCCGAGTGTACTGGAACTTTAAGTGCCGGCAACGCAACTCATTTCCATCCCGTGTGCGAGTGTGTGCTTAACCGCGAGTGCAATTATTACTTGGAAGTTGCAACAAACGGCAGCAGCTTGGGCAAACTTTCAAGAATCCCTTAATGGCTGCTGTTGAAAGCAAGGATTTGTGGCCAGGGCACCCGGAAACCTGTAATGAAGATGCTTACATATCATAAACATCAGCGAGGCAACTGGTCCATTGTTATGCCAAGAGCAGCTGGCCAACCACATGATCCCGAGCAGGAATCGCAAACGGAATCCCAGCAAACGTTTGACCAGCCGGTTAACAATGACATTTTCAAAGGAAACAAACACGAGTCACAATGCCCACAAAAGAGCCCAGCAAATTGAAAGCGCACTTAAAATAACTATTAATATTTATGTAGTTTTAATAAAAAGGTTAAAGCTTGGAAAATATTGTTTGATGTTTATCGAAATTTTAAATTGTGTGGAATTGGAATTAATTCTTTATGTTTTGCTAAAATACAAAATATTTTCCCGCATGATCAAATCAAATACCTCATAGCTCCAACAAAAACTATATTTTACCCACTTTATTTGGTTAAGTGCACTTCTTGCCAAGGCAGAGGCCAACTTCCGTTTCCGTTCCTGCAGTCAGCTTCAATAGAAACGCAATCGTTACTGTACCCTGATTATAATGGGTTGGTATGCCCGCTTCGAGCAAATTCATAGCAGCCGGAATTGTCGGAAGAAAATGGCGAACAATAAAGTTTCATGTCGCGTATCGCACTTATCAAATTACACAGAAGAGTTTTCTTTGTTTTTCCCATTTGCATTCGCCCCGTATTTCGACATTGCACATTGTCAACAGCGGAAAAGTTTCCACCTTTGCGCTGGGCAAAAAGGAGCAGTGGTAGAACAACCATAACAGCGGTATTATTAACAAAAACAATAACTTATTACCCATTGCTTTTAGTAGTTTTTATAACTTTTACGACTTTTTAATAAAGTTGCAATGCATTTGCTTGTTGCACAAGGCAAGGTAATGGGGATTTGAGGGGTTTGTAACGTCAACTTCAACTCTCAAGACAAAGTTTCCGCCCCAAGGCCTGGGGCTGGCGATGCTGCTGAAGTTGTAATTTACCCACTCAAACCCCTTCCAACCCTCCCCTTTTCACCACCCACTTCGACAAAGTGAGTTATGCAATGTCACGCATCCGCCATGTGGTCGTACTGGCTTCGTTTTAAGGCTTTAAGCTGCAGCTCGCTGACAGCCTAAGCCTTGCCTTGAATACATAGGAAAAAATACAATTAAATTATATGGTATCCATCCGAATATCATAAATCCAACGTTTATAATTTGGTAGTTTAAATCAGAAAAAGCAATTAGTGCGATGATTAATAAATAAAACAAACGTCTTTATTGAGCTAAAATTTTGTAATCTACCTATAAATGTAATAATTGTATTTAAGCTGTGATCAATTAAACGACTGAAAAATGAATTTCATTAATGAAAATAAAAATAGCTTTTTGTACTTCTTTATAATATATGTATATTAAAATATATACCATTATTGAAACTTTTTTAAATTATTCATATACATCTTTAAAACTCTTCGTATTTAAGTGCTAAACATTTTTTTAATAGTATTTTCCTTCAAAATAACGTACAGTTTTTCCCAGTGCAGTGCATCCTTTTCAAAGACAAACAACAAACGATGCCAGACAGTGGAGACAGTGAAGCATGCAACACAAACAACACACACGCACCCAAATTTCTGGTGGCGAGAATGCTAATTTAGCCTTCTCACACACGCCAGCATAAGCATCTGCCACTGATAGTGTTCTGGGTGGGAAATTCTATAAGGAGGTGGGTTCGAGGGTTCTGCGGCCAAAGTTTCCACTGTGGCAGCTAGCAGTGGCATAATGCATTTAGCCATCTTGCTGGTTCCGGGTCCTGCGTAACTTTTCATTCACTTTGCCACATATTAAAATCTAACCACAAAATGTCAAACCGAAAACCAAAAGTTATGCATTCGTGTCTGTGTAAATATGTACACGGTTTTTGTTAGTGTGTGTGTGTGTGCGATTTCTGTGAGTGTGCACGTGTGCTTGACAGGTGAAACTCAAAAGAATTGTTGCATAAACTTTGATGTTTATTAGTTGCAATGCGCTGCTGAGTAGCTTCAGGGCAGTTGGGATTTAAACTATCTTTAAACTGTGTTGTGTAGATTACGAAATTTGCGGAATTGTATAAAAGTTTAATTTTAATGCAAAAGATTTTTAATTTTTTACCATAAGATAAGATGTCTTTGGCTGTCACAGTCAATTCAACAAATTTTTGTAATGTTTTCAACTTAGAAAAAAATTAAATTAAAAATATTTTGAGAATGGGCCCTTAACTCTTTGGGAAAATAGCAAAGTATAAAAGTTTAATTTCAATGCAAAAGATTTTTAATTTTTTACCATAAGATAAGATGTCTTTGGCTGTCACAGTCAATTCAACAAATTTTTGTAATGTTTTCAACTTAGAAAAAAAATTAAATTAAAAATATTTTGAGAATGGGCCCTTAACTCTTTGGGAAAATAGCAAAAAATGTATTTTAAACTTTGAACATTAATGCGAATATAGAAATAAGTTTTATGACATTTATATAAAAACTCAATCCCGCTTTCTCCTGTTAAAATTAGCTGTAATACATTAAAATTAGATTTGCTTATGTGGGTAAATAATATTAAATTTTGAATAGAATTAAATCATTTACCTCCACGCTCGATTAACAGCTTCTGCTGGTCATGCAAATCGCGTCTGTCGAAACTAATGAGAATTGTTGACGCAGCTAAATGAGCCAAATTCACTCATATTCACACCACCCAAAGAGTGTTGACAGATTAATTAAGCCCAAATGCAAAAAAAAACAAATCCACAAAAAACAGCAAACAACAAATAACAACATCGGAGGATTGTTTATGACAGTGACGATGCATAAAATGCAAATATGCATTGTGCAAACCTAATTGCAGTCTTTGTAGTTGTTGCCGCTGCTGTTTCGTAATTATAATTGCGTTTATTGTGTGCATGCTAGCCAATAATTAGCATTGAATTAATTTTCGAACAGCAAACCAATTAGCCACACACCTTATCCTCGACTCTTGACCAAGTCGGCAAAGGTAACACCACACCCTTGAGCTTTTGAACCCCTAATATAACCACACAACATCATCATCGTCATCGTCATCCTTCTCATCTGCCGGTTGCCGCAGTATAATTTCATTGAAATTCGATTACCATCTGGGCCAATCTCTCAATCAAACACTTCGCATGCTCGTTGTAATTACGTGTTTCGCGATGCCGTTTGGGCCAAATTAACTTTAAGCTCATTTACATGTAATTCTCGCCGAAGTGTAGCTTAATTTAAAATTAAATTTACGAAAAAAACGAGGACGGAAGCTAACTTCGGCAAGCCGAAGTTTTAATACCCTTGCAGACTTTGCCGAAATTGCTAAAACTGAAAAAGTAGCGATAGGAATAAGGTATACATAAATAAACTAGATTTGCGTCGTTTGATGTCAATTGCTTTTATACTGCAAAAATGTCATATAAAATAGAAAAAAAGGGATACTTTCGCAGCCTTTAACTATTTTTCCTACGGAAGCTATAAGAAATAGACGTCCGATCGGCAAGCGCTTTTACCCTAATCAAGATATGCGTAAATAAATAAGACTTGGAAAAATTTATGTCAGTAGCTTACACACTACGTGAAAAATTCAGAAAACCAACAAATTTGGACCGATTTCACCGAATTGTTCCTATGGGAGCTATAGGATATAGACGTCCGATCGCCAAGCGCTTTTACCCTGATCAAGGTATGCATAAAAAATAAGATTTGGAAAGATTTATGTTAAATGCTTTTACACTGCGCGAAATATCTTCCATTCTTGAAAGTTATATCCGATTGTTCCTATGGGAGCTATAGGATATAGACGTCCGATCAGCACGCGCTTTTACCTTGATGAAGGAATGCATAAAAAAATACGATTTGAAAAAATTTATAGCAATAGCTTTTACACAGCGCGAAATATTCTGAAAAACATCAAATTTGGACCGATTTTACCCTATTGTTCCTATGGGAGCTATAGGATATAGACGTCCGATCGCCACGCGCTTTTACCCTGATCAAGGTATGCATAAAAAATACGATTTGGAAAGATTCATGTCAAAAGCTTTTACACTGCGCGAAATATCATCAATTCTGGCAAGATATATCCGATTGTTCCTATGGGAGCTATAGGATATAGACGTCCGATCGGGGCGATTTTCAAACTTGATCTGCGTACACATGTTTTAGGACGAGTGTGAAAGTTTCAGATCGCTAGCTTTTAAACTGAGCTCGCAAACGGTATTGAAACAGACGGACAGACGGACAGACGGACATGGCTATATCGACTCAGGAGGTGATCCTGATCAAGAATATATATACTTTATAGGGTCGGAAACGTCTCCTTCACTGCGTTACAAACTTCTGACCAAAATTATAATACCCTCTGCAAGGGTATAACAAGAGAGAACGCTATAGTCGGGTGCCCCGACTATCAGATACCCGTTACTCAGGTAAAGGGAGTGCGAGGGAGATGGAGATGGAAACTTTGATCACGCATAACTTTTTAACGAATGGTCCGATTTGAAAAATTTCTTCTACATTTCGATAGGTATTGATAAACACAATAAAACTGCATTTTTACTTTTCCGAAATCTTAAAATTTTTAAAATCGTATTTAAGCGATTGTGGGCGTTAAAGGGGGCGTGGCACCTTTTTGAAACAAACTTGCGCTGCGTAGGAACTCCTAGAATCTGCATGCAAAATGCCAATCTTCTAGCTTTTATAGTTTCCGAGATCTCAGCGTTCATACGGACAGACAGACAGACAGACGGACAGACGGACAGACGGACAGACGGACATGGCTATATCGACTCGGCTAGTGACCCTGATCAAGAATATATATACTTTATAGGGTCGGAAACGCTTCCTTCTAGCTGTTACTTACTTTTGCACGAATACATTATACCCTTTTACTCTACGAGTAACGGGTATAATAATTAGATAAGCAAATGCAATTTACAGTTTTTTACATTTAAAGCAGAGTTTTTCTAAAGCTATAAACCTAACAGATATTTAAATAATACGTCCCCAGTTGTTGCTTTTGTTATCTATATTTTAGCTTAAAGTGAATTTAAAAAAATCTTTTCTCCTCGGGGTTTTCACAACTTACCCCTAACTTTTTTTTGCAATTTTTTTGGTGCTAATTTTTGAATAAACTAAGTTTAAGGAAATTTTCAGAACGCTTTTTATTTTAAGAAAATTCAAGCATTCAAGAACATAAAAAAGATAAATCAAAAAATATAATATAAATAAATATTTATTATATCTAAAATCATTTAAAAATGAACCTTGAAAGGAAACACAAATAACTTTGAAAGTATGCCTAAAATATTATTTGCATCTCCTAAAATTGTGTCTCGTTTCACAGGAAATAAATTAAACAAACGAGTATAAATTGTTGAAATAAGCTTGAAAGTGTAGATTGTGTAATTGTGAGTTAGAAGGATAAGGCAGGAGATTTACGAGCTAAGAGCCAGGCCAATGGCCTTGTTGAAATTGCAGCATAACGTGCGTTTGCGAGAGGCGTTTAAAAGAGTTTCCCAAAGTGCAAACGCAGCGCCCCAAGTCGGATATTTCTCAAGTCCACTCACACACACACGCACACGCAGGGGGATTTTGGTAACACAAACACAACAAACTGGACATAAAGCAGCACACACACACACATAGAAGTACAATGGATTGCATTTGAAATACACAGACGACGTGCCCAGATAAATTTTCTCCAATCTCATCCTCAGTCACATTCCCATATGCAATCCCTTTCCTACACAAAAAAAAAATGTCTAGAAAAATAAGTTTAATTACCTAAATATAGTTTGAAACTGAAATTTAAAGACCATCATATCCGATACACATTTGTTTACATGTTTTTGATTTTTTTGTACTAAGTACTGCATAACGTTGTTATATTTGATATTTAAGTTATTTTTAAATTGTTTCACTTCAACTAATTTTTAACTATTTAGATAAATGCAGTCTATATTAAAAGTCAATTCATATTTTCCAGTGCATAATAATATGGATCTAATATCCAATAAAAAAATACATAATAACAATTATTTAGATTAATTCCAGCTAAAAACAAAGATTGTCATATTAGACATTAATTAATTTTTCGTGTGTATACAATTTAAAGCCAAAAGACGACTACGCTGCAAAAGTTGCAAGACAGTCGAACTGAGACTCGGACCTTCCATGCTGACTTTGAAACTTATGCGCCAGCCGTTAAGCTCAGCTCAATGTGTTGTTTTTCCCCCGCTTTTTCCCGGGGTTTCCTCGCTTTTCCTCTGTGCTTGGGCGTGTGTGCGTGGAAAAGCAGCTTAAGCATGCACATTCGCATAAGGAAACGGATGAAGAAGTTGCAGAATAAGTAAGCTGCAGCAACTCATACGAGTTTTATATATAAAGAAAACAGAGAGCAACCAAACTGACGACCTTAAGTATACCTTTGTTTAATTTATTAACTTTCTACGGGTACAATAATACATTGAAACTATATTTATTCCATTAGATTTTAAGAGAAATCCAAAGCAGCACAGACTTACCATTTATTGTATGTTATAATAATAATAAGAACATTGTTACATTGTTAAAACATATTTTCTTTTATAGCTTTGTATATTTTTGGTTTGTTTATTCAATTGACTAAATTTTTGGACAGCGTTTTAAATAATATTTAATTTTTAAATATTTTAAAAATAGCTATAAAATGATTTTTGCAGCAGTTATCTCGTATATATACGTTCATATATGAACACCTTAAACCCAATATACCCTCCAGTTCAGACGGCTCAAGCCCAGGGTATGTATAAATGCTCATAAATATTCCTTTCCATAATAATAAAAAAAACTAGCAAGGAAAAAAGGAATGTGGAATGGATGCAGTGGTGGTAAGCAATTTTTGAGTGCCGCCTGGAAATATGCAGCACTTTTTCTGCATGTTTTCTTTATGGTTAGAGATGCGACAGGAATGTGAAACTGTGTCTCCAAGTTTTAGCAAAATACAAAGTGAAGCTTATGCGAAAGCACCATAATGTAAGTTTTACATTTAAAAAACTTAAATGATTTTTCTAATACTTCTTCTAATACTAACTTAACTTCTTAAGTCAAATGAAGTTAATTTTTGCCTTGAAACGGATTTTAAACAATAAAAAAATCATTAACAAAAAAATGTTAGTTTATCTTATTTAATTATATATATAAACTTATTATGTGTTATAAGCACTTAAATTAAATGTTTTTCTTAATTGCGCAAAAAAGTAAGTTTCAACGAATTAATAAGTAAAAATACTTTTTATCCTTACCGCCAAGAAGAAAAAATTAAAATCCTCTCCTAATCGGCAGAAAAGTTTCCATTTCATTTGCCCTCATTGAGCCCGATCCGAAAATTCTCCTGCTCGCGGGCTTAAATGACCAAAACATTTTTATAACTTAATTAAACACTGATTTTGCCTTCACATTTTATGGCCATTTTCACACAGCCAGCGACAACACAAAACCGAACACTTCGCTCAAACCCAATCTCCCGAAAAAAAAGAAGAAAAGCGAACAAAAAATTGTTGGAGAAAATGAAGTTCTATTCGATTTGTTTTATTGTCCATCGGTTCGGTTTCGGGGAATGGATTGGGTGGCTTGGGTGGTTGGATATTTGGTCGGATGGCTGGTCTGTGGTCAGCTGCCAACTGGGAGTATTAGTTATATATGCTGTGTCGGCTATTTTGGGCCACTGGCAGCGGCAGCAGTAGCAGCAACAAAGTTATTTTGCGAAACTGCCAATTGTCGGACTTACTTTTTGTTCATGCCGCTGTCGGTGCCACATGCCACATGGCAATGTTCTCGTTCTGTTTCTGTGCCGACTATATAGAATATCCCCCCGATTTCCGCCTGACACAGACATCCAGCCAGCTCAATAGAAAGTTGAATTTTTTCCAGGGCTTACATCGTTGACTGTCGAGTTATGATGGAATCCCTTTGGCTTGGGCCACTTTAATTACAGCCTTGAGGTGTCAATGGCTGAGATTAATCAGTTTAATGGCACTCTCTGTGTTCTAGCATATTTCAGCGGAATAAAGTCATTAAAATGCAATTAAAAATTGCGGGGTAAGCTGCTTTGCCTTTTCCTCACTAAAACGTGTTTGTGAAATTTCTTAGCTCAATTTAATTAATTTAGCTCAGAGCAAAGGCAAGGGATAAAAGGCCAGGGGGTTCTTGTGGTTGTATACTAACTTTGTTTAGCTTAAAGTAATTAACATACATCGTTTTGCTAGAGGAGCTGTTTCTTGTTGCTGCTTTCCAATTACTAGGGTGAAAGTAAACTAATTGTTGATTGGATAAACATTTATTTCCGTTACGTGAAATAAGCTAGAAAGTGAATTAATTACCGATTGCAGAATTTCAATTCAAGTGCCATTCATTTAATCAATTTAATTATGCACTGCATTTAAGTGCGTACGGTTAATTGGTAAGTGGAATTTATGCTATAGTAAAACATATTTATTTTCATTCAACAGTAATCGAAGCGTCTTATTTAGAATACTTAATCAAAACAATGTTTTAATTCCTTCAAACAAAAGCTTACACTAGAGGTTTTATTCTTCAAACTACCCTTAAGAACACATAACTTGGACTTCTTCAAAAACGTCTTAAAGAAACCATGTAATATTTATTTATATTACATAAACTTTTTTAACCAAATTTTCTTATTTTTGTTTGTGCACACGAGAATATGGTAGCCAAAACAATTTTTTAATATTTAACATATAATTCGATTGTAAGATTAAATTAATTTAAAGTCTTCCAATTCCTTACAGATATACCCAACAAATCAGCACATATAACAACTTTTATGAACCTATCAACTGCTAAATAGACTCTCAAACCTTGGTGACAAAATGGTAGACCATTAATTTCACGTGATTCAATAATACCCTTGAGATTCCCCAAATGCATTCGATACTCAGCCGAGCAGATGACATTATCCTATAACATTTTTCGTTATCCCATCCCCTCTTCTCCTTCCACATCCGATCTAAACGATCCAAGGCCATGACAAATGTATTGCAAGTAACGCGTTTCAAGGCGATGCGCCAACGTGGCGTATGGGTAATGGCAGAAACAGAGTCAACTCAACCAACGGACAAATAAAATATGTTGCACACATTGCCACGCGCAGTTGCACCTGCTAAAGGAAACAATATGTAAGGAGACAAATTACTCGTATAAGGGAAGTGAAAGTTCCCTTTTATACAATTTATTTGCAGGATAAAAATTACAATGCAAAGTCATTACCCTACATTAAAGATTATGTTTAAGGTTTATTTTAATCAGACATATTTGATTTTGTTACAAAATTTTAAACAATCTTTATTTGGGATCACTTGAAATCTAAGTTAACCAAGGGAAATAAATTTCAATTAAAAATAAATATTAAGTCAATTAAGACAGGAATGGGTAAATATAATGATGGCCAAAAACCACTGCGATCAACAACATCAAAACCAACAGGATTTTTCCTATCAGAAACCGAAACCAATTGCGCTTCAATCTAAAAACAGCCTGAAGAAGGAAAACCATTGAAAAGCCAAGGTATTTTACCAATCAAACCCACAATTCCTCATGCTTCTGCGAACATCGGGGAACAGTTTGCCACATTCCCATTGAGCCGGAAATGTGCAGGAAATGCGAGTAAACACAAAAAGCGATTCAAGTCGACAGTGGACATCCACAGGACAGCAAGTCCGAGGAAAAGTCACTGGGTCAGGTCATTCGCATTCAATAATCCCCCGCAAACAGCAACAAGAAAATCACAATGCAATAACAAACCAAAGAGTGCACTGCCAAAAATATGTGTTATTAAAACATTTTTCCAATATATTTAAGGGCAAACAAAATGATTTGAATATTTAGTAGTTTTCAGTAAATAAGTAATTTATAAGACATTCAGTATACTTTCATTTTTCAGGTATATTTTTTTTAAATATTTACCCCACAATTTAACATGCTGAAATATGATTCACAATTGCGTTTTTCTTGTTAGTTACATTTGAAAACCTATTTTATATTTATGAAATATAGAAATATGTCAATCTTTTTTTCAGTTGCACAAACTTCCAAAGAAAAGTGGGAAAATTGAGTAAAACGGAGGAAAGCACAACCCTCGGTGGCAGCTTGACTTTCTTGATGCTATTTCCCTTTTGTCACTGACATCAATTGCTCTCCGCTGTCAATACACGAATATTGGTATAATGATGCGGCCAGTGCAATGTCCATTGGGTATAAACATCTCTGGGATGCACAATAAAAGAAAATAATAATAATCATTTGTATTCGTGTATGACAATTCTGTTGTCTGCCCGGTTATAAGCTGCTTTAAATTTAATTGTTTTTTAAACATCGCGAGGCATTTCTTTTTGATTGCGAAATTATTCGTTGTTGTTGGAGAGTTTATTTATAATAGTAATATAATGACTAGCTTTTGAATATAATAGAATAGCCTCTGATTTGTTAAAAGATTCCCCTTTCAAATTTGTATTCTCATGAAATCGTTCATTCAAATTTTCAACTTTGACCCGTTGACCACAGATACATTTACATATGCATACTTATGAGGATCCAGCGGGGTCAAAGATGACAAAAACTGCAGCGAACCGCCATGAATTCGTCATGCAGGCGAATGCTGCTGACAATGGGACCCTGTTATCCCGTCTGTGTCCAGTTTATGCACTGAGAAAAATTTTATTTGTAATTCATTTTAGTTTAACATAATTTCAATTTCATACTAAGTTTAGCCTCAACATTATATGCATGATATTAACGCGTTTTACCACGATAATTCTTAATAAATTTGAGTTAAAATTAAAAAGCTCAATCGTAAAAAAGTTTGTAAAATCATTAATATTCTTTGTTCTTTGATTATGAATAATTTGCTTTCATAATTTGTACCACAATCTTTGGTAAAAAGCTAATTTAGTATTTCTCAGTTTATGTGTCCGTCCAGACAAATGTCTAGTCCAATGTGCAGCATCAAGTTGGGGGCACAAAACTGTAATCTATTTAATAAACCACATGATCCACTCGGGGCGACGATGTCAGCACGATGAACTGCCGGAGGTGGAACTGTGTACCCCCACACCTCTCGGGAACTCTCTACACCCAAACATCACTCCACAAAAATAAATTATTCAGCCCTGTGAACGCTTGAATGGATCGGTATTCGCAAATACCATCAACCATCCATCTCTCATATGTATTTGCCATAGGACAAAAACTTCGTTTACATTTTGGAATCACTCAGGCTACTTCATTGACAGAGGTGAAATTGTTTTCGAGATGGCTGCGATTATACCGTTGGTTATAAACTGATAAGAAAAAGTGTAATTACATATATTATTTTATATATACTATATACAATTTATAAAGATTTTATTGTATAATACTAATCATAAATTTATTTAAAAAGTTTTTAACATGTTTCTTATTAAATAAATAAATGAACAAGAGAAAACTAGGCCTATAAGAAATACATATTTATTATATTTAAAAAAAACCTTTTTGCGAATATTTTAATCTCCAGATTAAAGAAACCGATAGTAGATTATGACAATCACACTAACTCAATTATACGGTTTCGTAAGCACACACATTCCAGGGGTCAGAGGGATATAGGATGTATATATGGGAAGGATACACGAAACAGAAAGGGGAAGACTGAGGAGCGAAGGACACGCGTAGCCGCAGGACATCATGGCATATGTGCAGCCTCCCGATGATGGGCAAAGCTAAGCGGTTAACCGCAGGAGAGGAGGCGATTGTGCCCCATGCGAAGTGTGGACCCCAATACCGGACTGAAACCATTTCGAGACTGAATTGTGACATTATTTTAATGAAAATTGACTCTTGATTCGGAGGGCGGCATTCCCTAACCACTCCCCAAAATCCAATGATTGAGCCCATAAAATGGTTCCGACTGCTGCCGCTGTGGTCAACTTACGATACAATTGCGCTTTACGACTGCCGGAACAAGGGTTACGAAATAATAATAATGCAAACATCAAATGGAGGAACTGGATGTGGATGTGGCGGAGTGTGCGGATGCGGAGCTCAACCCTTTGGACGCAGCTGCTCCGACGGCATCCAAAATGTAAACAGCAGCGCCAGGAACACAAAGTGCCCTAGGTGCAAACACGTACTGCAATTCAAATAAAGAAAACAATAATAGAAAATGGAGTCGAAGCCGGAGACATGGAAGGACGAAAGCCCGAGAAAAGCGCAAACATCTACCAGCGCTGAGGGCTTACAACTGGACCCAGAGTAGCTAACTCTATTGAAACTTAAATACCCTTTTTTCTATATTAATATGAATAATAAAGGTTTCTTTGTAGGCAATATTCTAAGCTAATAGTTATTGGTGGAAAGTCAAAAACCTCTCAAAAAAGGGGTACTTCAGCATATGTTTTAAAAATATAGATACCATATATAAATACAAAACACACTTAAGTTATAATTTTATTCTGTTTTAAAATTTCGACCTATATTTACGATGCTTAGATATTCTTTATATTTTTAAGCTGGTTAAAATACCTGGAGACTGCTACACTTCCTCGAAACGTCTTCGTAAAATGTTTTCTTTTCGTTTTTGGCTTTCAGCCTCATTCCCTCCTCCCGGATTTTCCGATTTTCCTTCCCACCCATCAACCTGCCATTCCCATCACCATCAGCAAACCGTTCTCACGTTGCACACTTTATTGTGCTTTCCAATTGTTTTTCTTGTTATTTTTGCTCCTGCAATTGCACTTTTCAATATTGATGATAGGGCGCCACAAAAGATATATGTATGTAACTATATTTAACGCTTCATTGATTAAGAGGCAATCGAGAAATGAATGCATCTGCTTAATCAAGATACAAATGGAGTTGAAATAAATGTGAAACCGACAACAAAGGATGGTGTTGGCTGAATTTGAAGTGCTCTGACCATGAAGAACAATGAATTTTGGAGGTTCCTTTAATAGGAGAGTCATAATTTCTCCCAGCTTAGAATATAAAATAATGTTTTTTTAAACATGTTACAGACTTGCTCAAAGACACAGTTTTCTATGTTTTAACTTTTCCATTATTGCCATTTTGAAAATCCGGTATGAAAGAACTCTGATTTATATATTGCGTAGGTAAATGCAATTTTTGCACATTACCTTACATTAGTGAACGGATTCTGAGATGTTTGTTATTTAATGGCTGTTATATACCACTAAAAACTGACCCAAGAAATAAAGTATTGACCTTGGACACCAGCTGAGATGCAGTCACAAAACGCTAATTGAAAGTCTTAAAGGTAAACCCCGGACCTGCCCCAACACTTAGGTATGCTCCAGCGACACCTAATTAAAAAATTAACGGATTTGGGATACAATTCCTATATAAGAGCTGAAAGTCGTGTGCCCTGGTTAGACAGTCGCATCTGTGAGTTCCTGAAGCACATATTCGATGGTGTCCGATGAAAATAGTACGAAAATTGGCAGCTACTCGTTTCCATTTGCGGACGAGCGGACACGGACATGGCCGCTGGTGGAATCGCCTTGGAATGTACCCGCCCTGCTGACCCTCTATCTGCTGATGGTGCGCTACGGGCCCAAGTGGGCAGCCAGGTGAGGTCAGGTCATCCATCCATCCAACCAGCCATTTCAAACGCCCTCTGGCATCTAGCACATACACGAAAAAAAATTATTATGAAATGATCGGACATTTTGATGATCCTTCGTATCAATCGACATGTCAAAAATAGAAAAACAATGCTTTTGAGAGTATCAAGGGATTTATTATAAATAAAATGATTAAAATTATAATCTGACCATGTAGTTTTTACTACTGGTTTAGAAGAAGGTTTATCTTTTCATTCCACTTCATTTACACAGTTTTTATTACTATTTCAGCAGCAGTAAACGAATTTTTTAGTAACAATTTTTTTTTGTGCGTTTCTTGGATTGTATAAAAGTCTTAACTGTATTTATATTTTAAGTTATTCACTCATTAAAAAGACACGAACAACATATAAGTATATACATTTATAAGCTGGGAAAATCAATTTTGAATCTGTTTTTTTATCTGTGCACAGGTACAAGCCGCTGCAGCTGCGAGTGCCATTGTTCTGTCACAGTTTGGCCATGGGCCTCCTGAATGCCCACATTTGCCTGGAGCTCTTCACGGCGACGCGGGCCCTCGACTATAGCTTCAGCTGTCAGCCGTGTCGGGTGAGCTATAGCCCACATGAAATGCGTGTAAGTTGGTGCCGAAAAAAATTGGAAAAAATTGTGAACTTTTGAAGGCGGAGACTTAAATACCCTTGCAGAAGAAATGATTTGATTTCATTTGTTCAATACCATTTGCTATTAAACAGAAAAATAATTAGTTTAAGAATTGAAAAAACTTGACTTAATATATGCATCAATTTTAGTATTTTGTAATATATTCAATTTCATTCCATCAAGATTAATTACAGTTGAGCTTTCTTGAGCTTTCAGTAATTAATTAGAAGTAACTGCCAGTAATTCATTTTGCTATCATTTTAATTAGGTCCTGTAACATTAAAAAAAACAGAAGTGGCTCTGTCAGGAAGCTAGGTAGCAGGTAGCCAAACCATTTTCTTATATATAGAGAGATTTATAAACAACAAATTACTAGTCAGATATGATATACCCTCTGCAAGGATATAAAATGCCCGCAGACCGGCTGACAGAATCAAATTGAGAGAGGGTCCCTTTTTGTAAAACAGATTGCCGCGGCCCTTTGGTGGTTCTACATCTCAAAAATACTGGAATTCGCCGACACGGCCTTCTTTATCCTGCGCCATAAGTGGACGCAGCTGAGCTTCCTGCATGTGTACCACCATAGCACCATGTTGGTCCTGTGCTGGGTCTTCGTCAAGTGGAAACCGACGGGTTCGAGTAAGCATTCTCCGTTTCTTTAAACGCGTTAAAGTCCTTACCGTTATTTTTCGGACCAGCGTTTGTTCCGGCCATGATGAACTCCTTCGTGCACGTCATTATGTACGGCTATTATGCGCTGAGTGTCCTTGGCCCACGGATACAGAAGTACCTGTGGTGGAAGCGTTACTTGACTGGCCTCCAGCTGCTGCAGTTCACCATCGGCTTGCTCTGGGCATCGCAGCTGGTTATCCGGGGCTGCGAGTACGGAACATGGATTAGTTTCACTGGAGGCGCCTACATGCTGCCGTTCCTCTTTCTCTTCGGCAGATTCTATGCCCAAAATTACAGGGTATCGGCAGACGCCAAGAAAGTCACGTAAACTATATCAGGGAGCCCAGCTGGACGGGGAAATAAAAATTTCATGTTTGGAGTAAATTGTCGCTTTAAAAGGAATAAAGCGAGAATAATAAAACAAAATGTCGAAGATTTTTGTTTTAAAAATAGAATCCTTTTAATTTTCAAAAAACGTATATTCAAGGACTAGCTATATGCTGCACAAAATATCCAACCATAATAAGAAGACAGCTGGCGTAGAGTTCGCCTGGTCCCGAATTTCCGAGATCCCTCTTAAAGGGAGTCTTGCACGGGCAACCCACGTTCTTTCCAAGAGCAGAAGGAGATCGGCAAATCTCACAGCTCGTTTCCGCGTCGTACTTAGGAACTATAATTTGACAACCAAGTTCTGGTGACCAAACGCAGATAAAATGAAAATCTCCATCTTCAGCTGTAAAATGATTGGATAAGTCAATAACAGTTGCTGCTGGCCATAGGCCTAAATACCCTCAATGGTCATGCCGGATGGTATGCATACGTTTAGGTCATCTGTCAGCGGATTGGGTGGATTGGAGTCTCTCATATACTTAGTCGCCAGTTTTCGATATGATAGTGCCCTATGAAATCCTGATTCACCTTCAATAAGGCAATGCTCCTTATTATCCTCTGTACAGTCTCTACACATTGTCTTAGCTTTATCAAACGTGGCACAGATGGTGAAAAGGCTTAGAGCGAGAATAATGAAACAAAATTTGTATATACTCGACATTTTTGAAGAAATAAATTGTTGTGTATGACAAAATTAATATATATACATTTTATATATATTATGTGACAATTATTTCAGAGACTACTTTTTAAATAAACATTTTTAAATTTGAAGTATCCCAAGTCTGCAAAAAACATATTCAAATTTGAAAAACATTTTTTTTAATATTGAATATTAAAAATTGTATATCAATATTAGTTATTAATTTATCAGTTCCTAAAACAAACTTTACCTTCTGATACTTATGATACTCACTTTAGTTGGCTTTGTAGCCAACGGTCTAAAACAACAGCTATGCTAAAATGTATAGGCAAAGATGTTTCGTTTTACTGCATTTATTATGTATCTGGTATTTAATGGATAAACTCATATGTACAAAAAATTCGTTAAAAAAATACATCGCGCAAGTGCAGAACTATAGGCGAGAACAAAGTACAAAAAGATAGAAGTTTACAAATTTAAAAGAAATGCGGTAACCGTCGCGAAAATCAGTTTTTCATTGTAAATGTTCTACATAACCATAGTGAGATATATTGATTTTAATTAGCTATTTCAGTCCAATCACATTGTGTTCTCGTTACCAAAAGTTTGTAATGCCTTGCTTGCATGGCCTTAATAAAATGCGGCAGCAAAGGAATGTTTAATGTTGCTGATTTGCCTGATTTGCTGTTTCCTGATGTTGTTTTTGTTGCTGCTGAACTGGCAGCTGTTGATTTTGGGCTGGTGGAGGACTCTGATTGTGAACTTGTTGCTGCTGCTGCTGTTGCACAGGTTGCTGTTGCTGCTGTTGCACAGGTTGCTGTTGCTGTTGCACAGGTTGCTGTTGTTGTTGCAAAGGTTGCTGCTGTTGTTGTTGCAAAGGTTGCTGCTGTTGTTGTTGCTGTTGCAAAGGTTGCTGCTGTTGTTGTTGCAAAGGTTGCTGCTGTTGTTGCTGCTGCTGCACAGGTTGCTGCTGCTGATAAACGGGCTGCTGTTGGTAGGCAGGTTGCTGTTGCTGCGGAATCTGTCCAGCGTGCTGGTACACCTGATTGGGATGCAGCTGCACCGGTTGATGGCCGTACTGCTGCTGCTGGTATTGCTGGGCGTACTGTTGTTGCTGCTGTGCGTATTGCTGTTGCTGTTGTGCGTGTACTTGGTCAGGTTGCTGGTAGTGCAGTTGTCCGCCTGCCGGTGGCGGCTGCTGGTAGGCTACGCCTCCAGGTGGTGGAGCAGGGTAGTAACCCTGCGGCATGTTCGGATGCGGCGCAAGCTGGCCGGCGGCGATCATGCGCTGCACCTCCTCCTGGCGACGGCGCTCGTACTCTAGGTACTCGTCGTGCGTGTACTGTGGCTGGCGGTCGATCGTCTCCCACTCAGGGTCCTTTTGGAACTCTTCCTTGGTGGTCTGCACCATGAACTCCTCGATGCTGATCAAACCATCGTGGTTGGTGTCGGTCTCCTGGAAGTAGTGTTCGCGCATTCGCTCCATCTCCTCGGCTCGCTCCCTCATGTCGTCCTCGGGCAGATCGCTCTGGTAGACCTTGTCCAGTTCCTTGACAAACAGAGCCTTGACCTCCGCCTCGTCCCAATAGCCATTACTGTCGACATCGTGAATCGAGAAGAAAGTCTTCGGTTCGAAGTCATTTTTGTCCATGTGGTCCTGTTTCTCCCACACATCCTCCAGTTGGGCCTTGTTTCCCGGGTGGTGAAGTTTCTCGTGATCCTTGTGCTTCTGCTCCTTCTCCTTGACCTCGGTCTCGAACTTCTTGCGCGACTCTTCGTCCATCTCTTTTTTCTGCGCCTCCCGCTCGAATTCCTTCTGCATTTCGTATTCCTTGAACTCGCCGCGCCGCTTGCGATCCGCCTCGGCCAAATCATCAGAGGTCTTCTGGATCAGCTTGCGCAGATCCTCAATCTCGAAGGTGTGCTCGTTGTCGTGGTCCAGATGCTGCGACACCTTCAGGTGTTTCCGGTCAATGTCGTTGGAGAGCTCGTAGGCCTGGTTAGCCAATTCTCGCAGACGCTCCACTTCTCGACGTTTGATCTCGTCCAGCTTGGTGCGAACATGATGATTCACGTAGTCCAGTTCCTGTGCGATCTTGCCACTCTGCAAATTGAGACGGTGGAACATGAATTATATTATTATAAGGACATACAAAATCCCGAAACTCATATTGTAATATCACATCTTTTGATAGCTTGCGTTTATCGCGTTGCAAAGCCAAATATCGTAAAAAATCCAATAATCTAATCAATATATATTGAGTCTAAAGTGGTAAGAAATTTTGTTTGCTCGGTGTTTTAAGCAATATTTTACTACAACAGGAATGAACGGAACAAATGCACTTTACGTGTTAAATACAAGGTTAATGAACATGACATGTTCGCTTTCTAGCTTTTCTAATATAATCTACGAGTAACTGCCGTTGGATTACCAAACGAAGGGGTGCCTAATGTAGCCGTGGCTATACATATCTAATAAATCGAATATGAACATCGTTCGGCGGTTGGTTTTAAGTTCTTCAAGTTTCCTACTTCCTGTCCATTATATACGCAATACCTAGGATAAAATTAATATTTTCTCCAGACGTGGATGACAATACGTTTCGAGTTCCCAAAAATACCCGATCTTCTCACCCGAATATCGGCCTCCGGGGCCTTGTCCAGCTTCTTCCGGAACTCAGGATCGGCCTCTAGGGCCTCGACCACCTCCCGAAGATAGCGCTCGTACTCCAATGCCGTTTCCACGTCCGCGGTGGCCGGAGTGGAGGAATCCGACTCCTTGTGATCGCTCTTCTTGTTCTGCGTCACGGGCAGGGCAACAACCATGGAGATCGAGGCGGAAATCGCAATCAGAGCCAGTCCCAGCAGGGCCACGTTCTGCGCCATGGCTCCAAGTGTGTGCTTATGGCGAGTACTTCCCAGTTTTGTCTAACACAAAACGACAGCTGTGCAAATATCCCAACAAAAAACAAATATTCTGAAGAATATATTCTGACGTGTCGGAGATGTTGTTGATCAGCGTGACCGTACTGCACTAACAAGATATTAATTGTACTTATAAAAAAAATACCTAAATAAATGGGAAACATACTGTCAATATACCACTCCTGCTACCAAAGACACAAACCACGTACCGACCAAAATTAAATCAACGAAAATTCAACTATAAATTGACTGTTTCCAAAAGATTTTTATCGTTTACTTTTCATACGATTTATTTTAAAATAAAAAATTAATAATCAAATATTACAAGACCGTTTTAAAAATTTGTTGATATTTGAATTTGAAATTTATCCCAAGAACACTTTTTTTAAGATTGATATTATTGAGTTCAGCAGTTCGTATTTTAGAAAGTATTCTCGATATTAATCTACTGTGCAGAATTCTTTATAACAGTTTTAACTATAATTTGCAGATTGGTGGAGAAAATAAAAAAGTATTTATCTTTCTCATTTAAGCGTACGTAAGTTTTATAATTTATTTTAAAATTACACCTTTTCTTTTCTTGTTTTTGACGCTTTTCCTTTTCTTTTATCAACAGCCTTGAGGTCAACCTTGATTTTTCCCAATTTTTTCTGCTTCGGCTTTAAATCTTTTTCTTTGCCTTGACGCTTTTTCATAACTTTTTCTGTCTTTTCGACTTTTTTCAGTTTGGCGGTCTTGTGGATCTCGTCGCTTTTTGTCTCCGGGCGGATCTTGGTCGATATGTCCTCGCGATCTAGAGGTTTCTTGGCCCGTATTTTGGCCTCCGATTTTTTAACCTTTTTCATTTGTAACATATACTCCGGAACGGTCCCTCCAGAGTTCTTAATTATAACCGCAATGCTAATTGAAAATAATATTTGGTTAGATCAAGTCTTATAATCTTGTTTTGTAGCTCTTTACCTTCTTAAATTGGCTGTGTCTTCCTGTGTGAAGAATGTTATGGCCCGTCCTGGGCGTCCCGCTCGTCCAGTCCTTCCTATCCGATGGATGTACGAGATGGTGCTGGGCGGAAAGTCGTAGTTGATCACCAGATTGACGCCCTTGAAGTCAATGCCTCGGCCCATGAGCTCCGTACAGATGAGCACCCAAATGCTGCCCTCGCGGAAGGCTCTAACGCAATTGTCACGCTGATGCTGGCTCCGTTCGGCATGGATTACGTCCACGTTGATTCCGTCGTAGAGCAACTCCTCGAACAGCTGCTTGGCGCGCTCCTTGCTCTGCACGAAAACGAGCACCGGCGGCTGGAGACCCTGGCGAACTAGATCTCGCATGGCCACCAGTTTGCCACCCTCGGATCCCACGAACAGCAGTTCCTGATGCACCGACTCTGTAGCACTGTTTTGCACTCCAATGGTGATGCGTATTAGGTTCTTAAGGTGTCGTAGAGCCCATTTCGCCACTGGGACCGTGTAGGTGGCACTGAAAAAGGCTACGCACTTGGTTGGAAGGGAGCAGGCGGCGTAAATGTCATCCAGCTGCTCCTTGAAGTTGTTTTGGCCCTCTTCCATCAAGCGATCAGCTTCGTCCAAAACAAACCATTCGACTTGCGACAAATCCAATAGCGGTGGTTCCTGCTGCAGGAGAAATCTCACGCGGTTCGGGGTGGAGACCAGAATGTCGTAGCGCTGTTTGCACTCGGTGCCGTGTTTCTGCTTCGCCTCGCTCACCTTGCTGATGAAGTGGGTTTGCAGGCCCGTTTCGCGAGTAAGTTCGGCACATTCCCTGTAGATTTGCTGGGCCAACTCGCGGGTGGGGGCCAAGACCAAGGCCCTCAGACCGCTGGTTTTGTGCGCCCTCAGCCCATCGATGATGGGCGTTAGGAAGGCCAACGTTTTTCCGGATCCTGTAGGCGCACAAGCCATTAGAGCTCGTCGCTGGAGGAGCACTGGCAGTGCCTGCATTTGGATGGGCGTGGGCTGATCGAATTTACGGGCCAGCAGGTTCTGCTGCAGGCGGGGCAGGAGCTTGAACTCCTTGTTCAGTGCCTCAAAACTGGCCACTGGTGGGGGAATCCTCTTGCCCAGCGCACTGATGCCGAACTGTTTCCTGGTCTCATTCGCCTGATCGGCGACCTTTTGCAGCTCTAACTCTTTGGCGGAGAGTGCCTTCCCCTCCTTGGGCTTCTTGCGTTTGGGTTCAGTGCTGGATTCTCCAGCCAGCAGGCGAAATTCTGTGGAGTCCTGGTCATCTTCCTTTGACTTTTTACTTTTTACCGGCTCCTCTTTCTTGGAAATCTTGGGCTGCAACTGTGGTTTGGTGGGTGGCTCCTTCTGCAATGTTGTTAATTAGCCTGTGGGCAACACCTTCTTGATTAGTCACTCACCTTCGACTTCTTGGTAAAGCGTACGCCCGCCGTAATAAGTTTGAATATATCATGCTCATCCATGTTTCTAAAAACAACGCACGTGCATTTGTTTTGATTCGGCTGCAGTGCTGCCAGATCAATCGACTTTTATAGTTAACAGAGAGCTGACTGACAAATTGAATTTTAAGTTTACAGATTGCTGTTACACGAAACCGCATATTAACCCTATAAAGGCTTACTTGGGAAATTATAACTGCATAACATTTTTTAACATTTTAGACACGTTTGTTAATTAGTTTTGATACTCTACAAATACGATTTATCTGTTCCGCATTCTTATCAACCGATTATTTCGAAGTTATAGGCTAAATGAAAATCTACCCCAAAAAGAGTAAGCAAAATTCAGTTGAAACGTTAGCTTCTTTATTCCCCCGGCTCGATGGCCACCAGTTCGTCTAGGAGCTCCACCCTTCGCTGCAGTCCCTTGGAGTCCTTCTCGCTGCCCCTGATGCCCTCAGGCAGTCCGCCCCAGCTAAAGGAGCTTGGTCCAGTATCCTCCAGTCCGTCATCCTGGTACTCTTCGCAGAGATTGTGCATCGCACAAATG
Organism: Drosophila carrolli; assembly: GCA_018152295.1. Lineage (NCBI taxonomy): Eukaryota > Metazoa > Arthropoda > Insecta > Diptera > Drosophilidae > Drosophila > Drosophila carrolli. The sequence continues at coordinate 7,898,803 of JAECXJ010000001.1, forward strand.
CTCTCCACGATGAGTCGCACCTCGTTCAGATCTCGGGCTTCCAGGGCATACAGGGTGTTGAAACGTCGAGCCAAGGTGTCCAGGACCTGCTCCGCCAGTTGGAAGGCGGGACGTAGCAGTTCGTTGAACACCGCATCCTTGCGGAAGCACTCGGCTTCGATGGGACGCATCAAGTAGGATTTAAGTGGGAAGACGCCGTTTCCGATGAGATAGGTGCCCGCCGGCATGGTCCTTGGGTTCAGGGCCAAGGTCTGACCAATGGGCGAGTCCTCGAAGCTGTACTCCATGGCCAGTTCCACATAGCAGTCGACGATCTTCCGCTCCGCGTTGCAGATCAACTGCAGCACCACCGGCACCTCGGCGTGCTCCGATTCCAGAAAGACATCCAGGCGCCTCAGAGTTATGATTCCGAATAGTTCCCGGAAGCACCGTAGTTGCTCCAATTTCTGATAGCCCTGCAGGGTGCTCCGCTGGGCCGCCAGCGAGTTGGGCCACTTGATGAAGCTCTCGTAGTTGTCGGAGATGCAGTGCCAGAATCCGCGCACCACCTGCTGGCAGAGGGCCCATGGCAGCCGGAACTTCCGGGCGATCTCCTCGAAGTGCTCGTCCGTGGACAGTCTCCACATGGCCAGTGAGAGCATCGTCTGCGCCGGCGGAGTCGGATAGCCAGGCAGCGTAACTCCGCTCAGGGTTTCCTCCAGTGTTTGCTGGATTTTCTACAGAATATATTTAAGAATACAGTGTTTTGATAGCTTTAGGTTAACAACTTCTATAACTCCTACAACCATCTACCACCAAAACAAGTTTCAGTTAGCAGAGGTACAGTATAGACTATTTTTAAAAAGTCTGATTATACTCAAAAAAGTTTAATTTCTTATACGTCATTGACAAACTTATGTTCAATTTACGATCCAAGGGGTTGATAAAGTTGTTAGATTTGGGCATCTTTCTGATACCGTATTTAGTGTTTAACTTGAAATTATGTAAAAGCTATTAAAAACCCTTTTTTTACAGCTGTCGGATAAAATCGAATTAATTAACGTTTTCTATAACATGACTCATAATGACACAAAGGAATAAAGTAAACATAACATAATCAGTTATTTTTATACCCTTGCAGAGGGTATTATAATTTTGGTCAAAAGTGTGCAACGCAGTGAAGGAGACATCTCCGACCCTATAAAGTATATATATTCTTGATCAGGATCACCTCCTGAGTTGATATAGCCATGTCCGTCTGTCCGTCTGTCTGTCCGTCTGTCTGTTTCTAGGCGAACTAGTCTCTCAGTTTTAAAGATATCGAATTGAAACTTTGCACACACCCTTCTTTCCTTTGCACGCAGTATATAAGTCGGAACGGGATCGGCCGACTATATCCTATAGCTGCCATATAACTGAACGATCGGAAATGCCATAACTTTGGTGTTTGTAAAGTTAGGAAGTTGGGATTTCCTATGGGTTTTGTATTTGGCTAATCAATCCGACATGCCGAATTTCATAAGGATCGGCCGACTATATCCTATAGCTTCCATATAACTGATTGATCGGAAATGCCATAACTTTGGTGTTTGTAAAGTTAGAATGTTGGGATTTTCTATGGGTTTTATATTTGGCTAATCAATCCGACATGCCGAATTTCATAAGGATCGGCCGACTATATCCTATAGCTGCCATATAACTGATTGATCGGAAATGCCATAACTTTGGTGTTTGTAAAGTTAGGAAGTTGGAAGTTTTTTATGAGTATTAAGAATGCATCATATGAATAATTTTGGAGAATATAATTTACAGAGTATTCTGCAAGGGTATATCAACTTCGGCTCCGCCCGAAGTTAGCTTTCCTTTCTTGTTAGTTCTTCACTTTAAGTGAGCAATGTAATTGGCTCCGAAGCGAAATTAACTTTTTTAACTTGTATGATAGTAGTACCTATTTATGTAGTTTTAAAAAAGGACAGCCAAATCAGCAGATCGAACAACCTTTTATAGATCTTTAAAGCACGGAGGAACCACATCCAAAACTCACCAGGAATGTGTGCTTGCGCATGTGCAGGTAGGACTCGAACTGGGCATCCGTGTAGCGGTGCAGGAGGTTGAGTTCTGAGTGGAGCCACTCCAGCTTGGGCAGCTTGATGTCCTGTTTCCGGTCCTCCGGCTCCTGCAGCATCCTTCGTTTCCGTTTGACGGCCAACGACCGTTTCCGCTGCATCAGGGCAAAGATCTCCGCCTCATCGTCATCCTCTTCAAAGGATAACAATGGATAGCTGCCGGGAATAATATTCACTGGTGGCTGGTCAATGAGCAGGTCCTTGGTGATTATGGAGGCAATGTTGGCCAGCACAGCACGTTCCTCCATGACGAGTCCTTTTCAGATTCAAGTTCAAGTTAAGATTCTGGTTTATATCCTGTCACCCGGTTTAATCAACCCCCTTTTTTTGGTGTGTGTGTATGACTCGTCAGCTGTTCGGGGAGCATTTCCAGGGTGGAAAAATGGTCTTATTGTAAGCATAATAATTATTATTAATTATTACATTTTTGGATTAAAACCAACGATACAAACCAAACTCTCTTTTCTTAAAACCCTTTTATTTGAAAATTAAAAATATGTTAATTTGACTAACATTCCATGTTGCAGTAAAACAGTGTTGCCAGATAAAGATTTATTGGCCAACAGATTTTTGAGCACTACTTTGCGTTAACAGTGATGTTAGATGTGGACAGACAAAACAGTTATTTTCAAAATAATATATTTTACAGATTTATAAAAATAAAGTAAAAATAATTAAAAAAATCAAACAATTTTTTAAGCAAGAGTTTTTAAAAGCTAACAATGGTGATTCGCAGACACTTTACATAAGTATCAACTAATGCGACCAGAAATTCAGCACCGTATTGAAGTCCTGGAACCTAACTTTATAAAATTAGATTTATTTATGAATATGTGCTTGCAGCTGCAAAGATAAAGCTAATTTTGTTCGAATTTCTCCTTCCAATTTAATCCATCCTTGGTGTCAACTTTCATCATTCTGTTTTGAGTCGATTAACAGGGTAAGCCTTGGTAATCGCATTCAAAAGGGACTACAAAATATGTGGTTATAATATCGTATTAATATAAGTTATAGCATATAATAATGTAAGTAACTTACCTAATTTGGGCTTCTGCACTTCGAAGGTCTCCCAGGCGCAGGTATGCCACGTGGGATTGGCTTCCGCCATACTGGGCCGGTTTCCCGGAGTCGACGCACTCGCTCTCAATTCCCGAATACGTCTTTGCAGGGCGGCTAAAACATCGGAGTGCCTGGCGGAGTAGACCAGATTGTTCTGCTCACAGGGATCCGTCTCGGTGTCGTACAGACACTCCTCCACCAGTGGATTACATGACCTCTGGAGATCCCCACAATGCACGGTAGCCGATTGCCGTATTGTCGAGATTCTCCGTTGCGTCAGACGCCTTAAATCGTAGCGGGAAAGGGCCCTTGAAGTAGCGGAATTGCGCACCGTCACCGGATAACTACTCTCGCGGGGATCCAGATTGTCCAGTTCCCGGTAGGTAAGCACCGAGTCGTATTGCCCGGCGGAAGTGGTACCATTCACGTACTTCCACTGGCCCAGTTGGATGGCACTCACTCTCCATTCGTCATCCAAAATGTGCAGGATCTCTCGAGGAACATGGGGAGCATCCGCCGATCCCGCCAACTGGGGCCACAGATCAATCCCGTCTAGTTTTAGGGAGCCATCCAACTCAATCCCCGCCGCATGGGACAGGGTGGGCAACCAGTCGGCCACGTAGATGGGCTGGCTGAAAATGGACCCCCGTGCCTGCAGTTGGGAACTCCAAATGGCACCGGCCACCCGCACTCCGCCCTCCCACGGAGTATTCTTCTGACCACGGAGCGGGAAATTCGATCCCGTATTCGCAAACATACCTACCGATGGGGCTCCGTTGTCCGAGTAGAAGATCACTATGCTGTTCTCCAGTTGATCCGTAGCGGCCAGAGTGCTGATTATACGTCCAACGCTCTGGTCTAGTTTGGAAACCATTGCTAGGGATTAGATAAATTCTAGGGTAAGTCATTTTGCAACTATTACAAATTACTTATCCAAGGTTGAAATCTTTTAAAAAAATTTTCTTACTTATCAATTATTTGTGTAGTTTAAAAAATTCGGAATTCTTAAGCTAATTGAGTCATATATTAATAATTTAATACATATTAATACTTTAATATTCTTTAAAGACAATTAATTAATTTTCATTTTACTAATAACTTATTTAAATTGATTGATCCGAACTTGTTGGATAAAAGGCGTATTATTATAACAATATCTATTTCAATATTTTATAGAAACTAACAGCATTAAAGTACTTACCTGCAAATTTCCTCCTGTTGGGATCTCTGATGTAGGAAAACTTTCGTACCTCCTCCTCGGGAGCCTGCAGAGGATCATCCTCGTTGGCCGTGTGGGTAGCCAGATGGCTGAGCATTAGGAAAAGGGGTTGCTCCTTATCGGCATGCTCTTTGATCAGTCGTTCCGCCTCGGTGGTTAGCAAATCGGTGACGTAAACCCCTCGATCTCGGCACTCCAGTTCCATGTTCCGCCGAAAATCGTATCCCAGACTGTAATTGGCTATCGGCATCTTCGATCTTCTTTGGTAATAGTCTATATAGGCGCCCCAATAGCCAAAGTGGTAGTCAAAGCCCCGCTGGGTGGGCGTGTATTCCGGCCGGGAGAAGCCCAGGTGCCACTTTCCCACCAAGTTGGTGGAGTAGCCCGCAGTTTTTAAGATTTCCGGCAACAAAGTGGCGTTGAGGGTCAGGGCCCAAGGCTCTTCGTTGCTGATCACAAAGTGCTGGGTGCCTAAGGTAATCAGTTGATTTATTTATAATTTAATTTAAAATTTTTTTGATCGTTTTGTATAAAAAAGGGGAAATTTTGCATGCACCACCTATAAAAGTGACTCAATGTAACATTAATAAGTAAATATTACGTCGGCTTATTACATGTATTCTTTGGAATTTTCTTCCTTCATTTGTCTCAATTTTTAACCTTGATCTTGCAATATTTTGAAAGTCACCCAGGATAACTACTTTTCAAACTCTAATTATGTAAATATGTAAAGATTTGAATGATGAGATGGCAAAAAATGATTTAGTACTTTCCCAGTTTAGAGGCTGTAAAGCTTTTGTGATTTTAACTGGACACCCTTACAATTACAATGACTATTAGTACTTACCCGTGTGTATTGGATATCGGCCGCTAAGTAGTGCTCCTCGGGAGGGAGTACACATCGCCGGGGCGTAAAGTCGATCCAGCAGACGACCGTGATAGGCCAAGGCATCGATGTTGGGAGTTAGAAACTCCCGGCCACCTCGAAAGCTCACATCATCGAAGCCCTGAAATTTTTGTTTGTTTTAGTAATGGGTTGATTTATGGCCGCGAAACTAGTTCCACCATATCATCGGCCATTATAATGATTATGTTGGGTCGCCGTGGTGCAGCAGCAGCAGCCTCATCCGACTTCACCCGTTGGAGGCAGAGTAAAAGCAGAAACGTTGATAAGGCCCACATTTTGGTTACTCAATTTCCGATTTGGACAAACACGTATTATTATTGTTCGACTGCCGCGTTCCGCTTGGCACGGCGGCTCCCGATCGACTGAAACCGCGAGAGGTCCACGTAACATCTCGCCTCGACTCGGTTTGGGTCTCGATCTCCCAATCTGTCTCCGCCATCATCGCCATCTCACTCCCAGATTCGGTTTCGCTCCGCTGTTCGATTCGGCATCGATCAAACCAAATTAGCAGCCTCAATCCACTTGATATAATTACTGTGCACCTCCAACAAAAGCAAACACAATAATTATAATAGCAAGTGTAAAAACGTAAATTTAAAGTGGATTTTTGTTGGAGACAGTTGAATAAACCTCAAACAAGTGGGGCAAATTCTATCAAGGCGGATTAGCTGTGATCACTTTTATCAGAATAAACTAAGCCTGACATTGGCAATGATGCTTTTGAGACACATATCTAAGAGTAAACCAATCATTATACCCGTTACTCGTAGAGTAAAAGGGTATATTGTATTCGTGCAAAAGTATGTAACAGCTAGAAGGAAGCGTTTCCGACCCTATAAAGTATATATATTCTTGATCAGGGTCACTAGCCGAGTCGATATAGCCATGTCCGTCTGTCCGTCTGTCCGTCTGTCTGTCCGTCTGTCTGTCCGTCTGTCTGTCCGTCTGTCTGTCTGTCTGTCCGTATGAACGCTGAGATCTCGGAAACTATAAAAGCTAGAAGATTGGCATTTTGCATGCAGATTCTAGGAGTTCCTACGCAGCGCAAGTTTATTTAAAAAAGGTGCCACGCCCCCTTTAACGCCCACAATCGCTTATATACGATTTTAAAAATTTAAATATTTTGGAAAAGTAAAAATGCAGTTTTATTGTGTTTATCAATACCTATCGAAATGTAGAAGAAATTTTTCAAATCGAACCATTCGTTAAAAAGTTATGCGTGATCAAAGTTTCTATCTCCATCTCCCTCGCACTCCCTTTACCTGAGTAACGGGTATCTGATAGTCGGGGCACCCGACTATAGCGTTCTCTCTTGTTTTATTATGGAAATTATAAAATGTATTTTATAAAGATCAATATTTTCTATAAATTAAAAAAGTTTTTAATTATCTCTTGAGACACCAAGATTATCTAACGCAAAAATGCTATTTTGAAAAATTATACAACAAAGAATAAGACACAGGGTAATAATAATAAAATCCGTTGAATAGTAAAAGAAACCGTTTATGCTGCTAATTTTTTTTAAGCAACATAAAAATTTTCAATTTATTAAAATATCTAGAATAGATCTAATAGATCTAAATACCACCAAACCTCTTATTTAATAGTAAAAAAAACGTTATCTGTAGAATACATGCCTTTTGGATTTGACTTGCAACAAAACAACGAATTACTTTAGTGCAAAAAGTTTTTGCTCTTGCTTTTTATTAAACTAAACCTTAAAGAGTAGTCGAACAGAGGCATACTAACTATATAACCATCTATCTGGCTCCTGGGAGTCCAGAAATCCAGTGATTTATACTATAGGGACACTCACATACACACTATATTAGCTACACTCGCACACAGTAAAGGCATAACCTGATCCTGATCATGATCCTGTTCCCGATCACCTCCTCGATCCCGATCACCAGACAAGGCTCCGCGCCGCCGCCGGCAGACCGCAGATGGCATTGTGGACGGGAATGGCTAGAAATCCGGCCAGGGCGATGCCATAGGAGTCCGACTGGACCACCATGGCCATGGCGAACTGCTGCCGCTCCGGCGATATCTCCTTGGACATCCGATAGAAGGTGTTCACGTAGGCTCCGCCGCCCAGGAGTCCCTCCCACAGGACAATGACGAACACGATCCAGATGCTGGGCGTGTACCACCAGATGACCTCGGTGAGGAAGTAGACCACGTTCACGAACTGGAAGACGGACATTAGCCAGATCTTGTCCAGCTGGAAGAGGTTGACCGAGGAGCGCGAGATGAAGACACCGATTTGATAGTCCACATTCAGCCAGCGGTACTGCGAGTCCTTGTCCAGGAAAATGTCCTCGAAGTAGACCAGCTCGAACTGGAAGATCGGTTTATATTATTATAGAACTTATAGTTAATTTGTATATTTAACTTACCAAACCCTGATTGATGAAGTACTCGAAGAAATACACCAAGCAAAGTGGCAGCATGTACTTGATCAGATGTTTGATATAGAAGAACTTCTCCTTGAATCCGACTAGCGGTTTCTCATCGGTGATCAGGACTTCAGTGGACTCAACCGTAGTAACCGGCAGAATGTCAACCTGCGGACGACGAAGCAGCAGCCAAAAGGCGAAGGCCTCAATCACTGGGAATATCAGCATAATCAGCATGGTGTCTCTGGGACTGAAATCTAGGGATCTCAAACTGGCATAGCTCAAGGATCCGATGACTCCCGCTCCTCCAGTTCCGGATGACCAAGTGGATATCACATTTCTAAAGGAAAAATAATGAGTTAGGAAGATTATTTCGGGTAATGATTACTCATGAACTCACTTGTTGTATCGCGAGGAATAGGCCAGAAAAGTGGTTTCTCCTATTCCGCTGCTAGCAGAAGTGATAATCACTCCCAACAGGGCCATCCATTCGGCATTTGCAAATCCAACCAGGAGAAACCCTGCTGCAGAAAAGGCAACCGCGAGAGCTATGCGAAAACTGGGAAACAGAAAGAATATTTATTTTAAATCTACATCGACATTTAAACAAATTAAGAACGTTATTATCCGTAATTCTATAAAAAACACATTCTTGAAAAAATAAATGGCACACTTTTAATGCCAATGGGATTGGTTATTTTAAGTGGTTAGTTTGACCATACTTACTTGACCCAAAAAGGAAAGAAGGGCATCAGTATCTTGACAAACAATGAGGGTAGGACATCGGCCAGCAAAATGGCGCCTGTTGATACCAAATGGCAATTTCTTCCAGAAGAGCTCTCTTCAGTTTCATCATTCTGTAACAACACAATATTTTGGATTATGTTATAAATTTTGAAATATGAAATAAGATATTTTGTATTTGCTCACCGGATTAAACTGTTTGATGATATCGTGGGCAGCACTCAGCATCACCACATATCCGTAGTTGTTGCAGAGACCGAGGATCCAGTAGGAAGTCAGATCCCTCCATACTCCCCGATCTTTTCGAGAACTGTGTGAGGTATTTACAGGACTAACCACTACTTGAGAACCTTGATCGGCCTCGGCTTCCTGCTGCTTACTCGCCGTCATTTTGAACCGGCCAACTAAAAGGAGGAACAAATTTTTATTATATCCCGTTGACCACTAAAAAATAGTACATATGTCAATATGAATGATAGGCCTAATTATTGCTTTTTTTTATTATATTAGTTTTATTTTTTAATAAAAGCCAGTTTCGTCTATCTGTTGCAAAAGCTTTTTTATCTCTTAAAAAATTAGAACCGCTTTTCGCTCTTTAAAAAACTGCACTCTGCTTGAGTTGTATTTCAATAAACTAATTTCTCACATTTTTTTCACGCTTTTTTGAACTTGAAAAATTATCGGCTTGAGAGCTGCAAGAACGTGCAAACAAATGCTGAAATATATACCTGTTCGGTATATTGTAGTAAAGTTAGTTGAACTCTTTACGATTAAAACGTTTTTTTAAAGGGGATCCTAAGCACTTTACTTGTGATGTCCTTTTTTATTGAATAATCTACACCATTTTACTTAAACAACAATTAACAACATTTTCTTTATAAGCAAAAGCTTTTTGATCTCTTAAATAACGATAATGCTGTTCTCTCTTTACAAACATTGCACTCTTTAGTTTGTGTTTATTTATTGTGAACTAGTATTTGGCTAAGTCGAAATTGTTTAATTTGTAAAGCTGAGCATGTGCGTCGGTGGTCTTGAACTTGACAAAATATGATCACTAGGGGAAGTCGCTAAAATAAGTTTCGTGGAAAATACGTGCAATTAATGCTAAAATGTGTACATATTGTATTGAAGGTAGTAAAAGACAGCTGTTTAGCTGAAACTCAGGGTTTGACGGGTTAAAAGCCTCGTTATTTACATATATTTAAGTGCCTTGCGGCTTATTTTCACAGCACTTATATTATTGTACTCATCTATTTGAATTTGTAATAGACAAGCCGAACAAACCTTTAGCAATATGAGTATATAAATTAAAATTTACATACAATGTAAATACGGTTCTATAAATCATTAAATGAAGCAAAAGGGGGAAATTAACTTTGTGGGACACTACCGAATATCATTTGGTATATATAGAGAAACAGTTTTTTGGCAATGATTTGTGCAGAGCAAAGTGCAGATTATTCGATTTGTTTACATCCGACAGAACTTGTGTCTCATGACTAAGTAAAGAGGAAGTAGGGACACCAAAACAAGGGAAACTATTCCGGTCAAAGCACATATAGACCATCAAACTTATTCCCATATAACTTAACTAATTTATATTAACGCCCCTTACTGACACCTTTAATTATCCAAGCCATTTGAGTTGACCTTGCTATCGTGTGAAATAAGCTAAGTACAAATCAAATTAAAAAATCAACAATTAGCAGCGAGTGCCGTTACCCAACAAAGGTTTAACAAACCAACTGGCAAGTAATTAAAACAATTTAACTGGCGAATTCGATTAGTTCGTGCTGAAATGTATTAAGTTCAGACAACCGCAATAGCTTCTTAGTCGTCTTGCATTTTGTTAGCAACTGACTCATCCACAAGATTCACTCGATCCAATTGCGAAGTTATGAAGTTGATGACCCACTTTGGAGTGCACTTTCCTATCCAATTACATTTGCTTGATATCCAAAAAATTTGATACCCACCGAAATGTATTTCGAAATTTCGACGGTAAATTGAGAATGATAGATGAACTTTTGCATGTTTTGCCTTGGACTTCAAAATAATAGCACAGCAAAAATTTGTGTCAACTCCCTTTCTTCGATGATCTTTTTTTAAATATCTTTTTGGCATGACTGGAATTTAATTATTTAGATATTTTGATTAAATCTTATTCAATTTAGTTTATTATTTTTTTGTTTCAATTTAAAAGAGTTATTGAGCTCTAATGTTTGCACTTATTAAAAAATACACATTTAGAATCCTTATATTTCTCATTCTCAATAAAAAGAGTTAGTGATCTTTTTTTTACTTATTAAAAAACTATTTCAATTATAATTGTTTTAAATAATACAAAATGTTCATTTTAAATAGTTTTCCTCTGTATCTATGTTTCTTAAAAGAAAAATCGCTTAAGCCCAAATAGTTTGTTATTAGACAAAAATTCTAAAATGTCCTACTAATTAGAAATGAAGGAAGATGTCTTTCAAAATATTAATAAACTTTATTTTTTAAATTGTAAATTAAATTCGAAGAGTTATATTTTTTTTTAATTTTTGAAAACGCTTTTGAAACAACTGATCTCAAATTTTTGATCACTTGAGAGTAGAGTCTTACATTCCTGGCACTATTTCCCGGCTATTTGGTTGTGAGAGTTCCGAGAATTATTGATAACAACGGCAACGACGACGTTTCGCGCTTCGAGGCGGCCAATGAGTGACTGAACCCTCCGAACGGAACGAGAACCAATAACAATCGGCGACAACAATAAAGCCAAGCGACTGGGACCCAAAGTGCGGGGTATCACGCGAGTTGCCAGCGGCAGCATAAAAAACTAAAACAATTGCAGATGCAACAAGTGCCAAAGTGCCGATCAGGCAGGTTGATATACGTAGATCGGCAGCAGGTAACACATTACACATAACATTTAATTCAATTCAACTCAATTCAATTCATTTCGATTCGATTGAGAAAAGCGGGGGAGTTGAGGTCGGTCAGCGAACGTCACGTTTTTCAGGTTGGCAAGTGCCTTTAATTGAAGTTTATACACTTATAAAGAGTAAGGAGATTACGATAAGATGTTTGAACCTTGTGAATGTTTATGGTGGGAAATTTATATGGGCGGAATCGTTCTTAACATTCGTTGATCCCGAGCAATCTGAAATCGAAATTGTATCGATTAGATTATCGAGATATTGTGTCACGAAAGATAACGATTTTATAAAGTGATCTTAAAGATTATTTATTATTTTTAAAGGCCTACACTAGCCCTTGATTTTAGTTAAGTGTATTTTAAAAATCGTTGACTCTTAAATGTGTTAAGACTTGTTGTTAGCTATTGTTAATGAAAAGTCAAAGCTCGTTTTAATTGCATTTTGTTTTAAGTTAGGCAGTTTAAATGCCGATACTGTAGCTGCTAGGTTTTGTATTACTTATATAAGCATTAATCGTTCGGTTAACGCCTATGGTTTTACTATCGAAGCACGTGGGGTATGCGTAATCTCAAAAAATTCTTAATGTTACCAAAACACCTGTTTTAAGGGCTAAGAAAAGCGTTTAAAAAAATGTTGAATGAAATTAAAATTAAGTTAGGTAACAACACGGCTAATTTGTTTCCATACTGTTTACACAAATTAACAATATAAAGGTTATTTAACTCAACACAATACGGTTCAGTTATGCAAACGGAATTTACCCGTCTAACTGGAAATTCATGCTAATTTTAGAATAATTTATTTAACCCCGCAATGAAACGGAAATCTGTACACTTTTCGAGACACTTTCTATGGAAAGATGACAATAAATTTGAGATAAAATGCAATAAACTGTTTCGCCCCCCGAGTGAATAACAAACAATAAAAGCCGTACATACACTGTCGAAGTATTTCCGGCTGCGACTCAAACCGCTCGAGCAATGAAAACCTACTGAGGACTTGTCGAATACGGGCCTAGATTACGGCCGTACAGACTGCAATCGACATTATCATTATCGTTAAGTGGGCAACAGATTAAATTACAGATAAGACGTTCACAGCATTGGGCCATATAAATCTTAAGATATCACTCGGTAACGGCATTTCTCGTATATGACAGGCTCTGGCCAACAGAAAGGGTAATCAAACCATTGCACTGATGAAGTTGCGAGGTGATGGCCATAAACTTGCTCTCTCTTTATCTTTGGCAGTACACTTAAATCTAATTATCGGACCTTGCCGAGAGTGCGGGCCATAATAAATTCATGGGGTTCGGTTCCATTTATCAAAAAATCTTAATCGGTATGCCGTTTAAATTAAATCCGTTTCGCGCTCATTTAGCACGTACGGAAACCGCCAAAACCAATTTCACACCGCAGCCGCAAAGCAGGGAACACTTTTTTACATTGCCTCTGGGTTATACATTGCATTTCAAAATAAAACTTGTTGTTGACAAATTGCAAAATAAAGTGGTTGAGGCTGGCTGCTGTTGGGGAAAGGGAAACCCGTGTTCACTGTTGTAAATAATTCACAATTGGCTGTCAATTTTAAGTCACTCCAAAGTTGTCCTCCCTGCAAAGGGAAAGTATCCCTTTAAGGGGCAAACTATGGCCCATGAGACGGCCTGTTGACAGCAAGATTGAGCTGACAAATTGTTAAGGCAATTTATTATAGTAATGTGTAGGGGATTCCGGAACGCCAGTGACTGCTGTTTGGCAAACATTTCTGCCAGTTGCAGTTTTGCAGTCGGCAGGGAGTCATTTAAGAAAGATATTCGCTTCAAAATATTTGACGCACTTGTGCAAATATACACTCTTTAAATAGTTTAAGTTCTACAAACAATTCAAAAATATAGAAAGTCATATTGTAGATAATAATTTAAGCTTCATCCTCTTCTCTTTTCAAGATGAAACTATAAAAGCCATTACCTTGCGTCTCATTCTTTTTTTTACCATTTCATACTCAAAATGTTACACTATTTAATAGTTTGCCCCTGTAGATGGTCACCCAACTCTGCCTAATAATAAATATTGTACAATCAATTTCGATAAAGCTTTGACACATCTCTTCTAATATCTGTCGCCGTCGGCCAAATTCATTAAAATAACATAAATCATGATGAGGCAAAATGTGATTGATGTAGTGGGAAAACTACTGATTTCGGTTGGGGCGAAAAACCGAGCACACAGTTGTTAACTGTTTCTAATAGGCCGTATTAGGCCCACATTCTGTTATCTACCATTCACACGTGGCATCAGGGGACAAAGTTTTCAATTCAGAATAAGCCTGCGACTGTGGCTGGGCATAAAAATGGAAATAAAATGGCCAGAAGGGGATGAATAAAATCATTGCCAAAAGTGTAAATGGAGAATAAAAAGTAACCGCCAAACACGAAAAGTTTTTAATGCAAATACGAAAATCGCATGGAAACATGGCCACCGCCACCAAGTCCTTTGAAATCCCTCCATCCTTCCCTCCGTTTAACGAGGCGTGCTGCAATTTTCCGGCACAAAAACAGGAAGTGAGGAAAAGCGTGTTTGCCCCTGCATAATTTTGCGATGCGAAAAGTTAACGCAAAGTGTTTTTATTTTCTCCTGGGTGCAAATACTATATAGGTTATAATGCAGCTTAAAGGGACTTTAAAGCACTACGATTGAATGGTGTGACGGGTGAAAAAGCGCTTCCAGGTCAGTTCCACTAGCAGGATGATCACCACCAGGATATCTGCGCAGATCAACATGAGGAGCAGTGGAGCCACGTACTCCATGCCCACCGTAATCACGAAATTCTGGGCCACGCAATGCAGCTTCATGTGGACCCAGTAGCTGCGCTGCTTTCGATAGACGCCAGTTTCCAGGACTCTAAGAAGTCTAAAATAAATAAGTGTTATCAAACCTGAGTAACTTTCAAATATAAACAAGAGAGAACGCTTTAGTCGGGTGCCCCGACTATCAGATACCCGTTACTCAGGTAAAGGGAGTGCGAGGGAGATGGAGATAGAAACTTTGATCACGCATAACTTTTTAACGATTGGTCCGATTTGAAAAATTTCTTTAACATTTCGATAGGTATTGATAAACACAATAAAACTGCATTTTTACTTTTCCGAAATATTTAAATTTTTAAAATCGTATATGAGCGATTGTGGGCGTTAAAGGGGGCGTGGCACCTTTTTGAAATAAACTTGCGCTGCGTAGGAACTCCTAGAATCTGCATGCAAAATGCCAATCTTCTAGCTTTTATAGTTTCCGAGATCTCAGCGTTCATACGGACAGACAGACAGACGGACAGACGGGCAGACGGACATGGCTATATCGACTCGGCTAGTGACCCTGATCAAGAATATATATACTTTATAGGGTCGGAAACGCTTCCTTCTAGCTGTTACATACTTTTGCACGAATACAATATACCCTTTTACTCTACGAGTAACGGGTATAAAAATGCCTAAAACATATTTTAGGCCTTTATCGCAACTTAAACATTTAAATTCTGTTTTAGTCAGCGATTATTATATCAAAAGGAGATACAACTTAAGTAAATTAAGTTATATATCCTCAAAAATAGTTTCTCACCGAAGTCTGAAAAGCTCCTTGTACGTAGAGTTGCGATGCAAGTGCGTGTAGAATAATTGTTCGGGTCTGAATAAAACCTCATTCAAATCGCAAATCTGCTGGGCCGTAAAGTAACGCTCCACATAGGCATATCCAGAGGACGTCTCGAACACGAAGACATATCCCGGATTATCCCTTACCCTTAAAACACCCTGTTCAGCGGGCAACCAAAGCTCTGGATTCTTTGCCTGCGTTTCGATCTTCCGTTTTATAAATAAATGGATCTCAGGAAGTCTCGAATACTGGAACAAAGAATACTTTGTATAGTGATAAAATAAAAGATAACTAAACCAACATTTAAATAGCTCTTGGTGAAGGGTAGTGGCTCCAACCCAACGGTCAGTGGACTTTCCGCCAGCTGCTGCATTGTCTTGATTTTTGACTTCACGGGTGAACTGAGTAACGACGAGACCACCACCGATGTGTAGTAGTTATACATGATAAAGCTGATCAGAAACAGAGCAAAGTATATGAGTCTGCCTCCAGCGGAACGTGGAATCAAGGACGAACTCTGGATGCAGGCAGCTCCAAAGCTGATCAGGAAAGTACTCAGCAAGGAGGGCAGGTAATCCAATCGCCAGCGTTTTCGCATCCGCTTGCACTCCATATAAAAGGTGATCCACAGAAGGATACCTATCAAGGAGAGTACGCCCCCAAAGAGATACCATACCAATGGACTAAAGGGCTGCAGGAACACGTCTCCCCGTAAACCAGCATTGTGAGGAGTCCGGAAAATGCAAACTGACCGGAAGAACCCCGTCTCAATAATGGCCGACAAATACTTAAGCCTGCCTTCGGTGGCCAAAGAAGGCGTGGCCGTGATGTCCGCCGTCTGATCCACGATGGCACCCACTGAACCACCCACCACATCGGATTTACTCCAGCTATCCGAGAAGATGAACTTCATCCTGGAAAAATCGGTTAAGAGCTGTTTCAATCCCCGGAACGCCATTCTTACTTGCAGTGAAGCTGATCTCTTAAGATTAGGGTCAGGTGGAATCCAAATCTGACCAGTGAATCAATGTGGGTGTCGTTCTCCTGGCTCAAAAAACTTATAAGTTCGTCATCCGACAAGGTTAGAGGACGTTGAGTAACCACCGTGGCCACTAAAAGAGAGCTTTAGGTAACACTCTTTACAAGATAAAGTACCATATTACCCCTTATGACAACATCAGTTAGCTGTTCTCTGTTTCCATATTTAGAACGCATTTGCAAGGTACTCAAATATCGAATCCTTTGACACTCATTGGGGTCACAAGCCATTTCATGCGATCCAGTCATATTCAGCTGACCGCCAATGATTTTACCATTGTTGTAGACATCATAGACGGCAAAAACTACTGAAGAGTTGTTTTCCTGGCTTTCCTCTTTCACATAACTGACATCCGCATCGATAGATAGGTTAAACGGGGAAAATAAATCATAAAAGTCCAAAACAGACTGGTTGCCATGCAAAAGCCAATGGTAATGCTGATTGTACAGCTGCGTTCGACTAGCCTAATATAAAATGGAACTGCAGATAAGTAGACTATTTTGTTGTAGAGTACCATACCTCCTCTAACAATTCCTGGGCCTGATCGCACTTTATATCCACATAGATGCCCAGAGTGGGTTGCAAGTGACCCATGTAATTTAGCTCTAAGTGTGACCAATTCTGAACTCCCTTCATTTGAGCAAACTGATGATAGACAAGGAGGGGATGGATGGGTTTGATGAACTGCTGAGCAAACTGAAGACCTGAAAAATAATAAAAGAGGTTAGCCATTATTAAAAGGATATAAAATATTCCTTCCCACTTTCATCCCGCTGCCAGCAATGAAAGAAAACAATGAATCCGATTCGCGACTGCACGAGATTGTCCAGCACAAAGTTGGCCAACTGCACCAGCTGCATTGTTGACTTTTTCACTTTGATTTTCCAGGTCGGAGGTTCCTTTTTATATGTTTACAAAGTCGCCCAATTTGGCTGTCATCGATGTGCGTTGTTTGTTTTTAAATTGCCCGAAATTGCCCGTCAATTGCCAATGACCTTGGCCTGGGCTGCTCACCTTAATGCAGCGTGGAATGGCGGTGCCAAATGACCTCCAATCCCAGCACGCCCACACAGAGAATGATCGCTCCTAGTAGAAGGATAAACAGGGGAGCAGCGTACTCCAGACCCACTGCTACCGTGTGATTGTGCTGGTAGCAGTGGAGCTTGGTCTGCATCCAATACCGCTCGTGCTTGAAGTGAATCCCTGTCTCCGACATCCGCAACTCACTGAAACAGGGAGCGAATAATAATTATTCTCTTAAATTTAAAAAACTAACAGCTGTTAAAATGACCCTGTGATGTCGAAGAACTCATTTACTTCACCACATAACAAAATAATTAATGTTTGTGGAATAATAATCAAAACATGAACACACATATTTTAGTAAAAATAGCTCTAAACAAACATGGTAAGTTTTTTTTCGGGTAATCTTTCATAAAATATCTATTATTACCAAAATGCTTGGCAATTTTCTTAGAGTGTATTTATTTGTAATTTTTGTGATTAATAAATGGCGGACTTTTCACATAAAGGGTTACCTATATGGACATTTAAAGCCCCATCATGTAATACTCAACTAAATAATAACGCGAATTCTTTAAAACAATTAATAAAGTAAAACAACATGAAAACTAAAACTTGGACTTAAAGAAATCTAAAATTTCACTTACATTTTAATTTTAAAAAAAGTGTTACTAGTTATGGATTCTAATGTTTACCCACTTTAGTTTAAATAGCTCCGCATATGGGGACTTCTTTGCCACAACCGAGTGGGTGTGGGAGGCGTCGCGCAATGGAATCTCGTTGAGCTCGCAGATCTGGTGGGGCAGGAAGTACTTCCTGACAAACTCGTAGCTCGTAGCCACTCCGCATATGTAGACGAAGCCCTCCTGATCCCGCACCAACTTGACCCCAGCTTCGGTGGGAATCCAAATGCGATCTGGCGATCGTTTGCCGCCCAGCACCTTGTTCCGGTACAGACTGCGCACATCCGCCTCCTCGGAGGTCTCCACATAGGTGCGGGTGTAGACAGTTGGCTCTATGCCCACCTCAAGGCTGCTGTCCGCCAGTTGCTGCAGCGTGCGGATGCTCGACTTGGATGGCTGACCCAACAACTTGGACACCACAATGGATGTGTAGTAGTTGTACATCAGGAAGGAGGTCAGCATCAGGGCAAAGAAGGCCATTCGACCGCCCATCGATCGCGGTGTGAACCAGGCCCCCTGAATGCAGCCAGCTCCGAAGGAAAGGAGGCAACTGGTCAGCAGCGAGGGCATCCACTCCTTCCGACGCTCCAAAATAAAGGTGATCCAAAGTAGAAAGCCAGCCAGCAGAAGTAGAAGCGCGAATGTCAGCCAAACTCCCCCGCTGAAGGGTTGCAAAAACTCTGTGGCACTTAGGCCGGCGGACACGGATCTGGGATTCCGAAACATGCAAATATCCCGGAAAACACTGAATTTTGTGAGCGGTTGCAGAAATATGCCACGATCAAACGAGTAGATGAAAGGAGCTATCGCCAAATCAGCCACATCCAGGATGAGATCGCCGATCATGCCGCCTGTTGCATTGCCATCCGACCAGCGATCTCTAAATATGTACTTAAACCTAGTGGTTTCACTTGCTGTAGTTTACAAATCGTCAGACTCATTTCAACCAATTCCTTACTTGCAGTCCAACATATCCCTCAGGGGTTGTCGGGCTTGATAACCCAATCTGCCGTATGTGTCCAGGTAAAGTCGATCCTTGGCCTCCATCAACTCAAAGATCTTATCTATAGAGCTGTTCAGTGGTAAAGCGGTAACCTGTTCAAAACGATTATTAACTAGACAGTATAATCTCTGAGCAGATATACATACTACAGCAGTGGCCCTCATGGTTAATCCGGTAAAGGATTTTCTGTGCTGAAGAAGATTCCTTGTGTGAAGATCACTCAGATATCGTTTAACTCGACACTCTCGTTCATTGCACTTAATTTCCCGATCGGCTGTTATATTTAATTTTGCACCTAGTTGTCTTCCTTTGTTGTGCAAATCGTACAGTATAAAGTTTTCTGTGTTAGGATCATGCTTGACATAGGTCAGATCAGTATCAACAAAGAGCTGAGCCTCCTTGAAATGAGTTTCCATTTGGGAAAAGTCCATTGAAGTATCGTAGATGAGCCAATGATAGCGATAGCTATAAAGTCTCTTAGCACTGGCCTGTAATTTTTAATTTCTCAAGTAGTTTTCCAAATCATAAAACAGTGTTACTTGCCATTTTCAAAACAACATCGCTTTGATTGCAATTGATATCCAAGAAAACCCCCAACTTTAGAATATTGTGATTAAGAAAGTTATCATTTAAATGAAGTGACGAGTCTAGTGGTTGAAATTGAGTGAAAACATTTTTAGACTGTGCCAACGTCGCTAAGTGTGCAAGTGCTGAAATGAGAAGATTTAATCGGATATCAGAGAATTACCACAGACAACTCACAGTCCATTGACCAGCAGTGCAATATGATGACGTGACTCAATTTGGCCATGTGTATAAAGTTGTATAGAATAAAATTGTGCAATTGCAGCATGTTAAAAACTCGAACAAAGAACTTGGCAATTAATGATACTGATTATGAGTCAACTCGGGCTTTTATAGGGCACTCATAATGCCACCATTAGTCACATAATCAATATACAATAAGTAATCGTTGACTGAACTTGACATGACAATTTAATGGGTATGCGAAAATAAGTTATCGACAGTTCCTGTCAAGTCCAATCAAAGTGGTAAGGCAATGGGACCAATTTTCAGCCAATTTAAATGGTTGAGAAGGAAAAACCTTCTGCCACTCACCAAGATTAATTACATTTATCCAGTTACTGATTCTGGGGGAAAATGGTGGCCAATTTCTTTCTGCCATAACGGGCCCAGCAGATTTCCAGGATCAAGATCAGTAGAGCCAGGAAGTAGGCCACCAGCAGGGAGATAAACAAGGGAGCCGCATACTCCATGCCCACTTGGATGAGGAAACTATTAGAGAACGTGTGCAACTTCGGCTTGCTAAAGAATCGACTCTGCTTCGAGATGATCCCCGTTTCCAGCATCCGCACCTGCAACTGGGTGAGTAATTGTCGATAGGTGGAATTCAGGTGCACCATTCCGTAGACGGCGCTCTCCGGTCGCAATTTGATCTCATTCAGGTCGGATATCTCCTGCGGCAGATAGTGCTTCTCCACAAAGTGATACATGAAGGAGGCCTCGGATGTGTAGACAAATCCAGGCTGATCTCGCACCCGGAGCACACCCTCCTCCGGAGAAAGCCAGACGCTATTGGGATCTCGCTTGCTCTCCACCTTCTGTTTGTACAGGCTGCGAATATCTGGACGGGGCGAGGACTGGAATACACGATTATTAAGTGGCAGATTTCCTAAAAAATTGGACAGAGAATTCTCTACCCACTAAATACCTCTCGAATACGTTTTAGATGTTATTCAAAAGGTCAAATGACTAATGTGTATTGATATCATTTAGATATATCATATATTTTAAAATGCAGAAAGATAAATCCATCTTCTTTAGGAAAATGAGGAACGAATATTTTCAAAATTTAATATATTCAAATAATTTAAACATTATATTTAGTTTAATTTAAACATATCTGCGTAATAATAAAGAAATTTTAAAAACTGGACCATTTTTAAGACATCTTATGATTTTCAAAGGCAGCTTATTATAACCATAATTTACTTTTCGATATGATAGTATGAGTATAAATTAATGGAGGAAAAGACAACATTTCAAATGGTAAGGAAATCTAAATTTAATTTTGGGAAAATTAATATTGATAAGATAAGTATCTTTTAGCTTGTAGCCTGTTACTAAATCAATATTTGTTGTTACAGGAATATTTAAGAATCCTTCCCAGAACCCATAAAATCAGATTTTAATCACACCGATAATCATACTCACCACCAGATACGTCTTTGTGAACGGCACCGTATCGAAGCCCACGTCCAGGGAGCTGTCGGCCAACTGCTGGATGGTCCTGATGTTTGATCGCACTGGAGATCCCAGCAGAGTGGACACCACAATGGACGTGTAGTAGTTGTACATGAGGAACGAGGTGAGCATCACCGCAATGAAGGCCAATCGCCCGCCTGCTGACTTGGGCATCAGATAGGAGCCCTGAATGCAGGCAGCTCCGAAACTGATCAGGCAACTGCTGAGCAGCGAGGGAATAAAGTCCAGACACCGCTGCATCCAATGCCGCTCCAGGTGGAAGATCAGCCATAGCAACACTCCGGCAAAGATCAGGAGTCCGGCGAAGGCGAACCAAACGCTCGGCATGAAGGGCTCCAAAAACACGGCTGCCTTGATCCCGGCATTGTGTGGAGTGCGGAACATGCAGACGGCCCGGAATTGGGCCTGCTCCGTCATGGGATGGACGTAGTGGAGGCGATTCCAGGAGGGAACAAACGGGGAAGTACAGAGCTCGGCCGATTCATTGGTCAACATGCCAATAGCTCCGCCAAATGCATCCTGAACGCTCCAAGTGCCGCACCAAATGTAGTGCAACCTTAAAAATGCAGGGACGTTAGTGGTTAAAAATTACGACTAAAGCTAAGAAAACCTAATGGATAAATAAAAAATTTTTATTATATTAAATAAATAATATAGGATCAAAATTCCAAGGCACCATAACTCAATGATTTCATCTAAAACTCTTTTACGTGGTATATGTATGGAAATTCGTTTTCAGTTATTTTTGCAATATAACATTTCTAATATGTATTTTCATTAAATATATACAATCAAACCACCAGTTTTTTATTTATTTAATTAATATATCTAAGTGTTTGCTTTACTGTATACATAAGTCGAGACCTTTGAAATCTATATATTCTAATAATTAAAAAATCTTTCTTAAAGTTGTATATTACTTACTTGAAACCGAGAACTTCCTGGGTGTGCAGAATAAGCCGATAGCCAATGCGAGAAATCGAGTCCATATGGGAATCCCTATCGCTATTAAGAAATTCAAGAAGTGCCTCCTCACTGGAATCAATGGGCAGCACAGAAACCTGAAGGGAAACCATTAATCCTGTGGATTTTATTTCACTTTTTAGCCCACCCACCAAAGCGGCCAATCGAAAGGTCACGCTCGATAAATCCAGGCGGTGCTGCAGTCTAGTTCGCAGATGCAAATCACTGAGATAATCCTTAACCTGACAGTGACTTTGATTGCACTGAAGACTTTGGTCTACGGTGATGTTGAGATGGCCTCCCAAGTGGCTCCCCTTATTGTAGACATCGTGCAGAACGAAGACCTCCTCATCTTGCCGACTTACATAGGTCATATCCGCATTCAAACTAAGATTGGCTCCCTCAAATAAATCCATTAACTTGGTGAAGTTACCTGCCTCATCGTAAAGCAACCAGTGTAAATTATTGTTATAGAGGCGCGCTCGACTAGACTGTATTAAGAAAAAATGTTTAGTAAGACTGTAATGAAACATTTTATATAGCAATAAAAATTCGATTCGATTTTAACAATAGCTGAAAATACAAATACAATAAAGTACTGAATAATAAAAAATAATAAAATGTCTATTTAATTTAAGTTTATTAATACTCCTGAACTACAATTTTTAGTGCC
Source organism: Drosophila carrolli (assembly GCA_018152295.1). Classification (NCBI taxonomy): domain Eukaryota; kingdom Metazoa; phylum Arthropoda; class Insecta; order Diptera; family Drosophilidae; genus Drosophila; species Drosophila carrolli. The sequence goes on from JAECXJ010000001.1 coordinate 7,921,477, forward strand.
TAAAGAACAAAAATTTAAAAGGCTAATCTTTAGAGGAAAAAAGGTTTCTAAAGTTTCCTGTAATATTGATATATATATTCTTAAAGACCCACCTGATTAGTTATGAATTCAGCCTGGTCGCAATCCAGGTCTAAAAAGACACCCAACCTGACTAAATCACTATCCAAGTAGTCCTTGTGGATGTTGGCCAAGTTTTCAGGGTCCTGTTGCAGGTCAATGTATTGCGAATAAATGCCGTTCTCATTTAGCATTTCAGCCAGAGGAAATGCCTCTAAAATGTATGATTTCAATCCAATAGGAATGTTAAAATATTCATATTGAAGTGTAGCAAATCTCACCCTTTATCGACCAGCAGTGAAATACCATCAGATTACTCAAATTGATTTCCAGCAGATTGAAAACAATCAGGCGAAACAAAGGTAAGCTAGTCATCTTGACCGGGTTTTCTAGATTTTGGCCAGACGGCTGACCCTTTTATAGTCCCAAGCTGCGATGACCAACGAGGACAATTAAGTCATTAGACTCAAATTTTCGGGGCTAGTCATCAAAGTTGATATTTTTGATTGGCAGGTCAGTCGAATTTTGGGACCAATTTCAGCCAGAAATTCCCCGAACTCAAAGCAACAAGTGGCTTGGAAGAAGGGCGCCTGCGCAGGATTCGGTAGCGTAAACAAAAGTGCAGGAGGGATTTATGAATGAAAGGCAGAAAGGTGGGTGGGTGCTAATGGATTCCTGAGCCGGGCTGATGGGGGTGGGATTGTGGGTCAGGAGGGCAGCGCCGCAGGCTTTAGTGATTTTGCGCCTTTTGCATGTTGCCCCACGATGTCGTCGCTGCACAATTCAATCTTCTGACTTGGTTGGTCTCAATATCATTTCGGCTCAGTCTGCGTTGCGCGCTTGGCGCGTTTTGACGTATCTCCGAATCTCCGCATCTTTCTCTGAATATCCGCTCGGTCCCCATTTATGTTCAGTTCGATTCGGTTTGGTTTGGTTTTGCCTTGGTTGGTTTGCCAGTTTGTTTATTTTCGCCGCTCGTCGTCGCCGTAATTGTCGTTTGGCTCTGGAGATTTGTGTGTATTTTTGGTATGATTAGTGCGTTTAGATTCAACGCAGCCACGAAGGCTGAAAAAACACAGCTGGATATCATAATTCTGGAATGTGTGTGTGGTATCATTGCCTGTGAAAAGTGGCTACAAATCTAAAACAAGTTTTAAATAATACGCCTACAAAAAATATTCAAAATCTGAACAAAAATGTTTAATTTTTATTAATCTTACCATCATACCAATCTGCGCTAAAAAATTAAATAAAAAAAATTAATTATTGTAATTTTGACAAATTGAATGAAACAAGATTTTAATAAATTTAAATATAACACGAATCAATAATTCAGCTTTGTTTAAAATTTACATAATTTGCTTTATTTTTTCCGATTTCCGATAGATTTTCTTGAAATGTGTAATAAATTCGGTTTAAAATAAATATGTCTAATACCTAAAGTAAACCTAATTCCTCTCAATTTTGTGTGCGTATTTTAAACTAAATTTTTATTTAGATACAAAACTAATACACCTTTAATTTCTACAACCATAATTTTGTTCCAAGAAATTAAAATTTTGTAAATCACATATAACTCAAATGGGAACATCTTGGCGTATGCGTGATATTTATATAACGACAATTTTTAGTCCTTGAATAACGTTTACAAAAAAAAGTTAAAAAGTTCGTTTGTTAATTGCGAAATACTTTTTTTTTGTTTTTTTATAACCAATTGCATTATATTGTATTATAATGTATAATTAAGAAAAATAAAGTTATTTATCTGTCGTTTCTCGCAAGTGCTTAAAGCCATATGCGTATATTTATTAGTTATCTCTGGGAACATGGCAAACACAAATCCATGAGATTCTCTAAACAACGGCCTCTAATTGACCTGTCAAATACTAATTACATAACCCTGCCACAGTTTCCCTTTCACTTCTGGTTTCCTCAATTGAGTGCCAATTAAACTGTCTAAATCAACCTAATTAACAATGTCTTTATAACCAATTTGGAATAAAACATTTTAAAAGTGATAATAGTAAATAAACATCCAAATCAGAGCATTCCATTAGAAACAAATTGACCAATGGATAAATACTTTTGCAATTAAAAATAAATGTTTGAAAAAAACAAAACCAAACGAACACATTAAGAATCAATTGAAATGTGGTCATCCGCATTGGGCCAATGGATGAAAAATTCAGAATAAACCACAAATATGACATTTTGGAAAGAAACAACTAAAACAACACGAAATACAGACTGAAAACTGCATTGGGTGGCGGAGACTGCAGACATTGAGTGCAAATAAAAAGCAATTATCGCTGATTTAAACGGGCATTAGAGAATCATAAATTGTTCATGAGCACCACAAGGCCACAGGGACGAGGGCAGAAAACTTACTCCAACACCCGCAAATAATCCACCAGAGGATTTTGGTAAACCAGCAGAACGAAAACGAACTATTAACAAAAACCATTTACTGGGGGATGCGGTTTGGCGACGGCAACTGTATAGAAAATAGCAAATAAAAGAAACGAACCGATTTTGAAAAGCAATTGTTGGATCGCCAGCAGTTTAATTTATTTTATTGTTATTGACTATCAAGCATGGACGTGAATTTTGTCAAATTTAAAGTTAAGACACAAAAAGTATTACCAAAGTTAAATCGATTGAGCAGTTATCTTTAGAAATCAGGAAAGATTAGCACACTTTGGCTGATTTGCACATTTTGAAAATCTTATGCAATAACCAATATTTCAAATTAGGCTAAAAAAAACTCATTTGAATTTTTAAATTCAGCAGATAAACTTATGATTACATCGTTTATAAATGGAAAGATAGTAAATTGTCTATTAAACCATTTGTGGGCAAATGCAAGTATAATTTAAAAACATTTCTTAAATTGCTTTATTTCTTTTTAAGGTTTTTTATTATCTCAGAGACCGGTAAATAATTTTCCTCGTTATCGCATAGTTTTAGGTTGCCTTAGCCGAGTTTTTATGTCATCTTGTTTTGGTATCCGGTCTTTCAAAAGCTTTTATCTTTTTCGGCAGATTTTGCATTTTTTTGTTGACACCGCTTGAGGCTACGAAACATCGCTTAAATAGAAAAAATGCAAAGTATAAAAAGCGGCAGTTGCGGCATCTCACTCTTGAGATTTACATTGTAAAGTGATCCGAACCCTCGTTTCCCCTGTCGTCTATATACAGTGTGTAGTATACGATGCAGGCCCACAAAAAACTGCATTTAAATTAATTGAATTTTGTACATTTTTTTTGGTTAGAGGGTCTGTCTGAGGCCCACAACCCCGACCATCCTGTCCTTCGGTTCTATTGCTCTTATTGAATTGGTTTGGGGATTTGTTGGCTGACCCACAAGTCAAGATTGTGGCGTGTCTGTTGAGGCAGGGGCACCACAAGTTTACTTAGGCGTCGTCCGAGTGCGTTTTGTGTGTCATTATTTCAAAGGGAGCGGAGTGGAAGGCTCTTCCATTTCCATTTTTTGTATGCTCTGCTCACGACTGCGCTTCGCCTGCATTTGTGTTCATTAAATTTGCAAGTAAGTTGAAATGTTTTTGTTTACTTTCACAACTGGCCTTCTAAGCCTGGCAAAATGGAATGTTCAAAAATTATAAATGAGTTTGCATTCCCATTTGTGAGCTATTGCAAAAGTGCCGAAATGGTTTTCTACTCTGAACTAATCGTATTATTTGGTTCAAACTTATTCGCTTCTGGTAAGTGAGTTTCGATAATTATTTCATTTTATTTTTATAGTCAGCTTTTCCTACGATTTAGGTTTAAGAAATTTAGTTTGCTTCAAAAACAGAGAAAATTTTAATTTTTTATTTCATTTTCATTTATTGTGATGCTGTTAGTGTAATTTCGCTATTGAAAGTCTAAGCTAAAATTGAATAATAAGATTTTACGTCCGCTTCTGTCACATCCACAGCTTATGGTATTTTTTTCCATTTGCCATCAGAAGCGCAGAAATGGTTTCGATACTTTTATTACCCTGAACACATTTTTACAACCCGAATAGAATTAACAATATTTTAGCTCCACTTCTAAAATATTTATAATTCAAAACTGCAGCATAAGCTATCAATAAATTCAAATTTGTTACATTAACAGGAGTCTATGTCCTGAAAATCGGTTACCGAACAAGGGAACCCACTTAGCAGAGACAAGAGCAAACATTTGTGCATTATAATGCCCCGGCAAGAGCGATTCAGCTGCATTTCACGCTTCCCTAATCCTCGCCAGCTCCCTTCAACAAACATTTCCGCAGAACGTGAGCCAGTTAGGGGGGGCAAAAGCTACTGGAAGTTGGGATCGTGGATTCCGGGGACTGGGAACTGGGCACGTGCTTGTCGCTTGACTGTGAAATAATTAGTGCAATTGCATTGGCCTGGGGCCATAAAGTTCGCAGTGGGGCAATTGCAAACTGACCGCAAAAACGAAATTTCTGACTTTCGTGTAATTTAAATGCCACTTTAATGCTACTTAGGTTAACTGGAAAACTTACGGCATCATTCTCATTCCCATTTGCACACGAAAGGCCACAAAACCGTGAAATAAGCTGCTCATATATACATTTATTATTCCGCAGGCTCCTGTGGGCTGTGGCCAAATTGAAACGCGCTTCTCATTTGCAAGCGAACAAATAATAAAGCCAACAGAATGCCCCCAAATTTTCCATTTAAACCACCTGCTGCTGGGGCTTCCGATGAGCCACAAAATATAGTGGGACGACCCCATAATGCACCCACAGATAGGCACCAGATGCCAGGCACATCAGCCAAATAAGAAACTCTCTTTGTACTTTTGGGGGAAATCGGGCATATGCAATACCCTTTACTTTCATCGCTGGGATAAAACTTATTAATAAGTCTATAGGTTGCGGAGAAAAATGTATGTACTATTATTCTGATTTATAGTAGTAAAATTAGTACCAAAACTAAAGTAAAGCTAGAGTAAAAGACTTTACAAATATGTGTGGTGCTTAGTGGAAAATAATATTATTAAATTATACAATGGGTTTACTAATGTATTTAACTTAATCATATTTATATAGTTTCAATCATACAACAAATTAATTCCAGAAATAATATTATTATTCATAGTGGTTGAAGTAAGTACTGACTAGTTCCTATCAAATGGCAATCAATTCTAGTAAGGTCCATAGGTCCATAGGTCCTTTTTAAGTGGACGCTTTCTAACAATGCATTTCCTTCAAAAAAAAAATATGTGGCAAAATATTCCTTAGCAGGCAAAGGGTATAAAAGGAAGGTTGAGGGTGCGGGGAAGCGAACCGTCAGCAGCCTTCAAAAATTGAGTGCAATTTCGACGCTGATGAGAAAATGCGTTGAACGTGCTCAAGTTGTCCTCTGTGCCAAACCGAGGAAAATTGTGTGGGAGGCGTCAAAAGTGGGTATTCCCACATTTAACTTTAACCCGTTCGCAGCAGTTAACAAAAGGCGATGAAAACGAAGACGGCTAAGCTAGAAATTATAAACGAAAAGGGACGTCCAGACATCGTTGTATGGGGTTCTCGGGGATGTCTGTTGATGTTTGTGCTTCTGGCAGCAATTTGTTTGTTTCACGAAATCTGCCATCAAAAAGCAAAGTGAAGTGTAATTAACAGCCAAATAAAGCCAAGCATGTGGTTCCGATTTCACGGCGGACAACAAATGAGATTTTATGGGACTCCTGCTTAACTTAGGAAAAATTATCTGAGTTAAATACTGAGTTTATCATTATGATAGTTAGGATGAACGCTGGTAAAGAAATAATATATTCTTTCTTAGGCGTGGTTTTAACCTAAGAAAACTTTGGCAGTATCAAATGTATTTTTTTCTTATTAAAATCTCATAAAAATGCTCTTATTGTAAGAAAAATTAATAAGCTTCAATGGTTATTAGAACATTTTTTGTAATCCATATTTTGCAATGTTTTTTTAAATATATGAAAATAATATATCGGTAACAAATAACATAAAATGTTGGTTAAACACGGCAAAAGGATACAAATAAATTATTTGAACCGGCTTTAAATTTTGGTTTTTACCATTTAGATTTCTATAAACTATTTTATTAATATGAATACATTTTCATTCAATATATTTAACAGTAAGTCGCCGTTTTAAGACATAAATTTTACACAAATAAGTTCTTAGGAAAATCATCTTTTCCACCAATTTGGTTGGTATTTCCCATGTGACAAATCAAGTTTAAATAATGCGAATTTCCTTCGGGCTAGGCCATAATTAGCCAACACAAGCGTCTAATCAAGTGGCAAGTAGCATTGACGTCGAGGCTGACGTTGCAGCAGATGATGGCCGATATCAGACGGCCGACTTGAAGGCAATATCCAAGTGGCCGAGAGACCACTCCAAAGTATTGAAAATAGTAATCGCAACGTGGCGTGGATGTCGGCATTGGCCATTGGCCATGCATAAAATTAGGTTAGTGGGTGAGACATAATTAAGTTATGGGGTCGCATTGTTTTTTCTACTATTTTTCGCATTATTAAATGAGATGTTGTCTTGCTGCCTGGAGGACATCATACTTGGGTGCCATCGTCGGCATTATTCTCTCACCGCCTTTGACATTTCCGGTTGATTTTTCATTAACGAATCGCCCGGCTGACGAGCTGGTTGTGGTAGCGGCATCGGATTCTGAATCCCCGACATAGTTGATCTTAATTACTCGCCATCCATTAAGCCAAAGTTCAGCAAAGATTAATATTGTAGTATGCGTACGGCGAAAATGTGATGCCGCCGCAGGCATAAAGTTTACACTTCATTTTTTTTGCAAAGTGGACTCATTAATCTTCGACTTTTCCCAGACGTGTAATTTTTTAACTCAAGATTGAGCATACGTATGGCGAAATTATTAAAATATGATTTACGATATTCATTGAATAAATATCTTCAAAACGCCAAAGTATTTACTTCGAAAGAGAGTCTTGAATAAAATATAGAAAACGTAGTTAACGTTCACAGCAGATCCATTTAAGTAGTGTTTTTATTCAAATCAATGGTGTTAAATAATCGCCGAAAATCAGCTTAAATGTACATTAAAAAATGACCAAATTAGCCAAAACGCTAAAACTTAATATGTCTTATACAGGTTATCTATATTACGCATACGCCATGTATTTTAAATTTATATAAAGTCTTTACATTTAATAAAGATAAAAACTGACTTTGCCAATAAAATGCTTTAATAACAAGTTAAAAATAAAAAAAATAAATAAAATTTATAACAAGGGTATTTAACCAGTTTCAAATTAAACATCATTCATACGACGCGTGGTCCAGAAACTAAACCAAAGTGCAAAAAGGAATTTTATTTGTAAACGGCCAAAAAATAATAATAATAAAAACTTACGTTTCATTTAGTTTATAATGAAAGTTCACAAAGATAAAGAGCAGGTTATCCCTTAACCGAATTACTACACAAAAATATTACATTTATAAAAAGACTAATGAACGAAAGCAAGGATCTGTGAATTCGGGTCAAGTCAACCCCGATCCGCAATCTTAATAGTTTATAGCTGATAAGTGATAGCTGAAAAATGCCGCTGGCTAATTGGCCAATCAAAAACTGCCAACTGCAAGTCCAACAAGTTCCAGCAATTAAAAGAATCTAAGGAAACTCATCGCAAAGGAGACGAGGACACGGGCCAAGACAAACGGAACTAATGCCAGCCTGAAAGGAATCTCAGAAATTAAGAAGAAAACGCTTCATGAAATTGCTCTCGACCCGAGTGCAACTTCCGGTGCATAAATGAAAATAAATACGAGCACAGACGACGAGTCAACACACAGCTCAGGAAAAAGGCACTGTCATCAGCAGCAGGACCTCCAGAATGGGAATTTTAATGGCGATGGGAATGGGAATGCGAATGGGAATGGGATTGGGATCGGGCGTGGCAATGGGAGCCAGGGGCCAGTTGGAGCGACAAAAGTTAGACAAACGGATGTGTAGATTAGACCGGCAACAACGGCAGAAGACTTGGCCGTCAGACGACTAAACAATAGTTGCAGCCAGCGAACAAACAGCAAACAAAACCGAACAATATGTGCACAATGCCAGCAACAACAGATGCATCCGGCTCCGGCGATGCATCAACATCAGCTGACCTCATCGGAGAAAGGAGCCGGACCCACAGCCACTCCTGCCACCAAGGACATCGCCTAAACTTGCGCATATTTAAACTTTTGATTAGCTGCTGCCTCGTAATGCTCAGCATTTATCCAAATGCCTGGCCCTTGTCCATCATCACCGGTTCGGGATTGGGATCGGTATTGGGACTGGGATCGGGATCCTTCTGGGTCATGGCCGACAGCATCAAGGGACGCGGCGATGCCCATCGCCTGGACACGATGGGCTCCCAGTCCCACACCTCCTCTTCCTCCTCCCTGCCGTCCTCGTGGCTCACCCAGAGCAATAACCATGCAAATATATCCGAGTTGCTGGATAATCTGCTGCGCGGCTATGACAATAGCATACGTCCGGATTTCGGTGGTGAGTAAAGAATTTTGTTCCCAAATATATTTGACTCTCTTGAACTGCAATGAATATACATTTATTGTTTGATACATTTTCACTTTATGAATTTAGGAGATACAGAATTTTCTGTTCGACTATTTGCAATAGAGAATACAAATAATATATTTACCAAACAAATTGTATAGTTAATCAGCCCCCTTGACCAATTTTAATTTGGTAAATTCAGGAGTTTTAATTTTGATTTATGTGAAATAGATAGTAAATATATTAGGTAAAATCAAGCCTTTTGTCTTCTTAAGTCCATTTCCTTTAGTGGCAGATTGTCACATATGTTAGGGAAGTTTGACTGTAAGTTTAATGTCGTTTTCATTAACAAACGTCAATCATTGGTAATTGTTTATAAGTTCTTTGAATAAGCAAAAAATGGAATAAAAATTTTACCACTGGTAAAGATAAGTAGAATAGAATGGAGTGACTTATACCCCCTAAATCTTTCTGTCTGCGTCAAATCTTGCCTTGTTTACCCTTTTTGGCTCCGGCCCCTTCCCAGGTGTAATCAGCACAGATTCGCAGATTTTCCGCTCAACGGAAGCATTTAATGAAGTGGAAATCGCTGCCAGGCGACACATCACTCACAAACGGCACCGAGGTGATGAGGCTTCCCGTGATGATTGCCTCGCAGCTTATTCGGTAAATAGTAAGTGTCAAAACCGACAAATATTTACCTACATACAAACAATTTTATTGCGTTTTCCATGGCTCCTTGCTACGGCTTCTCCCCCGAGGACTTCGCCCAAAATGGATGGGCAATTCGATTCCTTTTCAATCTTGCAAATGGTCGAAGCAATAAAAATTTAAATATTTTCGAAATTTAAAATGCCATCCACTCAATTGGGGGGAATGGATTTTGGTTAACGTGGCGAAAATTGTTTTCGCTCGCGAAACGGCTTAAGACCAAATTACATTGTTTTTAACACTTCATTAAGAATGGGCCGTGACACGCCCCCTTCCGCGGCTCGACGCCCGCCGCCCTCGTCATCTGGCGCCAGCTGGAGAGGATGAGAGGACTCAAAGGATACGTGGCAATGCACATCCGCATCCTGCGAGCGCGACGCATGTTTGCCGAGCGAGCTCAGCAGCAAAGTCATTAAAAACTGTTCGCATAGGCAAAATACAAAAAATTCCTGGGGCCCTCGGGAGGAGGCGAATCTAGGGCCTGAAAAATTGCATATTAGTGCAGAAAAGCTAGATAAAAATGGGCGGCGGCGGGGCATGGTTACAGATTCAGTGGGTTTGGGACTGTCTGCGAAGCGGCTTAAGTGTCATTGTTCACACAGAGGAGCATTTAACATTTTCATTTGGGTCCTGCGACTCGCATATGAATATTCATAGTTGAACAAAACCGATACGTTGAGTACTGGGATTATATAGTTGGATTGCGTGGCCTTCAGTTGAAGAAATCCCATTTTCCATATCTAAACTAGGCTCTGGCTTGAATAGCAAATTGAATGGAACTGGTATGAAAGGTAAATGTTTTAAGCCCTTTCCCAGCCACTTAGCCTAGAATTCCAAAGGTAATTTAAATAAATTATATTAAATCAGATTATGTCACAGGAACACATAACATTATATAACTCTTACTTCAAAAATGTTTCAGGACCTCCAGCCACAGTGGAAGTGGATATAATGGTTCGCAGCATGGGACCAATATCAGAGGTCGATATGGTATGTAAAATGAAATGGCTTTCGTTCAGAATTTCTATATAAAATTGGCCAAATCATTTATTCATATAGAAAATTAAACGATAGCCAAACCGAAATGTATAATTTTGTATATTAACCCATTCAAATAAAAATACTATATACTTAAATATTCTCTTTTCTTATTAAGATATTACAAAAATATAAAAATATTGGAATTGTTTTAATTTTTTTGATTTTTTTATGAAATCCATTCAAAACTTATATATTGCATGAGTTGAAATAACATTTAATACAAATGTTTAAGTGTGATTTCTACTAACATTGATCCCATTTAGATCAAACATATAAGACTCACGGTATTTGTGTATAAAAACCCAACATATATTAACTGACAATGTTCCACCACTTCCTGCTTCCCAATTCAATTTGTCGTGACATATCCTGACTGGCTTCCTTTCTTTCCTGCGATTCTGACTCTGTCTCCGTATCCTTTGCAGACCTACTCGATGGACTGTTATTTTCGCCAATCCTGGGTGGATAAACGTCTCGCGTTCGAGGGGGCCCAGGATACGCTGGCACTGAGCGTCTCGATGCTGGCCCGGATTTGGAAGCCGGATACGTACTTTTACAACGGCAAGCAGAGCTATTTACACACGATTACCACGCCAAATAAGTTTGTGAGGATCTATCAGAACGGACGCGTGCTGTACTCCAGTCGGCTGACAATTAAAGCCGGCTGCCCGATGAATCTGGCCGATTTCCCCATGGACATCCAAAAGTGTCCCCTGAAATTCGGTTCATGTGAGTAGGATGGGAACTTCGAAAGAATGCCAAGTGGCATGTGGAACTCAGAACTACGCTATAATTATGCATAATGGCTGCTCATTGCGCTTTGATGTGATTTGTTCTCCTCGTGTCGGCAAAATGTCCACTTGTTGGGTGCGAAGGACAATGACGAGGAATCTGGGTGGGGATTATGCTGAATGCCATGACATTGGATGAGATGGGATGGGATTGGATTGGGTTGGACGAATTGTTGGCGACAAGAAATGTGAAGTGAGATGTGTTTTGAATTGAAGGGGAAATGAAAGAAAGAAATAAATGGCACAAGGGCCGGAAATATTGAAGTGGTTCCATGCGTCTGAATGCTGGAAGCGGATTAGATGAGGTAATGGTTTAATGGGATATCCTGATGTGCTTTGGCAGGAAAATTGTAAAGAAAATTGTAAAATCTAGTGGAGAAAGTGCTTTTATTTTAAAGCAAACTATTAGGGATTGTATTATTTCTATTAAAAGTAGACGAGTTAGTTTTCCTTTTAGGGACATTCGATAAATTGACCATATTTCATATTTAAAACTGTGTTTATGTGGTTTCAAAACTTGTATAAACATTTTAAGCAGAACTTATTTTGTTTTACATTAAAAAAACTTTCTTGTGCTCCATAAATTGACTTTTATTTGAAGGAGATCAATATTCCGAGTCGACTTAAATTGAAAGAAAGAATTATTTTGTAAAAAGTTCTTACTGGCTAACGTATCGTATGAGTAATTTTTATGGAAGCCATTGCGCACCGCAAAAAACTTAAAATAAAATAGTTTTTTGAAAAATGTCCTTGATTATTTCGCTTTATTTATCATTTTAAAATACCTTAGCAATATTTGTTCTAAACGTTCTTTAATATAGGTTAGATTAAAACGTTTCCCACTTGGAAAATAAATGTGGTATAAAGAATTGTTGTTATATGGAGCGTGGTGCTAGGTCATCTGGGTATAATTTAAGGAGTCTGTAATGAGAGGACTGAAAGCGAGTCTGGCCAGTGTAAGTCCTTAGTAAGTGCAAGAGTTGGAAAGGGGGAGTAACGTGTCATTAGGGAATACTCTTGCAATACAATGCTCCTGGTGCAGCTTAAGTAGTTTGTATGCGAATATGTGACGGTGGCGCTTTTGTCCGTGTTGACTCATATGCGCCTCCTCTGAGTCCATTGTTTAGAAGTATGTAAGTATTCTTGTAATTGGTCTGTAAATTTGTATATGCATTTAGCGCATGTCGCCGCGTGCGAGTAGCCGCCTATTAAACTTGGTTGGGTCCGAGGTGAAAATAGAGTAAGGTAATGGCCCCAGGACGCATCCTTGAGTTACGCCGGCATGTTAAGGGTGTTTGGTGAGAGTGAAGCTGCCCACGAGTACAGAAAATGTGCGGTCCGTCTAGATTTGTATAAAAGTCCTTCATGCCAAACGAGCCACACGGTTGTTTCATGCCCTTTTGTAAATCCAAATCGGTGATGGGGGATAGTAAGCTTACAAAATTCATGATTAACTATTCTTGTGAAAAAGAGGAGCTCGAATATTTTTTTAAATGCTTAGATTGAAAACGAACTAAGTATTTTTTCGATAGCACAGAGTTTATTATGTTGTAAATGTGCTTACTTTTTTGTAATTCCCTCTGACCTAAATGTTTTCACCATACAACTTCTTCGGAAGAATAAACGAAATGTGTGCAATTGTATTTAGATTTATTTGAAGTAACTAGCAAAGGCTATAGCAAGACAATTGAAATCGGAGCTGATCCAATCCTCTAGCTCTCAATTAAGTAGTTTGGGCTTGTAGTTTTAGTTGCGTGTCCTACGAACTCGGACCACAACTCTTCGGCGGTTGCCTCCGGTCTCTCCGGTTCGTCCTGACCTCCGGCGACGGCTTCCTCCTTCCCGGATGACCACTCGCCTTATGATGACACGACGACGTCGGTGCTTCTTCTTGGTGGAGGACTTGGTGGTGGTGGTGGTGGCAGCCGTGGTGGTGGTGGTGGTGGCATCCGTGGTGGTGGTGGCGGCATCCGTGGTGGCGGTGCTGGCTGAGGAACTGGTGGTGGCGGGTGTGGTGGCGGAGACCTGGCAGTTCTGGAGGATCAGCATGGCCAGGACGACCAGGGAGAGAGCAAAAAGGCAGCGCATGGCGATAGTGTTTTTAGTTAGTTGGGAACTAGTGTTGATGGAGAAAACGGGTGGATATTTATAGTGCTTGTGAGCCGGGGAGCTATTATATTAAGTTTTATGCAAACACAGTTGTGTCCCTTGGCAATACCAGTACCTTTTGTTTCAGTTACAGTACCTTTGCGTACTTAGGAGGCTTTGTTAGATATTTTTACACCTGCTTGAACGTAATAGGAATTTTAGTTTTGCGTAAGCCCAAAAACATACCCGTACTATATATATATGTATATAAATATCTACCGTAACGTCACTCGCATAGGGTCAAGAATCTTTAAGCCATTAGAATATAAAATAAACAACTATTATTATTAAATAAAATATTTAACCAATATAACTACTACAACTACGAATTTTCGCCGTTATATTATTTCTGTACAAACATGATTTGTATAAAAAATAACGCATCGGTTAGTGTACATATGTTATGAACAACAATCCAAAGATCCAAAGATTACAAATCGCCTTTAAAAAATATACTGTGTAAAATATTACATTGGAGAATTTTCGTGCTTACAGTGTTTTTAAGCCATTTTAACTTGTTACTTGTTTTGGAAATTAGTTTCGTAAATCTGTACTATTTGAATTGAATATGCCACGCGAAAAACATATATAAATGTGGGTTTCTCGCTATTCAATAAGAATTTCCTTAACAAAATATTTTGACTTTTAGATATCATAGAGATGATTTTTATACCCTTGCAGAGGGTATTATAATTTTGGTCAAAAGTGTGCAACGCAGTGAAGGAGACATCTCCGACCCTATAAAGTATATATATTCTTGATCAGGATCACCTCCTGAGTTGATATAGCCATGTCCGTCTGTCCGTCTGTCCGTCTGTCTGTTTCTACGCAAACTAGTCTCTCAGTTTTAAAGCTATCGAGTTGAAACTTTGCACACAGCCTTCTTTCCTTTGCACGCAGTATATAAGTCGGAACGGCCGGGATCGGCCGACTATATCCTATAGCTGCCATATAACTGATTGATCGGAAATGCAATAACTTTGGTGTTTGTAAAGTTAGGAAGTTGGAATTTTCTATGGGCTTTATATTTGGCCAATCAATCCGACATGCCGAATTTCATAAGGATCGGCCGACTATATCCTATAGCCGCCATATAACTGATTGATCTGAAATGCCATAACTTTGGTGTTTGTAAAGTTAGGAAGTTGGGATTTTCTATCGGTTTTATATTTGGTCAATCAATCCGACCTACCAAATTTCATAAGGATCGGCCGACTATATCCTATAGCCGCCATATAACTGATTGATCTGAAATGCCATAACTTTGGTGTTTGTTAAGTTAGGAAGTTGGGATTTTCTATGGGTTTTATTTTTGGCCAATCAATCCGACCTACCAAAGTTCATAAGGATCGGCCGACTATATCTTATAGCTGCCATATAACTGAACGATTGGAAATGCTATAACTTTGGTGTTTTTAAAGTTAGGATGTTGGGATTTTTTATGAGTGTTAAGAATGCATCATATGAATAATTTTGGAGAATAAAATTTACAGAGTATTCTGCAAGGGTATATCAACTTCGGCTCCGCCCGAAGTTAGCTTGCCTTTCTTGTCTAATATATTTGTATACGTGTCAACTGGAGTATCTATTTTATTCTAAAGAGTGCCTAAAGTATACGACATAAATCAAAAAGGGGGAAATGGATACTAAATATATATAAATATCACTGATGGCACTGATTGTGGATCAGATTAATAAAATTTCAGTAAACGCATCACATATATGTATACATCATTCGTCTTTGACTTTCAAAGTGAACGGTCGTGTTTTTTTTTCTGCGCTTCGAATTTTGCATTTTGTTTTCGTTTATTCCCATCGGTGGGTTTTATCAAAACAATTCTAATTCGCTTCCGGTTTATTTAAACATAAATTTAAACTCCGTTCGCTTCATGAGTGCACTTTGTATTTAATACTAATTAATTGTTTTAGTTTTTTCGTAATTCTTATCTGTGTTTTCTTTTCCTATATCCCCGCCGTTTCGCTTTTGTGCATGCACTTTTACTTATTTACGCTCCCGCTCTCTTGCTCTCTTTGCATTTGAAAGTTCTAAGCGTGCAGTTTCTGCGCTCTTGCGGTACTTATAACTGCTCGCTTATAAATTTCAATTTCGCTTTCTTGGTACAGTGGTAAATAAATAAAATGAATAATAAAAATTTAGTCTGCTTCTGCAAAAAATGCAGCCTCGTAATCAGGGCTGACCAGTCTAATATGACTTGCTGGCTGTGTGAAAATATGGTGCACACCAAGTGCGCCGGTTTTACTGGCCGGACAAGTGATGACCTTTCAAAGGGGCCCAATTTGCAGTTTTGTTGTGACGCTTGTGTCGAGGTTGCGAACGAGATGAAATCGTTCATGCGCCAAACTAAAGGCGGCCTGATGGGGCTGATTAGCTGTTTCGGAGTGGCTAGAGATAGTTTTCGCCGAGCTGATGATCTCCTATCTGCGCTGGACTCGCAGTTTAATAGTCGTAAGCTATTAGAAGAGTCCCCTAAGCGCAAAAAGGCCGCTGGTGGTAAGGAGCAAAAGGGGAACACCCCGCAACCGAAATCAAAAGAACAACAGAGCATTCCGGCGGATCAGCAGCTGATTTCAGCAAACCCTCAAATGTTGCTAAGATCAGCAGCTAAAAAAGATTCGGTATCCGAACAATCCGTTACAGAATGCATGCAACCAGGGACTTCTAAAAATTCCGATTTGTCCGGAGTGGTTTCACAATTAGTGGATCCACCTATCTCTCAGAATGTAGCATCACCACCACAAGGGACTACTGAGTCCGGACAACCGGCTCAAGTTGGTTTTGCAGAAACAATGTCTACTCCACCAAAATCCCTTACAGTGGTTCCACTAAAGAAACTAATTTTCGTTTCTCGGCTTTCCCCTGATCAAACATCTTCTGATGTATTGTCTTATATACAAGACAAAACTAAAGCCGATTGTAATAGTGTAAAGGTGGAAAAGTTTAAGTTTTCTTATGCTAGAGACATTTCATCTTTCAAGATAACTGTCCCTAACGAGCTTTTTGAAGCCATATGCTCGGGCGACTTTTGGCCGGATAATATGGTTGTAAAAGAGTTCGAGGCTAAGATAAAGAAGAAGGGGCCCGTGGGAGTAAAACTTCCTAGTCGAGGCCAAACCAGTGTACCAATTTCAAAAAACTAACTCCTAACCTCCTTCTTTCCTATCAGAATGCAAGAGGTTTGCGTAGCAAACTCACTAAATTGTATTCTGATAGCCTTTCCTTTGCATCTCATATTATTGTGTTCACAGAAACCTGGTTAAAGCCGGAGATCTTTAGCTCCGAAGTTTTTCCAGGTAAGTACACAATATATAGGTATGACCGTCCCTCTAGACGGGGAGGTGGAGTCTTAATTGGAGTTGATTCAAACTTCCCGTCTGAGGAGTTATTTTTTGATGAATTCAATACCATTGAATTTATTTGTGTAAAGTTATCGCTTCCTGGTAACTTTATATACATAACTTGCTCATATATTCCGCCGTTGTCTGAACTTCCTGATTATTTAAATCACCTATCCGTTATTAAGTCCGTTGCAAATAAGCTTTCCGATAGGGATCAGTTGATAGTTCTAGGTGATTTTAATATACCTGGAGTTACTTGGTCCACTGAGGATGGATCGAATGTCTTACTACCTATAGCACAGCATGATTTTATTGATGGCCTGCTTGACATATCTCTATCTCAAGTAAACCATGTTCGAAATTCATTAGGTCGCCTACTTGATTTGTGTTTTGTATCAAATCCTGAAGGTGTGTTTCTGTCCAGAGTTGCACCACTCACGCAACCTGAAGATCCATATCATCCAACAATCGAACTTTCATTTGATACGGCTAGCGTTATAGAAGAAAAATCAGAAAAATCCAAACGAATGCATTGTTTTCGCAAGGCAGACTTTCTGAGGCTAAATAATTTTATTTCTGGCTTTAATTGGTCTGATCTTTACTTATGCATTAATATGTCCGATGCAGTAAATGTTTTTTTACACTGCAATAAACTCATTTTTTAATTCCTGTGTTCCGTGGTACTATCCGTCAACTTCCAATAAATCACCTTGGTTTAGCAAAGAGTTGACACACTTAAGAAATGTAAAGTCCAGACTTTTTAGGAAATATAAAAATACCGGTTCTCAATCTGTTTTTACTAGATATTTAAGTGCTCGGTCAAGATTTACCGTGCTTAACGCTCAGTGTTATAATAGTTACTTAAACCGTTGTAAGGTCCAGTTCTCTCAGGACCCGAAACAGTTTTATAATTTTGTTAACACCAAGCGTAAATCTAATTCTTTTCCTTCCTCGCTGTCGTTCGAAAACATGACGGCAACCACAGATCAGGCAATAGCCGATTTATTTGCCCAATTTTTTCAAACGACTTACTCTACTTCAGATTATTCATCACAGCCCTATTCTTACACCATGTCCAAGTCAAACCTCATATTCTGTCCCACTTTAACAGAAAGCTCTCTTCTTTTGGATCTTCTTCGTATTAAGCCTGTTTATTCGCCAGGGCCCGATGGTATTCCTGGGTGCGTGCTTAGGTATTGCGCTAAGGCCCTGTGCAAACCTCTTCACAAATTGTTTACCTTATCTCTAGAAACCTCCCAATTCCCAAATATTTGGAAGGAATCATTTGTTATTCCTCTTCTCAAAAAAGGTAACAAGTTAGAAGCCAGTAACTACAGAGGTATTTCTAAGTTGTCAGCTATTCCTAAGCTTTTTGAAAAAATTATTACTCCTCATTTGCAGCACCTTTGCAGATCAATTATTTCTCCGTGTCAACACGGATTTATAAAACGTAGATCCACAATCACAAACCTTCTAGAGCTCACATCATTTGTGATAAAAGGCTTCAATCGTAGTTTTCAAACAGACGTCATTTACACTGACTTTAGTAAAGCATTTGACTCTGTAAATCACTTACTTCTCATTCAAAAACTTGACCTTTTAGGTTTTCCAGTTGATCTGCTTAAATGGATTTCAAGTTATCTAAATGGCAGGTCACAAAGGGTCCTTTTTAAAAATTCAATTTCTGAAATTCTCCGTGTTACCTCCGGTGTCCCACAAGGGAGCCATCTGGGTCCGTTACTTTTTACATTATTTATTAACGATCTTCCATCAATTATAAGTCATTCTCGCGTACTTATGTACGCAGATGATGTTAAGTTGTGCCTGCAGTATAAGGACATTTCCTGCCATTTAGACTTGCAATCCGATCTAGATAATTTTCAAAACTGGTGCCGAGTTAATTTACTAAATTTAAACGGTTCCAAGTGTAAGCTGATGACTTTTTATCGGGCCAATCCGATATACGCGACTTACACGTTAAGTGGCAGCTCTTTGGATAGAATAACTCTTGTAAACGATCTTGGCGTTCTCTTGGACCCTAAACTAAAATTTTCTAATCACATTTCGTCCATGGTTAATAAAGCCAGAGGAGTGCTTGGATTTATTAAAAGGTGGTCAAAAGAATTCGATGATCCTTATTTGACTAAAACTTTATTTATTTCGCTAGTCCGTCCGATTCTGGAGTATGGGTCTCCCGTCTGGAGTCCACAATACGGAATACATATTGGTCGTATTGAATCTGTACAAAAAAACTTCCTTCTTTTTGCTTTACGGCGCCTAAATTGGGATGCAAACCTTATCTTACCTTCTTATTCTAGTAGACTTCTTTTGATTAATTTACCATCCCTAGCCAACCGTAGAACGATGCTTGATACTATCTTTAT
The DNA here is from genome assembly GCA_018152295.1 of Drosophila carrolli. NCBI lineage: Eukaryota > Metazoa > Arthropoda > Insecta > Diptera > Drosophilidae > Drosophila > Drosophila carrolli. Next base: position 7,940,493 of record JAECXJ010000001.1, read on the forward strand.
TTATAACCTTATACATGGTGATATTGACTGCCCCGACTTGTTAAGTCGGCTAAACTTTTCTGTGCCAAGTAGATTAACTAGAAATTATTTTCCCCTAATTTTAAATCATTGTAGATCTAACTATGCCTTGCATGAGCCTTTCAGAGTATTATGTTCTGACTATAATGGACTTTTTCCTGTAATATCAAATCTTGACTCTCTGCCGCTCCTAAAACGATTGATACTTGCTTCATTGGCACAAGATTGATCTAACTATTACTTTTTTCCCCGGACCTTTACCTTTATTTTCCTATCTCGCGTCTATCTTATCGCGAATCGTGCCGTACGATACACGGCTGCGCCCCTCGGTCGGTTGGGCGGGTAAGTGGGCCGTGGGACTCCGCGCGTAAAAAAAAAAAAAAAAAAAAAAACGATTTTGTTCTTTTCAAAAAGAAAAGTAGATATTTCCGAACACATAAACGAAAAATACTTTTCGTTATATAAGATCCTTTGACAGCTATTGTCAACTATTGTTTATTCAGGCGAAAAGATCTATAATTAGTGTTAATGAAATGATATTACTGGATTTTAAGCAACCCTAAAGGGTGGTTTGCTTGAGCTGATATATGTCGTACTTTTCCAATATAAATTTGGTTACCTCACATTTTTGCGAATATATATCATTCAGTTAGTGGATTAGAAAGTTTTGTAATTACTAAAAATGTACATTTCCCTTTCTGATGAAAAATAAATAGCCACCTTAGGGTTAGTCCCAAAATTAGCAATTTCAATTTCTGAAGAATTTTTTTGAAAGAAAGTTCAATCGATTTATTTTGAGCTACTAGCAGCTGGTATTAAGAGATAGGGTTTGTTTTCGTCTGGGAGTTTTAGTTGGCTGTCCTGCGAACTCGGACCACAACTCGTCGGCGGTTGCCTCCGGTCTCTCCGGTCTCTGCGGCTTGTCCTGACCTCCTGCGACTGGTTCCTCCTTCCCGGATGACCACTCGCCTTATGATGACACGACGACGTCGGTGCCTCTTTTTGGTGGAGGACTTGGTGGTGGTGGTGGTGGCAGCCGTGGTGGTGGTGGTGGCATCCGTGGCGGTATCGGAGGCAGCCGTGGTGGAGGCTGGGGCACTGGTGGAGGCTGGGTCACTGGTCGAGGCGGGTGGGGAGGCGGAGGAGACCTGGCTGCTCTGGAGGATCAGCATGGCCAGGACGACCAGGGAGAGAGCTAGAAGGGAGCGCATGGCGATAGTGTTCTTAGTAAATCGGGAACTAATGCCAATGAACATAACGGGTTGGTATTTATAGTGCCTATGAGCTGAAGAGGTATTATGTTAAGTTTTATGCAAACACAGTTGTGTCCCTTGGGAATACCTATGCCTTTTGTTTTAATTACAGTACCATTGCTTATTTACGATGTTTTGTTAGATCAGTTACCACCTTTTTGAACGTAAGAGGAATTTTTACTTCGCGCAAAGCCTAAAATACACGCACATTATTTACACACATAACTATTTGCTTTTTATTGCCTCATTGTTTTCCCTTATTGTCTTTCACGTTATCAGTTTGAGTTTTATGGAAATTTAAGGTGGTTCGATTTAGCGTGAAAAGATCAAATCGCAGAATTTTATAAACAACGTTTTATTTTTGGAATAAGTTAATTAAAATAAACCCAAATAGACATTTAATTTTTCAATAAAAATGCCTATTTTTACTAAAAACTAATTAATTGCTCAGAATTCATATTTGTAGTCATTTGTTCATGCTGTAATACCGCTTGATTACCATATACCGAAAAACTTCCTTCGCCCCACCAAGATTCTGTGCCAGTTTTTGCCCTGCCCATGGCATCTCCATTATTTTCCAGTTAACAAAAAATACACCTTCTGGCATTTGAAGAATTTCTATCATATTTCCTCCTATTCAAATGCAAAACAGAGAGTATGCAAAATAAATGAAGGCAAAAAGGTACTAGTTTAATATTTGGAAACAATTTTTGATAGTAGGCAAGGTGTCGTCTGAAACTCACTAACTGCCTTTGCAGCTTATCGCAAATGAACAAGCCGCCACCCAACCTAGAAATGTATTATTACTTCCGATTTGTTGTGAATAATGCTGGATGGAAGCAGTCAAGAATTCAATTACCCCTCTATCTAGTCCCCTGCATTGCCTGTCGCTTAATGTTGACAATTTCCCATTTGATGCGAGCGAACTGAAAATATTGCCAAAGTCAGCGATTGCCAAACAGAAGGAGCAGATTCAGGCGGTGGTTTGGAGGATGGGGCATGCGGATTTGGGGGGTAGGTAAACCTTTTCCCACATATGGCGCAATGTTTGGCAATTTGTGCATTTTGGCGAGGCAGCACCAGCAGCATCAAAATAAAATAACTGAACAAACGTGAGGTAGTGATTGAGGGGTACAAACTGTGGGTGGATAGGTGCTGCAAATGATTGAATGAAAAGTGTTTTGTATAGGCACATACATATCTTTCAGGATACATAGAAGTCTAATAGTAGGATTTTACATTATAGCTACCTTTCATAGATTCCATACTAGCTTTAAATGTATTTTATTTGGAAGGGTATTCTAAAGATCACATGATATAAAATTGGTAAACAAATGATTTGTCACGGTGCAGGACATCCCTGAGTTCCGCATGTCACCCTTTTAATTGACATTTGTGCAGGATGTGTTGCATTAATCTGTAAAACAATCGAAACAGTTGGATACACCACGGCCGACGTCATCTACCGATGGAATAAAGAGCGACCCCCAGTCGCCATAGCCGAGGACATGAAGCTGTCGCAATTCGATTTGGTCGATTGTCCGGCTGGCAATCTGACGGACATTGTGTACAAGGCGGCGGCTCCAAGGCCGCAACGTCGCCCATTCAACAACAAGGACCCACCGCGACCCACCAGCAAGGTCCTGACCACCTTCGCCGGTCCGGCTGCAAAGAATCAGCATGTCCGCGGCACAGGACTCAAGCTGGACAAGGGGGCCTTCGGAACAGGTCGGGACACTGCCGGCGGAGCGGGCTCCTCCACTGGTCTAAGTGGCACCATCACCCTGGAGACCAATCACCCATGTATGTAATAAACGTCGGTTTACAGAAAATGTATAATTTCTTTTTTTACTTTTTATCTGATTTTAAATATTAGACCTATACTCTTTTTCTTGTCCTTATGGTAGGAAGTCCCTAATATATATATCATAAATATCCTTAAACCTACTTTTAGCTTAATGTGAGGACAAGAACTCGGGTACTTTCTTTAATATTAATTTTTTTTAAGTTCACTTTTATTTCAAACAACTTAAAAAACATTCCAAAATCTTTAAATATAAATTTTTTTCCAAAACATTTTAGGAATAAAAACATAATTAGTTTGTTAAAACTATTAAATTAAATTCATTATTTTTATAAAAGTATTTTTTATTTCTGTGTCGATTTGCATTAGATTCCATTTTCAATAATATTATGTAAGAAAAAATACAGATTTAATTTGATTTCAAAAATCTTATAAATGATTTTAAAGTGCAAAAAATATTTCTTTATCGCTTATGCCACCAGTTAATCATTTTAATACCTTTTCTTTTCAGCGGAGTACTCGATGCTGATGGTGAACTTTCACCTGCAGCGGCACATGGGCAACTTCCTGATCCAGGTGTACGGTCCCTGCTGCCTACTGGTGGTCCTCAGCTGGGTGTCCTTCTGGCTGAATCGCGAGGCCACCGCGGATCGGGTTTCCCTCGGGATCACCACTGTGCTGACGATGACCTTCCTCGGACTGGAGGCGCGCACGGATCTGCCCAAGGTGTCCTATCCCACGGCCCTCGACTTCTTCGTGTTCCTCTCGTTCGGCTTCATCTTCGCCACAATCCTGCAGTTTGCCGTGGTGCACTATTACACCAAGTACGGATCGGGGGAGTGCTACTTCATCATCGAGGAGCTGGACTCGGAATCCGGAGAGTCGGAGACGGAGCAGCTGACCTCGGACTTTCGGGACAGCACCGAGTCCAAGATCTACGAGGTCATTCCGCTGTCCATGTGCGCGATCAGCATGCCGCCGCCACCTAGCAGCCGGCTGGGCATGCTCACCTCCAGGAATCGGGGCCCTCGCAATAGACGACATGGCCTGTGGAGCATGAAGCTCCTGGGCCTCTTCGACTGGCGCCGCAGAAGAAAGCCACCCCGAGCTGATTCCGATGAGGAGGAGGACGACGAGCAGACCCAGCTGAGGGCCAATGAGGCTCCAACCACATCAGCTGCTGCTGCTGCTGCCGCTGCGGCGGCACAGGCTGCTCGGATTAGTCCTCCGACTGGAGGTCGCCGCCGGATGTCCTACTACCGACGCGAGGAGATGGAGGCCCGCAGGAAGGGCAAACGCACGCCACAGTACAACTCAGTATCGAAGATCGATCGGGCCTCGCGGATCGTCTTCCCGCTGCTCTTCATCCTGATCAACGTGTTCTACTGGTACGGCTATTTGTCGAGGAGCTCCCGGATTTTGGCCAACACGCCGGACGCGAGCACCTGATGTTACCTTTTAGCAATTTAGACAGGGTCCTCGAAGAAATCAGTAAGCGATCGCCGGCAGCGAACAGACAACTAAAGTTGGGGTGTAAATGTTGCATCAGCAGCCTTGCAGCGTATGAAGTGAATTGCTGCCGATGCAACGTTTTCAACTACGCGTGGGGGGAAAATCGATTGGGGGATTGGGAAAAGCAGGGAATGGGTTTAACTTTTCAGATTCAGTTACGCTCTTATTCTGATTTGCTACCAAACGTGACAACGCTTTATGAGATTTCTTTTCGCTCTAAATTGCTAAAGTACAGAAAACAGAACTCAACTCTAACATATCAGAGGACTTGCTATAACGGACACCCTTCAAAATATCGAGCTTTAACGGTGAAAATATTGTGAGGAACATTTCGAAAACATGTTTTTGATTTTCAAAAGCTGTCTTCATAAAAAATGAATTGTACTTTTTTCAATGAAAATAAGATTTTCTGTGATACTTGCTTTCGTTATTTTGACAACTATTTGCCGAATACCTGGGGTGTCCTGTAAATTTTTTGTACAGCTAACCAATAAGTTAATTAGTTACAATTTGTGTGTATTTTAAATGGTTAATGTTAATTTAAAAGTCACAGCACAAGGAATTTGCACTTAGTTCAGAGATTTGTTTAGTTCACTGCAAATTATAACTTAAACATGGGATCACCAAGAAATAGGGAAAAATGTTAGGAAATTGCCGTCTCTGCTTTTCTGTCCTGGCAAGTAATAATAAGAAAGTATTTTAATAAGTCACGCAGCCTATATTGTTAATTCAAAGAAAAATTATCGGGCCTGAAATGTATTTAAGGACTTGTATAAGATTTCTTATCAGCAAACTTTCGCTGAAATACATATTAATATTTGCAAATGGTTAGTGAAGTATGATTATGTCGATCCGCAATAGATTTATTTGTTCATTTTATTTAAATTACATTTTTTAAAGTTACAAACTACTACTAAATCCACATACAGTTCTTAATATGCTTTGAAAATTGATAACAGGTGTATAGTTTAAACGAGTTCATAGATAACTTTCAGACTCTGCAATTTTTCACCCACTCTAATATATAACGAAAATATCCAGCAGAGAGTGTTACTTGCCGGCAGATAAAATATGTACAACTATGTGTAAACACACGAACTAAAGCCAAATAAAAGTCGAATTAAGAAGTTGATAACGCGTTGATAGCTGCACGGGAATCGGGTGGATTTATGGCTCACAAATAGGGCAGCAGATCGGCCAGTCGGGGTAGATAAAAATCTGGCTGGGCCAGCTTGCCCTTTTCCCGGCGGACATCCGAGAGATTACTGTATCGACCAGTGCCCACCAGAAGCGATTGCATGCCACAATTGCTGGCAAAGCCGACATCTATTTTGAGGCTACAGAGGAAGACGGGGGAACTCATTAGAAGTGTCCTGAAAGGATGTGTTAATCCCGCTTACCAGTCACCAATCATAAGCGTTCGCTCGGTCCGCAGTTCGCCGGTCTTCGTCAGAGGCTCAAGGACCAAAGGATTCGGCTTGCCCATCTCGAGGGCTTCTCGCTCCGAACAGGCCTCGATTCCGGCCACAAAGGCGGCAGTGCCGGGGATACAGAAGGCCGGATACTTGTGCACAGCATCCCGGTTGGTGACAAGGAAAGCGGAGTCTGGATTGCTGCACAGGATGTGACAGGCGCGGGCCATCTTGCAGTAGCTGAAGTACTCATCCCAGCCGACCACCACCGCACCCACATCCTTGGCCGCCTCCGGGTTCGCGAACTCGCGAGCCACAAAGTCCGACCACAAGTCGCCCGGAGCCAGTTGCTCCGTTTCCCCGGCTCCGAAACTGTCGATTCCGTGCTGCCTTAATTCCCGGGCGATGGCCGCATTGCCCACCACGTAGACCTTGTGGCGCGCTCTATCGAAATCCGGACTCTCAACCAGATAGTCAGCAATAGCAGCCGTGGGCGATATGATGTATCGGTCGCTGGGTAAATGGAATCCCAGTCGCTGGGAGCGCTCAAAGAGCTCCTGGCGCGTCTTTAGTCCATTGTTGGTAATCAGGTAGACTTTTTTGCCCAACCGCTGCTGCAGGGCATTCAGGACATCCTGAGCACCCTCGATGGCCGTATCGTCCTGCCAAATGGTGCCTGTGCGTCAAATGGATATTTAATTTGGTTTCATTTCTCATCAGTGACTATGGTATTTTGTCAACAAAATAATCTTTACATGGATCCCTAAACGATTGGTAATTGGTTTTCTACTCATATGCAAAAATGATCATAATTTCAGAGCACCAACAATTAAAAAGTATATTTTTATACCCTTGCAGAGGGTATTATAATTTTGGTCAAAAGTGTGCAACGCAGTGAAGGAGACATCTCCGACCCTATAAAGTATATATATTCTTGATCAGGATCACCTCCTGAGTTGATATAGCCATGTCCGTCTGTCCGTCTGTCTGTTTCTACGCAAACTAGTCTCTCAGTTTTAAAGCTATCGAGTTCAAACTTTGCACACACCCTTCTTTCCTTTGCACGCAGTATATATGTCAGAACGGCCGGGATCGGTCGACTATATCCTATAGCTGCCATATAACTGATTGATCGGAAATGCCATAACTTTGGTGTTTGTAAAGTTAGGAAGCTGGAATTTCCTATGGGTTTTATATTTGGCCAATCAATCCGACCTACCAAATTTCATAAGGATCGGCCGACTATATCCTATAGCTGCCATATAACTGATTGATCGGATATGCCATAACTTTGGTGTTTGTAAAGTTAGGAAGCTGGAATTTCCTATGGGTTTTATATTTGGCCAATCAATCCGACCTACCAAATTTCATAGGGATCGGCCGACTATATCCTATAGCTGCCATGTAACTGATTGATCGGAAATGCCATAACTTTGGTGTTTGTTAAGTTAGGAAGTATTTTCTATGGCTTTTATTTTTGGCCAATCAATCCGACCTATCAAATTTCATAAGGATCGGCCGACTATATCCTATAGCTGCCATATAACTGAACGATCGGAAATGCCATAACTTTGGTGTTCTTAAAGTTAGGAAGTTGGGATATTTTATAAGTATTAAGAATGCATCATATGAATAATTTTGGAGAATATAATATATAGAGTATTCTGCAAGGGTATATCAACTTCGGCTCCGCCCGAAGTTAGCTTTCCTTTCTTGTTTTTAAATATTTTTATAAATTGTCAATGCGAAACTCTAAGTTCAAAATTCTACCTAAACCAATTTGTTTTTAATTGGTGTTGAGGTGCATAAACCCGGAATGCAATTCAAACTAATGTGTTTTGTAAACTAGTTTTATTTCAGCTTTCAGGTTTTAGTTTTTATGAAAATTGGGCAATTAGAAACTATGATTTTTAATTAAGACTAATAAAATCGTTCCAATTCAAAATCAATTTAATTTGAAATTTCAAAAACATTTCCAATACTTTAGGTTATTTAATGGTAGTAATGGTAAAAATGATTTTTGACAATTTTTTTTCAGATGACAAGGATATACAGTCATGTATTTAATTTTCGAATTAACATAAACTTTTAATAGCCGCGATCATATAAGCTTTTCCCCCACCCATGTAAACTACCACCGATATTTGCTAAAGTTTCCGGGGAAATGACAACTCTGGTAAAAGCTCTTATAAACACTATGTCGCGCTCTCTGCACCACCTTTACCGCCCTTCAAACTCACCGTCGCCATCGCAGAGAACCGTGTCGAAACTTTGGAGCCACTCGCCCACCTGCCCCCCGGATAAGTCCGTCAAGTTGATAGCACCGCCTCTGGACATTCTGCTCCGTAGACCGCTCCGCCAAATGTTTGCGACTCGACTAAATCGACGATGGTCTGGTTGATTCCAATGTACGATGATTGGGGAGAACCGAACCTGCTATCTCACTTTGGCACAAAGCTCGTTATGAAAACTATACTGAGTCGAGCACATCGATTAAGACGACCGTCTGGCAAAATGCTTTTCACTTTATTTAAATATTTTATTTGGTAGTATAAATTGTACTATAAATTTACGTTAGGTATTTATAACTTTTCCTGTCTATTGCCGGTGAATGTAACTACAATACAAACACATGTCCGTACTACATACTGATTACTGATAAGTGATCTGTGTTTCAATCATTTCAAGCCCTCCAGGCTGTTTGCAATCGATGGCAGCAGATCGCCCAACTTGGGCAGGTAAACGTCTGGTATGAGCTTCTTGTCCTCGGGATTCTTGCTTAGCTTCCACTGCTCCACGTCCTTCAGCTGATGGATACCAGAGCCAACGAGCAGTGTCTGGAATCCGCAATTGTAGCCGAGTAGGATATCCGTATTGGCCCGATCGCCGATCATCAGAGTCCTTGAGGGATCGATCTTCTTCTGGCTAATCAGCGATTCGCAAATCGCCGGATTGGGCTTTCCGATCACAATGGGCTCCCGTTCTGCACAGGTTTGGATGGCCCGCACGAAGCTCCCGCTGCCAGGCACTATCATATTGGGCATTGGAAAGCGCTCATCCGTATTGGTGGCCACGAACAGGCACTCCGGATCGTTCAGGTACGAGGCGGCCTTCATCATCTTGGGGAAGCTGAAGTGCTCATCAAAGCCCACGACCACGGCCCCAATGTCAGTGTCCAGTTTTAAATGCTGGGCCATGAACTCGGCCAGCGATCCCTGCATGGGTTCCGGTCCCACCTCGGTGTGCTTTATGCCCACGGCATCCAGTTCCTTGGTGATTCCCTCGCTTCCGATCACGAATACCCGTTTGCTAAAGTTGCGACGCTTCAGGTACGCCGCTGTGGCATGGGCCGTCGATATAATGCCATTCTCCTTGATGTGAAAGCCTAGCTCGACGCCTTTCTTTAGCAGCTCTGACCGGGTCTTCGTCGAGTTGTTTGTGCAGAAGTAAATGGACTTTCCCATGGCCTTGAACTGGTTCATTACATCCGCCGAGCCCTCCAGGGCCTGGCCGTAGATCCAAAGAACACCTGCGATGAAAAATAATGGTATCAGTAATAGTGGAAATAGGTTTAATTATCTTTCGGGTAAATAACTATCTTTCTTTCGGAAATCTAAACTATACAAATAAACTGAAAAGTTATACACATTAATGCACAACGAGTAATGGGGATAATATTTTACTTTAGATTTACGATATAATCTTTTGCAACTAATATCTGTATATATGTACTATAATATAATAAGTTTTTGCTTTAAGGACTCTCAATTTCGGATGTCATTTCGTTGTCCTCAAAGTTAATATCGAATAAATTTGTTTACCTAAATGTAATATTACAGTTTGAAACAACTCAAGTTCGACTTTATTAATTTAAGACTGATTTTTTTTTAAGAAAAAAAAAATAAATGATTCAGATTGCCTGTATTTCTACAGCTCATCACATTAAAATTTTAAAAAATTTAATATAAGAATAATCTATATTTGGTCAAGAAAAATATTATTCATAGAGGCTAAAGCAACTCCAGAGTTAAAATACAACCTCTGTTCAATTCAGCTCAAGAAACAAATAATAATGTAAATTTATTATTTAAATACAAAAATTCCATTTATAGGTTTGAGTTTTTATACTTATCAAGTTTAAACAATAGTATCTAATCATTTAAATGATCGTCGAACCTTTCTTATTGTAGAATTTTTTGTGTAAGTACTAAAAGTTAATTCGGTGATTTCAACAATCATATCTGCAATTATGAGGGCATCCGAAAGTCGACTTGCCACTCATAAATGTCACGCATTTCACTCTTTGACATTGAAATTGTCGACGCAGCAACAACGCGTCCGATTTTTGGTATACACATATGTATCTTTATGTAACGCAACTTCCTGAAGGGAATCCTTCTGTGACCGGGAACACCTCACCCACCTCCCAACACCCCCACTCACCATCGCAATCTGTTATAACAGAATCGAAACTCGAAATCCACTCGTTCACCTTGGCGGAGGACAATTCCAGGAGATTGGTGCACGTCTGTTTGTACATGTTTAAAACTGCCTTTCGCGAATAGGTGGCAAAATTAGAACTCATTTATGGCTTTGCAGCGACGGCTATCTTTTATACATCACTTTTAATTTATTAATTGGCTCTCGATTGCGAGGAACTCCCTGAGAAATAAAGCAGCTGTTTTAGGGCCTGTAAAAACTATGTTACTATCTGTCAGATTTTAACGTGGCTGTTATGGGGCCATGTTAAAGTCAACAGAGTGCTAACAAGTGTTTGGCGCCAGTTTTGAACTGGAAAATAATTGCACTCCTTTTATTACTACAAACATTATTATCAAACTCCATTTGATTCCATGTGTTGTATTGTTTGTAATATACGAATTCGTAAATCCTGATCAATGAGAGTTTTTGAAAAAGAATATTCCTTATTTATATTTCTTCAAGCCCCAATAACCACCAAACTCACACATTGATCATTTGTATGCTTGTTTATTATTGTTTTATGCGCCTAATCACTTAAATTAATTACTTATAGTACAGGCATTTTTATTTTGTTGAATCTCAGCTTTCTTTTGTGTTTTTAAACTTGCTGGAAGAACAAACCATTGCAGAAATATATTTGAAATACTGAACCTACAAATTAAAAGGTTGGTGAGCAAAAATAAGGTTGCGAAAAAGCGCTTTTGTGGGGGGCGGGCAGGTGTTGGGTGTTTGTAAAGGGGAGAGCTGGAATCGAGAGCGAAAACGTTTTGCGTGCGTTTTGTACCATAACTTGCATTTAAATAAATCTCATTAAGCTAGCGCGAAAAAAACGAACGAAAAATTGTTGGCTAATTACAGAAATAAACTATTTTACAGTTACAATAATCATAAATTAATAACTAGACACGAAACGTTATCGAGAAAATTGCATTTAGAGGACCGCCGGTGGTCCGTCTGCGTTTTTTTGTGTCGCCATCTGGGGTGCGTCTGCTGATGAGAGGTAATGAGCCAAGTCTATTTTGCTAAAGGATCCTGCCTAGAACTGCGACATTAGCAGGCTGCCCCCGCCGCCGCCGCTCCCCACGCCTCCGCCTCCCCCTCCCCCAACTCCGCCCCCAGGACCGCCGCTCGTGCCCAGCACAGATCCGAGGAGACCGCTAGGCATCTGCTGCTGCTGCATGGGCATCTGCTGTTGCTGCATCTGCATTGACGAGGAGAAGCTGTTCATGCCGCCCACTACGCCGGGTCCCATGCTGGCCCCCATGCTGGATAATCCTGGGCCAGGACCTCCGGCCAGCGATCCCAGACTGGTGGCGCCCATAACACCCGCTGCTCCACCCAGGCCGGCGCCTCCGGGCAGCAGACCCACGCCCGGCTCCGGACTTTGGTTCTTCTTTTTACGCTTCTTCTCCTTTTTACGCTTCTTGCGCTCCTTGTCGTCCTCGTGGCGCTTCTGCTTCTTGTGCTTCTTTTCGTAAGTCTCCAGGCCGGCCGAATCTGTGAGATTGGAATCATTTGCTTAGACAAGGCTCAGGCTAAGCCACATATCAGCAGAAAACTCACCCAGCAGCGTAGATTCCTGTCCCGTGGTCACGCCGTCTTTGTGTTTGTGCTTTTTGTGTTTGTTTTTGTGTTTTCGCGCAGGTGTGACATATGTGGTACGATACTGTTCCGGCAGCTGCAAGGGAAATCGGAATCGGTTAAATTAAGAGGATATAATTATAAAATTCAAAACAAGTAAATGTAATATATTGGTTTTTAAATTTACGAAATACCTTTTAAAAGCCTAAAACTCATTAAATCTTAAAAATATTTACTTAGCTTTAACAAAAAAGTGTTTGAAATGATATATTTTGGTTTACAATTTGTTTTAGCTTGAATAAATATAATGTGTTATTGTTGGTAAGAAAATTATAGTAAGATCAAAAAAAAAACTTTGAGCTTTTTATCAACGTTAGACACCCAGAAAAGGCATTAGTCAAGTTAAAAGTGAATTATTTGAATAAAAAATAAATATCTAAAAACAGTTGATTTTTAAAAAGATCACAGGTAAATAAAATTCTTTAAACCAATTAAGCAAATAACTGCAGAATTTTACATATTTTGTGAAATAACACCATAACTATTACCAAATTTCAAAGTCAAATAAAAAAACTTTCTTTCAACATTTTTTTTTATAAGAACTGTTAGTAAAATCTACCACTGATAAACCAATTTTGGACTAAGTGCAAATAGATAAGATTTATAAAACCGAAAATTCGAATTGTAACAGTTTAAAACTGATTTAACCAAACATTTGAGTTTCCTTAATCAGAGTAATACAGTCATATAAGAACACCAACCGGTCCGGGATGAAGGCGGAATCCGGCCAGCTGCACAGGCGTCAGCGGGAGGAGCTCCTTGCCACCGATCGGCGGCTTCTCGATCACGCTTCGCAGCGTGCTGTTCTCGACGGGATGCGTGATGAGGTCGTTGATGCCGGGGATGTTCTGCAGAAACGAGGCCAGCGACTCTTTGAACTTCTTCTCCTTGAACTTGGTGAGTGTGTGGTGCAGTCCGTACTCGGTCATGAGATCCTTGTCGCCGGTGAGTTCCGCCTTGGCGGGCGGCTCTTTCATCGAATAGAAGGGGCCGGTGTGGATGATCGTGGGCGTTTTGCCCAACGAAATGGTTGTTTTCAGGGTGCCGGAGGAGTCCTGACGGGCGACCACGGGGGATCGGCCGCCACCGTGGGGCGATGACTTCGGGGAGTCCATCATGTTGCCGTAGTTGCTCATCATCATGGAAGTGGTGGAAATCTTCGGATTCTTGGCAATCTTGGCAGCCCACGCACACACTCGCACCGCGCACACAAACAGGCACAGCAACAACAAGGCAAGGCCAGCAGAAGGTATCGCCGTTCGCGACTCTCGGGCAACGCCGGCCAAGCTTACACTCTGCAAAATGCGCCGCGGCTGCCCGGCACTTCGGCAGACTCTTTTCTGGTCGAATACTCAATTAATTATCTGCTCTTGTGGCGTTTTCTAACAGATTTCGGGGGCAAGCCTCGCCATCTTGTTGTGTCCGCGAACCAGTGTGACCGCATTGCGACAGCTAGCGAAAAACTGAGGCTGTGGCGAAAACGCGAAGCGAACGCACCGCGAAAATACCAAAAGTGTACTAGAAAATACCACTGTTGGCGCATACCACACACAGCTGCATTGTAAGTTATCGAGTATTCATCGTATATACAGTATATTTATTTTTTTTTAATTCAAAAAGATTATTTCGCTGAGCGACAATCACTATAGATCAAGAAAATCTGGCATAATATTCCTACGCTCTTATTTTGCTGATCATAATGTAATCATCCATACATTTTCACAACTATCGAATGATATTCATCACATATATATAACGAAAAAAAAGCTGAAGAATAACAAGCTACTTTTTACGTAATCTTAATTTTAATAATCATAATACATTTTATTTGAAAGTTTGAATCTTAAACCACAGAAATATCGATAAGTCCCAACCCGTCATATGACCACTATCGAACGCGCTTTGCCAGCCCTGCGACCGCTCCGCTCTCCACAGCACGGAAAACAGTCGGAAAAACACATCAAATTAGTGTTGTGTTTGTAGTTAAATAACGATAATCCTCATAACTCGCCCACACCAGCCATGCAGTCCACGCTTCGACATGTTGTGTCGGCAGTAGCCAAGGTAAAAATAGGCCGATACTGCTGATTCACCAATCGCTTTTCGCCCCCCAAGTTATGCAATCTAACCTCACCGAAGGGGCCCTGAAATGGGCAGGAAAAGCCTGGAAAATGCACTTGGATCACCTGCAGTGCTCTTATGATCGCAGTGGGTGAATTACTGGCTTCTGGCGGATTTGTTTGGCCCCGCTTTCAAGGTCGCTAATTGGGCCAATTATCAGCTGATATGCGGCCGGAGATTAGTGCTGACTGCGTGCGATTGGCGTGATAAATGATAAGGGCCCAGAACCACTAGTAATCCACTATCTTTCCAGACTCCTCTGCGCACCAATGCCGCCATTCTTGGCGCCCTCAACGCCCGCTGCTACTCTAGCACGCACGAGGCTGACATTGTGGTGATCGGTTCCGGACCAGGTGGCTATGTGGCCGCCATCAAGGCCGCCCAGATGGGCATGAAGACGGTCAGTGTGGAGAAGGAGGCCACTTTGGGCGGCACCTGCCTCAATGTCGGCTGCATCCCCTCGAAGGCCCTGCTGAACAACTCCCACTACTACCACATGGCCCACTCAGGGGATCTGGAGAGCCGCGGCATCAGCGTTGGCAGCGTTAGCCTTGATCTGGAAAAGCTCATGGGTCAGAAGGTGAACGCTGTGAAGGCCCTGACCGGCGGTATTGCCATGCTCTTCAAGAAGAACAAGGTCACACAGCTGACGGGCGTCGGCAGCATTGTCAATCCCAACGAGGTGCTGGTCAAGAAGTCCGACGGCTCCACGGAGACTGTCAAGACCAAGAACATTCTCATCGCCACCGGCTCGGAGGTTACCCCCTTCCCGGGCATTGAAGTGAGTGCGGAAAAGCTGAAAAAAATCAGGAATGTTTATTTACCTTCATGGTCATCCCTTACAGATCGATGAGGAGGTTATTGTGAGCAGCACTGGCGCTCTGAAGCTCGCCAAGGTGCCCAAGCACATGGTTGTGATCGGCGCCGGCGTTATTGGCCTAGAGCTGGGCTCAGTTTGGTCTCGTCTTGGCGCCGAGGTCACTGCCATCGAGTTCATGGACACCATCGGAGGCGTGGGCATCGACAACGAGGTCTCCAAGACCTTCCAGAAGGTTCTAACTAAGCAAGGCTTGAAGTTCAAGCTGGGCACCAAGGTGATTGCCGCCTCGCGCAGCGGAGACGATGTCACCGTGTCAGTGGAGAATGCCAAGTCTGGCGAGAAGGAGGAGATCCAGTGCGACGCCCTGCTGGTCAGTGTGGGCCGTCGTCCCTACACCGAGGGTCTGGGCCTGGATGCCGTGGGCATTGTGAAGGATGACCGCGGCAGGATCCCCGTCAACGCCACCTTCCAGACTGTGGTGCCAAACATCTACGCCATCGGCGACTGCATCCACGGACCCATGCTGGCGCACAAGGCCGAGGATGAGGGCCTCATCACCATCGAGGGCATCAATGGCGGCAACGTGCACATCGACTACAACTGCGTGCCCAGTGTGGTCTACACGCATCCCGAGGTCGCGTGGGTGGGCAAGAGCGAGGAGCAGCTGAAGCAAGAGGGCGTTGCCTACAAGGTGGGCAAGTTCCCCTTCTTGGCCAACTCGCGCGCCAAGACCAACAACGAGACCGATGGTTTCGTTAAGGTTCTGGCCGACAGTGCCACCGACAAGATCCTGGGAACCCACATCATCGGACCCGCTGCCGGCGAGCTGATCAATGAGGCTGTGCTGGCTATGGAATACGGAGCTGCAGCCGAGGATGTTGCTCGCGTTTGCCATGCGCATCCAGTGAGTGATACTCCAACAAAAGATTTACATAACTCGAAAATCACTTTTCCATATTATCTAAAAGTTTCATAACTTTTGCTTGAGGGTTTAATAAGCTTAAGTATTTTGAAGCGAAAAGTGTTTAATTTTGAGTGATGAAAGTGTTTGATATTATCATGATTTAGCAGAGCTAATAAATCGTATTATCTTCCTTTTCAGACCTGTGCTGAGGCTTTACGTGAGGCCAACGTGGCGGCTGCCTTCGGCAAACCCATCAATTTCTAAGCACTTTCCTCCCAATCCCTGCCAGCTTTTGGAGAATTTTGCACCGCGTTTGAAATTTTTGAAAAACCCCCAAATCGATAAATTATCCTGACAGCCGAAACGAAAGTCTCCGCATATTTGTAACTCTCAATGTAGAAACAGTAAAGTGGAAACTATATATTGGTAATGGCGCCAGGCGTTAATTGCAATGTAATATGTGTATTAAGGTAGAATAAATACAACACAATTTGAAAACTCGAAACTCAAAGCGTTAAATAGATTTATTATATTACAATGTCGTAAGATGTTCTGGTAACTACTAATAAAGCTAAAGAAATCCATTTCTAGAGCTGCAGCTCCCTGTCTTCGGGATAAAATATTGTAACTCACTAAGATTTTAAAGGCCTAATAAAATTTGTATGTATTTATGTACAAGTTTAAATTGTTTTCCAAATTCAAATTTTACAAAAGTGTAGAAAGTACTTATTCTTAAACTTACAACTATTGCATTAGGCTGTTATCGGTCATTAAATATTATTATAAATAAATTTTTTTGTGAACCTGTTAGAATTTTTTTGCAATTTAATAATAATTTATATTTTTAATGAGTGGCAAAATGATAAAAATAAGGGATTCAGCGGAAATCAGTCAAAAGTGTGCATCACTGTGAACAGCTGACGCGCCGGCTTTCCGAAAACCATCTATCTGGCAACGCTCACCGAGCACTCAGTGTCAAAATTTCGGCCCGTTTGAAACGAATAAAATAGTTAATTTTCGGGCTTTAGTTCTTACATTTAGCACGGCATTTTTCCCAACTTTTTTTGACTAAAGATTTGGGGTACAAAATTCATAGCTGATTGCAATGTTCCGAGTTGGCAAGCTTAGAAGCAGCCTGTCTGAGGTTGCCAAAAAGGAAGCGGGACCGGTGCGTTTCCAGCGGCGCTGCATTCAGGCAAGGAGTTTCTTGCCGGGATTGGCCAGTAGAACGCCAGGAACGCTATCGGCGACGGCCCAAGTGACTGGCAGCAGCAAGCAGCAGGTCCAGCCGCAGTCCCATACCATCGACAGCGGTCCCGAGGACGTGAGTTAATTGGTGCTCTTAGTTTACATAACACTCTACTTTATTTTGTTCCCCCATGCTAGCAGAACAGCCGCTGGCCAAGGAAGGTATTCAGTGGCATCCAGCCCACGGGATCCCTGCACCTGGGCAATTACCTGGGCGCCGTGCGCAAGTGGGTGCAGCTACAGAATGCCCGCGACGACGTGACCGTCTGCATCGTAGACTTGCACTCCATCACCATGCCCCACAATCCGCCGCTGCTGCGCGAGAATATCTTCACCATGGCCGCCACGCTGCTTGCCTGCGGCATCGATCCCGCCAAGAGCACACTATTCGTCCAGTCCGCCGTCGCGGAGCACGCCGAGTTTAACTGGATCCTCAGTTCGATGACAACTATGCCGCGTCTGGCTCAACTTCCACAGTTCCGGGAGAAGTCCCGCTTGCTCAAGGATGTCCCACTGGGATTGTACGTTTATCCGGTTCTCCAAGCAGCCGACATTATGCTCTATAAGTAAGTTTTTACTTTTCGCAGAGGGTTATTGGGGTTCCACAACTGTTCAGCAGTAGTTTTCTTAAGAGCTACACCCATTTCGATAGTTCCTATGACAGTTTTAGACACTGTTCAACTTAGATAGCGATATCCGCCAAGAAATGAATCATGTCAATTAGAATTAAAATCTATTGGAATTTTTTTTTTATTTCCATTAAAGCATATAATTTTGATTGCGACTTGAATATTTATTATATTCTTAATCATCATCGATAATCAAAAAAAGGACAAAGAAAGGGACATTGTATATTTTTTAAAAAAATACTAACACATTGATACCTTTCATTTTTTCTTAGGGCTACCCATGTTCCTGTGGGCGCTGACCAGATACAGCACATTCAGCTGGCCCAGCACTTGGCTAAAACTTACAACGGTCGCTATGGCGAAACTTTCCCTGTGTGCCACGCCATCGTTGAGGATGGTGACGCCTCCCGGGTGCTGTCCCTGCGAGATCCTTCCAAAAAGATGTCAAAATCAGAGGCCAATCCCAAGGCTACCATCAATCTTTGCGATTCGCCTGACCTGATCACGCAGAAGATAAAGAAAGCCGTCACAGACTTCACCTCGGACATAACCTACAATCCCGGCAAGCGTGCCGGCGTGAGCAACCTCGTCAACATCCATGCCCAGGTTACGGGGCAGTCGATCAAGACAGTGGTAGATGAGGCTGCCACTCTGGACACCTCCAAGTACAAAGACCGTGTGGCTGAGGCTGTGGTCGAGCACCTGCGTCCGATCCGGGAGCAGATCCACCATCACATGACCAGGCGCAACGAGATGGTCTATCTGCTGGAGGTGGGTGCCGAAAAGGCGCGTCAGCAGGCGCAGCAGACGTTGAACGATGTGAAGCAGCGCCTGGGACTGGGCACTAGCGTCAATATGCCGGCTGCGGTGCATGTGGCACCGCTTCTACCCGCACCTGAGGTTCCCAAGACCTCGGCCAGCAGGCGAATGTCCAAGGACTTCGACGGCAATGTCCACGAGCGCCACGAGCGGATGTACGGCTTCGGGGATCAGCCAAGCGGTGGAGCTGGCCAGTCGGCCACTGGGGAACTGACGGAGATGTCTCAAGCGTCGATGCCGCGCGTGCCCCGTCGCCCGCCCGTCGTGCCGGCCCAATCTCTGCGTGTGGAGAAGCAACTGGGTAGCACCCGGACACGTCACGTATTCCAGATGGACACCTGCAATGCCCCGCACATTGGATTCAAGCCGCCACCTGGATTTTCTGCCAACTTGGTCACTGGTGGACTAGCAAAGAACAAGCGTCCGACAGTAAAACCCGTTTCCGGCAGCATGGGATTCGGACAGCATGTAGGCTCGTCCAAACACGGCCAGAACGTTAATCCCAGTGCGGTGTCGACCATAGCACGTGAAGTAAATGCCGCCAAGAAGCAGGAGTTCACCTGCAATGTGGCCAACTCTGCCTTCTACGCATCTGCCCTCGACTCACGTCAAAGTTCAAATCGTTCCAGCGAGAAGAGCTCCTCCAAGGCGCAAGACAGTGAGTTTATTATTGTTGCGAATGAGGAGGAGGAGCAGAACTCCTCAGAAGAGCAACGGGAGGAGTCTGAAGAGGAGGAGGCAGTGGAGAGGGAAAGGGAGAATGGCGAACGCAAAGCCTCCGAAGCTACCAAAGTCGAGATCTAAGTCTAGGAAACATTGCAATTGTTATTAGTGTAGTACAAGTATACTTAGATAGCAACATTTCTTTCAAATCTGTCGTTTTTATGAAAATAGTCGTGCTTCTACCGGAAAAAATAGTCTATATTTAAAGTGTATGTCGATGACATATAATTATTTTAAACGCAAAAATTGACGTATCAAAATCGAATGACATGTAAAACTGAAATACATTTGATCGCTACAATTGTTGTTAAATTTACTTTTTTGTACTGTAAGTACCGTAAGTTAACATATAAATAATATAAAATGTTAAACACGTGAGTGATCGATTTGGCATCAAATTATAATCGCATCCAAAACATCTAAATAAAATACACACTGCTTAGCATAAGAATATTCGTGTTTATTGCTTTCAGCTACCTTATTGTACTTTTCGTAGATTTTGGTTTCCTATTTTACGATATGAGGCTAAGTGCATGTGTAAATTACATAGGTGAGTATGTGGATGATGAGCATCGCGGCTTAAATCGCGTATCTTGCTGGCAAAAATAAATGTATGTATAGGGTAATTAAATATCATTGTACACTTAGGATGTACTGTGCATCAATATCAGGGGCACCTCGTTGCTGTACTTGGAGTTCTCCTGGCCGCCCAACAATGCCGAGTTGCTGCAGTCCCGCATCATGGCAATGGAATTGTTGCGCTGCTCCCGCTGCCTCAGGCGACTGTGACGGACGCCGTACGACAGAAAGATGGCCAGTCCGATGGCGATCCAAATACTGAAGCGCACCCAGGTGAGGATGTCCAGCTTGATCATCAGGTAGATATTGATCAGAATGGAAATTCCGGGTAGCCATGGCACCAGGGGCACCTTAAAAGAAAGCTTCACCCCCGAGGTTGGCTGGCGCGAGACGATCAGCAACAGCAGCACTAGGGGTATGGTGCCCAGCACCAGCTTAATTCCATCGAAGGACGTCACGTTCGCCAGATCCTCCTCAAACTTGGTCAAAATCTGCGAGAAGACCATGCACCAAAGGGCTGAAAATAAAAAGGTTTTATTAATTGTGTTCGAAAATCGTTATTTTGGAAGAAATTTTAGTTCATTTCATTTGCGTTTTTTTAAATTTCGTAAAATCTTAACCCGCCTAAAATGTCGTATTTTTAACTTACAGAACAAAGTCACACTGTAGGTGACGATCCTCGAAGTCTGCTTGGTGGGCACCGTCTGGCCATTGAGGTTAAAGATCCGCCTCCAGAGGGCACAGGGACGATCCTGTTCCAGAACCATAACTCGTCCGTTTCCCACGATGCGGCTCTCCCGGCGATCGTCCACCTCGTAGCGCAGCATGAGCACACAACTGGCCACCATTGAGTAGGCCAGCAAGGTGCCGATGGACATCATGTTCACTAGCTGGCTGAGATTAAAGACGGCCGCCAGGATGCCCGTCAGCAGACCCGTGATCATGGTTCCTTTGAACGGAGTCTTATACTTTTCGCTGATGTCCCCGAGGAATTTGAACAGCAATCCATCGTTGGACATGGCGAATACAATTCTTGGCAGTGGAAACATGGCTCCCATCATACTGGAGCACAGTCCAAACATGGCTCCAATGCTGACCACGTACTCGGCCACATGCCAGCCATTTATCCGAAAGACATGTGGCAGAGGAGCCTTCTCGTCCTGTTCGAAATAGGGCAGCATCATGGTCAGCACCGTGGACACTCCAAAGTAGGCCAGGAAGATCATGGCCAGCGAGACGATCACAGCAAATGGAATGGACTTCTTGGGGTTCTTAGCTTCCTCTCCAGCAGTGGCAATGCAATCGAACCCAATGAACCCGTAGAAACAAACTGCAGCTCCCTTGATGATGCCGGAAACTCCGTAGGGCATGAATCCACCGTTGCCATAGCCCTCGGGCACCTCCGATTTTGGAATGGACCAGTTGCTGCTGGAAACTGCACAAAAGATTGTTATTGTTATTGATTGATATATAAAATATTATTATTGAATAATGGTTTAATTGGTCATAAATGACCAAAACTTTAAATTTTATTATATTTAACAATTAAATAATCTTTAAAAGATTCTAACGCTTTACATTGTGGTTACCTTAGAAAAATTATAATCACACATTTTGAAATTTTAATAAGCTTACTTTACTTGTTAAAAAAGAGAAATTAATTATTATTATCAAAATATTCTTCATTGAAATTTAAAAAAACATTTAAAATAGTAACCTTAAAAGACTTTACTTCGTTAGAATAAATTTAAGTCGTATAAAAAATAATTACAATTTTGAAAACTCACCTTTGAAGAGTCCTGCGATGATCACGAACAGCACTACTCCCAGATTCAGCATGGTAAAAACATTGTTCACCCTGGTAGACTCCTTGGCTCCCACGGCAATGCCCAGGGAAAAGAGTATGGTTACCACAAAGGCGAACAGATCCGGATAGGCACCCATACCATCGATGTTGATGGGCATGTGGGTGCCCAGGAAACTGCTCATCGGATTGCCGCAAAGCTGATCGAGATAGGTGCTTAAACCCTTGACGACACTGGCAGAGCCTAACGAAAATCAATACAGTAACATCAGAATTTGTGGGCAATTAAATCAAATCAATCAGACGGCGGCGGCTCTAATTGAAAGCTTACCAATTGCGTATTCGAGAATGAGATTCCAGCCGATGAGGAAGGCGATAAACTCGCCAATGGTCACATAACTGTAGATATACGCCGATCCCGCCTTAGGAACCCGGGCTCCGAATTCCGCATAGCATAGTCCGGCGAAGATCGAGGCGATGGCAGCGATGAGGAAGCTAACGACCACTGCAGGACCCGCATACTGTTTGGACACTTCGCCAGCCAGGACATAGACACCCACGCCCAAAGTCGATCCGATTCCCAGGGCGGTGAGATCAAAGGCGGATAAGACCTTGGCCAATTTGGATTCATTCGAGTCCTCCAGGGGCTTCTTGCGTGTGAGCACGCGAAACGCATTCGTCACGCTCCAGCTGGGCATTCTGGAATAAAAATTATTAATTCATTAAACAATTATTATAATGGGTAAGTGTGCAATTGGAGCTAAGGGCTTCTGCTGAGCCGTGCAATATATTTATAACCCGCCGTACTCGATGTTTACAGAACCGACATATTAACACGTTCGCAATTTGTGGAAAGTGCCTGTGGTGGTAGGTGGGTCAAGAAATGGTGCGGAGTTGGGTTTATGGATGGGCCATAAGAAAATTAGTGGGCGTCCGTTAATGTGCGAATGTAGACAACGGTTTTACGACCACCAGGTCGCGTCAAAGCTGATCTAAATTGGAGTCTTGTGATCATCGGGAATTATCTCCGATGACTAAGAGGGGGAAATCACCATGCTACCATCTCCTTAACTAAAACAATTATCTTTTAAATTTAGGAAATTATATGTTTGATAATCTGAACAGATTTATGATGTTTGTTTCTTTAATTTTAGAAACATTAAAAAATGATAATTTTTCACATATGGGTTTATTAGTTGTGTTTGCCAATAAAATGGATGTAACCACATTTACAAATTGAAAGAATTTTTTTTGTTTGACTCATTTAGCGAGACCAAACTGATAAATAAGCTAAAGGACAAGTATGTAATAATATTAGATAGGGCATAATAGTCGAATTAAAAAAATACTATTTTAGGGGATATCTTTTGGTGATAAGAACAGAAAAAGTAATGAATAACAATTGCCACCTATACATTTCTCACCTGGTTTCTTGAAATAGCGAGTCCTTTATCAACCTTAAAACTGATCACTTATGAATTTGTTTGTCGTTGTTATCGAACTGTATTTAATATCACAAACTACAAGCCATAGTTGGTTTGCAAGGGTGAATCGAGTTTTAAAATTTGAGGGACACAAAACTTCTGTATCTGTATCTGGATGCCACTTAATTGAGTTTGGGTATTGAAATTCGCAGTTTGGAATTTGATCGAGTTGCGTCTAGCGCCGAAAAGCGTTCCACTTATTTCTGAGCGTACGCCGAACATGCCAGTGCCATTAAATAGCGAATCGGTTCTACGGCTCCGGGGGATCGTGGTGAGTTCAGATCGAACTGAAGCTTTCGCATCCTCAGGTCGGACACGAACGTGTCGGAATCACGCCTCTGACGCTGATAACGCTAATTGGTAACCCTCCTCCTCCTTCCCCACCTGAATACATAGTATTGTATATATACATCGATTGTTTATTCCCGAATGCATACCCCGGGTGGGAACTCTCGGTTTTACCGGATGACTGCGCAGGTCGATGGGCCAAGTTTACCGCAAGCCCTAATGAATTGTCGCGTTAGATTAGCGGTTCAAATAGTTGACACTTATGACTTTATTTAATTAAAAGGTAACTAGCTAAGCAGTGGCATCCTGTAAAATTAACGCAATCAATATTTTAGAAAAATGTTTATTTTTTTGCTAACTATGATATTGTGACAAGTAAAATACATATTTTTAAAACTCGCTATACGAAAACCAATATTTTTCGTAGGCCCAGTAATTTGAATACCCGATCCTCGCGGAGTGAAATACAAATAATAAGTTGGTCCGACCCTAAGAAAATATTCTCTAATGATTTTTCATATGTCGATACTCTCATTTTCTGCCAAACCAAAAGAAATGTTTATTTTATAAAAAAACATGGAAATAAAAAATAGTATCTTGCATTTCATTTAAACCGACCCTTATTATTGATTTTCTTGATGTTGTTAAATAACTTTTTAATTATTGTAAGCTTAATTTTTCGTACTGTGTATAGTTTTTTCGATGGAAGTCGTTTACTTACAAACAACTGAAAACTGCTGATATCTTGGGAAACCTTGTGATGATAAAGAAACACGAGCACCCAACAGAGCTTTGCATATTAGGTTCAGAAAAAATTGTTATTTTGAATTGAATTTTATACAAAAAGAAAACAATTATTTAAAGACACTAAATTAAAATTCGTTCTATTAGCACGTGGTAGATTATGTTTAATTTGGTTTGATTGAAATTGTTTTCGCGGGAAATGAAAAAAAGCAGCTGGAGTTTTTGTTCCAGTAAATGGAAAAAGCCAGCTGAAGTTATAGCGCCAGTATAAAAATAGTTTTACCTCCCTGCAGAGCATTTTTCAGTTGTGGTGATGGCATTTGTTTTCATACGGCACTACTAATTTGGCTTTGTTTGAGCTTTCCATTGGCATGGACGCGTGGAGTTTTGGCCATTGTTTATACGCAACTCAGCTGATACATGGGTGCTATTCGCGTCGTGTGGCCGAGAGGTGGGTGCTAAATCGTGGCTAAAATTAGCCACCGTGTTTGATTGCATTCAACGCTAATTTTAGACACTTGTTGCATGCGTGTTCTTGACATCCACTCACCCATAGTACTCGGCGAACTCCTCCATTGCTGTCATCCGAATCGATTTGATTAAATTCAATTAATACCGTGCCGCTCATCAATTTGCGGCCGCTTTCTGCTCTTCACATAAACGTTCTGCCACAAACCATGTGTTTTGGTCTCTTGACTACCGACCAGAAAATCACATTTCCACGCAACACATTGCAGCTGCCGCTCTCTCTGTGGGCCTAACTCTCTCCCATTTTCCATGGGCGTAGTTGTCAGGGATTTGCCCCATATATTGTACATATATATGTACCTACATATAATTTGTCACTTAATTCTTTGCAAAATTCTTCTTTATAATATGTAATTAAACTACGGTTTGCGTAAGTAACTTTCTGTGAGTTCAAGTTTTGCCACTTTAAGTCGTTTCAGTATTGTACTAAGAATTGGTAAAAAATCGTGTACGCAAATTTCGTTTTGAAAAATGTTTATTTATGTGTTTTAAAATAATTTCAGTCCAAGCTTTTGTTTTTCCCAAATCCCATTTTTTGGCTAAATTTAAAATCACGTCTTATTATCAAAATACGTCTCGTATTATGGTCGAAAGAGGTTTATATTTACACACATCCAAATATGTAAATTAACCATTTATGATTATGATCATTGTAAATGACAGTATGGAGCTCAAAAAAAAATCAAAAATAGTAGAGCCTTCTATAAAAAATGTTATTTCAATGTAATTTTTTTTTTGATTTTTCTGTTATCATAAAATAAATATATTGTAGAAATTAACCCATGCCTACGCCCATGTCAATCTTCCATTATTCTCAAGAAGAGTGAGAAAAACTGGGTAGTCAACATTTACGAACTAGATATGCTAGCAATATTTATATAGGCAAATAGGTGGACTGGCAACCCTGAACTGATTTAGCCGGTAAAAGGTAAAAAACCGCTCTCACATGTTGGCTCTCTTTGCGCCTTTGTTGTTGTGCTTATTTCTTCGCCCCTTATATTTCATCAGCCATAACTTCCACCCTTAACCGCATTTCTTCAAATGTTTGAGCGATGGATCATTTGTGTTTTAAACAAAAAAAAACAAAAATTCAGGGCTTGAAAGTTTTTACCTTATAATTTATTTGAGAAAACATTTTTTTTCAAATTTTAGAGCATTTTACAACAATTTTTTTTGTTAAAGAGATTTATTCTTAATTAAATTAAATGAATAATAGTATTTTTGGCAAACCATTTTTCTTCATTTGTGTTTATATGTACGATTGCCGAATCGATTAATTTATTTTGAACAAACTTATCTTATTTCTTGTAAACATTAAAATATTTTAATTCAATTTAAAATTAAGGAATCCAAAAAAAGCTGCAAGTAAAAGGGAAGACAAAACTTTTAATTCAATCAAATTTAAAAACATGTACAATCAAAAATGTATGATTTATTTATTAGTAACGTCACATTTTCACGTGCTAATCGGTAAGAGCGACGATTCTATTGATTGAATGAATCATGGCCTCATATGTGGACTCGAATTTGAATTGTTGCTTTTGGGGCAGCGGTTCAAATATAATTTAAATTAGTTCCGATTACACTAGTGTACACACAAAAAAAAAACCATGGTAACTGATTCAGTTTGAAACGATGGAGATTGTAAACACTTGTAAAGTTTATTTTACGGTAATGATTATGGATAATTAAAACTTTCTTACAGAAATCTGATTTCATAGTAACACTCTTTTTGTTTAAACCACAGTCATTTAAAAGAGTGTTACTATGAAATCAGATTTCTGTAAGAAAGTTTTAATTATCCATAATCATTACCGTAAAATAAACTTTACAAGTGTTCTCCAAATCTCTGATATTAAATTTTGGTTTGAATTTGTGGGTAATTTTTTTAAATGATTGTGGTTTTATTCTCCAAAAATCTGTGCTTAAATCTTGAGTTCAATTTTTTGTCATTTTTGTGAATGAAGTGGAAAAATTAATCAAAACTCAAACCTACTAAATAAAATTAAAGTTAGACGTGACCTTGTGGTAAATATGACTAAATATTTAAATGACTTTAAATTTTATTAGGCGATGCTAAACTTCGCTCCCTGATTGTTTCACTACTAAAACTTCAGAAAAATGTTCACACTTGATTATAATAATCCGAGCCTAACAAAGTACTCAAAAGTAAATTAAATACAGAGTAATGTCCCACTCTGTTAGTTCCAAAGGAAATATGAAAAAGTTGAGTTGTTTTTTCTGTGCTGCAGGATTTCTGCTTTTTTCTATCCTGGATGTTGTTAATTCAATGAACGGAACGGATTATTGCAAGCTAAAAAACTGTCCAGCCGACAAGAAACTGACACATATTGCATGCAATAATAAAGGGGTAAGCATTTTATTTTAAATACTGACATTTTCTGATGTTTAAAAATGTTTTTTATAAGACCAAATGTTTTCTATTTCGCAGGACTGGTCGCCACAGTGTGGAAAAAACCCAAAGATCATAACCATGACCAGGAAAGTAAAGATGTTCATCGTACGCTATCACAACACCTACCGGGATATTGTGGCCGGAACCCAATTCCACAGGTTACCCAATGCAGGTCGGATGTTGAAAATGAGGTGGAGTCAGGATCTGGCTCATTTGGCCGAACTGATGGTGAAACGCTGCGATCTAAAGCCCACTGAACACTGCTTGTCCACGGAACAGTTCCCCGCCCCGAGCTACCATGCGGTATACAACAAGTTCAAGAAGAACGAGAATGAGTTCAGGGTAGTCAGATCCCAACTGAATTCCTGGTACGATCAGTATAAGCACGTTTCTGCTCTCAGCCTTTTAGATGGAGTGTCCAGCGACAAGTAAGTATTCGTTGTCATCCGCCATGGTGCACCGTGGTGGTTTGGGTTCTTGATTATATTTTTCAGAAAGGAGATTGGACACTTCCTGAGAATGATGGTGGGTCCCAGTAACCGATTGGGCTGTGCCATGGCCAGGATCAAAAAGGACGGAACAACCCAGCAATGGCTATCCTGCCTCTACAGCTGTGCACCAAAGAAAAACCAAGCCCTGTATGAGTATTCAACCAAACCGGGAGCTTTTTGCACCACCGGGGTGGATAGAAAGTACCAACACCTTTGCAACAGAACGGAGCCTGTGGAAAACTGCACGCACTCGGAATTATTCAAGGGAGCCGTTACCAATGACACCGCATCGTTGATAAGGGGCATGATGCACAAAAAAGTGCAATCCAGATCCTGTTGGCTCTGCTATAGTTGTTGCTATTGGTGGAATTGGGCGTTTGGATATTATACGTATTCGTATACAACATATTCGTGGACGACCACGTCTACGTCCACGTCCACATCCAATAAAAATAAAAAACAAAAAGAAACTCAGTGCTGTGAGTGTGAGTGCGAGTGTGAGTGTGAAGATGACTAGACTTTGCATTGTTTTACCTGTTGAGGACAGAAATGTAAGTCAAAATATAAAAACAAAACTATGGTAAAATAAAATTCGATAAGCCAATTAAAATTTGTTTTGAAAATTCGGCGGCGTCACCCAAAACCATTTGCTTATTTTCAAATAATATGAACAAACTAAACATATTTAGTGTAAGCATTTAAATATTTTAATTAGTGAAAAATTAAAGATCCGTAATCAGATACAAATAAAAGTGAACACAGAACTTTAAATTCAATCAGATTTAAAGACAACTAAAAACAAAACAATCATACGTATTTCTTATTAACATCACAAGTGCTAATCGGTGAGAGCGACGATTTTAGTGATTGAATGAATAATATGCTTAATATGTGGGCTTGAATTTCTATTGTTGTTTTCATGGCAGTGATTCAAATATAATTTTAATAGAACACTAGTGTACAAGCAAATAAAAAAAAAAGTGGAGTTTGACCTCTTTATAAAGATAGAGATTGTAATATTTGTAAAGTTTATTTTAGGGATTACCCACGGAAGTGACTATGAATATTTACATTATTTTATTACCTTTAAGATATTTATATACCCTTGCAGGCGGTAATATAATTTCAGTCATAAGTAGGTATATGAAACTAGTCTTTCCGCTTTAAAGCTATTTATATAAAACCTAGCATAAAGACTTTGTTCTGTTTAAGGGTACCATATTAAAAATGGGGGAAAAGCGAAATTAAATTCTAATTTCATGTTTAACATATTTTCATATACTCAGAGATCTAGTATTTTTTATCAGTTTCCAAATTACGGTTTTACGTTTATAAAAACCGGACGACTGACAGCTATATGACCATGGGAACTATTGCAAAATTGTTCGAAAAATGTGTTTAAACATCGAATCAAAAT
Source organism: Drosophila carrolli (assembly GCA_018152295.1). NCBI lineage: Eukaryota > Metazoa > Arthropoda > Insecta > Diptera > Drosophilidae > Drosophila > Drosophila carrolli. Next base: position 7,969,630 of record JAECXJ010000001.1, read on the forward strand.
AAAGAATATTAATTTTTGTAACAGCTGCCATGCTATATAAATTGTTATTTTTGGCTCTAATAAGGAATCAGATTGTCTTTATGAGGTGCCAAATATTTGTTTTACCACATTATCTAGCCATTGTTTCTTCGTCACCAGATATTATTCGGTCACACCCCTAACTTACAATGCCGAACTCAAAACTCGAAGCTAATTTTAATACCGAGTATTGATTCAAACTATTAGTTCCAAGGGGAATATGAAGTTGTTTAGTTGTCTTTGCGTTGCAGTTAGCTTGCTGTTTTTTTCAAGCCTGAACGTGGTTTACTTGATGCCAGAAACGGACTACTGCCAATTAAAAAACTGCCCAGTTGACAAGAAACTACCACATATTGCCTGCAACAACAAAGGGGTATGCTTTGTAGCTTAGAAAAAAGTATTAAGTTAAAACACAGAAAGTTTAATTTTCCTTAACTCGCTAAAAGTTTATTAAAATAACGCTTTTCGATGATTTTTTACATTCAAATGTTAGTAAGCATCACTATTTATATAGTGTTTATGTTGTTTAATTGGCAGGCCTGGTCGTCACAATGCGGAAAAGACCCACAAATTGTCCCCATACCCAAGAACATAATGAATTTAATCTTGAATCATCACAACACTTATCGCGATGTTGTGGCCGGCACCAGATTCCACAGGTTGCCCACAGCGGGTCGCATGCTGAAAATGATGTGGGACTCCGATCTGGCCTATCTGGCCAAGCTCCTGGTGAAGCGCTGCGATCTCCAGCCCACTGAGCACTGCATGTCCACGGAGGTGTTCTCCGCCCCTAGCTTCCATGCGGTCTACAATAAGTTCAAGACGAACGAGGATGCCTTCAGAGTTGTTAGATCCCAGCTGAATTCCTGGTACGATCAGTACAAACACGTTTCTGCAGCCAGCTTAATTGATGGATTGTCGAATAATAAGTGAGTAATGCATATCACCCGTATATTGTGTTCCCGATAATATCCTCTCATTTCAGAACGGAAGTTGGACACTTCCTGAGGATGATGGTGGGCTCCAGTAACCGAATGGGCTGTGCCATGGCCAGGAACGAAAAAAATGGATGGACCCAGCAGTGGTTGTCCTGCCTCTACAGCTGTGCACCAAAAAAAAACTCGCTAATATACGAGTACGCTGTCAGTGCCGGAAAGTTTTGCACCACCGGAGTTGATGGCAAGTTCCAACATCTTTGCAACGAATCGGAGCCTGTGCAAGATTGCAAGAGTTCGGACCAATTCAAGGTGGTCATTACCAATGACACTGCATCGTTGATTAGGGCCATGATGAAAAACCCATCCTATTCCAGGAGTTTTATATGTCGTTACTGTTCCCTCTGTTGCAAGGTGTGGGGTTGGGTGAAAGGTGGTTGGGGTATGCTTAAGAAGAAATGGGCTTCAATTATGGGTGGCGGCGGTGGCGGAGGTGGTGGCGGTGGCGACGGTGGCGGCGGTGGTGGTGAAGAATGAATTTTACTTTTGTTTCGCCTTTGAACCTAAGAGTTATTTACAAAAAAAGCTATTAACACATGTAAATAAAAGTGTAAAGTAGTATAAACAGAATTGAAAATAACAAGAAAGGGAAGCTAACTTCGGGCGGAGCCGAGGTTGATATACCCTTGCAGAATATTCTGTAAATTATATACTCCAAAATTATTCTTAATACTCATAAAAAATCCCAACTTCCTAACTTTAAAAACACCAAAGTTATGGCATTTCCAATCGTTCAGTTATATGGCAGCTATAGGATATAGTCGGCCGATCCTTATGAAATTTGGTAAGTCGGTTTGATTGGCTAAAAATAAAACCCATAGATAATCCCAACTTCCTAACTTTACAAACACCAAAGTTATGGCATTTGCGATCAATCAGTTATATGGCGGCTATAGGATATAGTCGGCCGATCCCGGCCGTTCCGACTTATATACTGCGTGCAAAGGAAAGAAGGGTGTGGCAAAGTTTCAATTCGATATCTTTAAAACTGAGAGACTAGTTTGCGTAGAAACAGACAGACGGACAGACGGACATGCTTATATCAACTCAGGAGGTGATCCTGATCAAAAATATATATACTTTATAGGGTAATTATAATACCCTCTGCAAGGGTATAAAAACAAAAAAGAAAAGCTTACTTCGGGCGGAGCCGAAGTTGATATACCCTTACAGAATATTCTGTAAATTATATTCTCCAAAATTATTTATATGATGCATTCTTAATACTCATAAGAAATCCCAACTTCCTAACTTTAAAAACACCAAAGTTATGGCATTTCCAATCGTTCAGTTATATGGCAGCTATAAGATATAGTGGGCCGATCCCGGCCGTTCCGACTTATATACTGCGTGCAAAGGAAAGAAGGGTGTGTGCAAAGTTTCAATTCGATATCTTTAAAACTGAGAGACTAGTTCGCGTAGAAACAGACAGACGGACAGACGGACGGAAGGAAAGACGGACAGACGGACATGGTTATATCAACTCAGGAGGTGATCCTGACCAAGAATATATATACTTTATAGGGTTGAAAATGTTTTCTTCACTGCGTTGAAAACTTTTGACTGACATTATAACACATCCTCTGCAAGGGTTTCAAAACCGAATGACCATGGGAACTATTGCAAAATTGTTCGGAAAATTGAGCTATCTTCATTGTTTTTAAACATCAAAATCAAAACAAAGAATATTAATTTTTGTAACAGCTGCCATGCTATATAAACTTCGGCCTTGTTTCTTCAATAAATTTGAATTATTGATATTTTTTGCCTCTAATAAGAAATCAGATTGTCTTTATGAGGTGCCAAATATTTTGTTTACCGTATTATCTAGCCTTTGTTTTTTCGTCACCAGATATTATTCGGTCACACCCCTAACATACAATTGCAAACTCGATACTCGAAGCTAATTTAAATACCGAGTAATGATTCAAACAGTTAGTTCCAAGGGGAATATGAAGTTGTTGAGTTGTCTTTGCGTTGCAGTTAGCTTGCTGTTTTTTTCAAGCCTGAACGTGGTTAACTTGATGCCAGAAACGGACTACTGCCAATTAAAAAACTGCCCAGTTGACAAGAAACTACCACATATTGCCTGCAACAACAAAGGGGTATGCTTTGTAGCTTAGAAATAAGTATTAAGTTAAAACAACAGAATGTTTAATTTTCCTTAACTCACTAAAAGTTTATTAAAACGAGGACGGAAGCTAACTTCGGCAAGCCGAAGTTTTAATACCCTTGCAGACTTTGCCGAAATTGCTAGAAATGAAAAAGTAGCGAAAGGAATAAGGTATATTGTTCCAATGGGAGCTATAGGATATAGACATCCGATCGGGGCGGTTTTCAAACTTGATCTGCGTACACATGTTTTAAGACGACTGTGAAAGTTTCAGATCGCTAGCTTTTTAACTGAGCTCGCAAACGGTATTGAAACAGACGGACAGACGGACATGGCTATATCGACTCCCCTATTGATCCTGATCAAGAATATATATACTTTATAGGGTCGGAAACGTCTCCTTCACTGCTTTACAAACTTCTGACCAAAATTATAATACCCTCTGCAAGGGTATAAAAACAAAATCAGCTATCTAGATTTTGTAAATTCAAATGTTTGTAAGCATCACTATTTATATAGTGTTTATGTTGTTTAATTGGCAGGCCTGGTCGTCACAATGCGGAAAAGACCCACAAATTGTCCCCATACCCAAGAACATAATGAATTTAATCTTGAATCATCACAACACTTATCGCGATGTTGTGGCCGGCACCAGATTCCACAGGTTGCCCACAGCGGGTCGCATGCTGAAAATGATGTGGGACTCCGATCTGGCCTATCTGGCCAAGCTCCTGGTGAAGCGCTGCGATCTCCAGCCCACTGAGCACTGCATGTCCACGGAGGTGTTCTCCGCCCCTAGCTTCCATGCGGTCTACAATAAGTTCAAGACGAACGAGGATGCCTTCAGAGTGGTTAGATCCCAGCTGAATTCCTGGTACGATCAGTACAAACACGTTTCTGCAGCCAGCTTAATTGATGGATTGTCGAATAATAAGTGAGTAATGCATATCACCCGTATATTGTGTTCCCGATAATATCCTCTCATTTCAGAACGGAAGTTGGACACTTCCTGAGGATGATGGTGGGCTCCAGTAACCGAATGGGCTGTGCCATGGCCAGGAACGAAAAAAATGGATGGACCCAGCAGTGGTTGTCCTGCCTCTACAGCTGTGCACCAAAAAAAAACTCGCTAATATACGAGTACGCTGTCAGTGCCGGAAAGTTTTGCACCACCGGAGTTGATGGCAAGTTCCAACATCTTTGCAACGAATCGGAGCCTGTGCAAGATTGCAAGAGTTCGGACCAATTCAAGGTGGTCATTACCAATGACACTGCATCGTTGATTAGGGCCATGATGAAAAACCCATCCCATTCCAGGAGTTTTATATGTGGCTTCTGTGCCCTCTGTTGCGAGTGGTGGGATTGGGCGAAAGGTAGTTGGGGTATGCTTAAGAAGACATGGAATGTAATTATGGGTGGCAGCGGTGGTAGTGAAGAATGAATTTGATTTACAAAAAAGGGATTTAACACATGTAAAGAATACAACTGGCTGCCCAAAAAAAAATGTAAAGTAATATAAACCGAATTGAAATTAAAAACAAGAAAGGATAGCTAACTTCAGGCGGAGCGGAAGTCATATACCCTTGCAGAATATTCTGTAAATTATATTCTCCAAAATTATTTATATGATGCGCAAGTCACAACTTCCTAACTGCATAATGGTAACTGTGTTGCTAAGCTATGAACAATAATTGGTTCTAAGGGGTGTCAGGATGGGCGTGGGTTTAACTTTAACCTGCGATCTTCAGATCCAGAAATTGAATTTCTTGCCGTCCTTCTCCCCCTTCTTGCCCTTCTTGCACCCCTTGCCCTCCCCGGACTCCGAGGACCCCCTGTGCCCCTTTATGGTTCCGTTAACTTTTGGTCTGGTTATTGTTGGCGAGGAGTACGAGTACCGGGGTGATCTTCATGGCGAGGGAGTTCTATTGCTTTTATACCAGCTCTTGCACTTGGGCTTATACAAAATCATGAGATGCCACGCCTCCTCTTCAAATAGAACTTTTAGCTTGCGATATTTCTTTTATTTCGAGTACAAATGAATGATGCTGGCTAAGTATATAATTCCAAAATACCTTTTTGTTACTGAACGATTTGGTTTGAAAGTCCTTGGAGAAAATCCAATTTATGTTTACCAACACTAAAAGGTATTTACACCCTTTGTACTTGTAAAATATGTGTACTGACTAAAACTTGTTGGCTAATTACGTATAAATATGTGGTACTACTCTGTAGTACGAAACATGTTAAAAATCGGTCTTCAACAACATAAGTACTTTTAAAAGTCCTCTGCTGTTTAATAAATTTGAGCTTACCTTATACATTTTATAATCAAATATTGAAAAATAAAAACAGCTCTTAGTGAATACAGATAGAGAATTAATCTCAAAGCATTTAAAAGTATGCCACTTTTAAATGGAAATTCAAATTTAAGGTTGTGGTATTTTTCTTAATTATAAATTTTCTTATTAAACTAAATATTACAGCGTTGCTATAAACATTAAATTGTCTATACGCGGTGTCCTTAATTTAAAATCGGGATTCCTTCCTGAGCTTGGTTCCCTTTTCCTGGAACGTCGTCCTGACCTTCTTGGTCGCAGTGGATTCAGGTAGATCGAGAGTTCGAGTTCTGCAGTGATCTTCATGTCGCACGCCTCTGGGTTTATCCTCATTTGCCAAACTGTGTCAGCCGTTTTGGGCCAAAACAAAGATAATGATTTTGGCAAAACAAATAAAATTCGCAATTGTTCGCTTCAGCGCATTTGTTCAAACAGCCTAGAAAGTGAAGTGCAAATATTTACTTAAATTGCTTCTGATGTGTGAGACTATTCCGTCTATGAGATTTGGGGGGATTATATAACAGAGCGATTGAGTATAAAAGGCCATGGCGGTGTGGCTCAAATCATCAGTATCCCATCCACTGGCCATCCAACATGAGGTTCACCTGTGTTCTTTTGCTGTCCACCACGGTCGTCTGCTGTCTGCTGATCGGGCAGACCAGTGGAGCCACTCCCCCCGCCGTGGCCACCACAACCACCACGGCCACGGCCGTCACAACCACCACGGCCGCCACAACCACTGTCGCCGCGGACACCACCACCACAGCCACAGCCACAACCACGGCATCCTCGGCAACCGACAATAAGAAGATCTATGTTATACACCGTACAGGGAATACCACAAAACCAAAGGTAGTAGGTAAAATCCATGGCAGACGCAGGAAAGAAAACAGAGGCAGCAGCGAAGAAAGCGGCAAATGGAGCAAATGGGGCAAATGGGGCAAATGAGGCAACAGAGGCAGCAAGAGCGGAAAAAGCAGAAGGAGCGGCGACAGTACCCGCAACCGTAGAAATCGACGTCTCGAGTACTTCCTTGACTCCATCTAAAGGACCCCCACCACCCACTACCCACCACTCTGATCTGATCCCGATGACTACATTGACTCTTTTTTTATAGTTTTTATTTTTGATTATAATTAAGGCAAATACATAATATCGATATTAACTGGTGATGATTTTTTATGGCGATTTTTTAACCACGCACTAGCAACTAGGGATTTAAAATAATTTAAATGTTAACTTCTTTAAAAGCTTGCTAAAGACGGCTAAACTGTGCATTAAATCGATTGGGAAGCTGCGTCCTTCAGGTCATTTATCCCCATGCGGGTCAGTTCAATCTTAACAAGAGAGAACGCTATAGTCGGGTGACCCGACTATCAGATACCCGTTACTCAGGTAAAGGGAGTGCGAGGGAGATGGAGATAGAAACTTTGATCACGCATAACTTTTTAACGAATGGTCCGATTTGAAAAATTTCTTCTACATTTCGATAGGTATTGATAAACACAATAAAACTGCATTTGTACTTTTCCGAAATATTTAAATTTTTAAAATCGTATATAAGCGATTGTGGGCGTTAAAGGGGGCGTGGCACCTTTTTGAAACAAACTTGCGCTGCGTAGGAACTCCTAAAATCTACATGCAAAATGTCAATCTTCTAGCTTTTATAGTTTCCGAGATCTCAGCGTTCATACGGACAGACAGACGGACAGACGGACAGACGGACATGGCTATATCAACTCGGCTAGTGACCCTGATCAAGAATATATATACTTTATAGGGTCGAAAACGCTTCCTTCTAGCTGTTACATACTTTTGCACGAATACAATATACCCTTTTACTCTACGAGTAACGGGTATAAAAACACTCTCACTCCCAAAAGTTTTGAACCAATTTATTTAAAAATATTCAATATTACAAAATCTAAAGCCTGAACAAAAGACTTTAGATTTTAAAACTAAAATAATTTGCATTTATAAAAATCAACCAAAAAAAAACTCCCTGCCAACAACTCATAATTACCCTTTTTAATTTTCTCAGATTCAACGATTTATATGGTGCTACGATATAATTAGTCGTTTTACCAAAAACGTTGTTTAAACTAAAAGTTTTAGATAGTTAGTCTGAAAATTTTGTAACCATTTACTGCAGTATACGGCAGTTTCCGACCCCCTCATTTAATAAAATCCAGGCCAGTATCAACAATCGAGTCGCTCTCGCGATCTCACCATATGTATTTATCATAAGTCAGCGAAAAGGTGACCGCAAACTGCAGAAAGGTTACCAATTTGAATTCGTTTGTAATGCGTTAATGATAACTTTTTTGTTTTTAATTTTTTTCTGCAGAAAGGTTACCAATTTTAATTCGTTTGTAATGCGTTAATAATAACTTTTTTGTTATACCCTTGCAGAGGGTATTATAATTTCAGTCAAAAGTTTGCAACGCAGTGAAGCAGACATTTTTGACCCTATAAAGTATATATATTCTTGATCAGCAGGAGAGTCGATCTAGCCATGTCCGTCTGTCCGTCCGTCTGTCAGTCTGTCCGTCTGTCCGTCCGTTTCTGCGCAAACTAGTCCCTCAGTTTTAAAGATATCGAATTGAAACTTTGCACACACCCTTCTTTCCTTTGCACGCAGTATATAAGTCGGAACGGCCGGGATCGGCCCACTATATCTTATAGCTGCCATATAACTGATTGATCGAAAATGCCATAACTTTGGTGTTTGTAAAGTTAGGAAGTTGGCATTTTTTATGAGTATTAAGAATGCACTTCGGCTCCGCCCAAAGTTAGCTTTCCTTTTTTGTTGTAAATAAATTAGTTCAAAACTTTTGTTTTTAAGATTGAACTGAGATGCATGGGGATAAATGACCTGAAGGACGCAGCTTCCCAATCGATTTAATGCACAGTCTAGCCGTCTTTAGCAAGCTTTTAAAGAAGTTTAAATATTATTTAAATTATTTATACCCGTTACTCGTAGAGTAAAAGGGTATATTGTATTCGTGCAAAAGTATGTAACAGCTAGAAGGAAGCGTTTCCGACCCTATAAAGTATATATATTCTTGATCAGGGTCACTAGCCGAGTCGATATAGCCATGTCCGTCTGTCCGTCTGTCTGTCCGTCTGTCTGTCCGTCTGTCTGTCTGTCTGTCTGTCTGTCCGTATGAACGCTGAGATTTCGGAAACTATAAAAGCTAGAAGATTGGCATTTTGCATGCAGATTCTAGGAGTTCCTACGCAGCGCAAGTTTGTTTCAAAAAGGTGCCACGCCCCCTTTAACGCCCACAATCGCTTATATACGATTTTAAAAATATAAATATTTCGGAAAAGTAAAAATGCAGTTTTATTGTGTTTATCAATACCTATCGAAATGTAGAAGAAATTTTTCAAATCGGACCATTCGTTTAAAAGTTATGCGTGATCAAAGTTTCAATCTCCATCTCCCTCGCACTCCCTTTACCTGAGTAACGGGTATCTGATAGTCGGGGTACCCGACTATAGCGTTCTCTCTTGTTTAAATCCCTAGTTGCTAGTGCGTGGTTAAAAAATCGCCATAAAAAATCATCACCAGTTAATATCGATATTATGTATTTGCCTTAATTATAATCAAAAATAAAAACTATAAAAAAAGAGTCAATGTAGTCATCGGGATCAGATCAGAGTGGTGGGTAGTGGGTGGTGGGGGTCCTTTAGATGGAGTCAAGGAAGTACTCGAGACGTCGATTTCTACGGTTGCGGGTACTGTCGCCGCTCCTTCTGCTTTTTCCGCTCTTGCTGCCTCTGTTGCCTCATTTGCCCCATTTGCCCCATTTGCCCCATTTGCTCCATTTGCCGCTTTCTTCGCTGCCTCTGTTTTCTTTCCTGCGTCTGCCATGGATTTTACCTACTACCTTTGGTTTTGTGGTATTCCCTGTACGGTGTATAACATAGATCTTCTTATTGTCGGTTGCCGAGGATGCCGTGGTTGTGGCTGTGGCTGTGGTGGTGGTGTCCGCGGCGACAGTGGTTGTGGCGGCCGTGGTGGTTGTGACGGCCGTGGCCGTGGTGGTTGTGGTGGCCACGGCGGGGGGAGTGGCTCCACTGGTCTGCCCGATCAGCAGACAGCAGACGACCGTGGTGGACAGCAAAAGAACACAGGTGAACCTCATGTTGGATGGCCAGTGGATGGGATACTGATGATTTGAGCCACACCGCCATGGCCTTTTATACTCAATCGCTCTGTTATATAATCCCCCCAAATCTCATAGACGGAATAGTCTCACACATCAGAAGCAATTTAAGTAAATATTTGCACTTCACTTTCTAGGCTGTTTGAACAAATGCGCTGAAGCGAACAATTGCGAATTTTATTTGTTTTGCCAAAATCATTATCTTTGTTTTGGCCCAAAACGGCTGACACAGTTTGGCAAATGAGGATAAACCCAGAGGCGTGCGACATGAAGATCACTGCAGAACTCGAACTCTCGATCTACCTGAATCCACTGCGACCAAGAAGGTCAGGACGACGTTCCAGGAAAAGGGAACCAAGCTCAGGAAGGAATCCCGATTTTAAATTAAGGACACCGCGTATAGACAATTTAATGTTTATAGCAACGCTGTAATATTTAGTTTAATAAGAAAATTTATAATTAAGAAAAATACCACAACCTTAAATTTAAATTTCCATTTAAAAGTGGCATACTTTTAAATGCTTTGAGATTAATTCTCTATCTGTATTCACTAAGAGCTGTTTTTATTTTTCAATATTTGATTATAAAATGTATAAGGTAAGCTCAAATTTATTAAACAGCAGAGGACTTTTAAAAGTACTTATGTTGTTGAAGACCGATTTTTAACATGTTTCGTACTACAGAGTAGTACCACATATTTATACGTAATTAGCCAACAAGTTTTAGTCAGTACACATATTTTACAAGTACAAAGGGTGTAAATACCTTTTAGTGTTGGTAAACATAAATTGGATTTTCTCCAAGGACTTTCAAACCAAATCGTTCAGTAACAAAAAGGTATTTTGGAATTATATACTTAGCCAGCATTATTCATTTTTGCTCGAAATAAAATAAATAGCACTTTGGCACCGTTTCTGTGACAGCTATGTGATATTGTTGTCCGGTTTTGACAAAACTAAAAGCGTAATTCTGATATAGTAAATAATTACTAATTCGCAAAGGAATATTCTAATAAATAGAAAAACAGCAAAATAAAATATAAAACCCATAGAAAATTCCAACTTCCTAACTTAACAAACACCAAAGTTATGGCATTTCCGATCAATCAGTTATATGGCAGCTATAAAATATAGTGGGCCGATCCCGGCCGTTCCGACTTATATACTGCGTGCAAAGGAAAGAAGGGTGTGTGCAAAGTTTCAATTCGATATCTTTAAAACTGAGGGACTAGTTTGCGTAGAAACAGACAGACGGACAGACGGACATGCTTATATCAACTCAACTGATCAAAAATATATATACATTATAGGGTCGGAGATGTCTCCTTCACTGCGTTGCACACTTTTGACCATATATAGCCGACAAGAAACTGACACATATTGCATGCAATAATAAAGGGGTAAGCATTTTATTTTAAATACTAACATTTTCTGATGTTTAAAAATGTTTTTTATAAGACCAAATGTTTTCTATTTCGCAGGACTGGTCGCCACAGTGTGGAAAAAACCCAAAGATCATAACCATGACCAGGAAAGTAAAGATGTTCATCGTACGCTATCACAACACCTACCGGGATATTGTGGCCGGAACCCAATTCCACAGGTTACCCAATGCAGGTCGGATGTTGAAAATGAGGTGGAGTCAGGATCTGGCTCATTTGGCCGAACTGATGGTGAAACGCTGCGATCTAAAGCCCACTGAACACTGCTTGTCCACGGAACAGTTCCCCGCCCCGAGCTACCATGCGGTATACAACAAGTTCAAGAAGAACGAGAATGAGTTCAGGGTAGTCAGATCCCAACTGAATTCCTGGTACGATCAGTATAAGCACGTTTCTGCTCTCAGCCTTTTAGATGGAGTGTCCAGCGACAAGTAAGTATTCGTTGTCATCCGCCATGGTGCACCGTGGTGGTTTGGGTTCTTGATTATATTTTTCAGAAAGGAGATTGGACACTTCCTGAGGATGATGGTGGGTCCCAGTAACCGATTGGGCTGTGCCATGGCCAGGATCAAAAAGGATGGAACAACCCAGCAATGGCTATCCTGCCTCTACAGCTGTGCACCAAAGAAAAATCAAGCCCTGTATGAGTATTCAACCAAACCGGGAGCTTTTTGCACCACCGGGGTGGATAGAAAGTACCAACACCTTTGCAACAGAACGGAGCCTGTGGAAAACTGCACGCACTCGGAATTATTCAAGGGAGCCGTTACCAATGACACCGCATCATTGATAAGGGGCATGATGCACAAAAAAGTGCAATTATACGTATTCGTATACAACATATTCATATTCATCCACATCCACGTCCACATCCAATAAAGCGAAAAAAGTTGAAAGTAAATGTGAATGTGAGTGTGAGGTGGAGTGTGACTAGACTTTGTATTTGTTTTACCTGCTAAGTTAAGAAATGTGTGTAAAAAACGATGGTCAAAATAAAATTCGATAAACAAAATAAAACTATGTTTTGTACATCCTCCTGAAAGTTTTAAGTAGTCGGGGCCTCAAATACTTTCGAGTTCCGAAAAGTATGCAACGATCGCCAATCTACCAGAATTTAGTTAAGAGCTACCGATCTCTCTTTCCTTCTCTTTCAATACCACCCACACTAAAGCTGGTTTGATGTTAATTTGAAGGGGATATATATTAACCGGTAACTGGCTTTTAAAGCAGTAACAAATTATTTTCAGTTGTCGGTCAGTTACTCACCGCACTTCGAGTCCGGCGGATCTGAGATCAGAACACGGAATACAATAAAACCCGATCGCGAATATCTGTGAGTGGTTTTAGCATGCACGAATTTAGCTGATAAGCCCATTGTTGTTCGGATTCCTTTTATTCTCTTTCGGGGAACATGTTTATTTGTCTGTCTCTGGCGATAATAAAAGTGTGTGAACAGAATTAAATGATTCGGCAATATACATACATACGAGCCCAATAATCAAATACGATTTCGGCGATTGTATTTATTGGCTTGGAGCTGAAAACAATTAAAGGCAATAAATAAGCTTATTCTAAAAACGGTTAAGAATAAATTACTAAGTGTGTACTTAAAATTATTATTATAATTGTGTACTCTGGACGTGTTTAATAAATGACATATAATAAACACTTGTAATATTGTACTGAAACGATTTAGTGCTCCTAAAATTGTTTTTGTTTGGAATGAAATGTTTAAGCTATATGGTTTAGTTTAGGTGATAATTTATGTAATTTTTTGAGCACTTTAGATAAAGGCTTTGCATTGGTAGAGTGCAAGTATATTCTCAAGCCAAAGTTTCATTTTTGCAGTGATCACACACAATTTTATATTTAACTAATTCCCAGCCTCATCTCATTTGCATTTATTCGTAATTGTTGTGGGAACCAAACACTTTAACGCCCAATTTATTGAAAACATAGCCGTAAATGGCTATTGTCGAGATGTCCGTTTTCAGTTATCAGTTGTTTTATTTATTCAATTTATTTATATAAGCTTCAAAGAAACAGCTAAACTGTAAATTTCCGAAAATTAACTATTAAAAACTCCATAAAATAGGTTAAATCTGGAGTCATTATATTGCTAATATATCCGGAACGGTCTGACGAGCTCATCCATCATTCACTTGTCGCCCATTCGGTATGTTAATTTTTGAAATGCTTATTTGCACTAATTCCCATTTGTTTGTTTTTAGTATCTGTCCCACATCTTCCTCACTCCATTTACGGCGATGTCAACGCATCTGGGTAAATTCAGCAGTATTGCCTCGTTGTTAACTGCTGGATTAGTTTTTTGTATTGCCTTATCCAGTTCTCTGACCGCCACATCTGAAAGGCCTAATATCATCATTATAATGGCCGATGATCTCGTGAGTCTAATGCGATGTTTTATAGTTTTAAATACGATTGGCTGTGATATACCGACAGGGTTTCGACGACGTAAGTTTCCGCGGCAACAACAACTTCCTCACACCCAACATCGATGCTCTGGCATATAGCGGAGTGATCCTGAACAATCTATATGCCGCCCCCATGTGCACGCCCAGTCGGGCTGCTCTTTTGACTGGCAAATACCCAATTAATACAGGCAAGTCATTGATCAGTTGGTAGAATGTGAAGTTAAAAGAAAGACAAAAGATAAACCATTTAAAACGATGACGGAAGCTAACTTTGGCAAACCGAATAATAATACCCTTGAAGACTTTGCCGAAATTGCCAAAATTGAAAAAGTAGCGAAAGGAATTAGGTATACATAAAAAAACTAGTTTTATGTCAAGAGCTTTTATACTGCAAAAATGTCATATAAAAGGGATATTTTCGCAGCCTTTAACAAATTTTCCTACGGAAGCGAGCGCTTTTACCCTGATCAAGATATGTGTAAATAAATAAGACTTGAAAAAATTTATTTTAATAGCTTACACACTGCGCGAAATATTCTGAAAAATATCAAATTTGGACCGATTTCACCCTATTGTTCCTATCGGCACGCACTTTTACCCTGATCAAGGTATGCATAAAAAAATAAGATTTGGAAAGATTCATGTCAATAGCTTTTACACTGCTCGAAATATCCTCCATTCTTGCAAGTTATATCCGACTGTTCCTATGAGAGCTATAGGATATAGACGTCCGATCGGGGCGGTTTTTAAACTTGATCTGCGTACACATGTTTTAGGTGAAAGTTTTAAGATCGCTAGCTTTAAAACTGAGCTCGCAAACGGTATTGAAAAAGACGGACAGACGGACGGATCAAGAATATATATACTTTATGGGGTCGGAAACGTCTCCTTCACTGCGTTACAAACTTCTGGTCAAAATTATAATATCCTCTGCAAGGGTATAAAAATCAATTAAGAAAAGATTTGTTGATTTATCACATGATACACTCACGAATGGTTCATATATTAATTAGGAAATTCATTTTATGAACCTTAATTATAAGTTATATCTGTGCTTCAGGTATGCAGCATTATGTGATCGTGAACGATCAGCCCTGGAGTCTTCCGCTGAACGAGACGACCATGGCAGAGGTTTTCCGGGAAAATGGCTATCGGACTAGTCTCCTGGGAAAGTGGCACTTGGGAATGTCGCAGCGCAATTTTACACCCACTCAACGAGGATTCGATCGCCACTTGGGCTACCTTGGAGCATATGTGGATTATTACAGCCAGACTTATGAACAAACAGTGAGAAACCCATATATTTTTAGCTAACCCCATATTTACAAGATTCATAAAGCTGCCAAAAAGTAGACCATTCTCTTTCTGAAATCAGGGCATTTTTATGGTTTCAAACAATTTCAAGAAGAATGAAAGGTCCAAAAATGTGTAAAACTAATGCCTGGACTTTATTTATCAATGCATATTATTTGATTTTAATAAGGTTTCTAATGTCATCTTTTTTTCTTCAGTTGTTAAATATATTAATAATGTTTCGATAATATAATATTACTGATTCTTTTTTGCTTAGAACAAAGGCTACAATGGCCACGATTTTCGCGACAATCTGAAGGCCACCCACGAGCAGGTGGGTCAATATGTCACCGATGTGCTCACCGATGCCGCTGTCCAGGAGATCGAGGATCAGGGATCGAAAAACAATAGCCAGCCACTCTTTTTACTTTTGAGTCACCTGGCTCCGCACGCGGCAAATGATGATAGTCCAATGCAGGCACCTGAAGATGAGTTGGCGCAATTTGGATATATTCAAAATGAGACCCATCGTTACTATGCGGCGATGGTGTCTCGAATGGACAAGAGTGTGGGAAAGGTCATAGACGCCCTTGCCAGACAGGAAATGCTCCAAAACAGCATCGTGCTCTTCCTTTCTGATAATGGTGGGCCAACTGAAGGACAGCACTCCACCACCGCCTCCAACTATCCATTAAGAGGGGTAAGTCAAATTCAATTAATTAATTTGCATTCAAAAAATAACTACCATCAAAAGCAGTAATAAAATGTTTATTTTTAAGAAGTTATGAGAACGTTCACATAAGTCCATCGATAGATTCTAACAAAACTTTAAAAACCTTCGATTCCATAAGCAATAACACAATATTTTGAAAATGACTTCTGTATATTAACTTTAACATTCATCACCACTCTATCTTCTTTAATTTATTATAAAAATATTTGTTTGTCTAAAATGGTAAATTTGCCCAAATTAAAAAAACTTAATACTTAACAATCTATTTTCGTTTTTTTCAGAGAATGTTTGTTATCTAATACACATTATGATAAACATATAAATATTTTTGAATGGTCAGTTCGCAATATAGAACGCTTGTGGGGCAATATTAATATATAATCTCAAATTCGGAATATGTCTGATAGCAATTTCTCTGGAAATGACTCTTTAATAACTCCATTTAATGTTAAATTTTTTTTAATTCCAGCAAAAGAATTCCCCATGGGAGGGCGGCCTGCGATCCTCGGCGGCCATTTGGAGCACTGAGTTCGAGCGCCTGGGCAGCGTATGGAAACAACAGATCTACATTGGCGACCTGCTGCCCACGTTGGCGGCTGCGGCTGGAATATCTCCGGATCCGGGGCTCCGCCTGGATGGCTTGAACCTCTGGTCGGCCCTCAAGTACGGATACGAGTCGGTGGAGCGTGAGATTGTCCACGTGATCGATGAGGATCTGGCGGAGCCCCATCTGTCCTATACGCGTGGCAAGTGGAAGGTAATTAACGGCACCACCAGTGGGGGCATTTACGACGGCTGGCTGGGTCGAAGGGAGACCAGCGAGGAGGATCCCCGTTCCGGGGACTACGAGGATCTCATACGGAACACTAGTGTCTGGCAGCAGTTGCAGCTGGTTTCCGCCGGGGAGCGCAACATCAGCGAGCTGAGGGATCAGGCCAGGATCGAGTGCCCGGAACCTGCGACTGGCATCAAGCCCTGTTTGCCCCTCCAGGCACCCTGTCTCTTCGACATCGAGGAAGATCCCTGCGAGCAGAGCAACTTGTATGAGGAGTATCGAAATACGACTATCTATCTGGACCTCTGGCAGCGAATCCAACAGTTTGCCAAGGAGGCCCATCCTCCTAACAATAAACCATCGGATCCGGATTGCAACCCCCGGTTCTACCATGATGAGTGGACCTGGTGGCAGGACGAACAGGCCTCCAGTTCGGGGACCACGGGGCGGATGAAAATCGTTACCTTTTTTCTTGGATTCGCCTTGACAAGTCGGTGGTTTCTCTAAATTTAAGATAAGCGTAAGTAAAGAAAATATGGTGCATTGATTATAAAATATGAAATCAGATGATTTCCCAGAGTAATTTGTAAAATAAAATATACTCAATTTTTTATAAAATTATTATTTCAATAATTGGAAGCTATGCCGTTAATGAATTGCCTACAACGATATTATCTAAATTGAAGTTACTAAAAAATAAATATATTTTTTCATTTCTTTTCAGAATCAATACCAACAATTAAACTCCTAAGTTTTATCCTATACTGTAATAGTAATATGCTAGTTCTAAATAATCATATTTTGATGTAACCAGTGGTTTTTTCTAGACAACTCACTGTTAATCGACAGTTTAGAGCAAACCAATTTAGATAATTTATAGCTTTAGTTTGACCAAACCGTAATCGTATCTGACTAATGTCTTTATAGCTCCAGTGTCAAATAGGCTATCCCCTTTTCTATCTTATCGATCACTTCTGCGAAAGCTGATAATTGCAAAACCCCCTTTAAATCAATTGAAAAATCAACGGAAGAGATCTTTGTCAATCAAAAGGGTTTACAAAGTATTTAACGGAAATATTATATAATTTGGGGGTTTAATTAATTTTATGATACTGTAGGTTAGTGTAGTATAAATTCCTGTGAAAACACGATAAGATCTTTGGTTTGAGATTTGTGTTGGTAAACAATATTCGCTGGCTGTTGATTTTTTTGTAACAATATGAAATGTTGATAAACACTGTCAAATTATATTGATTGACTTATTTATATTTAGTTATGAAATAATCTATTAAAGATTATTTAATGTTGTTTAAATAAACTGCTAAAATCTTTTATTAAACTTCGTTTTTTTATTTTTTTGCTTTCCATCATTATGAGAAGAAACAAACCCTGTGAAGGATTTCATTATATTTATTATTTAAGCTAATATTATTATTGTGTGTTATATTATATTTTACCAGTTAAGCTTTTCTTTAAGCTCCGGGCATACATTTTAGTTAAAACGGCCCTCAACAAACATTTTCCCAATCTAAAAAATTTGTATTCCGAGTTAATCACAATGTTTTATATTTGATTTTGTTAAATTTTATATTGGAAAGTAAACTTGTATAGTTTAATACATAAGTCATGTATTAAGAATATTTCAAGTGCATTGTAAATTTTTTCCCACCTGTGTAAGGTAATAGACACAAGATTTTTCAAATAAATTATGTTTTATTTATTTTTAGAGGGAATCTTAGAATCCGTACTATTGTTTTCCTAGTCTTTAATAGTAGAGGGTTCCATTGACCTTGGGTTGGGCCACCAGCACCTCGTATTTGTCGAATTTACGTAGGGACAGGGACTCGTGCTTGATGATGCACGTCTTCTGGCTGCTGAGGAGAAGGGTGCCGATCAGGTATCCTGCATCGGCCCTTGCCCGGCAGAAGAACGACAGCTCATTTTTGCTCGTAGTGCCGGCGGCAACGAGTCCCTTCTCGAATAACCCATCGAAACTCCTCACCCAGACGTAGTTCACATTGCGCTCAGCCACCAGGAAGTCATATACAAGGAGTTTCGAGGAGGCGGTGGGGGTGTTGAAGTAAGCAGTGCCGGTTTCCACAACAACACGAGCGGGCAGGACATCATTAAGGTACTTCACACGGCCCACATAGGTGTTGTAGCCATAGGGATCGAATCCACCCAAAATTGCATTTTCGGGAACGGCGTACGACAGGTTTCCAGCCTTCCACACGTGCACGGTATCTGCAGAAATACAAAGTATTACTTAGCATTCAGATAAGCCTCCTTTATCTATATTCCTCACCATATGCCGAAGGAACTGCGTAAACCACTGCGAACAGGGCCAAAACCAATGAAGCAACTTTGTACATCTTGACGGGCTGATTGATTCGCTTTGAGTGTCTGGCCAACAATTTAACTGCTTTTATAGTCCCTCCTTATCTTCGGACTTCTATTTCACTTATCGCTATCGGAGATTGGTATTGATAGCATCGGATTCGGTGACTAACCTAAGACTTTCGCCTCGCAGTTTTATTGCTCCCTCGAAATTCAGATATCTGGAATTAAAAAAAGCCCCTTTGGTGTTATTTCATAAGTTTAGTTTATTGTATAATCTTTTAATACGTTGACTATTAAAGAAAATTCCCAAATAAAAATAAGAATATATTAACATTACCCCTTTAGTTTGGAATAAAACGTAATATTTTATAAAAATTAAATTTTTGTGTAAATTTCATTTTATAGTTAGATAAGTAATTTTATATATAATCTTGCAAGCTTAAATTTTAAAATTTTAATTTTCCGGTTATTGTAAAACTAATGTAGAAGGCGCACCTGAAGTCTAAACAATTCCGAAGAATCAAAACATATGCCTACCATGTTTATACCCTTGCAGAGGGTATTTTAATTTCAGTCAATTTTAGTTATTATTTCAGCTTGCATCACAGTAAATTTGATATTTCCGACCTTCTAAAATATATATGTATATTCTTAATTACCCTCACTAGTAGAGTAGATCTAGTCATGACCGTCTGTCATTTCGATTTATAGAATATTTTATTTTTGTAATAGCTGCAAGGGTACATAAACATTAACTTGCTGAAGTTTTGTTCCTTTCTTGTTTGTTTTATATATAACAAGAAAGGAAAGCTAACTTCGGGCGGAGCCGAAGTTGATATACCCTTGCAGAATACTCTGTAAATTATATTCTCCAAAATTATTCATATGACGCATTCTTAATACTCATAAAAAATCCCAACTTCCTAACTTTAAAAACACCAAAGTTATGACATTTCCAATTGTTCAGTTATATGGCAGCTACAGGATATAGTCGGCCGATCCTTATGAAATTTGGTAGGTCGGATTGGCTGGCCAAATATAACACCCATAGAAAATGCCAACTTCCTAACTTTACAAACACAAAAGTTATGGCATTTCCGATCAATCAGTTATATGGCAGCTATAGGATATAGTCGGCCGATCCTTATGAAATTCGGCATGTGGGATTGATTAGCCAAATATAAAACCCATAGAAAATCCCAACATTCTAACTTTACAAACACCAAAGTTATGGCATTTCCGATCAATCAGTTATATGGCAGCTATAGGATATAGTCGGCCGATCCCGGCCGATCCCGGCCGTTCCGACATATATACTGCGTGCAAAGGAAAGAAGGGTGTGTGCAAAGTTTGAACTCGATAGCTTTAAAACTGAGAGACTAGTTTGCGTAGAAACAGACAGACGGACAGACGGACAGACGGACAGACGGACATGGCTATATCAACTCAGGAGGTGATCCTGATCAAGAATATATATACTTTATAGGGTCGGAGATGTCTCCTTCACTGCGTTGCACACTTTTGACCAAAATTATAATACCCTCTGCAAGGGTATAAAAATGATATACCTAAAAACTAGGAGAAATTAGCCCAAATTTGTTAACAAGACAAAGCAATTAGGAACACAAAAGAAATTTATCTGATCAAGAAATATGTATTTTATCTGCTAGCACTCAGTGTACAATGTTTCGATCTATAGAACGTGTGGTTGCAAAGCAACTACATGGCGCTTTCTGACCAGGATTTCGTAATTGGCCGAGTGAGAGAATAACCTATTTGGCACCATTTTGAAAGGGTGAGTCGATGCTTGGATGACCAACTCCATTTGACGACCATTTGTACAGCTTTTTCTGCTTTTGGGGCAAATGTTCTCGTATTGTAAATCATTTTTCGGGGTTTACTCATAGATTAGATATTTGGTTAGTTTGACAATTCTTAGTAAATTTAGTTTTGACATAGTAAATTCTAGAAGAATTCCTGTAATTAAAGTCCCCTTGACGTGTAGTGTTAGAAAGCCTCTTTAAAAATTATCTGTATAAATATAAAATATTTAATTCATTACTTACATATTCAGAATACAGGGTTAAATAAATTATAAAATAAGTTGGTCGTTTGCATTTAACTTTCAGACTTGTTTGCATGCTAACAGACATGACAGTTAATGCTGATGAAAAAGTTGTAGGCTTGTAAGCTTAAGTTTTTTAACTTACTTATTTCCTCTCTTCCTAAAAATAAAAGCAGATTTGGCCTTAAATCAAGGTTTTTTTTTTAAGCTTAAAAAATATTACAAAAAAAAATAATTCGGTAATGACAAATTCAAATTCTGATTGACTGCTATAGTCTAACTGCCTTAAAACAAAAAACCGAACGAATTACTTAGCTAAAAAGATAATAAAAACAGCAATTACTATTTGTAATCCATTTTTATTGGGACTAGAAATGTCAAGAAAATATGCTTAAAACATTTTCTTTCTGTTGTTTAAAAATATTTGTAAAATATAAAAACTAATTTGACTGATAGACTTTAACAAAGATTCTATCCCAACCATCATCAGAAATCCATTATGAATTTATGTTGCTACCAAAGAAAATAAATAAATGTTCAAGATATGTTTTCGCTCAATAAATAGGTAATTTATTATGTAATATTCAGTGGGCGATGTACCCATCTACAAAAGGAGTGAAGGCAGCCACACGGCGCTCCCTGACGAGGATCTCGTACTTGTCGAACTGGCGGAGTGGCAGGTTCTCGTACTGGACGATGCACATCCGTTTGGCGAGGTAAAGGGTTCCAATGAAGAGACCCTCGTCGCAACGGACACGGCAGATGAAGACACGATCGTTGGAGGAGTTGGTTCCCACGGATACGGCGTTCTTTTCTCGGTAGCCATCGAAACTGCGGATCCAATGATAGCTGACGGTGGCATTGGACACCAGGACCTCATAGCTTGAGCCTTGGTAGCCGTAACTGTCCGTGTTGAAGGTGGCCTTTCCCAATTCCGGGACAACTCTAGCGGGCAGAATGTTACTGCTGTAAGTCACACGACCCACGTAGTTGTAGTAGCCACTGGGATCGAAGCCACCGAGAACCGCTTCATCCGGCAGATCCATGGTCTTGTCCAGGAGCACCCACTTGTCCTCGTTGCTGTAGAATCCTCCCTGGATGAGAGTCGCCAACTGGACGACGACTACGGCCACAATAACAATGCTCTTGGTTGGGAACATGTTTCGATTGTTGACTGAAGAAGTGTTGTGGCCATCACCATCTGGTAACAGCTTTTATAGGTCCCAAGTGGTCAAGATTTCAGATAAGATTTTAAAGGGGGGTAACTTAGGCGATTAGATAGTTTACTACTTCACAGGATTGATGATTAACACTCATAAGTTTTGTGGTGATTTATTTGCAGAGCTCCTGGAATGGAAGTCCCCTTACAATAAGTTTTGTGCAATTTGATTACTTACTTATCATTACAAGAAAGTTTTACTTAATTAAAAAATAACTTTGTAGATATGCGTACAGTATTTTTCGGAAACTTAAATTATATTTTTTAAGAAATATATATATATTTTTTTAAATTTGCAGTACCTAAACGATTTTTATAATAAAGGCCCTTAAATACTAAGTACATTTTAACCATAAGTTTTTTAAAATTTAATTGGAATTTGTTATAACAATTTGTGGAACCCCGCGAACATTAATCTTGACAAGGAAAAGTTGAACAACTTTTAATTATTTGTTAAAAAACATTAAATTCAATAAAAAGTGTCTAAAGCAAAATGTTTAATATTGTTTATTAAATACTGTAATATTTAAGAAAACATTTCCTGAAAAATAAATAGTTGGATTACACATATGTGGCAAATTCTGAGCTAATTAACCTTCAAAACCTGGCACAAAAATCGACAAGGCCAATACTGTACGGAATCAATGCTAGAATACAAATATATTTAATTAGAGTGCAAAAACCCGTTTG
Source organism: Drosophila carrolli (assembly GCA_018152295.1). Lineage (NCBI taxonomy): Eukaryota > Metazoa > Arthropoda > Insecta > Diptera > Drosophilidae > Drosophila > Drosophila carrolli. Next base: position 7,992,255 of record JAECXJ010000001.1, read on the forward strand.
TGGCTAATCAACTGAGCCATCTTATCAAAGAAACAGCTATAAAAACCCCGACCTTAGTCAACAATCAAAGTAAAGCCTTAGTTGGAAGGTTTGGTCCCTTTAAAAGTTCGGTAATCTTTGCTTTTACTTTGTATATCTGCCTTTGTAATACCACATTTTGCTTTTGCTTTTATAGCAGTGTTTCGTTGGCGGTTTTATAGCAGACTGCTTGGACTTTCATGCGATTATTTTTCGCGCACGTTTCGTGACGTCACAGTCGTCGGAGTACGAGAAAACGTTGTCACTTTAAAAGCGCCAAAAGCCAGCGGAGCGTTTAGTCGAGTGGAGAAGCCGCTGGGGGAAGGATCACCGACGATCACCCAGCATCGTTGAAACCTTCAGCTGATTCCGGAAAAACAGTTAAGTGATAAGTGTTAAAAAGGTTAAGATACTAAGTTGCAAAGTTAAAACACAAGACATGTATGAGAATCAGAAAATAGTATTCATATTGGTATTCCGTTAAAACGAAACAAAGATTAATAAAGTTAAGTTAACCAACAAATTTAGCAGTTTAAAGTAAAAGTCGTCTTAGTTAATGTGGTTTATATATCCGTTTCAAAAATGCAATCTTATTACCTGTAAAATAAATAATAATTATAATTAGCTAATCAAAATAAAATGTAATTAATATATAACTTAAAACAATAACTAACAATGCTAACTAACATATTGTGTTCTGAACCAGTTTGTTGCTTCGCTAAACACACCTTTATATGAATTAAAAAAGTCTCTGTATTTATAAAGTCATTAAAAACAGCGCAGTCTTTTGAAGTGATATTACAGAACACTTGGGAAAAAAGATAACGACAAACATAAAAGCTTAATAAATTTAAACGATTACGCTTTTAGGAATTCCACAATGAAAAATATTAAAAATATATAGAACCGAATTGTCAAAAATGTTAGGCTATAGACAGGAAATTATAATTCATTTTAAAAAAATTTACAAATTCGGAGCGGATATAGTTTCATGATGATTACCTTAATATTTTAAAAATGCACATTTTAATTTTATACTCAAAATAATTTTATTTCTGACTAAACCGTGACCCAGACAAAAAAGATAGAAAAATTGTTGGGATCAGCTCATCAACTTTTGTTAATTTTTCTCTCCTTATGTCTTTTACACAAAAATTAGCTTTTCACAATTCCTCGATGAAGTCTTGCCACATGTTTTTAGTTGGCCAACAGTAATTGTAATTAGCTAGCATGGTTGTGGTTGAACCTTATGGGCAAAGTGACAATCCTGAAAGTTTCCAAATTGGAAAGATTTCTCAGCTTATTGAAATAAACCTGTTTTGTCTGGACGGGGGACTTAAACTTAAGAACCTTTCATTGATGTACGATGATCTGATTACATAATATGTGTTTAAGCAAGGTCACGATATTAACAACCTGTGAAGGTTATCACCTGACAGCTGGGAGTTCCCATTCTCATTCACATTCCAATGTCGTGACTGTGATTTCTATCCCGTGCGCACGACACTTTTATTTCCACCCAAATTATGCAGCATTATTAACACATTTAAACTTGTCAAAAATGCTAAAACAATTGCACAGATCATAGATTTTTACGACATATCTTGCTTATCTGTCTGGATTTCATTATTGCCACGTTTTTTATGGGCTATTGCGACAATTAAGCCACAGTTTTAGCCAAGATAAAAAGAAATTAAACTCTTCACTGCGAGGGTAATTCAAGTACAAGTATTCAAGTGTTAGTGTTTTGCGTTTTATATAATGCCTTAACAATTGTTGCTAAATAGCAACGAAATAAAACGACAACACTTGCGGGAATGGTTGAATGAACTTTTCGGCCACATGCCACACTCTGCATTGGGATAGGTCAAGAGGGAAGTGGTTGGGGCAGCACCTGTGGACGACGGCAGATTGAAGATTGTACAATTGCCAATTATGGCGCTGAAAATTCGGCAGATACCGCCTAGATGTGCAGCATTATAATTAAATCAGTTACATGCTGGCATTTCAACATACTTATTACCAAAAACGAACAGGAGCTTCACAACAAGCGGCTGTGCTCACTCTTAAGAGAGGAAGTTTGAAATGGAATAATGTAAGCTTATGTATCTTTTCCTATCTTTTAAACACAGCCCCACACAATTTGATTTTGGGAAAACTCTTTCTTTAATTTCAAGATAATAAAAAAAAGAAACCTTAAAACTGGTTTCTTTTACACTTTTTTGAAATAAAAACGAAATCAATTGCGATAAACATATGGGTTAATTATAAATAAAAATGTTCGGAAATAAAAAAACAAGTTGTAAAACTTAAGAAAATTGAAAAATATTGAAAATCCAAACTAGCACTAAGACTCTAATATTTAATTTTATTAATTTAATTTATTCTTATTTGAATTTTATTATTTAGGTCCAGGAATTGCGAATTTTACGATCGTACGAAACTGAGGTTCTTAGTTTATTAACAATGTTGGGAACAATCCATGGTCTGCTGGTAGTGAGTGCCATCCTCAGCCTGGCAAATGGATCTGGATATTCCACAAAGCCAAACATAGTTATAATACTGATCGATGATATGGTGAGTAGTTGTTCGGAATTAATAAATACTTTTTAAATGGACTTGATAAAAACCAACGACTAAATAAATACTATATTTCCAGGGTATGAATGATGTGAGCTTCCATGGCTCAAATCAGATCCTCACCCCAAATATTGATGCCCTGGCTTACAATGGCATTCTCCTTAATAAGCATTATGTCCCGAATTTATGCACTCCGTCAAGAGCCACTCTGCTAACCGGAAAATATCCCATACACACGGGTAATATATTGACTAACCAAAACCAAATATTGCCTTATAACTTATGTTTGATTATTTTTAGGAATGCAGCACTTTGTGATCATAACCGATGAGCCCTGGAGTCTTCCGCAGCGAGAACGTCTGATGCCGGAACTTTTCCGGGAGGCGGGTTATTCGACCCATTTGGTGGGCAAATGGCACCTGGGATTCTGGAGAAAGGATCTCACACCGACAATGCGAGGATTTGACCACCATTTTGGCTACTACAATGGGTATATTGACTACTACGACCACGAGGTTCGAATGCTGGACAGGAACTATTCCGCAGGACTGGATTTTCGACGGGATCTGGAGCCCTGTCCCGAAGCAAACGGAACTTACGCCACGGAAGCCTTTACTTCGGAGGCCAAAAGAATCATTGAACAGCATGATAAGAGCAAACCGTTGTTCATGGTACTCAGTCACTTGGCCGTGCACACTGGCAACGAGGATAATCCAATGCAGGCTCCTGAGGAGGAGGTGGCCAAATTTCCACACATCAAGGATCCCAAGCGGCGCACCTACGCTGGTCAGTTGAAAATCCAAGCTCAGGAATTAACATGAAGTTTTGTATTACAGTTTTTACATTTTAATATTTTTCTTATCAAGGTATGATTTCAAGTCTGGACAAGAGTGTGGCTCAGACAATTGGCGCCTTGAAGGATAATGGCATGCTGAATAACAGCATTATATTACTCTACTCAGACAATGGAGCACCAACCGTGGGCATTCATTCCAATGCTGGGTCTAACTTTCCTTATCGCGGGGTAAGTCTTTTTATATCTACAGAGAAAAGTATTTTAAATAGAATATGTAGATACAAATTAAATTGAAGCGATTTGTTTGTAAGCTTCTAAATAGTCCATCAGACCACAAGCAAATACCGTTAAAGAATTAAACAAGAAAGGAAAGCTAACTTCGGGCGGAGCCGAAGTTGATATACCCTTGCAGAATACTCTGTAAATTATATTCTCCAAAATTATTCATATGATGCAGTCTTAATACTCATAAAAAAATCCCAACTTCCTAACTTTAAAAACACCAAAGTTATAGCATTTCCAATCGTTCAGTTATATGGCAGCTATAAGATATAGTCGGCCGATCCTTATAAACTTTGGTAGGTCGGATTGATTGGCCAAAAATAAAACCCATAGAAAATTCCAACTTCCTAACTTTACAAACACCAAAGTTATGGCATTTCCGATCAATAGTTATGCGGCAGCTATAGGATATAGTCGGCCGATCCCGGCCGTTCCGACATATATACTGCGTGCAAAGGAAAGAAGGCTGTTTGCAAAGTTTCAACTCGATAGCTTTAAAACTGAGAAACTAGTTTGCGTAGAAACAGACAGACGGACAGACGGACATGGCTATATCAACTCAGGAGGTGATCCTGATCAAGAATATATATATTTTATAGGGTCGGAGATGTCTCCTTCACTGCGTTGTACACTTTTGACCAAAATTATAATACCCTCTGCAAGGGTATAAAAACTTCATAAGTCAAAAACATAAAACTAAAATACCTAAAACAAGAAAGGAAAGCTAACTTCGGGCGGAGCCGAAGTTGATATACCCTTGCAGAATACTCTATAAATTATATTCTCCAAAATTATTCATATGATGCATTCTTAATACTCATAAAAAATCCCAACTTCCTAACTTAACAAACACCAAAGTTATGGCATTTCCAATCGTTCAGTTATATGGGAGCTATAGGATATAGTCGGCCGATCCTTATGAATTTTGATAGGTCGGACTGATTGGCTAAGAATAAAACCCATAGAAAATCCCAACTTCCTAACTTTACAAACACCAAAGTTATGGCATTTCCGATCAATCAGTTACATGGCAGCTATAGGATATAGTCGGCCGATCCTTATGAATTTTGATAGGTCGGACTGATTGGCTAAGAATAAAACCCATAGAAAATCCCAACTTCCTAACTTTACAAACACCAAAGTTATGGCATTTCCGATCAATCAGTTATATGGCAGCTATAGGATATAGTCGGCCGATCCTTATGAATTTTGATAGGTCGGACTGATTGGCTAAGAATAAAACCCATAGAAAATCCCAACTTCCTAGCTTTACAAACACCAAAGTTATGGCATTTCCGATCAATCAGTTATATGGCAGCTATAGGATATAGTCGGCCGATCCTTATGAATTTTGATAGGTCGGACTGATTGGCTAAGAATAAAACCCATAGAAAATCCCAACTTCCTAACTTTACAAACACCAAAGTTATGGCATTTCCGATCAATCAGTTACATGGCAGCTATAGGATATAGTCGGCCGATCCTTATGAATTTTGATAGGTCGGACTGATTGGCTAAGAATAAAACCCATAGAAAATCCCAACTTCCTAACTTTACAAACACCAAAGTTATGGCATTTCCGATCAATCAGTTATATGGCAGCTATAGGATATAGTCGGCCGATCCTTATGAATTTTGATAGGTCGGACTGATTGGCTAAGAATAAAACCCATAGAAAATCCCAACTTCCTAGCTTTACAAACACCAAAGTTATGGCATTTCCGATCAATCAGTTATATGGCAGCTATAGGATATAGTCGGCCGATCCTTATGAAATTTGGTAGGTCGGATTGATTGGCTAAAAATAGAACCCATAGAAAATCCCAACTTCCTAACTTTACAAACACCAAAGTTATGGCATTTCCGATCAATCAGTTATATGGCAGCTATAGGATATAGTCGGCCGATCCCGGCCGTTCCGACATATATACTGCGTGCAAAGGAAAGAAGGGTGTGTGCAAAGTTTGAACTCGATAGCTTTAAAACTGAGAGACTAGTTTGCGTAGAAACAGACAGACGGACAGACAGACGGACAGACGGACAGACGGACATGGCTATATCAACTCAGGAGGTGATCCTGATCAAGAATATATATACTTTATAGGGTCGGAGATGTCTCCTTCACTGCGTTGCACACTTTTGACCAAAATTATAATACCCTCTGCAAGGGTATAAAAATTAATGCTTAAAGATTCATTTTAATTCTAATTTAAAGGTCGATTTTGTAATAGCTGTCTTAAAATGTTAGTAGCCTAAATGCATTTAAAATATAAGTAATTTCATTATATTTTTCCAACAGCAAAAGGAATCTCCCTGGGAGGGTGGCATTCGATCCGCAGGAGCTTTGTGGAGTCCGCTGCTCAAGGAGCAAGGATATGTTTCGAATCAGGCGATCCACGCCATAGATTGGCTGCCCACATTGGCAGGAGCTGCTGGCGTCTCCTTGCCACAGGATCTTCAGCTGGATGGGATCAATCTCTGGCCTTCGCTGAGTGGCAATGAGGAGCCGAAGCCCAGAACAATGATTCATGTTCTGGATGATGTCTTCGGTTACTCATCGTACATGAGGGATTCCCTAAAGTACGTAAACGGAAGTAGCTTCAATGGTCAATACGATCAGTGGTTGGGTGAACTGGAATCCAACGAAGACGACCCATTGAGCGAGAAGTACGGACAGCATGTCCTGGCATCTGATGTTCAACGTATCTTGGGAAATCGTGGATTAACCGAGGATCGCATCCGTCAGATGCGAAACGAAGCCACCCAGGAGTGTCCCCTTGTGGAGGGGCAGGATCCCCTGGATCCCAAATTCATATGTGATCCCCTTAAAGCCCACTGCTTTTTCGATCTGGCAAAAGATCCCTGCGAGCGCTTTAATTTAGCCACACTTTATCCACGCCAATTGCAGGAACTCGCCGATGAGGTGGAACAAATCCGGAGAACTGCGATCCCCAGTGCCCGGGTTCCTGTTTCGGATTCAAGGGCTGATCCAGCTTATCACAACGGAAATTGGGAGTGGTGGAATAATACGGAAACGGGCTCAAGTGCCGGCACTTGTTCGCTACACTTATTGACTATGATATTAAGTATTATAGGGTTAGTATATCGTTATTGTTTCTAGTAGTTAATTCTGATTAGTTTAGTTTTGAATAAAGTACAATTTTTTAAAATATTTCAATGTACAATTTTGAATTGGTTTGTTTATAATATAGAATATATAATTGTTTCATCAAGGCCGAGTTATTTTTATAATATATAATACATAATTGTTTCATCAAGTCCGAGATTTCTCGATAATTTTCATTCATGAAATATGATAATTTATTGAAAAGCGGTGCAAATTTCTGGCTATATCAAAAGTATTGTAATATACAAAAGATATTTTTATGCTATGTTCCAAAAATATATAATGAAATTTTAACTCTGACAAACATTTAATTCCAACATTTTAACTATTAACAAACCTCTTCTGTCTAAGTCCAAAAGCTTTTATAATCTGTAACAAAATAAATATTAAGCTCTTCTTGATTTCAACTAATTTTATTAGAAACAACAATGGACGGACATATTAATTCTCTATAAACAATAGAAAAGATCACTTAAAACTAACAACTGTGTTAGGGTATTGATTACAGGAGCTTACAACTAAATTTACAGAATTATTTAGAAATAATACAAAATGATAGAACAGATGATAACAATACAATCCAGTTTCTCGCTCATGAATACTCATCTAAACACGTATATACATACATAATACAAACGGACAGTTGATCAGAGCCAACATTATCATACACTCGTATAATACTCTTAAATTCCACCAGTGAAATACATTCAAAAATGGGTCTCTTCAGGACTGTGGACCTCGGAAGCTGATTTTTCTGCCTGGCCAAGGAATTCCCCATATCTTTGGCGCTATTCGATCATATTGAACAGTAGACAAGAGAATATCATACCAAAGATCTGAAAGTAATAAATAGGATAAAATTAATGAATCACAAAAATAGTTTTCTATTGCTTGTTCTTACCATTAAAATGGCCACCGCTATGGAGGTGCCCCCAATAACCGCGGCATGATCCCTGATGAAGTTGGTCGTCACGTAGAGACAGCCCTGGTTATACAGATTCGTGATGGTGGGAAAGATGGTGCACTCCTTGCGCTGTCCCCCAAAAAGCTCCTGGCAACAGGACTCGGGCACTGGTCCGTACCTATTCCAGTCGTGCCACGTGTCCACTCCGCAACACTGCAGCCGCTCCTGGGTCAAATCCCAGGCCTGGGTGATCTCCCTCCTGCTGCCGTATAAGGCCATCGTGGATCGCATTTCCTTTGGAATATTAAACATGTTCAATGGAGTTCCACATATTTATTGGGGGATTCGACTCACCTGCCGCATTGTCTGCTGCACCCGTTCACGGAACACATAACCCAAGACGCCGCCAATTAGCATGGTGACGAAAACTAAAGCCACGATTATGAAATACTACAAAAAAGAAATCGGGTGGTTAATATACATGTCAAATGGTCTTTGCAAATTTGTTAAGAAGTATATAAGTGGGATCTTATAAGGAAAATTATGAAAGATAACCATGAACAAAATTGAAAGATTTTGGTTTTATAACAAAATGTTAAGGTTGAGTTTCGTATTGTTTTTATTAGAAATTATATTGAAGTTCATATACTAGAAGTTAGTAAGGTTTTACAACCACTCTTTTTTAAAAAGTAAAAAGTGCTTTTATATACAAATAATATTATAACAAGAAAGGAAAGCTAACTTCGGGCGGAGCCGAAGTTGATATACCCTTGCAGAATACTCTGTAAATTATATTCTCCAAAATTATTCATATGATGCATTTTTAATACTCATAAAAATCCCAACTTCCTAACTTTAAAAACACCAAAGTTATGGCATTTCCAATCGTTCAGTTATATGGCAGCTATAAGATATAGTCGGCCGATCCTTATGAAGTTTGGTAGGTCGGATTGATTGGCCAAAAATAAAACCCATAGAAAATCCCAACTTCCTAACTTTACAAACACCAAAGTTATGGCATTTCCGATCAATCAGTTATATGGCAGCTATAGGATATAGTCGGCCGATCCTTATAAAATTTGGTACGTCAAATTGATTGGCTAAATGTAAAACCCATAGAAAATCCCAACTTTCTAACATTACAAACACCAAAGTTGTGGCATTTCCGATCGTTCAGTTATATGGCAGCTATAGGATATAGTCGGCCGATCCTTATAAAATTTGGTACGTAAAATTGATTGGCCAAATGTAAAACCCATAGAAAATACCAACTTCCTAACTTTAAAAACACCAAAGTTATGGCATTTCCGATCGTTCAGTTATATGGCAGCTATAGGATATAGTCGGCCGATCCCGGCCGTTCCGACTTATATACTGCGTGCAAAGGAAAGAAGGGTGTGTGTAAAGTTTCAATTCGATATCTTTAAAACTGAGAGACTAGTTCGCGTAGAAACAGACAGACGGACAGACAGACGGACAGACGGACAGACGGACAGACGGACATGGCTATATCAACTCAGGAGGTGATCCTGATCAAGAATATATATACTTTATAGGGTCGGAGATGTCTCCTTCACTGCGTTGCACACTTTTGACCAAAATTATAATACCCTCTGCAAGGGTATAAAAATACATTTAGAATATAAATACCAGAGGGAAAGTGAAAGTTAAAAGTTGCTTATAAACATTTCTAAGAGCATTCAAATTATTCAGATACATTAGTTTGTTTACTCACCGTAAGAAGCAGACATTTGACCTCCTTTCCTGCACCAACACATCCCAAAAAGGACACCAGGCAGATGATAATCGATGTAACCAGCAGGACGTAAACAGCTCCCGAGAAGAGATTTGTTCCGAGCAACTCATTGACGAAGCTGCGATCCACAAGGGTCCACAGGGTAAGGCAGAATACAATGGCTCCACCCACCTGGAATTTATTAAAAATGTATTAATATTATGTAATTATTTGTGTATAAAGTGACTCCCAGAGATACTCACGAATATTACAAAGTTGGCTATGAAAAGGCTGTACTTTACGAACTGCCCGCAGCAGTCCATTCGCGAACTGAAGCCCATGTCGTCTTCCTATTGAGGATTACAAAGTTGTTATTAAACCATTCGATTGCGGACATTAAATTCACATTTTTTACTTTTGTCTACAAAAGACGAATCCGAACAGGAATTTGATGCAAGGAAGATGATGCAAGGAGTTTGGGATAGGAAAAGATGCAGATGTTCTTAATGGCGCGACAGCTCTAGACGGCAAAAACAGATAAGAATTATTTACACTTAGCTTTAATCGGGTTAAGTATTAGTAAATTGGTTTAGATGTTAGTAAATTAATTATTGAGTCCTCCAATCTTAGCATTCTGGATCAGTTTTGAGTATTTTAAATGCTTGAGCTCTAATATTTAGGTAAATATATATATCATATACACAAAAAAAACTTGAATATTCGAATTAAATATTTGTTTCCGTGCTAAACATAAAGATTATCCTAGTAAATAAGCTGACTAACCTTTTCAAATTCAATTTGTTAACTGACAAATTGTTCACTATATTTTTAATGACTTTTTGGATTACAAAAGTCATTACTATGTGAATTATGGAAAATTTCACATTAGCTGACCGTCGTTAGATTAGTTTTAATGACTTTTTATTGAGTGTCTTCTAGATATACATATGGATAACTTTCAAAATTTATTGACCAATTTTTCTTTTCAAAAGAGTGCTTGAGTTTAAATAATAATAGAACGAAATACTCCGCTATTGATAGTTTTCCACCTGTAACATAAGAGGAGAGCTAGGAGAGTGGTGCGCATGCGCAGCTGTGGTTTCGGCCGACCATTTGCTGTTTCTAAGCCGGGTCCGAAGCGAACCGCGAAGCGACCGAAGTACACTTAACCATGACCCACTTTTGGCAGCGGCGTCGCCGCAGCAAAGCTTCCAACGCAATGCGCCTAGACAAGCGTTCATTATCGGAGGTGGTTTTGTGGATTTTGTCAGTTACGGCTCTTAAAAAGAGACTTCGGTTACATACGACGCATTATGCCCACTTCAAGGGTTCCCAGTTGAAGTTGGAGCAATCAAAACAAATAAATCAAAGTAATAGCCTGCCCGAAAAATTGCTAGCTAATTATAGTGACTTATTTACGAGTGCCGCCCCATCTCTGATTCATCTAAGCAGACTGCGATGTTCTAAATGCTAATTAAAGTTAATTGCAGGCTGAGCAATGATGGCCCCCTCCTCTCAACTAGCTTGTAAACGACATCTCATTTCGAGCATTATTTTCCAAATTCAAATAAGTTAAGCCGCAGTTGAGATAGCCACGTAATTGGCGCGGGGCTATTAAAAAAATGTTCTCACACTGTCTGAATATTCACTATTTTTCATTCGACGTTATCATGTTGCGGGAATCGTGCCTGAGATGACAGTAAGTCATCTGAAAGTCGCCATTAATGACGGGGCGTTGGCGGAGGGGCGACTCACTACCAATATCTTATGCCTGTAAGCTGAAACCAATTAAAATTATGGTAATACGTGCCATACGTGCTACACATCATAATAGAGCACTTAAAGCTCGGATTCTAAGACCTCTCACTTTTCATAAGCTTGTCTTAAGAAGTGTTTTGAAGGCGTTAGAAAACTATTGAAATGATTAAGGAATCCTGCAAGAAATATCCTCTGTGGGTCGTAAATAGAGGAGAAAAACAGATAACTCAATTGAATGTGATTTTTTCTTGAACATTCATTTAGATCATAGACATGTCTATCTGTTCAACAAAGTAGTAAAACTAGTAAAAGTTTTCAGTGACAGCTAGACTAACTATATATTTATATATGTAAATATCAATTTTTAAAGGTTTTTATCTTATAACTTACACTTTAAATAAATTTATATATATATATAATACAACCTCACACTAGCCTTGCTAAGTGTGCAATAATAAATACTACAGGTAAAAATAAAATTAAAGTAGTTATAAGCGATTTAAAGTTCTAGCTCTCGTTAAAAACGTTTTTAGTTGAACTACTTTTATTGTCAATGGTGAAAACACACTTATAATCAATTCTAAAACTTATTGTTAGGCTACAAAATTAATAAATAAACAAATTAATTTACTTACAAGTCTGCCGTCCCGTAGCACAAACGAAGTTTTCGTTAGGTAACCAATTTTGGCGGTTTTCTTTTCTCAGCGTTCGCCTGTGTGAATTGCCTCCAAACTGTTGTTTTGCCAAAACACAAAGCACAACAAGCAAACACAAAAGAAACAGCTACTAATTTTAGTTGCACTTGAATGCACAGAAACTTTGGGAAATTGTTATGGACGGCGCGGGCTGGCTAAAAAAAGAAGGGAATTATTGTTTACCAATTTATTTAACATTTTGGTGGTAATTAATTATTTTGGTTATATTTATATAGTTTCTTTTAGAGTCCAAATCAGTTTCAACATTAACATTTTTCCTTTGATAAACTTAACATCGATGTTTTCAAAACATCGGTAATATCGATCAATGTTTATCCATCACAATATCAACCCGTTCTCGCGCACTGTTAACGATTTAACTACACAAACTGGGAACGACGACCCTACCGTACCGCTCGACAGCTGGCTTGAAACTGGTTGTAGGAACAGTCGGGGTTTTTTATTAAGTTCCGCTCACAAAGAGCTTCGTTGTTCGACTTTTGCCTCTCCGACTTAAGCTTGGCTTAGCTGCGCTGCAGGTGCAAGGGAGAAGGGAAACCGTAAATACTTCGAAACTTTTTCGTACTTCCTTTTATTTTATTCATCTATTTTTCGACTTTTGCTGCTTCCCTTCTCCGAATCGGCATGTGAAAATACTTTGGGCAAATAAAAAGTGATCGCGATCGGTTTTAAGTTTAGACAGCAGTCGTCTTTGTAAGATGCGTTTCAGCCGCACTTTCGAGAGAAGCTCGAGAGCCCTTTTTCAAAATATTATTTTTATTATCTCTTGCTTAAAGGTAGATATGTAGATGTTTGGCTAATATTTCAAAAAACTTTTTTGAGATCATTTTTACTAAAAACCAAAAAAAAAACCCCATCTGGTGGAAATCATTCAAAACTGATTACAGAATTATCGTTAAAATAATTTTTTCCCGTTGGTGTATCCCAAAACCAATTAAATAAACGAAGGAGAAGAAAAACAATCAAATTAAAATTATTGGCGGCCAGGGAGTGAGTTGGTGTTCATCATCATCGAAAAAAATCTTAAAAAAGAAAATTTTGAAATTTTCAAAACGTTAAACGTTATTCTTAAACGACAGTCTAAAGTCTTATGCACCGCATGATAAACAATTTAAAAATAGATGTTGTTGTATCGCCACTACCTGGTTCTACCATATTGATAATATTTAGTGTCAAATTTTATTTTCCCTCAAATTTTATACTAGGTGTGCCTTTTGAAACCACATTTATTGAATTGTCACTCAAAAATATACCAGAAGATACTCTTTGCGGGCTTATTTTATTTTATTCAGATCGTAAGAGCTGGCTAAGTTTACGTAGATAACAATTTATTCAATATTCGTAAATATTTACTCTTGAACTTTTAGTTTACTTTTTTTAATACAGGTTTCTTGCATTTGTTTTGGGAGTCACTCGCAGTTGATAATTGTTATTGAGTTTTTATTCGACTATTGCTGTTGCTGCTGATATTGTCAATTGCAGTTCTCCCATGGCAAACAACTTTTTTTTTGCCGTCTTGCTTTGAACATTTTAACGTTACGTCACAGTTGCCAATGTAGCATAATATTTTTCAGAATTTTCACTAAATCATTTGAGTATTTCGCGGAGATAAAAGTATATGTTTCATTTAAAGTCATTTAGATTTAAGACTAACAGTGCTATAATAATAATTGTAGTCGGCACAATATACTAAAATTTAAATAGGATTGCAAGTTTTCACCAGGAACTCCCTCTACTTATTCCGAATGACACACATTCGCAAAGCCTTATAAAGCCTTATTCGCAAAGCAAAATATAAAGATAATTTAAAAAACAGTCGATAAACAATTTAACCGACTTGCAGCAAGCCCGCAAAACGAGACACCAAAAGTCGTTTGACAAAGCAGATTAAGCACGAGTTATTAAATAATATAGGTTTCTAGTTGTGTCAGATCCAGATTTCCTGACTGGAGACGGCGTCTTAGTTTTTATTTGTAAGTAACAGGTGGCAGTTAGCGAGATGGTGGACTCCAAGAGAAATACCCAACTTAATTAAAGAGCAACAAGAAATAAACTATATTATTATTTACCTTGTATATTTTCTTTGCGCTAGTATTAATTTTTCGCTCATATATCATCAGATAACTAGTCTATGGTTAAAAAAAAAAATAGTCGTCCGTTTTGACTTACATGTATACAACCTGCAGGAGAAAGAAGATTAGAAAGACCAAATAGCTTTAAAACCAAGAGTTTGAGGATTAAGGGAAGATCAGACGAACATCAAGTATATACCTACTTTTTAAGCAAATTTTTTTTTTAAATAACTTTTATATCTCATTGTTTCATTGGCAGAACATAAGTAGTATTTTCTTCATTAGCCGTTGTATTTTCATTTGCCACCGTAAATTTGTATCAATTGCTGCATCAGAGAACAACCTTCGGTAGTTAACAACTTAATTTTGTTGTTACCCAAACAAATAGTTTTGGCGGTGTTGGGTAATTGTGTAAGCCATTTTCAAGCTAAGGTCAAAGAGTTGGCTGTCGATACACAAATAGCTCCAGCCCTCAAGAAATCGAGGGGGGCTTCACTTACACTCCACGGCACGGTTTAAAAAGCTCAATATGTTGTTGGCCCCACAATTTGTTGGGTTGTTTAGCACTTTTATGGCCGTGTTAACAACAACCACCCGCCCCCACCCCCGTAGTTTCCCACAAGTGTGGAAGTTGCATGGCAAAAATAGAAATAAATAATAAAAAATGAAAAACAATTACTCTGCCTGTTTATTTCGCATCTTATACACTCGCTGTGGGAACCTTTTGCGTTTTATAGTTGCCATAAAATCTATCTCCACACACTTGTATGCAGGCGCCTTGTGATAAAATATTGCACAAAAGTCGAAAACGAACTGTGTGATTACTGCTCAAGTGACCAGACATCATTAATACTGCGGGAAATTCTTAATTCGATTTAAAACAAGTCAATTTTGCCTATGAAAATATACTTACTCAAATGCGATTAATGTGAGCGAGTTGAAAGCCTCGTTGAGCTCGCCGAAGGTGACAAGCTACAGAAGCGTTAAATTGTAGCACTTAAAATGATTGGAATGAGTCAAAGATAAGGCTAAAAATAAATGGCAACACGTCGTAGGGGATATAATTAAAATTTAAGCAAAATTGTGCATATAAGAAAAATAATAATGACAGAAAAAACTGACGTCTAAAATGAAAATTTACGTAAAACATAAGATTATCTAAAAACCTTTTAGTTTTTTCACAATTTAACCATATAAAGTATTGATTATTTTAATCAAAATAGTTTTCGTTAAACATAAGATTATCTATAAGCCATTAGTTTTTTTCACAATTTAACAATTTTAAGTATTGATTATTTTCATCAAAATATTTAAAAAATAAAACAACTCTGATTTAAATCATAGCAGTAGAGATTTAAACGTGATTATGTGTAAATTCCAAAGCTGGACCGATGCCCCTACATTTACTGATCTAAGCTATCTTAATTAAACAATCATTTGCATATTTCATTAATAAATTAATGAGTTATTGGAAATGCATTGAGCTCTTGAATAATTCATTGGAAAAGTTGAAAGGGTAATTTTATAGAATTTAATTGCTCTCATAAGGGCACTTTAAAATAAAATTCTTAATTGTACAATACGATCTGAACCAAATTTCCGTTTCCACGCAAAGTGACCTTCAAGAAACTCGAGCTTGGGGGTTGGCAATTATTTTGGTCGACAACCACAAAACGCAACCGACTCTCAGATCTTGACCAACCCAAGGCATGTAGATTTTCCCATGTCTCACACAAGTCCAAAACAAACTTCAAGTGCATTTTGTTGCCTTGGGCAGAAGTCATTTAATGGCTAATCAGTTGGAACAATTGTGTTCCCTTTTTTCCGCTGCTTAGGGCATGTTCCACCTCCTCCCACGCAAACATACCAATATTGGCCAAACAAATACCCCAAAAATATTCATCTCCGTTTAGTCATGTACCTGCTAATTGTTCGGTGTCAGCTCCAGCGATTGTACGTGGCGATGTGTCAGCCAAAGGCTGGATATTCCGATCAGGTCAGGCATTTCCGACTACAATGCCGAGTAGATAATGAAACAAAAATATGTCATATGCAATTTTATAATATATCTAGTCTCCTAAAAGTTATTTTAAACAGGAATAATGGTTCCTTCATTTAAGCCACATGGGCTTAATTTTTTTCTTAACTTCTCGGTCATTTGTATATATTTTTTTTATAATCTAATAAGCCAAACATATTATGTAATGTAATTTACTTTTTTTTTAGTTTATCAAACCCTCCTCCAATGTCTAAAGCATAGTACTCAGGTAGAAAAAAATTTAATATATTCAGTGCGACTGAGTTTTTAAACAGTTCATCAGAACTGAGCGAGCTTCGGTCTTAC
This sequence comes from Drosophila carrolli, assembly GCA_018152295.1. NCBI lineage: Eukaryota > Metazoa > Arthropoda > Insecta > Diptera > Drosophilidae > Drosophila > Drosophila carrolli. The sequence goes on from JAECXJ010000001.1 coordinate 8,008,587, forward strand.
TGTGATTTAGCTGGGTTTGTTTTGTTTAAATTACCTTGGCAAAACAAAAAAGTTTATATTTAAGTTGTTCTTATGTTAAATGTTGATCAAAGAAACACTCTGACGTAGGATCACCCAGAGTTCAATTGAGGTGGTTGGCAACGCGATGTAATTTCTGGCAGCATTAAAGTGCATTGGCAACTCATATTTTGATACAAATTCATCAAGCCAGCTGCAATAATTTTTAGGATGTTTATAATAAAAATATTTAAAACATAACATTTTTCGTTTATAAATTTTTTACATTATTACTATTAATAATAAATAATAATAATTAATAATAAATAATAAATAAATAATCAGTATTATTGTTTTCTAGTCTAACACGGTTAAATGATAAAGACTCTGAATTTTTATAAAATTTAAACAATCCTGAAATAAAAAAAAACAATCATATGACTTAAAAAATGAAATGAAAAAACATATTTAGGCAAACAAATTTCTTTCAAATTACTGAAGATTTCAAGTGCAGCCTGAAAGTAGGCTTTAAAAAATAAAGAAAAATCGGTTCAGAGTTATAATCGTATTTTAACATGTAAAATGAAAAAGGTAAGTGAAACAATTTATTTGAAATTAATTTCTAATACCTATAAATATTTTATCATGTAAAGGAAATAACCAAGTATTTAAAATATTTAGGTATATATAAACATATTAAGAATTATTGCTCGGTTTCCAATAAATTCACTTCCCCAATAAGCTTAGAAAGCATTCAAAAACAATTGCAACAAATTCAGTTTAATGTTTATGTACAGTTTATACAATTTCATACATATTAACCCTAAATTCTAATTGTGTGTGTTTGAATTGTTCATTTTGGTACAAATTGCTCTAGATCAATGCGCTTCATTGATCGCAAAAGTTCTTCGGTTGCCTTGACTGGTGGGCTGTGTATGTTTTAAGTACAAAAAATCCATATTGTGGAGGCACTTAAACGAACTTAGCCTATTCTGCTTGATTGTAGACGGCGACATTGTATTTATTTAGTTTAAAATAGGTCTTAGCAACTAGGAAGGGGGTTTTGGTGCTACAATTCACAAGCTATCACTTGGACATATCACAAAACTGGTTATACATCCGCATCCCCTATACATGGGAAGTCAGGAGCAGGATCAGGATCCGCATCAGGATTACCCTCTCACGCAGTCCGACAGGCATTTGCATATTCCACGCAATCGTGCAGCGTTGGGAAGATCTCAAAGGGTCCTTCGCTGAGTGCCATACTATGCACCAGGGTGTCGTACACCCTATCCACGGGACTGGCCAGTAGCAAACGGGCTTCGCGCGCCTTCAGCTCCTTGCTCACATCGGTGAGGGTGCGACATCCTGCCACATCTATGTGTCCCAGCATCGAGAAGTCCAGGATGAGCACCTTGAATCCACCAGAGGACTCCACCAGCTGGCCATTGATCGCCTTGCCACCGTTCTGCGATACCGGGGAATAGCTCGTTTTGCTACCCTTGCTGGGACTGTTACTATTGCTGCTGCTGACCTTTGTCCGCGGAATCTTGTCCAGACCCACCGCCTCGAACAGAGCCCGTCGGAAAAACAAACTCGTCGCAAAGTTCAGCGATCCACTGTAGCGGAAGATACGTGTCTCGGGAACCTGCAGGACATTCCGGTGCTGGTTGAGATCCATATAGATTCCCGGGGCCTCTGGCATATAACCCAAAAGGCAGGAGTAGGGTTTCAGGCCCTTGATGTAGAGGGCCAACAGGGAGATGCAGATGCCGATTAAAAGACTGAAGAAAAAATAATCGAATTAATAAGCAAATAACGGAGGATGGCCAAGATCACTGGCAACAGAAAATATTAATCTGGTACAACTGGCATTTAATATTCATTTAAGACCCACCCGATGTCGATGTCGATGATCACTACGCAGAGGAAGGTTGATATCCAGGTGAACATCTCCAGTTTGCCTTGCTTAGAGAACTTTTTCAGCTCCTTGGCCTGCATAAACATCGGTTTCAATGCCACTATTATCACGCCAGCCAAAACGCACTGAAAAGAAGAATAACAATATAATTAAAAAGAAATTAAAAATGGGAAAGCCAAGGCATTTCTCACCCTGGGTAAACTGCTGAAGAAGGGACCGATCCACATGAGTGTAACTACCACCAGCGAGGCGGAAACCAGAGAAGCGATCTGGGACACCCCACCTGTTTGATCCTGGATTACCGATCTCGACAAGGAGCATGCCATGGGAATGCAAGAGAAGCAGCCGCCCACCATGTTGCCAATGCCCATGGCAAATAGTTCCTGATTCGGCCTGACCTCATATCCATGCTTCTTGGCAAACGTTAAACCCATGGACATGATTATGGAGTAGGTGACAATAGCAATGGCTATTGAATCCACGGCCACCTTTGGCACCAAATCCAAACGCGGCAGAACAGGATCCGGCAAGCCGCTGGGTATGTTCCCCACTGGATTAACCTTGTAGTTGACATTCAGGTTCAACCACTTGGAGATCAGGGTGCCACCGATCACCATGATCAGCTCTGCGGGTAGCGGGAAGCGACATCTTTTACTCAGGCGCGGCTTTAAACACTCATTGCAGATGGTCATAAACAAGATCACCGCCATACAAAAGCCGAAGTTCACCAGATTCGTTTCTGGCACACCCTTGATCACATCAATAACACTGTAAATGATCTTGAAAGCGCCTTTGTGCCGGGGCACTGAGATACCCAGGACATCCTTGAGCTGCGCAGTGACCACGTGGCAAGCTGCAGCAGTCGTGAATCCATTGACCAGAGGTTCACTCAGCAGCGACGACAGGGTTCCCAGTCTTAGAAAAGCCATGAGGAGCTGGGGAAAGATTATAAATTAATTCAAATTATAAGAAACATTGAAAAATGACTAGATACTAAATACTTAATACTAGACACTAAAACACTAAATAATAAACTACAAACTTTATGAGTTGCTGACATTATCTTAAGAAATATACAATAATTTATGTCCATTTTAAAATATGATAAAATACTGTTTATTTGATTAGCTGCGTGCAACAGGCTAAGAAAAAAGAATTTAGAAATGCATTTTTTGAACTCCTGGAAACTAAAAATAGTTGTTCAAGCTGAATAAATATTGACATTTAACAGTTTGTATGTTTCTGAATGGCCTCTGTTGCTATGAAACCCTACCAACTAAATCAGTAATAAATTCTTTTATTACATCCGTATCCATATCAACTTACGTTCACAATGCCCACGGTGAGCGCCAATGAGGTCACCACCTCCAGTTTTGTGATGGGATCCGCAATGGTAGTAGAATTAAACAACTGAAGAGGCGATGCAGTGGTTGTTTGATTAAACACCGAAAGAGATGATGAGGTGGTTGAGGTGATGGCGTCCGCTAATGCAGAAGAATTTAACAGCCATGACGATGTGGTAGTAGCAGTCGTCAGCACTCCGTGATGGTGATCCTCTACATTGGCAAACGTGTCCACCACCTTCGCCGTCATCATGCTGGCCACGGCAAAGGTGCCAATTGAGATGTGCTTGGAGGTGCCGAGGAACATGTAGGCTAATACTGGAAACACAGCCATGTAGAGACCGTTTCCGGCCGAAACTCCCGCCAAGATGCCATACGCCATGCCATGGGGTATGTTCATAATGGCGACTGTGAAACCGGCGATTATATCGCCCGGAAGATCTCTCCTGGGTGAATACTGGGGTAACCATTGCAGGATGGGAATCACGCCGGTGAAGAGTGCGAAGAAGTTCCAGCTCTGCCAGCAGTTTCGCAGGGAGGAGGGTATACTCTTGTCCCGGGCCGCATAGCCCGTTTGCTTAATCACCACCTCGTGGGTGAGTACATCCCGATGGATGCTGTATTTTGGCTGGATTTTTGGCTTACTCGGTGCACTGCCACCATTTCCATTTGTGTTGTTATTGTTCAGTGGTTTGGTTCTGCAAGAAAATTAAAGAGTTTAATAAAGTAATAAAGTTTAATACAGAAAAAAGAATATAAATTATAAACTTTTTGAAACTTACTCTTGGTTCTCTTTATCACTAGGCATTTTGGCTAAATCTTCAACTACTTCTAAGTCTTTTTTGTTCCTGCCGCGTTCCGCATTGGTGTCTGTAAAAGGGTGGATGCGTAGATCGCGTTGGAATTGCAACTGCCTGAAGCGAGAAACCGGGCAGTTTGGATTCTGATCAGCGTCTTGAGGTTTCTTGGGTATTGTTCCAGTGACTCTATTTGGAGGGGTTTCCTTATGCACAATAGGTATTAGTAACGTGTCAGTTTCGTTGTCGCTATAATGATCCTGGGAAGTATTCTCTATTGGTAAGTGACGCCGCCTTTTCTGGCGATCGTGTAAGTCTTTTAATCGCTTCCAGGCACCTTTAGGCAAGGATTTAAGATGGTGTTTTGGTTTCTGAAAAATAAAATAATTATTTCATCAATATGCGAAAAGAAAATTAAAATCAAAATAAGTTACTTAGGCAATCCTTTTTGAAAGGTTCCAATTTTTCAAAAATTGTAATATAATAATAAATGGAAAAATAATTTTGAATTTAAATTCAAAAATGGTTTATTCACTTTGATTAATACGGGATATCGAAAACAGTAATGCATAGGATAACATTCTGTTAAAGAAATTCTGACTTCTTGGGATTAATTGAACGGTCTTTTTAAGGTCATCGTATCTCAAATAAAAATCAAATTTCTTTTTTGAATCTCTTAAAATTTTCAAGTACTTGTTTTAATTTGTTTCCTTATCTGCATTGGCACTTTTAAAGCAACTTAAATATGAATAAACAGGAGATAGTAAGCTTTGGAAAATTTTCGGCAATCCACTCGAAGCTTATAATCTACAACATTGAACCGAGTATTTCGCAACAGCAGTTAGATAACATCCACCAACCTCAAACGATTAGCATCACTTTCGATCAAAAACAACGGGCTGCTAACCTTATCACCCACCACACACGACTGAACCATCTATCATCACTGAGAGATATTTAAATACTATATAATACCCCAAAATTCGTGAACAGTTTCAGTTAAATGAAATCATGATTTCATAGCGAATGCTAATTGGTTTAATTATTTGATCAACATGCGTCGTTCTCTTGGTGACCGCAAAACCTTTGTCGAAATTTGTAGAATTGTCTGAAGAAGTATTATCGGCTTTATTACGCATACCCTGCGTTGACAAGTGTCTACCGATGACGTATTTTCTGAAGATGTTCATCATCAATTACCGTCTAGCGAAAGCCACTTGCTAAGTGCTCAATAAAGTAACGTACACTTGCGATAAATAGGATAACAGTAGAGGGCCTTTTGCGCATTTTGTCATTCGTTTCATTGGCATAAACTATAATCACCTATAATAATCGGTTCACGGTAGATAACTTTTATGGCCTATGTCTGAGCTAGCAGCAACAAGTAACATTTTAAGGTTTAATAATAAACAAATAGTGTTTGTACGGGGATAACAAGAATGCTGGTGGCAAACATGTCTTAAAAAAGCTGGATTGTTATACAGCTATTAAATCTATACTGTTACTACTTAACATTTTTTTTTTAATTAGGAATTTATTTTGTTTAATGAACTATTGAAAACATAAGCCAACATTTGCATTGGAAAGCGAAAATGTATAATTCTAAAATAAAGACTTTAGAAAAATTATTCATCCATAGGTTGTTAATCCTCACCCGCGCTAATGTATAGTTCTACTCTGTAGCTTACTTACAAATCCCCGTTACCAACTGACACAATTCCCGCTAAGTGACCATAAAATGGCACTCCATAAACAAAAGTAAACAGCTTCATAAACCGGATCTAGCAACGACGACCAGACAACAACTAACTCCAAAAATATATTTTGAAAGCTGTGTTTTGCAACGTCACTTGCATCATGCTGTACTTCCCCAGATTATATTCAGTCAAAAACAGTTGAAACCTTGCTGTCAATGTCAAGTTCAACGCTTTGCGAGGTGACTGTGAAACTAAAGGTATCGCCAGTTGTATGCTAAGTATCTGAAATCAATCAGGAGATCAAAAGATCACTGGCCTACCGAGATCAAATATCTCAATTGCATTTGCATTTCAAATTGTAGCGTGTGAATTGGATTCTGAGCGGCTGTTTTGATTAAAGGGTTACTGCCAATACCCTAAAAATATTTTTCTGTGTAATGGATAATTCAACAAATCATTTTTTCGAATTTGTGTGCCTAAAATAATATACTTTTTTATCAAAACATATAAAAACCACAACTGCTAATAGAAATATAATTATCAAAAGCTGTTTTACTGGAATTTCTGACTAATAGCCCCATTTTAATTTCTCCCTCAAAATGTATTTCGTATCGCCAAAATCGGTAGCCAGAATTTCGACTGTAATTGTATCTTTCTCTATCTCTTTCGCTCGGCTTTTTGAAAGTAATGACTAATACGAATTTATATACGAGGTGTGTTCAAAAAGTAAGGTGACTTTTCAAATTTCGCGGGCAACATATTTTCGATTATCGATTTTTTTGTTTTGTTATATTGGTACACTCTTCCCTAACATCTGTACCAAGTTTCAATGGAACATCCTCTTTTGTTTGGTTGTGAGAGGCGTAAAGTTACAAGTTATTTTGCGAGCTCGGCGATTTTTTGCTATCGAAAAATATGGATCAAAGGATTTGCATCACATTTTGTGTAAAAAATAAAATTAAGTGCTCTGAAACACTTGAAATGTTGACAGTGGCATACGGTGAAACTGTTCTGAGTAAAAAAAATGTGTACAAGTGGTACAAACTCTTCCAAGATGGCCGGGAAGATGCCAATGACCAGCCTCGTTCTGGACGCCCAAGCACGTCAACAACTGATGAAAACGTTCAAGCAGTGACGAAAATTGTTTTGGAAAATCGTCGAATCACTATCAGAGAAGTTGCTGAAGATGTCGGTATATCGCTTGGCTCGTGCCATGAAATTTTTTCAAACGTTTTGGGTATGAGTCGTGTGTCAGCGAAGTTTGTTCCGAAATTGCTGGTCATTGGCATCTTCCCGGCCATCTTGGAAGAGTTTGTACCACTTGTACACATTTTTTTTACTCAGAACAGTTTCACCGTATGCCACTGTCAACATTTCAAGTGTTTCAGAGCACTTAATTTTATTTTTTACACAAAATGTGATGCAAATCCTTTGATCCATATTTTTCGATAGCAAAAAATCGCCGAGCTCGCAAAATAACTTGTAACTTTACGCCTCTCACAACCAAACAAAAGAGGATGTTCCATTGAAACTTGGTACAGATGTTAGGGAAGAGTGTACCAATATAACAAAACAAAAAAATCGATAATCGAAAATATGTTGCCCGCGAAATTTGAAAAGTCACCTTACTTTTTGAACACACCTCGTATAAAAAGCGAGCTTATTATATATAGAACAAGCACCTCGAATCCGGTTTAATTGTGATGCCCCTGGCTCATTGCTTTGCCGCCATCAAGTGCGGGACCTCATTAGTTCTACCAACGAACCGGTTACTTTGGAAATAAAGTGCAAAAAACGGGATCCCACATTTGGCCTAAACCAAATAGCTTATGCAATGGGCTTAAAGGCACATGACCAAAGCGAGATTAGCCGAAATAGGGAGCCGAAGGGAAGGGTAAAAGCTTTATATATATTCGGAATATTTATGTACTTAGTGTCTGCGCGAAAATCGCGACTGAATTCTTATCGAAAATGTCCACTTTGCTTATCACCAGCACGAGCACTTCCATCAGCCCTCTTTAATCAATATTTTAACCCCGACACAGAGACAAAGCCACAATTTCTAAAAAATAAGGCACATGACAAATTTCTAAAAAAAAATTTTCTAAGAGGGAACATTTTATATAAATATCTTATATCCTATGCCTATGTGTTACTCAAAGTCTTTTTATTCAAGCTTTATGTGTCAATCGTTAAAATTTTAAGACTATTTCGGAAGAACGACACTTGCTTTAAGTTGTTAGCATGTTACCAAGATGTGTACTTTAAATAATTTTGATAGAGGCAAATGTATTAGGGAGCTTTTCTTATAAAACACAAAACAAAATTCGACTTTTTGAAGGTTACGGAAAATCGAATTCAAAATTGTGAATACTACTGCAGTTAAAAACATTTCACTGTTTTTCTCTTATATATGTAAATGCGGATTCTAAAAGGGAAATCTCTGGGCAGGTGTTTACCAATGTATTGACCCTGTTGTTATCAGTAACTATGGCCATGAAATAGTTACAGTTTGCTTTGGCATTCCCACATTTCTAGTCACCATATGCAGTGCTTTTGATATCAATTTATTGATTACGTAAGTGGTAAACGAAATGTCACAGATAACGCAAACAATTTCGATGTGCGTTCGAGGGAATAAAGTCGGTGGATTGGTGGCTACGTACTTCAATCATGTTGATTGATCCGATGTGAGTTCTTAAATCCGACTTCTTTGTTCTGGCTAATGGAGAAAACTGAGGCAAATAAAATTCAGGTCTGATCCCGGGGTCCATTTTCCACCATTAAGGTGATTCTGTCTGCTTGATGTGATAAAACTGACGTTGAAGTAGATAAAAGAGCATTTCTTGGAAAAATATTTGTCTGGCTTTTGTGAAAATTTATGGAGCACGCGAGCTTTTTATAAACTTGATTTTTGATGGCGATAATCAGAAGTTAAACAGGAGCTCCCATTTTATTAACTAAAACTTTAAAAATAGAAAAAATTTATGTAGATAGACTACTTAAATAATCGTAGACATATTTGTCTAGAAAGTGTTTTGCCTGATTCACTCGAGTCATACATTTATGTTTGATCGGCAGAGCATTTCGCATGTGAAAAATGAGTCACTTTTTATTAAGCCCAAAATAAATTGATAGAAAGCGTCGGCACGCGTTATTACTATATCATTTTTTCTAAATATAAACTCGACATTTATTGGTTTAAAAATATATTTATATATATTACTATTTTATCTATAATTACTATTTAATCTGTCTTAACTTCATTTTCAGACCCATGTTGAAATACCATAAGGAAAACAAAAAAAACTTCTGAGTAATAATTCCAAGCATTTATAATAAGGTCAAAGCTCAATGCGTCGTACACTTTTTGCGTTTGGAGTTGGATCGTGCAATATATGTATATGACACGCCCTTATCAGCGAATTAACCCTTACTGGTGGAATCCAGTTTCGTCATCGATTTGACCACAGAAGTGCAAACAAAGTGCCTTACATATTTTTCCTACATTATGTTTAGCTTCCGTTTAGATATGAGATGCATTCATATTCACGGGTTGGACTTTGAGTTTCCCTTGTTTAGCTTTTGTGGAATTGCTGGTGCGGCAGTTGGCAGATTTTTTATATCTCTTTGTTTAGATTTCGATTGTGTGGCATTTATTTATTTTTATGTGGTAGAGACTGGGGATAACTGGGGGCATAGATGGAGTATTGGGGCTGCAACATTTTCAATTTTCCCTACTGTGCGCACGCACAAACTTCTGACAACGCAATAGAAACAAATGAAATAAAAATCAATTGAAAAATCGTTTAATTAATAAACACAAATTGAGATCATATATATAGAGAACATGAACGCCAACCATATTTAAATAAAAATGTTATCAAATTTGAATTATAAAGAAACTATACTTATTTTTCGTTTTTCCCATTTTTTCTCTACCTTTGATAATGTTATCATTAATTCTTTTAGCCCAAAGTAGCCTTTCTTGGTTATTTTATTCAACTTCTCGTATCTATTTTAGATATCGTATCATGTTCAAGTCTTAAGCTCGGAATAAACCTAATACGTAAAGTTTGACCCAAAACAGGTGTGAAATTGGAGAGTTTTATTTGTGTTAAAGACCCGATTATTGGCAATCTTTACAGCTCACGTATGACTGATATGGTTTGAAATAATCAGCTGGCGACTAGCTTTAAATTACTGATTGATTGTTAACTTTTAATCTTTTTTAAACAATTTATTTCCAGCTAAAACACGAAATGTATTAATTTGATGTATCTTGTCACAAACACATTTACGAGCTGATATTACAAGATTTTAAAAATGCATGTTATAAACAAAAACTAATCATTTTCAAAAAACCCAAGTCATCATTCATTGTTTTTTTCTTTTTAGTGCCTAATAGAATTTTATAATTGTTCGCTTTACTTGTTGCACAATCCTTTAATTTTGTTCGGAGAAAAAACCAATTAGACGGCATTTATTATTTACTTTCCCAGAGCTTGGGCTTATCAGCAAATCCTAATACATAGAGAGTGTAGAGGGTATTTTCAACGAGCAACCGGTTGGCAAAAAGTCACCAAAACGGAAGAACGACATAAACATTCTATATACGTCAATATATAAGCACACCATGTATAAACTATAGCATATATTTGGCCGGTGACTGTGTGTCAAGTGCAAATGCACTAATAAAGAACGACAGATTGCGAGGGGGGAAAACAAATAAAAGCAATAAAAGCAATGAAAAAGCTGAAAATATACAATTAATTTGATTGTCCCAAATTGACGAGAAATCGAAAAGCAAATGTTGGGCAATATATGTGAAAAAATGTCGAGAATGAAAGAATCTCAGCGGCTTTTACCTTAAGAAAACTAAATTAATTTTTGTTTGCCATTCGATTCGGTTGCCAAACAAGTACGGCTGTTGTTGTTGTAATTGTCGTCTATATTGTCGTTGTCGATTTGTTAGCACCTTCAACTTTTGATATCGCCCGTTGCTAAATTGTTGTTTCCTTTGCTATTCTCACTTGTTGCCAGTAAAAATTTGATTACCACTTTTCAGGCGCGTGCATTGGGAAATATATTGAACTTTAAGCACGCTTTAGTAACTTTTTGTTCTGCCAACACAACTATCACTTATGTAAAACTGGCTAAAAGGTCCGCAAATAAATGCTCACTAGAATTTGTATAACTATTATGTAGATGGGGCATGAACTCCTTTATTTTATTAATATTTGTAATTACTTATTTACCCGCACGTATCGTTAATTGGTTATTTTTTAATGCCGAAAAGCGTCGCTTGCGACACACGTAAAATGTTTTTTTTTGTCGTTTTATCCGATGTTATGCCGCAGTTGTTATTGTTGCTAGTGTGGTCGGGAGGGTCGAACGCCAAAAAAAGATGCACGCGCCAAAATTAAATAACTGCGAACTCCGCGACAGAAGCAAAACAGCGTTCGACTGACCTAGTAAAACTAAAGAAAAAAATATGAAACTCACAAAGCGGCAAAGCTTTGGCTCGGAAAGCTTTTAACAGCTGTTTATTTAATTGTTATTCTATCGCATAAAACATCGCACATTTAAGTTTTGTTTCTAAGAAGGTATTTTATTGATTTAATTCTTCAAACAATTTCTCAGCGAACTAGAAAATAGTGCATTTTTCGCTTTATTATTTTTACATTAAACTTTTATTTAAATCTATCGATAATTCCAATGTCGATAGTATGGGTTGGTATTTTTAGGTCTATACATGTTTGAGTTCTGTCAGATGTCAAACAATCAATAAATAGAATATTAATTTCACCCGCGAGAAGTTTCTCTGTCAAATTGTAATGTTTTGACATTTCTTAATTATTCTAAACTTTACCTTTATTTGGTACATTGACACAATTTTTTTTCCAAATCTGTTTCGACACTACACTTCTTAAGATGGTTCTAAAAGGATGATAAGCTTAAACTTTAATATATTGAAATCAATTCTTAAAATTTGTTAAGATATTAATAAGAAAAAATAAAATAAAATAATTGAAAAAGGCGTTTAAAAGCCATCAAAATTGTCAAATTACTTGAATACTTTAAATGTCTAGTAATATTTTGTATATTGGAAAAATCATTTATGTTTATTGAAACAAGTAGGTATTGAAAAGAGGGCGCTTTTTGGTTACTTATTTAACCAACTTTTTAAAGATTCTATATATATGCAGACGAGAAAATGGTCGTTTGCTTAAACTAATTCAATATGCTTAAAGTTTAAACAAACACCGAAGCTCCATATATACAGGAAAAGTTTGTTTTAGTGGAATCTGGCTATTTATTTAAGATCAAACGCATGATTTAGTATATTTTCATGACCCGGGCGGTCGCCGGTGTAGCACGGTCACACAAAATAAGAGGAAGAGGTAGCCATGACAACAAAAAGTTGTTTCTTTTCTGATAAATCCTTAACTTTTCACCGGACTTTGGGAATATTACTAAAATAATTGCATAAAAAAGAGAACATCGGTATGGAGAAGCCCCAGCTTATTGAGCACCTGCACGAGGCGGTCAACTACACGGTGTACGACACAAAGTGGGTCCCACTTTCCGCCAAGTTTGTGGTTCTTGGCTCCAAGGCAAACGGTCATGGAATTATGGACATCTACGAACTCAACCAGGACAAGCTGGTGAAGGTGAAGTCCGTGGAGAAGAAGGTGGCCTTCAAATGCGGCACCTTCGGAGCAGCTTCGCTGAGGAATCGCCACATGGCCATCGGAGATTTCGAGGGCAGGCTGCAAGTTCTGTAGGAATAGTTGGTATTAAACCATTCGCAACACACTATAACACGTGTTATTTTCAGGGACATGGAGCAGCCAGATTTGCCAGTTTACAATGTCAAGGCCCACAGTGGCATCATCAATACCATCGATGCAATCGGGGGCACTCAGATCGATTGCGGGGCACCGGAAATCGTCACCGGTAGCCGGGATGGCGCCGTAAAGGTCTGGGACATCCGTCAGGGGCAGGCCCCTGTGGTGGACATATCGCCGCCACCGCAAATGGGCGATGGCGTCAACCAAAGCAACGCTCGCCGGGACTGCTGGGCCGTGGCCTTCGGGAATACCTACAACGCCGAGGAGCGCATCGTTGCCGCCGGCTATGACAACGGAGATCTGAAGATATTCGATCTACGATCGCTCTCCATCCGCTGGGAGGCCACCATGAAGAACGGCATCTGCGGCCTGGAGTTCGACCGCCGGGAGATTCCCATGAACAAGCTGGCGGTGACCACTTTGGAGGGCGGCCTGCTTGTCTACGACATGAGAACCCAGCACCCGACCAAGGGATTCAGCTATGTGGAGGAGCGCAACGCCGGGCGCAGCGTGGGCACGAACGGCGTGATCAGCGGACCCAAGGCCACCGTGTGGGTAGTGCGTCATCTGCCCCAAAACAGGGATATCTTTATCACGGGCGGAGGAACTGGCTCTATTCGTCTGTGGCAGTACGAGTACCCCGATAAGAGGGTCATCGATGATTCGGATGGCAACAAGCTTGGAGTGGCTGGGGCCCTGAACATGGTCAGTGCAGCCACGTTGAGCACGCAGCCGGTTCACTGCTTGGACTGGCATCCGGATAAACTGGGCCTAGCCGTCTGTGGTGCCTTCGATCAAAGTGTCCGGGTTTTGATAACCACCAAACTAAACACATATTAAGGAGTATAAATCTACGAAACAGAAGAAACGTCCCATACTTGTGATATCGGATCATGGGTAAATGTAAATGCATAGGCTTATATTTTTATGAATATGATATTGAATTTAATTGCCTGAAGTGCAGAAAACTTGTATTCCTTAACGCTCATTTGCACACACGACCAAAAAATTAGATGAGCTGCTTTGACCTCAAAAAATATTACACTAATCAAAACTAGCATTAAACTGATCACATAAAACGATCAAGAAGAACGAAATAAATGTTCACTTAGAATACAAAATAGGTTTTTATTGGTCAGCCAGATACAAATTAGTTCACAACTAAGATCGAGGCGCGTTCATACGCTCCTGCACAATTTTTGTCAACTCTTCGATCCGCTTTTCCAGCTGCTCCACCTTCTCCGTCTGCTCTGCCGGCACAACCACATTGATGGCCCGTTTCAGTGCATTCAAACAAGATGTGCCCGCCAATCTGGCTGAGTTAAGCTGAGAGGTAATCATTACCTCGCTTTCATCCGGGATGTGCTCTTTGATGGCCGCCTCAGAGAGCTCACAGACCTCCAGACAAAGGTCCAGCGCCTTCAAGGCATGCTCCGATTTGGTTTCCCATCCCAAGTGTTTCGGTGTATATGCACGATACGACTTTACCAGTTTCTCGGCCTTTTTTAGTGGTGTTGGAGCCACCAAGGCGGCCAGTTCCCAAACGAGAGGCTCATTGCCGTGCTGAATGCTCTGCTGACCCAGCAGCTTTATGAGCCTCGTGATCAGAGAACCAGAGCCTGCGGGATCCTCCTTGGAAATGCCATAAACAATCCGAGTGAGCACCTCTTGGTCGAGGTAGTGCTGCTTTAGCTCCGCCATACGCTGGTACGCCCGCATGGCATCCTCCCAATGGGATGTATCCACGGCCACCAGCATATAGTTCTCCCAGACTTTCCAGTTGCTGTAGTTGCACTTGAGTGCTTCACCCAAAACGCGATGTGCTCGCTGCTTATCACCCAGTTTAATCAAAGCCTTGGCTAGATTGTTCCAGGACTCGAAGCCATTTGGCTCCAGGTGAGTGTAAGCTAGATAATGTTTGACGGCCGCCTCCCAGCGTTCCAATTGGATGGCGCAGTAGCCACAGCGCAAAAGGATGCCCTCCTGCAGGTTGTTTATCTCCAGCGAGATTTCAAAGTGATCCATGGCCTGGGTATAATCTGCACTCCTGTAAAAGTAGTTGCCCCAATAGGCTTGAGCTTTTCCGCTTGTTTTTTTGGAATGCAACCAAGCCTGCTCGTAGAACTGTGGTTCATCGATGGCATCGCCCAACAGACAGTATAACAAAGCCGTAGGCTTCTTCTCCAGCTCTTGGCGGATAATCTCCGCCGCCTTGTGACGAAGTTCCAGACTCGTGTAGCACTCGATGACCTGCTGCCAGGCATGTATGCGAAGACAGATATCCAGAGCGGTCTTGGTCATGCCCAGGGATCGCAGTAGGTCCACAAGCTGCAGCTGCACCTGCCACTTGGGCCTAAGGTGGGCAGCGAAGCCGTAGGAGAGCCGGGATCGAAGCGACAGCTCCTCCTCGGAGCTGTCCAGCAGCTTCACGCACTCCTCGCACTGCTTCCAGCTGCGTTCGACTGTTCTCCGCTGTCCCGATTCCTGCAGGCAGTTCAGGAGAAGGGCCGCCTGGCGCACTTGGAAAGGTCCATGCTCCTGGTAGAGCAGGGTTTGTGTATACGGCTCTAGTTGCTCATCTGCCAGGCGATCCTTGGGCTGTGAGCGTTTTAATTGTTTTCTGTATGACGGAACGAGGTAGATATCAGTACAATCCATTGACATTTCTCCATACTCACACCTTGGCCAGCACCAGAGCCTGGAGCACACTGGGCAGCGTCATCACTTCGTTGTCCTTCAGGTCTACAAAGCGTATCCGCTCTAGTCGCGTGTCATCCTCCAAGAGGAGCAGCTTGGGCAACTTGGCCTTCTCATTTGTACGGATGGCTGGGGGCAGGCTGTCCTGCTCCTTCAGCTGCTCCACTTTCAGGCAGAGCTGCGGCAGAGCCTTCTGCTGGAACTTGGTTCGTACTCCCAGCAAACCCTCCACCTTCAGCTCCACCTGGAGATGGTTACAGAGGTCATCCAGTAGTTGGGAAGCCATTTCAGACCGATGAAACTGCAGATAACCATTGGCCAACTCCAGCAGCAGCAGTGCCTGCAGTTCCCTGCTCTCAAATTGGTTGATTTGGGCCTGAAGCAGCCCAGCTGCCGTTTTGAATTGTTCGTATAGTGAGGCCGCCAGATCGTCTAGTACATGCTGATGCAGCAAGATTAGTCGCAAATGCCACCACGTCAGGACCTAAACCCAAGGCTTATTAATAATCATTAAGTGACAATAACTAATCTAAGCAACCTTCGATTCTGGATGGCTTTTCAGCAACCCCTGAAGTATTTCCCTGGCCACCAGCAGTAGTTCTCCAGTTTTAACATTCGGATTCAGTTCCTCGCCGCTGGCTTTAAGTTTCTCCTGAGCATCCAGATCCTCCAGGTTAAGTTGACTATGAATTTGCTGGAAAGCTTCCAATTGGTCGAAGGGTCCAGTAAAATTGTTTTGAACAAAGGCGAAGATCAGCCGCAGGAAATCGTTGAGTTGCGAAGCGGGATCGTCTTTAAAATCGGGTTTTCCCTTTTCCCGCCAGCGCTGAAGGATCTCGCGCAGATCCTCCAATGCCCATAGCTTCTGGCGGGTCCACAATTGACGCAGTTGCTCATCGGCAGGCAGATCTGGGGAAACACCTATTATAATCCGGTATTTAAATATTATTTTTCGTTATACCCACCCTCAACGGCCACAGCATCGTTGAAGTTGCTTATATAATATTCACTGAATATTTCGGACACCATTATCCCAAGAATTTGTGATGAAATTGTTTAAATATTTGGGGTAAACAATTATCTCTTCTCCACGTGCTCCACGTGTTAAAAAGCCGACTTGTTTATAGTGAAAAGTTCTACTTTATAAGAGAAACTGTGCTTAGTTAATAATTAAATGGTCCTTATAAAACTAGTTTAAGCTTAATTCAACTGTTAAACAGTTAACTAAAGCGTTTTCTAGAATATTTTATTTTGGTTTGTATCACGCAGACTGTTTATTAGGGATGGGAGTTCTTGAATTTTCCACGACTCATCAGCTGATACGAAGTATCGATTGTCTTGGCGGTAAATTTAAAAAAAAAATCTCTTCGCGCCACTTTCCAGTACTGACAATTGTTGACTACAAAATTAGTGCGAAAAATACCAAATAAAATACCCTAATATCGTTAGCCAACACCACAAGTGGGCGGCATTTTCAAACCTATATAATAAACGGCTAATTAAAAACAAAGCCACTATTTTTAGCCTTTCGTTAGCTAAATTCGCCCTGCACCGATTAGCGTTGCACTCAATTTCACATAATTAGACGGTTTTACATCATTGCCCAAGTCTCGACGGCGCCAGCACGCAAGTTCATGTTTCAATTAAATCGTTTTTAAAAATAGGTGCCAGCCACACAATAATATTTACATAAGCCACATGCGGCGCACTCGTGAGCTGGCCAAATTTCTTTTTGAATCTTCATCATTGGGCGTGGGGAGGGGGGAGTTGGCGGGCCGAAAGAAATTACCTGTGGCAGAGCGCAGCTTTTTTTGCAATTACCAGAACACACAATGACTAATACACATTCAAAGATAGCTTCGGAAAGCTCGGTGGTATTTTATTTTTTACGTCTTAGCTTCTAAATTTAAATTTCACGGTCAAGGTCGTCGATTGCCGCCGCTATCGGAGAACGCGATGGGTTGATGGGGGGGTGTTGGTGCTGGGGTGTAGCATTAAAAGCAGCGCTACAGAACGCAGTACAGTTGGTAGCGGAGAAACAAAAGAAATAGTATCTGCCAGATACTTTGTATATTCCGGCGAAACCTGATAGCAAAAGATGCGATAAAGGGTATCGGTGCCGTTTAATTGCAGTGTGTGGGATTATCAGCGGGGAACTTATCGTTGAACCAAATCTGATTGAATTCAAGGTTGCGCTGCCCAAACAAATCTGGCGATAACGCTGGTATTTCCCGTTTACAGTTTAATTAGATATAAATCTTTCATCTTAAGATTCTCCGTGGAAAGTCTATTTTTTGCTGGAAATATTATAAACTCGGCTAAGGTTTCGAATTTTAATATTTTCAGTTATATTTACGGTTCCAGCCTTTATGCTCTTAATGCTTGTTTCCAACATGTATTTCTCTAATTTTGTTTTAATTAAGCTTGTGGTTATACCCGTTACTCGTAGAGTAAAAGGGTATATTGTATTCGTGCAAAAGTATGTAACAGCTAGAAGGAAACGTTTCCGACCCTATAAAGTATATATATTCTTGATCAGGGTCACTAGCCGAGTCGATACAGCCATGTCCGTCTGTCCGTCTGTCCGTCTGTCTGTCCGTCTGTCTGTCTGTCCGTCTGTCTGTCCGTATGAACGCTGAGATCTCGGAAACTATAAAAGCTAGAAGATTGGCATTTTGCATGTAGATTCTAGGAGTTCCTACGCAGCGCAAGTTTGTTTCAAAAAGGTGCCACGCCCCCTTTAACGCCCACAAACGCTTATATACGATTTTAAAAATTTAAATATTTCGGAAAAGTAAAAATGCAGTTTTATTGTGTTTATCTATACCTATCGAAATGTAGAAGAAATTTTTCAAATCGGACCATTCGTTAAAAAGTTATGCGTGATCAAAGTTTCTATCTCCATCTCCCTCGCACTCCCTTTACCTGAGTAACGGGTATCTGATAGTCGGGGCACCCGACTATAGCGTTCTCTCTTGTTTTTTATTCCATTATAATGGATATTCGCATTTAAAGCTATTATTCATTATAATTTTTATTTAAATTCTATCGTTATTTTAGTTACTCGTATGTACCTATTTGCATTTTAAAGTGTCGATAATTTGAGTTATTGAAAAACAACCAATTTAAAATAAAAAACATTCTTCAAATTGCGTTGGTCTTGCATTTATATCTTTTGTGCCCTTTTAAACACCAAAAGTATCTGAATTATTTAATGCAGCTTTTTTAACGGTTTGCAGCCTGATTTTTCTCTTAAATGAATTTAAATTTTCAATTCCACCACGGAATAAAACAGAGTAAAAGCTTTTCAATTATTTACTCTTTATAAAAGCAACTCTCTTCGCATCCCATGTTTTCGTATCTCTTTTCGTCTCTTGAACTTTTTGTTTGGCTGCTGCTCTTGGCTTAGTCATCAGCCTCAAAGTTTTTGCCATGTGTTTTGGCGCGATTATTCTGGCCTCTTTTAATTTTTTTGTTTTTGGTGCACTCTCTTTCACGCCGGCGTTGCATGTCCAAGTGCACATTGCATTTGGATGCATTCAAACCAAATCGAGGGAATTGAAGCCGGCACGCGGCTTCCAAGTGGACGTCATCATGACCCAAAACGGGTGGCTTGCTTTTTCGTTTTATTTTTTATCTCCATGTCGAGTTGCCATGAATAATGGAGATTCAAATACCCCATACAGGTACAAAATAAGTACAAATGCAAATCACTAAAGTCGGAATTGAAATAAAGGTGAATGAGAACCGACGTATCAAAGTCCGATAAGAACTTTCTGAAAAATATAAGCACCGGAAGAACCAATAAAATTGAGAAGTCGTAAAAGTATTACCATTTCTTTTCTTCTTTAATATAATGCATTTGCCATGGGATTCAATAGAAAAAATTAAATTTTATTTAATTTAGTTTTTAACTATATTCTTGATTCCTCTTAACTAATTCGCTGATTTAACTTTTAGCTTATTTCTTGTTTAACTTAAAAAAAAAATATTTATAATATTCAATTTTAAATTTAAAGAATTTGTTTTGAGATTTTTTTACTTGCTGCGGAAAAATTGCTCAACTCAAAGTGAACTGTCGATTTACATAAAATTTAAAAAATGACTTTATTTTTATTTTTATTATTCCTAAGAAATTCACGTTAATTAACAACAGAACAACAGCTAAAATCATCAATTCTTATCTCATTCACAGTAATTTGTGAAATTAGTTTTAAGAAACTTGACAACTTTTAACCATTCCTTAACCCATGATTTTAGATGGGTGCTTTAGTCTTTAAAAAAATAACCCAAGCAAAATAAAAACTTTTCATTATAATGAAAAAAAAAATATTTAATAGAATGAACAGTAGAATTCGTATCCTAAATGTTTGTAGTTGTAAAAAACCATAAAAAACAAGAAAGGAAAGCTAACTTCGGGCGGAGCCGAAGTTGATATACCCTTGCAGAATACTCTGTAAAAAATATTTTCCAAAATTATTCATAAGATGCATTCTTAATACTCATAAAAAATCCCAACTTCCTAACTTTAAAAACACCAAAGTTATGGCATTTCCAATCGTTCAGTTATATGGCAGCTATAGGATATAGTCGGCCGATCCTTATGAAATTTGATAGGTCGGATTGATTGGCTAAAAATAAAACCCATAGAAAATCCCAACTTCCTAACTTAACAAAAACCAAAGTTATGGCATTTCCGATCAATCAGTTATATGGCGGCTATAAGATATAGTCGGCCGATCCTTACAGAATTTGGTAGGTCGAATTGATTGGTCAAATATAAAACCCACAGAAAATCCCAACTTCCTAACTTCACAAACACCAAAGTTATGGCATTTCCGATAAATCAGTTATATGGCAGCTATAGGATATAGTCGGCCGATCCCTTTGAAATTTGGTAGGTCGAATTGATTGGCCAAATATAAAACCCATAGAAAATTCCAACTTCCTAACTTTACAAACACCAAAGTTATGGCATTTCCGATCAATCAGTTATATGGCAGCTATAGAATATAGTCGGCCGATCCCGGCCGTTCCGACATATATACTGCGTGCAAAGGAAAGAAGGGTGTGTGCAAAGTTTCAACTCGATAGCTTTAAAACTGAGAGACTAGTTTGCTTAGAAACAGACAGACGGACAGACGGACAGACAGACGGACAGACGGACAGACGGACATGGCTATATCAACTCAGGAGGTGATCCTGATCAAGAATATATATACTTTATAGGGTCGGAGATGTCTCCTTCACTGCGTTGCACACTTTTGACCAAAATTATAATACCCTCTGCAAGGGTATAAAAATTTTATGTGGTAGAAATAATGAACTAGCCTGTTTACCATTTCAAAAACTTAATTTGATACATTTTTTTAGTGGAAAGGGCATTTAAAAGCCCGAAATAAATCTTTATTTGGTCAAGTCTTGTTTTTTATTTGCTTAACTGGTCTATACAAATAAATAATGTGAAGTTGAAGTTCTAAACACAAAACAGTTGCTTGCTGTCTCCAACTCAGTCTCTATTTATATTTATTTATATCTGTTTTTGTGGGCTTAATTGCATTTCGTTTAATTTATATTTTTTTAATTTTTTAACGTTTTAATGTTCCTATTTTGCCTGTTTTGCCTGCAGGCCAGCCATTCAAGGTCGTTCGGGTTTTGTTTCAATATATTCGTATTTTCTTTTTTTGTTTCATACGTGTGCTTGTGTGCTTTGTTATGGCAAATAAATGCAAATAAATATAATTTGTTTTAGCGTTTATTTTTACTTGTTGCTCAGCGCTCGCCTGAAATAATTTAATTGCTGTGACATAAAGACGGCTCCACTTGCTCAAACATTTGGATACTCAATTATTGTGACGCCAGTTTAATTTTCTGATTTTCTCCCCCCTCTTTTCATTCAGCCGCGGAATTGATGTCAGTGGGTTTCCATGTCTCCGGCGCCGTCTTAACATTTTCAGCTTCAAATCAGTTTTCACTTTCGCGCCGCAACTTTCACAAAACTGTGTGCCCCACTCGCTGAGTACCCCTAATAACCAGAGGCGGACACAGGGGGCTGATTTCGGGGTCAGTAGTTCGGCTTAAAAGAAATGTGCAATAAAATCACTTGTTTAAAAATCCCCATAAATTAAATAAGCTCTCTACAAATATAAGAAGTCCCTGCCCCAGAAATTCCCTGCTCCTTTTCGCCGCCTGTTGCATTCCACTGCGCATCGCCTGGTTTTCCATTTAGTTTTTGCTTTCGCTTAAAGTTGATGACTGAACTGTTTTTGCTACTGCATTTTGCAGTTTAGTTATCTTTAGTGATGAAAGTGGCACAAGTGCATTTGGTCACCAATTACTAATTAACATTTCTTTCCTATAAAAGTTACGAGTATTGGGTCACAATAAGGAATAAGTTCTCATAAAATATTTAGTAAGAGGGATATGAATATTTACATAATTTAATAAATAATATTTTTTCTGATCAATACACTTAGAATATATTATTATAAGCTATAAAAGTTAAAAACCCTTGATGAAGTTTCAATAGTAGTCCATATATTTATCAATAAAATTAATAATAATTCATGAATACATGACACTTAAATTAATAAATTATAAAATGGATTTTATAAAAACGTTTTTTCTAATCAGCAACCATTAAATTTACATTTAAAAGTTAACTAAATTGTAAAATAAACTATTAGAATATATTAAAGTTTTTGTTTTGGGACTTACAAAATTATAACAAGTAATATATTCAACCTAAAATATAATCCTTTTGAGATTGACTTGAAAATTAAATGAAATAGATAAATGCTTAAATTTGTTTTTTAGTTTGGGCTTATGTTTTTTATTTTAAGAAATTCATTGGAAAACTCATCAAAGAATACTTTTTAACTTTTTTAATCAATATTGGCCTGCCCACGCACATTTCGTCTTGAGTCATGCTCTGATTTGACCTTGCCCGGCTATTAGGAGCCATAATTTCTTGTTTGCCATTCGAGATGGTTAAACTGCTTGATAAATATAATAAATTTTCATATTTCGCTGTATGCTGGCTGTTGACTAAAATGCCACACAACGCATGCTAAAAAGTTCTACCGAAATTAATTTATTTCGCACTTAATTATTCAGCGCGAGCAACACAGAGACGCGCTGACCTTGGACCGCCGCCCCCTCCCAAACCGCCCCCTCACACCCCCCGCCCACCATCACATCGGCTTCTCGTTTCTGGTTGCGATCAAATAACGACTGCTAAGCACAAAAAAAAGGCAGAGTCAAAATTTGATCATACTCGGACATCCATTGCCCAGCACCACATTCGCCGAACGGGTAACAACATTGTAGAGATTTGAGTAACAAACAAATATTTTCGAAAATAGTTTTTGTTCTCGGGATGGCACCATTTAAATAGGAATTCTATGAAATGAATGCGCAATTGGGCATCGTGTGACATCGCGTAATCATCTGAGGAACAGAAACAGGGACCTCAACTGATGAGCAAAGCACTTTTGGGGGATAACAAAGTACTACAGTCGCTTACAGAACTGCAATTCAAGTGTTAATATTCTAAACATTGTGAACATATTAAAATATGTATTTATGTAGACATAATAAAACACGATGCTTTTACGATTTTAAACAATATTTGTTTAATGTATATTATTGTTATGTTATTACAACAATGGAGAACAATTAATTTTAAGTGCAAAAGTGTTAGGTTTACATAAATTTGTTCTGAAATTGCAAAAAAAAAACTTTTAAGGACTCGTTTACTAATTAGTAAACTTTAAGGCATTTTATTTATTTTAAATGCCGAGTCCCTTATCAAAACCGTTTTTGTTGATCTATCCAATATATTTTACATTTCTTTGGGGTTTTTAACGATTTTAAGCAATATTTTTTTTAATTGTAATGTTATTAAAACAGTGGAGAAAAATTACATTAACTTGTTCTTAAATTTCCAAACCAAAAAATCTTTTAAGGATTCCATATACTAATTATTGAACTTTAAGGCATTTTACCTATTTTAAATTGCGAGCTCCTTATCAAATGTCAATAGTTTTTGTCTATCTATCCTGTTTCATTAAAATTGAAATAAACTTATCATTTCTTATAAGCCTTGAAGTTCTCTAATTGTTTCATTAAAATTGCAATAGACTTATCATTTCTTTGTGGTCTACAAATGTACGTGGTTTTATTTTTCCGTATAATTTCTTTGCTAATTTGCTATTTACGGTTTAGTCATAACGGATTACGCATTTCAGCACTGTAAACCCCATTCCAGTATAAACCTGGAAAATTACCTAAGCACCATTTCCCATTAACTTTTTAATGGGATTTACGTTGTACGTTTTTTTTGCTGATGTTATTCCTTTAGAGAATTTCACACTTGCAGAAATGCAAGCTCATTTCGTGTCATAATACATATACCTGCAAATCCACCTGCTTGTAGGTCTGTTTCCCCAAAGCTTGTTTTATTTTGTTGTTCTAAGGCAGAACTCTCATGTCGACCTTGGGCAATTATTGCTTATTAATACTGTAGTCGTGGTGGCTACGTTGTTTTTATGGCTTTTTGTGCGTTTCGCTTCATTCCTGTTTCTTGGCCACTTGTTCTTTTTTTCATATTTGATTTGGCGCGCGCCAAAAGTCGTTCATCAGCACTTTTCGACTTAGAAACTATTTATTGAATTAATCAATTTGTGAGCACACGTGTCCATGTTTGTGTGAGAAGTCGAACGAAGTGCAAATCAAATAATTTCGACATGAAAACAACAAAACGTGCACTTTGAAACATATAGCATACGAGATTGTATTTGCATGTATGTAGTCGATCTATTTGCAATTAATTGAAGCAGTTCAGAATGAAAAAGTTCGCCTTCTGCGAAATATCATTGAACCCTCTGTACGCAAGTTCGTATCGTAGAGCACTAAATATGTAAATAAAATTAAATGAAATGGAACGAAAGCAAAATGCAACAAGTATTCAAGGGAGGTCTATAAAATGCATTGTAGAGTGAAAAATACAAGTTACAAAAGATGAACATAAATACTTCCTTTTTAAATATTTTCGAAAACTTAAAATCATTAATTTATTTTAAAACGATAATACCCAAAACGGTTATGGTTCTGTGATCCTTTTCTTTATCTAGATAAAATCGTTGTTTGATTATGATAAATAGTTAATAAGCATTTTATGTCGAAATGAAGCGCTATAAATATTATATAAAGTTTACAAGATTAAAATTGTATCAATTGCTACTTTTTATTACTAATATATTTTATACACCTATTAAGGGAATAAATATATTAAATTTGTAAGTTTATAAAAAAACTAATACGTATCTTTACTAAACATTTAAAAATTCTTAAGACGAACTAATATATGTATATAATATATATATATTTTTGTAGTCCTTTTTGAGTATTTAGTAATTTGTAAATAATCTATTTGTCGACGTTGATACTAACCAATATGCTCTGAACTTTTTTAAAGGGCCCAATGGGTGTTGTTATGGGTATAATTTGTTTAATTTACAATCAGTTCAAACTCAAGGGTTACACGGCCGTCAATTTGCATGACTTTCGCAGGCATTGCCGATAAAAAAGTGGATACGACAAAAAAGGGTTCCTATAGACGCTACATTTACTTGCATTATTTGTTTTATAAATTATGGAAATTGAAGTGCATATTAATAAGTACGTATTTTGCATTCCAGCTGAATCAGACGAAAGCTACGTCAAATCCACCGCTCTCACTCTTCCCTTATCGCCCCGTCTCTATCCCCCAGCTATTTCCATCTCTTTCTGGGCGATGTCCCTCCTTTTTTTGCCCTGTGCATTGTGAGTTATTTGCGTCGCCACTGGTATTTTTGAGTTTAGCGGCCTGTCGCGTTTTCAAGGACGCCTCGCTTTGTTTTGTTATTGTCTGGAGTAACTCTGTACCTTATAAAATAAAAAAGGAAAATAAAAAGCCACAACAGAAAGTGCATTGAAATCAAAGTCAGACATTGGCTTGGCAATTTTAATATATATTTTTCTTTCCTTCAAATGTATTCGAACTTTGCATTCGGCTTTGCCTTCATATTTTGTTTTCCAATTTTATTTACACTTTACTAGATTATGTCACTTGTTTTTGATTCGTACTTTATTTACTTAGAACTTGATGAACAAACTGATTTATTTGTCAAAATATTTTTAAATAACAAACCAAACAACACGGTGAAGGTCAGCATGGAATGTCTCCCGTCCCTGTACCAACAACACATTTCTATTTATCTAATTAACAAAATTAAAATCAACAAATGTCGCTCTGAACATTAAGCGATATTTTAGCAAACAGCAGTTCAACCACACACAGAAACTCGCAAATAAAACCGCCTCGAAAACAGCTTTGAAAAGAAAGAAAAGAGCAAATAGGGAACAAAGTGAGGCTCAAAATTCGGGTTTATGGCCAAGGTCAAGGACGCGTCATGACAATCTGAAAAATAAAGTAAGCGAGTACAATGAATAAGCGAACTGAAATAAAATCAAACTGATTATGGGGCAGACTGACAGAATGTCGAAAGCAAACGATTGTCGAGGGAACGAAAGCTGAAAGAAAGCAGCACTGTGGGAAAAATATTAAATCTTCAGAATCTGCGGTAGAGAAAATCAGGAAATTAAGTTCCCAATGAATGACGTTAATGCTTACAACTTTAATGATTTTAATATTTACTAAATTAAATTTCAAACCTATTCTTATAAAAATCAATTTATATTGGTAAATCAATTTAAAAAAATTTATTTCGAATGTTCATATGTATGTTCTTAAAGCGATTTGAAAAAGTTTTTCAAAAATGTTTTTAAAAAAATTTCCCAAACATTAGTTTTTATGTTCGAAAAAAATGTTTTTTCCCATAATAGAAGAATTTTCCTATTTAGTAAAGCAATTTTAATTGTTAACGATTGTATATTGTAATTATAATTGGGAATCCTCACCTAGTATTTGAATTGAAAAATTTTAATTTGGTCACGACTCATGGGCATTGCTCATACATCTTGAGATGCGAACTTGACATTTTCCAGATCAGATGCCATAAGATGGCAGAATCTGAAGACTAGGCCGTGGCTATTCTCCATTTAAGCCCATTTATCACGGCGCCAACGTGCGCCAGATAGAGATGGGGCTAGTGGGCCAGAGGGAGAGGGAGACAGTCGGTCGTTTCCAATCACATCGAGTCATAAAATAAAAGATCCGAATAATCATCGCTGGGGGCTCGCTCGTGCTTTTAATTAATGAGCTGAACTTGGATGGCGGTGAGTAGTTTTTGTTTCTGTCTCGGGCTTTGTTTTATTTATTTTATTTTCCAAAGCCGTTGCAAAGCGGAAGCCAAAAACGCTTGACCAGCAGCATTCGGTTATCGTTAATCGCTGATCTTTTTTTTTTGGCGCCAAGGGAAGTGATTGGGGGTATATCTTATTGGGGGGCCTAATTGAAAGTGCAGACAGCACTGAGTAAAGAGCAAATTCTAAAATAAAATCCAGCAGCGAGACACAGTAAAAAGGCATTAAAATGTATACAAAAGAAAAAGCTAAAAAAATGAAAAAAGGCAAGAAAAAACAAACAAAAAGGCAAAGGCAAAGGCAGAAACAACAAAAATCAAATACGCTGTTCAAGGTTAGGTTATCACATTGCCAAGATCAAGGTTACGTTTTTTTTTGTTGAGACGGACGTTTGTCAGTCGATAGGTGTGTGTGTGTGTATCTGTGTGTGTGCGTATCTGTGAGCGAGTATATCTGTGTGCGTGTGCATTGGTTGCCGTGCCAGACAGAACGTCGATAAATTTGCCAACCTGCAAAAAGTTTCTGAAGTTAAAAACTGGCTCAGACTCAAGCAATAATTATAATTGGCTGCTGCTGTTTCTTGATGGCCTCTTGTCTGGGGAATATTTGGGATTTGGCCATTTGGAATATATAACAACATATTCTTTGAATAAGTTTTCTTTAATGATTTTTCAGTCAAATATTTGCATAAATACCCTAGTGACAAAAAACCAAATCTTTTTCGATTACAAATCATATTTTGCCAATAATTATACCCGTTACTCGTAGAGTAAAAGGGTATATTGTATTCGTGCAAAAGTATGTAACAGCTAGAAGGAAGCGTTTCCGACCCTATAAAGTATATATATGCTTGATCAGGGTCACTAGCCGAGTCGATCTAGCCATGTCCGTCTGTCCGTCTGTCTGTCCGTCTGTCCGTCTGTCTGTCCGTCTGTCCGTCTGTCTGTCCGTATGAACGCTGAGATCTCGGAAACTATAAAAGCTAGAAGATTGGCATTTTGCATGCAGATTCTAGGAGTTCCTACGCAGCGCAAGTTTGTTTCAAAATGGTGCCACGCCCCCTTTAACGCCCACAATCGCTTATATACGATACATTTAAATATTTCGGAAAAGTAAAAATGCAGTTTTATTGTGTTTATCAATACCTATCGAAATGGAGAAGAAATTTTTCAAATCGGACCATTCGTTATGCGTGATCAAAGTTTCTATCTCCATCTCCCTCGCACTCCCTTTACCTGAGTAACGGGTATCTGATAGTCGGGGCACCCGACTATAGCGTTCTCTCTTGTTTTTTAATTCAAGTTGGGAAAATTTTCAAATATCTTTTATTTATGGCGAAAAAACTTTCCGGAGTGCTTTCTATATTTTGTTGTACAACTCTTATCAGTAATTGCTTGATTACAGTTTACTAATTTACTTTAAAATTTAGTTAATTTAAGCTTGCTATTTTTTTATAAGTTTTAATTAAAATATTTTATTACAATACACAAATTATATCAGTGTATTTTTTGCATTAACATAAGTATAAAACAATTTATCTAAATTTATCGGTCTAGACAATTTCAAATTGATATTCCTAGAAATTAAAAACTGGGAGTAAATTGAATAGCAAAAAAAATAAACAACATAAAGGCAGATATGTAAAAATTGTTTGTTTTTCTTTTTGGCTGAGAATATACAACCAAAAGTATTTGATTAATATCAATACCCAATAGCATTTGCATGTGTTTATTTTGTTGCAAATTGAGACCATTTAATTTCCAATTAATATTTCATCATGTTATATTCAAAAAAATGTAATCATCTTAATTTTGTTTCTTTATTTTGTTCACATATAAAGTAGTAACATGAATTTAAATAAATATAAATTGCAGCAATAAGATAATTCTTTAAAAATGTGTGGATATAAAACGAAATAATCTTTGATTGCCAATCTTAATGCTTAATAATGATTTAATGGGTTTATTTGCAAACGAATTTGACAATTGGAATCAATGATACATTATCTGCTAAGTGATATAGTATCATTGATTCGATTTGTCAAATGATTTGCAGATTTGGTTGACACTTTTCGGTGGATTATAAATAATTTTCAACGCTTCGCCTGTGATTAATTGGTGGATTTGTTGAGGAAGTTGGCCGCGATCGATGGGTTGGCCCCACCATCTGAAACTAAGGCTATCTCTTGTCATTGGAGGCCGAGGAAAAATGAAACCGAAATCGGAATAGGAATCGTAAATCGTGCTGATAAACAAGTAAGCAACTCGAAATCGGAAGTGGCGGCATAACGGTGTATGGTGCATATCCATATGAATGAATGGCCAATCCAAAGCGAATCATTGAGATATGCGAAGGAAAACTGGTTCCGATCAGATCGGATCGTATCGGATCGGATCGGATTGGCCGTGATTCGTTTATGCGGGCGACTGACTCTCCAAAACTTCTGAACTTGGTTTTCCAATTTCGGCCAGCCTTTTTCAGCTGATCTCTCGCCGCTCAAGTTCAAGCGCCCAACCCAAATCCGTCGGATACGTCCGAACCGCCGAAAGCAATCGCTGCTGGTCGGCCAGATACCAGATGCCAGATGCCAGATACCATATACCAGATAGACGGATGGACAGAAGACCGAGGGACAGACCTAAGGTCAGTCGGAATAAAAACCGAAATTGCTGCGGCTGTTTAGCAACGCCCAGATCCAAATATTGACGCTCTAAATACCCGCAGAGCCCTCGCAGTGCGGAAAAACCTTCGACGACACCTTGACTTCAATTTTCGGTGCGCCGTTTGCGCTGTTTGCCGCTGCCGCTCTTGGTTGTTGGCGAAGTTTATTGTTGTGGCAGTGGTTTGTGGCAGTTTGTTTTCTTCTGCCGAATCCGTGGACCCACCAAACTTGACCCAATTCCGCAGCGATCCTCATTGTGTGGCACAAAGTGCCTTAAATATGTGACCCTGACCCAAGACTGGATCGCAGTACTCGGTCTGCCGGTAAAAAGGTCTGGATCTGCATGGGTTTCAGTTGGATTTTATTTGACATCCTAAATAGGGAAGATCTAAACAGTTTTAAATAACAAAATGATACGATTATAATATTATTTAATTTGAACTGGTGTATATATTTTTAATTTTGCATTTAAGACTTTAAGACTCGTATTATTATTGTGATTATCCAAGAAAATAATGCAAGCTTAAACTACAAAAGCATCTCTAAAAGCGAAACTAAATTAATTGTCAGTGTTTTACAAGTATTTGAAAATATAGACTTAATGCTTTCAAATATAAAAAGTATTTTCATTGCATTGTTTTTACATTTGAGTTTTACAGGGAAAATGGAGTAAGCAATGTGCAATTTTTGCGTAAGATTTCGGCCCTGGTAAGTATTTTTAAAATGGATAATAAAATATGCAAATATTTGTATATACATTTAATCACAAATATATGAACCAACTGTGCTGATAGCAGATTATCTTGTCAGCGAACTCCAGTGATTTACCCTGATTTCTGACTTTAATTTAATTTCCTGCCATTCAGTAATCGAATATGTTTTTCATCAAAAAACTGCGGATCAGATTTCAACTCGTTTCCTGTCTCGTCCTCCGTCCAGAAATTGCTATCTCAGCTTGGGGTTTCCGAGCAGGGAGATCCGATGCGATCGGCTGAGATCAACAAACCGATGGCGTTCATTCCACTCGGCCGCTGTAAACAAGAGTTGACAACTCCGAACGGCAGCCGAGGGCTAACCGTGTTTATTATTATTTTGTTTTATTATTACCGCCAAGTGGCCGATAGCAAAAATGTGCAGTAAACAGAAATCAGCGGGCTAACCCAATATGAACAAAGGGAGCTCTCCAGCTCCCTGGAAAGTCAATGGACCAACCCGAGCTGAATTAGCTCCATGGGCACAAAGAAAATAGAATCGCTGGTAAGTCTTTTTCTATTTATGGCGGCCTGGAGGAACGGGTTCAATGCCTGCCTGTAATTCCAGATTGAGATCTGCATAAGTCAGAGGAATTGTGCGGAAAGAAAGGGAACCCAGATCTCTGATTTCAGATCCCATCTGTCTGTCTGTCCCTGTAATTGCCCGAATAATTCCCATCTCTCCGCTGGAGGAAAACGTGCTGTGCATTCAAAACGCAACATGCTGAACTGTTGAAGTGCTGAGCTGTTTTCATAACTCATCGTAAAGCCGCCGTAAATCATGACCCGAAAAAAAATACCCACGGAGGACACCAAAGAAGAGGATTCGGCAAGATGTGTTGATAATGATATCCTCGCCGATTCGTGCCAAGGCCAAATGTCTTATGTCTCACCGCTAAAATTTCTTGGGATATTTTTTTAAGAAAGTGCACAGCAGAAAAAAATTTAAGTTAAAAGCGTTATACAAAATGTTTTAAGCACTAAATATACTCGTACTATTTAGCAATGTAAGTACTGCTTCTTGAGATGAATTAGTTGGATGATACAGGACTGCAATTTCAACACACCTACTCATCTCATTTTGGGTCTCCAAGGACAACTTGATTGGGTCGCCAACGTATTTCCGGTAGTCTTTTGTCTTTTCGCTGCACTTATTAGCCGCTTCCTCTGCGGCAGCAGCCCCAAAAGCAAAAACAACCAAAACAACCGCAGACAAAAGAAAGATCTTGGAAAATCAGAGGAGAAGAGCAGCTGGCAGACCCTGAACTTTGTCGCTGACGTTGGCACTGCAATTCCCCATATTTCTTTCCCAGATTCCAGATTCCGATTCCCTTTATTCTTTGTCGCCGCTGCACTTGAAAATTTGCTTTGGTCCCCTGAATATTTTGTTGTTCTTTTGCCTTGAATTGAGCGAGTGAACCAGTGATTAAATGCATTGTCAGGGATGAGAAAGAGTATAAATGTCTTAATATATTTAATAACTTTAAATAAATAATAATACAACATTTATTTGGAAGTTAATTCCTTGTTACATTCATTAAAACTGTGTGATTTTATCATTTTAAAAGAAAGGTAAAAATTATCTTTCGAGGTTAAACTTTTGTGGCTCTCTCTAATCGGAATAAATTCAAGCCGTAGTGCTGTGCCACGATTGCATCTCGAATACGAATACCCCTAGTCCATTAAGATTAACCGCATAAGCAGAGGTCCCCGGGGATGTCGAGAACAGCACCCTTGAACTCCTCATTGACCGCTTAATTAGGGCGTGTAAGTACTTTGTTCCGTCAGATCGCGAGTGCCAGCTTCCTCCGGAGATCAACCCCCCACCCCCACTCCACGCTTTATAGAGTACAATGCCCGAAACGATCGGAATCTCGATGGTCTTTCCATCGGTCTATGACCTGACACGAGCGTCAACATTTTTAATTGTGCTCTGCATATCATTTGATATTAAATATATGTGCACATATGTGCCTATATGCGGTACAAAGAACTCATTTACATACGCTGCTTTTTGTTTGCCCCTGATTAATTTCAGCTCGATGATTAAGCTTTCATATATGGGCAAACTTTGCTTATTCCTCATGTTCATGGGTATAAAAGGTTCTTTTAAAAGGCTTTGCTGTCTAGGGCAACCAAATGTGTTGAGGTTTTCGAGGGGGTCGTCTTAATGACTCACACCCTTATCTTCCTTTTACGTCTATGTGCAGACTTTGACTTGAAAAGGCTAAGCCATTCAAACGAGTTCATACATTACCTTTTTCCAGTCTTAATTCTTTCAAAGACGTAAGCAGCTTGTCACACAATGAATAATATGTCAAATTATTAATTTATTTATACGACAGCTTCTTGAATTCGTTTACTTTATAATGCCAAATTTAATGTTTAAGCAAAGTTTGCCCAAGCCTATTTAAGAGTTTTTGTGCTGAGTGCTGTCGTAAATAAATTTATATATGGTAGTGCTTAAAATATCCACATACCTTATTGTACTTGTTTCCAATGGACGCTTTTATTTATTTAATATAACAGATAAATTTATAATTAATAAACATGAACATTAATAATTACAACACATTTGGGTCTTGTAAAATCTTTTTGAACTATGTATTATTTAAAACTAAATTCTAAAGTTTCAGTTATCAAAATATTCATTCATTCAAGAGATAATTAATAAGCATGACTTTTAATAATTACGAAATATTTGAGTTTTGTAAAATATTTTTGAACTATGAATTATTAAAATGCAATTTAAAATGCATAAG
The DNA here is from genome assembly GCA_018152295.1 of Drosophila carrolli. Taxonomy (NCBI): domain Eukaryota; kingdom Metazoa; phylum Arthropoda; class Insecta; order Diptera; family Drosophilidae; genus Drosophila; species Drosophila carrolli. The sequence continues at coordinate 8,041,376 of JAECXJ010000001.1, forward strand.
TACTTAAAGTTTCAGTTATCAAAACACAAGGACGTCATATCCACCTAAATAGTTTCCTTTAATTTAGGATTCTCTTAGTACAGTTCCTTGTTATTCAGTACCTGTGTTTCCAGTCGCTTTAACCACTAAGCCAACAGAAGCCACTCACCCACCCATCGAAACCCACCAGTCGTGGGAAATGCTCCGAGATCCCCGAGTGGTTACCCCAGAAGTGGCGCTTAACTAATTTGATTCATTCTTATTACGCAGTCGGCGCTCGACTGCACTTGACCCTCGGCAATTTGCGTCAATGTCAACGCCAACCTCCCAACCCCCCAATTTCCCAACCCCCTGAGTTTCGATGGGCGGACGGGGTGGGCAATTACCGTTGTGGGGGCAACGATTGCGACGATTGCTGGCTGCAGCAATGACCTTGAACATCCAGAGCCAAACGAATGACCTTTCAGTGCAGTGCCTCTGTCCGTCTCTTTCTAGGGTTTATCCAACTGAACCTGTTACTAAAAATAAGCTGCTTGGAAAAGCTCTCGGGCTGAAGGTCAAAAAACCCACCCGTCTGTGTACGGCAGTCCCCCCTCTTCTGTTGAGTGGGGCACATGCGACGGCCGCGTGCGCAAGTTCAAGTGCAAGGACTATTGCACCAGCCCCTCCCCATTTTCCCACCCACTCGTGGAACTGTGACCATTTTCCCACCCACTCGTGGAACTGTGACCTTGCCGTACACCTCGCTGCATTGACGTACCGGCCACGGTCACGGCCATGGCCACCATCATTCTGCGCTGTGTTGCCAATTAAAGCTTGGAAAAAAAGCCAATTCAGACATTTCGATTTTAAATAGTATTAAATTTAAGATTTTTTATATAAGTTAAGTAACATTTGCCATTCGCCTTAATATAATATTGCTGAGAAGTACAAATTATTCAAAATTTTTTTAATGTTTTATTTCAAAATGGTACTAAGTAGTATAGTAAAAAATCATAAACTGCTTGTATAGTATCTTATTATTTCTTTAAAGGTGAATAATTTCACTTTCCCATTCTAAAACATCTACAGCTTAAAATTAAACAATTTATATTTATTTGAGATTTATTTTTAAAATGAAAGAAAAATTTGTGCATTTCAATAACTATTTGTTTATAAATATTTTGTAAAAAGCCACCTATGAAATATTTTGTCATAGATCGTTTGATAAGAGCTGTGATGCCAGCACTGGTTATAAGCTGTGTGGGAGTCGTCGTCCCCAGGTCCCAAGTCACTGGCCGTCCAACCCACCTGACAGCCTGTCCACCACCTCTTACATCATCCCCACCCACTTTTTCTAATGGAATGATGAGCCGGCCGGCCGCTTTGGGAAAACTTTCTCATGGTCACCGCGGCCGGCTTGGAACTATTTATAAACATTCCGTCTTCCCATTCGCCACTACTACTCACAAAACTGCGGTTATCAACGTCACGGGAAAACTTTGGTAATATATTTGATTTTAATTGAAAGCCAACACACTTTTTCCGAAAACTGTTGAATTAATGGTTCTAGATGTCTCTTAGGAGTTAGGTGGGATGGCATGACAAATTACTTAAGACTTTCGGGTTGGCGTATACTTAATTATTTATTTGAAGGGTTGTTTTTCAAGGAAGTTTTCATAAAATAGTTCGAATTAATCATACGATTTTAAGGCGATGTTTTTAATTTGTTTTGAATACTGGGTTCTTAATTGTGTAATATAAAATATGGAAATTCAATCTGAATTGCAAAGATTAATTTGATTTTACTTCAATGGTAGGCACTTTTTAACACAACTTTTCAACTGTGACATTAAGCCAATAAAGTGTCACGATATTTTTACCTTTCCCAAATCTCAAACACTTAGTTCTAAGAAGGCAAGTTAATAAAACAAACTTTGACGACGACACGTGGCTTAATTGCATTAAAGGAATATAACTTTGTTGGAATTTTTCACACCAGATTTACCAGATTCTTCCAACCCCCCCCCCTCCCCCTCCTTCTGACGGTGATAAAAAGCAGGCAAAGCGTCGTCCTTTTGTTGACCTTTAACGATGCCAAAACCTGGGCGAGATGGGCGAAAGAGAGTCAAGCTGCTAAAAGAATCATTTAAAAATCAAATCAAAGTCACGCGCCGCAATGTAATCAACAGCCAGGAGGTGAGTGAGCGAGAGGGACAGCTCGAGGGGGTGGGAAAGAGATGGGATGAGGCACAAGGTCAAATGTCAGGATGGCAGCAGGTGCGTAAGAAAGGTCCAGCTGCCCTCGACAATAAGCATCTCCACGCGCCGCAAAGTATGCAAAGACATCAGAGTGAGTGTGTGTGAGGGGGTGGCTTTTTGGGTGGGTGGGCTATACTGTCAATTTCAAAGCCAAGGCGAGAAAGAGACAACCGCCTTTAACCTTGAACTTCACCGTTGCCAAGGCAGAAGCTTTCCGACACCATCTCTCTTGCTTTTCAAGCTTTTACGCTAACCTTGTGATGAAAAGTCCTTGAGCGTAGTGTAATGTGAGTGGAAATTGTTTACCCCGCCGAAAGTGGGGGGGGAATAGCCCCCAGAAAAGCTCCCAAAAAGAGAGAGCTCTCCCTTAAGGGGAGTGGCTTCTGGGAGCGCTTCGCTTGGGTTGACTGTACTTCGTTGACATTGAGGAGCTTTTGCCTTGGCATTGCACGCTTTTGAACTTTTACCTCTCTCTTTCTGGGGGGTTGCGCGCTCTCATTCGTACTCAGCGAAGGCCAAACGGCAAGTTTGTTGCCATTTTCCGTGGCTGACAGGTGTGGGTGGGGGTGGCAAAGCTCCGTTTTCTGTTGCGCATTTCCAAAGTTCGTCATTTACCTCACAATCCCCTCTCCCCACCCGTGCACAAGCAAATTTAATTTGCATTTTGAAATAATTTTCTGTGAACCAACTTTCCTGGAAATGGAAACTCCTTAGAACCATAGCATACTTATCAGGGCCTTATCATGGTATCCATCGACTCTTCTTATACATTTGCTTAGAGGTACCCCTTCTTATAATTGAAACAGAAATTTAAATCTAAGAAATTATAATTTGCTAGCTAATTAGAGCTTGAAAAGGGTTTTTAATATTAATTAATTTAATTCATATATAAATGTCAAGCTAATAAATTAAAATAATTCCAAGAATAATTATTTTTAATACAATATTTATCAATTGTATGACAGTTTCACTAACTTCCAATTATAGTAGTAGCACTACAAATCACTCTTTTAAATAGAAAAAGAAAATGATTTAATATGTCTGGGCTTTCTAGTCACTTTGTGTTTTTTTACTCAATTGTAAGCTACGCAACTGCCAGCTCCTTCAGGCAATTTGTTCGCCGAATTTTATGGCTCCGCGATAGGCTGCTTTGTGAATGAACTTGAGGAAAGCTGGAAAATTTGTTGGGACAGTCCATGACTGGAAGCCAAAGGGGGTGAAAGTGGTGGCAAACCGGAGCCCGGACAACGGAAACTTCCGGACAGGGCTCAGGTCAAAGTCAGGACGGGCTATTTATAGGCTTTCGGCACCCAACTCCCCGTTGGTATCTTTCCACCAGATCGCTGTTATTTGCACTTGTCAACTTGTTTACTGCCCTTCTGGAAGTTTCTAATTATTACGAAAGCCGAACCACAAATTTCTTGTCACGCAAAAGGAGAAGCGCAACCTTGACCACGCGTAACCTTGGATGGTTGGCTTGATGGTTTCAGGGGTTTTGCCCGGGGTAAAAGCTTATGTAAATATGTTAATACAAGTAAAAGGGACTTTATAATCATGTACGGTTTATTAATAATAAGTTGGCTCTTCATAAAATAGTTATAAAATAGTTAAAGGCGAGCGCCTTTGAAAATAATTAAATTTAGATTATTGATATAGCATTTAAGCCATATATCAATTGATATGGCACTATTCAATGTCAAGTACATAAACAGAAATGATTTGAGGAATAAAAGTAAATTGGCCATCCTGTGTTGACTCTTCAGTTGGATAACACTGCTCCAAGGAATCGTTAGCAAAGCAGCAAGACAAACATTTACATAAGACATTGCGATGTGGCATTAGCTTTTCCCGCTTTTCCTTTCCCATTCCCTCTCGAAGAAAAGTTCGCCCGCATTTGGCAAGTATTATTTTTGGAAATTTGAACTTATTATCGATTCAATGTCAAGTGTTTGCCCTGAACTTCTGCCGCACTTGAGTGGCTTCGAATTCCTTGCCACCGAAGTCACCCCATTTTCCAGCCTCCCCCTTGACAGAGGTTCACCCCACTTCCAACACGTGTCCTGGCCTGGCGTTTCCGCATCCTGGTGGTGGGGCATGGAATGCGAGGAGCTGCCAATGGAATGGGAACGGGACTGGGTTCAGATTTTCGGATGCTGCGCAGTTTGTTGTTGCCCCATCCGATTGGGGTGGTGGCTTTCACCGCCCGCTCAACTTCAAGGTTAACTTCCGGTCGTGCCGGCATCCCCATGCCTTCTAATGCCAAAAATGTTCCTGTGCGGGCGCCACATTGTCCTGACGGAAGCATTATGTAATCTACTCCTAGAAGCCAGCCCCTGCATCACATTTTCCTGTTTTCCTGGTTCCTCGGGTTCGTTCAACTCGCGCTGCGGTCATAAATCTCTCCATTTTGCCCAGCGGATGGGACATCCTGCTGGGTCAACGACTGCGAGTTCGTTGCCTGCGATCTGCCCCATATCCGTCCATACATGTCCTGCGTATCTCCCACCCCTCCTCTGTTTTCCATTTACCACTCCCTATTTCATGTTACTTTTTCCACCGATGATTACATTCTGTCGTGCTGTTTGTCCCACTCCCTTCCCTATTTTCCTGCCATTAAATTGATGAATTAGCGTTTACATATTGGCCAAAGCTTTCGAAAACCACTGCCAACACCACCCCACTCAAGCCCATTTCCATTAAAATTATCTCTGGCTGAAGTTGGAGCTGTCTACATTAGTTGTGTGTAAATATGCCCGTAAATATGTGTGTGGGTTCGTATTCATGCAAATGGATGAACTTTAGCAGAGTTCTTGGAATTGCTTGTTGGTTTTATGTGGCCAGGTTTTGACCTTTGGGCCGACAGGTTACTAACATATGGGGGGTCAATGGGTACAAAAGTGATGGCTGTCATAGCAGAGGAAATATCCATTTCAGAAATATGAAAAATTATTTCAATTATTTCATCTCAATAATACATTATTTTAGTGAATAAAAATATGAAATAAGTATTTCGATCAATTAATTTTTTTAGTTTTTTAGGCAATAATTAATGTATTAATTCCTGATCGACAATAAAAATCAGTGTGTTTTCAGAAAGATATCTTTATTTTTTAATATAGTCGGTGGATATTATTTTTAATAAGTTTTTAGTTTTAATCGTATCAATTGGAAAAACTGTTTAAAATGTAGTTTTTTTAATTTGTGTGTTTATTTATTTTTGCCCATTATTCTTATAAATCACCTTTCCTATCTAAGTCATTAGATGTTTTGGTTTATTTTGGTTACTCATAAGCTAAAATACCATTAATCGAACGACAAGTTTCTTAATGCGTATCTATTTTTATTTAAATACACCTCTTCCTGACAATGCAATAGAAATAAGTTATACAAAACTTACAAAGACAAAGAATATTTCTGACCATAAATAAACCGAAAGAACTACACAAGAACCGAACGTAGAGAGGTGGGGCCCATGGCAGTGAAATTTCAATGTCAGAACTTGAATGGTATAGCACATTAGCGGACCGATTCTGCCCCAAAGGTCAGGGTGAGCAAATGGAAATAGAATCACAAATGGAAATCGAAACAAAGTATTGCTAAATGTTTTCAGAGAGCGCTGAAATCGAATGGTGGAAGACCGCACAATCAATGACCACATGGCACCAGCCCTACCATTTTTCCAACCTCCCCCCCTCCCTCCTCCACAGCTAATTGCGCTTCAATTGTTCTCCACCCCCTCGAAATAGTTTTGGGTCATTTGCCTGACCCGTGAACACCGCTTGGCATATTTAGCAGTTCTGGGTGCGTCATCATTAGCGCAGCAATTGTCTCAGTCGCAACTTGGGCGGACATTGGTCGCTGGTCAATGGTCATTGCTCTGCCCCCACCCAGAACCACCCCTTCCCCCTCCCCGCCCTGCCCTTAAACTATAACCATCTAGAAAATGGGTAATGAACGCTTTGTCAGCTATTTTTCGCTGAACTTGAAACGGCGTCATGCATTGAAGACGTGCCGCGGATTCGATACAATAATATACAATGCTGAATCTTAAGCTAAAATTAATTTTACCCTTTCTGGGGCTCCTCGATTTACTATAATGCTTGAAATATATTATTAAAAGTATGGGGGAATTAGTAAAGAAGCAACAATTACTGCAGACTGGACAACAAATTTTATTTAAAACATATTTTACCAACCAAATAATTATATTTATTTATAAAAAATATATATATTTAAAAATTAAATGCATATTAAATATTAATAAACTAAGACCAATAGAAACTTTAAATAAATGGCAGAATACAAATAGATAGTAAATGAGTTATTTTTATTGTACGTAATGGTACACATTTTCCTTTTGCTTTCAAAATAATTTATAAATTGTATCTTGTTTTCACACCATTTAGAGTTTTTAAATTCTTTTTTTTACATTTTTATGTTGATATTTTTTAATTGCGCAAATTATAAAAAGTTACTATTACATATTGAAATTATGGAAATATTGTGATTATTCCGTAAACTTAACCAAAATTTTACAGTGGATTAAATAGATAATCCTTGTAGAGTATTGAGCTAGAGCTTATCTTGCTATCCTATCTTATGTTGGTGTTTATTTGCATGTAATCTTATCCGATCAAATTACCGCCTTGGTATACCCTGAACCCCATTCCAAATAAAGAAACTTCCAGGAAACCAGTCCCACATAATGCATTATTGCTGAAACCTTGAAAAATCAGCGCAGGCAATCGGAGTGCGAATTACATAAAACTTTATCACAAGCCAAGTTTGCTTCATACATTTGAGCAAATATATAAAAACAGTGAACTGGAGTAGCCTAAAAAGAGACAAGGAAATTGTGAAGTAAACATTTTAGCTGGGTTCTTGTCATGTGCTCGCTGTGTGGTTTCCACTTCCAGGGAATATTACGAGCTCATCGCTCGGTCAGTCCATTGGCCCATGGGCAGCGTGAGAAATATGGAAGCAATTCTTTGTGGGGAATGGAATAAAATGTGGGTCAATTTCAATTTCGTTAGAACTCGCCAGTGTCGCCAGGCGATTCAGTTAGATAAGCAGGGAAATAAGGATGGGGTATCCAAATGAATATGTTTTTCTTATCCGAGGAAGCTGAAATTCCGCTGAAAGTAAAACGGTTAAAACAAAGAATGTGTTTTTATGAATTAAGATAAACCTTAGCTGCCTTTTGTATAACTTTTTTTAGTAGAAATGAGAGGTTACCTGCAAGCTTCTTGAAAGTGAAATATAAGATATTTATGTATGAAAAGCAAAATGTGAGAGGTGCTAAGATTGGTTGAATGAAGATTTTTCATTCAAAATATAAAAAGATTATTAATAAGATATACTTAAAAATAATTATTTAACAAAGGTGTGTGCCAATAAATGTATTCTGAAAAATACTGAAACTGCGAGTGGCTTAAGAGAATTTAACGAAAATTGGCCCAAAGGTCATTATATTTTATAAAAATAATTTAGCCCTTTTTCCTTTACGACCTGCTAAAGGTAGCTAAAGTAAGTAACCAAATACTTTTTGTCTCCAAAGTTTAAGTCTAATTAACTTTTCAGGCAGCTGTTACCGCTTTTGTGGTCTCAATTGGCCTGATATCCGATATCAGCCCTGCCCTTTTCACCCTAAAGTAAAGGTTTTCTCCGGCAGCCGTTCACTGACCTCTTTCGGAGACCAGAGAGCCAAAGAAAGTTTTTAGCCCAAAAATGCGTCATGGGCCAAACAGAAAACAAGCGGCAACAGAAGCAACATGAATGCCAAGAGACTGTGAAAAGTGTTTCATAGAAAAATTATACATCATGATCGGGGCTCGATAGAGCTCTTCATTAGTCTGGAAACACGGAGTTGGTACCCAACTCCGACTCCGACTCCGAATGCTGGTGACTGGTGACTGGGTGACCCCAATAGGCATTCAAATCTCTCGCTTGCCTCCGCAGTCAAACTCTCACTTTTTCGCCGATCACTGCTGTCGGTGAAAATCATTCAAATTCGGTATTTGTGCCCAAGAGTTGGGGGGCAGTTCAACAAACTCCGGTGAACTCAATCCGGAGCAATGACACTTCGCCAGCTCACTTTCTTTTACGTGCATCAGTCCATCCCTGTCTTCCAAACATTTCCCTCTCCCTTTCGCCTTTTGGCGGGTATATATGTCGTATAGAGCGCTTGCCATTGTTGCAACATTTTTCACTTTCTTTTCGGGGATCGCCATTTAAATGTCTTTCCTTTACGATAACCTCTAGCCAGCCAAAACAATGATCTTACCAATAATTTAACATCTAAAGTAGCTTGAAATTTTTTTACTTTTGGATGTTTAACCTAGTGTTAATAGTTTGTGATGACTTATTCGTTGGATTTATGTTTTCAATTTATGTCTAGATGTCCACTCCTCTGAAACAAATACCTTAGATTGTTTGAACAATAGAACAATATTATTTATTCTATTTTCGATTAATATTTTACCCGTCTCCACTTTTTGTAATATCCATTTTTAAATCTTTTTAAATTGAGGTGCATCATAAAAATAATGAATAGGTACACATCGTTGACTTTTCGAGAATCTGAAATCTCAATTCCGTTTAGAGTTGGGATCGGCGCATGTTATAGTTTTCTGATTTGTTTCTCTTTTCGGGACAGGTAATTGCTGGCAGCCACCTACCCAAACCGAGGGTTTGAACTTGCCACTGTTTGACAATACCCCTACTCTCCCCAAAGAAAGGAAAAGAAAGTGTTGAACTTTCGTTGGCTATGTCTCAATTTCTTGTCGGACCGAGTTCGGTTTCGTTTATTCGGTTCGTGCTTATTGTAGCAAACATTAAATTGCTTTTAATGGAGAGATGCAAAGATTGGCTTTTCGTTGATTTTCTATTTTAGGGAAAGCGCGGAAAATTGTCTTTGACAGCCGATTGGATTGTCGAGGAGTTAATCGGCATGGCAATATTGTTAAACGCGACAGCTGCCAGAACTCGATCTTGAAACTTAATGTCGTTTTAAACGTTTTTATTGCTGACCGCTCGAATGTCGGAGCCAGTGAACTTTTACTGCCGCTTATCGAAGACCGCGAGGGTCATTAAGAAAGTTGCCGGCTGCTCTGGGTTAATGCAGATCGGAGATCTGGGATATGGGCCATCTCTGGAAGTGGGGAACAGGATGTGGAGACATCTTCATTTCCGTATCGCTTTTTTGTCGGTTTTTATGGCCATCCTTTTGGGCCAACAGCAGTTGCAGTTTTTATGCGCTTGCATAAATGCTTCTTTATTTGCGTTTTGCCCGCTCGCTTGGTTGTTGGCCAAGTTAAACAACGTGTCACTGCAGTTTCTGGGTCAGCAACGAGTGAAAGTCACTGCGATCCACAAGGTGCAATGTTTTGCATGGCTAATGAATGCAGACGGGGGTCGATGAAATTATGAGCTAGTAAATCAGGGTACACCATTTACCATATGGCTTCAATGTAGCCATGAAGACCAACATAGTTAAAAATGCTCTTGAGTTGTGTAAATAAACATTTATCTTAAAAATAACTAAATCAACTACAAACAATTTTCTAGTTGTTAATCGCAGTACAATATATTTTGTGTTATTTGTAAGCTGAATGTATATTATCATAATTCCCCAAACCTAAGTGGTAATAAAAGTCATTTAATTTTATATTTTCAACTAGTGACAATTAGGTACTTTTAAAGTATAACTTTAACTGCAAAAAAATAATATTTATAAAATTCCAAGTGAAAATTTGTTTATCAATTCTAATAAAATAAGCTTTTGTAATTATTTTTTAGGAGTGTATTAAAATAGTCAAGTGCTGATACATTTGAATTATGGCGTATTTACTGAATTTAAATAGAATTATTAGAAAATATTAAGAAATGCTCTTGAATTGTATTCTATTTTCACAAATTATTTTGGCCAATCCTCTCCATTGAAAGGCAAGGTTTAAACGCTTTCAAACTGTTGGTTCTCAAAATAATTTCTGTGAATTACCATTTCGTACGTGGCTTCCTTTTAACCCCAGTCCACAAGCCACTAATTAACCCCGCGAACGGGAGAAATGAAAACCCTCTTCAACCAGACGAATTACAAATTCTTGGTCTGCTTACTCCATTCACTCTTAAATGGAGAAACAAAAGCGAGACACCAACCACTTCTGGCATAATTAACTCAATTAATGGCAAAGCAAAATGTGGGTTGAAAAGAAACTTTTCTTTTCTTCGCCCTCTCCCTTTTTATTCAGAAATTCTGCGCCACTTTCCTTGGCTCCAAACTCCGAATTCGAGTTCGAAGTTTGAGTTTCTTTGCCTTTGACTTTGCCGTTAAACTTTTGAACTTTTCGAGCTGCCAAAAAGGGGTCAACTCAAAAAAACAATCGAAATGAAAATTTCACTCTCATTATTGAGATGTCTCTGGCTTTCATCAATTGTTGTCTAACAAATTGTCATTAATAATGATCGGACTTCTCTGCTCTTGGCTGAAAAAAGCATTCAATATGGTTAAAAGTGAAAACCGTTGACAAAACGAAAGAAATTTGAAGAATTGTGGCCGGTAAAGTGAGGCAAAAAAGAGAAGACAAAATAATAGAAGAAAGAAAGAAATACACTTTCGCTTTTGCTTTCAATTTCATTTCAAACGGCTGATCTGCCATCTCTTTCTCTTTCTCCATCTCTATCTCTTTCCTGCTCTGATTGCCTGTCGCGCATGCGTAGCAACTTAATGTGCGGCACGAGTTCCCCCATAAATCTTCTCATACATATATATACATCTATATATATATGAAATCGAGTCTGATTTTATGCTTCGGCCTTTTGGGCATTGTAATGGACGTTGATTGTACTCCCTAGCCGTTTGAAAAATCAGCTTAATTTTTAATGGCGGCTTGGTTCAGATGGGTCATTGAACTGGCAATATAATTTAAAAAAGCTAACCAACCGAAACATTAACGCGAAATGAAGAAATCGAACATGAACATGTTGATTAATGTTATCGGGTTGTAAAATTAAAAAGAGTTGGTGCATATTGATAGTTTGCATTTCGTGTTCAAACCGCAGTTAGAGTTAAATTCATTTTACCATAAACTAAAAAATAGTTTTAAATATACAAAATCTAAAATCGAACTGGGGCATACATTAATATTATTGATGGCAGGGCAACAAAATAACATATATTTATGTTTAAATGTGTATTAAACTAATTATATATAATTTAAGCACATATTCCTTTTTTTCAGATATATTATTTAATTTGTGATGCTATTGTGAAACAGTCTGGAAAAGGTTCCCACAACAATTTGTTGAACGATAAATTAAATTGTTTTTAAAATAAGATTGTTTTTATACCCGTTACTCGTAGAGTAAAAGGGTATATTGTATTCGTGCAAAAGTATGTAACAGCTAGAAGGAAGCGTTTCCGACCCTATAAAGTATATATATTCTTCATCAGGGTCACTAGCCGAGTCGATATAGCCATGTCCGTCTGTCCGTCTGTCTGTCCGTCTGTCTGTCCGTCTGTCTGTCCGTCTGTCTGTCCGTATGAACGCTGAGATCTCGGAAACTATAAAAGCTAGAAGATTGGCATTTTGCATGCAGATTCTAGGAGTTCCTACGCAGCGCAAGTTTGTTTCAAAAAGGTGCCACGCCCCCTTTAACGCCCACAATCGCTTATATACGATTTAAAAATTTAAATATTTCGGAAAAGTAAAAATGCAGTTTTATTGTGTTTATCAATACCTATCGAAATGTAGAAGAAATTTTTCAAATCGGACCATTCGTTAAAAAGTTATGCGTGATCAAAGTTTCTATCTCCATCTCCCTCGCACTCCCTTTACCTGAGTAACGGGTATCTGATAGTCGGGGCACCCGACTATAGCGTTCTCTCTTGTTTCTTCTGAAAGTCTGCTTTTAAATATTTGAAAACGATTATTCAATAAACTCTTTTACAAATTACAAAGCATACAAATATATAATTTGTAATAATATAAAATGTACGGGATAATCAGATTTTCATAAAGGCCGTAAATAAAGACCTTAACTAAATAGAATGAGAGATCTGTAAAATGTAACTCTCCTGGAAACCTTCCGTTTTGACCAATCTTGTGATGATAGAGCCGGCTTAGCCGAGACCTTTAGTATGAACTTGCCGAAAAGGCAGGCACAAATTGTTTCATGTTCATGAACAGCAAACGTTTCTGTATTTGAGGTTAATTCGCATAATTCATTGCAAAGACCCTCGGCGGCAATTATGAGGTTATTCAAGCACACACACACGAGATCGCTTGTTGTTGGTTTGTCGCGCTCGCTGAGCATTGAGCTTGGCTCGTGGGACATGGAACATGGCCAAATGGCGACCACTTGGCCCGGAGGAGCGGGCGGGGAGGAGGAGTGGGTGTTTGCTGTTTGTCCGCCTCGAACGACACTTGCTAATTGTCTCTGACCTTTTTTTGGCTTTTTATTTTTTGTCAGTGGCAAGGCACGCCGAGTGCATAAGAAATCGCTGGCAAATCGGCAAAACTAAAAGGAAATAATACACGTACGCAGACGTTAAAGAAACCGAAACTGAAACCAAAAGTTGTCTCCTCAATTGGGTTAGCAGACGGCGCTTTCGTTTCCAGCGTTCATTGACTTTTTTCTTTCCTCCGATGTTTATTTTCATATATATAGTTTTGTATGCAGCCTTTCGAGTGCAGCATGTGAAAAGAAAGTAAAAATTTTGGTTCCGCTCCAGTTACGCGCCGGGGCTACTTAAGGCCCCTTGGGCCCTCTCTTTCTTGCCGAAGTTCAAAAACCCCGAAGAGTTTCACTTTCGCTGTCTGCCGTTGCGCAGGCGCAGAAGCAGCTGCTATTTGTCTTCGGCCATTTCAATTTCGGAGCCAGGAGAAACTTTTAGTGTTTCAAAGCGCAGGTTATTGACTCCCCGAAATAACCTCACGTGAGGCTGTGAATTAAAAAGCCAAATAATTATAATTGCTGTTCATTAACCGGCCGAAAAACGGCCTAAGGCCCGAAGTCAATTGGAGGCCATCAAAACGAGCCGAGGATGAGTGCACAAGAAAAAAAAAAACTTAACAAAAACTTACTTATTTTTAGTCATTAAAAATTATATTTCGATTTTACAAATTATTGTGTTTTAGCGTAAAAGGATAAATGGGTTGTTAACAACTAAACCTTTTATTTAACTCTTAAAAATTGGGTACTCCTCTCATTGGTGTTACGAAGTTTTGAATTCCAAGTAATTTTTTTTTAGCTAAGCATGATCAAATTTTTAAAATTAGTTCAAAGCTTTAGTCCTTTATAATAAGAAACTACAAAAACTGTAACATTCTGAGGAAATTATAAACTACTTTCTTTGATCATCTTAAAATATTGGGATTTTGTTATACTTTTGATTTTAGAAAAGTTAATATTATATTTGGATTATGACGTTTACATATAGTCTATATATTCCACATTAGAGCTTATTCTTGTTTAAATATAAATTTCTTTCGGTTAAAATAAACTTTTGTTTAAAATTGGTTATTATTGAATTTGTTGCATATTATACATATATATATTCGTTTTTTCTGAGTGCTCACTCCGAACTTCTGTCATCGATGACTGCCGAATACCCTCCACCCCCTCCCAATCCACTCAAAAAACAAATGTCGCCACAACTAATTCACAAATTGCTTTGCAGTTAACTGAAATAGTTTTCGCCTTGGTTTAAGGTTAACAAAGCAAAAATCATTTACAGTTTCGGTCTCGATTTCAGTGGCGTTTTCGTTCGCTTCGATTTTTACATAAACAGAGACTAAACATGGCAGATTTTATGTGGGAAACCTCCAAAATATTTATGGCCGGCTGGCTCACAATTGTTTTTTATTTCGTTTTCAATGTTTGCGATATGGAAATGGGGTCACTTGCAAAAAGTCGCGTGCTCAGTGCGTTTTTCAGGGGCGCCCAAATGCTCGCGATTTCAGTCGCTGTTCAGGGCTGACAAATTTCTCCTTCATTTCACTGCTGCTGTTTCCATTTCTTTTTACTTGCAAAGTCCGTTGACTTTCGTTTTCATAAGCGAAAGTGTACTCCATTTATTTTTAAAGTTGGCTTGTTTTTGTTGCATTTCTTTTGGCCGAAACGGGTTTGCTCAACGCTGTTTCTGGGTCAGCGAAGAGTTTTTGTGCGCTTGGCTGGTGTGGAAAGTGTTTTTGGTGGGGGAAATGGAAGCGAATGTCAATTATTTGATATTTGGACATTTAAATTACTGTTAGAGGGAAGGGAGTTGAAGTTGAGTGAACTCTGGGGCGAGAGAAACTCCAGCTCGAATGCAAAGAAAGTGAATTTCAGTTGCGGTCTGCACACAGAAATTGGGTCGTACCAACCTCTCATATTGGTGTAACAAATTGATGGCGCTTAGAGCCGGTTAATGTCGTTTTTGTTTCTGTTTTTGCAGTTTGCCGGTGTGTTAGTCGTGGCACAGCTAAAAGTGAAATTATTTTATTTATGAGCATTCAATTTGATTTTTATGCATTTGCGCTCAAATTATTAAATGGTTTTCGTGTATTTATTGGCTTGCTGCGATAGTTAATGGCTACATTTGACGACCTCCTCCTCGCTTTTCATATATGTACATTTATTTAAGTGGGTTGACTTGTTTATATTGTGTAGAAGATCGTTTCGTTAATTTATAAGTATTTTTTAGCTGTGATATACTCTTGATCATCATTTCATTTTTAAACATTAGCAGAAGTAAATGATCCAATAATTTGCATTAAGAATTTTTATAAAAGTTTGAAATACTTAAGCCAAGTTCTGTAGAAAATAGTTTAATTATATATTTGAAAAAGAAAATTGGGATAGGACTATGATCCAAAGCAATAACATTAAATTAAATTTGATTAATATAGATAACAAACATCCAAAGAATTACAAATTTATCCATGAAGCTTAAGGAATTGTAAGATTCTCTCTTATTTTACTTTTTCTTATACAAGTCGAAAATATATTGCAATTTTATCCAGGGAGGTCCAGTTTTATATGATTTTTATTTACTTAATGCATTACCTTTATGAACTATCTAGTCAGTGAAGCTAATCCAAATTTGATGTCCTTTCCTTTTCCTTCAACAAACTCAAGCCAAATTAGTTTATTTTCAGCCCAAACCATTCTTTATTATTTTATGATGACAAGTGCTTGGATATCTCGATGCGCTCATGGTTGATAAATTGTAAGCTTTATGGGATGAGCAATGGCTATCATTTACTGTCCAAATCCGGGTCGGGTTTCTCCTCTCCTCGTCCCAAAGACGACCTCAATTCACGCATAAAATCTGCAATCAAATGTAAATAGGAAAAGCTCATAAGCTCGCAGGGCTTCAATATTGAGCTATAAAAACGCCGAGCTTTGCTCAGGACCTCAGAAGAATGTATTTGCGGCAGGCTCACATCATCGGGGGTGGTTTTACTGGGGCGGAATGGTGCCAAGGATGGGGAGTGTTGAAGACATTGTCACGTATACGCCGCGTATGCCAGCAATTATGTATCTAAACGAGGGCGGTTTAGGTGATGTGAGGTGGGGTGTAGGGTGTATTCGAGCTAAACGAAATATGCTGAAGGTTACAGGGGGCCTAATAACATAAAGCCAAGTTGCCCGATGCGCAATTCAATCAGTTGATGGACTGCCGAGGGACTGGGGGCTTATTATGTTGGGTGGCTTGGGTGTTTGGGTGTTGCCCTTCGAAAAACGAAATGCCTACGTTTGCGTGGCCTAAAATATGCAGCCTAATGTCAGGTCAGGTACGGTTAATATTTTGGTGGGCTAAGCACCCTACCCATCAATCAATTTTGCCACAATATTGCCCAGAACCCACCCACCACCTGGCCATTGTCTGTCTGACTCTTTCCCTCTGACTCTTTCGTAGGCAGTTCAAGGTCGTCTGTATCCTCATTATCCTGTAAATTAGTAGGGTTGGGCCCTAAATGCGTCGTTGTCGAAAATGCCTCAATTCAGTTTGGGTCAATTTTCCACTTACTTTTTCCACATTTGCTCACACAGAAATAAATTTTTGTATTATCCCAATTTAATGTACAATTTCAGCTCAACATAATAATCTCTCTAAAAATTCAATGATTTATTGTTTGTTATAATTTCATGCTGTTATTTTGTCTTAATTTTCAGGTAGCTTAAATATGTTTTGAAAATATGGTTTCTATGTGGCTAAAAGGCCATAATATTTTTATATTTTTTCTCTCTGCACTTTCCGACTAACTAATAGTCTGTAATTATCTAGCGTAGGCGTTCACAATGTTTACGGCGCCATCGTTTTGTTGTGGGTGTTTCAGTTTCTGTTCGGTTCTTTTCGGTTTTGGACTGTCATTATGGAGGACCCATAAAAATTCCTGTAAAGCAATTGCCACTTCTCTGTCTGGTGCATTTTTCAGCTGAAATATTGGGTTGGGTCACCACGCCCCTCCAAGGGAAGATGCCAGCGACACTCATGAAAATGGGTTTATGTTGGCCACAGTATTTGCGAACTTGAGAGATGTCTGATGTGCAATTTTCACTTTCCATGAGACGACAATCAACATGTTTTCAGTTTACTTAATATCTTTTAGCTTATTGCTCGCTAAAATTATTGCTTATAATTTATTTTTATTAACATTTTAACGACATAGGTATCCTTGTTTCTTATGAATTTAGTATGTATTTAAAACTTTAATTTTAAAAAGATCTTATTAAATGTTTGCAATGGGTAAAAGGAAATGTAAATTGATTCGTATTCCATATCATTATTCAAAAACCACATTCAACAATTTTAAACTTAAATAGAAACTCGATTTGTAATCCAAAAACCGAGCTTTAAAATTATTTAGTTTAATCAGTCTTTTGTGCACTATGATAAATGTCGACTGATTATCGATTATTAATTGAATTGTCATAAATTGTAATTAAGTCGAACTCCTTTCATGTTTATTTTGGTAATGTGCAGGTAACAATTTGGTTCAACCAAAGTAGGCAAAAAGATCTGAAGGATCCCAGACCCCACTGACAGGCTATGGCCTCATAAATAAATCCAGTGCCAGTCGTCCTTGAGGCGCGAGAGCTTAAGGCGCCGCCCTCTTTTATGGCTGCTCCTGCCCCGCCCCCTCCGCCAGTCCGCCCCTTTTGCGTGCCACTTGGAGAGACATTAGAGAATAGAGAATGGAGAATATAGGATAACAACCAACTGTTGCCGGCGATAAATGGGGAGGGGGGGTGGAGAAACGGCGCCGCCTGTCTCCAGTCTGCTCTACTTGTCAAGGACATCAGAGCAATAAGAAATGCGCATACTATTTGACAGACCGAGGCCTCCCCAAAAAAAAAGAAATGGAAAGGAAAGGAAAAGGGGGCTTGAAAAAAATATTTACAAAAAAATGGGAATTTGGGAAGAAATGTAGTAAGGCGATTGATGTTTGGCCCATCGGTTCCATTAGCAATGCAAAGCTATGGCAAACATTTTCAATGTCATGGGTCTTCAATCTTTTCCCCATTCAGGAAGTGGTATTCAATATGCCAATGTCAACCTGCCCCGCCCCCTTTCCATCCGCCATCCTCCAATCACCATTGAATAAAATGAATAACTGCGACAACTTGATCTCCAATAAGTGTTTAATGCATTCGAAAATGGAGTGGGGCAGGAAACAGTCGATAAAATAAAAAATACAGGTATAATTGAGTTTAATTTATACCATTCCGGCATATATTTTATATTCGGACTGATCTCGAATTCACCGGATTGAGCAGCCGTCCTTAAGTTTGATGATAAAATAATCAAAATAAAAGGTTAAAGGGTCTAGGCTATATCATCAAATAATATACTTCAAGTTTTAGGAAGTCATTTTATCAATTAACTTATTTTGTAGGTCGATGGAAATATTCTTTGCAAACAAAAGTGAAAAGTTAAAAAAATATAATGACTATTTATTATAGTGGTTATATTCACTGCATTCTTCTACATATACGATTTATTTTTTACCGCAAACTAACTATAAAAGTTTTATATATTTTTAAATGTTACTCGATGTTAATTTTCATAGTAAAATTTATAATATACTCTTTATTGTTTTCCCAAATGTGTATTTATAAAAAAATGTACACTTTATCTGTAACTCTAGAAGATCTGTACTGTTTGTTCAACCCAGTTTAGTTTTGTAGTTATATGGAATTATTAATCATATTATATTTAAATCTCTACAATGACCGTTACTCATATATGAGATTGTATATTTCCTTTAAAGATATTTTTAATGTACTCTTTTCATTTAAATGCTCTTACGCACGACCTTGAATGCAACTTGGCATAGAACTCACGTTTTTGGGCGATCATAAAGTGTCTTCATATATCAAGGCAACAATAGCAAACAAAATCCCCAACCTTCAGATCGAATCATTGATCAGCATCAAAGTATCGGACGTAATAAGAGACTGAGTGTCCGAGTGGCGCATTTAAATATTTATCCCGCCAACGTCAGATGAAATGTAATGCCCCCGTTCGATACTTAGTTGTTGTTTACTTGACCGCTCATGAAATAAGATTTTATGCGTAATTTGATTTATTTAACATACCCCGACGAAACATTGCGATTATAGAACTATAATTTCGCATTTTGCCATGTGCCAGTTCGGAACTGAGACATGAGTGGCCTTGCATTTGCATAAGTTGCACTGAGGGTCTCTCGCCGGGAGTTTCAAAAATACATTTTAAAATCCATTTTGCATAGCAATCCCTGATCCGATTTCTGCCGTCAATGCCAGATCATATGCAGATGATTCGGGGACATCTGAATTATCTGGTGACTGATTAAAGTTTCCTTTTTTCACCCTTATCAAATCAAGTATCATTTAGCTTCAGAATAATAATACCCAACTAATATCCACTTGCCATTGTGTTTTACTCAAAGATCAGGTTTCTGATTTGGGTCGAGTACCTTCGCCAGTATGCCAGAAATTCAAATTTCCTAAAAGTTGTGCTGCTCTTGTGTTAGTTTGCTTTTTTTATAGCCCTTTTGTCCTAATTTTATACCTCACAAGCAATCTGAAGTCACAACGTCAGTGGATTCTGCGCGTTGTAGTTCTTGAATTTTGGCTTGGGTGTAAAAATACTCTAGGAAGTGAAAAAAGAGTTAGTTAAGTTCTAAGACTCCAGCACATTCAAAAAATACAATTTCCTAAAAGATAATATTTTAGAAAGTGTTTAATAAATTTATTTTTAATTGTTTGCTTCTTTTGATTTTACATAATTTAACGAACAAAATAAAAAATATACTAATTTATTAAAATGATTGTACAGAATTTTCAAATAAATAATTAAAAAAGATTTTATTAATTTGTGTCTTAATTTCGCTTTGTTAGAGCATTTGTAAATCCCCCTTTGGCCGTCTCTTTTTGTCTTTTCATCAGCAGCCCGTGTTTTTATGGCCAGCTCTCAGCTTTGACCTTGAATCCCCAAATAAAAAGGGGATTAGGGGCAGTGTGTTGGCCCAGTCCGAGGTCCCTCGCCTAAATGCGTTTCTCGTAAAATTCCCTCCACAAAATTCCCGACGCAATTCCAAATCTTAGGAGGAACGAAGGGCAAGCGGGCGGAACACTTCGTTGCTGTAATTGTGTAAATAGCAAAACGCTCTAGGTTATTGGCTTGTGTGGGTTTCCGAGGGGTTGGAGCGCGTGTGTTTTGTTGTTTTTCCGTGCGGTTATTTGCCTTGGCACCCCACCAACCGAAAAGAGGCCCCAAAAAGGGGTGGAGTTTGGGCGAATGTTTGCGCGCGGCGCCCATGTTTGCTTAATATTTGTAAAATTAACTGGAATCGCCGCAAGGAGCCGCCGACGGGACTGGCCACTTGGTGTGGAATTCTTATTAACTGGACTCCCGACTGCCATCTGGGATTAAGTGGTTCCTACCTATTCTCAATTTAAGTCAGTTCATTCCTAGTGCAGGTCTTAAAAGTAATCCTAAAAGAAATGAATTCTTACATTTGGACCTCTCAGCAAATAAATAAATAAGACCTAGTCGAGTTTAAGAATGTAATAAAAAATATATATACAAGATATGTGTGCTATCCACATGTATACAACATAATACAGAATAATTTATACCAAGTAGTGCTTTTGTCATTAATAAATTATTTTTCTGTTGATAGTGTCTTTCAGTCATGTCAATTTAAAAAAAAATACTTCAATTGTTTTCATAATTTGTAATTTTTTGTATTTAAAACTTTAAGAAAGGACCTTATAAACAGTTGTTTCTGTGAGAAAAATGTTTTAAGAATTATACATTTATAAAATAAAATCCAAAATAAAACTTTAAAATTCGTATACTTCTTTGGGCTTAACTAACACTAAGACTTTCCTCATCCGTTGGCTGTTTTACGTTGGTATTCTTTACTTGGTTATTCTATTCTGGTAGTTAAATATAATAATAAAAATGTGGATATTCTACAAACTCAACGGAATTCAACAACGTTTTTCCCCTTCCCCAAAATAATGTCAGTGGATGGCAGAGGACCAATTCATAACCGAGGCTTTTACTACGCCATTGTCAAGGGTTCGGAATTTGGCGCAAGGTATTGTTGAATGAGCGTGGGAGTCGAGCCTGCCGAGAACCCAAGAACCCACAAATCGGACGGGGGCCGAGTTGAGGTCTCGAATTCCCGAATGTGCGCCACGTGTAAATAAGCAATCAAGCAAGTCGAGCACCAGCGCCCACTTATCCTCCGCCCACGGGCCACGTGGCAGATAACGGGACAGGAAGGGGATTGGGGAGCGGGGATCGGGGATGGAGATAAGGATGGTCCCGAATCCCGGGTTCGGGGACCGCCTGGCAGAGCGTCCCCAGCTGAAGCCACCAGGCGTGCAATGTTATTGTCAAGGACATTTCAATACAACACACGCGTCGTCGTCCTCGCTGTCCTCGAACCCCCGAAAACCCTCTTTCCAACACGTTTGTTAAGCTTTGGGCTCCCTCGTATCCTTGCTTCTGCCCTCCCAGGATGCTGCGGCATTGCCTTTGACCTTTCTGAAGGAGATTTCCAGAGCACTCGATGTGGTTGGCTCTGTTGATTGCACAAGGATATAGGAGATATCTGAATGGAAATAAATGTATAAATAACTCGAGTTGTCCCAATATTCGGTTTCTTAATACATTTAGCAAATGTAGTTAAATGTATTTATCTATGTTTAAATAAATATAATACGACCATTTTTTTAAACTTTTATTTCAAGTTGAAACGGATACTTATGTTCGAATTAGTAAAAACTTTTTTTCCATTGAAAATCAATGAATTAAATCCTGAAATTTTTCAGTGTTTTAATTTCAAATAATTAAAACTTTTTTAAGGTTAAAGTATAGCTTTTTATCACTTACCGAGGTATATTTTATATTTTGCAACAGCTCCGTTTTATTTACTTTTCTATATACATATATTTATTCTTAAATTAATTTTAATTATCGGTGTAAGAGAATCTTTTTTTCATTATTTTGTATTCATCGCACCCAAATGACTCTCTTTTCTGTGTCTTGTTATAAATTAGAATTTTCGGTTTCCTCCTCAAAGTAATTTAATTCAGAGGAAAATTACCATTCGGTTGACACTGTTGAGCAAACACGTTTGAAAAGGCAAAGGAATCGGAATATAAGGAGGATTCCTAATTCTGTTTGCACTACCCAGCAGGCATGCAAACTAAACAAATCGAGGGAAGTGTCTCCAAATAAATCTGCTTAAAATCAGAAATCACTTAGCCACCACACACGCGCCCCGGGAAATAAATGTGTGTGTATATAAAAATGAGCGCGTGTCGGTAATCAAGTGCGAAGCAGAATAAGATGAAAAACCGGGGAAAGATGGAAATAAGGGAGCGAGGGCATGGAAAGTAAATGGAAAAGTTGGCCAAGGCGGGAGGACCTTTGACCCCGTGGGCAGGCGCGTGCAACACTTGTCAGCATGACCTTGGCAGCTGTCAATGCCATTCAGGCTCCACTCCAGCTCCACCCCCTCCCCCGATCCTTTCTGTGTAATTTGCGCGCTTAGCATATTTTTAGGCGCTGCAAAGTTTTTGGCACATTTATTGTGTTTACCATGCCTCCGCTCCTTGATTTTACGACCATCCCCAATGGAACCCATCAAAAGCTGCTCGTTAATGCGGGCAACAAGGGGTTAAAAGGTGGCCTGCTGTCGATGGCAGGCAAGTTTAGGGCTCAAGTAGGTTTGATTCTCGAACAACTTTTCGAGAGGGTGCTAAGAACAGCCGGCAGAGATTTTTAAATAAATATGACCGAAGTAAACATATGATGAATAATATTCTTTATTATTTAATATATCTTTAATTTTTTATACATTTTTTGTTTGAATTCTTCAGAATTTTTCGATTTCGATTCTTAGAACTCACATTTGAGATAGTTTTTGGTTTTTCCAAACAGATAAAGACAAAAAAAAATACAAAGCATCATACCTAAAAATAAATAAAAAAAAATGCTTTCCTATTTTGTTTTATGAAAGATAATAGTTTTTTTTTGTTATTTGATAAGAAACATTCTAAATGAACCTATATTTCATATTTAAGTTTATTACTTTTAGTTCCGTTTCAAAAATTATTGAATATTTTGAGGCATACAATTATTTAAGCACTTTACCTTCGCAACTGGGACCAATTTGTACCATGTAATTTTCTATCAAATAAATCTCATTATTTTCAATTTTCTTGCAGATGAATGACTCCGATCTGAAAAACCGCATGATATTTTAAGGTCGACTAAATGTGTTTCATACTTTTAATTAAGTCCCTGTGAATCAGTTTATAAGGAAAGCAAATTACTCATACGCCACCGATAGCGCTCTCTCTCTCTCTCGATCTCTGTCTGGCTATCCTCCGTCCCGCTTTCCTGGCAATTTGTGTTTGTAATTTCAATTATGGTTTACACGAGTGCAATTGTTGTTGTTGCCGTCGGTGACGCTGTTACCCCTCCTCCTCTTCCGTCAATATTAAGTATACGCCCGAGTTCGTTCGCCAGCTGCATTTGGCATTGGCGCCCGCTCTCTCTCTCTCTCCGTCCCTCCCACCCACTCTCCCAGCCGGCTGCTAACAGCTCTGCCGACGTCGACGCCGACTGCAGGCCGTCAACTGCAGTTCAAGTTCAATGTCAAGCGCATTTTGCTGTTGTGTTTATATTTTCAAGTGTATTTCGCCGCCGTCGTATTTGCCTTTGTATTCCCATCCGTGTGTTTGCCGAACTCAATCTTCTTCTTTTCCAGCTATAAGCGTACATTATTGTTTATTCTTTTACGATGTATTTCACCATTGTTGTTATTTAACCTTTTCAGATGGAAACCAATTTGATTTATCTTCAAGTTGGTATTTACAGAAAAATTCGGTGAATTTTTAAAATATTTTATTATCAACATTTAAGAAAGTCTAATTATATCAGTTCGTCGAAATCTGTAGCCATAAAGTCCCTAGAGTTTTTAAGGGTAATGATTTTAATAACGAATTATTAAAGAAATTATTGAAGCTGAAAGCATTTTTGGAGAATCATTATTTAATTAAATATAGTACTCTTATATAAATTCTAATATAATTCTGCATTTAAAAAACAATTCCTAGAATGAAAGTACCACTTCAAATCCGAAAAATATTTTTTCTTTTAAATTTTCACAGGTTAAAAAAATGCCTCAAAATGTTATCAACTATAAGGCTGGCTCTTGTTGTAAAGTTTTAAACTATCAGGGTGTGAAGATTAACAAGATAGTATTTAATTGACTTCAACGAGCCATGAAAAGTGAATGAACTCTGGCACTTAAGCTGCTAATAGCTTTAGTTGTGGTTTCATATTTCTGACCATTAAACTGTGGCTGCCCACATACGCAACTATAAAGTGTATCTATTATATTACCCCCTTTTCCGGATCGATTCCACGCACTCTAATCTAAGAACCTTTCGCAACGAAATATATACTGTCGCCAGGCTGGGGAATACATAAATCGCCACATTTACGGACTCAGAGCCCAGTCAAAGCAAACACGAACAAAAATCCCCTGGCAAGTTCACAGGCAGGCCCCTCAAGGACAACTCGCGCATAATTCCAAATAAAATGTATAACCATTAGGGGCGATCCGTGGGGGAGGGGGAGGGGGTGGTGCTGAGCACGCGGCACATAAATGAAATTTATTATATGCTGCGCAAAATTTTCTATACATTTGCCATCGAAATTCGTTGGCGGGAATTTTTGCTGCCTTCTTTCTTTCACTGTTGTTGCTGTTGTTGCTATTCGCTATTTAGTCTATTTATTTGGTGCGAGTGTGTCGCCGTCCCTGTCACACACAGGCTGCTCCTATTGCCCCCCGCCTCCCACGGGAATATAACAGCAAAGGCTTAGAGCCAAAAAAAGGCGTAAAAACAGTAAAAGTGCGTAGATTAGGGCTAACTAAATGAACCTTGGAACACCCTGGATGTTTTACAATATGTTTTATTTTTAATATTTTTTGGATTTAAAATTATTCTTTAAAAAAAACACCCACAAAACTATGAAAGTTCTTTGATTATGAAACATTATTTAATTTAATTTTATTTTGAATTAATTTTAATTAATAATTTTTTGTTGGCATAAAAAGAACAATAATCAGAGGGCTCTCACTAATCAAAACATGAAACGAATAAAAAGGATCCAAAGTATTCTTATTCTTACATATGTTATTTGGGAGATTATATTAATTTTTGTGTGTGTGGAAATGAATGGAGTACCTCAGGTAGGGCCCTATATACCCAACATAATGCTATAGAATGAATATCAGCACTCGGCAATAATAGCCGAAAAATGCCTAAAACCAAAGGCCCATGCTGACGACAATGGGTGTAGAAAGAGACGGAGATGGGTTGGGGGTGAGCGAGTGGGGGATAGGGATAGCAATCACATGCGTACGCACGCGTACAGTTCGTCGGGCAGAGAGGGGGTGGTGCGTGGATGGTGGGGGTCGGGGGCGGAAGGGGGCGGAGCTCCCCACACGCACCGGGCAAACGCGTTGCGTGAGTTTTTTATTTCAGCGCGTGCTCTCATCAGGCGTCGCCCTCTCTCTTTCCCACTCCCTTCGAAGCCGCCGTCTCTTTCCCCCATTCAATCATCTGCTAGAACTTTTGCTAATTTCGTCTAATCAGCTAACCTTGAATATTTGTTTTATTCCCCGCCACCATCCCGCGGGTGTATTTATTCTCGTTTCATTCTTCTTTTTTTTGCCCATGTTGGAATTTGCTCTCTGCCGCTGCTTCTTCTACGCGCGAGTTGTTATTGCCGTTGTTGTTTGTGCCTCAATTTATTTGAGGCTTGTTTTATTTCAAGGTGAAATATGCGCAAATAAAAATTGCCGAAAAATATAGAAAGAAAATTGCTAGACATATCAGGATAAGGGCATCGCATTCGATACACCCTATACTTTTTCGACGAACGATGGCCAAAGCGAGGTCGGGGGAATGATTTATAATATTCAAAAATTACTATTTAATCATTTTTATTTTTTGATAATTGTTTATTGCCATTTTTTGCTAAACTTTTGCATATAATTTTTAAATCTTTTTTTTCAATTGATAATTTATAAGTTATAATAAAAAAATTGATTATTAATTATAATTTTAAGTGATTTAGATATTTATAATTATCTTTTTATTGTTGAGTGATTTTGTAAATAACATTAAAATAAATATTTTTTTCTTAAAACTGTAAAATATAATTATTTGGCAACCTGTTTTTTAATTCTTGCAAATAATTTGAATGAAATATATTTAAAAGTACAAATGATCTTCAATGATCATTTGTAGCTTAATTTGTCCTGCACAACCCTAAAACTCTTGCCAAATGAACTTATTTCCCACATAAGAAAGCCAAATAAAGTATCAACCATTTGAATGTCAGATCAGTGACGAAGAAGAGGTTCCATTGATTGATTCCCTAGTAACCCACCCCCCAAATGTGCAGTGCACTGCTGCATTTCCTGCTTGTCACTTGTCGCCTGTCAGTCATTACTCATACGCCACCGTGCCCACACTAAGTTAATTTGTTGCGCTCTTCAAGTTTCTTTTTCTGATTCCAATTCCGCCTGTGACCCGCCACCTCCCCCTTTTCCACCTCATCTCACTTGGCTTTGACATTGACTTTGAAGATAACGAAGTGTGTGTGTGTACAAGTGGCTATCTCTCCTGCACACTTAAAATTAGAATACCCTCACACGTTTTAGCTGCTCTTATCGGTGTTTTTCTGAGCGGTGGGTGGTGCTGGGGGGTGGGATGAGTATGAGTATGAATATGAGTGTCTGCCTATCGCTGGCATCGACTATTGTTATCTACACGCGGCACTCACGCTGCCCAGACGCTTTAACCAGTTAGGGCCACCCCGTCCGCTACAACAAAGTTGATTTGATTATTTCGGCAAATTCATTTCGCGACTCTTATCGGCTCAAGGTCACGGGCAAAATTCCAAAACACACACACACAGACAAGCCCAAAACCAACAAAAGCTTAGGACAGACAGGCGCGACATTGAAAATAATCGCTATTCTCGGGGCGAAAGAACAAGCGGCAACCGCAAGAGTCGAATGTGAGTGCGATAGGCTTTGGGCGTCTATGAATGTGGGGATGTGCGATCGGCAGATGGGGAGGGGCGGAAACGATGAGTAAATAACCAAGGGTTACTTAGAATGGGTGCTACTATAATGAACGTCTACACTCAAAGGAAAAAAAGAGTACTTCGGTGATTTCAAATTGAGGGAAATGCTTAAAATGATCGAACGTTTCTTAAGTGCCTTCTGAAAATTTTAGGTTAATATATTTTTTTCGTGTGCAAATAAGCTGCATAAAACCAGTATGGCAGATATATAACAACTTCAGGATATAATCATCAGATTTTTAATAAAAATCAACTTGAGTTTCGGTTTTTTGATGAAAACCCTGTTAAATAATTGTCAAATGTTGAGTTCGATATAACACTTCCAATCAATCGGCATACTTAGCTAATAAATTTAATTTTGTGTACAAAGCTTACAGCTGGAACAAGAAAAGTAATGTCACCAGCATTTTTGAGTTACAAATTTCAAAGATCCATTCTTCCCGATTACGCCGAAAACCAGAAAATGTTCCCTCTTTTTCCATTTGCTTTTTAAAACTTCCCAAAGTCAAATAAAAACACATGCGATTCTTTTTCATAATTTTTGTTGATATATTTTAAATACTTATTTTCAATATTTTATTCACATATTCCATTCTGGGGGGTTTTTCATTGTGGTTCCATTTAAAACAAACTGTAATATTATGTTATTTCACAAATACAAATTTCTGCTGTTAATTTTTTTTATTTTTATGGAGATTTAATCAATTGTCAGAACATTTTTTCGTTTTCTTGCATACTTCCGCACTTTCTCGCTGTCTCAATTTTCACATTTTTTTTTACCATTTTTGCCAAATTCTCATGTTTAAAAACTCTTTTTTTGCCGCAATTTGTTTTGTGACATTCCTTGAAAATATATTCATGTGTGTATATATATATTAATAGATATTATTTATACGGTATTTCATATGCCTCAGCTGGAGTTGCCTCAAAGTTGCATTATTCATTTCAATGTTTTAGTTGCTATTACGTTACGTTAAACTCTTACGGCTGTTTACGGATACGTTTTACATATACTTTTACGTTACGTTACGCTTAATTGTCGCAATTTCATTGTTTCAGTTGTCGCTGCCGTCGTTCGGTCGGATTTCCCTATCAGAATCCGTCACCATTATCATCATCGTGACCACCATAAACACCCATCTTAATCATCGCCCAATGCTGAGATAGTTTTTACATAAAATATTCACTTTTAGTTACACAATTACAATATTTGGTTGTGGTTTTTTCTGGCTAAAAGTTACGGACAATGTTACGTACACCTACATACATACACACAGACACCAAAATCGTTTCATCTACGTACATATGCTTGTGTGTATATATAGAGTCAATTATTGAAGTGTGATATCTTTGTTAATTTTCGTGGTTTTTGGTGGAACCAACGCTTCCTTACGCTGCATAAATTTTAAAAGAATATAATATTTCTTGTAGATTTTCGCTCCTCTTTGAATTTCCTCCGCCAACGTTGAGGATTTCCACATTTTCCTTGTGGCTCATTTATACACATAAAATTGTTGTTGATTTAATTCTGATATAAATACTTTAGATATAATTTTGTGAATATTTTTTACAGCACGGTAGTCAAAAAGAAAAATAAACCAACTGAAACAATAAATCTTACCACTCCAAAGCAAAGTAACCAAAAACTGAAAATAGGAAAATGGTTCAACTGAAAAAGAAAATTGAAATGAAAAAACTTAAGAGTTTTTTTTTTTAAATTTTTAAACAAATTTTTTATTGATTTGACAATACAAATTTCTGCGCCAGTGTAATTTTTTGTTTGTTTTTTTTTTTTTTTGTTGTTTTTGCATCTTTGTTTTTTGTTGTTGGTTTGTCTAAGCATAAAAATCGTAATTAATTAATCATAATAATTAATAATCATAATAGTACATCATAATTAAAATGTAATTAATATAATAGTTTTGTTGCTACCGCAAGTTTTCTCTTTTGTTTTTCTGTAATATAAATGTATACTTTACGTTTAAATAATATATCATAATTTCTGTTTGTTTTTTTTTGTATTTTTTGCTTGGTTTTCTAAGACGCCAATCAATCATTGAATCTTTTAAGCATAGGTTTCTTCATTAATAATTATGTGTATTTATATGTACTTTAAATATGTTTTTGTGTTTAATTTAACATTTAACTATGTACACAACAGATATATTTAACGTTGGGTTTTTCTGCTTCATCATCGTCTTACTGCTTGCTGCTAAAACTTTAAGCATTTTGTTTGATTTTCATTCATTTCGTGTTTATTTTAATTGTATTTTTTGTGGTAGTTTTAAAATTAGAAAACAATATTTATTCCACTTGATTCTTTAGCATAGAAAAGAGATTTGTGCCAAAGGAGAAATGAGGAACGCGGATAGTTGATAGATAGGCAGACAGAAAGATCGATAGAAGGGTGGAAAACTATAACAAATTCATAATATTAGTTAAATTCATAAAAAATGAATCGTTATCAACTTAATAGTAGTTAAAATTTGTTGCAAACTGCACTTCAATTCTGCTTGGAGATCGCACAATAAAAAATTTCACACACATTGTTTTGTTTTTTTTTAGGTATTTAAAAATTTAATAATAATAATTTGCAGTTTTTTCAAAAAACATCCCAAAAAAGCAAAGTAGTTTTGCTCCACCTACAACTAAAGCGCTAAACATAGTTACTCATAAACGTAATTAATATGTACAACAAGAGCTTAAAACTTATAAAACAATTAGGGGTCGATAGACGGGTGGCGTGAGGGGTGTTGGGGGGTTTGGGGGTGTATGGGGGGCTTGTGGGTAGCAGCTGAAGAAAAGTCAATGCAAAATCAGAGCGCTGCCTTGTTTTTGTTTGCCTGCTTGCTACTTTAAAGTTTAACTGCTAAAATATATTTATGTTTTTTTCTGGTTTTCTTTTTTTTCTTTTGTAATACCATTCAAGCTTGGGTTTTTTTCTTGTTTGTTTGTTTTAAATTAATAACTTGTAGTTGTTTTGTTTGTTGTTGCTTTAAATATTAGTTTTTTTGTTGTTGTTTTAAATTGCATGCATGTTGGTTTTGCTTTGAAACTTTGTACACGGCTCAATTAAAAGGTAAAATAATTTAATTCAACTCCCGCCGATCCCAGTGATCCTGCTTCCTTCGCTGAACTGCCACTCCCAGTCTCTGTCTCTCGCACTTCTCCTTGTCCTTCTCCTGCTCCTTGTGTAACCACCCTTACGCCTCCAGCTTGACCTTGTGCACGGCGGTGGTCAGTCCGGGATTGGGGGAACCCGATCCCGACACCGATCCCGATCCCACACTCGCCGGCGGACTGCTGCTGGGCGCAGGACTCGCCGCCGCCGACGGTGGACCATTCGAGGCGGTCACCGTGACATCGGCGGACAGTGTGGGGTACCGCTGAACGGCATTGGCGGCGGCCACCAGTGCGTGCAGCTTGCTGGGCGGCGGCGTCGGCGATTTCTTGGACAGATTGAGTGGCTGCGCCGAGTCGGCAATGTCCACCTGGAGTTCCAGCATCGGTGCGACGGCACCCGATCCCGAACTGGAGCTCGCCGGGGCACTGGTCCCGTTGCTCGTCGAGTGCGGCGACTGGAAATACTGGCAGCTGCCGGCCGAACTGGAGCTGCAGTTGGAGGATGTGGAGGAGGAGGACGAACTGGAGCTGGAGCTGGAGCTCGAGCTGGAGCTGGAGCCATTGCTGTGCGGCGAGACGGACTGCTGGCGCTGCTGGCAGGTGGTGGTGATCACCGAGCTGCTGCCCCATCGCTGTTGATTCTGGCCCACCGGCGGCGGTGTGGAACTGCTGCTGGGACTGCGGTTGCCCACGCCGTTGGTGGTGCTGCTGGCCGCTGTGCTGTTCTCGCGCTTCAAGTAGTTCTGGATGATGTCGCTGCGCTTCATCTGCTCCGGCGTCATGCGGGGCTCGGCCATCAAGGACTTGGCCAACACCGAGTGCGAGCTGGCCATCGAGGCCTTGGGACTGCTGCGTGTCAAATGCATGTGCAGTTGGCTCTGGGCGGGATTTCCTAGGGCGGCGGAGGCGGCGGCGCTGCCCACCACCGAGGGCGGGGGCGTGGCCACACTGTTGGGCACCGGACTCTGCCGCGGACTGCCCGCACTGAGGCTATTCGAACCGGATGTGGAACTGCTGGCATCCGCCTCGGCGGTCTCGAACTCGCGATGCCTCAGGGCCCGGAACTTCTTGTGCGGCTTGTAGGCCTCGTCCATCAGCGAGTTGGTGTCGTAAAGTGGGGGTGCCTGCAGCACGCGCTTCAGCACCGGCATGTCCTCCACAATCTGCCGCTTCAGATGGCCACTGCTCGAGGGTTGGGGCGAGCGGACGGGCGACACGGCCACCACACTCAGCTGGGGATGTTGCACCACTTGGGCCTGATTGCCGGCGGCATCACTGCAGTCCAGGGCATCGTCCACACTGGATCGCGGACTCGAGCACGAGGAACTGCCTCCCGAGCTCACGGCCTTGCATTCGTTCTTCTCGTTGCCCGACTCAATGCCCGAATCCGTGGGTGAATCCAATTTCCTGTAGCGGGCTGCTCCGGCTGTCAAATGGTGGTGCAATTGTGGGTGTTGCTGGTGGTGCATTTGCTGTTGCTGCTGTTGTTGCTGCTGCTGCTGCTGTTGTTGCTGCTGCTGTTGCTGCTGCTGCTGCTGGTGGTGTCGCACAATCGGCGTGATTGTCAGCCCATTCTGGGTGAGATGAGCATGCGAGCCGACAATGTCCATGTCAGCGGCCCCGGAGTCACCGCTGGAACCGGAGTTGGCCCTGTTCCTCAGGGGGCATCCGCCGGAGAGGGTGGCCGCCAGCAGGGGAGCGGAACTGGCCAGCGCCGAGGGCTGTTGCTGCGGCGGCGAGGGCAGGGACATGCCCTGCGGCTGCGAACTGCTCGGACTGCCGTAGTCCAGATCCGCCGACTCGCTGCTCGACACCGAGCCCAGCGGACTCTTGGCCGCCTCCACGTCCATGGCATCGGCCCAGCTGCCCGTGGGCGACTTGTTCTGCTGCCCATCGCTGTTGTTGCCATCCTCCATGGACCACATCTGCTGGCGCAGCAGCTCCTTGTGCTCGGTGCGGAATACGACCAGCTTCTCGGTGTGCAGGGTGCTCAGGGTGCGCAAGTCGGGCATGGTCTCCAGCAGCTTGGCCAGGAACTCCGGCTGATCGGGCCTGTTCTGGGCCACAATGTACTGCAGGCAGCCCTTGAGGCGCGAGTACATCTTCTCGATCAGTTCCAGGTTGCGCAGACCCGGGCGATCCGGGGTGATCAGTACGATGGCGCAGAACAGACCGATCTCGGCATCTGTCAGGTTCATCGAGTTCATGCGCTCTGCAAAATTGAAGGTGGAGTCCACCAGGAAGCGGGCATTGGCTCCATTCTGGATCGCATCCCGTCGCATCACCTGGCCATTCAGGCAAATGATCGAGTTTATCGAGGAGTCAAACATGCAGATCAGGCGCACAAACAGCGCATCGAAGAGTCCCGCCTTCAAAAGCGTGAACTTATCATCCTGGGTGAGCAGCTGGAAGCCGGGAATCATGCCGGCAAAGTCGATCACGCCGCGAATCACGTGGGCGAAACGCTGCGAGAACTCCTGCTCCGATTGCAGTTCAGGGGCGGGGTTCAATGGACAGGCCTGCAATGATAGGGAAAAAAGGGGTGAAAGGTTAAAAAGGGTTACTAAGAAACTAGAGATCTTAAATATGTTATTCAAATAAAAATCTATCTTTCTATCTGGTATAATATATGTATAGTTTTTATTAGGGATTAAATAGGTTATCCAATAAATAATGTTTCACTATCTGGTAAATTATATTTCTAGCATATTTTAAAGAGTAATTTTTATTAGCTATTCCAATACCTTTTCCTTATACTACCCTATAAAAATACTTGTAGTAACTATCAAAAAAGTTGTTTTGCATATAAAACTTAAGTCAAATGCTGTCAGTCTGAATGGTAAACTTTTCCTGTAACTGTTGCTTGGCCAGTTTCTCCCCGCACCCCCATCACGTCATCGCTTTTTTCACACGCGAAGGTCAGCGAACCTCCCCCCACCCCGCTCCTGGCCCACTCATTTAAATCAATAATAATAACTATTTGTACTTCCGCACGCCCACCGCACACCAGCTATCTGCCGTCTCCCTCTACAAATGTCGCATTTCCTTAAACACCGCTGGAAGCTTTTTACAAAACCAAAAAGAAAAAAGAAAAAAAAGAGAAAAGAACGTTGGGGAAAAGCTTCCACTACGTCAGCTGGCTGTTAGTTTTTCTCTGGTATTAGTTTCTAGGGGCTGCTCTCGCTTTCCCCAACCCACCCTCCCCCAAACTTATAGTATTGTTAAGAGCTTTTGCTGCTGACATTAGCAGCCAAGGTCGACGAACTAGAGTTCAAGGTTCCGGATTGTGTGCTGTTACTATAGTTGCTTCTCTTTTTCCTGCTTGCGGCGCGTGTGTTTTTGTGCTAGAGGGATGGTTGCAAAAGGGGGAGCATTTTATTCCGAGTCTAAGCTGGGCGAATGCGAATGTTCATGTTATTTCGCCATTTGGCTTTCCGGGATTTGAGTTACATGAACATGCGCCAAGTGCCCCAGACAGCGAACGTGCCACCCACCGCCCAACCCCCTTTGCCACCCACCATCAACCACCCATCATCGCAACTACCCACCATTGTTTTCAGCAACTTGATTTTTAATTTACGTTTGATTTCATGTGTGTTTTTGCTTTTTATTTGTTTCGTTCTGTTTCAATAAGCACACGTTGTGCTGTCTGCCGTCGATTCTTCTTTTTTTTCATCTCCCCTTCGATTTTCGTCTGATTAACCTTGAAAATGTGTTTTATTTGCGCAAAAAAAGAAAAGAACGCAAAGAAAAGGAAAAAGCTATACAATAGAATGAAATTGGCTCGCATAAAAGAGAGAGGGAAAACTAGCAGCCGGCAACCGGCAAGCAGATTTTCCCCGCACACATTTTCTTTTTGCCGGCGCTTTAAGGTCGTCGTATCATTTGATTTTTCGTTTCGAAAATATTTCTCATTTGCGCAAAAGCGGAAATAGTTTGCGAAAACACTAATGAGTGAGTGTGTGTGTGTGTGTATTGGGGCTATTTATGACTGGGCGGTTATCCCCCCGCGAATTTCCTTTCCCGTATCACAAGATCACAAGAAGCGACCTTCAATTGGCGTTAGTGCTTGTGTTTTTGCCAAAAATAATTCCCAGAATTCTTGTACCGGCTGATATGGACAGCGGTATTGAATAATCTCTAGGGCTAATCGTTTGGCTAGAGGAATTTTCTATTTATACCGGTATTCTATTTCTTATGGGAGATCGCAGTCCGAGATCGGTGCGACTTAACCTCACCTTGCACCGCCGTCGAATCTTCCGCCTTCCGTCATAAACTGAATTGCCGACTTTCGCGCATTACGACGCTTCCTAATGAACCACCTGACAATTTTACAGATTGCTCTCGCTGTCGCTTTATATGTGGTGTATAATATAGAATATATTGCATTTTTGTGACGCCGTTTGTCTGGCATTCGCTTCCTCATGCTCATGACATTTTATGCATATTTTTTAGTGCCATTATTGTTTACTCATATATAGTGGAAATATCAACTGCAAACAGAGAAAGAGAGGGAAGTGCCGTCGTCGTCGTAGCCGCTCATTTCATTCATTCCAAGGTTAAAAAATAACTCGCCCCAAGGTCGTTGGTCGTCGTCGAGCTAGTCTACAATACACACGAATATGTGTGAGTGTGTGTGTTCTTTATGGCACTTCTTGAACTGCCGATCGCATTTGATTTCTTTCTTCTCGAAATCACCAAATCAAATTTTAACTTTTTTAGCCTTGCACTTGACTCTGACTTTGTCCCGCTGTTTTTCCCAATTTCTTTTTTTTGCTCGCTTGTCGCATTTTGTATGTGCTCATGTTCGCTTTTAAATATTTTAATAATAATTTATTTAAATGGACAACGCATGTGTCTGGCCCCACTCCAGCCGTCTCCCTCTAATCCTGTGCTATCCCTCTCTTTCCCACCCCCCGCGATAGCAGTGTGCTTTCATTAATAATGACGCTACGCTTGACCTTGAGCTTTAGAACTTTGTTTGTGTACTTTGTTGTTGCCGAGAGCCGGGACACGTTTTTTTATATTTTTTATAAAGCACTTTTCTTTATCGCATTTGGTTGTGGTATGCGTTTTTTTTTTTGGGTATTTTTTTCAACGCCCCATCATTACTTCCTATATTTCTGTATAACCCAATCCATTTCCTCTGACCCCAAAAAAAACCCCAGTGACGTCGATTGTAAAATAAACAGTAAACGGAATTTACAAAACTAAATAAACGATAGCTGGCATTCATCATTTGGCTGTCATAAGCCTGACATTGACGAGCTTTTCGTCAAGAACTTGACCCCAAACTTGCCACTTCAATGGCCACGTTTGGAGGCCCCACAAGAATCGCCGCAGAGCCGAAGACTCAGCAGACGAACGTGTGGCCCGCGATTTCCTGGTTTAGAATCGTGCAAACAGGTTCACCTTGGCGCATGACTAACGCCGGCAGTAGTAGGCAGTAACCAGTAACCAGTAACCAGTGACTAGCTAGTCTACGTTTGTTATTGCTATTGCTATTGCCATTGCTTTTGTTATTGCTTTTGTTGTCGCTGATCTATGCATGTCAACAGAAGTCGGCGGCCCGGAAATGTGACTTCGCCTACACCGTAACCTTTGGCGGACTATTAATATAGATTGTATTGATAGACATAGGGCTGCTGGCATTTTCATCATTTGATGGCCAATTGTTATTTATGATACTACCCTAAATGGTATTGGAAATAGTCTGCAACATATGTTTGCTATAATTCAATCCAGATTTTTGTAAATAATTAATTTTAAATTCGGTAATAAATAAATTTTATTTGGGAAGTCACTAAAGGTGAATTTACTAGAACATTAATTAGATTTATGTACCAATAATATTTTAAGATATTAAATAAATTGGATCACCTATCTATCTTTAGTTTTCAATGTAAAATACATATTTTATTTTAAGTTTTTAGCTTGCTTCCTATATTTTTACCTAGTTTCCTATACTCATTAGACTACTTTAGCCTTCATAATTTAAAATAAATTCAAAGTACAACTCACCAGAAGTGTGGGCATGGAGTAGGAGGGGCAATCCCGCGCCCGCTGCCGCATCGCCGAGACCTTCTCCTTGGTGAACTCGCAGGTCTCGAGGTGGGCGCGCAGCACGGCGGCGAGGAGGCGTGGCTGGTCGTCCAGCTCGGTGGCTAGGGCTCTTTGCTGGCCGCGATTCTGGGTGCTCTGTTGCATGGCCGCCAAAATACGCGCCTTTTCGCGCTTCGGCACGCGTCCAAAACGCACAGCTGCAATGGGAAAGAAGCGGCGTAAATTTTCGGTTAGTTTTCGGCCTTGTAAGCGGTGCTTAAACTTAAACTTAAACTTAAACTTGAGCATAAAATTATGCTTCCCCATCAATTACACACTTCATTGCACGCAGAAAACAGGTGCAACAGACATCTGTTGCCGTTGTCCTGTTGTCACGCAGGAAGTTGTTCGTTTTCCCCTGCAATTTACAGCCCTTCGAAGTGGGTCATTGCCTCAGCTGCCGCTGATCTGTCAGTCTACAGTCTTCGGTCTTCAGTCTTCAGTCTTCGTTCGTCGGTCTTCTCTCCCCTGTTACACTTTCTCTTTTTTTAGATTTTTAATTTCTGCCTTTGGCCGCAACCGAAAAATTTGTATGTGGGTGAACTTTCACATTTCACCAACGAGGGGAACAACAAATCAGGCACGTTTGCGGTCACGTTTTTCGCACTAGGAGTGAAATAAAGAGGAGAGTGCAAAAAACGGGCATCGACAAAAGTCGGTCGAATTGTGGGTGCGCCAATTGAGAAGATTTGCAACAGATCAAAAGACATTTTAAGACCAAATAATTGCAAAAACTAAATGGTTTATTTTATATTTTTAACTAGTCAAAAATGTACTTTATTTATTTATACAAGCTCACTTAAAGCTATTTAACCCAATTTCTTTTCTTTTCCAAAGCCTTTTACTGCCCATTCAATATATTTTTAAGCCCATTTAGAGCTATTTTTATTATTTTTCTAAGGCCAGAAAGCAATTTGCAACCATCAGACAAAATCTGACAAATGTTTGGCCAACTTTTCAATGTCAAAAGAAATTTCTACTCGCACAATTTCACTCCGGCTCGATCGCAAAAGTGAAACAGGCACTCTATTACTGATTTTTCACTGCTTTTTCCAGCAGCCAGCGAGAGAGTGTGACCCACTTGGCGCGCAGCGAAATTCAGGTCAAACGAAATGGAAAATGAAGTCTGCGCAGGCGCAACGGCGGACTGCGCGTAGAAATTAGAGCGACGCGCCGCATCGTCCAACTTTCCCATGCGGAGAGACTGAAAAAGTTGGTCAAACATGCGATATTGTTGCTCCGCTCTTTCGTTTCGGCTCTTTTTATTTTGCTTTTAGAAAATAGCAAAGCAACGCAACGCAACGCTGCCTTCGCCGCAGTTTCGATTCAAGTTTAAAGCTCTTCCGCGGCAAAGAAAAAATTATTGTATGTTTATAAACGAGGTCACCACTTCAATGGCGCTCGCTTTTGGTTGTTGCTATTTGTTTGGAGGCATCGACGGGAGAAATATAAAAAAAAGGTAAACAAAAAGCGAATCAAAAGTGGAGAATCTCAGAACGCCTGCATTTCTCTGGGAGTTTTTTTCGCTTTTTTTTGGAAACCGAAAGCTGGGTGTTATTTTAATTTTGTTCAACTCTTTTTTCTAGCCAAATCTGTGTCAGACGGCTTAGGGAAATTGGCTTGGCTCTTTCACTTTCTAACTCTTGTGCGACTTTCGGATCGGTTAACTTACGCGCATTGTGATAGTTGACGTTGCCTTTAAGTATGCCCTTCAATATCGGCAGTTCTTCGCCCATTTTTCGGTTTTCTGTGCTTGTTTTTTGGGTTTATTTTGACGAAATATCTTGACTTGGTCACTTGTTGTTTTCCCTTTGGGGGCACATCAACCACTCAGTTGAGCTCGCTCATTAAATATTTTTTTGGATAACTCTTCTTGGTTTTTTGGCACACACACAGCTTTTTGGTTGGTACTCAGGTACATGGATATTTGTTTGAGAAACTTGTTGTTATCTTATTTGCACTTAATCTCGTTTAAATATTTTTTTAATTAACTGCTGTTTTGTTGTGAGAGGAACTTTGTTTGCTTGCTTTTCACATTGATTTAATTTTTGGAATATTTAGCAAATAAATTAGTGGTTGGTGGTGGTTTGGTTGGTTATCATTTTAGGCGCGTAATCCAGACAGACGAGTAGTGGGTGTTGAGTGTTTGGGGAGACTTGGTCGACTTTTCTTCAAATTAACAACTGCATTTAACATTGATTGGCTTGAACCAGCATTTTGTTGAATTTAATTAATAATTAATAATTTAAATAATGATTGCCCTTTAAATATTGGTTTAGTTAGTTGGGGCAACTGCGGCACTCGCGTTATTCTTGGCTTATTTCAGATCCCGCGGATCGCTGGCTAATATGACAAAACTCGACAAGGTCTCGAATGCGACTAACTGTAAAAGCCAAAGCGCGTTACGAATATACCCAGAGGTATGGTATATGGTATGTGGTATCGTATCGGGCAAATCGAGGAGAGGAGAGCGAACCTCAACTGCGGCGACTGCGACGGCGACTGAGCTCCAAAACAGAGGCAGAAAACTGAAAACGCCGCACAAAACACACAGGCAAAAAAAAGCCGCAGAGGCAACGACCAACGGAGCGTTCGAAAGAGAGTTTTAGAGGGGACTTAAGAGCGGGAAAAGCTCTTTCCCAATAAGCAACCTTTGTTATTGTGCGGGGGCAACAAACCATTATAAGAGAGCTGAGTCAGTGATAAGGTATGGAATTCGTTTTGATTAAAATTTATAATA
Organism: Drosophila carrolli; assembly: GCA_018152295.1. Lineage (NCBI taxonomy): Eukaryota > Metazoa > Arthropoda > Insecta > Diptera > Drosophilidae > Drosophila > Drosophila carrolli. Next base: position 8,080,225 of record JAECXJ010000001.1, read on the forward strand.
CTAGAAATAATATTTAAATGTATGACAATGAATATAACATTTTGAATACAAGTTCTGGATTTTATTTTCAGCCTTTTTTATACTTTTCCAAATAATTTCCCTTTTAACCTCAAATTTGAGTCTTTAGACATTTTGATCTCATTTAAGTTTAAAATATTGTGAACAAAATTTGCATACTTTAGTATATACATATTTTCTTTCCTTTATTCCACTAATACCTTTTGTAATTCTTTTTTAACTTATTGAAACAATGACCCACCCCACAAACAAAGCAAGTTCAAGCACTGATAAGCTTGTCGCAGCTCTTTATTTTTAAGGGCGCTTATCTGCGCTTGTATCTCTCTTTTCTTGGATACCATCTTCATCAGCTCGGAAAAGTTCAACAAACTCGGAAGAGCGATATTAAGAGCAATACACTCTCTTTAGAACTCTTAAGCTTAAGAGCTTTTCACCACGGAAGAGCAAATTGTGTTGAGTTGTGCAAGCTTTCGTAAAGCTTTTGCCATACTTGTCATTTGGAATTTTTTGCACTAGGCCATTTTTCACGGTGCGTATGAGTGATGTTTGCTGAACATTGCGCATACGTTACGTTGACAGGTGGAAAATCTAGACTGGAGGCTGGGTTAAGTAATGAGATTGTTAAATCAAAATTGATGACTTCACGCCTGAGTGGATAATTTACGACACCACTGGCCCCGTCTGGTTGTCGAGGGTTAAGCATTGAGTTTGCATTTAAATGCAGATTTTGCTGCCGCCAGAGCTGACTCACTCCGATCACTGCGAACTGACGTGAGTGTTCCAGATAGTTTGTTTATCCAAACTCTGGCTTTGTCATCGAGTCGGTTCGGTTTACCCCAACACCACACTACTGGTCAATGAACCTAGTTGCCCGAATGAGGCCACAAAAACGTAACAAACGACGACGACGGACAACATTTAATAATCATTCCGGCGATGCGACGAAAGTAAAAGTGAAAGTTGTTTGGCTCCGTTTTTTCGGGTAGAAATTTTCGTGCGTGCCATGGAAATGCAAGCGAGTTGATTGGTCAACAGTGTTGGGTAGTAGGCCTATAAAGGTTGCATAACGCCGCGAAGATTGGGGCTAAAGACCGAAAACACAATAAGGCGGAAAGGCTGAGAGACAACTGGATTTAACTGGGGCGAAGGTGGCGAAGGTGGCCCAAAAAACGAAACGATTGCGATGTGATAACAGGCCGGTAATTTAAATGGTTCATATATAATTACTTCCATTATTGTAACTTCTTATTGCTCAAACTCTATCTATTTTTGTTTTAAATATTTTGAATCTCTAATTAAAATCTTTAAATATTAAATCGTAATACATTTTATAATTATTTATTTCTCACCTCTCATTCACAATGCAAATCTTATATAAGACTCTTCTGCGGCTCGAGAGGAAACCAGTTCAATAGCATCGCTTCGGTCATAATTGACATTCACAATATTGCCGGCAATTAAAAGCCAATTAACAAGTTTCACTTTCACTGCGACAAGACGAAGTGACGCTAGCCCCATTTTTACCGTGCCATCCCAAGTGCCTTGTATCAAGTTGCTTTCTAAACTCGAATTGTTTATGATTTCTTGTTATTGTTTGGGCATTAGTGCGGCTGACTTCCTGAATTACGGGGAAATAATAAACGAAAGCCGAAAACCAAACTTGTTGTTTGCGAGACAGCCGAGTTCATTGCACTCCCAAAGCGGAGAAAGGTGGAGAAGAGTGCGGCGAGGTAGGCCTACTTTCGGTTTTGGGGTATAGCAAAGGTGATTCACAGACACCTCTGGATGGCTTTACGTAAAGTCACATAAGCGACACAATTGTTGTTGCTTTGGTTTTTGGTTTGCTTGCGTAAGTTGTTTACAACGCGATCGAAGCGTGTGGAAAGAGCCACACGGACAAATAAAGGGTGGCACACAAAAGAAATGATATGCCAAAGAAAGGGGACGAAGTGAACCCCAAATAATAATAATAATAATAAAGCCATCATGCGTTTGTTTGGAAGTTTCTTGAAATTTCTCAAGACAAAAGAAAGCCCCCGCATAAGCGAGTATTTTTATATTTATTTTCGGTTTGGAGCCTTCGCCGTCGTTGGCTTTTTGTGGGTCATGAAAAATGCCTCAATGAAAAACGTCGGGGAGGTCGCCGCCGCGCATTTAGCGCACAGCACTTGACATCGCTCTGATCGCTCAGGGTAGAGTAGACCCTGTGCCATATTATTAATTTTACATGAAAAGGTCGTGCCTCGTTTCATTTCTCATCGATGAAGTGTGGAGAACAAAAGGCGAAATTAAACAAAAGGCATTCAAAGGCAGTCGCATTACAAAATATTGTTGTATGCGTATTTAAAGGCTAATTTGGGAGCACACTGCGTATAAGTAATGTGTAGGTTACTTAAAAAAGCAGAGTTTTAAAATCTTGTAATATGTGTCTCTTAACTCGGTATGAAAAACTACCAAAACTTTGTTATTAATAACATAGATATTACTAACATATTTATAGCTTTATTAAATATTCCCAGAACAAACGCTTAACATTATAATTTAAATTAAAAATAAGGTTTCTATGCCCAAAAACCATACTTAAACTTTTGAACTTTTTCTTGAAATTACACTTATTATACCAAAAGATATTTAGCACCATCAAAATTCTTTCCTAATCTATTTAGAGTAATCGATCTGACAAGCTTCTTCGCCAATCCCTGACCTTTACAACTTCGAAAAAATGCCATTAAATAGCCAACTTGTTTACAAGTTCAGAAATTATATTCCCCCTGCAAATGAAAATTGGGTCAAGCTGATCTGCATTCGTATTCGTATTCGCGTTCGCATCGCCAGCGAACGGACTTCAAACGCATACGCGAAAAATAATTCCATTTCGTGTCTAATCATTTTCGAATAAATGCGCGCCAATGCCGTCGCTGTCGTCGCTGCGGCAGAGGCGAATGACCGTGCCTGACCCAAATAGAAGTCGCTGCACTCGGCGACAAACTGCAGGCCCCTCGCTTTAACCCCTTGCTGCCCCCACGGGCAATTCGCATTCTGCTCAGCCTCTGACGTCGTGCAAAAATTGCAGCCGAACGAAACGAAACGAGGCCGAGTGCAATGAACAGCATTCAGCACAGTGCGCGAAAGAGAGGGGGCATGGGCGAGCAGAGAGAGAGAGAGACGGCATGCAAATGCAGCTTCGAACAAGTTGCGACTGCTCGTTGGATGTTGCAATGCGAAACCTTCGAGAAATTTTACAAGAGTCGTTGAACTCTGCGGCTCGGTCGTTTAACTGTGGCCCAAAACGACGAAGCAGCAACACAAGCAGCAGCAGCAACTGCAACACCAGCCAACGGCAGCAGCAACAGCAACAGCAATATTGCTGCAATATTGCTCTCGTGCGCTCTCCGTGAGATTTGAGAGCTGGAAAACTAGTTTTTGGCACCGAGGCATTGAAAAAAGCGAAAGTACATTTTTTATTTCGCCCGCTCCTCCCCGGGAAAAATACAGAAACAAAAAAAGCAGAAATATATATGTATGTATAAACTCGGCTCGTTTGCCAGACGACGAACGAACGCTCTTCGTGGCGAGAGGTAAATGAACCTTTTGAAGGTTCAACTTGCGTAGTAGGCGACGCCAGCGTCTCGTGTAAAACAAGTTTGTTACGTTCGTCGTTGGCTGTGCTGCCACTCTTGTGGCTCTTGGCTTCTTTCTTTTTCGCTGCTTTTGGCGCTCTTCTCTTTGCAATTTCACCGTTAACAATTTTTTGTGGCTGCCTTTTGTGAGGCAGGTGAAGGCAAGGCAGGCCAGGCAGCAACTTTATGTAACCAAAGCGAAGAAAAACAAAAAATAATAAAAGAAGCGTCAGCAAGCGGCTAAAAACTCAAGTTGTCAAACAGCTGCCGTTGCTGGAGTATTTTTTCGCAGCTCTCTTTTGGCTGTCTTTTTTCCCATTTTTGTTATTTTTTTTTTGGTTTTTGGTGATGGATGACACGCGTGAAATGATTTCACTTATGGACAGTAAGTAATTGTATAAGCGTCAACGGAGGAGAGTAATTGGGCAAAAAAGTGGCATACCAATCAAACACCAAAAGAAATGAAATTGAATTGGATTTGGTTTGTAAAATTATAAATACAAGCTTTTCAAATAAATGATAAACATACGAAGTTGTATTATATGTGCTCTGATCTATGCATTTTGTGGAAACAACAAAAAACAATAGAATTTAAAATTCCAAGAATCTTAATAGTACTAATAAAACTAACCAAAACATTCGAATTTAAACATGGATATACAATTGGCGAATACTACTGCACTGGCCTGTTCAATCTTTTTAGATTGCCTCACATAAACCTTCACCAGCTCTTTAGAACAGCCTCAGTGTATCGTTTGAGACCCCCACCGACTGACTGTAGAACCTCACCCACATCGTCATCATTAGCATTTTGTACTTGAAGCTGTAAGCTGTGAGCTGTTTCAGCGCCGCCCACTCACGCGCCCACTCTCATGAGCCGATTCGAAGGCTCCTTGAACTGCTCCAAGTGTTCAACTCCTACCAAAGGCCCAACCCCGAAAACCCCAACCCCCAACCCCCGACATCGGCCCCTTGGCCACTATTCTCCTTGTCCGCCTTGTTCTCGTTGTTATTGTAAATTTTGTGTAGCCTCCAATATTATTTTAGTCAACAGCTTGCCATGAGTATCTGTGTGTAGCACTGGCATTTTAATGTATTTGTAATTGACCTGAATAAAGTTCAAAACACTCGCAGCGGCGAGGCAAGGCGAAATCTACATGCATGGTGTTGTTGGTGTTGCTGCTGCTGCTGTTGCTGTTGCTACTGTGTGTGTGTAGCCTCAAAATAATAATGATTGCGACAACAACAACGAGCATGTCGTAGTTGCTCGTTTCTATATATTTATGTGTATATAGAAAAAAATGCTGTGCCTTCGATAATTGACAATTGTTTGATTATTTTATGTGCTTTTGGGACACACCAGTAACTAATTGCTACTGTGCATGTTGCTTTTAGGTGCGGTTATCTATTTGCCTCACACTTATTTTGATCGGAAGATAGAAAAGAATTTTCAAAAATGGTCCCTTAGATAAATTTAACAATTAAGTCTTTATCAAAAAATCTTAAAAACCTTATTTTATAAATGCCTTGTTTGTTAATATTAAAACTAAACGGCAATAACTTTATAGCTGATTATTAAGGCTGCAATAAAAATTGAAATTCAAGAAACCCAAATAACCCAAATATTTGACTAATCTCCAAACATTTTAACCGACCTCCACCCCTTCGCCTTACCCCTTTTTCGCTGGCTTTATCTCGATTCTCGCCTGCGCGTTGTTCGTGTTGCATATTTACTTTCAATTTGCCTAACCTCGCGCTAATTTAAGTTCATTTTAATTAAAAGCCAGCATGTGTGCATGTGCATGTGCCAGCTAGCTAATAAAGAAAAGCTATGCGCGACCACAAATAAATATATAGAAAATAAGCATATATAGCGAGAGAAGTCCAACGATATATTGTTTCTATTCTTTATTTTATTTTACTTTTTTTTTGGCCAACCCACGGTGAACTAATAAATTTGCAAGTAAATCCGCAAAATCAAATGCAAAATGAGCAGCAAAATTAAGCGACGACGAGTGTTGTGCACATTGTTCGTTGTTTACTATCGGCGCTCACACAGATACGAAGCTACGCACACAGGCGCAACCACCTTCACTGCCGCGCTGCCGCTGCTCTGCCGCTGCGCTGCGGCTGCGCTGCCCATGGTGACCCAGTTTTCCTGCACGTCAGCGACGGTCAATGAACTGAGCTGAGTTGGGACGTATTTTATTTGACTTTTTCGAGGGGGGCGCTTGTGTGCGCTAAATTTCGGTTTCGTTTTCATTTCTTGCGTTATTTTCGTGTCTTTGCAATACCAAAAAAGAAAACCCAATAACAAAAAAAGCTTCAAAAAACACCAACAAAATGGCGCCTATTACTACTGGCAAAGAAATTATGAAAGCAGACGAAATGTAACGAAACGAAATGAAATGAAAAAGAAAGTGTTTCGAAATGGCCGCCAATTATTTTTTTTTTTCATTTTCAAAAAGGGAAAGTAGTCGCTTCTTCGTGATTTTTTATAAACAAAAAATAAATTATGATTTCGTGGCGTTTTCTAGGTCAGTCGCTCTTGTTTTATAACTGTAAATTGTTCATCAGCGGCCCTCTCTGTTTTTTTTTTGTTTTTTTCGGCGTGTGTGTTTTATTTTAATTTTCCTTGAAAGATAAGGCAACCCAAGCGGCAGCGCAGTCGCCGTCGCTTAAATAGCACACGGTCATTTTTATTATAAACAATTCGAAATTTGTTGGTTTGCTTTTTTTTCTCTTTGTTTTTCTTTTTATTTATTTCGATTTCATTTCATTGCTGTTGCCGAGTTCGAGTTTGCTGTTTATTTCGTTGGCGGTCGAATTTTTGTACGGTTCACATGACTTATTTTTGGCACTAGCTTGGTTTTGCTCTAGGCACAGAACTAGTTCAAGGATTTGCTAAAAAATTATTGCGCTTGGCTCTAGGTTAGTGGCTAATTAATGGTAGGATTTTAATGGTGACAGCATAGAGACCTCATTCAGTTTTGTGTCGGTAAACAACGCCATAAAATTAGTAGTCAGAAATAATTGGGGGTGGTTATTAGGAAAAATATAAATGTCATGATAAATGTACAAATGATTTTGAAAATATCTAAAGCAAATGAAAACTGGTGATGTAAAATCACTTTAAAAAAACTTTAAAAACATTTGTTTTAAGCTTTTTATTTTATATCAGAAATCCTCTTCCCATCTTATATTTTCATTGTACATTTTTCTGGTTTAATTGTTGTATTTTTTTAACCCTACCTAATAATTTTGTAATGCTCTCTTTTCACTTTCCCATTGCAACACCCGCGTGCTCCACATACGAAATAAAATATCAAAATCTAATCCATCAATTACAACATCGAAGGCAACAACAAATACTATTTTACACAAAGGCCGCGTCTGCGTGTTGCCTACAAAACAGCCTCTCCCCGTCTCTATCCCCCTTGCTATCCTCACCTCTTTCTTTCTCACACACACACACGCACGACCACTTTCGTTTTCACTGCAAACAGCAAACATGGCCGCCCAGCTAAAAGTCAATGAACGTGGAAAAGAGAGTGCGAGAGAGTTTGAGTGTGTTGGTTGTGTTTGTGAGTGTGTGTTGTGCTTTCATAATCGCTGGCTATTTCCTGTAAATATTTTCCGGGCTATGAGCTTAATTTAAACAAATTATTACAAAACTCAATAATAACAAATGCAGTCAGCGTAACGAAGAGAGAAAGAGATGGGGAGAGCGAGCACAGAGAGAGACAGGGAGATGGCCTCGCTCTGCTGTCTCCATTATGGATTTGGGTTAAGTGCGTTCATTCAACTTTTAACACCATTTCGAAATGGCGCACACTTCTCGCCGACAGCCTGCTCTCAATTTATCATGCGGGTGTGTTTTTCTGATGTTGTTGGTCGGGGAATTTGTTTAAACAAAATAGACAACTTTTACTTTGCCGTGAAATCGCGCCAAGCGAAATGTTGCAATACAGGCACACAAGCACACACACTGAGAGCTAAAATTTCGTTCACGGCTGGTCAATGAACTCAACTCTAAAAAGCCGAACTAACTTCGTGTGGCGCCCGAATCGCCTCGTCTTCATGTTGCTGCTGTGTTCTCGGTGTTGCTGCTGTGCTTGGTGTTGCTGCTGAGCTTGATTTAATTTCGTCTGTTCTTTCGGTCTCAATTTTCCTCCCCCATTTGATTTTTGCATAATATTTAATATAATAAAAGACTCAAGGTACTCACCATCGCGACTCATGCCCACGGCAATGCACTTTTTCAGGCGGCAATATTGACAGCGATTGCGATTGATGCGCAGAATGCTGCACTGCTGATTTTTGGTGCAGGGGCGATACTGGATCTTTTGCTGGATGGAGCGACGGAAGAAGCCCTGTAATGATGAAGAAATAACACAAATTAGCAAATGATAGTCATTAAAATATTTAAAATTATTTAGGAAATTATTAAAATTGATTAAAGATATATTTGAAAGTGGCATCAAAAGATCCCTAAAACTGATATCCTCTTGACTATTAAACCTACATCGGCATCTTCGTTTGCTGCCATTGCTGGTGTATTTCTCCCCGTATTGGCATTGCTGTTGCTCAGCGCCGTGTCCAAATTCTCATCGAACTTCTGGCACAGGTAGTTCAGCTGTGACGAGTCCAGTCGCTGGTGATGCTGCTCGCACAGCTCATCATCGCAGCCCGAATCCTGGGCCTCGTCCATCTCCTCCAGCTGCTGTTCATCGCTGCCGTTGCAGGTGCAACAATTGCCCGCACTGGAGTTGCTCGAGTTGCTCATCAACGAGCAGTTGCTGTCGGAGCTATCCCTTCGTTGTTGTTGCTGCTGTTGCTGCTGGTGTTGCTGTTGCTGCTGATGTTGCACCTGGTGTTGCTGCTGCTGATGGGTTTGTTGTCGCAGGAGATTGGCGATTTCCTTGTGGGTCTGCGCCGAAAAGGGACTATCACAGTGCAGCTGCTTAATGTTGCTGGTGGGTATTGCAGCTGGCTTGGCCTCGAGCTGCTGCTGGTGCTGCGTGTTGCTGCCGCCGGTGGTCTGCTGCTGTTCCAATTCCCGCTGCTTAAGCTCACGTGCATAGCGAATCTTCTTCCAGGGACACTGATATTGCTCGTAGCTGCTGTCCTCGAGCGATGTTGCCGCGGGGTTGGCACTCGGGCAATCTTCGTCGCTGTTGGGGCAGTCCTCATCGATGCCCGACTCGCTGTCATTTTTGGCGCTCAGATCGGCACATGGCTTTGGTGTTGCTGCTGGGGCTACTGCTGTTGCAGGCTGCTGCTGCTGATTCTGATGTTGCAGCAGCAACACAATCTGCTGCTGCTGCTGACTAATACTATTTGTTGTCTGGGTGTTGTTGCTGTTGGTGGTTGTCTTTACTAGTGTTGCAGGTGTTTGTTGTTGCTGTTGTACGATTGCTGCTTCGTTTTTCAGTCTTTTGCGTTGCGGTTGCTGTGGCTGCTGTTGTTGCTGATGCTGTTGCAGGTAAACAATTTGTTTGGGTGTCTGCTGTTGCTTGTTGATGGGCGCAGATTCCAGCAATTTGACCAAAGCCGAGTGTTGCTGCTTAAGCTGTTGGCTCTTGGCCTGCTGTTGATGTTGCTGCTGGTTGTGATGCTGCTGTTGCAGCGGCTGATGTTGCTGCGGTGTCGCGACAATGTGCAGATTACCGCCACCGTTGCCCGTTAACAGCACTATCGTTGTGCCGTGTTGTTGCTGTGTCTGCTGCTGCTGCTGTTGCTGCAGGGGCAACTGGAGTTGCTGTTGCTGCTGCTGCACGGGAGCAACCTCTTGCATTGCACAAACCATATTTGAATTAGAGATTTTTTGCTTTTTGGCTTCAGAATGACACTTGAACTCTCGATTGTTGGTTGCTCTACGATTTGCTAATAAGGAACATTGCACACTTCACTTTGATCTCACTTCACTGGCACCAACAAAAATAATTGATATTATTTGCTATTGAACATTTGTTGCTGTTGGCTCTGCTCTCTATCTCTTTCGCTTGATCCAGCTGTATTTATGATTTTTCGCGCGCTTTTCTTGCTCTGCACAACCGCTGCCGTCGACGAGCAATTTGCGAATGAAAGCAGCGTCCACCAGCAACACAAAACGACCCCAGAGCAACACAAAACTGCCAGCCGAAGTGGCTTTTTTGTGCCTCGTCTTGCTTCGGGTCCGCTCTCTCGTTCTCCCTCTTTCGCCCCGTCCCGCTCCCAATGTTGTTGCTGCTGTCTTTTTGTGTTTTTGTTTTTGTGTGCCAACTGAGGACATTCACTCCAAGCGTCGACAGCGACGCCAGCGTCTAACAATAGATGTTGCTGCGGGGACTGTGTCTCTGGTGTTGCTGCTGGGTATTGCTGTTGCTGGTGTTGCTGTTGCTGCTGCTGCAGTGGGGGCGCCTGGTAAACAATTCTTGGAACACCCACGCGACACTCTGATTTCTCAGGTAGCTCAGGTATCTCAGGTAGTTGCTGCCACTGCCACCTGACTGATCAGCTTTGTTTGATAACAAAACAGAGGCGGGCGGGCAATGCTGTTCGATTGTTCCCCATAGATTCCATACCAAGCGAGTTGTATTGTGTTTGCTCATGTTTTGATAAATGAGTGACAAATAAGATTAATTGATATGGGGGCTGGCTGAGCCATCAAAGCGAGTATGACAGGCCTAAGAGGATCTGAGATCTGGAACGATGTTCCCGAACGCTTTTTGGGGTCAGCTAAACCAAGGGGTGGGGCGTGTATTTCCAGAAAAGTTAGGAATGATTAAGATAAAGTTGCATGATAGCTGCCAAGTGGTTTTTATTTAAGGTGCAGTTTCAATAGGAAATATAGAAGTATATAATATTGGCTTGGGGCAGACAACATTCTTACTTCAGCTTGTCATTAAAAAAAAGGTAAATTAAAAATTGTTTGCAAATTAAACAATTCATAATCAAAGTTCTTTACTAAAAAACAGAAAATAATAATGATAGATAATGAAGATAATGTAATTTTTGTTTATTTTTTTAAGTGTTTTTTACTAAACAAATGTCTAAGCAGCTGTTATTATTGACTTCTTTGATACCTTACAAATATGACCCATATTGCATGACAATCCACGCCTAATTAACAAAATGCAAACAATTTGCTTTGGCAAATATTTTTGCCGCATTGAAAAATTGTCAATCGCTGGAGGTTCGATGAACTCCATTTCTCCCAACCAGATGATTTAATAAATTTATTAAATAATATTTTGTGCGCATTGTGATTTTTTGGGGCCAAATAATGCACACAAGTTGTGTGTGTATGGTGACTCTCGCTCACACAAAGCCTTATAGCCCCCTCTCACTCACACACAAGCTACGTAACCAAAAAGCCTCAAAACGTTAACGACGTCAGCAGAGGCAGAGGCGGCGGCAGAGGCAGTGGCAGAGGCAGCGACTGCGGCGGTGGTTCAGTTCAACGAACCCCGCCATTGTCGTGACCCACATTTCGGTCAGCCACCTTCGAATGTGGAGCTGCGAAAGAGAGGGCTATATGCGCTTAAAAAGAGACGGGGCTAGAGAGCCGAATGGCAAGCCGAAGCCGAACGAACTCGAGCCGAACTGCAAAGAGAGCGATGGAGCGCTGCTCTCAATGCATTTTGCATGCAAATTCGCTTGCAGTTCAGGCAGTTATATATCTACGTACATATATAGATTGTACGTATATATGCAAGTTTTGAGCTCTGGCGGTCGGTCAACGACACAGAAACCTCAGGTGGGCTTGGCTTGGCTTGAAGGGGTGGGGGGATGAGGAGGGGGGTGGGCGGAGTATCCATACATATAACTGTCGAAATGCGTTCAAGGAAATCTTTGGCAATTAAAAATTTGCACACATTTTTTTGCGAATTTTGAACGAAGCCTGCAATCTAAGCTGCAAAATCTGAGGTCATTGCACTGCAGTGGGGGTGTCGAGAGATTTGCACTCATTTTCGAACACGGCTTTCGGGAACTTTCGGGAACAGCTGTGCCATTTCCCCTCTCTTTCTCTCTCCGCGGCGTGGCCAAATGTGAATGAACTCTGCTCGCAAAGCGAATAACAAGTTTCAAAAGAAAGTGAGAGCACTTCCACACACACACAGACACACGCACATACAACCTGCTCTCTCTCCCCAGTATATCCCTCTCTGTTTCAGCCCTCCTCTCGCCCTCTCTTTCTTACCTCCCCCTTTTTTTGATCCGCATCGTCATTTTATAATTCATTCTTTGTTTGTTTGTTAAATAATTTATTTTTTTGCTCTGCGTTGGCACATTTTTTTCTTGTTGTAATTTGTTGTTAATTTGGTTTTTAATTTTTTTTGTGGGGTTGAGTTCTTTTCATGAATGATTCTATGCCGCGGGGGGTTTTCTTGTCTTTTCTGTTTATTTTTTTGCCAGTATTTATTTTGCTGAAACCGCCTACCTGTTGGCACGATCGCTACCTCAAAAACTGCTTGACCAAGATTTCTGTTCTGTTTCGGTTCTTTTTATATTCTTTGTTTTGCTTGAGGTGCTTTTTTTTTGGGAAGGGTGCTACCGTCGGAACTTGACATCAATTCGATCGATCGATCGCCCCAGAAGAGCTGTTGAGCAGGTCCAAATATTGCCGGGAACTTGATGGAAGCCAGGAGAAATTGGAGGAAAATGGAGCGAGAGCGTGGCTGGATGGGTGTCGAAATTAGCTCAAGAGATTTTTTTAACTTAATGGAATTTTAAATTTGAAGTGATATTTCATCGGAAGTTAATATTATAATCCAACACTCTGCGGTTGTTTATTTTTCAGTCATTCATTTTAGTTTATTGCTTAATTTCACACTCAGATAAAATATCTGTCCATTATTATCAATAAAATTTTCCAGACATAAACAAGACATTCCACACACTTTGGAAACTTCCCGACTGATCTTCCATCTCCACTTCCACTTCGTTTCCCGTGTTCTTTCTCCCCCTATTTCAGTGTTCCAGTGTTCATTTCTGCGTCAACCGCCCACACGTATTAACAAACAACACACACCGTCACATAAACAGACAATACCTAATCTCCTGTCATAACGACGATCGTTTGTTGGGCTTTAAGAACTCCCTCACCCGATTTTCTCCCAGCCCCTTTCTTCCTGTCCCCTCTATTCTTTTATCTCTTTTGGGGGGCCATTCGATGCGTCAGCAATTAGCACGTGCCTGGGTTTTGAGACTCAGACTGGGACTTCAAATCCGATCCGGAACTTTATGGCGCTTTACAGTTCATTCAACGCTCGTTCGTCAAGCTCGTCTTGAAGTTTATTCGACAGTTTCTCATAATACCAAGCAAGCAATACAGTCGAACTTCGTTGGTTTAAACGATTTTACGATTTGAAAAGTACTCTTAGTTATAATAACAAAGATTTCTGAGTGTAGCTAAGCGAATTTTCACACATATCAAATTTAATAATAATTAATGCTAATTAACGCTCTTGGTAAGGTATAAAAAGTATGCAATAAAAATTGAATTTTAGACCGGTAAAAACAGAAGTAAAATTTTTCAGCGCATACTTTTTGAAACATTTTTAAGAGATACCAAAAATCTAGAAATTGGAAATATGGGATTTGTCATAAGCCAAATTATTGTTTGCACTATACAAAATTAAAGTTATGAAATTATAACTGTAGGTGATGTGAAATGATGTGTAAATAAATTATGTTCGAACTACAACTGTGCGACCTGCGCCTGGCCGCCCATTCAGGTCAGAGGTCAACGCTCCCAGCCACCAAGGATAATTCCCCTCTCTCATCTCTCCCTCTTTCTTCCTCTCCTGCTCTTTATCCTTCCTTTCTGGTTGTAAAAGCAACACGAGGTCAGCCGCACGTAGGCAAAAAAGGGAAGTAGTCTCCTTACCCTCTCGCTTGCACTTGCAATCCTCCCCCACACAACACACAAACACATACAGTCGCACTAAACACACACACACTTTCAATTTGGCCTCGCGCTCATTGACGTCACTTCTGCAGTCGCTGGCTCTGCTGCTGCGCTGCGACTGCGCTGCTAACGCTCAGTTCGTTCAACCCGCTGCCTTCATGGTCGCCTTGCAATAGTTGTTATTGTGGGGCACGTTGCTGTTGCTTTTGTGTTTGTTCTTGCAACGGGGCTGTTTCTGGGGGTGGTTGGGTGGCCGACTGAGAGGGTGGCTTTGCGTGGCCCAGGAACACGTTAAGTTAATTCTAGAACAAGCTAAGCTAATCGAATACAAGTCCTTATTTATTGAACTAATGGTAAATTATTAGAAATGATTTTTATGACCTACTATTTTAGTATTATATGACATTAAAATGTCATGTGTAATATGTCGTGAGGTTTAGTGTCAAAAACAGGACGATACCATTTTTTCCATTTCGATCTCTTATTTAAATAAGATTTAGTATGAATTAGTTATTGTAGTTATTTGTTTTTCAACATATAATATTGGTCAGGCACAGCAAACATAAAAATATTTGATTAAAATTGCAACACTTAAATCACAAAGAACTATATTGCAAAATAAAGACTATAAATAAAATATAAGAAGACAGCTCTATAATGTAATTTCATATGTTTCTCATTAGGTCATATTCCCTGTACACTAAATTATTCAACATAATTAAGGCATTGTGGGTGGCCAAATCTAAGCCAGATTAACTTTGATTTCCAGGTAACCACATTTAATGTGTTCCCACACTGGCAAAATAAACCACAAGGCACTAATGATGACAAATCAGAAGTCAACAAAATAAACCAATATTGAACTCCGGAATCGGAGCCACGACAATAAAACGGAAATACCTTTCACATTTCACATTTTTTGCCAGCGAAGGGCAACTGCTGCAGAAAGAGAGGCAGATAGCAGCGTAGAAAGAGATAGAGAGAGAACGAGTGCAAGGGACATTGCGACAGCATCATCTGAGCTCCCGAAAAAGGCAGCAACAAAAGCAAAGCACCAAGGCGACCGACAATTGAGGACATTGCACTGCAATAACCTTAAAGAAAATGGTATCAACAGAGAAAAAGAGAGAGAGAGGTGGAGAATCGAAGAAAGAGAACACTCTCTTGACTTGGCGCTCAGCAAAATGGTTTTTTTTTGCATAAGCAAAATATGTGGGTGGGGGGTTTCTATTTGTGTGCCTAGGAACAGTTGCCCCGTTAAGAAGAGTGTTCTACGGCGAAGAAGAAGCGGAGAGGAAGTGACCTCAGGAAGGAAATGCATTGCATTTAATTGGTCAAAATGGCCAGGTGCTTTATTCGACCACTTGGTTGCCATAGAAATAGGCTAAAAGGAAGATGAGTCAGAACATAATCATTTTTAAAAGGTTCATAAGACCTAATGGGGATCACAATTCCGTTAGATTCACTGCATTTCTTCGTATTATCTGTAGATATCCCATTTGGTGAGCAAATAGCAAAGGTATTTTAATAAGCGGGTTG
Organism: Drosophila carrolli; assembly: GCA_018152295.1. NCBI lineage: Eukaryota > Metazoa > Arthropoda > Insecta > Diptera > Drosophilidae > Drosophila > Drosophila carrolli. Next base: position 8,095,297 of record JAECXJ010000001.1, read on the forward strand.
ATATAATAAACCAAACTTTGTGATTACTTTCGATCTAGTTACTGTATTTAATAAAGTAAGGAAAAAGTTCATATTCTGATTCTAGAATTTACGTGTATAGGTCAAAGGCAATGCAGCTCTCTATCAACCCAGCTCATACCCTCCATATACTTCTCTCGTTTCTGCAGTGATTAGTTTTCCACTCAAACACTTTCGTTACGATAGTGAAGAGGAAGAAATGGAGCTCTGTCCTTTAACCAGGCCAATGAACTCAAGGCGCAAAATTGGCGCGCACTCTCAGCAGGGAAAACGGACTGCTGGTTGTATGTTGTGGAATGGCATGGAAAGAAATGGAAGACACCTGTGCCCTGTCAGACGACAGAGATGCCCACATCCCACAACCCCCCCTACCCCACTTTTCACTTTTCCGTGTTTTCGGGGGTGGTGGGTGGCTGGGTGACTGGGCGTTCGGGTGGTTTCAGCGGTGTCTCGGTTTTGCTTTGACCCACTTTCCGTGCATTCAACTCATTGCTGGGGCCAAAAAACGAAGCGAGAGCCGAGGCAAAAAACCCGAACCGGATGCACGGGTTCGGGGGTTGATTGTGGAAATATACGAAAATTTTAGGGGTTACGCTCTGGGTGCAACGAAAGTGTTTACCTCCACCCAAAAAGGTGAGGAATGGGGGGGAGTCTGCTATTGGTCATGTGACGATTCTCTGGGTGCTCCCGTAGCTCTGGGGTCTCCGGATTCCAGAGCTGGAGCAATGACCGCAGCTGGCCAAAGTTGAAGGATGAATGCCGGAGAGAGAGAGAGAGAGAGAGGGCGTGTGGAGGGTATAGGATGTTCCCCTGGTCATCTCCACATTTTCTTAAATCAGTGTGGCGACCATTTAGTGCTCCACATTCAATGCGTCTCATATTTATATCCGAATATTTATAACTGCTGCTTTTCCCCCAGCTAGTTTTGTTGTTTGTTTTTTTTTCACTACTTTGTACTATTTTTTATTTGGGTACTTGTCTCCCATCTTTTTGCCAGTTCTCCCCCTTCAGTCGTGCGTCACAACGAGCAGTTCAATGAACTCGAGGCAATTATTTCGCAATTACTTTTGTGTGGTTTGGCCTATGATCTATCGATAGATAAGTTCTAAGCATTGAAACACGCCTGGATAAGCTTGAATTCAATTTGGTTTGAGGGAAGTGTCAAATTAGAGAAACCATGTTTGGTTAACTACATAAATTATACAAGTATTGTGCATTCCGGTCGATTTAATAACAAAATTATCCTTGTTCCTTAATTCGTCTTTCATTTAATATGAAATAGGTAAGCTTGATTATTTCGATAACCCATATTACTCAATTGCTAATACAATGAAGTAATCGACTATTTCGATAAGGACATTTAGATAAAACTTAGTTATTCCAATGATAATCATTCCTAAATATGTTTAATTTGACAAATTTTATTATAATTATTATTAAGTTAACTACAAGTCTACCATTTTTGAATTGTTCTCTTGACAAATTGGTTTCGATAATCAGACGACCAAATTAATATATTTGGGAGATGATTATTTTAATGACACTTGAATGACAGCATTATTAAGCACTTTGTAAACAAAATGAATTTAAATTTACCCCAACTAAGCTGCCCTATTACTCAATTTTCGACAAGCCTCTTTCCCCCAATCCTCTGCAATTGACGCAAGTGGAAACACTTTTCGGCGCTCAAAACAATTATGTAGCATTATTGCGCGATTGTTATTTGGGTCTGGTAGGCGAGCAAACAAAGGTAATCATACAAAAAATAATAATGCCAAACAGCTAAAAATCTAATCCAAGACAAGTCAAGCAATTGCGGCAAATATTAAAACAGTTGACCAAACACTCGCAGCACATGGGGCATGAAACTCGTTTCGGAGACCCACGAAAAAAAAAAAAAAAGAAAAAGAGAGAGGCAAGGTCTTTTGCGTGCGACTGCAACAGCAGCAGCAGTGCGAATCTAACTGCAGTTCTGCGCAGGTCGTTGCCATTTGGCAGAGCGCGAAAGAGATGGGGCTAGGCCGAAAGAGCGAGACGGGGATAGCAGGTGATGACGGCCTCAAGCTGACCAAAGTGCAGTGAACTCTGGACGAAGTCGAAGCTGAAGCCGAAGCCAAAGTCTCTGCCTCTGGTTCTGCCTCTACCCGTCCCTGTCCCCCCATAACTTCCGTCCCACTCCCACACCCACTCCCAGTAAGCTCCATCTCCCTCTTCGACCACATTAATGGCCGGTATTAATGTAATTTCAATCATTGTTTTCGCCTTTTTCGGCTGCCTTCGCTGTCATATAAATTCTTCACTGCTGTTGGCGGCTCTTTTAATGACTCACCCGAAAGCCAGACTTCCAAAAATGATCAAAACCAGCCAAAACGTAAGCTCACGTGCTGTATTTGGGCGTTCGCCGCTTTTTTTTTGCGATTTTTTCGAGGGTGATTTGATTTTGTTTCAGTTGCAACGCATTGAGATCTCTATCGCCATCTCGCTCGGCTAAGTGGGCGCTTTAAATGCTTACACTCGAAGGAAAATTTAGAATTTAGAAAATAATCGAATTTGTAAAGCCCATATCCATTTTTCACACGAATAAAAGTGCAAATATTTAAGATCACTGGTTATTGAATTCATAACTGACCGGTTGTACGATTTTAGAAACGGATTATGGAAACTAAAAAGTATACAATATGAAAAATTAAAAAAAATATGAAATTTAATTAAATTTGTTTGAGCAACAACGCGATTAAATGGCTTTAAATCGATTTTACTAATTTAATTTATTGCTAGGCGTAAAGTTTTCTCTCTGTGCACGAGCGCACAGCTGCAGCTTTGAGTCGTATTATGCAACAGCTTTGAACAATTTATGACAAAAGTCATTGCAAATTATTTTCAATATTGAGTCATATATGTGAGAGACTGCCGCTGCCGATGCAAAAAAACAAATTCTCACTGCAGGAAGTGGGCGTGGCCCGAGTTGATTACGGTCTATAATTGAAATATTGAGTTCAGAGTTCTAGGCAATCGGGAATATAGTAATTTTGCTACATAGCCATCTATCAAGATTCGATCTTTATCGCCAATATTTCGGTGTTCGAGCAAATTATATGGAATTAATCAAATTTGGCCAGTCGACAAAGAATTTCGGTTGGGAAACAATGGCTAACTAGATATTATTAATTGGAGTATTTAATAAAAATAGTGCAATATTTGATTGCTATTAGTCACCGAATTGTAATAATGTCTTTAACAAGTACAGAAAATTTGATTCAAAGAAACATTTACTTATACGAGATATTTTGGTCAAATAATTTTGAATTTTTAGGCCAGACGGCGCCACTTAAATTACTCAATGTGCTGAGCAATAAAAAGATTTAGTGTTTTGGCCAATACTTGATAACCTCGAGCTGTTTAGAGCTCGAGAAGTGGCCATTAACCAGTCCGCTTTTCGCCCAAAATCAAACAGCTCATAATCCTTTTACGAGTGGGCACAATTGCAAATTTTTCCAAAAAAAATTTTGAGAACATTGCGTCACATTATCGAAACTGAACTGAAATGCTTTGTGGCCAACAAGTTTATCACAAGTGCTGACAGCTTTTGTCCAATGGCAATAATTTATTTGATTAATTTATAAATTGCATTTGCCCGACAAGAGCAACAAGAAAATTGCCCAGCAAATCTAATGTGTGTTGTTTTGTGAGTGTGTGTTGGTGTTGGTGTTTGTGGGTCCGTGTGTGTGCGTGTGTGTGTGCGATGCAAAGTGAGGTCGCTGCCGTTCAATAACCTCGAGTGTCTGCGGAGAGCCTCTCTACGCAATGCAATTGCAGCCAACGAAGTCAACGAGCATGGCAACAACTCTGCACATATAGTCTATAGAGTACACTATAGAGTACACTATGGCACACGCACACTAGGATAACGAGGCGCTTGGCAACACACAGATACGCACGCACACTCAAAAAAAAAACACTAATCGGTCGAGTCCGTTCGTCTGTTTTCGTCGCTCGTTTGTCCGCTGCGTGGTAATTGCTTTCGGGGGGATTTCTAATGGAGGGGGGTTTACGTATTGGGGGATTTCTAGGGGGTTCTACAAAACTGGGATATCCAAAGGCGGGGGCGCAAAGAATAGTATGTGGGCGGGGCATCCAAAGAATGCATTCTTTGCAATCCCAGTATTCCAATGACTTACTCAGGTGGCTTATTTTGCTTAGAATGGGGACACAACGCACAAAAGGAGAGAGAAACATACCTGAAAATAGAGTAAAAGGAAAGGTGAATATTAGAATCAGTTGGATAATATCGGGTTAAAATACAAATACACTTTTTTAGGGAGCTTTATAATTGAATAAATTTAGAACATATAACCTGAACAATATTACAGCTAACACTTTTTTCTATAAAATGCCGTTTAATATTTTCAGTTCAATTCAAAAATTAATTAAAAAATAAAACTTTAAGATAAGAAGAACATATTATGAATTTTTATTTTATAAAAAAGTACCTATTATCGGATAAATGCATCCCTCTCATTAAAAGCACCCGGAAGTCACTCGAACTCAATTTTACTCCATGTCTTCACCAATTAAACGAAAACGAATTCAAATAAATGCAACCCCAGCAATGCCAGTCAATCTGGAGTTAAACTCACTTCGTATGCAAACAGCACAGTTAGGATCTCTTGAAAGAAACATAAACCAGAGAAAACACGGACCCCAATTAACAGCGGGAAATCTTATCCGCACCATCTCAGGCCATTTCCACCTTTCCACCATTTGAGGCACTCAATCATAGAGACCCAAGCACTTATCAGAGTCCCCATCAAAAGTGAGAAGCCACTGGAACTCCGCACGGAACCCTACAGAGCTCTATGGATAACTGGGAACTCTCGACGGTGGCTCCACTTCACCTGCCCATTTTCCATTTTCCAACTTCAACTTCAACCCCCCGCCCCCTTGGGCAATTAAACCAAATCAAAGACCCACAAAGCAACAAGAACTGCGGCAACAACTTCATATGTTATACGTTCATATGTACGTTCATTCGGTGTTAGTCAGCGTCGTTATCGCATTTCACAATTTTAGAACAAGCACACTCGCACACACACACAGATACGCGCACTCACACCAGCGGAAAAACGCAGCAGGCAGAGAGTAACTAACCTAACCCAAGCTAACCTACGCTAACCCAATTCGGGGAGTTCAATAAACTCAACCGCAAACGAGAAGGCAAACTGGACGGCGGCGGGGGGTGGGGTCTACGGGTTTTGGGGGGTAAAATGCCTCTTGGATTAGGGTATTCCCCCGCCCCACTGCCCCCTGCCATAATACAATTCTAAAATATAGATTAGCTGTAAATCTTCAAGCCTAATCAGCGGGCATACAAATAGAAATGCACCGAAAGAATCAGGTTTAATATTTCGGTACCTTAAATTAACTCGTTTTTCTGATTTCAATAAAAATTAATAAGTGGTTTAGATAATTAATATATTTCTAAAATTGTAATTTTTGGGAATGTTAACTAATAAGTTAAACGATATTTTATTAGGTTCAAGAAATATAGGGAAAACAATAAACGCAATTAATCTCTTAGTTTATTTATGAATTACATTTTATCAAATATAAATACTTGATCTACATAAAAATTCCATTTGTCATTCCATTAAAAGTGGCATTTATGGATATATAGTGTTTTTTCAAGAATTAATAGTTGCTAAGGGAAAGCACATAATTTAGACAATCCTTAGATCTACATTCACTCCTATAATGGTATTCTATAACTTAACCGATCTTTTTTTACCCAAACAATTTGATTGCTTAAAGAGAGGCCTTATTATAGTTCAAAAATGTTTTTAATTGTTTTTCTCAGTGGCCAAACGATATTTCTAGACTTCTATAATGACATGCATGCTCTGCTCCGGTCTGGGCCCGAGTTTTCCTCAGTTTTCCTCAGTTCTCCTCAGTTCTTCGGTCTTCTGTCTTCGGTGGGCCTCAGTATTGCGGCCTGCCTCAACTAGAACTTGCTTGACTTCGTTGCTTTTGCTTTGCTTTGCCTTGCCTTGCTGGCTGCTTTGCTTTTCGGTTCTGTTCTTTTCTGTTCTGTCGCTTTTCCATCGCTGTTTTGTCGTCGTTTCTGAGCGGAGCAGCAGAGTTTTCCGCTGGCAGCGGCGCCCACTCGAAGTTCATTGCACTTGGTATAGCGGCATATTTTGCATTCGTCTCCGTCTCTTGCTGATTTTTCTTTTGCTTTTCTTGGGACTGCTGCCTTTTACTTGGCAGTCGTAAGTCGTAATCTTATCTACTTCGGCTGTGTGACCCACAACACAGGCGAAAATGCCTTTTGCCGAAAAGAACCAAAATAAAAACTAAAAAAAATTCCTTTGCAATTTCCTTGCCTTTTTTTCTAGCACATTTGTGCTGTCGAAATAATTGCATTAACGACACACACTTGCAACTAGAATTATTATGCTTGTCACTTAAAATTTTGTAGGTTCTGTTAATTAAAAGCAATTAAAAATAGTCTTTGCCTCTCAAGTGGATTCCTGACAACGTCGCGTCGCGTCGTTCGGTTTTTTTATTTTTAATTTTTTTTGGGACTTATTCTGACAGCTCTCTGACGGAAACACGAATTTTAAGCATTTGAAAAACGATTTGTCGCCGCACTCACACTCGCACTCGAACACTTTTATTATTAGATTAAATACATGTTGGAAAACCAGGGAAAACCAGAAAACAAATGAGACAAACTTTTTTTGGCGGAGTATTTTTGTGTGCTTCAAAAAAATGGGTTAGGCGACAAATTGATTGTTCTGCGCGGCAGTCTGAAGGAGAAAAGGGACAAGGGAATTGGAAATTTTAGAGCGGCGTATTCATAAAACTTTTAATTTTTATGAGCATAAAGACGTCTAGATTTATTTAAAAAAAACCTCAAATTACCTTTGTTTGCAGCCAAGTCACTCAGACGAACTTAGCACTCAAAATAGGCAAATGGCTTATGAGTGCTTATTCAATTGTTAGAACACTTTAATAACACGACTAGAAGCCGAGTTACTAGAGTCTATGAAATAATTGGAGTGCTTTGATATGTTGTTTCTGCATCGATTTCAATGAATTAATTGCGCTCAAGTTGAATGACTCGTTGCATCTGTCACCCACTTGAGAGCGCCGCTTGATTTTTCAATTTGTTGTCGAAAAATACAAATTTTCTTGGACCTAATGCCTATGGATTGGTGTCGGCTCGAAATTCAAATATCAAACGTAACTGACGAAGCCCAAGCTCCAGCCAGCGAAATCAATTGCGAATTTGAATTGTAAAGAGCCGAGGAGAAACAACACAACGAGATCTTAATGCCTGGGCAGAATCGACGACGCGGTGCGGTTAGGCTTGCTGGGCCCATTAAATGCAATTCCATCTACTTGACTTGGGTCCGCCATCGAGTCACGTTTTTTTTTAAGTTTTTATAGTAGTTCTTTTTTCTAGAGGGGCTTTTGGACAACTCTGTTGAGGTGATTGTACGGGCTGGCTAACAAGGTACGTGCTGCGGATTTCTGAAGGCTGCCGAACGAGTTTCGCACAAAGCGGAGTACCGAAAAAAAATCTATCTTAAATTGTCTTACATTCGATTTTTTCAGAGTCAACATAAATTACAAGCGGCTTGATCTTATTCTGCTGAAAACTGCACAGCTCCACTCGGTTTGACATTTTCGTTAGTATTTTTTAGTTTTAGCCGTCTGTTGCATGTTTGAGGTTATGACAACAGCCCCTGACTGACTGACATGAGGCGACTTCAATCCGACTCGATTCGATTCCATTTGATTCGACACGACACGGCACGATACCATTAAATGAGGCAAGGTGTTGTTTTCAGATCGGGCCTTAAGGGTCTCCTTGTTAGGAGCTATTTAAGGGGCTAGTAAAAAAGCCAGGAGAAAATGTCAAATGTCGCTGGATGATATAATCGTGTGTAAGGACAATAGGGTCTTTTTAAATATAATGAGGGAAAATATGGGTTATTAAATGACTGGGTCAAAGTATCAGCAAAAAAATGTGTGGTAAGCTACAGTTTCTGGGGACTTAAAGCTATACAATCTTTAGAATGATCAATAAAAGTATTTTGTTTTAGTTATCTAGAACAATAATAAAATACTTTTTAACTAAACCAATTGTTGTGTATCTTCTCTAAACCAAAATAACACACAGATTTTATATTTATATTTAAAGGTTTAAATATTAAATATACGTTTTCAACTTCCTTGCTTATTCAACATGGCTTTCCCTCTCCATTCCATTTTGAGCCCAATTATTTAGCATTACCCGCAATATTACTCATACGCACTGTGTGCGTTAATATTACCCGCCTCCGATTGCCACGCCCATTTGGCCGCCCAAAAGCCACATTATGAGCAATGCAAGTCTGCAACAGCGGCAAACGCTAAAATTCTATACGGGGCAGGGCAAATATTAGATTACTCATACGCAGCGTTGACCAGGCCAAAACAGCCTGTTCCACATTAATTGCCATAAAAATAGTGGCACCAGGGGGCGGGGCGACTACACATTCATAGAATTTGTGACGGAAATGAGTTAGTGCCATTTGGCATGCCCCCAACCGCAAATGGAGGAAAAGGGGGGCGGGAAGGGGGGATTGCAATGCACACGCATGCAACGAAAGCGCGTGCAGCGACTACCAAAAACAGAGGCGGTGGGAAAACAGGGGAGGAGGGGCGAAGGAGAGAAGGGGGCGGGGCCACTATGCAGACCCGTTGCTGATGTTTTTTTTGGCCTGCAGCATTGCCGGGTTGCATAATTATCATGCAACATGCGGCAGTCGACATGGAGTGTCTGAGATTTGTGGCCAAAACAAAACGTTGTTTAACGCCTGAGAGGGTTTTAGTCCCCCAATCCCACTTTCCCCCCACCGTATTGGGAAATGGGAAAGGGGCTCGGAGATAGGCTTAGTCACGCACTCTACGCACAATTTTTACCGGGGTAAGAGTAAAGAGTTTTCAATGAAATGCAGAAAAGGCGATGGAGTGAAATAATAGCCATGTTGGGTAGTTTGTATCTGATCATATATCAATGGAGATGTCTAATATATTATTAAGGAATTGTGGTGTCGCTATAATGGCTTAATAAATCAAATATTTATTAAGGAAATGTGGAAAGTATTGAAAACTCATGAACAAGCGATTAAGGGATACAGGAAATTGTGAAAAATAAATGCTTGTTTTATTGAAATACCAAAAGGTAATATATCAACTAGGATTATTATTTCTTCAGCAAATCTTTGAAATTTTTGCCATAAATAAAACAGAGTATTAAATATTCCTATATATATTATAGATCTTTAATTTTGTTTTATGTTGCAGATTTCATTCGTATTAATAAATCAATATATTTTAAGGAACACATTGAAGAAAACATGAAAAGTACAAATAAAATCTGTAGTTTCCCAAGACTCCTCGACTATCGAAACCCATGAAAACTCCTCGATCCACCCTCCTTCTCCTTAACTGATTCCCCCCTTCACTCCCCTTCCCCTCGGGCCGTTTTGTGGTCTGCCCGTGGGTCTTTAGCTGCCTGGCAACTGGAAACTCACAGCGAAACGTGCGTGGCATGACCATTGCTATCAAAACCTGGCCAAAACAGTGAGTGGGAAGGGGAGGGGGGGTGGCAGGCCCCAGGGGGCGGGGCGGGGCAGCAGCTGCGCTACTGGGAGGCAGTTGAAGCGGTCTTTGACCGCGGCCAGTAACCGTTAGGTAGCCAGAAGGATTACGAGCTGGGCCGCAACGTTTGGCCGCTTGTCCGAGGTTAGTGCACAAGCGGCAAAGAAAAAATAAATAAAAACCAAAACAAAAACAAAAAGAATGGGGGAAAAAAAGAGGCAGCAGCGAAATCAGTTAAAGCTAAACGCCTGCCGGCCAGTTGCAAGGTTTTTCTTTGTGGTTCTTTTTCGACTACCAAACCGAAGCAATCCAAAGCAAACCGTTCCGAACTTCATTCCCCATTCGCCTCGCGTGCTCAACAAACTTGCATTGTTACTACCGCGGATTGGATTCAATTGGATGGCTTGACTTGAGGTTGGCTTTGCGGCTCTGGGGCATATTTCGTGTTGCTTATCGCGCCACAAAATGCGCCGGGCCACATAAATCAATTAGTCGGGGGAAGAAAGGGCGCCCACTTTGTTTTAGGGATAATTGAACCCCTGTTCAGGGCGGTACTTACAAGGAAAATTGCCAGTTGGGTGGCGAATTGAGCGGAGCGAATCAAAATCAAAGGCTTACCAGCAATGAGAAGAAGAAATATGTTAGAAAAAATATGCGGAACCACTTGGTATGCAACTTAATTTAGGCTACTCCTACTGGTTAAAAGTAATTATGGTGGAAAACCAATCCAAGTAACTCAGTTTTGCATCGTAAATTTGGTATATATACTATAAAATATATATTGAGATGTTGCACAGAATTTACTTTCTATTTAATATAGTAAACTATTTGGAGATGTTACACATAATTTACTTTCTATGTATATGAAACCTCAAGAATGGTTTGTTATTACCATTTTCTAAGAGGTCATCTTAAAAACATTGTATAATATAGAATGGCTTTGATTTATTATTCTTAAGTAGTTAATTAGTATATTTTTTTAAATTAAATCTACTGATAATTTAAATAAAAAGGCACAGGGAATAAAAAATTGTATTTAGACCAACCCTAAGCCTTAAATACCATTCATTTTGATTCAAATTTCCCAAGCCAAAAGTTCAATTAAACAGGCAAATTAACTCGTGGCAACAGTGTGGGGCTCCCTTAAACTTAATTGCAGCCACAAGAACGATTCCCTTGGCAGGCAATTAACGAATCGTGAGCCATTCCCACGCCACACCGACCCGACCCCACAATCCTGGCCAAGATGGCACGCCCCACCGCCGCACAGGCCACATAAATAATTCGCTCTTAATTATTGGCCAAGTCAAGGCGAAAACGGAGCTGGCAACATAAAACTGTCAACGGCAAAATGTCAGACGGTTTTTTGACTTATGACATAAGACAATTATAGCCAAGGTGCAGCCGCCAAACATTGGCGCATTGAACTCTCTAGCTGCGATGTTGCTGCCGTGCTGCCGTGCTGCAGTGGCAACATCTGGAGGCGACTTGCAACATGTGATCCGCTCGGCAGTGCGGTTCGAGTCTCGGATATCTCGGGTTTTTCCTCGCCAAAAGTGCATTCAACCCGGGCTGACGTCAACGTTTTGGCTTGGCAAAGAAAGCAGAGTCAATGCACTTTGTTGCAACTATTCCCCCTTTCTTTCTCTCTCTCCCTCTCTTTCTCTCTCGCACTGTGTCTATCCATCTCGCTCTGTGAGTTGCGGTACTTTCATTGCTCAAACAGCAAGCAAAAATAAAGCAAAGCAACTGAAAAACTCGTTGCGTTTTGTTGCAAGTTCGTTGACGTTCTGTATTTCTGTGCCTCTACGTGTGTGAGTGTTCTAGAATGTTGCCAGCCAACTGGGAAATTTCCAGCTAGATTGCAGCGGAGAAAGAGAAAGCAACAGCATGTGCAACATGTTGAGCGGACTGAGGAAAATCCAAATAAAAAATGCTGGCAAACATGTGATGGGAAAAGATTATACAACAGAGGGTTTCGCACAATTTGTGCAATTTAAATCTCAAACATTGTCAATTAAAGTTTCAAACTATTCTATAAAAAAATGTTTAGAAAATAAATTTAAAAAGGAATCTTTAACAAGAAACCCCTTTTTTAGTTGCACAATACGTTGAATAAAATATTGAACTTTAAATGCAGTCCAGATTTGAATTACGTTGATAATGGAAATAAAAAAAGTATTTTTACTTATTTTTATAATATGTAAGTTATCAGCACCATTTTGTATTGTATTTTGAATATTTATTGCCATGATAAATATATGTATGATGCAAGTACTTTTTGTACTATTTATTTGCATTTATACGATTTTTAGTTTAATAAATATTTGAGCATTCTAAAAATACTAAAAAAAACAAACCCAAATCTATTTAAAGCTTTTATCCCTTTTTTTTGGTTAGACAAAATATTTAAATTAAAAGCAAACAGTAAAAGTCATAAGAACAAGCCATAACTTATGTTATTTAAACTGAAAATATTTCGTTGGATAAATTGTAATATCCCGGAAAATTTTGCCTAATATTTCATCTTTTCAATTAGGCTCAGAATGAGACAACCCTTGAACCCACGCAGCAACCCCTTACTCAAACCCCTCCCCTCCTTTTGGCTCCACAAAAAGCAGTCTAAACAAACACAATATTTTGGCCCATCAGCAGCTGCGGAAAAGTGAAACAAGCTAAGCCGCAAGCCAAACAGCACCCTCTGAAAAGGGGTAAGTAACCTCGAATGAAAGCAAAGTCTTTTGCGAGCTGGAGCCAAGAACTCAAGGCGGGGGAAAAATACGGCACGTGGCCCGAGAGTCGAAGCCAATGACTTTTAACTGGGTCAGCAAAAGTGGCTGCTGTCCCTCAGCTTTGGGGGTGGTTCAGGTATATATACATCTATATATCTAAATATCTATACATGTGTTTGCTCAGCCACTCAACCACACACACACACACACTCACTCACACAACCTCGAACAAATTTTACTATCGCTCGTAAAGACAGAAAGGAAAAAAAATTGCATTCGTAGTAGAGTTGCTGCTGCAGTTGCAGTTGCAGTTGCACGTTCTCTTTGCCAGCAGATAAGGCCAAAATTCAAAAGCCGCCTTGGTGGGCGTGGCACTGCCATTAATTTGCTCGCCATTAGATTCTGCTTACTTTCAGCACTAATTACTCATTCGCTGGAACACATAAACGAATTCGATTTGGCCTTGGCTAAGCAGAGAGCATATTTACTAGTGGAATAATTAATCATTTGCGTTTTTATTGCTATTTTTAGATGAGATACTGTGTTCTTGAAAGTGCTTTTTAAATTTGTACAGATCCAAATAATAAGCTATAATGCTAATAATGTATTTTATATAATTCGAAAACTCTGTACTTTAATTTTCGTTATAATAGGATCTAAATAATTTAATTTCATAAATAATTTCATTCCTGTTTTTCTGAATTACTTTTTATTAAAAGTATGTGATTTAATACAGTTCATCTTGATAACTTAATTAACTAATATAATTTATTGCTTAAATATTTAATTGTTATGTAGTTTTGCTTGAGCTTTTCCTATCAATGCTCTATTAACACACTCTCAAAAGCTCGTTGCGTTACAACTGCGAGCAATCTACAATATTTCGTTGCATACTTTTGTGCTTGAAAAAAAGCACACTGCTCGATCGTAAGGAAGACACCTAACGCAAGGTGGCGCCAATAAAATTGTGTAGAAAAGTGTGTAGAAATATGTGGGTGTGATATGTCAAATAAATATTACAGATCTGCAAGCAAATTTTTGATGCGTTTTTGGAACACAATTAGAACTTAAAGATTTATTATTTTTTTATTAGTTTAGCTTTTAAACTGAAATTTAAAGTTACCTCTAACCCTCTAAAAGACCTAGATTCCCAGTCGCTAATCTGATAATATATCTATCTACTTGCAAACGTTATCGCTGTGCTGGCCTGTAACCCAAATAGGCTGAGGTTGTTGACCCAAATTTTGCAAGGTACATTGAACTTTTTGTGGGCAAAAAAAACCAAACCGGAGCACAAAACGTCACTAACGATGCGTAAGCAAAAGAGAGAGAAAAAGAGAGTGGGAGAGTGTTTTTGCATCGTGACTTTCCGTGAGTGTGTGTAAAACAAAAATGTGTGAAAAATCTAGAGCTAAAAACAAAAAAAAAAACTAAAAAAATGAATGTCTACATGTAGATTGCAATCTTGCTTGCACATTTTAAATTTAGCTAGAATATTTTGTTTTTTTTGGTTAATCATGCACTAATTATGCTCTCATAATTGTATTATAGAAATAATGATACATTCATTTTGTAGTTAATTTTATATTTTTTATAACAAAAAGTATAAGGTGAAATGTTGCGCCAATTAACAGGTAATTGAAAAACACTACTACTTTTACTAAAATAAATCGAAGCTTATGTTCATTTCAATCGATTATTAAGGCAAGTATTTTGTAATATTAGAATATCAATTTACAGATTTTTTTTGTTGTATTCAGAAGCAATTTGAAAAGGAAATGCATTTTCTAGAATTTTCCCTGGAGATACACAACCCAAATACGAATGAATTGTGTCTCCCTCCCCCATCGCCACCTCTCCTCCTCCCCATCGCTCTTCTCACTTTTCTCACCCCTCCGCCACACCTTATGCTCACTCACACACATTCACACACACGCCTAGACAATTTCATGCAACGCTGCATCGCTGCTGGCGTCTCTGCCGACGTCAACGGCGACTGCAGTCAGTCGTTCAAGTGCATTTCAGAGCGTTAACCTTTGTGTAGCTGTGTGAGTGTGTGTCCTAGCCCAACATTTAGTGCTCTCTTTAGGGACTCTCTCGCGCCCTCTCCCTGGTTTTCCTGGCTTTTCCTCTTGCTTTTCCAATTTGAAGTGCAGGCAAGTGGAAAAACCTCGAAAGCAAAATAAGAATTGGGGTCTCCCATGATACAATCTTGGGAATGGCGCAAATATGGGTATGTAGTATTTTCCCCACTGATAAATTCAGCCCAAAATTATTGTTTCTGTTTATTTAGGGAGTTTGTTTTCTTTCGTTGTCTTATTTTCTTTGGGATTATCAAGTGCATTTGGTGTTTGTTCGTATAGCAATCATTATCGCTCTAAAATTGATGCAGGTTAGGGACTATGAAAGAAGTGAGGGATATTTAGCGTAAGAAATATAGGATGGTGAAAGATAATTAAAGTAAAAACTGGAAACTGCAGTAAGAGTTTATTTGTTTGTATTTTTTTGTATTTTGGAAATCAAGAATAACATTTGGCCATTTGCTATCACAAGACATTTTCCTGGCTTTTATTCTCTCTTTCCAAAATGCAATAGGAAATCTCCCAGGGTGATGAGACAGCCAAAGAGAGCGGGAGACAGCGCTCTCTTTCTCTCATCTCCGCCTCTCCCTCCGCTGCTTTCTCGTGCCCTATGCTGCGTACGCTGCTTCTGTTTCTGCTTTGACATTGAACGAGTTCATTCACATTTGCTGCACGCACACCACTGCAGCGCCACTCACACAGATACTCGCTCGAAAAACTACACGAAGCATAAACAACAACTGCCGAGGCGAAATGGAAAAGAGAGGAAAAAAGAGAGGCACAACGAGCGGCAGAAAAAAAGAAAGGAAATAAGAAAAAACAACGTATGCATGAGTATGCGTAAAAAAATAAATATGTTAAATAATGTGAAAAGAATAACAAACGCGTTAGATAATAGTCCCAGAATCTGACATAAAGAAAGCTGACCACAAAGAAAAGTCCCACGGCATTTTATTGAAAATTAACATCTATTTGACTATTCCTTCTCGTCTCCGCCTCACACGCTCCTTCGTTGTGGTCCGTCAAAAAAAAAAAAAAATAATATCACCTGCCCTCAACAATTTTTTTCTTAGTTACGAAATCGGGAATTGGGTCATTAAGGCAGCAGGCAATAAATGTGTGAAAGGCACCGACTAGTTTGGGTTAAGGATAATGGAATGGGGAATATAGATACAAGTCATGGAAAAACATTTTAACTACTTTCCTCTAAAAAAATTATAGTTTTATCGGAACGACGGAATTAAATGTTACTGGATTTGTACTATCTATTTACCAACCAATTTGTCTTATAATTAGGAAAGTTTGAAAGTTTTACGATTCATTTTAGATATTGTATCATAAAGAATATAAACTGTAGCCCAATTAGGTAATCTAAATAAAGTAGTTCAGTTAGCTCATGTAAAACTCAGAAGTTACTAACACCATTTAGGGCGCCACCTTGAAACGCACAAAATTGTAGGCTCAAAAGTTCTATAATTATAAACATGTATGTTGTGAAACCTTTTCCGCTATAATTAATCAAAGCAAAGAACCCTTAAGCGGCTCTAAAACTATAAAACACGACTAAGAACAAACGAGTTCTGAATATAGTTTCAGTTTCCAAGTGTCGAAATGAGTCAGTTTTGGTTGCGAATGAAGTCATTCGTCAAGCTCAAAAAGCAAAAAACATCTAAAACAAAAAACATAAGATCCAAGAATCTGTCTCTGAAATAGAGGTCAATAGACAAGACGAAGGCCCAACGAGCAGATCAGGTAGGCAGGCACTCAGAAATCGTGGCTACAAATGGCCAGGGCGGAAATATTAGCCAAAAATGAGCCACGCGGCGTATGAGCAATCTGCGAAACTCGCTTCCTCATAAGAGAGTGAGGGGGACGGAAACATAGCCCGTGAGCGGGAGGAAGGGAGATGGCGAACCAGGCCTAACCTTGAACTTCAAAAAAGCGCGAAGGAAACACAAATTTGTAGGCCTACCTATTCGGTTAAACATATATTTACATTCATATAATAAACATATAAATTAGCACACAACAAAAGACGTTCCAAGAAACCAGAAAAGCCGAAATAAAACTGGTCCAAAGTCAATGAACTTCTGCTTCTTCCTCTGCAGATCGATTCGAGTTTTTCTTGTGGACATACAGTGGTCATTCGCAAACTTTTAATCATCTGAAGTTTTTAAATAGTTTTCAAAGTTTCAGCTTTAAGCAACATAAATGTATAAATAATATAAGCTTTGTTTCGCTTAATATGGACTTAATTCCTCCGATTCCTTGTCCAACCTTGACTTCTAGTTTCTTCAAGCTTTAATTTCCGAGCGATCACTGTGTTTATATTTTTGCAACGTTTGAAATTTCAGACGCGCAGACAGTTTAAATGCAAAAACAAATACAAGGACCGCCAAGGGCCAGACAAAAAGAAAGGAACGGGAGATGAAAAGGGGCTGCGAGAACGAGAAGGAACCTCGACTGGCTGTTAACCCAATTCAAGGACGTCATTGAGACATTAAACCCGACTCGCTTCTCGAACTCCGAGTGCCGGCGAATATAAGGGAATAGGGCAAACTACTTTGCCAAGGTTGTGCAGAGTGGCTATAGGGATGAAGGCGTGACACGATGCTCTTGCGATCCGGAGGAAAAGCTCGGGTCGAATAAGATTTCATCATGCGAGACACTCATCTCTGGAAAGGGAACAATCACTGGAACGATCACTGGACTCTGTCCAGAGGTTCAGCTCTTTGGGCGAATGAACTTGCCGGCATTTTCAATGTCACAGACGACAAAGGGCGGCAACAGAGGCTTTAAAAGCAGCAGGAGCCCACGAAATACACTGAGCCAAACACTTAATAAGACTTAAAAATTTCAATAATTTAATTTAGTTTAGTTAAACAATTAGGAAGAATTTTAAAGGTCTTAAGGTTCTCAATCAGAATTTAATAATTTAGGTTTTACTTTATTCGAATGCTGCTTAGAAGGGCAATTCAAATACAATCATCATAGCATTGTAATGATCCCCAATTTGATTTTCCAGTGCAGGATGAAAAGAATCATCCACAAAGGCAGCATTGAAGGTTTCGTTCTGGTTTGGTGGTTGCTTTATTTTAATTTTTTTGTGTCTCATTTGTTTTTGCCCAGGATTGTGTTGTTGTACATTTTGATTTATTTTATTGCGACGCAATTTAATGCAAGGACAATTCGCCAGACGACGTCGCAGGTTTCTGTGAAGGGCAAAGGGCCTGTTGCTGATAGAGAGGGGAATACACAGGACGAGAGAGAGGGAAAAACAACCCTGTTTAAGTAATTCCTGATCCCTTTTTTTCCCTGCCAAGGAGGTCAACAGAGTTCAATGTCAGACCCGAAGTTGGTGGTTGGGCATCAAGTTGCACGTGGCGAGCACACTTTTGCCTCACCACCCCCGCAGTTGGGACAACCCCTCTGCTCCTTAAAGGATATGTGGTGCAATAACTTACCTTGCAACCCTCGCAGGAATGCACGCCGTAATGGAAACCGGAGGCTTTATCTCCGCAAACACGGCACAGCACCGTTGTGCCATCGAATTCTGAAAATAAAAGATGGGAATTTTAAGATTAATAAACAGAGAATAGCATTAAGGGACATTGATGAAATTGTTGAGGGAAAAAATGATCAGCAGTCGAAAAAGGATCGTAGAAATACTTATAAAATATATTTCAGGATTTTGTATTCATTATTTTATTATAAAACAAGAGAGAACGCTACAGTCGGGTGCCCTGACTATCAGATACCCGTTACTCAGGTAAAGGGAGTGCGAGGGAGATGGAGATAGAAATTTTGATCACCCATAACTTTTTAACGAATGGTCCGATTTAAAAAATTTCTTCTACATTTCGATAGATATTGATAAACACAATAAAACTGCATTTTTACCTTTCCGAAATATTTAAATTTTTAAAATCGTATATAAGCGATAGTGGGCGTTAAAGGGGGCGTGGCACCATTTTGAAACAAACTTGCGCTGCGTAGGAAGTTCTAAAATCTACATGCAAAATGCCAATCTTCTAGCTTTT
Source organism: Drosophila carrolli (assembly GCA_018152295.1). Lineage (NCBI taxonomy): Eukaryota > Metazoa > Arthropoda > Insecta > Diptera > Drosophilidae > Drosophila > Drosophila carrolli. Next base: position 8,113,819 of record JAECXJ010000001.1, read on the forward strand.
ATAGTTTCCGAGATCTCAGCGTTCATACGGACAGACAGACAGACAGACGGACAGACAGACGGACAGACAGACGGACAGACAGACGGACAGACGGACAGACGGACATGGCTAGATCGACTCGGCTAGTGATCCTGATCAAGAATATATATACTTTATAGGGTCGGAAACGCTTCCTTCTAGCTGTTACATACTTTTGCACGAATACAATATACCCTTTTACTCTACGAGTAACGGGTATAATAACAGCAAAGCTTTTACAAAATTACAGTTTGTCTATTTTACCCTTGAACATGTTTCTTTTACGATGAGCAAAAATTATGAAAAAAGAACTCATCATCCTTACACTTTCATTACAACTTCCACTTCATTATCAAATACCAAAAACAATCAGAAGAAAATGCCCCGAGGGCGACGTAATACTTTCTTCAAATAAAAGCAGCGCAATGCCAATGCCAAAGACGAAGAAAGCAGCAAAACAAAATGGGCGAGACAACAAAAAACTTGTTGCTGAACTTGAGCTCGTTCTTGGCCGAAGAAATGTTACGTAACTTTCACCGGTACCCAGGTAAACAAAAAAAAGGCGACCAAACCAGAAGAAAGTAAACAAGAGAGAGAATAAGAACCAAGAAGGAGCGGAAGAGAAAGACTTTCTTTCGGGGCGGAAACAAGTTCTCGCAGCTGAATGAAAGACTTTCTTCAAACAGGTTTTGTTTTGGTTCTTTTTCCACGTTAAGGAAGCTCCAAAGAAAGTCTTTCTCTCGGTGGTAGAATATCTTCTAGGCCCCTCCCTCCCTCGATTTTTATATCTTTTCTGTACTTCCTCTTTTTCTCTGGCAATCAGACACGCCACGCTTTGTAAACAATTGTAAATGGCAAACAATGTTCATGATCTTCACGCTGCCATGGCCATCGTCATCATTACGATCATCACGATCACGAGCAACTTGTATCTGTATCTGCTCTTTGCTATTTCTGTGCCACACACACACAAGCAGCATCTATACGGTTGCAATGCCGCCAAGTTCACTGACATTTCGCACTGCAGATCGTTGCACTTTTGCATTGGACAACAACAAAACAGGCTGCACAGAGGAAAAGGGGTCTTGCACTGATCTCTCGCACGCCACTGACTGAATTCACTACAAGTTTCCAGACTGCATGATCTTTTTATGCAGATACATAGTAATCTACGGGAGTGTAGGTTAGTAATCTACTTTAAAGTCTGCTAATTAAATCAACTGCATAGGGGGACGTTTTATGGTTTAATTAGGCGAACTAGGTTTCACTGATCATGAAATCTTTTTATTATATGAGGTATTTCAAAAGAACACAACCATTCTTTTAATTTTTATTAAGATAAACTTCCCTTTCTGAACCATATCGATTGCATTTAATAACGAGTCTTATATTCCCAAAGATTTTTTATTCACTTGCATACAACAAATTGACAACTAGGAAGCAAAACACCAAACATCACATTCATAAACGCCTTCCTTCCGTATAGATACAGATACAAAACTATCTGTAAGACTAGCAGACGTAATTAAAGTTCTTATCAGAAAAGAAAGCTACAAAAAAAGGAAAACAATCACAGCTGGCATGTTTATTTGAACTTGAAAAAAACGCAGATATACCTCAAGTTGTCTTTATTTAATAAAATATTATGGTTGTTGGTCGGATTTCCTTTGTGCTGTTTTTGTATTTGTTTTCGGGGAATTTCGTGGCACACATTTAAAAATATTTTTTTGGGGGCGTTGAGAGAATAAAGAACGCCACGTTCTGTTCCCATCTCCCTCGGAATCTGTCTCTCTTTCTTTCCTAATTCGGAAACCGATTCGGAATCGTCTGGCTTACGTCATTGGCATTGTGATTTATATAAATATAGGTGTTTTTTTTGGCAAGAACTTGCTTTTGTAATAGATTCGCTCATGGATTACCAATTTGTGTTCTATAAACAAAGACAACAAGGTCAGTGGAGAGGCCCCTCCGTCTGCCCCCTCCCTATCTCTGTCTGCTTCCTCCCCCCTCTAGCCGTCTCTTTCCCTTCCCCTATCGCTGTCTCATCGCCTTGGGAACTTGGCATTCGCTAATCGGCGACACGTGTAATAGCCTGATAAATGAAATTCCGTTTTTTCGGTGTAATAATAAAACATATGAGGAAAGGTTTCGGAGGTGCTTACAGGGAATGGTTGATTGTTCTCTGTGATAAAGAAACTTTGGTCAATCGAATTCGAACGCTATTGTTTAGTTACGCTATTAGATAGTTAGGCCGTGAATCAGGCTGTTTAACATTCATTTTTTGGTTTGTTTCTAAACAATAAAATATTTTTTCCTAAGAATGTGTTGGGGTATTCTATTCTGAATAATGGGTTTTTTTTATTTATACACAATTTATATAAATAAGAAGAACCGAATTTAAATAATGTGGGAATTTTGTTTACTTTCAATTTGAATATTAGGTTTGGAACAATCATTGTACAATGTTAAAAGTTAAATGTTTTTCTGAAATAGACCTGAAAAAAAACTATTTTTAAAGACATATTAACATAAATTGGTTTGTTACATCATTATATATTTTTCGAATAAAAAAGGATTTCCACACACATTTTCAGCAATCAACATTGCGCTTACTGCGCTTACTTTATTGAATCTCCTGTTATTCCAAATAATATTTCGCCACAGTTTTTGAAATTTTAGCTAACCGAATAATCGTGCTGCCAAATCTATGGGAATTATCTAATACGCACTGCTCACACACACGAGAACGCGGAGGCGACCTTGAAAGTTTCATTCACTTCACAGGCACACAGATACGGAAAGGGGCGGGGGTTTTGGGGGTGTCTGCGAAGAGGTGGAACGGGCACTATCAGAAATACTAGAAATAAGCCAAACAAATGGCAGCTCCCCTAGCACACGCACACACACACCACAGAAAAAAACGCTCGCAACCAAATTTCGACTACTCAAAATATTTATTAGTACGAGAGTGAACAAGAGGGAGGATCGCTTAAGAGAGAGAGAGGGAGATATGGCCATATTGGCAATGTTCTGTGTGAGTAAAAAAAAGACCACTAAATTAAAATTTGACATTGAAATTTTTGCTGCTCTCTCTATTTCTCTCTCTTTCTCGCTCAATCAATAAAAATATTGCGCGTGCAGGAGAGAGAGAGATGGGGAGAAGCGTTCTCACTCTGCCTACAAACTTCAATGCGGAAATGTTCGGACAGGTTTTTCTGTTGCTTTATTTTAGCGCCAGTTCAATGTATCGTTTAATCAAGTCAAGAATAAAAATTTTATTCAACATTTTCGTCAAGTTCAAAAAACGCAACTAAGGTCAACGGAGCTCGAAATGACACCTTGTAAAGTGGGCGCGATTTTTAGTCACCTTCGCTTGGAGTTCATTGAATTAACAACTGCCGCCTAAAATTTCGATTATGCAATGGGATATTTTTTGGCGGGAATGAAAATTAATCACCTCCCAACGAAAACGAATTTTTATTTCATTTTTTGGGAAGAATGCTGAGTGCATTGATCTTGGAGTTTGTTTTGTTTTTAAGTGCCTTGCACTTTTATTGGGTTTCATTAATTTATTGAACTTTTCGGAGGTTACTGATCGAGTCGTGGGAACGCATACTTTTGGCAATAAATGTCCGTATGTCGTTCACATATTTTTTAAAAATAACTCAGTACTCGAAAATCAGGAGAACAATTATGGATACTTTCCATCCAGAAAGAACAAAGACTTTAGAAAAGCTATAGGCTACTAAACTCAAACAGTATTATACTAAAATGTTTTTTTAATTATAAAGTGTTTGGTATTATATCTACTATACTGCGATAGAAACCCATAATAATTCGCTGCCAAGACAATTAACCAAAAGTAAAAGTCCCCAAAAAATGCCCAAAACAAAACTTTACCTTTAAATAAATTGCAATAAGAAACACGAAATTCGTTACTTTCGTTTTGTCGATAGTTTTCACTTTCAGGTCTTTGGCCGCTTAATAAATTTCTAAAATGCACAAATAATTGTGCCAATAAAAATAAACACGATCGTACGAAAATCAAATAAACTGAAAATAAAATAAAATCGAATAGAGTTAACTTTCGAAGTGAGCAAAAGTTCAAGAGCCGCCTACGAAAATCGAAAAGCGCCTGCGAAAAGCGAGGAAAGAAAACAAAATAAAGCAAAAGACAAATAAATTGCGGAGAGCAATGGCAAGGCGAACTTTTCTTTTGGACAATTGTAGCGTTGCAGCTTGACTTTCACCGACATTTAACAGAGGGGTGGGCCATGGGGGGTGGGTACTGTTCACCTGGAGGAGTCATTAACCCGCTGCTATGTAAAAATGTCAAAGAGGCTTAGACCCGGTTTTTTTTTGCCCGTAAATTGGACGCGCATGCGCAGTCGCCTTGGTAAAAAGTGAATTTGTCTCTGACTTTGGCCAAGTCAAGCTGCAGTCAAGCTGCGCTTTTCACTTTCGTTTGGCGGCAATTGAAATGCGAAACTTGGCAAACGGATGCACATCGACCTGGCCGAAACCAAAACAGCAAGAAATTCATTTGCGAATGCGAAAAGAAATCCGCCGATTCGCGATCCGCGATCCACAGGGGTAGCAATGAACTTGGAAACCGACTTTGTCATCGCCCCATCTCTTTCGCCCAGTTTTTCACTTAGTGAAATGCAATGCCAACACACAAACGCATAAATAAATATCGAAGCATGGGGAAAAACACACTTTTGCTAAGTAAAGCAAATAATGGCAACGATAGTGGGTGAGAAACGGTGGTGGGGGGAATGGAAATTGGAGACATAATCGAGACACATATAAATATTATTTTGGTTTTCACTTTCGATTTGCCTGTCATGCAGTAGGTGTTAAATTTATAGAGTTAAGAGGTAATGCGGTATAAGTCGTGAAAAGCATTATTCCAGTAAATTAGTAAGATCATAAATATACCTATGTTTTAATGTGTTACAACTTTCTTAACCGCAATTTAGTCCCCAAATTAGATCTGATAAAATCATTCCTCAAATATAATATAAAAGTCTTTTAAGATCTTTATCCAATTAATCCCATTCTCGTATCTATTTCCTGTCGTTATCGTACACACCTTGGAAACACCCAATCCCAAGACCCCAAAACGACACTTTCTGTTGTCCAAGGTTGCGCTCCCGACGAGTTTTATTGGAATCCACAGATTACCCCCATGCCAGAAATAAAACGACAATCAACCAGTTCCCCTCTATAGGAAGAACTACCTTGACTCATCGCTTGAACTGCGATTGCCCCGATCCGATCCGTAGTCTTGAACCGGTTGTTCATGAAGTGCATTAACTTCCTTTAGTCATAAAACAATAGCCTGACATTGGTACAGTTATAATTTCGGTTAAATAAAAAAATAAATAAATAAAATGAGAAAAACCAAAATGTGTTGAGCGCTCAAGTTAATTGAACTTACTTGAACTCGAAGCGCTTAAATAAAAAATGATTTCGGATGCGGAACGACCTTGATGACTATTGAAACTGACTAACTAAACGGCGATCATCGCGCTGATAATGATAATGGAGTTGATAATGATGGTCACACGATTGCGGTACCTGTGACGTCACAATAATTATATGAGGCGCCACCTTCCAAATTTCCGCCTTGCCAGGCTAATACGCCTAATGCTAATTGGCGGGGGAAGGTCAAAATCGAATCAGATCGGCAAATACGAGATTGGATTTTCTCTCTTATAACGCCAATAAGTATATCATTTTTTAGATATAGCGGCGTTTTATGTTTATGTTTTTTGCCTTCAAGGTTTTTATTTTGTCTAAAACGGAAGCAAAGCATCATATTGCTTTATTTTATGAGATCAATACAGTTTTCTGATTGGTTTCTGTCTTTTATTGTTCAAAATAGCTTAAAATATCGATCGAGTAAAAAGTTATTCTAATCTTTATTTGTCTTTATAATTTTAATTTCATGTTTTAGAATAATTTATACTGATGTCGTTAATATAAGTGGTCAAATTACGGCTTAATTTATATACACCACAAGTTAACTTTTATGGGCCACACTAAAATGAATTGGATTAAGTTATAAAATACTACAAATTACAGAATTTAAATAATTAATTTTTGTTAGGCTTCTTTTTTTAATCCGAGCTTTGTCTTGATTGATATGTACAGACTTTTTTCAGTCAAGTCATATTTTGGAAAATATTTTAGACTTAAGGATCCATATTTTGCTAATAAAAAAAATAAAAATGTAGAATAATTTATTTTGTCAATTCAGTTTTATGTAGTAATTCACATTTCTCTTATTAATGAAGGTGGATCCTAATCCTCTGATTAATCCTATATTTTCCTATTCCATAAAACTCACCAATGTTGAGCTCAGGTTCTCCCTTCACCGAACTGGCCACAGTTGTATCCATAACTGGGTAGGACTTGATGTATTCCGGAGTTTGAGGACGCGAATCCGCCGGCACAACCACAATACCACCCGGGTGGTGAAGATTCGCCTGCGGATATCCGTGCGGATACATTGCATGCGGGTGTGGGTGGTGCTGAAGGTGATGTTGTTGCGGCTGTAGCTGTTGCTGTTGTGGCTGGTGCTGGTGCTGTTGTTGTTGTGGGTGGTGGGGCAGGGACTCGAAATGATGGGGCAGTGGTGGCTGCTGCTGTTGTTGCACCACCACAGTGGTGGTGCTGACGGCACTCGATTTGCTCATAAAGATCACACTGCTGTGGGGCAGCTTGACGGAGGAGGAATTGGGAGAATTCGAAGAACTCGCCATGGTCACACCTGTGGGTGGCACAGTATCCAGATCTGTGACAGGTGCTACCAGGCTCCTAAATTCCGGATTGTAATTCTCGCTCATGCCCAGTTTGCTGTTGTGCTGATAGTAGGCCGAAACACTGGTGTTTGGCGGTAGTTTTAATGCGTTCTCCAGGTGAGATCGACCGGTTACACCCAAAATGGGTGGTGCCGTCGTGCTGGGCTGTTCTGGGGCTGGTGGTGCTACCATATTAGCACTCACTGTGCTGCAGATCACAGAGGTCTTGGCGCTATCTGAACTGTCCGCGGACATTAACATTTTGTTAAGGTTTACTAAACACTTTTTCTTAGAATTTTAAATTTAAATTATTTAATTTAAATTTCCAGCCGTAGGCATAGTTTTGGTTTCTGAAGCACTTGTTTCAATATTGCTAAAATATTATTTTATCCTTTGCATTGAATTTTTGAAACCCTATTCGGGCAATGTTGTCATGTTTCCTGAACACTTTTAAAAATTATTGTAAAACTGTGGTAATTCACTATTGGGTTATCCTTTTCACGGAATAATCACTACACTGCTAAAAACTCGCGACTCGAGGTGGATTGAAATCGAAATCGAACGGAACGGAACGAGGCGGAGCGATCTGCGCGCTGCGAGCGGCAGTTAGTCAATGAAAGGAAAATCAACATTCGCGTCGGATCTTGTTCAGTTTTTTCGGCCAGCCGACCCTGGGAGCGAGCGTCGACGTCGGCTGCGATAGAGAGAAAGAGTGCGCTCTCCACTTCCCCACTTGAAACATGTGCTGCCGGCTACGAAGCGGGTGCGAGCAGGAGCGTGCGATCCCACAGATACCGCGTTTATGCGGAGCAATCCGTTCATGAAATGCTCGATAGAGGGTTGATCATGTGTGATTACCCAAAAACTAGTTGTTCATTTTTGAACATGTTTCTAATAATCCTTAATTTGTCGCCTAGTTTTCTTTGTTTAGTAGGAACATTGTTTCTAAGGCTTTCATTGATCTTGATATTTTGGTGACAACTAAAAATTTTAAATTAAAAGTCAACATACATGGGTGTTGTGGTTTTTGCAGCCACAGTTTTTACCACACTATTAAACTCGTGAACCAAACCCCGCATAAACTCAGTATAAGCCAGTGAGGGTGAACAACAGCTGTGAGAGCGAAACACATGTCGCTCGAGCGGAGAGTAAAAGAGAACCGCTCTCTGTCTCTTTGGCCATCTCTCCAGCTCCCCCTCCCCTCGACGGAGTTCAATAAAACTTCGGTGGAGTGAAAATTTATGAAATTACATGCAATTAAAAATTATATCACTCACAATAATGAAAAGTTCGAAGCCGCTGGATAGGATCGTTGACTCTCAGTCGTTGACACTGGGCGGAAAACATGTAAATCAAATATTTACACGGCCAAAAGGCAATAAACCCCCATGAATGCTGAAAAAACATCGCCTAGGTCAATGCTAAATTTATTTCCTGGATCGTTGAGCCACGTGTGGTTAAATTAGGAGCCCCTCCTAACCAACATCTAACCCCCCACCCCACCCTTCTGGCCAACACCCCCACATTTGACCCATTCAAGGCTAGACACCCGCCGTTTCTCTCGGGCGTTCCAAAAATAATCTTTGACTGAGTTTTCCTTGTTTTCATTTTTCAACTTTTCGGCACATTTGTCGAAGGGGAAAAATTCAACAAATTTTCTTCGGCAGGCGGGAGGGTTTTGTTTTTCTTTTCGAAATACGACATGTTTTTCTCCAAACAAACACAGAAATATATTCTTATTTTTTTAGTCTTTATGGGGGTATTTTTGTGGGAAGTGTGGAAAATGTTTGGGTAAATTAGCTGTTAATACTCCTGTTTATTGAATGGAATTGACAATGTGTTTAACACTATTTTTATGTATGGGAGGAAATGGTGTTATAAGATCTTTGCCTACAAAAAAGTGGAAAGAGTTTCGAGATTCTTTTATAATTGGATTCTTAGAAGAGCCACTAAAAATGTACTACAAATTGAGTCACACAGAAAGCTTCCACAATTCTGTTTGACAAACCCAAATATGGATAATTCTTTGAGGTATCAAACCACCTCCGTCATCCTTGAATCAGAGCTCTTATTACCTTAATCCCATTGCTCTTCGATCACTTTCACATCGGTTTGCTGACGTTGATCGTCCACCGGACTCCGTAATCAAAAACTTGAGCGGCATAATAACAATAAAAGCACATTTTCCTTCTGCCGCCAGACCCAAACAAAAATAAACATTGAACTTCCTTATTAATGCAATTTCAATAATGACAACAGTCCAAGGCATCAGCTCAAGAGTCAAGTCCCCGGATCCGAGAGTTCGAGTCTGGAGATACGTATGTCCATATAAACGAGCAGACAAAACGAAAGTGGAACCTCCGAGGAGATCTCATCCCGGGGTTCAAGTGGGGGTCAAGTTCAATGAGGGTGAACTCTCAAAAAATGTATTATTATCGTTATTTGGGAGATGGTATTTTATTTTATTAGTCTTCAAGAGGCCATAATAATGCCTCGTGAAGTATGACTTGGCTGGGTGGCAGCACAAAATGTATATTTTCTTATCAGCATTTTGGGAATACCCGACTGTCTGAATTTACTTTTACATTAATGCTTTTCCCTAGTATTAATTTAACTAAAGGTATTAAGATTTATGATAACCGAATTTGTATAGCAATTGGAATTAGACTACTTGGAGTATAAACTAAATCAAATAGGTATTACTTAAGTTAGGAATCGTAAAGCTGCTATGGAAAAAATTCTCTGAAATACTGATCTGATTCGAATTTAGAGGATTCCTTGCGTGCTTTACTTACAACTTTATTTTCTCTGCCAATTTCCAAAGAGTTTCGCCATGTCATGATCTTGCTCGCGATCATGGGACGAGTGAACGAACTCCTTGGAAATGTCATTGGCTTTCTCCCCCATCATCTCGACCGCTCTCCCGTTTTATGTTGCGAATAACTTCATTCCGTTTATCAGTATATGGTGTATATGGGTCTGGCTGGCTGGGGGTTACTTTGTCACTTAGTCACGACAGCTGGATCAAAGTGCTCCGATAAAGAAGTGTCCCTGACGCAGTCGCCTTCAACTCTCCGGAAAGCGGCGTACGGCGTACAATTGACCGATAAATTGAGAATGAGGGCCGCACGCACATGGCAGAGAAATGGTTCAGTGTGTGGTGTGCTGCGGCATCAAATTTGTATTATTTTACTTATTTTATTGTGGTATAATCATTGACAATTGTTAATCGGTTGACGAGCAGTTGAAGGCTTCCCCTCTCCACCGTACTCTTCGGATCAAGTTGAACGACTCTTTTAAACATTTTTCCTTGTGGATTTAATTTGCCAAAAAATCGGGGGGTAAAGTAAACGAGATCAAGAAAAAAAAAAACTTCCCCGATAAGTTGTTAACAATTTGGGCAAGTAGATTTTAGAACTCCGAAACCAGTTTCGGATTGCGTAACTCCCCGTCTGTCTGTCGGTCTGTCTATCGTTTTTTTTTGGTTTATCTATGTGTTTGAGTATCTGTATCTATATAATTAACGCACAATGAGAAGGTGCGTGAGTCCGTCGGTCCGTCCGCGTTCATGAACTCGGTCAATTTGAAGGCCAACCATTTTGCGGCAAACGCACTGAAAATGTGTGTATTTCGTCTGTGTTGTTTTTTCTTTTTTTTCGAGGTTTTTTTGTGATTTTCGTACTCGAGCAATTTAATTTTTTTGCGTGGCTTCTTTTTTCCGGCATTGTTGTTCTGGTAGGATTGTGTCGTTGATTACGCATAATTTTTGGGCCTGTTCATGATGTCATGGCGAAGGGGGCAATCGGTACAAGAACGAGCCGAAATGTGTATAATACATACATATGTATTCTGAAGGTTGCCCCCACTTGAGACAAGGGAACATTTCGCGATTGAAATCGACGAGGAGAAAAATTAGGCGAGCGAAAATGTATTGAAAACCTTTTTTACTTTTTGAAAAGTAAAGTAAAAAGCTGGATACAAGTTTCATAGTTATTTCGAGTTATATAAATATGGCCTAACCATACCGGAATGAAAGTATAAGTTGAAGAAACTATAACAAATTCGGAGATATAATTATATTCAACCCAAGCCAAAATATCATAAAAATTTCGATAAAACGTTCTTGCTACAAAAATATATCTTCAAATACATAAAATCATAAAAAACTTTATATACATTTAGAGTCAACCGAAAGTTTATATGTATTACTTTTTTCACACACTTTGTGGTTTAGTTTCTAAATTTTGCCCAAGGTTCTTCAAATATCATTAAGAAATAAAAAACCTATTCGCATTGCTCACATAATATTTCACTATTTTTTCGCTTTCACAGACAGTTTTGCTCCTCGAAACCTTTGCGATTACATGGTAAACCCCTTGTAACCCCTGTCAGTACACTACTTCCCCTTGAAGAGCCCCACCCACGTGTGAAACAGATAAAAGTCGTAATGCATAATAGTTTTGGGGCACTGCCCATGCCATAATAACAACTAATCAGATCGCTTGTGTGTGAGAATTACGGGTACAGTGGAACAACATGCGCCTTATCGACGTAACCAGCCAGCAAACTTAAATAATAACAATAAACCCTCACACACACACACTAAGGGAGCGGTAGTGACAGTTTGTCTGTTATCAGTGAGCGTTTGTTATCAGCGTCGAAACCAAAATGAAGGTCAGCAGCACAAATTCCGCGGCCCACAGTTCGCTTATCTCTGTTCCTATATGTGCCTCTCTTTTCACCAGTCTATCCCCGTCGCACTCTCTGCGCTTTGTATCCCCGCGTCACTTTTTCGACTGCCCTTTATAAGGAGGGTACCATCAATTTTTGAGTTTTTAAATTTTACACATACTATCTAATTTTATACTATAGGATTGGATTACAAAATTCAATAGCATATAGAAATATATATATAATTGCATACTGTCAGACACCTTTTTAGGGGACTTCAAACCTTTACAGATTTATAGTATAGATAGTATGATGTCATGAAAGAAGAAAAATAATTTTTTTTTTTTTTTTAATTTAATATGACTTTAAGAGTATTCCCAATACATATAATGCTTCTTTGATCTGGCCCATATTTGTTGCCTTTGTTGTTCCTGATAAAAATAGCTTATAGAACAAGTCAAAGTGTGTGGGTGTGAATGGTGAGGGGGTGAACAGGTGCGCTTATCAGCATTTCATTTCTATTTATTCCGGACTCGCTATATTTTCGTAGTTTTTGCAAAAGGTTAAGATTCGATAAGGGTTTTCAAGGTCCTCAACAGCTGATAGTTCGGGTGCAGTTATATAATCTATGAAAAGCTTTCCCTGCCCACGCTTTTTATTAGCCAAGGTCGTTGGAATTTTCGCCCATGCGTATGTGCTCTCTTTTATCGCCTGTTGGGATTTGCCAAATTCTAATTCAAACAGCATTCTTTTGGCCATGGCCTCGTCTCAGTGTATTGAACTGCTTTCCTCCATTTCGCTACAATTTCCTCTTGTTTGCTCGAACCCAACAATAGTTATAAGTTTTTGTTTGCTGCATAAACAATTAGTGTGATGTGCAAAAAAATAGCAAAGGAACGAATAGTGTTTGGATATGCAAAACATTCCATAATTGTGAATAGTATGGAAGGTCTAGCGGTTAAGTTTATAAGGATATTGAACTGTAGAAAATAAATCCGAATAGTTATTCTGTGAGGAAGGAATTTTTTAGAATATTTTAGGTAATCTAAGTACATTATAGTTATGTCCAAAAATTTAAGATTTTGTTTGTATAGCCAATTCTGTACATGGTATTTAGATTTGTAGTATAATAAAAGATCTGAACCAAATTAATTAATCTTGTGAATTAATAAAACATCTTCCTTGTAGCCCGATTTCCTGGTTTTCCCTGATGTTGCTTCAAGGAAATTTCCAGAAAACGCTACACAGCTTGATGCTTCACAGCATTTTTCATTTCCCCATTAAATCCTGTATACTTTTCTCACTCCCTCTCGGTTCTTCTTTGGTTCTGGGATTGTACTTGAACTCGTTTCTAGACCCCGTCTTCAGCTACTTCTTGTGGTTTATCTACTTCTCGAACGACTCGAGTCGGTTGTTTTCGGTTGGTTTTCTAATGCCGCCTCGACTCAACTGGACTCGTCTCAACTTTTCCCATTTTCCATTTCCCATTGTTATTATCTGCTGACATGCAAGGGCAGGAAACGCATTCCCTTATCGGCGAGGGGTGATGGTGGGGGAGGGGGTGCAGTGAGAATTAATCAAAAGTGCCTTGAAGCAGACGCCTCCACTTGAGCGATCCGAATCCGAATGCGACGCGAGGCGATGATCACTCAACTCAAACTCAAACCTCGACTCGCTTCAATCAAGGCGCATTGAACGTTCAATGATCTATCCCAATAGCAACGCTCATGCCCCGCTTAAAAAGTGAACTCGACATTGAAAAAAAATATAAAACCAACTCACACAAAGCGAGCCACATTGATAGCTAGACTTACCAACAAGACAGGGAAAATTGTATTGCAAAGATTGACAATTGAAATACCCTTGTAAGAGGTGCTGTTGATTAGTAGATAATACCTCATAATTGTTTAATATTTATCACTTGCTTGTGAATTTCGCTACCCGTATTATCATTTGACAAAATATTGTTTTGTTATATGTATCATTTTAAACAATGTGATTGCATTCCGTTTATTTTTCTTATTCGAGTTGAAATGCTTATGAGTTTATTGGATTGATATCAAAAAAATTATACTGCTAAGATTTGCGTCTATATACTAAAATAAAGTACTCATAAATGCATAAAAACTGAAATAAAAAAATACTGAGTGTGAGCTATAAATTGAAATAAGAAGAAACACTGACACCTAAGAAAAATCATTTTTAAACTTGGAATAAGGAAGATTTGTAGTTTTAACAAAAATGAGTTCCCTAAATATCTTACTAGCCCCATAAAGTAGGCAACATATTTTGTGGCTTCCTAAGATTCCAATTTTCGGGACCCGACTAAGGTAAACATTCTTGTTTCGTTCACAGTTCTGGTGAAAATATAAATACTCCATATTTATAGGGTATTATAACAGACATCGGTATCACGAAGACTGCGAGGGAAAGAGATAGAGCATGCTGTGAGCGAAAGAGAGAGCTGAATCTGTGTGAAGTTCAAAGCCACTGCACTGAGTCTGAGATTGCTACGATCCCCCATGCCCCCCTTGTAGCATCCACTTTCCTGCGATGTTGATGTAGGTTCGTTTCGTTTCATTTTGTTTTTGTTTTTGTTTTTCTTCTTTTATTTTCTGTCTTTCTATGGGGAGGCTGCACTTTTGCTTTCCCGCTGTACAGATTTTCGCTGGTGTGTGTGTGTGTGTGGATCTTTGGATTTTTCCACTCGCAGCGGATCGGATCGGATCGCTCATTGAGGGTCTTTAACCCTTCGGGCAGTGCAATGCACTCTCCGTCCGTCTCTTTCTCTCCCCTTCTCTTTTCCCACTGTCTTGTGTGCAATTTTTTTTTTCTTGCACATTCTTCTCTTGTCGTCGTGGCTTTCGCACTCGCATTGGTATCTATGCCTAGTTGCGTGCATTGACTCTACACACAGATACGCACACACACACCGAACGAAAAGGGGGAGAGTGGGTGGGGGGTGGTGGCTTTACGACTGCTTACAGTTTTGTAACTGTTATTGAGGGTTATTCGCACTCCAGTAATGCCAAACTCTAGAGAGCTGCACTTTCGAAAATTCGTAGGATATAAAACAATTTTATTGCAGTTTTTCTTAAGTGATCACAAATTATATAAAGTCATTTGAGCATTTAAAATCGTTGATGAAATTTATGGTACTACTCTTTTGTGTTATTTTTGAACAAAATATTGCAAATTAGATAATCGCATTAAAAATTTGTTATTAGATGTTGTTATTACTCAGTGATAAAAAACTTAGCTTTAGGTTTTATTTTAAGTCAAGAGTGAGTTTAAGGAGCTATAGCAACGAAAGACCTAAGGCTTTCATAGGATATTCCCTTAATGTGGCTTAATATTTAATTTCTTTTTTTATAGTATGCTTTATTAACTTAAATATTAGTTAGTTACATAAATTATTTTGTTGATTACTTTATAAACAGTGGATAGGTTTGGCGGATTTGAAGAATACTGTTTATAGGGTAAGGGCAGAACTTAGCTATATGTCGTTGTTTTAAAATGCTTGTAAAATCCATTAATACAAATATGTCTTCTTTTAAAAATAAAAAAATTTAACCATTTAGTTTTGGTATAGAGCCATTTATCAAAGAGTCAATTTTATTGAGAATACCCTAAAAATAACTTATGAAGAACTGCTGGAATCGAACTAAGCTTCAAACTATTTCTTAGTTTTGGTGGGAAAAGAGCCAGGCTAACAACTCTGGATTCGCACTCCGCAGCTGCAGTTTTAGTTCTGCCCCACCCCCCTTCTCCGATCGTGCTTAGTTTGTCTGATAAGCTCCGCAGTTTATTGACTTGTCTCCCTGCCTCTCGCTCTTTCGCGGGCCACGCATGTGCACAGTTGGCCAAGTTGAATGCACTTTTGGCCATGTTTTGCGAAAATTGGTAATTGCCGCACGTGCTTTCTATGATTATGCCAGAGACACAAAACCTTAACCCGGGCTATCTTTCTTTTTTCTTCCTCTGTCCTCTATCTATCCGCATTTTCCAGTACTCCTGTTTAATTGGCATTCTGCACTTGGACGAATCGGTAATAAGCACTTGAACAGGCCTTGAATTATGGCTTTGCATCCGATAGACAGATAGATTCGAACGGTAGTTGATTGGGATAGATACTTGGGTGCTTAGTAACAGAGATACACAGATGCCTAATGGTCCGCAAGAGGGTTTAAATATGGCCAAAGATGCCTGGAGAATATGATGATTTATGAATGGCTTGGTTTCCAATATGGAGGAACGAAGGCTTTTCTGCAAATATCTCGTGTAAAATACTGATCAATTATATCAATTCCCGAGAAAGATTTAAGTTTCTTGCAAAATATTACTATTTAATTAGGCTTGGGATCAAAAAAGATTTTGCATTCCTTTAAGCATACAATTTCGAAACGCTTCCTCCAATTCTCTCTAGATTGTAGACATAAAACTGAAAGATCTCACCATAGAATTCCTCATTTTATAACAATTCTCTTTTCTTTGGGCGCTAAGCTTTCGCCACTTGACCAAATCGAATCGCTGAAAGCCAACGAGCCGAAAGGAAACCGATCAAACCGCATTATTTGATCAAACCACTTTTTGGTCAATAGGCTGACAGCTGCCGCAGACCACGAATTTATAAAAACAGCACACTCAGATTGATATCTCAGTCGGTAATAAGTGCAGAAAAGCCATAAAAATAACATACAAAAAAAAAAAGAAAAAGCGAAAAGAAAACAAACCGAAGAACAACGAAAATCAAAAGTCAGGCACACAGAATGTATATAAACCGATGTATATTTGGCAACGTAATAAGATTATGCGATATATGGCGGGTAAGATGAAACTTGGACTTGGACTTGACTCCGCTGGAGAAACAATTCGTGCGAAAGTGAATGACCTCCATTAACCGAAGACTTGTCTTCTGTCTTCTGTAGAATTGTGCGTTTCTCGCCGCCGCGTCTTCTCACTTCTCGTTTCTTTCGAAAATTCGCAACCCTTTTGGCAGTCTCTCCACTTTTTGGCCTTAGCATAATAATTAGTGAGACAAAAAGAAATATATAATAAGAAACTGTGGCCTGGAAGAGAGTACGCCTAAGACCCGAAATTGGTCTGTGGTTCGTCGGGGAATTTGAAACCTGTTTGAGCACAAGCACATACGCTTTTTAAACGTGTTTAGCATAATTTTTTCGTATTTTTTTTTTTGCGCCTGCTGACTGATAATTTATGAATGCGAAGCGATGAGCGCCAGTGCCCCCCTCCCCTCGTAAACACAAGGAAGTGGAGTTTAATGTACGATCTGGCGGTCATAGAACACGGCCGAACGAGATGGCCGCAGTGCTATGGTATGTCGAGAATCAGGTGGCAAATCGATCGCTGAGCGCTTCTGGTTTCTGATTAGATTATAGCCAAGCAGGAAGAGTCGAGAGGTCGAGAGACCCTTGGGGCTTTTGAGGTCGAGTAGTTGGAAATCCGACAATTATCACAAACAGTCAAGGCAGTTCAGCGGGTTCGCTGATCGCAGAATGGGAAAGGTGACAAGTTGATCGGCAATCAGTGATTAGTGAGGCAGTGGGTTTAGATCACCAGTGCGAAGAATTTTGATATCTGGTTTAAGATAGAGCACAGATTAGCGGAAATATTGGGACTGCAACAACTATGAAACTATAACTACTATTTTTAGAAACTCCCTTGCCGAGATCTGTCATAATAAGTTTAATTTCATGTAGTATTTAATACAATCGATAGTTGGTGTAGTTACTATTTATTTAGATTTCAAAGAGTTATACATTTTAGCTTCAGCCTGACCTATTTGATCTTTAAATGCCATGTTAGTTTGAGATCGATAGCCATTGTATTATTTGGAGCAGTGTTTAGAGGCAGACCGAAAAATATTAAGTATTGTAGAACATTATATCTGGCTAAAAATTTTCAGTAAGGTAGATTGTAACATTTTTATAGTCAAAACTTTAATTGCAATTAAGAAATCAATCGAAAATATAGTAAATATTAGTTAAATCGTGGTTTCAAAGGGATATGTAAATGCTCTTGGCAAAGAATGCTGGTGCAAAAGCTCCTTAAATAGCAAATTCAGGGAATTCGGATCAACTGGCATACAACTAGCAATTCAAACACTCTGCAAGTGCCTGCGGTCGCCCAATGATCTCTTCTATCCACTAACTGTACACATGAATGGGTGATCTTCCCCGACAATTACCTGGTTAGTCCCCAGGTCGTATTCCCCCGCGACTTTCAATCGGTGTGTGGTGCCAGGCACAGAAGTCAAACACCCCGACGACCAGTGTCGAGATTGTTGGGAGAGTTCGTTATACTATGGCATGGCAGTCGGCAGTGCATTGGCGCTTTCTACCACACATGTGGCCCCCTTTGCCCCTTTTCCACAATTCGGTTTCCCCTTTTCAACCAGCGATCGCATGCAAAATAGCGCGAAAAAAACTGGTATGCAACTGCAATTCAGTCGGCAAGGGAGGAGGGGAGAAGGGGGAGGTAGACGTCAGCTGATGACGTTGCCAAGTCAAAGAGAAACCCCCTTCCACGATCACCCCACCTGCACCCCCTTTGGCGATTCCCATCCATGATTCAGTATGCGGTGAGTGTTGTTGACTCGGTCGACGATCGCAGGTCGCTGCACTCCCTCCCTCTTTCTCCGTAATAATACACCCCTCTCTCTTTACACTACACAGGAAAAAAAAGATTACAATTCATACGTTTTCTTAATACAATTTTTTAACAGTTTGAATTCGATGTTTTAAAATATTCTTATTTTTGTTATATTTGTATTTGACCAAGTTTTCTAATGCAATAATAGGTAGTTTTGAAACGTAATATTTTGGAAAAATAAATTTTTTAGCAACTGATATTTTATGGCATAATTTGGGATATACAAATTTGTATTCCTTCTCTCTTTTCTGTATTTTTGAATTATTTGTTTCAGTGTGCTTAAACTCAGTGGAGCATTCGAGTGAGTTTGGTGGGCAACTATGCTAGTGATACACAGCAGCGAATTGCAACTGGGAACTTGCAACTTGCAACGGGCAACTAGCAACTAGCAACTAGCAACCAGCAACATGCAGCATGCAACGACAGCCATGAAAGTTGACTGACACCTCGATGGCAGGACTTTAACCCACGGCAACCCAAACAAAGTGAAATTGTTGTTCAGAGTCGAAGTTGAATTTATCGGGTGGAGGAGGGGAGTGAAGTGCATTTTCCACGTGTTGCACGAACATTGGCACAAAATTGGCTCAGTTGAATTTTTGTGAAAGTTTTTTTTCGGCATTTCTTCGATGGCTTTTTGATAGTAATTTATAGTTTATTAACTTTATGGACCGAGTGCATTGACTGGAAATTCAGGGGGGCGCAGAAAAGTCTGGAAAATCCTACGGCACTCTCTTGCGTTTTTGTTATTTTTTTTGGAGGTCATTTAAATGCCGTGGGTGGCAGTGAAAGTCGGCTAAAAAGCTGGAAAGGAATTGATGGGTTGACTGACTTGTCGAGAGCGAGAGAGGAATGCAGCTGGGGTTTCATCCTAAAAGGGAGAGGAAATTGGGAAAATATCAGTGGGTGGTTGCTAGAGTGTGTGTGGAAAGGAAAGCGAGATCTGCAGTCACAAGATTACAAGAGAAATTTACATTGTATCGGCGTATTGGTTGAGTTGAACACTAGTAACAAAATTGAGGGAAAAGGATATCAGTTAGTCTAAACTAACTACAATTTTATAGTTAAAGAAGTAAATGAACAATATATCAATAACAATCCTAACTAAGAACATTTAATTATGTAGTTAATTTATTGCCAGCACAATTCTACATTTTTAATATACTTTGATCTTTTACAATATAATGCCAATCTAAAACCTCATTATGGGTCGCATTCAACAATGAGAAGTTTATGAATAACTGAGAATTTGTAGAGCTGAAATAGTTTCTGGTACCTTTCCTACCTTTTTCATGATCACTTAATGCGAGTAATATTTCATTGGGTACTTCACATTTGTGAGCGGTCACTGGTGAAGTGACTCAATCTGGTCAAAGAACTTGTTGAACTTAAAATTCTAGGAAAAATCATATGACAATAACATAAACTCCGAATTTCCCCCCAAAAAGCCCACAAAAAAACCCCTCACTTTTTAAGCCATTCCCATTGACATCGACACCTTTTTTGGCGTATAAACAACGAGAACAACAAGAGAATGAAAACTACGCAATACGAAAATGGCGGAGCGAAGAAAGGGTGAAGAAAGGGGGAGAAAGGTAGAATGAGGGAGAGGGGGAGAGGCACAAACATGGTTGCACAACCGATTTTAGACCGTTTGGAATTTTGTTTATTTGGGACAAGTTCACTGGCGTCCCGAAGATTCCAGAAGAATCATCGAGAAAGGGGGTTTGGAAGATGGGGTGGGGGGCGGTACCCCTTTTACATCATCTCCCTTCTTGATTTTCGTTTTCTTTTACGCTCATATTTGTTTACAACTTTTGATTTTTTTCGTTCTTTCTTTTTTTCCGGTTTCTGTTTCTCTTTTCGCGGCACTTTGCTTACTTAATGACTTTCTACTTTTTTTTTGGGAATAGTTTTGGGAATGGGGCTTATGTAATGGTCTATTCCTTTATTGTTGTTTTGACTGCCGCTGTCTTCGGCATTTGGGAATTATTATGCCTGTTGGTTCTTGACTGTTGACTGCTGTTCCACGCTCGATTCTTTCGTAAACAAAATTTGGCCAAAGAGGAGAAGCATGAAAATAAATTGTCCATTAACGGTATTTAGCTAGAGAGGCTTACAAAAAACTGCGCAAAATATTTAGAGGGAAACTTTTGCCCTCAGGTGAGTAATTAAGTATATTGTTTTTGTCTGCAAATTATGTCGGTGTTCTGCATTTAAAATTGGGCATTTTAAACGGTGGAATAATACTAATATCATCAAATTCATCTTTGAAATATTGATAGCCAAGGAAAAATCAAAGAAATAAATTTAAGGAAAATACGTACTACTATTAATACTCAAGACCTTGCTTTCATTTATAAGCCAAAGGACAAATATTGGGAAAGTATACTACAAAAAACTTACACATATTAATAGGAAAGCTTGTGTTTTGATTTCAATTATACCTATGGAACCAACAAACAACTATTTGAGAAGTATAATAATGAATATATCTAGAAAATACCCAGGAAATAATCTTATGTTATTGAAACAATTTACTAAGACTGAAAACCATTCCAGAAATATTCCCTTTGAAATAAAAGTAATTTAAAAAACCTCCAAGTTTTCTTTTAAGAACTTTTTGGGGATCCATTAATTGTCAATTATTTTAAGCTTGTGCACTTATTCTGTCAGGCTTAAAAGGACAGCTGCAGTTTTTGGATAATATATATATAAACGGATGCAATTTCGATCTTATCGCATTCGCAGCGCTTTTGGCAACCCAATTAAAGACTCGTGTTTGCCCCTCCCAAGCAAAAAGAACCTTCTTCAACAACAAACGAGGCCAGGAGTAACAAACAAACAAAAAGCCCAAGTTAATTCCCAAAATATTGCTTCCTTTATATGCTTTATATATCATTATCATCAACGCAAAGAGACGCAAAAAACAATGATCTCCAAAGGCGACGCAACAAGTTCAAAAGAATCTTTTGTTTCTTTTTCGGACGCCTTTTTTATCCCTCTCCCGCACTTTTTTTTGCATTCAGAACAACACGGAAAGCGTTTAAGTAACCGACAAAATTTGTATTGCAAAACGTCACAGCTAAAAAAGTGACGAATCCAGCAGATAAAACGAAAGAGTGAGAGAAATGCAGTCTCATTGGGGTTTTGAGTATCAGGGGTGTTGTGAAATATTTCCTAAGGAGTTTATATTAGCAAGACTGGAATGTATTTTTAAATATTTATATTTGTTCGGCATGACTTTTATTAAGTAATATAACATATAATTAAATATTTAAAAATAAATGATGAAATGAATTAGTATTATTAGTACTCGCCAAAAAAATAAGATACGAATTAACTAAAAATAGCTTGATAGGTAAAAAATCTATGTAATTTAAAATATTAATATTAATTAAATAAAATGTTTTTTTTTTGTAATTTGGACACAATTTTATACTTTATGATAGATTTTGCATAGGTCTCTATTTACCTTCGGAATAAAATTTTTTGCTATTACTCCCTTTTTATTTTTTCCTCAAAAAAATTATTTATTGTGATAGATTTTTCATTCGTTTTAATGTATCTTTTATGTTTTTTTATGAAGAATTATTCCCTTCTTAATCTCCCGATAAAAAATCTCCGCTCATGGACTTTCTCTGTTTGTTTTCGAATTGCATTCGGCGATTGTTGTTTGCTTTTTAGCACTGCTCGCCTTTTATTTTTTTTGCACATGTTGCGGATTCGTAAACGGGGTGAATGTCATCAGGATTGTGATTGTATATTTTCCCGGCCCGGGTCAATTGCCTCTTGGGTAACTCATGAAATTGTATTCGTCAGTTGGAACTGCTGACGAATTCCGATCCAAATACAGACTATATAGTGGGTAATGACATATGGCTGATTGTATAATCGTGACGGGCCAACATTTAAATCGAGTACGAATGTAAGCCAAGAGCGATAATTACATTTGTGGGGGGTATTCTGTTCTGATTAATGTTCGATTGAATTTCGCAGTCCAATTTTGATTCTGGGAATATCTTGTGAAATGTTTGGCAAGTTCAGTGACAACTTGAGTGGGTAAAATGAATCGATCGACACAGTTTATGTCTGGAGAAGTTCACGAACCGATCACGCATTGAGTCACAATGGGAAGTCGAGCAGGTTGTTGACATTTTTCGACTTCAGCCTTAACTGAAAGTGTTTCCAGAGATGAGTGTACATCTGTTAATTAAATT
The DNA here is from genome assembly GCA_018152295.1 of Drosophila carrolli. Taxonomy (NCBI): domain Eukaryota; kingdom Metazoa; phylum Arthropoda; class Insecta; order Diptera; family Drosophilidae; genus Drosophila; species Drosophila carrolli. Next base: position 8,136,206 of record JAECXJ010000001.1, read on the forward strand.
CCCTTACTAATATTATGTGCAATATGTTTAATTATTGGATATGATAATGTCAATTTGGTGGGAAATTAAGTTAACTATTAGAGATCAGTATTTAAAAAAGGCACTCAATTACGTTGACCATTTAAAATTATTATTTAAAATTTGCCATTTTTAAAGTTATTGTGCCAAACACTAAAAATCACCTTACAACACAATTTCTTCAAGAGGTAGTTAACCTCTATGATCAGTTTTATTTTCTGCATAATTGAAACCGATTTCCAACTGTTTTTGGCTATCTAAAATTTACAAAAAAAAACTTTTTGGCTTATTTTTGCAATTTTCCTCCTTACTTTAGCCATTTCCAAATTTCCCTTGCGGCTAAAACTGTGTTTTCTCTGCGCCGAACAAAAATAAAAAACAAAAACACAAACAGCTAACTGCAATCAACAACTCACAAGCCACAATAACAACTCGCCATTTGTAAGTCAACGAACCAAGAGGATAGGCCATAAGCAACAATTCAAACTCCAACTCCAACTCCATGGAGTATTTATCTATCGTTTAGTCATCTCATTTTATTTTATTTGATTTTCTTTTCGCACATGGGCGATTGTGCGAGTGAATGGCCCAGCGGCATACTATATATAGTATATATATATATCTGTATATATATGGTCTAGGCTATCGTACACCAGTAAAGCACAACACCAACACCCATGCTTTTTCGCCGACGACAACGTCCTTGCTTCAGTTAACAAGATGCCAGCCGAACAACGACAACAACGTTGTTGGCAAAATGACGCTGCAAAAGTTGTTGCTGTTGCTGTTTGTTTTGTCAGATGATATTGCCATGGTGTGGTATGCCTCGTTGCTGGGTTAGTTACCCCAGCGCAATGGCAATGAACCAGAGAACCATTGACCGACCAGAGAAAGACAGACGATGCCGATCCGCTGCCGATCCACTGCAACTTGCAACACGAAGATCGCTCCACGATCGTTTCCAGTTTGGCGAGTTCAAAACTGCAGAGAAACTGGTTTTCATTCGCAGTCAACACAACGCAATACAACACAACAACAAACAATTTGCAACACGACGACCGCAGACGCAAAGTGCAATGATCGCAACGAGGCTGCAGATCGAGTGGTGGAGGCGGTGATCAGTTTTAAGGGGTTTTCAGGGGTGTTTCAAGGGGTTTCATGGGGGTCTAAGGGGATCACAGGGGCTCCAAAGTGAATGCCGGATTCGGTGGGCAGTGGCGATGACGTTGGTGGGACAAACAAACAAACAGGCGGGTGCACAAAACCAAAAAAAAGTTAAGGAGATATAATATGCGTCACTCGAGGCGTGGGATTCTGTGTGTTTTTAACAGCCAGACAAGCCTTTAAATAGTCAAATATGGGAAAAGGAGATCGCCAGAGGCAGTTTGCAGGGTTAAACGAGAGAAAGGAAGTGAAAATTGAAATTTAAAGAGGAAAGTGTGGGAGAAATATCGTATCAATTTATGATCCTTGATTAGTGATTAATGACGAGCATAAAAGCACTTACATAGGTTGATAGTTTATTATGTATCTACCCAATAAAAAAGCATAGCTTTATGTCTTAAAAAACGTTGACTGAAATTGAACTTTCTATAGACAAAATCGAATTATAATTTAAAATGGAAAACAATCTTTTTAAACTTAAGCTGTTCAAAATTTAAATCCGTAGAATAACATTCACATTAAAATTTATAAATATTTTTTTTAAACTAAAGTTAAAAAACACTCAAAATAAAATTTTTAATCCTGGCAAAAAAACATTAAGGTGAAATGGAAAATACAATTTTAAAATTAGGCCGCGAAACAGCATTTTTATAGCCGTAGAATAGTATATATTTATAAATGATAAATTATATTTAACATTGCAATATTTTATATTTGAAGTTACCAAAGATTCTTCGGTATACCGAAACTGAACTCGTTACAAACATTAGATCTTCTGCTCGACTTACAGATATTGCCTAACCCAATCGTTTTTGGCATGGAGCAGCGACCAATTCTTAGACTGCCAAATCTACATAAACCAACTGATGGTGAAAGACATATTTATGTATCTTCTTGCCAGATCGGCAGTTTCCATAGCTCGGTCAGTCAGTCAGTCAGTCCCGGAGACCAGAAAATGCTTTTGGCCAACTCAGCTCGCCGGAATTATAAGCCAAACCAGAAAAGCGAAAACCGGGCAGAAAAGAAACCGCCAACAGACATGTATGTACCAAATGCTACATATATCGCCCTCTCTATATTTCACACTGTGGCTATCTCTTTCTGGCCGCTGCCCGTGGTCGTGCCGAAATTTGGCAATGAACTTGAAACACGTGTAAGGGGAATGAATAATTTGGCCAAGACAAAGACGAGGCGGCCAAGAAGGCGGGCTAACCGCAGGGGGAAGAACTTCTTTTGTAATATTTTTGCATGATTTACGAAATTTCAGGGAGTCTCTTTCGGCCCCCTTTTCGTTCTTCATTTTTTGCCTCAGCCAGAGGGTTTATTGTATTTTTAATTATTTTCGGCGTAATAACCTAGATTCGTGGCATCGACCGAAACCAAGTCCGAGTCCGAGTCCAATTCCAAGTCACTTGGTCATATAATTTCTACCTTTTCCCCATAATGGTTGTTTTTCTTCAGTTCACCTTTTTCTTTTCTGGTTGATTCTATCTGTGTTTTGCGTTTCTGATTTTTTGCCCAACGCCAATTTTTTTCTTCTTTTTCCTTTGTTCTTTTCCAGTTGGTTTTTTACCATTTTTAAATTACTGAGGAATGGAATTTTGGTTGTTAAATTTGCACTTAAACTTCGTTTTAAAGTTGTTGATATTAACAAGATTTTCTTATCTTTTTAACGATATTTTAGCTGCCTTTTTTGTATGCTACCCTTGATTCTATTGGACTGTCAATTTCCGTTGATAATTCCCCAACATACATAAATTCAACTCAGAATACTTTTATATTCTGTGGAGCAATAAGACTTTTTCCAGTCATACCAATAAAAATAAAAAATAAGGCACAAGGGTAAATTACGACATACTATCGACTGACAGTTCATTCATCAACCAAGCCCATGGAGAACCTTTTGAGGGCTACGCCTACAGTCTTCTACCTGCCTCAAAACTCAAAACTCAAGAACCATAACCTAACGCACTTAGAAAAACAGGCTCACACAGATCCCAGAAATTTCCAATCAGAATAGAACGGTAAGTGGCTAAAAGGCACCTGTGGCAAAAGAAATTAATGATTCCTCCGGCCACTCCTTACATACGTTGGCATACCAAATGAGTTCCTCGATTCACATTCACCACTAAAAATGTTTTCGTTCAGTTTCGGGGTTTGTATTACTCACCTGGAAAGGTAAGAAGTGGTAAACAAAATGATCAGACAAATAAGTCAACTAATATTGCTTTTAAACAATGTAAGGGTAATAAAAAACACGGTCTAATCAAACATTTTCGAAGGGCTAAACCTCCACTCCCTCATTTGGATCACTTCCTCGTTTTAATTCGGGTGTAGGTTTTTGCGTTTGATTTACTTTGGGTTTATAACCGCCCCAGGGCCAAAAAATAGTCAAGTGCGCAAAAAGCCCTTGCTAGAGTTCAGCGAGCCCAGTTAACATCCAACAGGTAAAATAGACGGAACCTTATCTTATCATTGAAATGCACGTGAACGAAATGGGTAAACATAATCGTTAGCATAAGAGCCAATATCGGGCAGTCTTTAGGAAAATGGTTAAGATAATTATTTTTAAGTTAAAAAAATTACAATTTATTGTTTTAGGTTGCTATTGCTATTTATTTTATCAACATAACATAACAAAATAATATTGTAACACAGAAAAAAGCTTATGGGTTATTGGGTTATAAATATATTGGTATTCTATTGATATTATATGCATTGCCTTTTAATAAAATTCCGATCTAATAAATAACCTCGAGCCATAAAATATAAATTAAAAAATCAGATAAAATATGCATAGTAGCTTAGATTTCATTATCTTTTTTAATCTTATAAAAATTATTATTTTTACTTGTTTAAAGATATTTTTCTCTGTTATTTTTAAGACAATGAACATACTTCTGTTAAATGTGGTGATTTAAGTGGTAGTATAAAGAAAGCTTATACAGTTAATTAAAAATTATGTGATTCTATTGGCAATGAAGGTCAACTGAAATCGGCTTTGAGTAATAGCGAACGGGCTCCGACAGATGGCGCTGCGGGGGCAAATGGCTAATCGTGTATCCATGAGATACATTTGCTTATTTTTAGCTACTGAGATACAAATGGCGTGTGTGCGTTTGCCGAGTTCACTTCACCAGAAAAACAATGAAAATTTTCAGACGGACAAAGTTCTGTTTTTAAGTGCGAGTACAACAATTGTTTCGAGCAGGCCAAAAAACATTTAGATCTCTATTTTAAACTGCGTGTTCGAGTATTTTTTTGGGTGCATACATATGTAAGTGTGTGTGTGTGCGGGCTGGTCTCATTTTCGGTGTACATACACATAAAATTATTTCGAAGTTCAAGGTCAGTAAACTTGCTACGCACACGCACAATACAATGTGAAACGAAATAAAAAGATACAAAAAACGAATCGAAATACGAAGTGCGGGCAGCGACGCGGCAGAGAACCCGAGCACTAATACACTTGCACGGCTGCTAAAAGATCTCTCTCACCCTCATACACGCACTCGTAGCGATCGCTCTCTCGCTCGCTCTCTTTATGTTGGGTTTAAATGAAACTAGAACGATTTTGGATTGAGCTACTCTGAAGAAGCGGGATGGAAGATAAAAAGAGAGGGAAATAGGGATCGAGCCCAATAAGGGGATCAAATGGAAATTAAGGTAAGATACTCGCAGTTCCCAAAATAAGATTTAGATCGTTCACATGCCGAAACTCAAATACTCTAGAGCTGTATTTTATTTTTTTTCCAAAATCATTTAGAGATATTTACCACCTCTTGAAGCTTATCAGTATCCTACATTTTTAAATTGAACTGATGTCAATTACGAAGTATTAAAACATAGAGCTTCGTTTTCAAACTGACTATGTGGCCATTGTAAGGTCTATAAATATAGTTCTGCACAATTTATACTGCTCAAATAATACAAAAAAACAAAGCAATAATTAAAGTAAATTTACAAATAAATATATTTAATCCTTTATCCTTTACATCGCCTAATTCGTTATACCTCTGCAAGGGTATTTCCTTCGCTTGAGTATAGGAAATAGTTGAAAACGATTTGAAACTTGTGCGGGTGTAAAAACGATATCAACTTGATTTGTTTGAGGCTCGAAATGATCTCTGATGATCTTATGCTCGAAGAACCAGTTTCGACTCTCGTTAATTAACGAAATAATCTGCTGGAAACTTGTTCAAACAAAACTTCTGTCGATGATCGAGGCGGAGAGGCAAAGGCCAAATCATAATTTGGCAACGGCATGGGTCAAAACTCGCTGGGAAGGTCAAAGTTAAATGGTGGCTGGAATCATTTCCTATCACGATCTCTTTTCCAGTTTGAAGTCACATTCTTTTTCAATTCCAATTTGAATTATGTTTATTGTGTTTACTGGCACACAAAAAAACGGAAAGTTGTTGATCAACTTTTTCTTTTTTTTTGTCAGTTCTTATTTGGTTACCTCATCCCCCTAGTGCCATCTCCTTTACTCCTCAGGAAAACAGAAGTAACACCTTAAAACTATACAAATAACAAAGCAAATACACTATGCGTTCTTCTTAGCTGATGCTGAAATCAAAAGTTGAGATCCCCAGGTAAGTGCTTTCTTTCCCTCCGCAAACTCTCTGTTTTCTTTCTCCATTATTTCTCACGTTCTTTCTCTTGCTACTTTCTTCGTCATTCTTGTTGTTATGTAACGTGGCCATGGCCTGCTTTCTTTATTTGGCCAACGTCTTGGTCAAGTGAAATGGGTTAATGGGCATCGGCATTTCACTGTGAATATTTGTTTTGGTTTTTGAAGGAATTCAGGTGGAAAAGAATGTTATCAAGTGCATACGGTAGGTATTTTTTGAGTAGTTCTTATTTGTTTCTTGTGGAGATGTTCTTTTATATGGTTTACGGATTTTGGCTTATCATTGCTCAAGAAAAATGACTGTTTTTTTGTGATAACATTCCAATTGTGTTTTATTTACATTTATTATTTATACTATCATATCTTTCATAGACCTACTTTAAGGAATTTCATTTTAAATACCTTTTATAAATTTTTTAACCAACTGTGATCTTAGTTTTTCAATAAAAAATGTACTTATGAAAGGTACCATTATTTAAAAATAAATCCATTTCATGCGAATTTGGAAGTCCCTTTCATAAGACCGCCAAAAAATGCTGGCGGATCTCGTTTAGGCTTTCAGTTCTAATGATAGTTGTTAGATTTTTTTTATTGCTAATTATGCGAGTGCGTGTGTTTTGCCATGATTAATATGATTAAGAGAATCTAAGCTGATGACTGGTGATGTCATTTGGCCAACGCAGCTTTGAAGTTTTAAAAGTTCCAAACTGGCAAAAGCCTATTAAAAATTATGAGAATTTTCGCAGAGTCATATTTGTGGCTCGGTTCAGTCGAAGTTAGACAATCGTAATTCGCGTAATTAGGCGAGTTCAAGTAACTTTAGGTTTAGTGCTTAGATTTGGCCATGTCATGGCTCAGTTGCCATGCGGCCAAAAGCGCCCCCCCAACACCCCTCTTTCACGCTCAGCTGTGCGTCTGGCCCGGCATATTCAAGTGTCAATTACAATTGCCTCAGGGGCGCAAATACAAGCCAAAAAAAACAAAACGAGAGAATTTAAATTATTAAACACGGCGCGAACGTAGGCAGCATTTAAAATGCGTGAAACGAACTTGAACTTCAGTTTGAAAGAAGAAGGAAGTCGGCTTGAAGTATCTACGAAATATCTACCCAAGCAAAACGCATACCCTAAACCCCAAAACCAAAACCAAAACCAAAACCGAACCCAACCCAACTCGATTTCAAAGTCAAGGGCTAGGGAGCGAACGTGTTCAAAATGCCGAATTACCCTACATATGTAGATAAGTCCCCTAGAAATAGTGCCCTAGAAAATAAGAAGGGGTTTTTCGGGGGTGTTACGTGGCTCGTGGCACGTTGGGCGCCATTTTGTAGGAAGCTCCGAAAAAACGAAAGAGAAATGAAAGACCACTGAACAAACCGCTTTGGATCAACTCAAATTTTATGCGGGCAACATTAACAAAATAAAATAAAAAAAAATAATACAAAAAAAAGAATACAAAGAACCAAAAGAAGAAGAAGAAGAAGTATGGGGAGAACACACGCACCAAAAAGCGAACAAGAAGAAGACACTGCAAAATCGAGAACCAAACTTTTTTGGCAGAAAAAAAAGAACACACACCAAATAATGAAAATGTCAATGTCCGAACAACCTTGAAAGAAGCCAAAGGAGAAAAGCTGCCACACGAAAAAAGAGAGATATTCAGAGAAGGGTGGAAGGAGAGCCAAAGGTAAAGCGTATCGCATTGAGAATCACTTAAGTGTAAGGGCCCAAACCACACAGAATTTGCAATGCGCATAAAGTTCTCATCCAACCCTAAAAAATAAATTGAAAAAATCCAATCCAAATAAAGGGTTTTGATCACAGCAATTAGAATTTGAGATCACTTGGATTGATTGCTGCGCAGTTGAATAGAAAAGTTAAGTCAAATAGAGATTTGAAAAATGCGGGAAAGAAACTTTCTTGTTGAAGTTTTCTTACCATTTTTTTTCTTTACGACCGATCTCGAAATCAATAAATTCAGAAAAAAGAGCATTCTACATAAAATTATTTAAGCCAAACCTTTCTAAATAGTCGTCTTTTAAAGTCGATTTACCTTAATGGGCAATAGAGAATATATATACACAGGTTAACTCAGTGTCCATTAACTGCCTATATCTCAAACTATCTTAGTGACAGGAAGTGGTTCCTGTTCGACTAAATATTAATTTTATGCAAATCTAAAATACGCAGTACCAAAAAATTTTAATATATCATATATATCTACAACCTATTAATGAAAAATTTTTATTTATATATTTATTTTTATAAACTGAGTTAATTAATCAAAAGGAATAATTAAATTGCATTAACATTTAAATACACAAATTAACGGACATTTCAAAAAGCTAAAAACAATATCACTGGCGCCCCAAGTGGTCAGCATAAGCAACTGAGAGCTTTCCCTAGCCACAATGTTGCAGCCAACATCCGCCAGGTGGCGCGTGGAGGTAATCAAACATTTTCGTTTATTTCAAATGACAATTTAGTTTTGTTCAATGCGAAGATAAAAACAACCAAAATTGTTAAAAGTTAGAATGTTCAGGCAGACAATTAATTACTGCAGCTTTCGGTTAACTAAAATATAGGCTAGCGCAAAAGCTCGTGTTCAAATTTACATACTGGCCCACAGATCCAAATAAACAACCTGACATTATCGATTTCGCTGTTATTAGAAGAGTCTCGCACAGGCTGATAAACATAAAAACCTTAGAAGAGCTTACATCGGACCATTCGCCAGTTCTCCTCTGTCTATCTGAACAGCCGCAGCTTCTGGAACGCCCCCAACATCTAACATCAAACAAAACAAACTGGCTGAAGTACAAAAAATATGTAAGTGCACACATCGAACTTGATCCTGAAATTTCCTCTGAATCTGACATTGACAAGTCGCTTAAACACCTCACGGACGTAATGTCCTCTGCCGCCAAACATTCTACGCCAGAACCCTCATCCACAAACCCGCTAAGAACTGGACGCTCAAGTATCCAGATCGAGTCTCTCCTACTTGAAAAACGTAGACTTCGCAGAGACTGGCAGACTCATCGGTCCCCAGCTACTAAGAAAAGACTTAATGAAGCATCTCGAAAATTGTCGAAGGCCCTCTCTACCGAAAAGAACCAGGCCCAACGGGCCTACATTGCGAAACTATCCCCGACGGGTAATAAATTCCCACTATGGAGAGCGCACCCAAACATGCAGCCACCAATAGATCCCGATTGGCCAATTCGATCACAAACAGGTGCCTGGGCGCGCAGTGACGAAGAAAGGGCTAACACCTTTGCCCATCACTTGGAAAACGTCTTCAAGCCCCACCCGCCATCCAACCAATTCACTCTACCGAATGTCTCGCTAGCGTCGCCGTCCTCCCCAGTCACCCTTGAAACCAGCACAATACTTAAGGCTATTAAAGAACACATAAACCCAAAAAAGGCTCCTGGTCACGATTTTATTTCTCCAAAAATGATAATTGAATTACCTGCATGCGCAGTCAGATGCATCGCATTTATATTTAACTCAATATTGAAATGGGGCTACTTTCCTGACCAATGGAAAAAGTCTGTCATTACAATGATCCCGAAGCCAGGAAAAGACAAATCCCAGCCTTCCTCGTACCGGCCCATCAGTCTGCTCCCATGTCTATCAAAGCTATTTGAAAAACTGCTTCTTGTTCATCTAGTAACACATCTTCAAAACAACAGAACGATCCCTCTGCACCAATTCGGATTTCGGGAAAAGCATGGAACTATCGAACAGGTAAACCGCTTAACATCTGAAATTCGCACGGCTTTCGAACACAAGCAATATTGCAGTGCCTTATTTCTGGACGTATCACAGGCATTTGATCGCGTCTGGATCGACGGTCTGGTATACAAAATCAAAACCCTCCTACCGGAAAACACTCACAAGTTGCTTGAGTCATACCTCAGAAACAGAGTTTTCACCGTGAGATGTAAAACCTTTACTTCAACCATCCGTAACATCGAAGCTGGAGTACCCCAAGGAAGTGTGCTTGGACCAATCTTGTACATCCTTTACACGGCAGACATTCCAACAAGCCGCCAGACCCTCATCTCAACCTTTGCTGACGACACTGCCATTGTCAGCCGCTCGAAATGCCCAAAAACAGCTACAGCCCATTTAAAAGAACACCTGGTAGCTGTAGAAAAATGGCTCGCAGACTGGCGTATCAAAGTCAATGAGCAAAAGTGTAAGCACATTACATTTACACTAAACTTGTCGAAATGCCCACCACTGACGCTAAACAACAAGCCGGTTCCACAAGCAGACGAAGTCACCTATCTCGGCATACACCTAGACAGGAGGCTTACCTGGAGAAAGCATATAGAAGCAAAGAAGACTCATTTAAAACTAAAGGCCAGCAGCCTTCACTGGCTCATGAACTACCGCTCCCCCCTTCCACTCGAATATAAAGTACTACTGTATAACTCGTGCTTAAAGCCGATCTGGACCTACGGTTCCGAGCTCTGGGGAAACGCAAGCAGCAGCAATATAGAAATTATTCAAAGAGTACAATCAAAGACCCTACGAACAATAACTGGAGCCCCCTGGTACATCCGCAATGCAAACATCCAGAGAGACCTGGATATAAATCCCGTAAAAGAAGAAATTGTTTCCAGAAAAATTAAATATGAAGCCAGATTATCAAATCACCCAAACCTGCTTGCCAGACAACTCAACCGGCTAAGCTATCATTCCCGTCTACAGCGGAATGATTTCCCATCCCTTTTTCAATAACATAAGTTAACGTAACATAGATTAAGATTTGAAAACTTATTGTTAGTCTCTTAAGTAATAGAGAAGATCCAATAAATAAGAATAAAGTATAAAAAAAAAAAAAAAAAAATTTACAGTTGCTCTTTGACGTCATTGCAGAATTTGAAGGAAAACCGAAATTGAGTTCATGAACGTTTGTCGACTTCAATTTGTGTGCTAGGCTAGGCGAACAAAAAAATATATATAATATGCACAGGGGGGAAGGGGGAAAGAGCGGTGGAGGGAGGGGGCGAACAGTCGCCACATGCAACGAGGTCACGTGCAGTTGGCTTGGCAATATGGCGCTCTACACTAACACAAACTCACGACGCGATAGCAAGCGGCTCTATGAAAATGCACTGCAAGGTTGCACCCCCTCCCTGCCACCCTCCTCGGACCCCCCGCCACCCCCTTTCGACGCCTCATTGTGAGACAGGGCGAACGAACTGAACTGACCCGCTTCGCAGTAACCTCTAAAAATTCTTTCTGCGTATTTGTGCGACTTTTTTGTCTACTATTTTTGAGATTCTATTGAAAGAGACGTTCGCTGGATGTGGGCGGTTGGCTTTTGTTTGCCGAGTTTGATGTGCAGTAATTAAAATTATTATTGATATATGTTTTAACACTTTTGAAAATTTGAACATTATTAGTTGGGCTTGCCATTGATTTTATTTGTCGGATACTTAAGTTTGATGAAATTCCTTTCAATGCTTTTATGCTGAGACAAAAATGTGATATTCCTTTCCTTATCTTTATCCGTTCTCGTTGGAATACATATCTAACCTTTCTAAATTCACATAAATTATTATTACTTCTTATTTTCTTCAGGCAACTAATAGCTTTACGAATTACAAAATTTGTTTATAAAAGTTTGGAAATTTTTTTAAAATTTTTCTATAATGTATAAAAAAGTTTTTCAAACTTATTATAAACATTTTTAATTGATTTTTGTTTAAAGCTGTCATACTGTCATTTCAAAGTAATTCCATTAAATATTCTGTAATAAAGCCTTTACGAAAAAATATTAAAAATCATCTCTTTCTTTACTGATTATTCCCATAATTTAAAATCCTTAATTTGTTAATCACTAATACCATAACTGTATAATTATTATTCTTGCATAATTATAGAACATCTGTATTTAGTATAACTATCAAAAGTCATAATACGAAGAGTATTTTTTTAACAGTGCTAAGGTGGAAAACGATATAAATATATGAGAACTTTACATATGTCAAGCTTAAAAAAATTGTAAGTATTAAATAATGACTTTCCTTATTGAAAAACTTCCTTCTGTGTTAAGGAATTTCTAAGGTCTGTTAGAAAGATGGAGAGAGGAACAGGCAGTCGGAGCAGTGCTCTCGCTCGCTCTTTTTCTGCCATTTCCGTTCGCCATTGCCTAACTATAAGCTTTCCGCTCGAAGCTTTGCCCCATGAGTATGTGTGCGTGTGTGTGTGAGCGAATGGCACACAAATTGAGTGCAAGTTCATCACACAGACGCACACACCCGCAAAACTATGACAAAATCCGTAAATGCAGCTGCTGCTGCTGTGTGCGTGTGTATCTGTGTGTAAATTTAGATCGAGGCTATTGCTTCACAATGCTGCTGGTGCATTCAACTCGGAGTTCAGATCGCACAAAGCAAAAGTCGACGGCAGAGAGGAAAAAAATGACATTAAGAAAAATTATGTTGAATTTATTTATTGCATAGAACACAGCGTTAGTATCAGCCTCTCTCTCTTTCGATTCAATTGCAAAATGCAAATCGTGTGGGTCTGAGGCTCCAACGAACACACAAATCGGACACGGCACACAAGACCGTATTCCGTAGCCGCGCACATTTATTTTTATGAGTTATTTGACTCAGTTTCAGCGGTGGCAAGGTTGTGGCCCACTAGAAATAGTGGGGCCAGGTGAAGAACCTCTAATGACATTCGACTCGACTCTAACGATCGAGCCGATACTGCGAGCTTGAGCCTCGCTTAGCTAATTTGCTACAACTTACGTGGCGGGATTGGAGGGATTAGACGCGTGATTGATCGACCGCAATTGACTTACCTGAAAGTAGAATAAATATTTGATAAGTGATTGAAAATTGTTCAAAGATATTTCAAGGGTCAATATAAAGCTTAATTATTAAATAGGTGTAATAGTTTTGGAGGTATATGTTTTCTAAATTCTTTTTCCCAAATTTATTTATTTGAAGTTTATGGGCTTTAATATTATTATTGATAAACTATTTCCTTTGGAAACATATTTCACAAATTTATTGATTTGAGGATTATTCCTCTTATTATTATTAACAAAAAACAATATTTTAAGAAAGCTCTTTGGAAAAACACATTTTCTACCATAGGATTAAAAATCTACTCTAAATATAATTTACTCAATTAATAAACGATCATTTTCTAAAAAATGAAAACTAATTTTAGAACTCAGGCTGTTTCTTTCAAGAAACAAACGCCTTCACTGAATAAAATCAGCTGAATGTGGAACATAAAAAACTTTTCCAATCCAATTAATCTATAATCTACAATGCAACCGCCGCATAAATCAAGCATTTCCCAACATTTTCAGCCTTCGCTGCGGCAAGCTGCAAACTTTTAAGCCATCCACTCACTCTTGGCCAGCGATAAAAACAGTTAAACAAATTTTCGTTCGGGGGCAATTGTGTGCTCGCACAATAGGAGCACAGCGAGTGGAGCAGGAGCGGAGCAAGGTGAGGCGGTGGCAGCATCCATGCAGCGGTGGAGCCCCCAACTGGGCGCCAGAACCGGGCCAAATTGAAGGTCGGGCATTGGCCCAAAGCGACTGATGCATTTACCCCAGAAAACTGCAGTCGGAGAGCAAAAATCCGAGGCGTTCTCTTAGTCTCTCTCTCTCTATCTTTCTCTCTGTGCGGTGGCCACGTTGCGTATGAGTAATACGTGTTTCTTGTCCCACTCATCCAATATCTATCTCCCTCACTCGCTCTCTGTCTGTGTCAGCGGCAAATGTTGATATGTCTGCTGCAGTTGACAGGCAAATGCTATTTCTCAGACGATGTATGCATTTGCACATTGGAAGGATATTAAATAAAAACCTTAACCAATTTGTGTTTAGAACAATGCAGCCTTCATGTTCTTGCAATCCAACATTTTGGTATAAGTTTATTTTAAATTATTTAAATTAACTTTTAGAACTCATCCCAAAAAAAAGGCCACAAAAATAAAGTTTACGATTTCTGCACAAAATAGAGATTGGAAATCCCATCAATCAAGTATACGATCTGTATTTTGCAATAATATAGGCAATCTTACACAGAAAATTAATTAGACAGTAAAAATCGGAAAAACATCAGATTTGATCTGTTTACCCGAAAATAAGATAAACAAGCAAAAATCTGATCTAGATTAAGTATACGCACTGTTTGCAAAACGAATCCTATAAAGCAGTACCGAATAGAGTACCGAATTGAAATTGGAACCGCCTTGCACCCTAGACACCCCTCGTCACCCCTCCCCGCTCCTCTGACCCCCCCAGCAAACGCAAATGTTAGCAGAGTGAAAAATAAAGCAAAACAAAAAAAATTTATTAGGTCATACGGCTGGCATCATATCGCCGCGTACATCGACTGTGGCGATAATAGAAATAAACACACAGGCGCACAACAATCACACACACACACAAGCCAACATAGTTACAGATAGGGGCAGCAATGAAAAAACAAACCCGAGCTGAGGCAGGTCAATGAACGTTGTGGCAATTCCAAGGCCAAAGCCACAAACTGCCTAGAACCCCAGAGAGAAATCATAGAGAGGGAGTGCGATAAGCGAAAAGCGGAGAGAAACACGGAGGAAATGAGAGAGGAAGTTTGGGGAAAATAGGGGAAAATCGCGAAAAATGTTTACCTGTTTTCCCCACTTTAGGCAACATGACAAAGTAAGTTGTAAGGCTTACAATAATTAAACCCAAAATATAAAATTTAAATCATAAACTCTCTCATTTTTGCAACACTTTCAAGTAGTTTGCAGAGTAGAGACAACTTTATATGGAGGGCGAATAAACTGCGTCGCTATCGTTCTTTCATAATGCCGGCGACTGTCGGTTCGCTTATCTAATCGCCTGCCAGTCGGTTCAGCAAAAAAAAAAAGTTAGACAAATTGCAAAAAGAAATATAAATAAATGTTAAATAAACTTTTTTCAAAGGAACTAAAAATCTTAGTATTGTAAGAACTATCACAACTGACATTAAATTTGAGTAAGATTGATAAGTATTAAATGACAACAGTTTATTGATGCCACATTATTGAAATCGTAATGGATTGGCATATCTCAATTTTTAATTTAAATTAAGCATATTATAACGAAATTTTTAAAACATATGCTTTATTCTGTTAGCTTTCTATAATGATTAAAATTAATTTAACTAAGTTTCAAACTAAAAAGAGATTACATTAAAATAAATCATTTATTAGTACATGCTATATTTATTTTCCAAAGTCTGCATATTTACAGTGAATTAAACAAAGACCAGACATCAAAAGACAATCCCATTTGTTCACGAAAAAAATGTCACCCAAGCGTTTTGTTCGAACGCAAAAACCTAATATTGTCAGTCATAAATCTCTAACTGGCGACAGACAAAAAACAAACAAAAAATATACATGTATGAATTCAATAGAATAAATGCCACAAAATGTCAGTAAATGGCCCAAATACTTATGGCACGTGCATGTGTCGGTTGTAAGAGACCGTAGCCATTCACTTGCAGCAGTTGCAAATGAGACAAGCAACATCCATGAGGTTAAAAACTAAATTCCAGCCGCAATCTTCGTCCAATCTATGAACGCTATCAATTGAAAGCGAAATTCACTTTCATGGCTCCCCGTTTCCCTTTCGCCGCGCAACATTCCCGCACATTTGGCCAAGTTCAACGACCGCACGAGTCCCTGGCCTAGATTTTCCATCAGAAACGCCAGCAACAGCAACAGACATCGCTGATACCGCCGTCGTGCTTTTACTTTCGTTCCCCATCGGCAGTGCTCGGATTTTGGGGCTGCTTTCGGCTTCAGTTTGATTGGTGCTTCTCGAGTCGACACCCTCTCCTAGGAACGTTCATGCTTTGGAATTTAAGATAATAGGAACTGATCAAATATGGTTCATAATGGTAACAAAGAAATAATAATAATAATAATAGGAGCAGGCTCCCTATAATACAACGTTCATGCTTTAGAATTTAAAATAATACAAATTGAGCAAAATTAGAAAACAGAGATAACATTTTGGGAATGAATTCTTTCTTTACACACAGAAATAATAATAAATACAAATAAGTGAAAACAACTCAAAAATTTCATTTTTAAATACGAAAATAATAAAAACAAGAGAGAACGCTATAGTCGGGTGCCCCGACTATCAGATACCCGTTACTCAGGTAATGGGAGTGCGAGGGAGATAGAGATAGAAACTTTGATCATGCATAACTTGTTAACGAATGGTCCGATTTGAAAAATTTCTTCTAGATTTCGATAGGTATTGATAAACACAAAAAAACTGCATTTTTACTTTTCCGAAATATTGAAATTTTTGAAATCGTATATTAGCGATTGTGGGCGTTAAAGGGGCGTGGCACCTTTTTGAAATAAACTTGCGCTGCGTAGGAACTCCTAGAATCTGCATGCAAAATGCCAATCTTCTAGCTTTTATAGTTTCCGAGATCTCAGCGTTCATACGGACGGACAGACAGACATGGCTATATCGACTCGTCTAGTGACCCTCAAGAATATATATACTTTATAGGGTCGGAAACGCTTCCTTCTAGCTGTTACATACTTTTGCACGAATACAATATACCCTTTTACTCTACGAGTAACGGGTATAAATATATAGTCTTTTACTATGTTTTGCTTTGGAGTTTATAATAATACAAACTGCTAAATAATTAAAATTAATAAAAAACCGATTTGTAAGAGAAACCATTTATATTTTTATAATTTTTTTTCAAGTTTTATATATATAATTTAAAAGGAATTGAACCATAAAACCAATACAATTCAGGAGTACCCCCGATAAGGGCAATTTACAGAGCTAAAATCTTTTGTATATCCTACCTATTGACAAAAGAAGAAGGGTTTTCTATGTTTTGAAAAAGGACAACAAAACTTAAATGGATTGTTACAAAATGGCTACAGGCATTGAACCAATAATCTAAATACCTTTTTATTATTAATTTAAACAAAGCTTTAAACATTAATAATTTAAAATATAAAGGATTAATTTAAAAAACCAATGTATTTACTCGTAATTCCTGTTTTCTGAGTTAAATACATTAATTCGAGTATTACATAAACGACGATCATAAATTTCCTCTGTTATGCATTATGAATACTAAAATTGAATATGTATGCGGCAAGTATTAATCTTAATTTTCACATCCATAAAATATTCAGCTAAGGATGTGGGTATTAAATATGCCAATAAAATTCTTATTGCCCCAAAGCAGCAGCTGAATTCAATCCCTCAGCAGAGATAACAAAACACAAAAGGCGAGCAAATGCGATTTGCTATCGTCACGACTTGCCCCCCTTTTCCCCTCGCCTACCTTGTTGCGTTTGCTTTTTGTTTTTGCGCAAAAAGGAAAAATTTAGGTTAATGAGTTCAACGACCGCAGAGGAAGCGCCAAAAATATACACAGTACATGGAGGCAATAGAAAGATAGAAAGAAAGTGAAATCATTTTGGTTGAGACGGGGAAATTCGCTGGCGATTGTGGATTTGAAAAAATTTTAAGCATGGGTGTGGATAGGGCAAGTGTACCAAAATTGGGGAATTCATAAAGAAGGAGTAAGATAAATGAGTGCCTAGATGTTTTTAAAGTTAGGATTGGTATTATAAAAATATACTCTACAATTAATTTACTTAGTTATATAGTTACTTAATTAAAGTATATTTATACTATTAAAAATATTAAATATAATATGTATAAAAAAATATTTAAAATTATTGTAGTAAATTAAAAAAGTTTAAAACTTCTTTAAAAGATTTTTATACACAATTTTTAAAATATATAAGTAAATAAATATTAGGATAAATATTAGGATAAATCAATAAGATTTGATTATTCTTCAGAGACATCGTATTTAACATAATTTGGTAATAATAATAAATCTTATCCTAAAAATAAGAAGTCGCAATACTCGGTAATAGTTCCCCCTGTTTTCTTGCAAACCCAAAGTTCTAAACAAATACTCGATCTAATTTGCTTTACAAACAACAGCATATAATCTAAAAAAAATAAATGAATTTGGATTCCCATTTAATAGCAATAATAACCCAATCTATAAACCAATACCATAAAGCTCTGAAACTATGTATATATGTATAAACTAGGCTGATTCATCCACTCACCAGCTAAAACACGTCCAATCAGACGTTCGGTATCGTCTATATGTTTCGCCTGGGCAAAGAGATCCTCCCGACTGCCCACTGTCATTATGTTTGATTACCGTTAAAAGGGGGCGTGGTTCGAGGTAGTTAATTAACTGAATCGCTCGATATGAAGATTTTATTTGATTTGATTTAATTAGGTTTGATTGATTGATCTATAAATTTGCTAGTATTTTAACTAGTTAATGTTTTTAATAATTTATTTAAGGCTTTTTTATGGCACCTTCGTGAGTGTTCAATTTGTTTTGCTAACTAGGCTAGTTTTTGCTTAGAATGTTTGTTTTGTTTGTTTTAAAATAATTTGATTTGATTTCTTATTAAATATTTGTGTGCACAGATATATCACAAAATAGCAACCAGAGCAGCGATGATGTAGGATTTTTTACGTGTTTTATTTTTGGCCAAGTCTTTATGCATTTTCATCTAATAAATGCCACCATTTGTTTATGCATTGCTTAACTATTTAACATTTAGAAAGACTTATCACTCTCTCTTTATGACACTTGAGGAAATCTCAAAAAATATAAATAAATATTTTTGATTTGTGCTTTGGCCGTTAGAATTCACGTGGAAATGCCGAAAAGGTTTGGGAAAGATTTTTTGAGCGCCGGGCACAGTCTGAGTGTTCAGAATTCAGTATTCGCGCAGCGAGCGAAGAACGCAGAATAATAAGCAAAACAACAAACGCGGGGCGCCAAAGCCGAAATGCAGAAGCAGAAAATCGCAAGTTTCAGTCAGCTGTTTCAGTTGTTTTGCTTTTTTTGGCGCCGGCCAATGGGGCTATTTTAAGGTGAACTGCTTGCTGTGAGCTTTTCACTGCTTGCAAGCGGTTTTGGGAAGCTTTTGTGTGATAGCGCTTGAATTCAAAAATTGTTTTTTTACTTTTAAAAGGAGTGCATTTTTGATGCAATAAACGAATACAAACCAAGGGAATATCTATAAAGATTGTGTTATTTGTAATGACTGGAATAAAATACCGGTTTTGAAACATAAAAACACTTATTCAGAAGTTTGAATTAATTTAAACTAATTGTGTTATTTAAAATTGTCTGAAACTTAATAACTTACGTTTTTTCTGTAAAATAAGAAAAACATACAAAATTTGTGTACACTTATTTATGACTTGTAGTTGTGATTTTATTAAGGTCTTAATTAGCCTCATAGTGTTGTATATGGGACTTATATTCTTGAAAAATAAAATTAACCTGAAACTTATTAGAATATCCTTGGATAAACATTTTCAAAGAGCCCAAAAAACCCAAAAAAAAAATTATTTTTCACAAATACGTTGACTTTTTAACTAAGTTTATAAGTATTATATCAATTACTGGATTATAGAAAAATAAAAGAATGGTGAATAAATAACATTTGCTGTATAATTTTCCGTTTTATAAGTTCATTTATTTAAAAAAATTCTAAGTTCCAATCAAGAAAATTTATCTTTCTACCATCTCAAATTTAAGCGAATTTCTATTGTTATTGGCCCAGACAGAAGTAATTGGCTCGAGTTTATGAGAAACATTTAACCAAATGGGAAACTATCAGATTGTGGCCGCCAAAAACCAACAACCGAATTGGAGACCGCAGCTTAAAAAGTGCTCAGCCAAATTCTGATTGCCAGTCCGGTTGGCAACAGAAGCTCGGAAAGCGATGTCCTGCCAGCCGAGGGCCAAAAAGCAGAAACAGCAACAAAAGCGGAGCGGGCCAAAGTTAAATGAACTGTGAAAATGCCAATGACAGAAGAATTATTCAAGGCCGCACTGACGAACAGCGAGACGAACGAAAAACGAGGCGTGAGAAAGGCTTCGGCGATGGCCAGTAGCAACAAAAACAGCAACAAAACAGCAACAAAGGCAACTAGGGCTACAGCAGAAACCACTCAAAAAGTTTTCAAAGAGCCGCAACATAAATCCCAGAAACAAAACCACCAAAGGAATCCCAATTAAAAATAGAAGAACCTTTTATCTATAAACAATTAAGATTTTAGCTATACTAAAACACATAAGAGATGAGACATTCCAGGTACAAGCAATTTATTATTATTTAAATTGTTGGCAATATACAAAAGAATATTAGTGGTAATTACTTTTTTAAAAACAACTAAATTATTTTTAAAGATCTCAAAAAGACAGCCAACAATATTTATAGTAAAATAAATTAAAGACTCTTTAAAATATTAATACAAACATCTTTAGAAAAGAGCATTATATATAATAAACAAATTTTGTAAGTGTTCAATTAATAGCAGAATGGATATATTTTTAAACCAATAAAACTTTTCAAGGATATATAAGTATATATATGTAATATATAGTAAAATTTACTAAAGGGTTTTAAAAGGATATTTTAGGAAGAACCAGCAATTAAAAATGCTTAGACAAATCAGCTACCAACAGCAACTATAAAATCAACGAGGCACACCAGCAACATGAGCTGCATTTAAGAGAAATCAAAAGTCCAAAGCTAAATGTTTGGGTTAGGTAAGTCAAAGTCTGTGGCTTGTGCAACGCGAATGGGACAGAATCCTTGAGCTACATAGGGATTGTCCTAGCCAGCAGCTAAGTCACCACTACTTTCCGCAATCCCCTCGTTTCCCGGGATTTTCCAGCCACCCAAGAGCGACATTGAGAACTGTAGCAAAATGTCAGCGAACGCATTTGAACTTTTCATTGCTATTGCTGCAACTCCCCACGTAAATCGGGGGATTGTGAGGGGGACCATTATCTCCGCCCACTGAGGCCGTGCCTCTGGGTCTGCCCTCAATTCGGATTCGGCTGCCATGTTGCACAATCCCGGCCAGCCAGCAATAGCAGCCAGCAGTCGCAGCGATTCTGTGTCGTTGCACGGGTTCAGGGTCACTTCGCGTTGCACTCAGCGCCCAGCAGCAACATCTGGGTGTGGGTTGAAGTTGAACCACTTGGGCTGCTGAACACTGAGAAAAACCTTTTTTTAAGTTTTTTAGTACTTATATTTAAATGAGATTAAATGAATTAAAATTGATCACTTTCCTCGATTGTAAAAATCGAAACCTTCATTAACCTCAAAAATTGTTTAATATAATAAAAATGAATTTATGAAAGAAAGGAAGAAAACTTCAGCAACAAGAAAATTGTATCGCATCCTTGTTATATAGTACTCCGAAAAAGCCTATATCTCGAAGTATATCCGTATTTGTTAAAAAAGAACAAAGTCATTTATTTTCCCGTTGTTCCTATGAAAGCTATGAAAAGTATCTCTAAAACTGTGAAAATAGTTGAGTAGAAACGGACATAAATTGATGCTGATCAAGAATATATACTTTATAAAAATGTTTACTAAATTAAAATATTTTTTTAGAGTGATTCAAAACAACGTTAAAATCTTTCTCTCGAAAGTAGGCAAGGAAATATAAAAGACGGAAAAAATATAGTATATACTTTAAACAAATTTTTTAAAATTTTGTATAGTCTAAATTTTTCTTTTTTTAGAAAACAAAGAAACAATACAAACAAAATATAAACATTTTTCTCTGTGCAAAATGGCTTTTTTTGCTGCCACTAGTGCTCCATTAAACGTGTTAGGCGCCAAACGGTGTGAAAATAAAAAGCACTTAACCCACCAGCAATTCGCCATTGATTCGATTAGGCAAACACGGCTGAGAACTGAAAATTGAGTGGCGAAGGGGGTAACTTAATGGAGGAAACCACTATTTTATTAGAGAATGGAAGGTTGCAGCCGGTGTAAAATGACCACGGATAATTGTAGAGCAGGGAAATGATATTTTAAAATTAAATTGTATGCAAATATTCATTATAAACATTTAGCCGACTTCTATTTTATTAGAATAGCAAGTGTTAAGTTATGTTTAACCTTTTTATGTCGGTTTAAAATAAAGGTAAGTAGATGGTAACTTTTCATTTTCAAAAAATCTAAAAATATGGATATGGATTGGCGAAAAACTACTGAACCGATTTTCTTCAATTTTTTTTTTAAATGTTCGTAATGAATTTTATTAGTACTTGAAAGATCTTTTTTCATGTAAAAATTTTTATTTCGCCGAAATAGATAGTTTTGTAAGAATTTTAGCGTTCAAAAACGTAATTTTTTGCATAAAACGTTCCCGTATGCACAAAAAAACATTATCAACAATCTAAACTTTCAGAAAATATAATCATTCATTTAATAAAGACAATAGTTACATACATAAAAAATCCAAACTTTCCTATTTTTTTGACAAAAAAAGGTATATACCCCCTTAAGTTTTCTGAGTTTAGTAAATGCATTTCCCCATAACTTTCGGTTTATGTCCAGATTCAATTGATTAACCTCGACAGCATATAAAATCGTTTGATTCGTTGACGTTGTATAGTAATGCGCACTCTCTCACTAAACTAACATAAACATGCATATACATTTATAGTGTGGATAACCTTCAATGTCTATTCAACTCTCGGGAAAATTCGTCCAAGGACATGAACTGTGCTCACCCCTAAGATATTCGACTCCATGCAAATGGAGCTGAAGACGCCAATAGATGGTTACCCATTTTCCCATCCTTCAACCGCTCTCCCACAATCATAGGCATCCATTAATTACAAAATAAAACAAAAACACTAAAAATTTTAATCAAAACCGAAAGTAAAACCAACGCAATTCAAATGCCTCGAAAAATGCCATCTGACGCAGTACTTTCCATATGTGTGCAAGGACTTTCTTTTGTTTTTGTTGTGTGTGTCTCAGTGTTTCTGTAGTATGTGTGCCATGTCATTGTCCTGGATAAAGTGCAACGACATTGGCCCTTCAAAACGTAGCAAAAAGTGCGTGAAAAGCTTGGGAAAGTTTCGAGATGGGCTTTTAAGAGTGAAAAGCTAACTTATGCTCTCAGATAAATCTTTCCAGGACTTCAATTTTGTAAAAATAATGAGTTACAAAATGTAATAATTATAAAATAATATAAAAAATCTAAGTCCAATTAAATACAATTTAAACTCTGAATAAAAGTATAAGTTTTTATTAATAATATTATTAGTATCCAAAAATGTCAAACTGATTAAATTAATGTCATTAAATATATAAATATATAATATTAATATTTGTATTTCAGAAATCTAATTTCTTAAATCTTTTTTTTTACTATCTGTAATTTTTTTTAATATCTTTGTTCTCAATTTACCATTTAAATTTAATATATATTCTACTCCATCAATTACAAATAAACGAAAGATAAAATAAATCATATCACACTCCGCCCTATCGTAAATATTACTTTGGTTATATATAATGTATGGGAAAGTATTCATGGCGACAATTGTGATAGGAAGCGCATAAATATAATTTCTATTCTCCAATCAGCAGACAACAAAAGCGAACGACAAAAGTTATTCA
Source organism: Drosophila carrolli (assembly GCA_018152295.1). Classification (NCBI taxonomy): domain Eukaryota; kingdom Metazoa; phylum Arthropoda; class Insecta; order Diptera; family Drosophilidae; genus Drosophila; species Drosophila carrolli. The sequence goes on from JAECXJ010000001.1 coordinate 8,159,585, forward strand.
CAAAAAACAAACAGAGACAGAGAGAGGGAAAGAGAGCAAATAGAATGGGAATGATGGTGATTTAGGGGGTGGCTGCGGGAGAGAGTGTGAGTGAGAGTGCGTGAATGTTCGGCACTCTCTGATACAGATACAGATGCGTATACAGATACACACGGACACACATATACCACCGCACACTGGGACAGCACTTGGCCCAGATTATTTTGAAGGTCGCGTATTATCGACGGTCGTTCACCTATTTACTCGGCAAACAACAAAAGCAACAAATACAACACCGACAGCGACGCTGACGTCGACGCCTACGCCGACTGCGGGTGGGCTTGCTTTTCTGCGTCTGTTTCTTCGGTATGTATTACGTTTGTAGGAATGTGAAATAATAAATATTATAATATATACAGTAAATACTTCTGAAAAAATTCACCATGTTCCGTTGTTAGGATTATTTGGCGTGTACTCCAAACTAAATTACCAAATTAGGACTTGTAAAAAATATATATGTACAAATAATATTTGGAATTTTGGAAAATATTTGAATTAAAAAAAATTGTTCAGGACTTAAAGATTTTATATTCGGTATTTCCTTGTTTGTTTTTATAAACATTTTTAAATTCTCTAATTGTTAATCAATTCTTTTGCAAATTACACAAAATTGTAAAACTATTTAATACTAAATTTTTTTGAAAATTACCTTAGTTTGACGCCACATTAAAAGAAGATTCATAAGTATAGATTTTTAAAATCTTTTTTCGTATTTTATGAAAAAATTTGTATTTATTATTTTTGATTATTACATCTTCGAGCGGTTACTGTAAATATTTTGGTGTGGCTTATGTGTTTGAGCTCATCTGTACATACATATTTTTTTGACGCCACTGTTTTGACATTATGTATGTATATGTTTAATCAGCAGTTATCAAGGATATGGTTGCTTTTATTGTAGCTGCAGCGCGTGCGACATTTGTTGCTGTGTTTATTTGGGAAAGCTCTCTAAAAAGAAAGCAGGAAAATTATGCGGAAAAGCTTTTGGAGGAAGTATTGAGGCAGTCCGCAAACATTACCACACACACGAAGATTGTTCCCCTTATTTTCGTGTGTATTTTTATACCCGTTACTCGTAGAGTAAAAGGGTATATTGTATTCGTGCAAAAGTATGTAACAGCTAGAAGGAAGCGTTTCCGAACCTATAAAGTATATATATTCTTGATCAGGGTCACTAGCCGAGTCGATATAGCCATGTCCGTCTGTCCGTCTGTCCGTCTGTCCGTCTGTCCGTCTGTCTGTCCGTCTGTCTGTCTGTCTGTCTGTCCGTATGAACGCTGAGATCTCGGAAACTATAAAAGCTAGAAGATTGGCATTTTGCATGCAGATTCTAGGAGTTCCTACGCAGCGCAAGTTTGTTTCAAAAAGGTGCCACGCCCCTTTAACGCCCACAATCGCTTATATACGATTTTAAAAATTTAAATATTTCGGAAAAGTAAAAATGCAGTTTTATTGTGTTTATCAATACCTATCGAAATGTAGAAGAAATTTTTCAAATCGGACCATTCGTTAAAAAGTTATGCGTGATCAAAGTTTCTATCTCCATCTCCCTCGCACTCCCTTTACCTGAGTAACGGGTATCTGATAGTCGGGGCACCCGACTATAGCGTTCTCTCTTGTTTTTACTGTTAATGCGCATTAGGTGAGCCAACGAAAAAATAAACAAAACGGCTTACAAATACCAATACACTTAAGAGGTTAATAAACACGGGCGGGCAGGTAAAAAAAGGGCGTCATATTGCTGGTTTTCAATAAGGTAAAACATATGTGGCACCCTAAATTTTGAGTGTATTTCTTAAGGTGGGGGAAAACTTGGGTGGCTGAAATACAACAGTGAGGGAGGTTATGTATCTTTCATTTGCAAAGTAGGCCGACGAAAGCTTGTATACAGTTAGGTCATTAGGTCACGACTGTGTGAGAGAGATGGGAGGTTTACTCAGTGGGAGATTTGGAAACTGGATGGCAAATAATCAGGAAGTATCGCATTGAACACAAATATAAAAAGTAGTACATTTTAATCCAGCTTTGAATCTATTTTCGAAAATGAAAAGTATTCTTATGATCGATCAGTTTTTAAACCAGTTATTTAAATTATTAGTGATGGAAATTTCAACTTCATTCACAAATTTCTGAAATCATAAAAGGTTAAATCAAAAAAGTAACATCAAATTTGGGAGCTCTTACGGAAGACATATTTTTAAATTGTTATCCAAAAAGTAGAGAAGGCAAAAGTTGATTTAAATTAAATTTTTCGACTTCAAAAATCTTAAAAAACTCATACAGCATTTGACCCAAAATTACAACGCAAATACTTATCAAAACATGTTTAAATATAAATGAACAATATCCCAAAGGACATGAGCACACATTCCAGGAAACTTGAAGCCTAGGCAACTTTAAACACCCCCACAGTCTTCAGCAATAAATATGAAACCAACTTTTCCATCAGAGACAAAATAATAAGGACCCTACAAATACTTCTTAAGAAGAAAAGCCTCAGTGCTTTTGTTTTAGAGAGCGCGAGAGGAAAGTAAAATAAATGCGAGAAAAAAGTCTTAATGGGCCAATGGGGCGTATGGGTTATTTTTAGCACAAGCCAAAAGAGAAACCTAGCACAACAGGCTCAAACTTGAGTCTGCAAAAGGAAGGGGGGATTTTAGTGGGTGATTGTGGGTGGTTATCACAGGGTTTGGGTTGACAGGCCTGCGTACAAAGCGGCTTATGTAGGGGGTTTCGACTTCGCTTGATGGGGTTTGACACATTGACCATGAATTTGCTTTTACCAGCTGGAAAAATGGTATCAAAAGGGTGGAAAGTGGGAGATAACACACTCTGACAAAAATATATCTTAATACAAGAAGATGGAAAATAAGATATTAAATTGAAGTTAAGTAAAATAAAACTGAAAAAGATTTTAATCTAAACACAAATTGTGACTAGTAAAGTAAAAATGCATTATCTGTTTCTTAATAGAAATTGTTTAAATAATATATTGAAAGCTCAAACAATAGATGTGCCGTTCTAAAAACCACTTCATTTAATAGTATGTAAATAAATACAGAAATACTACAAAATTGTTATCTCAGTGCAAATGTAGATGGTTTAAATTTGCACGTGGGCAAACGGAAATTTATATATCCTGTCAGCCTGGAAATGTTTTCCGCTCTTTGCCATGAATGCGCCTTAAAATCATTTATCATAATTATGAATAAGGAAAACGGCTTTAAGACTTGCCAATACGGCCAGTAAATTCAATTAAGACATGAAATATAAACACCAAAAATGAGAGAGAGAGAGAAAACCGAGGTAAAAAGAGAAAGAGCACTGCGAGCAATTTCCACGAATTGCTCCATTAATAACACTAGAATTAACCGAAAGGTTACTAAAAGTCAAGGCCACCAACGAAATTCGACACATGCACGGTCGAAAGGCAACAAAAGCGAAAGAAAAGCAAAGAAAGAGAAAGGCTGATGGATTTGTCACAGCCAGAGCGATAGAGATGGCAAGCTGGCACATTGACAAAGTGCTAATGCGTGTGAGAGTTATGTGCCAAATTTATAGGCTTCTATTGGAGGTGGTAACAATCAACTCGGTTAACAGCCCACTACGCCTGCCAACATCCAAACCGAACTTAATGGCTGTAAGGAAACATTTGGGTTCGCAAAGGAAAGGAAAAGCCCGAGGAATAACGAGCAAAGTTCATGTGAAATATTTCGAGTTTTTTTCTCTGCTGGATGAAACGCTTAATTAAATTTGTTGCTGCCCGCAAATTCTCCAAAAAAAACTCGAGAAAAGCCGAAAAATAAACAACAAAAGAAACTAATGGTTTTGTTTGCTCAAGGTTAAGGTCGCTTTTGCTATTAAATGAGTGTGCCTGTGAATTCATGTGATTACGGCGCTATTTGTTTAGGATTATGCTGGATTAATAAAAACATAAAAGAGGGCTACAATGGTAGGCAATCTAAGGACAAATCATTCAAAAGGTAAGAGGTAAGAGATGTTGTTAGGTATTAAAAACAGTACAGTCATATTGTATCATTTTACGATTAGTTAGGAAATGTTGTGATTACAAAAACAACACCACAAGTAAAAAAAAATCAAACAAAATTAATTATAAAATCATTCTCTAATCAGAAAAATGACTTCCAAGTGGTTCTGCAAACAGAATAGGTTTAAATGATATTTTTTTAGTGATAAAAAACATACACACAACTACTTACGACTAGAAAATTTTGGAGAGTAGATAAATCCAAACTAATAAATAAATAAAAGACTAAATGAGGTTCTACACTAAATAATATTATATTTAAATATAATATTTTCTTTCAAGCGCAACAGGTTCACCTAGAAGAATTTTTGAAGTCAAAATGGCTCTCGCCATCTATTGTCAGGTGGAGGAACTTCAACGCAATTGCATAGTGTGCATCGCGGAAAAGCTTTCACAAAAATTTTCCAGTTGCATTAGTAAAAAGTTTTCCCGGCAGGAAAAACTGAAAAGCGACTAAAAGCTTTGCCATATGCACTTGGTTGCATTCACAGCTATAAGTTGAGGCTAAAAGCTGTGCAATATTAGTGCCACCATTAAATTGGAAAACTGCACACTACTCTGCAGTTGAATAGAGTGCACTTTGAGAATTCGAGAAGAGAGGAGAGAGCTTTCTGCATTCATGTGCAGATGAAAACCCAATCCACAAGTTGCCGCCAGGAAGTGCAACAGTTGCAAGGGCAAGGAGAAACTGATGAACAGCTGTTCGGAAAAGTGGTGGAAACACACGGAAAAAACTTAGAGAGATTACAGAAAAGCAGATTTAATACAATAAAATTTAAATTTAAAATAATGTGATATTGCCAATTATTTTTAATTATCAACGATTTTTAATGAACTCTTAGCAGTAAGCCGAGTATAAAAATATTCATTGTGTACATAAAAAAACAATTTTTGTTTATAAGGACAAACAACAGTATTTAGCTGAAAGTCTTTTTTAAATGCATAGTGAGAAATAAATTCAAAACGCCATAGGCATTTCTGTTTAAACTATCAAACTACTTGGTTTTCTTATCATAAATCTCCAAATCTAGTTCTAGTCTTATGTAAACATACTTCAGTTTTGACTCCTTTTTGTATGAATGTTTAAAATGTAATAAAATTGAACTGGTTTTTTTAAGAAGTTTGTTTAGTGTATTACTTCACCCCCATTAGTCTACTCGTGTAGTGCAGCCGCATCCTGCACCAAGGATCCGACATTGAACTGCCCTTGATCGCAAGTAACCTTCAGCGCAGAGCTTTTGCCCTCCGAGCGCAAAACTGGAAAATGCGAAAAAAAATGTGTGTGTGGGGGTGGGGGGGACAAGGACATGGACACAGAGTCCTCGCCCGGGGTGTAATAATTGGCTGGGGGCCCAACGGCAAAGGTAAACCCTGGCTTAATTGCCAGTTAATTGACTTTGAGTGGCATTAACCGACATCCTAGAGAGTGACTTACATTTAATTGGATCTGACAGCCGAAACAAGGGGCAATTCGGTACATACCTGCAATGACATAAGAATAAGAAGGCGAGATTAATTATAAATATTAAATGTGGGTCAGTTTTTGGGGCGTCAGTCGGCGGTGCTCAGTTCGGTCTATTGAGATTTGCAGACATGGCGTCGAGAGTTCCCCAACTTTTATCCGCTTGTTTGTTTTGCACACATTTTCTCAGTTCTGTGCCCGGTTTTTGTGTTTTTATTGCGCAAAGCGCACATGCCAACGACCTTGACCATCACAATTTATTTTCATTTTACTTTTTGCCTCCCTCTCTGACGCCAGTGTGTGAGTGAGAGTGTGGAGCAAGTGACACACATTACGTAGGTCCCCATTTAGTCGCTTACACAAGACCTCGGGCAAGGCCAGCCTCTCTCCCCCTTCCTTTCAGCACCCCCCTCCCACTACCCACTACACATTTCCCTATCTTTCTCTTTCAGCCCCTTTTTGTGGCTGTTTTGTTATTATTATTATTTTTTATTATACCCCCAAGTGTGTCGCAAGTTGGCCATAAGTTAAATGCCATTTTCCATTGTGCAAATAATTATTAAGATTATTAAAGTTGATTGCTAACAATTATTTTAAGAAGGCATTTATTTAAAATGTAAACAAAAGCTTGAAAAAATTGTTTAAATTATAGTAAGGCCATAGGTTACAAAAATGTAATAATTGAGTGCAACTTTATATTTTTTATAATATTTTAGTAATGTAAATGTTTCGAATAAAATAAATATATTGTACTTTATATTGTACTAATATTAAAAAATAAAAAATGTTACTATTCTTAATAACAATTAAAAGTTAGAAAGTAAAATATATCTGATAAAATGAGCTTGCTTATTTTTAAATGCAAAATCAAGAATTACAATTATAAAGCGAGGCACTTAGCTAAAAACCACTTGCTGATTTAAATAAATATAACATATATAGCACATTAAAAATAATATATATTAATCTGATAAATTTAAATGCACTTATAATATTGAATATTTCCTCATTGTATGTCGATTCGTATCATTAAACTTCTGTCAAGGAAACATTTAAATAGAATTCGGATTCTATTAAGATTTTGCTTCCTCTAAACGTGCACCTGTAATTCCACCTGTCCGACTTTCCCCTTTCCCCAAGTCGTCCAAGTTTGTTAGAAATCTTAATGCGGAAACTGACGGTCGACTAACCGACATCGAAACGTTCAATATTGCACCGCACTCAGACACAAAAATATATATTTTCAATGTCACAAAACGGACGAGTGGGGAAATCTATATATATACATATGAAATAGAGTAATGTGGGTGAGGTCAATACAGACCCATAAGCTACGTCAAAGCACAATTGAAGATTGAATGAGTGAATTTGCGGTGGCAACTCTGGCAGCACAGTGGGCAAAATGCCAAGGAAATTACTCAAGGCACGGAAGTGAGCCAAGGCTTCTCATCGAATATTTCCCCATAGCAAAATTTCGCCATAATAAATAATAACGATGGGGAGAGAAGTTATGAAACAGCCAAATATAGTAGGAAACGAATTGAGAAGGATTGAATGTCAAAAGGCGTGGGAAATTGGGTTAGTATACCAGAGAAAATCCCTAAAAATCAATGGCTAAAATCAAAGTTTAATTTAAGTGTTGGTAATTGAAGAAAAAATTACAAAATGGCAATTATAAGTTGACATTGACATTGCTTATCACACAAGGAACACACAGCAAGAATTAAAGGAGGTTGGTAATTTTGCGAGAGTGCGAGCCCGTCTTTTTCGTCCTTATCCTTGTCCTTGTGCGTTCATTATACAATCCAAAGAGCACGCGCCCAGACTGTTGTTGCTGCCGTTGTAGTTGTCAACGCATGCACATTTCATTGCCATCTTGCAGTCCACACAAACACAGATCCAAGCCCCCTACCCCACGCATGTGTACACACACATACACACAAACACACAGACACAGCCCACAACACGACCCTGACCATGAACAAGGACTTGTCAATTTCAGCAGCCACAGAAGCAATATACACGGCAAAATATAAAAGCCAAATGCTAACTTACTTTGGTGATGTTTCATTTTTTGGAATTTGTTTTGCTAAACAATAAGTGTTTTTTTTTTCGGTTTTGAAAAAATTCGAAAAGAGTTCAGAAAGTATTTTAAAAAAATGAAGTAGATCCATCATTAGTTTTATGAAACCACTATTGACATGAATAACAAACTAATTTATAAATTTATGGATTTTTAAATATTGTTGCCTTTGAATATGTTTAAATTTATGGTTAATTTTAAGGGAGATTTTAACCACTCGGTAAGGATATTAATTACAATTAAATGAAAATGCGACATACACAAAATCAATTTTAATTTATTTTTAGCTTATTTTGTGCAACATAAAAAATCTATTCATTTAAATGTAATTACAGATAACATTGCGTATAAGTAATAAATTAACAATGTTATTAAACCAAATATTTTAAAAACCCATGAACATACGTGAACTTTTTTATAAAATGCAAAATTATACAAGTTTTAAAAGAATGTAAATAAAATATTTAACAAATATGTAAATAGCACAATATTTTTTCAGTTCAAGTGAGGAGAGGTAGAGTCAACACGCTCTTGCAAAACTGCTGAAGAGCGAGCAAGAAGTGAAGGGAAAATCAGCAGGAACTTTTCTGTTACGTGAGAGTAGCCTTCGTAATTTAATTTTGTGTTATGAACACAATTTGTATTGCGTTTCCCCATCACTTTCCAAGCTGTTCACTTTTTTGAAAGTTAGTTAACCCAATTGTATTAGGAAAAACTAAAGTTTTCCTGTCACTTGGCCGAGTTTATTAACTATGCAAAGCGCTTACATCTAAGTTAACTCATCGATAATCGCTCAATTAGTCTAAATCACCAAAATAGGAAGAGCCATAATGGGTCTATTGAACCCTTCTTAATTGTGTTTAATTTTATGACATGGATAGAGGTGAAATGCAAAATGGTTGTGATTTAAAGTAAAGTAACCTAAAATGTTAACAAGAAATGAGTAATTGGACAATGCTGTTAAATGAAAATTTAAATAGGGCCAGGAAGAATAATGTTAAACGTATATTACCTAACATATATGTATATTAAAGTTAATAAAGTTATTTCTATACATACATATTTTCAAATGTGTATTAGGTGGAATAGTATCCCCTATTTACCATTTACAACCTGATATGCAAGGCACAGAAAAACATTATTGTTCCACCTTATAACTGAGCAAATATCGAATTATTCCCCAGAAATTCTGTTGTAATCAAATCAGACTAATTGAAAAACATTTCATAAATGTTTACTTTCCGCTTGTGGGTCAATGACATCAGGTAGTGTCGGTATCAACCGATCCGATGTTGTCTATAAGAAATAGGCAATCAAACTTTTGCCTGACACACTAACCCATATATGTGGGTAAAAGTCTGGGGAACTGGAATATTTATGAGTTCGGTGGCAGGGGGAGAAATGTCAAGTGCTTTGGCCCTGACCTGACCTCAGCTACAACGCCGGGTGCCCACGCTATAACCCCTATAGCCCAGCCCCTAACTATTCCGAACTGAGTGCCCGGCAAAGCAACAATGTAAAGTAGTAGAGCGCCATCAAAAATGTTAGCCCCTATTTACCTGGGTGATGGTGGAGGGGGGGAGGGTTAGGTTGGTTTAAGTTTTAACTTTTCTTCCCTTTCCCACAAAACCCCCACACTTGCTCTCTCTTTCTCTCTCGCTCTCGGAAGTGGGTAAGAAAATTTCATTGCCATCACGTTCAATGTCAGGTTCATGCGCATCGCCATCGCCTCCAAATTCAAGGCAAAGGTTATGCAGCTGCAGCCCAATGAAGGGCAAAAGGGGGTCGAATTGGGGGTGGTGGTGGTGCAGTGGTGCAGACCACGGGGTGGTGCCACGTTCGGCGGTTGTAAGGTCACTGTCAAGTGGCAATGGCATGTCCAAGGATGAGGCATTCGAGTGGCGACGTGTGCGGATACTTTCGGTATTTGTTTGGGTTAATAAAGTCCTCGCTGACCGGTTATCTCTGGGTTTCGAGCGTGGCCTGCATATTAAGTCAATCGATTCTAGTTCGCTTCTAAACCTAATTTCAGTCAATTCGTCTGAGTATTCGTTTTTTAATGACTATTTCAATAATATGCAAATATCTTTTAATACCAGTCTGGTTCATAGATGATTCATATTAATAAAAGTTATTGTGATGAAATACAGATTCTTGTTAAGAATTAGCAGACATTCTCGTACTTCTCTGTGCTTGCTTGTTTAATTTAAGGCCGAGAAATTGGGGAAATAAAACTTAAACTTACTAAAAAGCAAGTTAGTTAGTTTCAAAAGTTGACCCCCACAATTAAAATATTTATAGAGAAAACTTCTAGTTCGGAAATTTTTCGTACTGTTTCTACAACTTTACGTATTTAAAGAAGTTCCCTTTAATTACAATTTTATTACAATTATATTAAAACAAAAATCATAAACAAATTTTTACCTAGTTAATAGCTGCGGACAAAAAACTAATCCAAATGCTAGTTAAAGTACCTGAACAACGTCAACAAATCGTGTTATTGACCTAAGTCAAGGGCACTGCACTTGAGCTATATCTGAAGGGAGGGAACGGGATGGCAATAGCATATAGACGGGAATGCAGATTGCAGATTGGAGTACAGCCGCGATTCGAATCGCAGCGAGTTGGTTGAAGTTTTGGGGCAAAAGGGGAGATCAGTGGGAATGAACAGAATCTGTGAACGTTTTTAGGCGCGCAAATAAACAAAAAGCAGATCACAAGAGGAAAATGTATAAATAGCGCCCCCAAGTCCCAAGCGTGACGCTCTATCGCCCTCTCTTTCCCTTTCCTTCGGGGCATCTCCCTCTTTTGATATTGTTGTATTTTTACATTTTTTGCAGTCGGTGATGTTGTTTTTGTTGTTCGGGTGAAGTCATGTCGTTGACAATATCAAGGCCAGCCCACCTACCAAACCTAAGTTCCTCTGCACAGCAAAAAAAAAAATTAATGTTTAATTTAATGTGTTTAGATTGTTTTAATTTGTTTTAAAGTTAATGTGTAGTTTTGATATTTTAGTACTAGTATATCAGAACTATATGAAACTTTAATTAACTATAGGATCATTCATAACATTTAAAAGAATTCTCATATGAGTAAAATATTACTGCTCATGATCATCAAATGATGTGGCTCTTATACTCTTAAGTTAATTACATCAAAATATCATTAGCTCCTAGATCACCCTGCGTTACGTTGGTTCATTTTAAGTTTTAGCTAAGTTTAATATTAATCCATAAAGCTAGATTTTTACTTTAAGCCCCAATAAGATATAATTAAGGTATTGCTCAAGTTAAATTTATAATCAAAGCAATCTGACCTTTTATATTGATTTCCAAAACTATTAGTTTTCTCTGTGCACTACCTCTTTTCCCCTTCCTGACTCTCTTGCTGTCTCTTTCTGCACCCCTATTCGTCTCTCTTTCTCGCACTGGGCTGCGTTCTTAGCGATCCACAAGAAGCCAACGACTTTTGCTTGTAGGTCAATGGCACTTGCCTGAGAAACTGGGAAGGAGGTTCTTTATGAGCTCCCTCTGCAACCAGTTTTATTATTCGCCGATCCTGCTAATAACCAGACGTACTCGCTCCCTATTCCCATCTCTTTCCACTGTTGTTGTCGTCCTTCTCTGTCTGCCCTACATTGGACCTTTGGTCTGGTTGATTTAATGCTGGTACTGTTGCCACTTCTTCATCTCGGTTTTGATTTTTTCCAGGCTCATTTCTTCGCCGCTTGAACTGCTCTGCATGCTTTTGTTGTTACCAAAGTTCAAGGTCTTCGATTTATCGTCCCTGCCTCTGTTCTTGTTTTTGAGATACTTATTCTTAATACAGTGCTGATTCGAAAGTAGCAGATCATTTTTTTAAGTTTTTGTGGGATATTAAACCATAAAATGTACCTTAGAATTAAAAATAAGATTTAATTTGTAGGTATTTGCTAACTTTTTGACAAAGGATATCGATTATAATTAGCTTGCTTCAACTTGAAAGGGATGTTGTATTCATGTTTAAATCATATGTTTGTCAGATTTTAAGATATATAGAAGCTTCAATTTTAAATGCTGCTTCATATTTGATATTTCCTAAAAAATATTTGTTGAAAGTTGTATTTCTCTTTTTATTTGGATTTTATTGTGCGGAACTGCACACAGAACGGTAAATCTTTATATTGTATTTAAATATAATTTTTTAGTCATTTATTAAATGTTATAGTGTATGTAATAATTTAACATAATATACACATTTATAGTTTTGGATTGGTTTATTCTCTTTAAAAGGTTTGTTACAAGTTGGGTTAGAAGGTGAATATTTGGATAACACATTTATATTTAATATAATAAAAAATTAATAATTTAGATACGTACTGCAGCTACAAACTTAACCACAAAAAAGTTTATTTTTTATAAAAAAATTATATGAAGCTGTTGAATATAGATAATGATTGATTTATAAAAAAATAAGCGAACTGCATTTTGGTCGAAAATTTCCAACTTAAATTGGTAAGCTACATTTTTGGGCGTCTGTTGTCTGCGTTTGTCTGCAGGGATTTCGTTCCGATTTGTTTTTTAGGTTTTTTTGAGGAGTCCAGCCAGGCCCTTTGTTAGCCGATTCCATCTCTCTTTCACTCCCGCTTTTCTGTCTCTTTTTTTCCCTTCCTGTTGTTCTGCTTTGCTGGCCAGCTTAATTATTTAACTTGATTCGAGTTTTTTATGTATGCAATTCTCTGCTGTCTGCGCCTTTTTTCCCTCCTCTTTTTTTGCACTTTTGATTTTCTTACTCATTCTGCATTTTTCACTTTTGTGGTGCATTTAAATTGACTTTGAGCTTCACTTATTTCATGTAATTAAGACGTTTCCGGTTCATGACCTAAATGTGCAATTTAGGGCAACTACGGGGTGGCTCATGGGATTCAGAGGGGTTCTTTGAATGTCTGGTGTTGATATTTACATAAACATTGGAGATGAAAAGTCATTGTATCCGAATATGACTCAAGAGGAATTAAAAGTTCCCATTAAGCTCACAAATTAATTAAACAAGCTTGGTATGATCCCATAGCTTCACTTACTTTTAATAAGTATAAAGTAATATATATTTAAAAAGACTAAAAGGTTTTGACGAAAATAGTTTCGTACTTTTAATCGGACTTTGGTTAATTATTTTCTTTACAAAAAATGATTCACGCTAAAAATACTTTTCCAAGAAACTCAAACAAATACGACCTTTACATTGATGTTACCTTGAAAGAAAGCTCGGATTTATATTTATGTCTGAGAATTTTCGTGCTTATAGGGCCTTCCATCATCCAATCGTCATCTAAGCCAAGCCAAGATGATTCAGTTCGGTGCCAGTTAAAAGAAATTCAAAGCTTTCCACAAACTGACTCAGACTTTTGAAATCATCGCTATCAGATCGGCACGTGTCTATGTAAAACAAGAGAGAACGCTATAGTCGGGTGCCCCGACTATCAGATACCCGTTACTCAGGTAAAGGGAGTGCGAGGGAGATGGAGATAGAAACTTTGATCACGCATAACTTTTTAACGAATGGTCCGATTTGAAAAATTTCTCCTACATTTCGATAAGTATTGATAAACACAATAAAACTGCATTTTTACTTTTCCGAAATATTTAAATTTTAAAAATCGTATTTAAGCGATTGTGGGCGTTAAAGGGGGCGTGGCACCTTTTTGAAACAAACTTGCGCTGCGTAGGGACTCCTAGAATCTGCATGCAAAATGCCAATCTTCTAGCTTTTAGTTTCCGAGATCTCAGCGTTCATACGGACGGACAGACAGACGGACAGACGGACAGACAGACGGACAGACGGACATGGCTATATCGACTCGGCTAGTGACCCTGATCAAGAATATATATACTTTATAGGGTCGGAAACGCTTCCTTCTAGCTGTTACATACTTTTGCACGAATACAATATACCCTTTTACTCTACGAGTAACGGGTATAAATATATCACAACAGACATAATAATGTCAGATTTACATTTCAAGATCATTTCATATCTACCAAATGAATAGAATTTGATGTATATGACATAAAGGTATATCTACTAAAAGAATATAAAATAATATAAAACCTAAACTTAAAAGTCTAATATTTAAATAACTTGCTAGTATTTCGTCTTATAACATTACACTCTTATATATACAATAAAAGAATATATAATTTAAAGTAATAAAAATTATAATATATAATAATTATAAAGTGAGACATTACCCTGAGATTCTACTTTTTAAACCAAATTGCTAGATCATAGTTCACCATGATTTTTTAATAAAACCTATTAACACAATTTTCTTAAAAAATATATTTAAAAATTTTGGTCCATGTGTCAGTCTTGTGAAAAAATTCCAGCATCCAGCTGGTCGAAGTTCTACTCAATATGGTGCATGCTAATTGGTACCTGCGGTGTGGGTTACGCGATGTATTTTATAATTGATATATCCAATTATATGAAAATGTTAATGAGCTTAGCCAGTTATACAAATACTTCAATTAATTCCCCAGAATATGATAAAGTGCTGTTGTTTGCGTGGGTTGATGTGTCTTTTATAATGCTTTTTTCCATACTGTATATTTTGGCAGGGATTTCTATGCTGCTGGGAATGAGAATAGTAAGTTATGTTTATATAAGCATTTTAATAATATTTTTTTTCCCTAAAGCAGAACTCAAAGATGCTTTTTATATATGGAAAAGTCCTAAGCTATTTCTTTCCAATATATACCTGGCATTTTATCTTAACGACAGGTGAGTTGAAAAAAAACAGTGATGTTTTGAAAACAAAGTATTGGAAATAAAGTAACTCTTAAAAACTCATTTTCTCCATTTAGTTGTACATTGTGTCTGCGCAGTGAAATTATGCAGATATGTAAGAGAAACCTGGCCCAAAATGTAATTGGAAGAGAATTGACCAAATTGACAGTGTTTTATGAAGCCTACATATAATTTAAGATAAATCGTGAACGAAATCAAAAGGAAATAATGGATTACGGCACTAAAAGCTGTGATCTGAGAATTTGAATACTTTGTACTTTCAAACTCTAAAATGCTATAATAAATTAATTTTCAATATATTGTGTACATTTTTGCAATGTGAAAGTCGCGCTATGAACAACCAGTTATATTCAATTTCGATAGTTTTCGGTTTCTTTGGCATTTTTGACTAGGTTTTCCGAATTCTAGTTCCATTCAATGTTGTAGATAATCCAGTAGTTAATAGTTTAAAACTAACGGTGAAATGAAACTTTTAAGAATTTTCTATAATAAACTTAATAATCTTAGAAAATATTTCCATTTAATTTTGTTGAAAATTATCTTTTACATTTAATTTTATAAGATTATAGGATATAAAGTGGACGGTGGGAGGAAACCTCTACACACATTATACCTTTTAAAAAAGATTCCCTACAGTATCTTCAATTGTCGTAACTCAAATCGTAATGTATACACATATTTATAACAAAGGTGTTCTACAGTATCTTCAATGGCGGTTATTCGAATCGGGGAATGCAATATTAGTTGGAAATCATGGAAACATCGCTGGGAGGACATATCGCTTGGGTTTTGGATTACCAGTGTGACCTTGTAATTTGGCCTAGTGCGATACCGTTACGCAGCCTCAGTCTCAATGCGATTGTAACGGTGTCGGCGAGGGCGACGGCGCGAGTGGGAGTGGGAGGGAGATAGCTAAATGGCAGGCGGCGCTCAAGTACGTCACTCATACGCCCCGTTGCAACTGTAATCAAATTCACTTTTCGCTAATTGTTTACGCCGTCTCGCTCGCTCATTCAGGAAGTGTTCTAGATTTACGTTACGCCTGCACTTGTCTACAATACCCCCACCCCCCTCTCCGCTCAATCTCCTTCTTTCCCTGACACCCCCCCTATCACATAAACACCCATACATCTGTTTGTATAATTATTGTATTCTCGCTTTCAGTGTGTCACATTTTTTGTTTGTGCTTTTGCTTTGCTTTTGTTTCTATTGCTTTTTGCCTTTTGTTTTTCTCTTCCGCTTCTAATGACCTTGTGTTTTTTTTCTAACATTTTTATTGCGCTCGCCCACTTGTAATTCGCATTTTTATACAATTGCACATTGTATATTATTTTTATTTTATTTGCCTTTGCTTTTGCTGATTTTGTTTTGTTTCGATTTTTTGTTGCTACTAGAACAGGTTTTTTTTTGCTTCGTGTCGCATTTTTATCCGCTAGATACTTTTGTTAACTGTTTTTTTTTATTATTGTCATAGCCCGTTTATCTGTATTCGGTTAAGTAACTGAGAAATTGCCATAACCAGACTGGACTTGGCGTGACTTTGTGTCACTGTTTATTCGATTTAGAATTGAATTATAGAGAAAATAGGTTGGGGGATTGTAGTTAAATTAAACATAGTTCAGTTAATACAACAGTTATAAATCAATCAACTGTTGGGTAATTATGCTAAAACCATTGAACGTAATTCAGGGACTTCGAGTTGGACTTGAGGAATTTCATTTGGAAAGGGATCTCTAGAGTATTACACCACATTTAACCTACTCCTCATTCTTTAGATTAAATGCAGTATTTTAAACCAAAGTTTAGATTAAGAAATCATTGAGAAATTAAATTTGTTAAATATTGGATATTTAAGATACCTTATAGCAATTCTAGATAATACAATTTCTAATACATACAAAAATTTACTGAAAATATTATTTATTATTTTAGTTTACTTTTAAATGGCTTTTTCAAAATCCAAATAAATGAATCTATCAAACAACAACCAAAAGTATAATATGGTTGAACACCGAGCGGAATGAAAACATGTCCATACTCTTAAATATAAAATCTTTTCAAGATTCTACTGTCACACTTTGATCTTCACACATTGATACATTGTCTAATAACTATGTATTGTAATTTTAATCAATATTCAGTTCGGTTATAAAACATTTGCACATTATAGACTCGGTATAGAAGAGAAATTAGCAACAAGTACGTATATTTATTAATAGTTTGTATAACGTCAAGGTCGAAAAACCTCCAACCCATCACCTCCCACAAAACCCGCCCACTCTTAGCATTCTCATACTCTCTCGACTCTCTCTGTCGATCGTTGATCGGTTTTTATAGGCCATAATCTATTTATTTATTCAATTGCACATAGTACAACAAAATCCTTAACAATTTACACGTTTACCTTTTATTCTATTGAATAATGTAAGTGCTGGTTGTGCGCAAAAATCAGCATTTAGTTTTGCTATGGGTTATGTAAGCATTTTCACTGTCAAGGTCGTCGGATGCCTGGGACTAGGCCAGGCAATCCGGAAAAAAGTCAAAACGCTGCTAATGACTCAATTGAAAGTTGGCCAGAACGCAATAAGGCAAATGCGTTTGCCTCAGTATATGGCAAACATTTCATCAGCTAATCAAATTATAGCCGCTAAAATTTATTTACGAGATTTTGAGCGTGATTCAGCCATTTTAATCGGTTCAATTAAAAGTACATAAAAGCAAATAGAATAAAATTGGATTATACATATTAGATTTTGGTTAAAAATATTTACTTTTCAAGTCTTAAGTAAATTTAGTAATGGAAATGAAACGAATTTTTTGTAGCACATTTTATTGTTGGATTTTAAAATGAAAATAGTTCTCTTAAACAAAGTCTGTTTCCCAAAAGTTGGTATAGAGCTTGGTGTCGGTAGATAATTTATCGCAATGTTGAGATTGGCGTTTTAAATAAGTGTTTGCATAACACTATATACTAGTTAATAGAACCGTTTGCACAACAGTTGGCTAACTCGTACGATTGAGAAATATATCTCACTACCAAGACAAGCTTGTCGAAGTGAACTGGTTGGGGTAACAAATTTAAATAAGTAAACAATTCATAATCGCCCTCAACGAAGCTTAGGTTATTTGTTTTGTAATCTCTGCCTCAGGGAGGATGATCGGAAATTGTTCGAGCTGGAAAATTGAGATATTGGTGCCAAGCTTTATATAAAAATACTTTTACTTTAAATTATATAAACATATATTTAAAACAAAAATAGTATATGTGTTAAAAATATATATTTAAATTTTATAAAAGTTACTACAGGTAGGCAAAATATTCTTTAAAAAAATATTTTACAAATTTTAAAGTGGTAAAGTAAAAATGAAAATATATCTTATTTTAAATAGGAAAATATAAT
This sequence comes from Drosophila carrolli, assembly GCA_018152295.1. NCBI lineage: Eukaryota > Metazoa > Arthropoda > Insecta > Diptera > Drosophilidae > Drosophila > Drosophila carrolli. Next base: position 8,177,404 of record JAECXJ010000001.1, read on the forward strand.
GCAATGATTTAATTACGCTATTGATATTATGTTGTATCATTAAAATGGAAAACAAATATTGTAGTTAATTAAACATAAAATTTTTATAATTTTAAAACAATTTTCTCATATATTTTACTGCTGTGTTTTCTTTCGTTATTCCTTGTGTGTTCATGTGCGGCAATTGCGGCCTGTCACTTGCGCAAAATGATAACAATGGAGTAAAAATACATTTCATGGGGAATATGGACGTTTATGAGTGCTCTACATACACACAAGCACTCAGTGTTGACCCATTGCTGATATGTGTGATGCGAGGAGCTTAAGGTCTCGAATTGGGTTTGGCATTGACATTGAAAACGCTGGTGCTCTACAATCGAGCATGTCCGACACGGGGGACAACAGAGAAAAACCAAAAACAGGTAGTGAATCGGGAACATATCTGCAATCACTTTCACAACCGATGGCTTGGCGTGGAAAAAGGCAAATAAATCTATCGAGTCGGCCCCGTTGGCCTTGACTTTTATTAGCTCAACTCGCAGACTCGTTTATTTATTAGCCAAGCAACAAAGGAGAACGGCAAGAACAACAAACCGTAGTCCAAGAATTCAGCTCGCCCGACTCTCCATATAAGCACACACGCTCGTACATAAATGTTGTATAACTAAGCGTATCTTGAGACATGTGCAAAAAAAAAAAAATAAATAAAAAAATTAAATCGAAAAAAAAACACACAACTCAGCCAAATGAAATCATTAGAATACCAAGAGTTCTCAGCCCCAAAAATCATTCTCAACTGTCACTTTCATCCGTATCTCTTTCGCATTCGTGGAACAGGTTCCCCGCTTAGCTGGAAATCCCGATCCAAACATATTATTTAACCTGTATTAAAAAAAATGCTGGTCACATAATCAACGCACTACGCTTGATCGTTTAAGGGGAAAAACAAACAAAATTGTGATTAATTAAAACTTTGAGGGAAGCCAAGCACAAAACAAAATTGAAAGTGAATAATTTATGGAAACAATCGCAACCGAATTCTCATAAATATCAAAAAACGAATAATGTTATAAGAAAATTCCAACAGAGCGTGGAAGTTAGAAGCAAAAAAAGTAATTATTTATTATTAGGTGACAATAACAGTAATTAGTAATGGTTATTTTGCATATAAATGGATTTTAAACGTAAGAGTTGATCATACATCAAATAAAACGATTGGATAATAGATTATTTTTAACAATTATAAATTTCTTACGAAAATAGATAGGTTTGTTTCAGTTGATATTCTTTCCAATAAAAAATTAAATGTAACTACATTTATGTTAAATTGGCTTCATTTTGAACCTTAAAATAAATTTGGACAGAAAAAACGGAAGCGGAAAAGAATAATCAGCAATGCAAGTGCAACTATAAATAAGAAATAGCACAATTTAAAATCAGTTGTGGGCAAACAATGCAAATTTTGTATATATTTTTTATTTAAACGCAATTTCTTCCATATAGATTTAATTCCAATTTGGATACGAAACCAACAAAAGTCAGACACCACGTCAGAGGAAAGCAGAAAAGCAGACAGAGCGGCAAGTTTATTCCAGTTGAAGTTCAAGGTGAAAGAAGGAGAGAAGCAATTGTTGAATACACACAAAAATTAACACAAATATATATAGGAATATATAACATATATCTCGCAGCCTTGTCAATGCTGAAAGTGTGTCGAGAATTGGAAAGGGGAGGGGGAGATTGTTGACCAACCCCCGAAAACAATTTCAATTTAAATTGATAATTAAATTAAAACAAAAATTCTGATTTGAGGTGCAGCAGTTGATTTTATTGGACTTTATATGTATACTTATACAAGTGAGCTTATGTATCATTCCCAAAAAACAATCCTAAATTATGAGGTAATCCAATGATGAATTGAAATTATTTCGGATGAAATGTTTATGTCTCTGAAACACACAAATCTTATATCAGAATACTCCCTTATATTTCATCCATTAAATACACACCTTGTCTAACATTTTCATACATTATAAACCTTTTAAAAGTTTAAAACCCATTGACCCAATCCCCAATTGCATTCCACTTTCAAAACGTGCTTCAGTCATTATTCTATTCTAGATTTTTTTGCTGCGCTGGTGTAGAAAGTAAAATTACTCATATTTAGTTTGACCTTTTGGTGGTAGCAGCATTACCGTTATTTCTATTTATTCCGTAGATATATATAAATAAGTGTCTCATGTGCAACGACTAACTGTACAAACAGCTCTATTAACCGCTGACTCACAAGTGAATATATTTTGATTTCCTACATGCCAAGTTTGTCTGGCCCAGTTTTACACTTATCAGCTGATTTTAAGGGGAGATTCACTTTTGTAAGCATTAAAACTAAGTTCTCAGGGTGTCAGTTGGTAACTAAAAATATAGTAATATGTGACAACAATGGTTAAATTAGATTCAGAGATTCCCCATTAGATTTTAAATACATTTGTCGTTGGGAAATTCGTTAAGTATTAGTTGGATCTTAAAAAAAAATTTATTTTGTAGTCAATTGGTAAAACCAAATTAATATGATGTGAAATCAACAAATAAATTATATTCAGAGGTTTGAAATTATATATTAAAAACATTTGGCTTTGTGAGATTGGGTAATTATCAGAAGAATCTTTAAAGTATGTCTTATAATAATGGAAATAAGATTAATAAATAATGATTAGATATTTATAAATATTTAAATTGGGTCCAATTATAAATTTCCAATTACTTTGGCAATGTATATATTTAAACGGCAAGTGCTTGATACACTTAAGTAGATAAATTTCTTTTGTATTGTCTCTAATTGCAATCTTTTGGCCATCTTAAAAATCAATTGCTGTGTAGTCCAGTGCCCCTATGTATTTTTGTATTGTAGGAACCTGCCAACTGCTTGTCCGACCATAAAGCGATCGACAAGTGCCGTCAGGGTCAACGGGTGGCTGGTTTAACAGTTCGAGTGGCTTGTCTTGGGGCAGGCACTTACCTAGATCAGGAATCGAGCTAGACGGCTCCTCGCCGTTGCTGTTGTTGTTGTTGCTGCTGCTGCTGCTCAAGTTGTTGTTGTTGGAGCTGGAGGCGTGTTTGACCTTGGGCGGAGGCGGCGGCGGTGGTGGCCGCATCACCGAGTTGCCCAGGTTCGATTGCTGCTGTTGCTGTTGCTGCTGGTGAAGCATGTTGCTGCTGTGCGCCATGTTGCTGTTGCCGCTGCTGTTGCTGCTGCTGCTTGATACCACGGGCGTGCGAAATATGTGCGAAGAAGAAGAGCCACTAGAGCTGCTACTAGAACTAACGCTAGCAATCACATGCTGCTGATGTTGCTGATGCGACTGATGTTGCTGATGCGACTGATGTTGCTGCTGGAAATGATTGGCCGCAATCACGTTCACGTGTCGCGTGCTGGTGCTAACCACAAACTTGCGAGCCGCTGCCGTGGGTGGTGCAACACCACTGGAGATGAATTGTTGCTGCTGCTGTTGTTGTTGTTGCTGTTGTGGTGGCGGTGGTGGAGGCGGGGGTGGAGGAGGCGGCGGCGGTGGTGCCAGCGGTGGCGTCTGCCTTTGCTGATACTGCTGATCCATATAGGCAGCAGCACCACCACGCCTCGCAATCACCGGCGATACAGGCGCCGATCGGGAGTGGTGGTGCAGTGGTGGTGGCGACACCGAATGTCGACGGGTGGCCACCACCACAGTGGTTTCATCGTACAGGCGGCCATCGCGGATCACGCGGACATGTTGCTGCTGTTGGTGGTGCAACGGTGGTGGCGACTGCTGTTGCCGCTGTGGTTGCTGCTGCTGTTGCTGCTGGTAGTGATGCAGGGCCGAGGGACTGGCCGAATGGCGGCGCGACAAGTGCTGACTGGAGGGTAGAGTTCGGGTGATGATGATCTGCGGAGTGCCCGAGGAGGTGGTCAGCAGAGCCGTGGCCTCGGGTGGTACAGATCGCGACGCACCACCACCCACCTGTTGCTGGCTGTATATGTGCTTGACCCCGCCACTCGTGGAACTGGTGGCTCGCTGCTGCACATACTCCACGCGCGGGGTCAGGATGACCTTCTGGGTGCCGCCGGGCGTGGTCAGACCCGTGGGCTGGCGGGGTGGCACGGTCTGCACCTGCACGTGGGTGTATCGCTGGGGGGTCAAGCTGTTGTTGCTGTTGCTATTGCTGCTGCTGGGCTCCCGCTCCCTCTCCAAGTCGCGCTGCCTCTCGCTCTCCTCCAGGTGCAGCATCTCAAAGTCAATGGGTTCGGTCTTGATCAGCTTCGATGCGGAAGTGGTGCCACTTCCGGATCCGGATGCTGCAGCCGCTGCTGCCTGGACCGCTTCCATGCACTTGAGTTTCTTCAACATGATATATCAAAATAGGGATAATCGCACAAAAATATCAATCTGTCTTAGATATAATATAAATATGTTTTATGGAAAGTTGCTTTTGTTGCTTGTTTGTTTTTTTCTTTTTTTGGATTTGATCCTTAATCACTTTTGCCTCACTTTTGCTGCTTTTTGTCCTTTCCGCTGCTTGCTCCTTTATTTATAAAATCAGTCTCTTCTTCTTTACGCTTTTTGTTGTTGCTGTTTTTGTTTGTGGTAATTTGTAATTTGTAATTTGTTTGTTCGCTTCTGTTTTTGGATTATCAAAAAATTAGTTTTGTCAGCCTTCAAAGTTGCATGAAAAAGTTGTCCTTTTCTTCTGTTTTTTTGTTTTTTCTTGTATTCTATTGTATCCTAGAGAATTTGTTGTTGTCCTTAGTCCTTACGTTTAGCTTAGCGTTGTTCCTATACCTGCCCACAGTTGCTTGATCATTACCATGTATGTCTAAATATATACTTTTATCTGTTGTATTCTGGTTGAGGCTACTTCCGTTGACGATGAGATGAGTTCGACTGAGTTGCGTTGAGTTAAGTTTGATGATCTCGTGCTGAGAGTTCTGAGGCTGATTCCGAGTCTGAGTTCGTTTTAGTTGCTAATAATACTTGATGGTTTATTGTTTGCTGATTTATGCTTCGCCCGATCCACAGCAGCGTCTGAGTATGTTGTAGGTATTTCTTTGAAGTAGCTGTGAAGGTAAAAGCATTTTATAACTATTTTATTTTTATAGTAACAAGCAGAATGCTATAAAATGCGTATATTAATTTATTAATATTTCAGATCCAAATTAAATTTTGTAAAACCATAAACCCATGATTAATGCAAAACTTGTATTACTTACTTTTTTGCAAATTGAAGTATATCGCTCGATTGATTGTTAAATTGATTGATGTATTGATTGATTAAAATCGTTGAATAATATGTATAAGAATATATATTTGATGATCGTATTTAGGTGTGTATAAGGTTTAATCTTTTATTTGTATGTTTACAAATTGATTTTATAGTTATATATTCACTGCTTATTCTATTTTATATTTTATACAAGTTACACGATTCACAAGATTTATTATTAATTATATTCCAAAAATATATGAGTTTATTTGTATAGATATTTCTTAAGATTTTGCACATGAAACACAACGCTTAAGTTGCTTTTATTTTCTTTGTTATAAACTTTTAAACCTGAGCAGTAATTTTTGTTCACTTTGTTTTTTTTATTTAGATTCGCGACTTTATACTTCCGTGGAGTAGTTTGGTTACTTTGTTTTTAAACACCTCTAGAAAAATATAGTTGAATTGGTTTTCATTTTAAGTAATTTTTTTTTCGCTGGCGAGCGTTGAGTGAGCTTTGATAGATTTTAAAGTGCCACCTTTATTAATTAAACTGCATTAAGCTCTTTTAATGGGAGTTTTCACTTTGATTTTAATTTGATTTGCTTGTTTTGTTTGTTTTTTTCTTGTCGTTTAAGGCTCTTACACTTGTCTCTGCTGACTTTTGACCTTTGTGCCTGGCAAACGCTGGGCGAATTTGTTTATTAGGAACAATTTATTGAAGCACATTGCGACGAGATGACGAATATAATTGTTACGCTGGAATTCCACAGCTGTTTTAGCGATAGCTACGATTTTCTACCATTTTTTTCTTTTCCCGTTTATATCGTATATGGCCAACAGCTGAGGGTCGAATTCGAGTGGGTGGTTGGTAGCAACAGCTGGGCCTGGGCGCCCGGGAAGGTCGGTTTTCAGGGCGGAGTAGTGACAGCAGCAGGAGCAGCAGATACTTTTGGAGGATGGTATACGTACGGTTCAAGAACAAGGACGAATGGGCGGTCGGGGAAAGAGGACCCAAGCAGCTGTTCGGCCTGCACAAGGACAAGGACGCTCACGATACGATACGATACGAAAGCGATACACGGACACGGTTACGGCCACGGCCACGAATACGGCTCAATGTGGCCAACACTTGGCGCCCTTGACAATGGGCTCTCGCTTATATAAGGGACCTTGCCGTGATCCCATAATTATTGCACATTTCCCCTTATTTTTATTTACACTTGCTTTCCCTTAATTATTTTCTTCTATTGTGAAAATTTGTTACAAATTCATTCACTCTCTTGCTCGGCTGGTTGGGTTTTGTTTATTTGCTAAAATCGCGGCTGGTTTGGGATATATATATTCGCAACGCAACCGTTGCGTTGGCCGTACTTTCTCTGACTGAAACTGCAAAAGCTCAGAAAGCCAGAACAGAACAGAACCAGAAAAGAGCGGAACAAATTGTGAGTCGGCTCTCCCGTACAAAGCTGCACAATGAAAGTGAAAACCATATGAAAAATGAGAGGAAAAACAGGCGGAGAATCAGGCTGCAAAGGTGGTCAGAATGGAATGGAATCGAGAGATAGATCCCGAGAGAGATCCGGAGAGAGAGAAAGAGAGAGAGAGCGACTGCGTACGAGGAAGCTGAGGCGAAGAATACAAGCAAAACATAAATAAACAAAAATAAATGCGAATGAGCCAGGGAAAAGCGAATAACGCATAGCTTTTTTGTTTTCGCATGGGGGGTTAACAAAGTCGGGACTGGGGCAGTTCAAGGGGGAGTTTTTTGGAGTTTTTTGTGGCATAAGGGTTGCTACTTTTTCGGGGGTTGCTGGCGCGTTATTTGGGGTTTCACTTGTCGGCCCTCAACTTCCGTGTTTCGGGTGCGTATGAGTAATATGCGTGCGGAGAGTTTTCCATGGGGTTGCGTTTTTTAGTTGGTTTGGGATATTTTGGGTTATTTTCTCTGGGTTAGGGCAGGGTTACGCATTGAGGTAGGTTCAGGCTCTGGCTGTAATTGATAAATGGAGCTGGAGTGCCAAACGGCAAACATCTGCAAAGCTATGCAAAGTAAGAAAACTTAAAAAATATTGATCAGTTTTTAAGACAAGAGCATTGGATTGTTTTGGGAAAAGTTCTAATTAGGTTGAAAATTATCCAAAATATAACTTTAAAGATAATTTAAAAATTTATAACCGACAACATTAGACAACATTACAATAATATCAAAGTCATACTTGTGACTGAAACTTTTCAATAGCATTCTTAGTCCCGTTAACAAATTCCATACCAGATCAATTTCGCTTACTTTCACCTGTCCATTAAAAGCAAAACCAGAGCAATCATGTGACATTGTCAAAAGAAATGCACATTTTTTTCGATGCCCCATGAGATGATGATGCATCATGCCCCACAATTCCTCGTCGATTCGATGGCGGCCACATAGCGGAAGCTTCCGCAAACGTCAGTGGGGGAGACCTCCAAAAAAATATATACAAATGCTAGGCACCAAATAAACCGCTATTTACAAATCGAGCAAAGGCGATGACATTCAGTGTGCGAATGTGTGCACCCGCGTGTGCATGGCAACATTCAATAGCAGACTAATCAACAAACAAAACGCAACCTCACGAGCTGCAACCATGTGGAAATCCACAGAGGGAAATATGGATTAACATATTTAAATTGATGTTTTGCATATATCAAAAGAATAAAATGTTAACATGTTAATGTTGCATTCCACATTTCATAAATATATAAGAAATTTCAACTTGAAATAAACGAAAAGCCACAAAATAATCAAAGGCAAAAAAAAAATAAAATAATAAATCAAAGGCAACAGTACGTATGAGTGATAGAATTGTGTTATTTCTGATTTTTCTTATTTTATAAGATTGCAAACTATTATTCCTGGTTACTAAAATATAGAAGAGCTGTGAAGTGATGATTAAATTATTTAAAAGAATGTTAGTTTTTATCGTTAGTAAGTTCATTTTATGAAAATATAACACTTATTTAATGTTTCTTTAAGTGCAAACACATACATAGGGGGCAAAAAAAAGCACACATGTATGCAAAGGCGGCAATGTATTGACCTTAACACTGAACGACATCGCACACACTTGCATTGCAAAATAAGAACTTGAAATAGAATAAATCGAGCCAGAGAGCAGTGCAAATAAAAAGAGAGCGAGAGCGCTGAGAGAAATAGAACATTAGCATGTGTGTGTTCAAGTTCACCCACACCATGGCAAGGCTAACAGAGCGTCTACAGTTGAGCAAGCAGCTCACTGTTAACGCCCTGTATATTTCCCCCTCCTTTTTTGGGGTTTCTGCATTTTTGCGGAGTTGCAGGGGGCGTTGGGCGGTGGGTGGTGCTGGGCACTATTTGCAGGGGGTGTGGCTCGCCTCTAATGAGGGTTGCAACTCCAGACGGAGTTTCGGGCAAGTGGAATGAGTCAGACAGTCGTGGACTGGGGCCCAAAAAGGAGATTATTCAGCCAGAAGGATAAGTACTTTTGGGTTCGATTGGTATTTAAATAGTCAATAGACTTAATCATCTAATTGAGGGCTTAGTTACACGCAGATTCCGAGAGTGAAAGGTCAATAGGGCTGTCTTTTTATCAGGGATTCTTGAAAATAACTCTTTTGGTATCTCTTTAAATACATTGGTCTTTTAAACACTTTTTAAACTTCGTTAAACTTGTATCCTTGCACTTAACGTTGTTTAACCATTTTCTGAGCCATTTTTGTCATTTCTAAATGTTTAGCACTTTATCTTCTAATTTGTTTATTTCACTTGCACTTTGGTTCTTGAATGCCTCATTTTATATATATCACTGTGTCTAAATCATGGATAAAATGTATACTCCTTTAAAGGTTTAACTTAAGCTTCATTTTAGCATTGTGATTTCATCCAATTTTTTTTTTAATTTCAATCTTTTTTTATTGAAAACTCACTTTTCCGATTTTAAATCGTGTTAAATTTGTTTATTATCACATAAATCCGATTTATTTTTCTCAAAACTTCTCTTAGTATTAATCTGTATTTGTTATGGCCAAGGATCTAACATTTTTCACAAAACTACCTAATATATTTACGCTAGACCAAGAGGTTTTTTGTGGCCTTAAAAGTTTTTTAATATTGGTTCCAGTTTGTTTCAATGCGCAGATTGTTTAAAAAAATCATTCGGCATGTAGCACTAAATATGCCCAATATATTTTTTGGCCCTTTACAATTTATCCTTTTATAATCGTAAAAAAATGTTTGCAGTTTTTTTGCAAATGTTTACAAGGTCTATCCTTGATCATTCCTCGCTGTCATATTTATTTTTCCTTAAATTGGCACACAAAGCTCGCACAACACTGCACTTAATCCAAACAATTTCCACGTACAAAGAGTCCACTTAATACGCATGCATCCCGCAGATACTTTTCGCATCCGCATCCAGGGGATTGCACGTTGGCCCGATCGAATTGTAGTGTTAACAAACGAAAGTTAACCGCCGATTGGTAAGACGATTGCGCAGAAGAGGAAGAGCGCGACAGAGGACGGAACGCGACGGTGCGTTCCACATGACGTATTCAAAATGACTGAGTCTGAGACTGAGACCGCGACAGAACTGCAAATTTTCGCAAAAGTGAAAAATTCTACTTTCAATATGAAAACGAGCTGCGCTGCCGCCGTTGACGTCGACGCCGACGCCGACTGCGCCGTCCGGGCGGGAGTTGTGCAGCAGCAGCGCACTGTGGGTGTGGGTAAGGTAGGTCGTGGTATGGGAATGCACAGTACAGTGGGCAAGGAGAGCCCAGTGAGAGAGTGCTTGCCCGAAAGAGAGCGAGAGCACGGAAGAACTTGCAGCGAATGCAGAAAACAAAGCGGAGCAGAGAAGTCAATGTACAAAGCAGATTGGGGGTGCAATGGACGTGGCACATGGAACTCAGACGCGGACATAGACGCCGCAACAGTGGGTGCTCGATAAGAAAGAATCAGAAATTGAAATTTTTTATTTTTTAAAAGAAAGACTCAGAAACTTTAAGTTTAGTTACAATAATCTAACAATGCTTTTTTATCGTTAACTACGACCATATAATTTCGCCTTTGCATTATAATAAGTAACGAAAGACTCATCAGCCTTAGCTGGAAAAGGATTAATTTATTAACCTTAAAAAAATCCAAGCCATCTTATAAACGCAAAAATGTAGACTTCATTGTTAAGTAGCCAAACAAATATTTACAAAACTAAAAGTTAGTAAAAATTTTATCAGTGAGGTTCGATTGTAGTTCACGAAATCTTAGTCCTCGTATTGATATTTTCCTAATTATTTATTTGGCTTTGTGATACAGAACAATCGGAACTACCGAAAGTTTTCTAATATTCTATTAAAGCTTATTCCAGAGTAAAACGAATTTATTTATAAAATAATTTAGCTTAATAATTAGCTTAATTTAGTATTAATCGAAGATCTATCTTAATTGTTCCATACAAGCAAATGCGATGAAGTTTACTGTACTGGGCTTTCGAATCGAATATCTATGTTTTGGGTCTGTTCTCCAGATATCGTGGTTCGGTTCCCGCCTGGAGTGACTTGCCCCTTTTTCCGTGCTTTCTTTGGGGTTGCAAAGTTTTTGGCATTCCGGGAGTTGTCGTAGCACAGAAATTAAAAATAATTGCAAAAAGTCGCCGAGTGGGTGGATTTCTCCGCTTCTATAGCTTTTGGTCTCAGTCTGTCTGGAATTGCAACCCCTCGGGCAACGAAATGAAAGCAAACTTCAGACTCTGCCACATGGGGTGTGGAAAGCAAGTGGTAACGAAAGGAGTACGAGGTGGAAAATGCGGAAAAGGAGTACGAGGACAGGCGGTTTCCTAGACACTCGCTGGGCTACATTTTGTTTGGTAAGGTCGCTTCGAGGCAGAGATACTTCCTTCATGAGCTTCGATTTAAGCCAAATCCGGGGGTTGCACTCAAATGGAGTTGGCTTCCTTTGTCTTTCAAGTTTTGTGGGGGAAGTTTTAAGGGAAAAACACCTTGTAACCTTGATTTTCCTCTTTTCCATTCTTGTTCAAAAGCGTTCAAAAATGTATTATACCAGATTTGATCGAAATTGCGTCGTAAATATTAATTGAGTGTATATTAACTTTGTTAACTTGTTTTCACTGGAACCATAAAAGTACAAACTTCAAGTACTTTTTGATAACTGAGTTTTTGCCAATTACCATAATAAATTAATTTAAATCCTAATCTGTATTATATGTTTTGTATTAAAAGGATATCAACCATAAGTTGAAATAACGCGGCCAAGTTGCCAATAATTTTCTTCACAAGATTTGTTTTTTTATTTTTAGATTCACTTAAATTAAGATTGGAATAATTTATTTTAGCCTTGCGAAACCCTACCGCTGCCCTTTGCCAAATCGGATTTCTTGCCGCATTCTGGAGCCGAATTTCCCCCATTGAGGACCTCCAAATGCAACGAGGGCATCGCATTGAGACGCTGGCCCTGGCAGACACAATGTGATAGTGGCCAAATATCATGGTCAATGACAGCGTCGTGAAATTTGCAACTGGCGACACGTGGCAGGGGCAACCAGACAACACCACCCTTTGATCCTTGGGAGGGGATGCCGATGCCACCTCCGACCCAACCTAAATTCAGCAACATTTCTCTGCCTCTCTCTCTGTTATTTTTCTGCAAAGAGCCGAGGTGCAAAAGCGCATGTTTGGCAGCTGCAACGTTGCACTTGCCACACGGCTGCACGAAGGTTAAAAGAGTTTTCAGGGGCACTACGGGTCTTACAACTGCTCCGCCCGGCAACGACCAAGGACCAAGGACCAAGGGCAAGGACACGCAGGCATGCGCATTTCCGCATCCGCTGTCGGGTCCTTGGCTCTGGTTCGGTTTCGTGTTCGGATCCTTGGCTAGAAGTGCCTCATTGCCAAGGTCCTGGACGTGGGGTAGTCAGTGCTGCCAACTACAGGCTACAAAAGTGGCTAACTTGGACATTAGAGATAGGGTTTCTAAAGCTTAATTATATTAGCACCATATGCACACAATTGACTAGGGAGTTCAAAGATTGGAAATTGTTGATTTAAAAAGTATACAACAATACATTTTTTCTAAAAAAAAACCCAACCGAATTCTGCAACCTTTATCAATATCTACAATTGATCGATTTGAGATCTACTTGCTGGTTTTTTTTAAAACATTTGTTCTACTTTCTTTTATTGATTCTAAAATGATGGCTAAAACTCATTTTGATAAAAAGTAGTTTCAAATAAATTCTTTAATTTTTTTAAATACTATGTATTTGATGATTTTTACTTTTTAAATATATTATATGGACCCTTTGGAGGTTTAATTAATACAAATTTGTATTGGAATTTTTAAATTGAAAAGGAATAGCAAAGAATATTACTGTTTTACTTATTTACCCTTCATTTGTCAATAAAATAGCTGAAGTGGTTTCACTGGGTAGAGAATTCTCCTCGATGATGCAGCCGCCAAACTCCTGCAAATGACATTGGGTGGTTGACAGACAGAAGGAGAAAAAGAATGTAGGTAGTGCGAGAGGGGGGTATATTAATTTCAGGGCTACCCATTGCAGTTTTGCATTTCCTTGACAAATTGTTAACTTAATTCACCCGTGGCAGTGCAAGGATATATGGCACACACGTGTCACCCACACTCACGCGACCACTAAAAATTCGACATTGCCCCGATGGCCATTAAAAAGGTCAGCACATACAAAGTCCTTGTCCAGATACGGATTAAGTGCATTCAGTTAAAAATATGACAATCTTGGCACACAACTAGTTTGGAAGTCTTTGTCATTTTGAAAGGTTGATGCATTTTTAAAATAAAAAGTTACAATATTAAATTGGGTTTTAATTTTGTAAACACTTGTTCAATGACTTTGGTGAACAGGGTACAAGAGTTAAAATGTTGCCAACTATAATAAGTGGCAGATATTCGTTCATTTATTTAGTTAACAATTTTGAGATTACAGCTCTTACTCATTAAAATATTTCACACAGAAACCTTTTGGAAAATAAAACCTTTTTAACCTTAATCGTTTTATCGACAAAAGTCAAAGTGTTATAAAAATCAGATAGAATAAGTTCGAAGACCAAAAACCAATTGTCTGTCCCAATCATCAGAGCTCCAGACTTAGGCAAATTAGACAAGAGAAAAGTTGCATAGCCCAACCCCTAACTGAAGAAATTTCAATATCAGACCCATGTCAATTATTGGGTCAATGTGCGTGCAGTGAACTGATTTCGGCCAGAAAGCCAAGTCAAAGCGTAAAGTGGCCAAAAGTGTGCTATAAGTCAGTCGCCTCCAGAGAGTTCACTGCGACTAATATTCATCGGGACCCGAAGAGCCGGAGACAAGGCGTTCCAGAGGGTGCGTATTTTGTTTTATTTATGGCAGAGGAGCAGCCTTCGGGTCGATGACTCAGTCGCATTATTTGGGTTCTCCCTCGATTCCAGTTGGCCAAAAGTTCGTCCTCTTTTCCTTCTCAGTGCTCATCCTGTTGGCACCACTTCATTGTACATTCGAAAAAAGTCTAATGCGTTTGAACAATTAAAAATATGAAACTCTAATATCTTATCCTTAAAAGCCAATGAACAGTGTGCTTAAAAAAAATTTCAGATAAGTTAAGTTTTAAAATATTATAACAATATAATAATATAAATATATATTACAGGAAAAATATTAAGTGTTTTTCTTTTCTTACAATTATTTATGTCAAATTAAATTTTCAAGCACTTTTTCTTTGATGTTAATTTATTTATTTTTACACTATAAAAAAATTTTTTTTAATTTAAAGTATATGTTATGTTATATATGACAGACCATATATAATTTGCTTTCTACTTTCGCATACGTTTTTTTTAGTACAATTTTGTTTTCAATATTTAATTTTAAGTTGTTTTTAGCTCCTTATAAACTCATTTAAAGCTTGTTGTTTTAACTGCACATGTTCCAACATACAATATTTATTCTCAGTTTTTTCTGATATTCCATGCGTTTGAGTCCTCCTCATTGCGGCTTATCCTGTTTGGTTATTCCGACCTGCAGCCGACAAAGGTGAATCATTGCTCCATAAACTCCCTCTATTAGGCCCCTTAATCCCCGACCACCTGATGAGTAAGTCAGGGAATTTGCGACCAATGTTGTTGAACCGCCACGGGGCGTGTGTCCATTGCACCTGACACGCACTCCTGGTTGGATAAAGGAATATATCCTAATTATTGGGTACGGTAAGCAGGTTCAGGAGCAAGTTCAAAGTTCGTGTGTGATTTGGTTTTGCTCGGTCATTACTCATATTTTTAAGCCATTTGCCCCTGTGCGTGTAGCATTGCAATGTTCTTTGTGGTCAGGATTCCAAAACTATTTATCAGACAAAAAATGCAATTAGAGTTCCTAACGTTACCAAATTTAAAAGTGAGTAACAAGTGATTATAAATCAAAAGGAAAAATAAAGTGTCCTAATATCCAAGATTCTCCTCATCCCAAAAATGGAAGTTCATTAAAATATATTTGGCTGAGAAAATCAGTGCTGCTTAATCACCTTAGCCAACAGATCATTCCATGTGGTGTTCTCCACTTTATTGTTGGGAAACTCCTTAATAGTCGACTTATGCCAAAAAAAAGGATATGCACTCTTTTTACAAGCCTTGAATATCAGATCAAGGACTCGACGTCCGCTAATTTTTAATTGAAGAGCCTTTCCCTCGAGAACAAAATGCGAACTGATAAATGTTTAAAGAGTAGGTTAATATCAACTTTAATTTTAATTTACAATTTAGTTTTGGTATAATATTAATTAGTTTACTGTACAATTCCATTCACATTAAATTTATCATTTTATTTCCTTAAACCATTAAAAATGAAGCTAAAATAGGTTTTTAATTGATCAAAAATTATTTTTAAAATTCTTATAGACACAATTGTTAAACTATCAAAACTTGTACAGATATAGCGTATGGATCACTTGAGGATAAGAAGTCCGATGTAGCTGAAAAGCAGAATTGAAACGAAAGCCGTATGTATTGCAAATAAGACATTTCTACTCACAAATCGGCGAATCCATCTTAGCTTGTCTCGGCAGTACAATATTAGTTCGAAGGGTTCCTTTCGGGCCATTTCATTCTCCTTCAGAATGTCCACCAAAGACGAAACGAGTGCTTGGTATATTTTGATACCACCCATGGGAGTGGAAAATAATTGCAATTTCCTACAATTTCGAATCACTTCCAGGAAACTGGGACCATCGAATGGTGCTGGCTCACAGCTCTCATCGATTTCCTCGATATTCTTGCCGTTCTTCAGTATAAAGCCACAGACATAGCCTCTGATTCTACATTTGCAGAATTTCAAACAAACGGTTTTGAGCTTCGGACAATCGGGTATCACTGAGGAGATTTCACAATTCTGCATTCTTAAGTCTTTTAAATTTGGCCATATCATGGAGTGGAACCCTTCTGCCGGAAATATACATATATTGGTCACAGTCAAGCAGCGGAGATTCGTCATGGGTCCACAAATCTGGAGCAAGTTAACCGATCTACACCTGTATCCCCTTCCTTGATAGTCGAGTCTTAGCTCCTCCATAGCAACTAGTTTGTGTAGCTGGTTAACTAAAAGGCAAGGAATTCACTTCGTTTTTTATTATACTACATTTAAATTTCTTAAAATAATAATTTTTCTAAATAAAAACAAGAGAGAACGCTATAGTCGGGTGCCCCGACTATCAGATACCCGTTACTCAGGTAAAGGAAGTGCGAGGGAGATGGAGATAGAAACTTTGATCACGCATAACTTTTTAACGAATGGTCCGATTTGAAAAATTTCTTCTACATTTCGATAGGTATTGATAAACACAATAAAACTGCATTTTTACTTTTCCGAAATATTTAAATTTTTAAAATCGTATATAAGCGATTGTGGGCGTTAAAGGGGGTGTGGCACCATTTTGAAACAAACTTGCGCTGCGTAGGAACTTCTAAAATCTACATGCAAAATGCCAATCTTCTAGCTTTTATAGTTTCCGAGATCTCAGCGTTCATACGGACAGACAGACAGACAGACGGACATGGCTATATCGACTCGGCTAGTGACCCTGATCAAGAATATATATACTTTATATGGTCGGAAACGCTTCCTTCTAGCTGTTACATACTTTTGCACGAATACAATGTACCCTTTTACTCTACGAGTAACGGGTATAAAAACTGCTTGCACATTTTAATTTCTATGGCGATTTAAAGGTAAAAATTGTAAATAAATATATTTATACCCGTTACTCGTAGAGTAAAAGGGTACATTGTATTCGTGCAAAAGTATGTAACAGCTAGAAGGAAGCGTTTCCGACCCTATAAAGTATATATATTCTTGATCAGGGTCACTAGCCGAGTCGATATAGCCATGTCCGTCTGTCTGTCTGTCTGTCCGTATGAACGCTGAGATCTCGGAAACTATAAAAGCTAGAAGATTGGCATTTTGCATGTAGATTCTAGGAGTTCCTACGCAGCGCAAGTTTGTTTCAAAAAGGTGCCACGCCCCCTTTAACGCCCAAAATCGCTTATATACGATTTTAAAAATTTAAATATTTCGGAAAAGTAAAAATGCAGTTTTATTGTGTTTATCAATACCTATCGAAATGTAGAAGAAATTTTTCAAATCGGACCATTCGTTAAAAAGTTATGCGTGATCAAAGTTTCTATCTCCATCTCCCTCGCACTCCCTTTACCTGAGTAACGGTATCTGATAGTCGGGGCACCTGACTATAGCGTTCTCTCTTGTTTTTTAATGATTTTTATAAATGCATATTTTTCAAATTTTTTGGGATTTTGGGTATGGTTTTCAAAATCTAGAATTAATAAAATTAAACTCAAAGCTTACCTACATATCACCTTATATGAAAGTAAAACAAAATTGAAGAAGTTTTCATTACAATACGAATCAAGAAGAAAAGGAGTCAAAACAGAAATCACAAACATTTAGTTTTGAGCACCGAAAGGAGATTATCAAATTTACAGTTCGATATCGGCCGAAGAGAAACATAAACAACCGCTTATCACATTGCACTTTTTGCTATGTTCTTTTAACCCATTAACTATCAGTGGCGAAAATCAACCCATTAAACCAATAAATAATTAACTTTACACCTTTCCAAGCTAATCCTTATTAACTGATTGTTTGTTGTATTATTTTTTAGCAACTGTTTACAAGAGGTAATTTAGTTATTCGTTTAACTTGAAAAAAAATCAAATGCCGACCAACAAAGATAATTATAGTGGCCATTAAATAAAAATAATTTCTCACCTCCTCTGTCCATATATCCTTCATACAACAGTTTTCTCAAGTTTTTCAGTTCTGCCACGGCATTAAGGATCCTCGGCGATTGGCAATTATCGTTGAGTTTTATTTCAACCGAAATTAGTGAATTTGCCATATTGAGCAGAAATGTTTGCACACTCATACTGTTCCTCAATGAAACACTAATGTTCACCGATTCCAGGTTGGGGCAGTGCTTCGCAATTGACTTGGCCAACAGATCGCTCCAGGTATCAGATCCACAGGTGAACTCCACAATTGAGGGGCCACATTCCGCCAGAAGAACGCGATATAGCCGCACCGGAAAATATATTTTTGGGCAGAACCTCTTGTAGTCATTGCGGCTGTGGTAGGCAAATCCTTTTCCCAGGTGTTCATGCACCTGTGCCAGTCGAAGTTTGTCTCTCAGGTTTCGCAAGTTCTTGAATATTAGATCGAGGACTTCGAGAGGTAAATCGGTTATTGTCCGTTGATTTCTCATCGCGGGTACCCATACCCTCAAAAGCGAAGGGCAAACTAAGAACTGATGCAAATTCGAAGACGAGAAACAAAGGACAGGGGGTAGAGGAAAACAGCAAGAAAGCTTTTAATACCATTTACTCAAGAACTTAATGGGTATATTCGTTCTTAAGTGTATACCGCGGTGAAGAAAGGCCTTTAAATTGATTATTGGGTCGAAATTTGCATACAATGTGTGCATATTGTTTTTCATTTTTGATTAAAAACCTCAGAATATTACCTGCCACATAATATTTTAGGCGACGAATATCCAAATATCCATTGGGGCTTTTAAGGGATACCAAAAGGTATCACTCACCAGATCACTCATACGCACTGTTGCCTTTAATTACATAATTTATTTTTATTTATATGCAAGGGTTTATTTTTGTACCACCCTAACGTATAATACATAAAAAGTTCTATAAACATATGCTTAAAGCTAAAACTTGAGCTAGAATTTATAATTCCGACCGGCGAAAAAATGTTTAGCTTTAAATTACTTACCGTTTTCATCCACATATCCGATGATTGATAATTGTTTTTTTAATGATTGATAATTTTGGATCATTTCACATACTTCTGATACCGATTTCAGATTGGGACAGTCCTTCAAAACCGCCTGAGCTATAAGTTCGTTCCAGAATAAGCCAATTGTGGTCCTTTACAACAAACACCCACAGGTCCGGTGTTGGCCTTGTATATCGAAAGCCTACGGAAATCATTGCGACTGTGGTAGGCAAAAGCTTTTCCCAGCTTTTCATAAAGTACTGAATATCAGATCGAGGACTTCCAATGGAAAATCTGTAAAACTCCTCGGGATTTTCAACACGAGCTTTTGCCTCAAGTGAGAAATGCAAACTGAGAACGCAGAATGTATTTGCGAACTCTGAGAGGGGAATATCAGAAAAGCTTTCGATTTCTCTCTGCCCAGAGTTCAGTGACATTACCAACGCAAAGAAATACGTTTGTCATAATAAGTCGTTTCATTTTGTAAAATAATTCTTTACCTCTGGTCATCGTGAGAAGAATTTAGTTTTATTTACATTACATCTTATGTTAACTAAACCGTTTTAATAGGCATATTTTAGTAGAAAATATCATAAATATTTAGTTTTAATTGCGTAGTCCTAGATTTTTTTCTACAGACAAATCTTAAAACAAAGTATGTCATATAAAATTCCTTTACCCAGTACCCTCATACAAATCGATCAAGTCAGAATTTGGGATTTGAAGAAGCTACAATGAAAACATAAAGCAATATATGAGAAAAAGCTGTTTTAAGCAACTCACTAATCTTCGGATCCATTTCCACTTAATACGCCTACATACAACCAGTTCCAATGGGTCCTTTGAAGTGACTCCGTTTTCCCTTAGTATTTTGATCATATCATTCACGTAGGCAAAATAAAGCTTTATATACTCCATTGGCGTGTAAAGAAACCGTAATTTTGGGCAGCACCGAAGAAGTTGGAGAAAGCCGTCTGCATCAATTGAAGGGTCGCATCTTTCGTAAAGTGTGTGGATATTTTTTCCATTTTTCAGAATAAATTTTAGCATATAGTCCTCCAAATGACATCTGGCGTAATGAATATCTAAATACTTGAGCTTCGGACAGTCTGGCAGGTCAACAGAAATTATGCACTGATTCAAAGTCAACGATTCCAAACCAGCCCACACTGTAGATTTATGCTCCTCAAATGGCATTATTTTTATTTTGGTCACACTCAATTCGCGGAGATTCTTTTGTGAAGCACAAATCTGTAGTAAATTAATAGCCGGCTTGTCTAGATAATTAATATGTTCGATTGCCAGTTTCTCCAGGGTGATCAATTTCTGTAAATGGTAAACTAAACAAAGGACCTGTAAGAAATATAAATCTAATGGTATATAAGCATTTTTACTAAACGCTGAGTTAAAGTGACCCGAGTATAGAACACTGGACACTCAGCTCGCAAGATGCTTCACATTTTATTTGAGACCAAATTATTTCTGAAATCATAATAATTCAAATGCAAAAATTGTATTTAAAATGTCTTCAGCGACAGTTTTGGCAAAAAAGCTTATTTTATGAGAGATTTTGAGTTGGCGTCTTTACCAACGATTGACAGTCTTTTAATGAATTTCTGACCAAACTTAATTTAATTATTAATTCATAAAATTAGTTTAGTTCGAGTTTGAAAATGATATTAAAGAAACATATTTCAATTGACCCTTGTATGTTTTGACCTTTTGGCGAAATAGTGCGCCTGCGTACAGGCAAGCCTTTTTATGACTATTTTTCCTTTTGCTTGAAAAGACTCACCGTTTTCGTCCACATATCCCAAAAATGATAAATTCTTTAGTTGCGTCATTTCAGCCACCGCGCTCAAGATCGTAGCTGGAAAATGGTCTCGTTGGTCAATTGTAACCGATACCAGCGAGTCTTTCATCTTCATAAGAAAAGCCTCGGCGCTGACACGGCCTGACCTATATAGGCAAATTGACACCGATTTCAGATTGGGACAGTGGTTCACAACAGCCTGGGCCATAAGATCGTTCCAGGCTAAGCCCCTTCTATCGCACACAAGCTCCTCAATTGTGGGGCCACATTCCTTCACAACAAACACCCACAACTCCGGTGTAAGCCTTGTATCTGGCGAGAGCATCCGGAACTCGTTGCGGCTGTGGAAGGCAAAAGCTTTTCCCAGCTTTTCATCAATCTGAGCGAACCTCACTTTGGTTGAGAGATAACTAAGATTACTGAATATCAGATCGAGGACTTCCAATGGCAAATCGGTAATACTCCGCGGGTTTTCCATCACCAGTTTTTCCCTCAAGAGCGAAATGCGAACTGAGAGCTGCGGCAAAACTCATCGTGTGGAGAGGACCAGAATGCATTTGCGAACTCTGAGAGACGAAAATCGGAAGAGCTTTTAATTTCTCTCCGCTAGCAATTTGTGAATCCACCTTAGAAATATAATATTCCAAGAAATATCTTATTGTTCATTATAACCGTCCCTCGAAAACTAAAAAAATGTATTCTTAATCGGGATCATCCGGCAAGTTTGTATTTATCTGGTCGTTTGACATCAATGCTTGTTCTTGATACACTCGATTGGCCATAACCTTTAAAATTATTACTACTTCTTAAATTAATATTATTAAAATAAATCGCTATTCAGAAAATAAAGGGACATTTTTAGAAGCATTCTTATTTATTACAAATTAATTTCTCTAAAAATGATTTCTCAAGACTCACCTAGTTCGGTTGTTGGAGGACTGTGCCCAGATAAATACTTATTTGAAATTCAGAAAAGAAGTCAGCTTTATCGTCATAATGGAATGAATTCATATAAAATTGTTTAATGATAAATAGGTAAAGACCAGCAGGTTGTAAGCTTGAAATCATAGGCAAGCCATAGATAAGATAAATTAATAACTCCCTAACGCTCAGAACTAACGATATTTAGCTGCATTTTTGAATTGCAAAAATTAAAAGAGGGGGGTTTCCTCTATATAATTGGTAATAATGGTAAAATAAACCAAATTTGAACTTATTTACACATAGTCTTAAGCACTGTTATTTTTTTTTTACCTCTAGAGATTTTAAAGGAGGCAAAAACAACTTTACATTGACGTTAGCAACACCTCCTTTATGCCAATCAAACTGCGGTTTGCCCTGGAAGTTGACTGCGTTTTATGGCCACTAACTTCGCCAAAACATCAAGCAAACTCTGCAATATGATATAGATTACAGTAATTATGCCGTCGTTATGCAACAACCCCTTGTGACAAACCCAACCCCTACCTTCAACTCCCAAACCCCGTGCATCGTAACAACAAACGATGTCTGGGCCCAGACAGTTGGCCTCCTTCTCCAACCAAAACTTTCGCTAATTTGTAATGTTGCTGCAGTAAACAGAAAGCTGAACAGGGTTAAGGGAGGAGACAAGGGTTAAGGTGCACACAAAAAATTAGATCATTTCCATGTCACATTTTGGATGGGTATTTATCTACAAGGGCTAACTATATAAGTTATGGTATTTAACAAAACGAAAAGAGTTTAAATTTTAAAATAAAAAATACGTTTAATTGAAAATTAATATTAACAGCAAAAAGTGTAATTTGTTTCTGTGTAGGGCTATGGCTGACACTTTTGATGCCAGTTGCGTGATAAGAGACGACCAGATGAGCCGGTGACGCAATGCAGTGCAGCATGGAGGTCAATAAACCAAGCTTAATGTTGCGGGAGCAACGTAAAATTTCACAAAAAAAGGGTTGCAAACTTTTACAGGGTAATCACTTGAGTTTTCGAGCTAAAATCAAACGATAATGGAGGAGGAAATTTATAATATTATTTTTATGTAGAAACTAAATATTTTGTTAGTGTTTTTTTTGACGGGTAAAGTGGAAACCCATTGCAAATGATGTCGCTGAAAAAATAATGTTAAATTATTTGGAAAGAAATATTTAAAAGACATATAAAAGCACTTGTTAAAAACAAGGATCCGTTTGTCTGTAGTTCCAAAACAATGTGTAAAAAAATCACTAATAACTTACTCACTTATTTAAAAATTATATAATCAATTCAATAATTCTTTAACATACGGATAAAATATAATAACTTTTTAAGAATGAATAAAAACATTGAGTATTTATTTTCTTTTATGAAATACGTTTTTATAGGAGAAAGTAACACCTGTTCTTAGTCGTTTTTATTTGCCCGGTTTAGTTTTTCAAAAGCGAGTCCTGTTGACTGGTTTCGCTAAAGGATAATTTGTCATTCGAGGGCACACCACCCACCTTCAGGGGAATTACAAAAAGCATAAAAAGGGGTTGATACATGCATATTGCAACTGGCAACTGTGACTCACCTCACCTAGTTTCCACTGTGGAAATGGAGTGGAAGTGCGGGAAGTTGCACAATAGGCTGGTTGAAGTGTCTTTTGCCACTTGCAACTTTCTCCATTTCTCCGGTATTAGCGCACACTCTCTCCCTCCAGAACTTTCCCTGTGACGAAGTCAGGATGAAGAAAACTCGCCCAGCCGGTTCTTAAGTATTCTGTCTAAGCAAATATTGCGCGCCCAGGTGAGTGCAACTAGTTTTTCCAGCACTGGGAAAAACTTGCAATGGCAATGACCCAACAGGCTTAGCCTTGAATCTGCTGCAAGTGGAAAACCAGTTGATGGCATCAGAAAAATAACAAGAAGTTTTCCACTTGCTAAAGGGAAAATAAAATACAGAAAATATATTCTGTCCTGCTCAATAGTGATCCCTTCTAACAATGAATAATGATTTAAACAACAACCAGAAGACAATTGCTTGGTTATTGTTGAATAAGCTTAATCAAAACTGTCAAAAATATCATAAAAACAATTTAAGTAAAATATGATTTGGCTTCAAAAAAAAACCCTTCCATCTTTTACTTTCCAATTTTCAAACTTTTTCCTTTTTTCCAAACACACTTGTCAAAGGTTTTATTTTTGACAAGGACTGCTCCTTTGAATAATTCAATAAACAGGTATTTTACTTTTGAATTTACATCGTTAATAAATAATGTAATTAAATCTTAAAGGTAGATTTTGGAATGCCTACTAATAGAATATTTTAAATAACCTTTCATTGCAATTAATTTGTATCTTTTTTCAAAACGCTATGCTAGTAAAAGTAGTAAAATTAATTGAAATCAGGGCTTTTAGTTAGGCTATTAGTAACCATTTATATGCTTAGTAAGTCTTTAATTAGTTTTTATTCTTCGATCATCGGAATTTTTCGAAGACAGGACTAGCAATTGTTTTCAATTCCACCGACATTTCAAATGAATTATAAAATCGTTAACCATTTTTAAATCTATTTATAGGCATTTTTGAAAAGCTGGGACAATCAGTAGCCCAAGGATCAGCAGGATACTTGCCAAATTTTAAATTTCTTGCTAGATTATTTTTGATAATGCTTCAACATCCTCCTCCCGTTGACGATAATAACCATGCCCTTGGTCAAGTCCAAAGCGATTGATGCCAGACGAGTTTCGAAATATCTATTAAGCTATGCAATATCTAGTTGGCATCTTTATGAGATCCTTGTCTCGGCGCAATGACGCCAAATGAGCTGTCGGCAACGAACCGCCACCCATCGGGCAAAAGCTCCGGCGCATTGATAAGACAACTTTTACTTTAGTGAGCAGCAGAATTTTCTAGTTTTCACTTGTCACACAGACGAGGTGGGAGTTTGAGTTTCATTCCCTCTCTTTATTTTTTATTCTATTTTATTTTATTTCTGGGTGCGGCACTTTCTAATACCCAAGCAGTTGCTGAACAAGCAGTTGCAATGAGTCAACAAGCGAGAAGAGAAGGAGCGAGAAGAGAAGGAGCGAGAAGGAAGGAGCAGAGTGCAGCAGGAGCTGAGCACCGAGACTCCTGGGAAAAAATAGTGGTATGGGTAGGTCAACCACCAGACATTGAACCCAGCACTCACACACACTGGCGCACGCCAACTTCCGTTGAGAGCCAAAAGAGAACTGGAGAGAGCCAGAGAGAGGAGGCGTAGGAATAAGGATGGGGGGATCGCAGGGGCTGGGCGACTTGCACGCGAAAAGCGCGCAGCACGTGAATGGAGCAACATGCACAGCAGAAGATGACAAAGAGGGGGAGAGGAAGAGAGAGAGAGAAATAAGCAGGGCAATGTCTGCCTTGGGGGGCGAAAGAGAGGGCCAGAACGAAAGCTTAAAAGACCGACTTCAAGAATACCCTTAAAACATGATGCAGAATAAATATGTAGCAGGTCGAAGAAGACATATCCAACCCTTTATAGTATGGGTATTGGAGCTTTTTCTAGTGTAAATGTAGTAGTAATAAAAACGTGTGCTACAAAACATTTTCTCTGACACCCATTCACAACAAGTCCCCACTAAAAACAATATGCAGTACGAATGTAAGTATTATTAATATACATTTTATTTAACAGTTCACATGGTAAAAAATTTTCATATCATATTCAGTATTTCATATGATCCCCAAAATTGCTTACTACATCTTTAGATTTAAATTTAAGTCAAAATAACTTGCAGACTGCCAATTTTTTTAGTTAGGCCAAGTTTCTCTCATATATCTGCACAATTTTATAGCAAACACACAATGAACAACTAGATCAAGACAGGAGCATGAGAAAAATAAACAAAGGTACAATCGAGTTCTCGTTTGTGAATAATAAAATATAAGTTTCTAATATTACAACTTGAACGAAAAGTTTCTTCCAAACAGCATATTTTTATCAATGCTTTTAAAAAAACTGGAATAAAAATTAGTGGCATTTTCTTGTAAAGGAACTTTAGCCAACTTATATTTTATGAGAACAAAAATAAATATTTATAAGCTTACTTGGTGGAAATATAAATGTCACGGTCACAACTGGAAAGAAGTAGGTTAAAACTTTTCCACATTTAAAGAGCTTTTTTGAACCCTGCATTGAGATCAGTATTAGTTAAATGTTTTTTTTTAATTTCAATTTGTCTTACCCTTTTTACTGCCTGCATCAGGAGAACGCCAGCACAAATATACATTATGCTGAAAATCAAATAGAATATTAATAATATATAAACGAAAATTTTATTTTTGGCCTCATCATCACTTGCAACGCCGATAAATAACCATAAAGAGTGAACAATGCCCAAGGAACCAAGAACCATGCACCATATCGAATAGAACCTCACGCAGCATTCGGTTGGCACTTCATTACACCCCTGACACATTGCGAAAAATCTATAAAACGCTCGCCTATATGTATATTTTTGATTGGAGTTATAATTTGTTATGGGAGGTATAAATGAAATGTTGCGAGATATTATACGTAGTGAACTACGATCTCAAAATTTGTTTCAAGCAATGACATTGTGATACAAATTATTTGTAAATAATTCGTCGATAATAAACGATGGTTGTAAAGAATCTTTGGAGTAAAATATAATTAATAAGTACTAATTAAATTAAAATAAATTAAATATAGTAAAATATAATTAATAAGTACTAATTATTAAATAGCTTAAATAAATTATTATTTTTCCAAGTTTCTCGATTCTACGACGCTTTAATGCCCAACGGGTTCTAGTTGCACAGTGCTGGTAGCCTAGTCGATTGTAAAGACTGATTAATGAGACAATATGTCACTGAAGTCCGATCCTTGAATTAAGTTGGCATTCATATAATATTATTCATATAATATTATGTAATAACTTTATAAAACATAACACCACAACCGGAAAGAGTATACGAAGAACTGGGGGAACTCAACAACATCTTTCGTTGCCTGGCATCGTCGTCATCGTCGCATTTCGCAATTCGCATTGTGCGCTAGTTTAGTGGGTTGAGTGACACAGACACAGTTTGCGGACAGAGCGAGACGGGTGGTGGTGTGAGAGGGAGAGGAGAGAGGGCAACGAACAAGTTTTCAATTGCGGAGTTGGAGGTGCTGTTGGGATTTTGTAATCGCAAGCCAAGTGGTGTTACAGTTGCCAGATGCTTGAAATTCTATTTTCTATTCTAACTAATTAACTAATTTTAAAAACATTTATTTAACAAATTTAAGATCAAATTTTTATTCGTTATTCAAATTTTTATTTAAATTATCCATTTAAGCTAATACAAAAATGAATGCATAAGTTATTAAACAAGCATAATCATTAAAAACGTTAAAAACACTTATTATTATTATTATTAACAATAGTAGGTAAAACTTAAAAAATATAAAAAGAAATTGTATATTTTTGTGAAACGGAGTTTAAGTTATTACATATAGTTTCAATTAAAATTTGTTTTAACTGGCAAACCAAAATCTTTTGATTGTTTTTTTATTTTTCAATATTAGACATAGCTTTCTTTGAGATCTTTACCATCTGGCAACTGTTTTACCCATTTAACCCACGCCTTATAAAAAATTGACGAAAGGAGAAGACTGGCGAAAAACGTGCACGTAGAAAACAAAAATGCCAAGCGAAAAAGAAAAACTCCCCAAACGAGGACTGCAGTTCTCCAGCTCGCTCTCTGTCTGTCTCTTTCTTCCTCCCATTGCCGTCTCTTTCCATCGCTGTCTCCATTTTCATCGCCCATTCCAGAACCGAGCTCCCACCTCCCCGTTCAAGTTATGTTTCGGGATGTGGAGTATACCACTAGGATGGATGGATAGCTCACACAGATACAGGGCTTTTCCTGGTTGTGAGTGTGTGTGTGTGAGTGTGTCTCTGTGTGAGTGGGTATCTGTGTGTGTGAGACGAAGCGAATCGCGTCGAGAGTAGAGTAGGACAAAAGGGAGACACAATTTTGGTAGCAATGACCTTCACCGCGTTGTTCAAGTTGTCGTCGTTGTTGTTGTTGCTGCAGCTCCAACACAGATATATATATATACATATATATATGCACACTCAGCTGCAGATAAAGAGAGCGATAGAGAGGAAGGCAAAATGAATGATGCATGAGTGCAGATGGTTGTGGATTGTTTTGATGGGCGAAAAAGAGGGAGGTAGATGGCTCGTTGTTTTGGCCGCTAGGTGCCGCATTCGCTTTTCTCCCTCTTCAAAACACTTAAAAAAACACGTTACATTATGATAAAATTTGAGATATTTCAATAGAAAGCAGAAGTAAAAGTTGCTTTTGATACATGGTCAATTTTATCTTTAATTTCGGTCCAAATATTTGCAATTTAATAATATATTGATATTTCTTAACAATTAATTCTAAATTAAATGTATATCTTATTAATATGATTTGAGAAGCATGTCTTGATCCACGAAGGGTATTAGATAGCGATACTCAAAAAGTATGCTACAAAAAATTTGTTCTAAAAACCGCCCCAAAACCAAATTATAGATCAGCCATAGACTTGATGTTCTATTGTCTTGCCCATCTGACAACTTATGACAACCAGCACTAAAAATTATTTTCATATCAAAATAAGTCGATTTAAAACATTTTTTAAAATTTAAAGTAAAAAGATGTTGAGATTTTAATTATATTCAACGATGACTGATGTTGTTTTAATCGAAGATCTAAATTTACTTTTTTAACCAAAAAAAATCTTTTTAATTGGAATTAAATTTAAATGTTTTCCCGTGCACATTGACCCCCTGACCCCGCCGCTTGGTGCCTTTCCCGATCGCTTTTCACTGCACAAATTAAACGTACAAAAGATAAAAGTGCTTTTGTGCTGCCATTGAAAATGGAGTTGTGTGTGGAAAAGGGCAAGTCGGCGAAGGGGGTGGTGGGTGATTTGGGGACTGGGGGCTGAAGGTGGTGGACCTAGCGTAAACTTGACACTGACGTTGTATGCACTCCACCCGCCCCCTCCATTTTCCCCACTCTTTTGGCCCCAGGGTGCGGCCCGTCGCTTTTTGTTTTCATACTCTCCTTTTAGTCGAGTCTTTCCTCTATTATTTTTTTCTGTATTTTTTTATTTATTTTTTTTTTTGTGAAAATTGCTCAAGTGCGACGCAGACATGGGGGGTGGCGAGGGGGAGGTGGGGGCAGGGAGTTTGTGGGTTGGCTGGGGGTTTAACTTTTGGTATCATTGACCTGGAGTTCTGGAGTTCCACGAGCAGACAAAAGGAACCTCTCCAACTTTTCTTTCTGGATGGTAGGGGCGGAAAATTGGGGAAAGGGGTGGAGTTGAAGTCGTACGGTTAGTCATTGTCGACGCCATTTTGGAAAATTTGTCGCAAGTGCATACAAATGCATAAACACACAGACACATGACCAAAAGGGATGTATATATATCTTTATGTAAACATACATATTTGCCGTTGAGCTTTATATTTCCCCCACTTTACAATAGGTTAGTCTGTTATTGTTCTGTCTGCGAGGATTAAAATATGTCCGAGTGTGCTCCTCGTATATATCTCCACACACATATGAAGGCACAAAGAGTATGTAATACAAAAAGTTTTCGCTTTTCGTTGATTTTCATTTTAATTGTGGTGTCCCTGTTTATTTTAATTTACTCTTTTTTTAGTTTACTCATCGGTTAGTTAAACTGTCACATGGGTGAAAAGTGCTGAAGTGAAAAACTGGATGGGAATACCCGAAGACAAATTAAGGACAATGCAGTTGGAAAAGTGGGGTGAAAATTGCGAATTAAAAAAGCTCATTGGACATAGGACGTTAGTCAAATCAAAAACAGACTTTTAAATTATGATTTGTAGGTAAGGTAATATTAAGTATGGAAATTAAAAAATGCAAACAAATACAAATTGTAAATATACTTATGTTTTCATTATGTCCATCATTGTGTTTCATTATATAAAATGAATGACATGATACATTTATTTTATATTATTAATTATTAAAAACTTTTATACAAATTGTATTCATATTTGCTAATTAATTCCTTTTAGTTTTATTTTGTTTTCAAGTTTCATTTTTCCACTTCTGAAACATTTCCCAATTAATCATCCGAGAATCTTCAGACAGAAGTCTTTCACCAATATTAAACAATCAAGGTTTCCTCGTGAAGACCTTCACACTGCGTAAAGTCCATTTAGTTCTTCAAATAGCAATTGGAAAATTCCCAGTTCATCTGCAATTCACTCATTTGCAATTCAAACTTGTTTCCACAGTTACTGCTATCCGAGTGCAAATCTCAGCTGTCCATTATCGTTGGCCATCTGTCCTCCGTGTCGCCCCACTCGCACCTCGGCCTACAGATATCAGATGGGTGCCCAAGTGGGGTGCCAGCAAATGGAGCACTCAATGGACTAGGCCAATTAAAAATCCAGTTCAAGCTCAGCCAGTGCAGCGTCATCATCACGGACTCGGAGTCCTGGGGCTTCTGAAGCGAGGGGTCTGCAAACAGAAAGGTTACCGATGGGTCTTCGCCGCACAATAGAAGCCTGTCAATGCATAACGCAAATCACAAAAGGTTTTTTGTGTTGGCCTACAGTAAAAACATTTTTTTTTAATTTATTGGATATATAAAAAGTGTTTAACAAGGTGGGGTTATATTTAAATATAATTTATTTTGATATGCATTTAATTTTATAAGTAGTTCTGACTAAGCGGAAAGAAAGGAATGATAAGCATTGCCTAAGTAAATAATAAAAATACTTCTATTCATTATTAATTAAATTATCTTTGCTCTTTTCAATCATTAATTTTGTGTCATTTTAACACGGAATTATTTAAGTTGTACTGCTTAGTAACCTATTTAACATTATGTTTATATATCTTTATTCTTAGCTTTATTTTAGCATATGTAGGGATTTATTTAACTACCTAAATCATAATAAAATAAAATTTGGCTGATGTAATCTAAAATAATTTTCCGACTAATCGAGATATTAAATAAATTAAACTAATTTCGCAATAATCTAATATTTTCTTTCTATTGATGCTTATTAAAACTATTTATAATAAATTCGACTTCTGCTAAAAAATGGCTAAATATAAACACTTTTAAATGCTTCTAAAAGTAAAGATTTCAGAGTTTAAATATAATTTATATAATTATATAATTTATAAATAATTTAATACGAGTTTCTCCAGTCATTGCCACTTGCTAATCTCCCCTGTACTTTGCACACCCAGTGCCAGGTACCTCCTCCCTCCACTCCCACTTCCCCTGAAACCAAGGTTGATGAATGCCAGACCAGTTTGGACCAGGGGGAGGTGAATAGGGAGTGGGTTCTGGGAGGGGGTTCCAAGGTGGCGGTGCAGGAAGCCGCTGCAAGAAGCACCGGGAATGCCATGGCCAATGCCATCGTGGCGCAGTGTCAGTGTCAATGCCAGCAGACCCGAGACCTGAAACTGGGTGAGAGTGTGGGCGGGGAAGGTGCACGAACCGGGGAGATGGAGAATTGGAGAATAGGAGGAGCGGAGAAGCGGAGGAGCGGAGAAACCACCTCGACGCTATGGAATGCAAACAAAAGCTGCAGCCACGATTCCAACGATTATAACATCGGCTGGCGACTGCGGAGGCCATTAGCCCGAGTGCTAGGCCCATGGATGTGGATGGGTGTCCAAGAGGAGAAGTCTTCCCAGCCAGAGAGAACTCTACGGTACATCTCCCTCTCTCTTTCGAGAGAGAGATAGAGAGAGAGATTCCCCCGTATCCAAATCTAGCCCTTTCTCCACTAACGACGCCTGCGCTCAACGTTCTTTGGGTGGCTAACTCGACTGGTGCCGTGCAATTCCAATGACCGCGAAGTTTCTGAGATGCACTATCTTAGGTGAAGATACAGGTGAGATTCGGGACCAGGAAAGTGAATTTTGGATGGCAATAGCTGAGCAAAAGAGAGTTTATAATAAAACTTAAAAATTATCATTAATTTCTGTTGTAAATATTTAAGTCCTCCCAAAATTTCAATAAAAATAATATCCTGAATGTTTAATATTAATTTAAGTTATTTTTCCTATAAATACTAATATTTTGAATACAAATATTTCTTATAATATTATTTTTTTATATCTTCTTATATTTTTAAATCTACCTTTCGGATTACTTGAAAAGCTGTTTTTCTTAACATTTAACTTTAAACCAATTACCTATTTATAAAAAATTCAATATTTTGAGTAATTTAGGACTTTCGTTTACTACAATTAATACATTTTTAAATTTTCTAGTATTTTCGATTTGTTACAACATTTTTAAGAAGATAAAATTTCCTTAAATTTATAATCTGAACTAGAATGAAATAGTTTATAAATTTATTTTTGATTCCTTGTAATATTTGTTTCTACTAGTGGGATTAAAAGGTTTTAAACTCTTTACAAAATACCGATTTATTAAAAATCATAAATTGGATTAACTTAATGATTTTATTTAACCAAACTTTATTTTCAAGTTAATACAGTTTTGATTGTTGATGCTCTTAAAATCCTCTCAGGGTATTTAAAATTCCACCAAAACCCATAATCAAAAGGACTCTTCCTTCACATGTCGAGAACGCGCTCGAATGCATGTCCCTAATAAAACTGTAAGACTACCCCACCGTAAAAAATGGGTGAGATTCTGGAGTGCCCGAAGTGAGAATCCAATGCCCAATGCCAGGGTTAAGCCAATTAGTTTGATGTGAAAGTGGGCATTGCATTCCAGAACTATCGAACCAAGTTGGAACAAAAATAGAAGGAAAAGAAACCGAAGCGTTTGGCTTGAAGATTGTTGATTGAAAACTTACCCACAAATTATGCGCTAGCGAAAAACGTGTTTGGCTCACAGAAGTGGGCATTAAGTCACCTGGACTGACTTGGGCCTAGGAATCCGGGAACTGGGAACTGAGAACTGAGAACTGGGATTGGGAAACCGCACTCAACGTTCGTCGACCTTGCAACTCGTTCTGCCCATTATGCTTATTTATTTTTGTTTTTCCAGCGATAGGTAAAGGCAAGACCCATTAGCAAATGTGGGAAGGAGCGGTCGTTGGTCGCTGGTCGTTGGTCGATGGCAATATACTTTGTTCAGATAGCATCGTCGCCGGTCGGCTGGATGGTCATTGAACCACCAACCGGACAAGTACTTTTTATTTAACCCCCGAACAAAACCGGAGGCGGAAAACTGCAAATGCCCGAAAATTCATATCCTGGTGCCAAGAGTCGCAGTAGATTTCCCTTTCTACTGCTGTCTGGAATCTACGTTCTCGATGCTTCGGTACAGTTTGCCCCGGACAGTCTGTTTGTGATTTCCGACTCCATCCCAAGCTCTTACTTAGAATATATATCTCTGGTTTCTGCTGCTCCACTACCCCAAAGCTTTGAAAAGGAAATATTTTTCACAGTAGCTGTGTTGGCTGGAAAAAAGGAAGAGCTCGGCCAACGAGCTGCTCTGTACAGTTTTTCCAGCTTGAAAGCGGCATACAGCAAGGTCTTGCCATGATGAACAAACTTTTTGAGGGTGATCTGCATATACAATTTAACGAATTTCTATGGTCTGGGGCGCCCTCTATTGTACACTAATTATTTGTTGCCTACTTTTGTGCTGAGACACCTGGTTTTAAATTTGCATTATTAAGCTTTAAACTTTTCTTAATATGTTTTTAAACAACTGATTTTTTTAATGTCTGCTTATCTTTTAGCTTTTCAAAGGCTCTATACATTTTACACAATTGTTATGAAAGCAACTAGCTTACTATTTTTTTTAACCATACATCTATGTGCGTTTATTTTTGGAAATAAAGATAGTAAGCTCTAATAAATTAATAATATTTAACTTCCGATTTCAAGGTCTTCTAAACTAGATGAAATCTATACATTTGTAGTGAAAGGCAAATAAATAAAAAGCTTTTACTTTAGTATTAAAAATTTAATTTTTTTTATTTTTAATTTTGTTTATAGCTATAACTTATAGTAATTAGACTCGTTTTTAGTTTATTAAAATTATAAAATTTTTTTCCTTTTCCTTAATATGAAACTATATAATATGAATTTATTTATTTGTGTCTCAATAATAATAGAGTATATACATGAATAAAACCAAAAACTTGTATTTAGAATTCCTTTACAAAAGACAGAATATTAATGTTTTAAGGAAAATGTTTTGCTTGTCTTAATCACCACCGATCATATCGAATTTTAGGAATTCGAGAAAAGTGTTACTTAGCCAGCCTCAACATGTCCAAACTTAGCCCCTATTGGTTCTACAACCAAATTCAGCTAAATTAGCTGACACAAAATTGGTTTATCAAAACGAAATCAGATTTATGGCGCTGTTTACTGGAAACCCAGAAGCCTGGTGAAACGCTGACTACCCATAAAACTCCAAAAAAGCCAGACGATGAATTGCACTCCACAGCTGCTGTCCTGCCCCAACTCCCAAGAAGGAGCAAGAGAGAGGGCGAGAAAGGATAGAAAGAGAGAGAGAAAAAGAGAGCGAAAAAACCGAAAAAGCATTTCGTCGTTTTTAGCTGGCACGAACAGATCAATGACCTGCATTTCACAGCCGGAGACACAATCCAATCGATAAAAGTGAAGAGTTGGGGCACCGGCTCACACAGACATTGCACACAGGGGCACACACTGCATACACACACACTGACACACACACTGGCACACACACACCGAGGAAAAAACAACATGGCGAACGTGAAATATGCAAGCTTCCTGCAGGAAAAGCCAAAATGGCAGACAGCATGCGGCGAACGTGACGCAGTGCAGAATGTTTGGGAATTGGGGTTCAAGGGGGGGTCAGAGGGGGTCAAAAGGGGTTCAAAAGTGGGCAAGAGGGGTGCAAAAGGGGGTGGCAAAGTGGGTTACTAATAGGGTCTGAGGTGGTGGCGCTCCAGGGGTGGCTGCAGCCGCAATGGAACTTTCTAAAATTTCTAGAACAGCAGAAAACAGGAAGGACGGAAAAAAATGGAGCGAGAGTGAAGCTCGTATATTTTATTCCATTCAATCAAATCGAGGAAGCCACGGGCCAAAAGGGCTGATTAAAAATTCAGCAAAAAGGGCGGAAAACAACTAGCCTGGCCAACATCCAGCCGAGTTCCCAGACAGACAGAAAGGGAATGCATTGAAGCGGTAAATAAAATAGCAACAAACATATTCATATTAGCAACAACCCCACAACAAACACTTAATCCATTGACTGTTGTCTGAGCCACCGTTTTCATACACCCCCCAAACCCAAAATTCCCATCAAACTGACCAAAATGTAGACAAAGGTAATGCACAAAAGTTTTTGACAACTTTTCTTGGGGGTTTACCGGGAAACTTACCGCCTGTCTGAGAGCTTTTCGGGGTTGTTGATGGCAAAATAATATGATGGAAATTAATGGTATTTCTGGAGAAGTACTTGACTTGCTTTTTGATTTTTCTGACGCCTTAAATCTGCAACAGACCAAAAATCCAGGGTTAATTTTTTTTGGTTACAGTTAGTTAAAAATGTTACTTACCACAATTAAAAATGTTTTCTAAAAAAATAAAGGCCTTAGTCGTTGATCGGATTGTAGCCAAAGAAAACAGACAAGAATATCACAACACAAAGACATATTAAATACACAATTAGGAATCCAAAGGTTAAATAAAAACAGGCAGCCAAAAGAACTAACATTTTCACTGTTACGATGTAATTTGCATTGAGAAGACTTAATGGGCAATTTGAAAAACACCTATAACGACGGTGAAGCGTGTTACAAAAGAAATATCCGCAGCTACAAGAAATTTAATTTGTATACAGGCACGACATTTTTTTTACACTATTTTCCTAATAATATTTGACAGTTAGACATCGATATCGATAACCAATACCCATTTAGGAACAAAAATAAAAAATTATGAAAATAATAAAAAAAAAACTTAGCAAAGATAGGAAATTAAAGAATTGTACCTCCCATTCTAACCATTAAAATATATATTAAAACATTTAACTACCATAAATTGTTGCAAAAATATGTGATAACAACTCTTACATATTTTCAATTTTCGGGGTCTAGATAAATTCCGTAACTTTTTTTATTTTATATAGCCAAACACTTGTAGTATTAAATAAAGAAAAGTTAATTTCTAATCGAAAATAAAATTTTAACATTTTTGGGAACTTGTTCCAATGCAATTTTATTGAAGCCTGTCTAGAAGGAAGAATATTATTTTGTCTAAACAAATGTTAGATGTTTGTGACGGACGCTAAAATATTAAAAATATATTAATAATATTGAAAGGTTTGGATCAAGAGCCTTTAACACATAAATCTATTTATCTATAGAAAAAATTAGCCAAAATGTGTTAATTAAAAGATAATTGCATAATTCGAGGTGTCCAAATTGATGCGCTCATCATTAATTGATATTTCGGAAAATTCATCATACCACCCGTGGACCCAGGAGGTATGGCAAGTCAATTAGCCTTACTAACACACTCCCACGCCACATTTTTTTCGGGTTCTGTTTTCGGCTGTGATGTTGTTGGTTTCGATGTTGCTTTTTGAGTTGCGCTCTGGAATGAAAACTGCAGCGAAAGTCAGGGCATGGAAAAAAGCGAAATTTTTTGCAGTCATCCCGAAAAGTGCAGCCCTGCAAAATTGGAGTCATCCTGGCTCTCTCTCTCTCTTTCTGTTTGCCTCACTCCATCTCACTCCATCGCTATTGCTCCATCTCTGTCAGTTGCAGACACAGACAGTGGGGGAATGGGATTGGATTTTCAAGGGGAGTTCAGTTCAGTTTTGGGGAGTTGGCCTGGAGTTTGGGATTCTACTGTCTGGGCAACACCCTAGAACCCAGACCCAAAAACTCCATTTCGAACTCCACCCGCAGAGTTGCCATGACAACCAACCGATATTCCAGAGTCCAGACTGGGTGTTGCCAAATCCCGGCACTGAAAATACGAGCAAAATATCCCACTTCTCCCCCGAAGCGCAATGGGTCAGTGTACAATTATTTTGACAAATAAAAAAATCAGTAGAGAATGGGTTGTGGTGGGAGTTATAGGCTATAAACATTCGAGTGCTTAAATGTTATTTAATTTATTACTGAATTTATGAGGTCCAAATGACATTTTTAATACCCAGATTTTATAAAGGATTCGTGGTTGTAATTTCGACTGATATATTTTTCTATCACAGGGAAACTTACATTAGTAATCTACAAAATTTTCAAATGAGCAAAATTTAAGCATTTGGAAATCTTTTTTTATAATGTGAAAAGTAAATTAATGGTTCTAATTTGTTTGCCGTATTGTATTTTATATATATATTTTATGTTGCTATGGTCGATATTAAATGTATGATTCACTTTTAATTCCGTTCTTAAAACTTAACCCAGAAGATTACCAAGAATTCAGCTGTTTTTCATACTAAATACTTTTAAAAAATCAGTAAAACACTCATTAAATTTTCCGTGAATAAATAAGAAGTAATTTTTGGTTTATTGCCTTTGTGTGCGTGCTACTGGCGGTATTACTCCAAAGTAGCCATTACCCATGAAGATTTGCGGTTGACTAGGGCCACTGCCATCCGGATTGGTCTTCCAAGTGATCGTGAGACAGGGCTCCCCCGCTTTGGGGGACTTGGGAATTGTAATGTGGTAGTTCTTGGCATCTTCCGCCCTTACATTATGTTTTATTAAGAAAACTGGTCGCTGAACTGGTTGCACTTGTTGATAAGTTGGTTGTTGTTGCGTTGAGTTCACTGGAAAAGAGGGCGTGGTATATCAAAAAAATATATTGTCAATTTTCATATATTTAAACATATTTTTTAATTTTGTTGTAATCACTATTTATTTATGAAATAGTATCTTTACTTAACTCTTTTCTCACTAAAGTAAATATCGTTAATAAGTTAAATTTAAAAATAAAAATACTGAATAAATCTTAAAAGTATATCCAATTTTAATATAGCCTATAGATTCCGCATTGAATTTCAACTTACATGGCTGGCTCCACGCGCAGGCAATCAGCAGCGGATAGAAAGCCAGAAACTTGTGCAACGTCTCTGATTTCATAATTTATTTATATGTGGGGCTATGTGGAAATATAAACAAATACTGTTGTTGTCTGGCTTCCTATACTAGATGCAGCAGTTCTCTATTATCTCCCGATGGCGACTACGTCCTCATTCCAAGCGGTCTCAGCTCAAACTGTTCGATCGTCTTAGAAGCTCGGGAGCAATACGCTATTCCCGCCTCTTTACACTCGGGCACTATCCACCTGGTATTCGCTTACTTATCAACTTTGCTGAATGAACAAAATCCATTTGTAAACAAAGCTGAGCGCAGTGGCATCGATCCCAGATTGTGAATCGGAAACTGATAATGAATTTATTTAGTCTCTGACAACAAAGGAAGAGTCTCTGCATCGGCTTTTTATATGAGCATTGAGACGATTGGCACAATCTAGAAGATAGGCTTGAAATTTTTAAAATTAAAAACAAACCAAAACCGTTCGTCACGAAAAATATCTTTTTAATTAATTTATTTTATTTTTTTAGCCGATTTGAAAATACTCTTTCAAGGCACTATTCATATATTGCCTTAAGTTTATGCGTTTTATTATTATAATTGCGATTTTATGAGAATGTATTAATGTAGCCTTTTAAATATTTTTATTACTTACTTAATATTTTATACTTTTATATATTTTTACTTTATTTTAATTTTGCGTAAATTGTTGTTTAAAATTCATATTTGTTAAACCTTACATTTCTGGTAACATTTATTGAAAGTAAGCCGCTTTACTGTAAACGACTTTAATGTACACTGCTTGCTTTGCTGCACCCAAGAAAAATACTA
The DNA here is from genome assembly GCA_018152295.1 of Drosophila carrolli. NCBI lineage: Eukaryota > Metazoa > Arthropoda > Insecta > Diptera > Drosophilidae > Drosophila > Drosophila carrolli. The sequence continues at coordinate 8,215,621 of JAECXJ010000001.1, forward strand.
TGTTAAATAAAATACTATGAGAACCAGCTAACACATCCAAGTTTCGAACCACCTTGGAGAACCGTGACTGTATTCACAGACTTTCGACTGGTTACACCGAAATAAATTGAAGAGAATTTAAACGTGCAAAATAGCTAATCAAAAAATTTACTTTGTTGCTGAAATATTTGTATTAAAATCATAAAACACTACATAGTGATGGCAACATTTACTGAGAGTCGACCAATTTGTGTAATAAATGCTTAAGATCCCTTTATTATTTTAATTGAATCCTGTTTTATGCGAAATGAAACTTCAAGAAATTAATTTATAAAATATAAATATAGTTGTAAAAGAGGGCATGTGTTAGTCCGAAATAAGAATAGACTAAATACAATATTTTTGCATTTAAAATAATAAATAACCTGATATGTGGTTTCCACAATGCATAGGAACTGCTTGTAAATATATAGATTAATAAAAAAAACACTAATGTTTTCCAATAAACAAACTCTAAACTAATATTAATTTGTTGCTTTTATTTAGTATTTTCTTAGCTTACAGAGAAAAACATGAAACACATTTTTCAATTTAATTACAAAAAAACTAATCAAACAAGCTTAGCAATTAATCTAAGTGTCTTTAATAGTGAAATCTTAGCGCAACAATTATTATTTTCCGATTAACGCTTTCAATTTAAAGTATTGCTAACAATAACATACAATTATCGAATCTATTTGAAACTTGCTCATTTTCGCCTTGACTTAAACTTAATTATAAATAACAATTTGTGTCGTGTTGATTTTTATGTATTTTACAAATGTTGCTTTATAATGCTTAAGTTTAGTTTGTTTCTGTTAAATATGAATATTGCAAATTAATTATATATTGGTTGGTATTTCAGTGTTGCACATTTTCGTGTATAATTCTTTCCAATGTGCAGGGGACTGGGCGTGGTCTTAAGGGCACTTGGGGAGGTATATAGAAAATCAAATACTTCTGGGGAATTCAATTCGAATTAAATACTCTTGCCTTGCCCGTGGACGGAAACCGTTGCTTACAGAAATGTTGGCCTGGGCCAAATGAATAATATGCATCCTTCTTGGAAGACAAATGAAAATGAATTTTCAATTTGCAGTTGGGAGTTATCAATTAATTAATGACGGACACTTCAAAAAGTTTCACATCTTTTTCATTGTGTCTTTTTTTCGCTACTGTACACAGTCTTTGTATATTTTTTGTTTTTGTTTTTTTTTCGTTTGCTGCTTGTTGAAGAACTTAAATCTATGTGGTTGAAACCATCTTACACCTCGGTGCTGTGCGTCTGAATGCGGACTTTCTTCACACTTCCGTTGCGTCGCATTGGTGGCGAACTGCCGGATCCGGAATAGCCGGGATTTTGAATACCCAACGTTGGATCCGGCCGTGGTCTCGGCTTCTTCAGGCTCGACCGCAGTGGCGATCGCGTCACCGAGTCGAGGGTGGAGCCATTGGAGACGCTGGTCACCGTGGTGCTCATGGAGGCCACACTGCCCGCCGTTCCCGCTCCGTTCCGGATACCGCTGTACGGCTTTCCAGAGGCGTCCGTCACCGAGACGCCGTTGCGACTGCGCGGCTCCTTGAAACCCGGATTGTTGAACGTGGTGGCACTACCCGGAGAAGCGGCATCCAGCGCCATCGTGGGATCTCCGCCGGGACTGCGCGAATAGATCACATCGTACAGGGCGGCAACGAACAGAGCGATGGTCAAAACAATCGCCACGATCTGTAAAATTAAATTTTGAAAAATTAATATAAGTATTGACCAACTTAAAATACAGCAGGCAATCATAATTTACAGAATTTAAAGATTTTTAATTGTTTGTTAACAGCATTTGAATGGCTGTGAAACCATAACTCTTGTTTCTAACATATTTATAAAGAATAAACAGCTTAATTGCTTAACTATATAATTTAATCAATAATTTCATGTAAAACCACATTTATATATTTGCATTTAGTTAATGTATGCACAATTATGTGTAATCTATATAAAAAGCTTAAGCTTTAATTATTGTTAGTTTATTGCAAAGAAAGAAGGCCTACTGGAAGAAAGAATTTTTAATTATATACCATAAGAGAGTACATCTGTAATTTCGCCTGATTGCTGCTCACGCAACTGCATGAGTAATTAACCATTAATCACCTGTATATAAAAGGAAATGCCCCGCGATATCTTGAAGCCATAGCGCTCCTGCTCATCAATTTGCAGAGCAAACAAAATCGTCGCTATGATGGCCAGTACACCTGGAAAAATGGCAAATAAATTACGTTTCTTTATCGCTCCTCGCTGAACTCATTAGAACTCACCTCCTAGCAGCGCCAACATTAACTTCACTATCACTAGAGTTGTATAGGGCATTACCACCTTCTCCCTGGATGAGATCATCGCGTGTTGAATGACCGACAAAATGCAGAATATGCCCAGCACAGCTGAGCTGCCAATGGCCAAGAGTCCACTGACGAAAACTGCATCTGAAATGGAAAGAGCGGAAATAAATATTTACTTAAAAAATATAATAGTACTAAAGATCCAGGACAAGTTCAAAATATGGCAATGCTCCACAAAAAAACTGCTTTAATAAACAAATTACAAAAAAAATATTGATTACCCTTTAATAATTGCTTTACTACTTAAACTTACTTTAAACATGTTTTTTATTAGGGGCAATAATTTAATTCCATTTTATCGTAAGGATAATTTTGAAGTTTTCTAGTTGTTGTTCCATTGCACAATATTTAGGCACTTTAATTATTTGGGCTACTTTTTAATTTGGTTTGCTATAACACAATCGGAACAATATTAAAAATTTAATAGGCATTATATTCAATCCACAATAAATATTCATAATAAATATATATTACACAGTTTCTAAAAAAAATAAATGTCTTTACGCAGCAGAATAATTAAGTGCTTACTCTTAATTAAACAGTTTTAATAATTTAAAATACTTACTGCTTAACCTAAACTTGGATACATCGTTGCCGCATTTCTCGCGATTGTACGTCAATTGCTTGCAGACCTTAAACGGTCCGAAATAACCTCGATCGAAGTCATAGCCGCCTGTTAAGTGAAAATCAAATTAGATTGATCAAATCGAGGGTATTATGCAGTGGGCACTCACCCGATGGACTATCGTAGTACCCCCAGATGGGTATGCCAATGGCCACAGATGCCAAGGCGAAGCATACAAAGCCGAGACAGGTCACCCCAGCAGCATAAAGTGTCGACTTTGCCATGTTTTACTGTACAGCATAACGATAACAATGCAATTGAGATCCAAACGAGCTAAAAAAAAAGAAGAACATACATTAGCATTAGCATTCTCCCCAAGCACTTGTATTAATAATGAACACATCATTTGGCCAAATGATGTCAAATGGCTATTGACTTTGAGCTACATTTGCCAACCCAAACGGAAAAAAAAGTCATTGTCAAGCGCATTTGAAATGCGAACACGATAATAAAGAAGCTTAGCTCTTACCCGAAAATCTTCTTACATGCATTCGCAAATGTACTTACAGAGGACCCACCCACATGACATACTTGTATTTCGGAACCCACTTTGTCATCCTCGCATCGAGCCGTGTGTTCTCATCACGAACAATTAGATCCCATTCATACATAAAGAGCTACTTGCCGGTGACCTTGAGGTTGCATAAAAAAAAAGACCAAGAACAAAAATTGCTTACGCAGAGAAAAATCCGACTTTGTGTGGGTCGCTTACAGATACGTATCCAAAAGATACACAAAAGTTTTTCTCTGTTTGCGTTTTTTCTGTAAGCTGATTTCAGCCATAAACCGATTTCCTCTTACATGTAATTAAATGGGATTTTATAAAAAAATGTTCGAGTATATTGCTTCCCTTAACGACAAGCTCAATGCGAGGAATGCCAGTTATTTTTTGACAGCTCTCGGCTAATTGATGAGCTATTAAGGAGTGCGGTGCAAAAATAGCATTTAGTGGGTAATTGGCATAACGATATCAACAGGGCGTATACGTATTTTGAAAAGTAAACGTTAAGTATACTCGTAGGTTATGTGGTGTATTGTGAGAAATATCGGAGTAGATTGTTTGTTAATTAGCTGGTTAATTTTAATTTACGTAATTCTGATAAGCAAATTCTGAAAATAATTGTAATGCACTTGAAAATATATACACAGATGTATATTAAACAAATTCTAATGAAAATCATTTAAGTAAATCATAAAATGTTGCTGAGTTAAAACACTATGAACAAATATGATTTTCATAAAATTATTATTTATTAAAAAAAAATGTAAAACCAAATCTTTTGCTCAACAATGAGTCTTGGCAAAAACTTTAGAGGAAAATTACATAAAACACAATTCAAGCTCATCTTTTAGGCCATTTTTTCTAAAATCTAGGTTATTTTGTTTTTTGGATATTCTCTGAGTATAGGGATTGTTTTATTTAGTTTAATTTAACATTTACGCTATATGGCTTCTTCAATAATTTACTCTTCTGGCCATTTTTTGATCTAACCATTTTTTAGGGCATTACATTCATAATTTGTCTTATGGAATCGTTTCCCCGCATCACCTGTACCACCCCACGGTAAATGTCTACTACCTTCATGCTAATAAACCTAACAACCTTCTCAATAAGCCACTCAACTCCCCCCTTCCCCACTCGTAAAAGCACAAATAGTATCACATGCAAGTAAGTTGAGAGTCCTCAATGACAGCGAGAGATCGCAGCGAGCATTGAAATGCCAGAAACCAGAAACTGGAGACACAAACTCTGTCTCTGCCCGAGAAATCCAAATGAATCCGAGACGAGGTTGCCTCATCTTGGCATCTGAATATCTGAATTGGAGTGGAGACTCCGATTTTGACGATGTTTGCCAGACGCTGTTTGTTGCTCTTAGCGGTAAAAAGATGGTCGAGAGAATGCAAAGGCGAATCTGGGGGCGGGGAATATGTGCCGCCTGTCTTAAATTACCCCAATGAATGCCGCTGATGGTTCTGCTTCTTAACTTGAAAGTTGGCCAAGAGGAAGGCTCGACTTTGCCAGCTGAAGTGGAACGGAGATTTCGAAAAGCCTCACAGAAGAGTTATTCATAATCAAAAATATATTTTCATGAAGCCCAATGCATTTTCTCTTTATTGAAAGATCTCGAGATATTAGAGTTAATATACTAATTGTCTCAACTAATAAATAGAATTTTTTTATAAAGTGCTACAAAATATTTAAGCTGAATTAATGAAATATTTTTAAATTGATATAAGTAACCATAGACACAATCGAATAGTAAGCAAATTTTTCAGCTTCCTTCCAATGATTTTAACGTGTCTTTATTAATAAAAGAAGAAATGGCCATTATAAATAACTTTCTGAGATATTTAGAAATTTGCAATTGTTTTTCATTTATAAGTACACGCATCAAATAGTTTTTTGTGAGTTTTAGATATATACATAATTTTAAAGAGTTTTAGGTGTATTGCTGGTTTGAATTTTCTTCTAGCTTTATTAACGGGTTCTTTGTTATATCTATGCTCTATTCTTTATGCGCCTCCCAATTCATTCCGCAACTTTGTTGTGTGGCTAACAAATGGCAGACTAACCTCCGAGTCGAAGCTCAAGCCAAAGTCAGAGTAAGAGCCAAATCAACAGCCAAAGCCAGGCCAAAGCCAAGTCAAAGTCAACGGAGTGAACTTTTCTCAATTGTGTCACGATTTTCAACTTGCATAAATTTCCAATGAGATACTCCTCTTTCAATTTTTTCTTCCACTCCACCACAAACTAAACTCTCGTCGCGTGGCTTTTTTATTTTTTCCTTTAGACTCTTTTCTGGCCTACACATCGGTGATCGTGTGTAGGTGGTCGAAAAGACCAAGAGACGGCTTAAAGCGGGGATTGGGATTGGGTACTGGGTTACAGAGCTTTGGGCCATTTTGATTGCCCGGCTTAGAGCGTGATTCAGAGGTGATGTGCATATGTTTTTATGATTTACACGCCGTGCGTTGGTGTCAAGCGGGAAAATACAGTGGAAATTGTTTGAAACCATTATTTTACTATCTTTAAATATATCACTTAAAAAGTTTTAAAGAAATCGCACTTACATAAAAAAAATTATAATATTCAAAACTAAAATGGACTCCAAGTCTTATTTTTGGGATTTTAACGACTACAATTTGGTATGGATTGAACTCTAATTTCCTCTAAATTAGTATGGTTTGCAATAGAGAAGTTCTACTGTTGATGTCAGAAGTCTGGGGTGCCGCTTATTGAGTGGCCAACACGACTGGCCAAGCAAAAGCTACCAAAGTGTAATTGTCAGCGGGCCGTCCAAGCCAAGTCGCCTCACTAGGTATTGCCACATCGTGTGGCAGCCACTTCATGTGGGTTTCTCGGCTCTTTCGATCTTCCAACCTGAAGCCATAACCATAAATCAAACGGGAGAAGAGATATTTTGATCTGCGTTGGATCAGTTTTATTATCAAGTTTGCCCTACTAAAATATAGTTATTGCTTTAGAATTTTGGTTTAGAAAACTAAAACTCAAAATATTTACTCAAAAAAAAGTAGAACCCATTGAAATATCGCAAACATTATTTGCTTAAAATATAAAAACATATTTTTTTAAATTGGTTAACGTATTTTCCAAATCATTTTTGTTTTTAACATTCTGAAAGTTATTAATTATTGATTGCATGTTTCCATAAATAGAGCAAGTGCATTAATTCATTCTTTGAACTATTTTTTTGGTGTATGTGTGTATATATCTACCTCGAAAATCCTGAAAAACACTCATTGTCAATTGTCGTGCTTGTAGCCCATTAATAGCGACTTAGTCACCTCGATTCGACTTATCTCTGACAGCACTCCAAACTTAAAGTTCAACTCGTACTTCCATTAGCATTTGAAAGCCGTCCGCAGTAACAAAACCAAATCAATTAACTTGGGAAACGAAAGCCAGCCGAATAAAGCAATTTAACGCAGATCACAGTTAAAAAAAGAAAAAACAAAAAGAAAGAAGGGCCAACAACCTTCTGAGGACTGTCCAGACCAAACCAATTCACTCCAGACCCATTAGCCTCACTCACTTAATCAACAGAATGCGCAAATTTTTACCAACGAAGGGCCAACCTAGCGCAACCCAAATAAAAGGGAACTTAGACTAATGAAAAGTCGCTTTTCCGCGGAAATTGGGTCACCAGTGGGAGCGAGTCAGCCGGACCAGGAACCCAGACGGGAAATTTACATCAATTTGTCGGCCGGCTCGACTGGGATCGACTCGCACGCCTGCAAATCAAATGGAAAAACGTGTCGCCGACTCTCTAATAGTGCCCCTCCACCTTTCCACCCCTCGGCTCACATTTCCTCACCTCCATTCCCCACCTTTCTGCTATTGATTTTCACCCGAATCGTGGTTGGCATTATTGTTTGATTTTCATACCCTGGAATCCAAAGGTTACATATTTTGATCCTAGGAAGAATTGTACTTATATGTAAATTTAATTAATTTTTAAAAATTTACTTTTTGATATACAAATATTTGTATACATTTTATTCAACTGGAAACTTTCTTTAGCAAGGGATAACATTTTGTTCTCCAACTTTATAATATTTATTAAATATTTTTCTTTTAGACATTGTTATAGTTTAATTTTTTGGACTCTAGACATTTTTTAAAAAAATTAGAAATTTTACAATTAATGATATTAAAAGATCCAAACAGATAATCAAATAAGTAGTAATGCCATTTAAATATATATGTACATCTCTTATGGATATCTCGTAGTCTGTAGATCTAAAAAGACGTTATAAATCGTAGTTAGTTGGCAACGCGAGTTAAGAGTTTTCCGTGCTGTATTTTCTTTGCTTTGTTTATGTTTGGCCGCACTTGTTGCCATGGCAAAGTGCAAACAGGCCACAACAGCTGAGGAAAAGTTTGTGCTGTTTCTGCCGTTGCCGTTGCCTTGGAAAACTGTGCAAAATTGGGCACAGCAGAAATGCAATTTGCTCCTTCATTTTTTGGGGAAGTAAACACACACTTTGCAAGCCAGAGTCAAGTGAGGTTACAACTTGTCTTAATTGAGTGACAGAGCCAGCAACTAACGAAATTTGAATTTATTCTGTTGGATAAATTTGGATTGGATTGGTTCGGTGGAGTTATCTAAATGGTTAATGAAATGGAACATACAACATGTCACCTACATTCTTTGGTTGAACAAAAATAGCAAAGTACTTTTAATACACTTTTCACATTTCCTTAGACTTATCAGCTAAAGTTACATAAATGTTTTGTGCATATTAAAAAAAAAAGCATTGAACAAAAATTAAAATTATTAAGCCTTGGACCAACTCAATGGCTAAAAATTACAATTAATATTTACATTTAATAAATACAATTTAAATTGATTTTTTTATTAAAGTGATTGTATTATTTTTAAATTTTCCCACAAAACAAGTTACTTAAATATCCATCAAGAACAGTCAAGAGATATCCGTTAGGAAGCGAAATAGAAAGCAAAAAAATAGCTTCCGCTAGATCAGAAGATCTAAGAGCTATTTATGAAGCTCCACTTTCTGGAGAGCAGACAGATTCCTAGGCTCCCGAGCACAAAGAACTAACAAGCTAATCTTTCTTCAAATACAATTTATATCTTGGGGCTTAAGAAAAACACTCAGGTGGGTCGGATAGACTTGGAAATGGGTCAAAATTGTTTTGAGAAAAAGAAATATGTTAGTTCAAGCTGTGTTCATCATCATTGTAGGCATCTTTTCTGCTGGGTTTATAATTGCTGTTCTTGTTTGATATGTGGTTAACACATTTCACTTCAGGTTGCCAACGGAAGCTCCCATCTACTGTCTCTGTCTCGATCCCTATTTTCCCCTAGCATTTGTGGAAGATTTTCACGTTTCGTTGAATTGTGAAAAACTTTTACTTTGTTGCCGCTTCTTTAAACACTTCTTTTTTTTGGGTGAAAGTTTTCGCTTGAGAAAGGCCCTAGACACAATCTATGTGGTAGTTGCGATCTCATTCGCTCCCACTCAGCCATAAGTAGTTCAGTAAACTGCCACCGTTTTTCTTCTTTTTCTATACTTTACAGTTAGTATTTATCTATCGTTATGACAAGCGTGCAACATGGTGCAAGTGCGACAAGTTGTGCAAACAACAATCAAACTGCCAACGCCCTCAAAAACATGTTTAGCCATCCCTACACTGAAAAAATAATAATTACTAATACAAAATTGTGTTTATGCAAACTGATTTTGAATAGGGTTTTTTTTTTAAGTTCCTTAAAAATTGATCTAGGAATATCGGCTAATAAATCGGAAGTCACTTCTGCCAAAACAGTATACGGAATATAGGTCGTTTTTACCCCACATCGCCTTGATGTTATTTGTATTAACCACTCAAATCAAAATTTCTGCGGATAAACAATTTTTAGTTAACTAAAGTTCTATCAAAAAAAAAAAATCTGAGATAAAATTAACAATATAAATGGCGACAATTTTATTAAAATGTTGAAGAATTGTTTAAGGTTTTAAAAGCAAAAGAAACTATTTTCAGGTGTAGGCATCCCACAAAGTCCTACTGTTTCCCAACCCCTTTTCATATGTGTGTCAGACATTGTCATTAGGAAAAGGGGAGGAAAAGCGTCTCTCGTCCTGCTGCTAAAAACAGTTTGTTCTGTGACCAGCTGTTGGTGTCCCACTTTGTGCTTCTGTTCCATCTTTTCCACCATCTCACCCCCCATCACATTTAACTGCGCCCCACCCATGACATTGTTGTTATGTTGTTTCATAGCCAAAACCGTTATTTACATAACATGTGCTGCATTTTACATGAAACGGTTAACCATCTTCTTTGGCCCAGTCAAACAATTAAGCATAATTGCCATGAGGCAGGCAGCAAAAAAGATGTGTAGAATGGGGACGAAGGAACATAACTTTGAGAATTTTTAGTGTTACGTCTTGAGTATTAAGTCTTAGGTCTGGGTAAACTGGAATGTTTATAGTCTAAACAGCCTTGTTCCTACGTTTTACGCATTAACTCAACTTAGTTACAAGTGAAATTAGTCAGGTTTTCGAAATCTCGCTGTAAAACAAACAATTTAATGATTTTTATGCTTACCCACGTATGCCTACATGTTGTAGTGTTTAGTAAATATATTCATAGGAATTTAAACCCTTTTTCAGCAATTTTTCTAATTAATGATAAACAATCATACACAAATTAAATTTCTTTTAAATTTGAAATCGTTTAAAAACGAATTCTTTAGCTAATAATACGTATACGCAGCCATACAAAATTAGCAGGTTAAATAAGCTTTATTTGAACTAATCCTAGAGTATACTTGAATTAAGCGAATGTTATGAAGTGTAACCCAGTTTGATCTGCTTCAATTGCCACCCAAGGCGATACTAACACGTTCTGCATAATGATGATGGCCCATTGTCGGCTATTCATTTAATTTGCTTGTGCTAATTTCTCGCTGGATACGGCAAAAGTCACACGAAGAGTCAAAAGAAGCGGACGGATTGAGGGATAGAGGAATAGATCGGGTCGGGGATATGACTCGGTCGATTCAATAAAGTCATTAGCTAAAGTAGCCAAACCATAGGGGACGTTCGCCGGTCCAAGATGAGAGCAGAATGGAGCGGGTTGCGGCTCACTGACTTGGCAAATGGAAAGTGCAACGAGGCAGCGGCTGATGCTGCAGCTGCACTGGAAACAATATATTGATGTAAGTGAATTATGGTTTTAATTATTCATTTCAGAATGTTTGGTCAAATATGGAATCTTATCTGTGAGCTCATGGCATGGATATTTTTAAAAACAAACACAATGATTTCCTGATTGATATGTGTTAAATCTTTTAAGTGAACCTAATTAACATATTTGCTGGATTTGATAAAATAAGATACATTTATAATATAAATAAATCTTAGCTGAAAATTGAAATTAGTGAAACAGTCTAATAGTAATACAATAATAATAAATAATAATGAAATTTTTGTTTTCTCAACTTTATAAAAAAAATTATTAAACATAAAATAATTTTTTTTCAGTTTTAAAATAATGTTGATGCTTAAAATAGCCTTTTGGTATTATACCAAAATGTGCGAAATGTGTGATAATTTTTTTAGTGTTGCCGCTATTGCTGATGTTGCTTCTGCTCATGTTGCTGATGTTGCAAGAACGACTTATGTGCATGTGTGTGCGCGTTGTTAATGGCTGCTGCTGTCAGTTAATAATTCTGCGTGCCGCTCTCCACGCCCCAAGGCGTTGCCAACTAACTAACTAGCTAACCAACTCCCAAAGATGGTCCGTTATCTGGCTGAAAGGCGATTTATAGCCCAGAAAAGACGGAAGCGCGGGGATTTAAATGGCTTCAGAAAAAAACAAGGAGGTCCCTAGGAGATAACTGGCATTTATCTAGTTAAACTTGGTTATAAACAAAGTTATTGGCTAAATTATGAAAGCTAGAGTTAAATGTTTATATATCCTGTCAAAAACAAATACAGCATAATTAATCTTTATAAGCAAAAATGTGCAAGTAAGTATAAAACAACATAATAAAAAACCTATCCATACATATGTATTAAAAAATCAAACTGCGAAAGTAACTGCAGCAAGTTTTTGCGCTTTCTTCACAAAAATTTTAAAGAATTAAGTGATTTTTAACTGTGAACACGCGATTAAGAGATTTATTACTTTCAATTAAGAAATTATTACCCAAAGAGATTAATAAATTATCTAAATGTATAGAAATGTTTAGAGCTAGTTGAATTAAATGCCATTATATTAGTGTTGAAATATTTATAGTAAGAAATTTAAGAAGATCGGTTCTAGTTTTGTAAGTCGTTTCGGTTGAAAACCAACGAACCCGATCTTAGCTTTATTCATTCGCTTTAATTTACTTCAAAACTGTATTAGATCTTTTCCAGCTTTATCAGATTTATTCGACACTTGCAACTTCACACCAATAAATAAATAAACAGAACAGAACATAAATGCCTGGTACGAGCAGGTCCCAGAGGCTCCACAAACTGCTCAGATGGATGGAATGGCCAACTGGCACTCAAGTGTGTCTGGATTTGGCTTTTGGTTTGGGTTTTCAGGGGGAAACTGCTCACCGATGCAGTCGATAAATCACGTGCGCTGCTCATCTCAAAACGGCGATTCTGATTGTGTCAGCCGTGGCAACGGCAAAATTAAAATGCGGTTGCCATGACTCGGACTTTTTGGTTGGCTAATTAAATAGGCGAATGTTTTGCTTGGGGCCTTTCTTCTAGGCACCTAATTAACCATTAAAATCACGTCAAAGATTGCAAGTACTTCCGTAAGACCAAGTGCCATAAAGCAGGGGTCAACAAACTTATTGGATGAGTAAAAAGAAGGCTTTCTAAAAAAATTTCAAAAGGTTTTTTTTCAAAAGAAACTTGAATTCAAATAAAACAAGAGAGAACGCTATAGTCGGGTGCCTCGACTATCAGATACCCGTTACTCAGGTAAAGGGAGTGCGAGGGAGATGCAGATAGAAACTTTGATCACGCATAACTTTTTTAACGAATGGTCCGATTTGAAAAATTTTTTCTACATTTCGATAGGTATTGATAAACACAATAAAACTGCATTTTTACTTTTCCGAAATATTTAAATTTTTAAAATCGTATATAAGCGATTGTGGGCGTTAAAGGGGGCGTGGCACCTTTTTGAAACAAACTTGCGCTGCGTAGGAACTCCTAGAATCTGCATGCAAAATGCCAATCTTCTAGCTTTTATAGTTTCCGAGATCTCAGCGTTCATACGGACAGACAGACGGACAGACAGACGGACAGACGGACAGACAGACGGACAGACGGACATGGCTAGATCGACTTGGCTAGTGATCCTGAACAAGAATATATATACTTTATAGGGTCGGAAACGCTTCCTTCTACCTGTTACATACTTTTGCACGAATACAATATACCCTTTTACTCTACGAGTAACGGGTATAAAAATTAATATTTTTCAAATGTATTTTAAAGGCTAAAGGTTGACAGACGCATAACTGAAAGTGGCAGAGTCTTAAAAATAATTTCAATGTAAACTATTCATGAATTTCCCCAAGCAACCCACTCAACAATTGTCTAGCAGACAAGTTTCTCTCATATCTGTCATATGCAGATAAATATATACCTCCGTGAACTCCCACATCAAAATGGAATTACCATTATGTTAATCAGTCGCAGATATTGTTGGAGTTTTCAAGTTTTCATTGTCTGTAATAAAAGGGAAGCCAAAGGTTAGCAAAAAGAAAAGCCTCTAATAGGCTGCCGCAAATACTTCAGACGTAATTTGAGAATTTCTAGCTCGATTAAAAAGGCATTGAATAAGCCATGTTAAAAATGTATCTTTCAGTTGAGTCATGCGAATATTGTTGATCGTCTTTTGGCCGCTGCCCTTTTTAATGTAATTTAATTTGTGCCTCATTCCAGTTGTCAGTTATTGAACCGGTTGCTGTTGTCTTTTCCCCAACGCTTTGCCCACTCCATTCATTCATTTATTTATGATTGTATTACCCAGTACTTAGAGATCAAGGGTGTATTGTATCAATAATAAGTTATTCAAAATACGTAGCTGATAAAAAATTATCATATCTATACAAAATATAAAAATACAGACAGTGAAAAACAAACACTTAACAAATCAACAGAACATAGGTATCTTGTAGTCGCAATATCAACTTATATTCTTAAGCGCCGTTCCTTATACTTTTTTTTGCGTATTTCAATTTTATTTATGCACAAGCAGAGCTTCTTCTTTTAACTTTTGTTGTTGAGGTCCACGCGGCGTATACATAATGTCATAATTTAATTATGTAGCATAACAAGTTACATCTCTTTCGGCTCTTGCGCATAAAAGTGCGTAAAAATTAAAATGAATGAGAATTGAAAAATATTCCGAAAAAAAGAAGACAGAAGAAGGCGTTGTTCAGGTTAACAACCTTGACCGCGAATTTTTATGAGACAGAAGAGTGGGGAACATTCTTTTATTTGACTTTTCTTGGTGTGGAATTCAAGCTGAGTCGGCAAATATTTTGTTTTCTCAGTAAAGAAAACGATAAAAACATTTTGGGTAGCTTATTATTCCTATGAAAAGCTTTAAAATTATGCATATCAGGATGATTAAAAATGACCCCAAAATCTTGTTTTAAAAATACTTACTTCAAACTAATTTTATAAGTCCATTTCAATTAGGCAAACTTTTATTTTTCTTCTGCTACAATCCATGACTCAAGGACTATCTGAAAGGTGCAACAAATGCAAATAAAAGATTAGAATAAAGTTGTTCGCAATATTTAAACTCAATATATCAGAAAATTTTCTCAGAAATATTGACTTTTATGTGGGACAGTATTAGCAATGGGTATTTACCTGGCTAAAAGGCGACGTGTATTTTAAAAATTATACGAACAAAAGCTACCAACGCTTGCCCTATTTAACAGTCTATTAATATATATTTGTACCTGGAATAAGATTAAGATTACATTATCCCCACAAAAATAAACAACATTAATTATTAGCTATTATCATCTGAAACTTCATTATTTTCCACTAAGAATATATTTTTGCCTGCAATCGAAGGTCGTTAATCACTTCCCATAATTAAAAGATAAACTCATAACGCAACTTAACTAACAACCATTGCAACAATTACTGAAGCTCTTATCAAAAAGAGGGAAAAAGGGGAAAGCAATCGTGCCTTGAATCGCCGAGTTAAAATTGCATGACAATTACCCCAGAGACCCGGAGAGTCGAGCAAAGAAAATTTCAACAAAATTTGTATGCCAGTTGCGCAGCAATGACAATGGTTATAGCAAGCGTTCACCTCACCGCCCCTGCCATAAAATTGCGTGAATCACGTTAGTCAGCGGCGTGACAATGGGTGAAAAGCAATCAAAAGTACTTAAAAACCTAACTGAAAGTTAACAAGCATCCAAACGATTCGAAACAGCTTCGTTGATGGCTTTCTAATTTCCTCATGTTTCTTCTGCTTTTGGGTTGGATAAAAAAAAGCACACACACTTTAATTAGAGACTTGCAGTGCATATGTATTATAATTGACCCCCAAACAAAAGTTGAAAACCAGGCGAGCAAATTGTTGTCTCTTTTTGTGGTTTCTTTGTGTGAGTTTTATGTTATGCAAGTTGGAGCATTTAGTCATGACCTCTTCAAGTATTTTTGTTGATTGAGCAACTGGAAGCCACCCAAAAAGAGAATTCAGAATATTTTGTTCAATTTCAGTTAGAGAATTTCGTTATCGGAGTACCATAAATTAAACGAAAATTGATTGGCTAATAAATGAACAAAGAGATTTATGGACATTTTCAAATTTAATAAAAATCTGATAAATCTATTCATTTAACAAACTCAATTGTGTTCTTAGAGCTGAGGTTATGTATTTTATTGTTGCTATGCAGTTTGAATCAATTAACTTAAATATTTGAAATTAAAGAACAATTGTTTCTCTTCTGACAGCATTGCATGTTTAAAAGTTATAAAGGAAGCATTCAGGTTTATTCCGCTCCTCCCAAATCACATAGAAAGTTTACATGCGGGTAAAAAGAATGATAATATTAATAAAAGAGGAGAACGGGAACTTTTATTTAGAAAGAGGGATTTTAATTGTTGTAGGTCGTCATAAAAATCATTAAAAACAAGTTACATTTTAACGATGTAAATAAACACATCATTTAGGTTTTATTAACATTTCATGATTGTATCGAAAAATGAATTGAAATTTACTTTGACCGAATTTAATTTTATTTAATTACCTCTTCCCCACATATATGTCAGTATTTTGGGAATACTTCTTTGACTTTTTGACATTTGCAATAAAACAAAACTTGTAAGTGGTTTGAAATGACACTAGCTCCACCAGATTTCCATCCATTTTCCTCTTCATATTAAGAGCTGTTTTTCTATCTAAACTTTTTTGAAATGTGTCCAAACAAAACCCAATAGTTTGGCAGTCCATTAAGTTGAGTTAACAATAATTTCGACCAAGTTGAGTGCTGCACTTTCGTTGAAAGCCCCACCCCGTTTAATTGGAACCAAAAGCTTCCGTCTAGGGGCAGCTCGCTTTTTCATCTAATTTCCTGTTCGACAATGGCAAAAGCAGTTTCAATTTCGAATCAATGCAGCGGGAACTCCCCCTCTTAAACACTAAAAAAACATAATGTAGAACAATAAATGCATACACGTAATCAAAGTTGAAGCAAAGCTTGTACAAAAGAATCGCTGAACCGCATCCTCCCTCTCAAAACGAGAAGGCGAGCAGTGCACTTAAATAGCTGCATAAATTTCAATTAAAATGCAGCAAAATAAGAAAAATAACAAGAAGATATAAAACCGCTTTGGGCTTACTCCTAGGGAATGGACCCTATAAAAGATGAAGCAAACCATTCCAAACTCAATTAAAAGGGCACTTAATTACGCAGTCAAAGTGTGCAAATGTGAGAGCCAGAGATATAGAAGGTTGAGCCATAGAACACTTGTAAGAGAGAATGCCATAAGTATTTGCATAAGACAAGCTAAAGTTTGGATTGACCATGAAGCTGACTGCGCTGCCATTGCAATTGTACAGTGGAACTACGGTAAAAAAGTATAAAAATGCATTTACTTCCAAAGAATTCTTGAAAAACACTTTAAAAGCAGTTTAATGACAAATTAATATAACTAAACTATTTGCATATATCATATTTTCAAATAGCAATTATTTGGTATAGCTCAAAGAAAACAAAAAGATGATATTTAATTTTATTGAAAACAAATAATAAAATGTTTTTATATTAAATATATGTAGAGATATAAAAACTAAGTTTGTTATTTCTTACCATATTTAATAGGAGCCAAGCAATATAAAAAACCTAAAATGGGAATAATTATTTGACAATTTGTTATTTCCCATATTATAATATGATGTTTATGTGGAAGAAGGTATGTATAAATTAAGATCTGTAACCAGATCCAGATCCACTGTTTTATCGACAAGGCCTGTTGCATGCGACCCATGTGTTAGCCCTATCTCGGTTCAAGCGTGTTGCCCTCTCGCTCTTGGCAATCCACAAAATGCTGACCACGCAAGTGTAACGTCGCCAGTTGTTGTAGCGGCTGTTGTTGCGTCTGCGCTGTTGCAGTCTTTTTTCCAATGTTATTTGGCCACTCAACCAAAGCTCCCCACTTCCATTTGCCACTCCCCCTCGCCCCTTTTTACCGCTCAACGCAATGCCGTCGACCTGCCCACATTATGTAAAATTGAAAAATCCGATGGGCGTGGTCACCAAACAACACACGAAAATTCTTTTACACGCATGCAATCTGCAAAATGTTTACTTTTTTGTTTGGTAACAAAATGTGTAGAAGACAAGAAGAGCATAACGACCTATGTATGTTTTGACCCGGTTATTTAAGTGTATTTAAAATTGTTTGAAAGATATGTAATTTAACTTAAATTTAAAGTTTTTTAATGCTTTACTTTTGTATACATATTTTAATGCATTTTAAATATAAACAATATTTTTTTCTGTGTATCAACAAAAACAATAAGAAGAAGAACAATAACAACGACCAGTTTTTATGGCCTAACGGTGCTTAACGTCACCTACTTTTCATTTTGGATTTTGGTTTCTGTTTTTTTGGTAGATAAAATAACTTTTCTTATAAGTATGTGTGCGTATTTGCTCCTCTAACTGTTATAACCGGTTTTCATGTTGTTTTTCTTAACGTTTTTGGGCATTGAAAACGAAATTTATTTTGAAATTGAGTTAAGAAAGGAAATTGAGAAGAGGAAAGGTAGACCCGTGGAGTTTTGACCGAGTTTTCATTTCTTTAGCACTTGAGAAAAAGTTGTTCTAATTTTTTTTCTTTATAAAGTTTTTTATTAAAAATTGAAGTTATTCTTTAAGTGGACAAAAACATTAATCTATTAAGTAATTAATTGATTATACAGCAATGCCAAAAATCCTTTTATTGAGTTTAAATTCACGACTGTATTATACCGATAGGTCAATATAGGATTTTATTTGAATTAAACATTCCTTATAAAATGATAGGGATACCTACAAAGTATTCTCCTTATACTTCAAAAAATTCGAAAGCATTGGTCAAAAGTTGCAATTTTTCTTTGACTTTAACATTACCTTTAACCCGTTTTTATTCAAGCAGCATTTGCATATTTTAACCATAAGCTGTATACTCGTACCACTCCCCGAAACTTGAATAGTAACTTGAGAGATAAGACATGCAAACGTGACCATCACGAATGGAGAAAAAAAAGATGAAGGGAAAAAGAACACAAATATTGGAAACCAAAACATTAAAAAGTCGTCGTCGGTTAAAAACGCGTGCCAGGGTTAACTCAAGTCATGTCTTGTAATAAGCCTGATACCAAACATTGTGGAATATGTAAAAGACTTTATCATCATGTATGAGGTAAAAGGTTCTTTCACTCCATGCATTTTTTCTATTATAGATTCCTTTGTATTTTCATGACTTTATGGAAATCTGTCGACATAAATCTAAGATTTTTTTTTGAAATTTTGTTGACCAACGCATGTATAGTGAAAAAAACTTAGTTAAACTTTACCAAGATAAGACTTATTCTTAATTTAAAAAAGATACAACTTACTTAACTCTTAATTCTAGATTCATCTTGTAATTACTTAATAGTTATTAGTTTTAAGTGAGCAAGCCGTTCAAATATTCAGTAGGCACTTGCAATTTTCGTTTGCTTATTCATTTATCCCTTATTGGGGTCGCTGTACATAAAACGGAGCTCCGAAAATAGATTCAAAGGCAAAAACTTGGCGTGCCTAAGGAACTTTTTATTATCCCAGTTTTATGAGCCCGTAAAACGCTTCATCGGCTGGCTGGCAACTGTTCCCTTGACTAAGAATAAAACGTTCATTGAGCAGGCCAACACTTTCGCTTACTTGGGCTTCGGCTAATTTTACGTAAGCATACTCCACCTCAAATGTCCTAATTTCCTTGCCCTAACTTGACTTTTCCTCCCTTTAATAGGACAACTCGGTCAGGATTAGGTCACATGGGCTGCACCCACTTTCCGTTGGCCAAAAAGGTTAAGTTGGTAATTAAATTTGAGGTCAGTTCTTTAGACAGCTATCTAAATGTGGCAGGTTCCTGCCTTTGTTGTCGAGTTTGCTAAAAGTTTTTATCTGCGTGAACAAAATGTAATGAATTCCCTTGCGTGTCAGATTGTCATCATTTGCCTGAGATCATCAAAAGGGAGTCGTAAATATAGTTTGTCAATCTTTCGCTTGGCTGAGTGCTTTGATGGAAGGTTAAGATGGTTAAAAAAATCATGACAGTAACCAGGAAAAAACTTCTAATGAAGGGATTTTCTTAAGTGCTTCCCGGACCAATTTTCTTTGTTGCCTTTGGACCTTAAAATGTGATTTGGTTTTGACGTTCCCCTGATACTTGATTACCGGTTTTTGGGGTTGATTTTTAGCTTTATGATGTCAGCACTTGGAGTTGTTGACTTTATTTGTTTAACCATTGATAATTTTTAGGCCAATTGAAAACGTGTTCGGGAATTTTAAAAAAAAAAATAAGTTAGAACAAAGTTTATATGCCTTTTTTATTAATCATATTTATGCGATTTAAAGGTTTAAAAAATCAAAACATATGTTAAAAGGTTAAAATTTGTATCACATTTTTGCGAACTTTAATTTCCAATTTCATGCCTCACCATTCGCCTGCCTCAAAATGTTAATTAAGTGCAAAAGTGCACTGCGACATTTTAAGACAATTAATTTGTTTTCCAACTTACAACGAGAGGAAGAAGAAGAGGTGTAGTTTTTAATTGCTTCTCAACATTTGCTAATTAGGTTTTACAGTTGGGGAAACTCTTATCAGAATTTGCGAATATTCCCAAAGCACGGTAAAAAAGTTTGCATATTTAAGTTGAAGTCAAAGCCCCTCCCCCGGATTTCCCCTATCGCCAACACCTGCTGAGCTGCCGTGACTGAAAGTCATTTGAAATGTTTCACTTGCTGATGTTGTTGCTGCTACTGGCATAATTATTTTTATACATTTTTTTGTTTAGGTTCCAAGAGAGTTGAGTTGAAGCAAGGTAAATAAATTTTCAAACAGATTTTACACTTGCAGAGTCGTTCAAGGCAAGACTTTCGACTTTTGCGTTGTGTAGTGCAGTGCCCTGAAGTTGTAAATCTTTTTTGGAATTTGAAATGAGCTGTGATAAGCCAAACGGGGTTATGTTGGTGGGAAAATTGTTAGCTGTTGGCAAAGAAAATTGCAGGTTTTGAAGGAGTCTCAATGAGACTTGGATTTTACTTATCGTTTGAATGAGTTCAGCAATAGTTACAAATTTAACTCGACTTTTAACTAACTTTATATGTAGTCATTTTTTACTGAATTAATGTAGTTATTATTATTTTGGTGAAATAGTCGTGACTTTATGATATTAATTTGTAGTACCAGTTAAAGAAACAAACACTACCCATAATAAAATACGCATACTTTTTCATTTTTCCATTTTTCTTGTATCTTGTGTATTCGACTCCCTCTGAATCACGTTCCCAGATATCAAATCTCATTCCTTATTAAAAAGATTAATATCTAAGCAAACAATTCTGTGAAGAATGTGGAAGTAAACAGATCGAATTATTGGATAAGCAGGATAAGATCGTTTACCTTATCGCTACACTGAGCGAAATATATTTAAGTCTACCAAAAATACTAAATATGCATTGTACTTATTTAATTATTTATTAAATATGCAAAATGATTTATATTAATAATAGTTATAGTTATGCTCCGATTGCGACACTGCATTGAGACGATATTTACAGTCTAGCCAGCGCGAATTCCCATTCCAATCAGAGGTAAACAAAAATCAAAAGCGACAATATCAAAAAAATGCCAACAAACCTGTACGAGTTGTTCGCTGCTGCTGCGCTGCCGCTGCCTCTGCTGACGTCGGCGTCGACGCCAAGAACTTCGACTTGAAAGCTCTTAGACGGAGTTGTTATTGTTGCTGCTGCTGCCTTTTTGCATGTGCAAAATGTGAGAGCAAGTGAGAGGGAGATATGGAGCCCACTAATACACGCGCGATTTGACAGGTAAGCGAAACACGTCGCAAAGAGAAGAAGAAGAAGCAGTAATGAATGATCGTCGCTTCAACTTTTCGTTTGCGTTGGTATGCGTGTGTGCATTTCTGGGAGTTAACTTATAACACTTTTTAGCCTTGGAATTTCTAAATTAATAATGCACACATTTCTCTTTTGAATATTCCAAACTATTCACACACACACTTTCAAAGCGCGCCGGCTGCGCAGGCGACTTCTGTTTTAAATTAACCCACGTACAACTTAACCCACGGAAATGTGGATTTCGTATCACGGACTTTAATGCGACCAGCGCGGCGATATATCGGCGACTGAGTGAGCAGTTACTTTTCGTACCTTCCGTCAAGTTTACCTGGCCGGAAAAGCTTTTAAGCCAGAGCTCAGGGCAGCGCAAGTGTGAGAAACGCACTAGTGCGTTGGATATCTGGTTATTTTCAAGCCAACTCTGTCGGATTCAGAATCACTTATTAACATTAATTTAGACACCAAGCTAAACTTACTTTATTTAGCTATTAGAGGCATTTAATACAATTTTAAGCAACAACAATGATCAAATATTGATTTGTATATAAATGATTGTTTATTGCCTAATGGTTTAAACAATTGTTGGTACATTAAAAACTAAAGATTTGGAAAACAATTAGCAGTACAATACTTATACTATTTTTTATTATCTATACTTAATAGTATTTTACTTGTGTAATTTTATGTCTCTTTGGTCTGTAGCTACATTTACTCTTAATAGATTCTTTGCCCACCACTAATGAAACTTCATGGAACTAGTTCATCGCTAACAGAGTTGCACAACAGTTCAGCAACTGAAAAGTAAAAATTAATATTTGTTAATTAAACTGCTTAAATAATGCTGCGAGCCGGCTGCCAACTGCTTACGCAGTCTGCCTTGCCCGCCGGAAAGACGGGCGGAAACAGTTTCGCCCTGGAGTTCGTCCGCTGGCGCCGAAAACCGCGTTGGCTGCCGGTGGCCAAGAGCAAGATGTTCCGCGTGCCCGAGCGCACGAAGCAAACGGAGGAGGAGCGCACGGAGCTGATGAGGCTCCACAACCAGTACAAGTAAGTGGATGAACTGCTGATCTTGTCTCTAGGTTCCCTTATTAATGAAACAACAAGTTTTTTATCTGGAGAAGTTACACTGCAATCCCTGCCAGAGTTTCTTTAAGGGGTTAGCAGAGATCCCATCTCCATCTCACCAACAGATCCCATAACCAAAATTTCATACACTATCTATCCAAATTTTTTGAAATATTATATTTGCATTCCAGAACCCAGCTCCGCTCAGTGCGTCAGTTTCTAAGGGAAGAGGTCGTCCGTCATGAGGAGACGTCCACCGCTGACCACATCGTGCTTACACCTGAACAGGAGGAGGCCGAGTTTCAAAAGTGCATGGACGCCAACGCTGCCTGGAATGCGACCATTGCCAAGGAACGGGATCAGCGTTTGGCCAAGGAGCGCGAGGAGAAGGTGGCCTATGTTCAGGAGCGATTGGACGCAAGACAGGTGCGCGAAGAAGAGCGCAGGGAGCAAGCCAATCAGCGGGTTCTGCTCGAGATCGAGCGCTCTAAGTCGTACATCACCAAGGAAAACTTGGACGCAGCCATCGAGACGGCCTTGGCCAATCCCGTGGACCACAACTTCGCCATCGACCTGGCCGGAAATCTTTACCAGGGACGCAGCACCTCTCAGCTCCCAGATGCCAGTCCCGAAACGAACCAGCAGGTCCTGAGTAATTAATCGATTGTCATAGTTTGTTGTTACATTAAAAATGCTTTTTTAGCTAAAATGTTTTTAAGGGATAGTAGTTAAAAAAAAACTAAGATAATTTCAAAATTGGGTTATCTAAATAGTGAAGTTTACAGTTTTGCTAGGTTTCTGAGAGCCAGAACTATCTATTTATACATTGATATCATTATCTAAGTATTAAGTTCTACTATAGTACAGAAAGTCCAAAAGCTGAGTAGCTTAAATAATATCATTTAACATTGATTTCTTCATTTGTTTCCAATATATATATGCTAACTATCTTAAATATTTAGATCAATTAGCACGTAATTTTGTAACTGTCATTGGTGCACAAGAATTTTAAAATCCCATTATACCCTTAGAAAACCATCCTCTCGTATTACAAATTTCTATATTTTACGTTTATATACGGCATTTAGAGTAGGAATAACTTAGACTTAGGCGCAGCCTATTTACAATATTACATATCTACCTAGTGGGAAGTAAATGCAGGTTGTGCTACGTGTTCGGTGCCTGGTTCGTTCGTTTGGCTGCCGCCTCCTGTTGCTCAAAGAGGTGCACCCAATCCGGAGTGGCCTTGAGTTTTGCCTGTATCGGTCCCAAATTTATCATGTTTCCGCTGCGTTGCTCACGGTTTGCTGTAACAGACATTAGTTCCTGCAGGAAACCTGGATCAAGGCCCATATCCAAATCAAAGCGGGTGTCTCCTAACTGCAGTTTGACGCGACCCGATTTGTACCGCAGGATCTTTCCGATTTGTCCCTCTTCCAGCTGTCGTAGTACACTTCCCTTGGATCCGCTGGATTTGGCCGCAGGACTTGAGGGTTCCGATTCACTGGTCGCTAGGGAATCAGGCTTGGAAGGTTCTGGATCCTCCGAGTCATCGCTCACACATGGCAGCACATCAGGCAGTTGCATTAGAAATATCTGCGATTGGCTGGAGTCCAGAAAATTGCCAATGCTGCGCGGATAGCGACCGTATTGAAGTGGTAGTTCCTCCAAAGTTGCAGCTTGGACGGCCACATGCAGCTGCTGCAGATGCTGAGCCACTGCCAAGGTGTCTAAGAGCAAAAATAGTGGTTAGAATAGAACAAATCGAAGTCCAGATAAAATTACCCTTCTGTGTTGAGGTTGAACTAGTATCCTCCGCCTTCACAATCGGTGTCTTCTGGGTTGCCCAAAGTCCTGGAGTTAAAAAAGTAATAATTAATGTTCATCAGGGGCAAATTATAGAAATTAAAATTCAGGATGGGCTTCAGGATTCAACACCTACCTTCCTTCAGAAGGATAGGCTTAAGGGCCATCTCAGTCTTATTAGCCTCCTCTTCGCTGAGCTCGGCATCGCTGGCCTCCGACTCGCCCAGAAGCTCCTTGATCCTCTCGCCCTGGCCTTTCTCGTCCTTGCGATCTATCCGTTTCCTTGCCACGGCTACCTCCTCGCCGGCCCTGGCATATGCCGTTCCATTGCCAGTGGACCTCCGCATATGGACATCGCCAGCTCCCTCGGAGAAGAGTCCTTGCGTTTGGATGAGGGTGGAATTGCCCCCACCAGCGGAACTTCCACCGCGACCACGTGTTGCTCCCGTCCCATTGCCACGCCCACCCCTGCGGCCGCCCCTGGGTTGGGTGGTGTCCTTGGAGGTCTTGACATTGCTGGAATTTGAATGAGATGATGAAATCAACTATTTATTGGGATATCCAACTACTCACGCATTTTTGTTTCGGACTGCATTCAAATTGGGAGCGAAGACCTTTTTGCTGGCTGCTCCAGCGCCACGCCCACCAAGTGTCAGGTCGCGGGCGGGGGTCAACCTGGTCATCCCATTGAGTGTCTCCAGAGGGCGTGTCCCGCCTCCAGTCGAACCATTATTATTCGTGGAGGACCCACTGGCTCCACTGATGGATGAAAGTGTTGCTGCTGTGGTGGCCGTCATCCGCTTCGCTGGCATGGCGTCCCATTCGCGCCGCCCGTCCTCCGGAAAAGTCGTAACAAGAAGCTATGCCCTATTTCCCTTAAAAATCCGCTTGTTTTCCGTTGAAATTTGCGTCGAATCCGTTGGTTTTCCTTTGAGGTTAATGGGAGTCCAGTGTTGAGAAGTGCGCGATCAAGTGCCCACATGCCGATACACCGATTTGCCGATAGGAGTCTTCGAAAAATCATTGCTAGTTTATGCGATAGGTAAATTCGCAAATCATCGTTAATCCAACTTTATGCGATAGGTGATTTCGAAAATGAAAATTTTCGAAACTGTGGTGAATGGAAATTATAGGTATTATTAAATATAATGGGATGAAATTATGTACAATTAAATATAGAAAACGCGTTGGTGGAATGTTGGACCAGAATATTTTCCAGAAATTTATGGAGAAGTCTTGAGTGCGCTAATTTTTAAGGGGTTCACTTCAATTTTCTGAAAGCGGGAATTATGATTTAACAAAATCATTAATAATACACCCATATAGAGTTTTCAAATTGTATACAGTATACCATCGCTATTATCAATAGTGCCATCGCTGATTTGACGCCGGGCAGTATTTATAAACAAACCGGCGGGTCATATTTATTATAGGGAAGTAATTTAACATAAATATAAAAATTATTCCGACGGAATGTCCTCCAAGCGATTTGGCCCCATGAAGGACTTCGCGCGGGCCAAGAAACCGCGCCTGGACGTCAGCGTAACCCGCGGATCGACTCGCCCCAGTCCGCCGAGGAATAATTTCGAGGGGATTTTCTGGGACGATGATGACGACGATGTGATCCTAATGGCCACCCAGCTGGCGGAAGCTGAATTGGAGGCGGAGGAGCGCAAGAAGAAGACGGAGCCGGAGGTGAACATCGCCCACAGCGATTTGACCTTTAGTGAATTTGCACCCATGAGCCATGCCTCCACCAGCACCCAACAAATGTTTCCCCCACCACTGCCGCCCCCATCCAAGAAGTCCACATCTATAGACATGGATGCCATCTTTGGGGACGATGACGACTTTGATTTCCTGGCCGTAACCCTCATTGATACCGAGCCACAAAAACCGCCAGAGTGCAAACCCAGTACGAGTAGATCCACTAGCACCACCATCAGTGTTCAGCAAAAAACCATGACGTCGACGACCATAAATGCCACACAATCCCGCCAGCAGGAGCACCAGATCAAGTTCCTAATGGACCGGATCGAGGCCCTTAAGCGGGACAAGTCGCAGCTGGAGAAGAATCTGGGCGACAGCAACGAGCGAAACGAGATTAAATCGGGAGAGGTAGGGCGACGGACAAAGGGTTACAGAAATCTCCAAACTGATATAACCAATTATGTTTATTTCCGTAGGTGTCCCTGCTCCGGGACGAGCTAAAGCACGTTCGCCAACAGCTGCAGGCCAGCAAGATGGAGAAGCTTGCTTTGGCCGATGAAACAAATCGGGATTGCAACAAGAAAGTGGCCGAGGCGGCAAAACAAATAGCGGCCAAGGATATCGAGTTGAAGATGAAGAACGCGGAGTACTCCAAGTTGAAGACGCAACAAAGGGCCCATGAAAAAAGTATGAATTCAAGCATGAGCATTGTTCAGGCTGCTCCAGATCACTTCGCAAAGCGGGCTTCACTCCGACTTAATAGGCTTAACACACACAGAACTGTGCCTAAATTAAGAACCGAAAATGCTATTATGTTTGAATATACCGAGGATGAGAATCAGGGTAAGAAACGGAGAAACCCCTTCGAACTAGAGCTTAAGCAACTGCTGCTCCATTACGCTCAGTTGCAGGCGCAGCCGGAATCCCTGGATAATCTCATCCCAAGAGTACTGTCTTCCGTCGGCAAGGTGTTTACGGAGTTTGCCTCGTACGCCCAAAGCTTGGACTTCCCGCACAACTGCATGTTATATCCATACCATCCCCACAGTTTCGAGGATGAAGATCATCGCATATCCCTTTCCCAGCAGGGCGCATTATATGAAAACGAAAAGGCTGTGTCATTGCGTCGCTATATAGCCACCTTGGCCTTGATTTGCCAGTCTGAGGAAAGGATTTCCAGCGCTATTTTGGAGTGGAAACAAGATGATCTCGGGATACTACAGGTGGCTATTGAAGCTGTCATAAAAGTGGGATTTTCATACGAAGTGAGCAAACATTTTGGTTTGCTGGAAGCTTTGGCTTCACTCCTGAACAGTCTCCTACAAGGAAAGGATTTGGTTCAACAGAATGAGGATCTTCTCTTTAATTTACTTAAACAACTAGTTTTTACACGTCCAAACCCATGGGTTTTTGCAGAACTGAGCTCCTGCCTTCTAAGGTGCCTTCGACACCCGCAACTTATGGTTAAGATGTGTGTAAATAGTCACAAGGACTGCTTTGTGTCGGATCGCGTTCGCTCTGTATATCGATTTGGTCCCGACTCCTGTTTACTTCAGGTCTATTCGGGACTACTCGAGTTATGTTTCTTTAGTGAAACTCCTCTGAGAAAAAATCACTTCCAATTATTGCTTCAAATCGGAGTTAATCACGTGAGATTTGCTTTCGAATGCTTCCAAAATCCTCCGGATTTTATATTGGAAATGCTGCCCTATTTTGCGGATGATGGCGAGGAGGATTCTGGCGAAGGCACTCTGATGAAAACGGGAAGCAACTTGAGTTGCAACACGACGGGAGCAGTGCAGGGATCGATCTCTAATGGTTCCACGTTAGCTTCCGCATCGAACTTGAATCTAAACTCAAATTCAAACTCAAGTTCATCGCAGCGCAGCAAAGAATGCGAGTGTTACGTGAAGTTATGTCTCAGTGCGGTCACTATTATCTTCCAAGTGATGCACCAGTGGATTCTGCACGAAAGGAAAGCAGGTGCGTTTGTTTTGTAGTTTAGTCTTAATTAAATAAGTTTTATATGTAAATGTTAAATGTTTTCACCTGTTTTAGGCACTGAAGAGGTAGGCGAGATTTCCCGCATCGCAGTGCACCTGCTGACCCTCGTCTTCCATGAGTATTACCTCACTTGCCTTTTCCGTGACTCCGAGGAGACGACAAAACATTACCTCAGCCTCATTTGCAACTGGTGGACGGAACATGCAGATTTACTTGGTTTTCAGCCAATACAATGTAACTCAACAAACAGTTTTTTTTAATTTTACCCAATCCTAATTTCTTCAAATTCTGCTTTCACTTAAGTGCGTTTGCTAAGCCAGCTGGTAAAATCCCATTTCATGCTGAAACCTCTCCATCAGGATGCCAATCGCAATAATCCGGGCAACGACCTCTCCGAATGGAACCGCATTGTTAAGAATGCGGATGCCCAAAAGACGATGAAGTCAGCTCACAAATTCGATCCCAGCAAACTGCTCGACATCGACTTCTTTAGTGCCCTTAATAGGGAAGAGTCAACTTTTGAGTAGTTATCCGTTGTTATGTTTATATATATTTTAGCATTAGTTTTTAAAAAAATGATAAGTGGGGTATTAAACAAATTGTACAATTTAAAGTCTGTTAATGAAATACTAAAAGTTTTAAATGCCGAAAATAATCTAGCATTTTTTTTTAACTTCAATTTTTAAGATATAGGGTAGCCTTTTAATATTTTTCATAAAACAATTTTTTAATTTAGAGCATTTAAATTGGCCGCCAACAAATTGTATTTTGTTTTATTTCGATAAATAGAACAGTCTGTGGTGGTTCCATTTATCGCTCAGCGGGAACTGGTTTAATCAGCTGCTATGTGCTCATTTTAACCAGTTCGGTTCGCTTGGAACTAGTCGAAAAGCGCGATGTTCTCTGTTATTTTAGAATTATAATGTTTAATTAATTATTTAAGTGATTTTATATCGATATACATTTCGTTTTAAAGATCGCATGTATAATTTACAATTTCATGTGCTGAGCTTGATTCAATTCATAACCTTATCACTGCAGTTTCTGCGCGCTTTGTTGACAATCACAATTGCAAAGGTTGGTGAAAATAAACAATAACAATATATATGTACATATGAACTAATAGCTTTAATAGTAATATGTAGAACATTTGAAGTGATATCAACACAATAGCAAGGAAAAGCTACAATTACAATCGCATACATGCCTACACGGTTTGATCTGTAGTTGTTTTGGGCTTTTCTCTGACTAACTTGATTGATTTGTTTGGTTTTTAGTTGGTTTAATCTTTCAGGGGTCATAGACCTTAAAATGTGAAAATATTATAATACAGCAAAAGAATCTTACTTTTAGCACTTATAAGAAAGAACGTAAATAAAGACAGAGATGCCACAACATCTGCGACCTTATAAAGCGGGGATGAGCAAGGAGGCACACACAACCACACAGTGTGTGCCTCCTCCTGTAGTATTTTCGGGAATGGTTTCCAAAAGATGCATCCATTTATATATGTAAGGTTTCTTAAACCGATACCTTTTTAAATATTTTAATGAATCCTAAATCACATCTATATCATACATCGAAAATCGCGTTCTTGAAAAAATTACAAGTTTTTAAAAAATACATATATAAAATATGCATTAAAAAAATTTTTTTTTGTTCTTTTTTATTTTTTTGTTGATTTTTTAAATATCTAAAAAGGGAAAACAGTGAAATAAATCCAATTGAAAATTAACAGGCATGCCTGTCTATTTCAATTTGCCTGGTGATGCTGATCAATATACATATATTTATAAATTTTTTATTAGTAGGTTATGTATTTTTTTCACAAATATCATTTCCCAAAAATGGCAAACAAAACTATTTCTTGAAAGTTTATGTTTCCAATTTTTGATTTGTTTAAAATTAAACCTCTGATGGGTTTCTTGGCCAGATTCGAATTCAATACCCTTTATGGAACCAAATTGATCTAATAGAAGTTTTAAGAATGCAATATTCCAAAGGTTTTATAAACTTAAAAGTTAATTTTATCTTACAATTAGACGGAAAAACGGGTCTTTTAAAATTTGATAAATATAAAGCTTAAATTATCAATTTATTTTTTCAATTACATAAACTTTAATATAACATCCGATGTCCAATACCGATAGAATAATTTAGCAGGTAACATTTTATAACACGCTTTCATGGGATGATACATTACAGACTTAATGGAATGTATCTTAGAACTTTTCAAGTCATAATCATATCTTTATTATTATAAAATACGTGACGTGATAAAATATTTTTTTTTATAACTGCTAAACATTTTGTATTTGAATATTTGAATGAAATCTGTGCTTTCTGCAACAGTTATAAAGTTTTTTTGCAAACAACCTTCAATCAGGTGTCATTAAGAGGCCCCATTGAACCCATTATTTTATTAACAATTTGATCTCGTGATTTAGTTGTATTCCGCTTTGTTTGGGGTATGCTCAACGACAAACACGTTTTATTTTTTGATCCCGCGAATTAGAGCTTCTACACAGAACAAAATCGGTTATAAACTTAAAAATATTTAATTTAAAAAAAAAACATCTATTTTGTTGTTATCCGCAACATTTTATAACCAGAGTAAAGGATTATAAAATAAAATTCAAAATATGTACATATGTATATTCAAAACAGTACCCATATTTTTTGTATTTCTATTACATGTACATTTGAAGTAAAAAAAGTTAATTAAGTGTTATCCTACTATACAATTGTGACGTAACTATTAAAACCGTGAGATCATTTCGTAATTGTTGAAATATAAAAGAAGAAAAATACTTAGTGCGAAATAGTTTTTTTTTATGTGTTGATCATAAAGTGACAAAGCCAAAGCTTCTAGATATACTAGTACAAATTAAAGGGGAAGACCGTAGTGAATTTCATAACTAGTGCACCACACATTTGTTTAGTCGACTGGCGAGGTTTGTTCAGAACGGACGCGATATGGAACCGGAAAACTATAGTGCGGCATATTTCGAGAGAGCTTTGGCGAAAACTTATAGTTGCGAAAAGCTATGCGTGGAAAACTTTCACATCGAAGTGGTAAGCCAAACAGGCGAGAACTTTTGCAGCGTCATCTACCGGATTGCTTTGGACTTTCGCCGGTGCCTCGATGGGGCTCTTGAATCGGGAAAATATATTCTCAAGGATCTGCTGCCCATCGCTGCTGAAGTAGGCTCAAATGAAAAAGATATGTTCGAGCAAATCCTGCCAGCTTTGTCAGCTATTCTCGATAAAGCTCCATCGGCATTTGGCGAGCACAAACTAAGTGCAGAGTAAGTCAGCAAAAAAAAGAGAAACAAAACTGTTATTAGCTGCATTTATTTTAAATTTAAAGATCATTTTTTCGATGTTACTAGTATAAAAAATCTTTTAAATGGTTTTGCAATTTGTACGTTAATTAATACCGCTTTTGCTCTTTTATTTGTTTTAACCATGAAATAAATAATCATGAATAAAATATGTTCAACTAAATAATAAAAATAATTTTGCATAAGTTTTGGCACTAATTTCTAGTGTAAAAAATGAAATGTAATGTTAATTTGAAACACGATTGATACGTTTTCTTTGGGTTTTTAGTTGCCTGCTGGCTGAGGCATCAGCTGGGAAGGAGATCTACATCTTGGAGGATCTGGGTGCTCTCGGTTACGGATCTTTTGATCGATTTCAGGGCCTTAACTTGGAAGATGCCAAAATCTGCCTGAGGAAGATGGCTCAGTTCCACGGCGCTTCCATGATATTGTTTCAGAATCAACCCGAGTTGATAGCAAAGCTTTCCCCTTCGCATTATGGCAATGGACTATCGGATCCCTTCGCCAAGGTCATCGTCCTAGATGGCACAGAATTCGCGGCAGAAGTGTTTGCCGACGAACTGCCAGAAATATCCAAGAAAATGAAGGCTCAAATACCAGACGCATATTCCAAAAGAATTGCCAATGTGGTCGATCCAAAAAAGTCGTCCTTTAATGCGGTTGTCCACGGTGATCTCTGGGTAAATAATATGATGTTTGATAAAGCTAATAAGAAGACAATACTCGTGAGTGAACATTTATACTTTTAAACTTTCGAATTGAGTTTTAAATGTTGTACCCATTTTAGGTGGATTTCCAGAACTGTTTTTGGGGCAGTCCCGCCATAGACCTTCAATTCTTTTTTTACACCAGCATCAGACAAGAAGTATTACTGAATCAGCAGGATGAGCTTCTGAACCACTATTATCACAGCCTTCAAGAGACTTTAATACATTGTGGGTTTAGAGAGCCTCTGCCCACTTTTGATCAATTGAAGAATGAGATGCAACGTTGTTTGTTTTATGC
This sequence comes from Drosophila carrolli, assembly GCA_018152295.1. NCBI lineage: Eukaryota > Metazoa > Arthropoda > Insecta > Diptera > Drosophilidae > Drosophila > Drosophila carrolli. The sequence continues at coordinate 8,247,735 of JAECXJ010000001.1, forward strand.
ATATTATGCCGTTTCCTGTGAGCTTCCTATTTGCTGTGCTTCACCTGAGACAAGTGCCGATTTCAGTGTACACACTTTTGGGGATCCAGAAGCTATGGTAAAAAAACGTCACCAATTATTTGCCAGCGAGCGAGTGCGTCAAACAGTAAAGGCATGTCTTCCGCAGTTCGATCAACAGGGTATTTTGGATACCCCTTGATTTCGATACAAATCTGTTGTTTTGTTTGGTTTTTACAGTTCATTTTTAATTTTTAGTGTGTATTATTATTTTATACAAATAAAACTGTTTTATGTATTTTAACTCTGTTATGTATATATGAGAAAGTTTAATATCTTCAACAATTCTTTTTTATTATTTTAAAAACAATTATTGGTAGTTGCTAAACACAATAAGGGAATTGGAAGATCGTAAACATTTCTTTATATTATACATTTATTTTAATTTTAATGTGTAACCATTAATAACGAGGAATATGTTTTTGATATTATACATCTATTCAAATTAAACTATTTAAAATATTTCTGTATTTTAAATTTATTCTCTTCTCAATTATTTATTTAAGTTTCTCTTTATTATTGATTCAATAACCTCTTGCCCATTTCTAGAAAATCAGTTTTTAGAAAGGGGTAAAAACCCAACTCAAGTGTTACTTCTTGTGCTTATAAATAAATTTGTTGTCTGCCAAAGTTTTCAGCCAAGATTTACGAGTGTGAGTGTGTGATGCATGTGCCCCGGCTGGCTGCATTAAAAGCGATAAAGTTCTCATCTCACCTCCTTGCAGCTAAATATGCAAATCGCTTTGCAGTTATTCTTAGAAAGTTGTCAGCTGCCAAGTGTAAGCCAACTTGGCTTCAAACGTAAGCCAAGCGAAGCGAATCGGTGAGCATATAGGAGCAGAATGCAGAATCGACGATGAATATCCTGCAGGAGCGTGGGAGCCAAATGCATTTGACTTCGAACTCGCTTGTCCTTCTTCTAAGTGTTTAAAAAGCAATTTATTGTTCTTGTTCGAGGGCAGTCAACTTAACCCATTCTAAGATGTAGTTTGGAAAAGGTGGCAAAACTCCTGAGGAATTTATTTATCGTGACTTCTTATTGTGTTGGCATTCATAACCAGACAAGGGGATGATGCTTATAACCACAAATAAAATTATTTATTTGGTATAATTATAAATAACCCCTTAACTGTAAAATATCATCTTTATAATATCCATACATACATATATTTCTTTTTGGTCTCCTAATACTCATATATTTAAATAAAAAATCACCCATTGAAGTTTAAAATGCAATGTATTCTCCTGCAAAATCACACAAATCGTTTCAACTGTCGGTCAATTACCATTTCCCCCTACTTTTTACCACTTTCTGGACCCCTTGGGTAATTGTAAACCTTAATTAACATTGAAAACAAACACGAAGACCCAAAGCAAACAGAAATGTGTCTAAGGCTGCCAACCAGTTGAAAGAAACTCATAAATCAATTTTGAAATGCATTAGAGACAGGTAGCCGGCCGCCGTATTTCCCCATGCCCCGAAATTGTTGAGGAAATGGCTTGAAGCAAAGTGACTGCACAGTTGCTGCAACTCGAAGGGGTCAACTTTCTGGAGCTGGTCAGTGGCCAAAAGTTGCAACAGAGTCAACCCCCAAGACCGAAATCCCCCTCTTCCTTCGTCACCTTTCAATTAATGCGTATTTCTCCAGTGTCATGGTGGAGAAGTAGCTTCCTTTGCTTTCATCTGGGGTTGCATTTACTTAACGCCTCGCCTCAGCACTTAACTTCCGTTTCCTGTTACCAGGGGAAGGAGCTCCGATTCAGAGTCCCCGACTTTCGGGCAAGGCATTTGCAACTAATTGAAAGTGCAATGCGATGCTGCAGAATGCAATTAATGCCTTGAGGCCCTGGAAGGCCAAAACTCCCACCTTCGAACGTCTGCAAACGAGAAGATGCATTCGAAACCGAAATGCACAGAAAAATTGTACGAATTTAGGTTTAATCGGGGGAAGTCAAAGTCAACTCAGGAAGTTTGAGGATGTGGTTGTTGAATAATTGCTTTTTTGAGCCAACATTCGATTTTGAACAGAAACAAATAATGGAAAAACTAATCATTTTTTAAATTCATGTATTCAACTGAAAATTGTTTGTTAAATTAAAAATTATATTGAAAAAGATGTTTACAAAATGTTTCTTAATGAAATAATAATTGCTTGATGAATTAAATATTGAAAAGAGAATATATGTAGGTATTCATTTGATCACATAATTTTTACGATTTTAATATTTGGATTGAAACGCTATTGCGTATTGCTTTACTTTTAAAAATATATGGAAATCTGGTACCTATGGACCTCTTTCTTTAACACTCTTTAATAACCAAAAAAAATATATCTACAAACTAACAAATAAACTCTAAGATTCCTTAATCTACGATTATTTGGCACCATTTCCTGTTTCAATTCTAGAATAACTCAAGAAACTTTTATCAATTAGCTGCCAACTACTCAGCGTATGGCTGATGTTTGGGAAATGAAGGTCCAAGTCCGAATGCGAATCCTGTGGGGCATACAATTAAAAGCAATAAATTTGCGCAGGCAACCATAAATCAAAGTCCGATCATAATCTTCGGCTAAGCAAATAGAGAGAAAAAGCCAAAAACGAAACACTCGCTTCCGTTCAGAATGTTCTCCTCCTATTCCTAAAAGTTCCAATCCAAGGAAGTTCACCACAATCCGGGGAAATAGTCGCTTCGCTTCGTTTATTAATTGTACAACTGTCTCCAATCATAATTAATGAACTTTCAGCACATCCTCCGCCGCAAACTCCACATATCCCCTTATTTCGAGGAGAAGTGGAGGACCAACACTGAAATATAAACACAAATGTTTTTCTTGGCACACCATAAATCTTTCATTTGGCAAATCTCTGTTGGGCCTTTCCGTTCACATTCTTTTCCCTTCCTTGTTTTATTTGCTTTAATGGTTGGCAGTATCAATTAGACACATTAAAGGATTTACTGGGCTTAGTTTTATTGTCTTGGGAAAGATTATGTTTAAGCTTAAAGGATGAGAATCCTTGTATTATAATCGTAATTTTATATTCACTACTCGTATAGCTGAAGGATATGGTTTTTTAAAATATACCTAAACACATGGATCTCAGAAAATATATATATACTTAATATACAACAAATCTCTATTAGGTTATTTCATTCCTATTTTACCATTTTTCTTGGGATTGCTCATAACAATTTTACAAACTTCTAGTTTAACTAATTTTTTATTGTAACATAAATGAAACATTTGAAAAAATAATAAATATGAATACAGAGAAACCATTTGTAATTGTAAAAGCACCAAAGAAAAAAAACTTAGCAAAATGGAATGACTTTCGCAAACTCTGGTAAAGATTTAATGACTTGGTAATTTCAGTCCGGGAAAGCGGAAAATTACATATGCAAATCCCTTATAATTATCAGCGAAAATCTTTGGAGGAACACATCCCCCATTCGTATTCGGAAAAGCTTAAAAGCAAACACCTAAATTGCAATAATTTTTCATTCTGCTTGGGCTTTTCTTCAACGCCACTCATCAGTGGCTCATTTATCAACGTTGTCTGAGCGATTGCGATTAGTCAGTTAGTCATTTCAGAGCCAAATTTAAATAATTTTAAAATGATGACAAAAGCTTTTCAAGGAATCCAAGTAATTATGCGCACATGGCATCCAGAGAAAGGTTATGTGGGGACTACAGGCATTAACACTTTCACGGCATACAATCTAAAGATAAATGAAAGCATCATTAGTCATTGGCCAACCCCACAAACCGGGTAATCACATGTGTCCTCCACAATTTTTCACATTCCCAGCCAGAAGGGTGGGATTATTTGTGATTAAATTCTTCACATCGCCAAGTATTCATATGCAAATTCTTTGCGGCAGGGTGTGGCAGGTCTCTAGTCGTGCAACTAAGTACTTTGAGGCCTTTCGGTCCATTGTCATTGTGGCAAATTATTTATTGGCCGTCATTACTTTGAAAATATAAACGATTATCTCGACAGCTATAGCGATGAGGAGCAGCCTGTAAAGAAAGAGTCCATGGTGCTAGTTACTAGGAATACCATGAGCAGACATAAGAGCTCTCAGATTATCAAGTGGGTGGTAATAGAGAACAAATCAATCTATTCCGAGAACAAAATGCGTTTCAATGATAGTGAATACAAAGATAAGGAGGTGAAGTATAGCAAAGTGCCACAGCAGCCATGGAACTAGCTCCAAGCCAAAGTCAAAGAGTACAGCTCTAGCACGAATTCTTCGCAATGACGGATACAGACAAGGATTCGATCATCATGCTGTCGAGCGAGTATGATCTATCTCAGTATCAATATTAAATAGACAATATAGAAGGGCGCCGCGTTCTCAAGAAGCACTAGGATTCCACTCTCTTCTCCATAAATGTATGTAATGAAGTTACCTGTGTGAAACATAATATTGTCGTTTCTTAATCTTCTGTGAATATAAATAAAGTTACAAGATGCGCAAAAAAGACAAAGCATTCTTTGTATCACGTTTTGACAAAGGGTAATCAAAACAAAGCCAATCCTGAACTATTTTTGATAAATTTCTTATGGCATTCTCTGTTTACCAGTCGATGCCAGCTAAGTTTTATGAGCTCAGCTAGACATGGGTTAAAAAACTAATTACCTCAACCACAGTTTTTCCAAACTGACGAAACTTTTATGGTCGGTGTGAATTCAGCACTTTCAATATAATTTTTAATGTCATTTTGCATAGGATTTGAATAGTGAAATCGATAAAATTATCTCCTCCCATCCAAATATCCCCATTGCCGTTAAGGATTTTATGACATTTTTGGTCTGTGCGAGTTAAGGCGGAAAATTTGTTTGGCAATAAAAGCGCAGCGTCGTCGCTCAGAATGGGTAAAACAATTTATTCATAGTGCACCTACCCCTGAATCTCAATCCACTAATTCATATTTATGTGATATGAGCAGTGTTGTGATGTGTGTAGGTGGGCCCTTTTGCAACTATCCTCGAATTTATTTCCAGAAAGTTATAACATAGAAAACTAAAATTGTATAACCTTTAAATATTATTTTAGAGTCTTAGAAAATAAAACCGTAAAATGTTTTTACAATTTGTCCCCATTTCAATTTATAAATGATAAAATTAAATGGTTCGATGTATAGGGTTATTTTACTTGATACTCACTTCTTGTTCTGTAAAATAAATATAACATATTTTTATTTATCTTGTTCAAAACTAATTTTTAAAATTCATTGTCAAGAAGACAAAGACCACTCTGAACCTTAATTTCATGTTAAACTAAGTAAATCGATTTGATTGATTTCATAAATATGAATGTCAATTTCTTTAACAAATACTTATTATTAAAGTAAATTCACGAGTGTCTTTCTTTTACAGCGCATTCCTGAATTGACTTATACACAATGCGGCCAAAGGATCACCCCGATCTGCGCTTTGATGTGATCCCAAAGTTGTTCGATGCACACTTTAAGGTGTTTGTGACGAACCTGGTCCATGTGGAGAAACAACTCCATCTGCTGCCCCGCCAATTTTGCCGGATGTACACCACTCGTCCGCTGGCCAACCAGTTGCAACAGTATCTGAAATTGCGCAAAGCGAATATTAAGAAGCAGGATTTCAAGGTGGTGGAGGAGGGTCAACCCTTCCCGCTGGTCCTTAGCGATGGAAAGCGCCTGGAGGCGATGCTCTGCTCCGGGAGTCATTTGGGCCACAGCCTCATCCTGCTCATCCGGCGGCAACAGGATGGCAGATTGCTCTACTGCTACTCGGCAGTGAGGCTGGATAATCTCGGTCGACTGCTGGGCAACTCCATCTTCAACTCATGGATCGTCAAGGGCACCGAGCATCTGTATCTTAATCTCACCTCAGTGAACGAGCAGTTTGAACCAGTGGATTTCGATAGGATGGCAATCACTATCAAGGAATATGGAAATCAAAACAATGGTGTAGAGGTGTGTCTAGTTTTGCCACTTTTTGGCTATGAGGAAATGCTCTGGAAATTGGCACACACGCAACTCAATGGCCATATCCGACTTGGTGACGTTCTTAGGGACAGCTATAAGTGCCTCAGTTCCGATCTAGAGCGTTTCCATTGCCTTGGGCAATGGCTTTATGTCTGCTCTTCTCTGGAGCACGGTCAACAGAGGAATCAACAGGAAAACGTAGTATTCCTTGAAATAGAACACCTTAAGTGGTCGCCACCGCCGACGAGGATGCATCTCCGTCAGCTTTGCAGCCTGATGAGACCGCAACACATCCAGGGTATTGTGCACTTCCATTCGAATGGCATTGTCCCGCCCATTCCGACGTACCTCAAAAAGTTCAAGGCAAACTATTCTCCGCAGAAGGAGGGCCTAACATTGTCAAGGGCCCAGGTGGAACCACAGAAAAAAGTAGCAAGTAAAGCTCACAATCGTGCTTTGTTAAACAGAAAGGCCTTCGAATATCTGAACGATGGAGATAGCACTGATTCGGATTAGAAAGTAGGAATCATCTCTTTAATAACGTTCCTATAAATGTTCAAAAGAAATGTTTAGCAAAATAAAGTAAATATTTAAATTGATCAATAAAGCAGAATAAGAGAGATGTATTAATCATCACAAGTTTTTTTAACTTTTCTATTTAAAACCATATTTATTTAAAAATTTCTTTAATTAACATATCGATAACAATTTTTCCAAAGAAATATGCTAATACTATTTTCCAAAGTATTTATTTTTCTTCATTGTTGGTTAATACTCCCACAAACTAAATTTCTTCCATCGCATTAAAATATATAGAACGAGTTTTTGGTGGATCAATAGGTTTTCTAATGATTTTTCGGATCATATCATTCGGTTTCTTCTTCCATCGAGGAATACCCAAGACGCTCAAACTCCTCAATCGCTTCTTTCATTTCAAAAGTTGTAGAATTTTTGCCCTCTGCGCAAAATTCTTGCTTAATATCTGAATCCGACTTCTTAAAGAAGTTTATGTCTAGTTCCTCCAGGGTTGGGGATTGAGATTTCAGCTGGATGGTTTTTCCTGTAACGTTATAGTTACCAAGCTTTAGAAACTTCATTAGCGGTAGATTCCACGTACAAATCTTGGGCATTGTGAAGAGCAGTACCAACCCTGGATAAAAGTTTATCTATAAAACTTATTTGTTTTTTAAAAGTATACTTACCCAAATGAACTATATAGCTTATGTAAATAATCTCACCAAGTAGATACATTCCACTTAAGATTACCATCCACCTGAGGGACGTCCAAAGATTCTTTACAAACAAAATCGATTGCACCTTGATGAGGAAATCAAAGATTTTGGATGACACCAAATATACCATCTGTTTTGATGGCTCCTTGGCAATATTCATGTCCACGTCAAGATATTTCTGGTAGGGATTTCCCTGAATATCCGTCTTATTAAAGCACTGAAGGCATCGCACATAGAAGCGGTAGCCGACGGTTATCCAAAGTCCAAACAGACCCCATACGCCCATCACACTTATGGCCGACTCATTTGTGAGATCAAAAACGATAGCTTGGAGGACTATGAATACCAGAACCGACTTTCGCCAGTCGCGCCACAGGATCAGATGGGTTATCTTTTCACCAATACAGCTTAAAATATTCTTATCCAACTCCGCGTTGGGTACTAAAACTGGAAATGAGCCCGAATCTGTGGCCATTTTTTTTGTTTAAGATTTGTAAGAAATTCTCGACGATGTCGACTTGTAAATATATAGAAAAGACTGACTACTCGGATGCTATTTCAATGGCAGTTAAAAACTGAGTTGCTCAGTTCGTTTTTCGATGAATAAGTTGTCAATCCAAATATTTTTGCGAATTTACAACGAGTAACTTAAAATTGATTTCTTATAAATAACCCGTAACCTACCCAGTCACAAATGTCCCCCAAATTTCGACTGCCAAGAGCACGTGTTACCAAGTGGCGTCACCTGCTCCCAATTCTGTTTGCCAAAGGGGACTAAAGTGAATTATGCACAATAAATTGATACCCACTTTATGGTGATTTAATCTGTAGAAAGGGTTTTCCGCGCATACAAAATGTGGTTTACCCTTTTGGTTGTCAATTTCTTTGCATAAAATTGAATTGAATTTGGTTAAAGCTTATAATTAAAAAAAATATTGGTTTTTATTTAAAATGCAAAGTCAAAATAGTAGCATGCTAGTATGCTGACTTAAAGAAAGTTTAATAACCTTGAAATTGAACAAACTGATATTATATTCAGGTAAACAACTTTGGATCTACATATTTAACAATTAGTAATTTGCATGTTTTATAATGATTGCCTTAAGTGTCATATATTTTCTGCAGATTGCTAACTTAAGAAATTTCTAAAGAACTTCTATGGAGGAGAATATTATTTTCAAATTAAATTTTTACCAACATCAAGAATTGTAAATCAATCAGAATGTTTTTCAAGACCTCTTTGTCACAGCTTCCTCCGCGTTTGATCCAAACCGTCAACAAGCTCTTTTGTCCCAATTCTCCTCGCAATCTGGGCAAATAATTTTGGCACAAGGTGTGACCAACGCTTATTGAGGGTTTGGTTAATGACACTCAGCCTTCTGTCTCCCAAGTCAATCGCTTGCCGATTGATTTGTCAAAGGCATTACGCTAATATTTTGGGCAAATACTGGCAGAAGTCACTTGCTGGTTGGCGTCAAAATGACATCGAGTGGTTTAACTTTTCCACCCTCAATATTCTGAAAAAATTAAAAAAAATATAGGGAGGGTGAAATAAAAGAGAATGATATAATTGAGTTGTTCAAGTGTCAAAAGGCTTTTAAGATCAAACCGCGCATCAAGGGTCGATTTTAGATTTTTAGTATAATAAAGATGGGCTTAATTTTTATTTAGAATAAATTATATGAAAAAAAAAAAATGTTTAATTGCTAAGAGTTAAATGCTGTTTTAAAATTTGTAAACTATTTTAAAATTGTACACCATAAACTTTAATTAATAACATTGAAAACACAATGACACATAGTTTTCTATTGAAAAATTAAGAAATTATTACTTATATTATATACAAAGATTAATGGAGAATACAAATTTCTCCACTAGTTTAATTCGTTTTTATATGTTTTTATATATTGTATTGTATGCTTGTATATTTATGTATGTTTCCTGCCAAAAGACAATTTCTTCGTAACCTGTTCAGATTACTTCACAAAATATTCTCAATTTCTGTCACCTTCAATTAGAATTACAGGAAATTAATATGCAAACAGTAAAATCATTGTATTTGCGTTCAGACATGGGCAGTTTAATTAAACTAAATTTCCCCTTGGAGCTCACATCACGACATTTAGCACTCAAACTCGAACAGGATATTAGAATGTTTGACAAGTTGTCAATGCATCAAGACAGAAAGGACAAGGCAGAAAATTGCCAAAGAAAATCTTATCGTTCATTTCGAATGTAAATTAAAACAAATACACATAAAATTACTTAAAATTGCAATGATTTCCTTTTGGCCCTGTCAAAAAATGAAAGTCGTCGCATGGTGTGCAAATAACTAAAATATGCAAGGCTCATATAACACTGGTTTTAATGTTGATCAAAGTTAAAATTGGTTTAGATACAAATAGGAAAAATAATTAATAAATAATATTTTCTATATTTTGTAATCTTTTCACATTTAATTTCATTTTGTAAAAATTTTAAAAAGTAAGAAATTAAATTTTTTGTCATCATTTACTTTCACATACAATCATTATACTTAAAATTGTTTAGGTCTAGAAATAATTTAACTTTTAATTAAATACAGCTATAGGATGCATATAAATAAAATTTGAAGAAAAGGTAAATAAATTAAAGTCAAAAGAAATGGAAGCTTACTTTTAGCTTAGTGTCATACAAGCATAAGATGTCAATGTCCTAAAACAACCTGAAAATCTCAGCAAATATTCTTCTTTCGAGCCGATAAAGTTGTCATATGAGTTCGGCTCCTTTAACGCATTCGCTTCGACTTCTTTATGGCCAGGCGACAATGCCAGGAATTTGTTGTATTAAAATCGAAATTGTCTGGGGGCAGGAATCCACCCCAGACATGGACAATGGTATCCCTGTGGGATGGAGGGGAGTAAATATTTCGACTGCCCCTGAGTTCAGGCCGTGTCCTTACAGCTGTCAACATGTTTAATTGAAACTGACACTCAGTGTCATTTTATGGACATTGCCATGCGTTACCGTTACCAAAACTGTAGCTGTAATTCGACTTGCCTTAGTCCTGCTTGATTATTGCAGGACATTCCGAAAGGGGAAGCATCTTCTTTACTTCAAGTACATTGCCTCCTTTTGAGGGTTGCGTAATGCATTGCGAAGTACTTTTTTTTCTTGTTTGGTATATTAGTTAAATTTATGTCCTTGGAATTCAATGTTTTGCATTTAATTTCGTTTTTTAGTTTAGTTTAAAAAATGGTGGTCTAAGATAAAGTTATCTACTTTATAGTGATGTTAATCCATTAGGTTTGCTATTACTAAAGTTATCTACTTTATAGTAATGTTAATCCATTAGGAATATTAGCTCTTCTCGATCAATACAATACAATATGTTTTGTAAATACAATAAAATCTCATCCTTCTAAAACCAGGAATTACAAATTTAATACGGTCTTCAAGTAATCCACACTGCCACTTCTGAGCTCTGACTTGACTAATGCCAAAACATCCTTGTTGAATCTCCCATTTTACCATTACCCTTCCTTATCCGACTCTGCAGAACTTTAGCCCCAGCAACACTTGAACAAAAACCCCCCAAACTCACCCAAACTGTAATTATTATTGCTAAGCTCAGTCACCTCGTTTCCTTTCTGGAAACAGGAGAAACGAGCCCTCATTTAATTGCAGACTAGCAAATACTCAAGATATTTTTATGCAGGCAATTCGTATTTTTTCCGTTCAGCGTTTTTCCGACTTTTCGATAGGGGAAAAGACAGCGGCCTCTTTTGTTTTCGTCACGGGCGAGTGGCGAAAAGCAATCACGGCAGCTTCTTGCCAGGAAAAGCAGAAATATCTTTCGCCACATTTCTTTATTTATTTTTTTTTTGCTTGCGCATTTTTCCAGGATGTCTTTTGTGTTATTGGTGAAATTAGAATTTCTCATTAAAATAAGTGTTGGCCGAGGGAGTCGCTTGACTTGAGACATTCAAATGTCTCCCAGGGCAAGGTGCTCGTCCATGGCAATGGACTTAAGTCCAAATTCCTATTTTCCCCCTCATTTTTTGTTTATGCTTGGTCACTCATTAGTTGAGCTTGAAATCTGACTGACGGAGTCTGGCATTTATATTTGTATCTTTATTTGTTTGTCTGGGAGTACGAGTTGTTTTCAGCCCTAATGGTTTTTCTATCCAATTGTATACGGTTCTTTGTGAGTAATTAAAATGCAACTCTTTAACATTTTATATTAAACTTCTTAAGGTTTAAGTTTCCTATCTTGTTCATCTTCAAACGGTGGTTTATTAGTGGTCTAATAGGCTTAAAAACTTAAACACTTAGTGGTATTTTAAGGGTTACGGTATGGAATACATTTAAGCATAATAAAATAAATTTTGGTCTGTTAGACTGATTGAATCCTTTTATAATTTACAATTAGAAACCGACTGGGTATGATGCTCTTTTGAGTTTTTCACCCTTTTTGCAAAGAGACAAATTACAAACATGTTCTTCATTGATAGGAGAAATGATAAAAAAAACTGATAAAACATAAAAAAGCTGAAACAAGATATACAAATATAATATATATTTCCAATAATAAAACGTAAGCTACAAAGCTAAATAATTTATTTTATTTTGGAGAACACTTAAATATTTAGCTAAAAAAATTTATTCATACTAAAGTATACCACAATGCCCTCTCTTTTCGGAAATTTATTTTATATATATAAATTTCCCAATTTTATTTATGTTTGCTTTGAAAATATTTTAGTATGTGTACTGAGGTTTTTTTTAAATGCATTTCTTAATACTTAATTTAAATAAAAATGTATCTTTCAAACCAATATAAAACTGTACAAAAGTTTTATTCGATTGAAGTTATTTACACGTTGTTGGTTCCTCTGGTTAAAGAATACATTTTTCCTGTGCATTCTAGGGAATTGAACTAGCACCTCTGCCTTTGTATAAGCCAAACTTTCCTTTTGGCCAACTTGATCTACCCTGACCACAAACACACTCATTGCACCACATGCATCCGCAGGCATTTGATATGGGGCACAACATTGTTGCTACTTCGTTGTTTGAAGTGTGGGCAAAAGTTTGAGCTTTGAACTTCGGCTTGTTACATTCAAGTGGCTGCCATGTATAAATGTTTGCCTTTTAGATCCGCAAAACTTTATGCAAAACACACGAAACTTTACTGAATATGGGCGAACTGTTTGCCGGTTTCAGTTTTCTGTTTTCTGTTATTGTTCTGTGGCTGTTTCTATTTCTGCATCATGTGCTCCTGACCAGCTGCGTAATTTCCACCGTCCCTGTATCTGCAATAATATAGATAAAATACAATTTCCTTAAGCAATTTTTGTTTTAATTAATTCTGTATTACTATTTTTTGTGACTTCTACGTGCCTGGAATTTCCCGCTTTGGCTTCTGTTTAATGTCTTCACCAAAACAAATTTCGCCCCCTAAGGACTGCATTTAATTTTTCCCTTCCATTCGCTTTTTTTCTGCTTCATTTCTTTGTTTTGCTGTGCAGTGTAATTAGCCACCTTCTGACCAAGACAGCTGCTGATGCTCCTTCTATTTTTGTTCATTTTTTTCAATTCCCTGTTGTGCATAAAAAGTTTAGGTTGACATTTTGTAGCAACAGTTTGTAATTTTCTTACCCCTTTTTTCAAAGCATTACCATTTTTCCTTCACTCTATTTTCTTACTAATTTCTTGCTTTGTGCATTTTACTTGCAGACTGGTTAATTACATTAGGAAAACGTTTGAGTTTCTGTTTTGCATTTCGGTTTGTTATCCCTTCCGGAATTTGCAGTTGACATTAAGAGAAGGTAAGACTTTCTTTAACATTTTTTCTTAAATCAATTTAAAAGTTTGCCATTGACATAAAAATATAAATGTTCAATTAAACCTTTCAGTCTTGAATTAAAAAAGTACTTAGGACTGACAATTACTATAATAATCCTCGTTTAAGCTTATTTCGTGGAAACCTTTAACCTCTTCCACATTAAGGACTTTAAAGTACTTTTTACAAAATCTCGTCACTTGAGACAATTTAATCGATTTAAATTTAATGGTAACTTTATTACTTCTCCACATGCTCGATGTAACTGGATGCGGAATATTGTAACACGTGATTCAATTTCGTTCATCAATTTTAATTGATTGCTTCAATTGGTTTCTGTGCAAAAGCCTCTCATCCTTTCACCAACTGCAATCCTATCAAGATTTTTATGTCCATAGCCACTTTATTTGCAGCTATTTCATCCTGTTTCGGCTGCTGTACTGTTTTATTTTGACGATTTTTATGCGTTTTTAATGTGTGTAGAGCAGCTACTCCTTTTATTTCCTTTCCTTTTTTTTGCGATTCGGTTGTAATTCGATTCCTAAATGTACCCCAATTTTTATGTGTTTCTACAGTAAGTTTATAGCGGTATTGTTCGCATATGGGCGTTGGTATTCGCCCCTCTTTCGATCGTAAAGTTTTCCGATTTAATGCATTTCGCGGAGCCTTAAAGTATGCCACACTAATTAGCATATGAGCTGCGGCTAGCTGAGCCGCAAACTTACAGCTTATCGCAAATATTCCCAAACCCCGATCCGATCCAGAACCAAATGGGCACCATCCATTAGCCATTTGCCGTGGGCTCGTCGTAAACCTACGACAATATTGACGTAATCGACTTTCAGCTGCCGTCCGGCGACACAATTTAACCACAAATGAGGCCTAGCCGTGGGGCAATGTCACCGTCGCCGATTACTTCAAAGTCGCCTTTGACTCACCTCCCCCCACTGCTATTCCTATCGGGATTCCCATTCCCTAAAACCCCTCTCCAAATCACATCACACATCACTTGGCCACAGCGCACCTCAAACAACCACAATTCGCAGGCGGATTGCATTTGTTTTCACATTTTGGGGTGAGACAATGGTTTACTTAACTTGAAACAATGAGAAATGTGAATTGACCGGAATGCGGTGGGGAAAACCACATTTGGTCGTAACAATCCTCTTTAGGCTTCGGTTCACAAGTTAAAATTGATACGATGCTTTAAAAAGTTAACTTCGTTTTGGAAAAATGCAGTAATAAATATTTAAGTGTGCAAAACACATATCAATTATTTGTTAAAATTTCTTTAAAATCATGTTTACAGTTTGATAGTAAAGACATTAATGACATATATATTCTCCCCTTTTAAAAACAACTTCGACTATTTAATCAGTATATAAAACCCACTAATAGAACACAGTAAAACCATGAACCCATACAATTTTTTATAATAACTTTACAGTTAATGGATTACGGATTCTTTTTGTTATTTATTATTTTTAACACCGAACTGGTTGTTATTGTTTTGTATTTTTAGAATTAAATTGTAATGCAGAAATATCTTAAATAGTTTCATTTCAAAACTAGTCGCCCCTTAAGATTTTATTTAGTTTTCAGTAATGTGTATAGCGTAAATAAATTTCGAGGTAATTTTTAACAAAAATCCAAAAGAAAAACGGGTTTTTTCCAACAACTTATTTGGTACTTTTTCTATGCAAGGACAGCCTATTTGTTGGTTAAATCCCAAAACAGTGCACTCATTTATAAACCATTTCAAACATTCAGACCCCTCGCTTCCATTATAATTAAGAACCCCCGCCTTGGGCCTTTTGAAGTATTAAACAGTGACGAGGCCAACGCCGTGAATTATGCTTCACCATAAACTTATGCACGATATACAGATGCTGGACATAAAAATTGTGTAAATGAAAATTGAGCCCAGTCAGCAGCAATAAAATATTGCGTCAAGTCTGGACCGGGATTAGGATATGGACCTGTATTTCATATCGTTTTAATGGAGGACGACACCCCAAGAAAACCACCGTGAAGATCTGTGAATTTAGATAAATAAAAATATGACAGCTGACACTAAAAAGGAGAGACGCACCAAGTACTCATCATAATTAATGCCGCGGGGTTGGGTCGCAATAAAACCCTGGAAGGATTCATATGGATAATTAAGTTATGGCGGGTGCCAACAGAAGGGTTAAAGTCTCCCCGCGAATGCAAACCCAATAAAATGATCGTAAAACTTTGGCCGAGCACTCAAAATTTTAGGAACATGTTTTTAAGGCGCATATTTTAATTTCAAGATGGATTTGGAAAGGACTTTAGGGGGTAGGGTTGGTCATAAAACAAAATACCTACTGGACATTAAAAAATTTTCGTCTTAATTTGTTTACACTTTCTCTTTTTACAGCTTTAAAAAGTTTTAATCCAGTTACCAATTTATTTAATTTAGCAATAAACATAACTTTATATTTTGTTTTTAAAAAGCTAAAAGGTCAAAACGGAAAATTGGTTGGACAAAAATAATAAGCAAGGAATATGTGATTTGCCCTAATATTCATTTCTTTTATTTGTTATTTTAATATTATTATTTATCAAGACGAAACCGTCCATTAAATACGTACATATCTGATTAATAAGATATATTTGATATCAGGTATTCAATTGGCTTTAATTACATTTTGTTCCTCATTACTTGAAATTGATTTCGAGTGCTTGGAAATTGACTTGAATCGTTTCCTTCTCCAATGTGCCAGTCTACCGTAAATAAAAATCAACCCACCCAATATCCACCACCAATCACTGGGTTCAACAATCTTCGAACCCCTTCTTCCAGTTCCAATACCAAAAACCATATCAGTTGGCTGATAGAACAAACTTTTATGCGCTTGTTAACAAAAGCGTGAAATTCAATGCCCGGGACGAGCTGAAGAGTATAAAAAATAAGAGTAAAATTTACGACACTGCGAATTAAACTTGATTTTTATTTAAATAAATTGCATTTTATATGCCACCCTCTCCGTGGCTGGCACAATAATAAGCAGGCAGCGCTCATAATTTGCACCGGAATCCGATGATGATGCCGGCGGATAATGGTGATACGGGAGTGTATGTATTTTCCCCAGGATAAGACTGACTGGCGACGGTTTGGTTGCTGGTTTCTGGCTGCTTTATGCATTTTTATTTATTACAGCGCCAGGAAATGTTTGTTGATTTTCCGCTGCTCGGCTGGCACAATAAAAATCAACGCCAGCCAGAAATTATTTTCTAGACGAACGCGCCCCAAATCGCATAAAAATGAGCAGGCAGAAAATACTCCAAATTGTACAGAATTCTTTTTTTATATATCATTAAAAACGGAAATGTTATGCGTCGCAAAGCAGCGCATCCGTTTTAAAAAGAACCAAGTGAAACGGATTGATAAGATTCTGTTGAAATGGTTCTGAGATGAAAAGAAAGGAAGCAAACTTCGGCAAGACGAAGTTTATATACCCTTAGAGTTATAACAAATCGTTATTGATTTCGATTTCTATGCCTATATTACTAAAATCAATGAAGCTATGTCGGTTTTGCGCTGCATTTTGCCATCGTTTTTATGGCAGCTATATGATATTGTTGTCCGATTTTAACAAAACTTAAACCGTAATTCTTATATAGTAAATAATTACTATATCTCAAACAAAATTATAATTTTTAAAATTTTTTTCCGCTATATGATATAGTCGCCCGATCCGGCTCGTTTCGACTTATATACTACCTGCAATAGAAAGACAATTTTTAGGAGGGTTTCAAGCAGATAGCTTTAAAACTGAGGGACTAGTTTCGACTCTCCTGGTGATGCTGGTCAAGATTATATATACTTTATAGGGTCGGAAATGTCTTCTTCACTGCACTGCAAACTTTGGTTAAAATTAAATTACCCTCTGCAAGGGTATACAAACTTCAGTCATAAAATACGCAAAAAATAAGAGAGGTTAAAGACACGTCGGTAATCTCAAACAAATTAATTAAAGAAATTAATTAAAAACGAACAAAAAAAAAATATATATAAATAATATAATAATATAATATGCGTATTTGCTTGTAAAAAAAGGGGGATATTTATTTGCAACAATTTAGCTTAAGAGACGAAAGAAACACATATCAAGTTAGTAAACAAGCTGATGTTTATATCCCCATGCTGTCATAAATAAATTTGATTAATTTCTTTATTTGTCCAAAACTTCATTAATTTTAATAAATCTTAGATAAAAAAAGATTAGATTTTTAAAATTATTCTCTTTGCTTCTCTTTAAGATATGGATGTGGTTTCCCGAAAAGAAAATAATGGCGTAAAGTAGTATATAAATAATTAGCTAACTTTATTGAACAAGTTAACAGACTCTTAGCTAGCCTCAATCGATGTTCTTCACTCTACAAAGATAGGGTTCCACGGT
The DNA here is from genome assembly GCA_018152295.1 of Drosophila carrolli. Classification (NCBI taxonomy): domain Eukaryota; kingdom Metazoa; phylum Arthropoda; class Insecta; order Diptera; family Drosophilidae; genus Drosophila; species Drosophila carrolli. Next base: position 8,265,250 of record JAECXJ010000001.1, read on the forward strand.
GTGCAGGGTGATCACGAAGTTGAGCTTCATTTTCACCTGTCGTTCGCCGAGGGGCTCAAACAGGAAGTTCCTCAGCAGGTGGGCCAGAACCATTTTGAGCATCACCATCGCATATCGCTGGCCCAAACAACTCCGTGCCCCCGCCATAAAGGGTATGAAAGTGGTGGCCTCAATCTTGGGCTCCGCTCCACTGGACCAGCGATCCGGCTTGAAAACCAAAGGATCCGGAAAGAAATCCTTGCAACGTCCCATGTAAAGAGGGGAAATAATCACATCGCTCCCCTTGGGTATGAAAAACTCATCTGAAAGTTTCAAACAATAATTATCAGCCTGGGCTTTTACTTAATAGGTACTAAAAATTATTATATATTTATGACTAAAAGTTCAATAAAAATAAATTTTAGAATTTAATTATTGTATATAAAAACCTAAATTAAGGTCCTTACTTTAACTAAATGTTTTCAATTTCACAAAATGGTTGAAAATAAAAAAATTTTAGCAATTTTATAAATTCTCTTAAATTAAGTTGTAATCGATCCCAAGTAATGTAAAATGAAAGTACAAGTGTACTTACTGATTTGGCAGTTGGCTGTGGCTCTTCTGGCTGTAAGTGGACCCGAAGGATACATGCGCAGTGTTTCCTTAACGCAGGCCTCGAGGAACTCCAGTTGACGCACCTGCTCCATGGAGATGGGTTCGCTTCTGTCCGTGCCACACACCGACAGCACCTCCTCTCGACAACGCTCCTGGTATTCCGGATGAAGGGTCATGTTGTACATGAAGAACTTGAGGGTGGTGGCCGTGAGATCAAAGCCACCGAATATAATGGTATCCACTTCCTCGCGAATGTCCTTGACCGTCAGGGGTTGACCATCAGGTCCCTTTGCCAGGAGCAGGCTATCCAGGAAGCAATGGGTTGTCCTGCCTTCCTCATTTTCCGCATTCTTAGTGCTCTGCGAGTTGCGATTCTCCGCATCCTGGCTAATCTCATCCATACGCTTCTGGATAATGCCCTCCGTAAAACCATGAAGTGTTTTCAATAACTCCTGTTCGCGTTTAAAATGCAATGTTCGCCGGAAAATAAATGGACTGCGGTATAAGATGTTCTTTAGCCTCGTATCGATGATCAGAAGGATTCTGTAAAAGCCGAAAACATATAAAATTAGTTGATATATATGTCGAAATGGACTAAATGATGCATACATATTGTTATCTACAAAAAAAGTTTATTTCATAAGCCTTATTTTATAAAAATAGTTAAAATAATACCACTGTTTACTGTTTACTATATCATAAATTATGTATGGTTGCAGAATTACAATATGTAGGTGTGACCAAAATGTGAAATATGACACATGAAATATTTATAATTTACACGAGGTAATTACATTTTATTGAATAAAAGGGTAAGCTGCTAATTCTATGTATGAACAATTGTTTGTTTTTTTTCACTAATGTGTGAATAAATAAATTATCTATCTCATTTTCTGAGTTGTAAAAAACTAGAGGGAAGTTTTGGGGTGCACGTTTTTCGGCATAAATAAAAATAACTTACTCGTTTACAGCATCGAGGTAGTCCGACTTCGCATTCGATTGAGAACCCACAGAAACCCCTAGAGCTGTCTCGCAAATAGTGTCCAAGGTGAAGCAACTGATCAGCTTAAGGAAATCCATTGGCTCCCCGGACTCAGCAAACTCCGCAACTCTGGACAAAAGAATCCGCGATTGCTTCTCAAAGACATCGACAAACAACTTGACCATCGCATAGTTAAAGGCTGGCATGATGATCTTCCGGCGATGGGACCACTTCTCGAAACCACTGGTGAAGAGTCCTTCGCAGAGCCAATTCTCGAAGACGGCATAGTCGGCGGTCTTCTGCAAAAGCTGTTGGGCACTACACAGCGCCTGGATGTCCTTGGGATTGCAGTCCAGGAGGTAGAGCTTGGTGCCCATCCATAGTTTTCCGCGATGATCCTTCAGATGGTTGGTGACCATTTCCGTGGCACGGCGAAACGGATGTGGTCCCACTAACTTGGCCAGGATGTGGAGATGGCCAATGATCGGAAGGGCCGGTGGACCTGGCCAATTGTGGGTGAGCCGGTCAATCCTGCTCTGCCGCTCGAAGACATATAGCAGGTATAGGCTAAATGCGATTAGGAGGAGACCGAATCCTAGCCAGAACATCGCGGCGGAGGTTCTAGATAGTAACTGCCTCGTAACGACGTCGCATCGAGCGTTTTAAGCGGAACACAGACGCAGAGTTAAGATTGTTACTATAGGGTCACCGGACCCAAAGGTCACTAAAGTTGCTGTGAAGCGGACTTACACTCGGAAAAAAAACTAATGATCGCAACACAACCTAAAATTCGCATATTTTCATTTGATTGTTATTAATTGTGATGTTTAACTTCTTATTTTATTTACTATTTATGTATTATGTATTATTCTTATTTTGGCTAAAATGGTTAACTAATTTATTTAATAAATATTTAATTTTGAGAAAATACAATTCAAAAAAGTTATTCGGTAAAAACTATTTGCACTGCCAAACAATTTTTGGGTTTCAACTGAATAATTCTCAAAGGACACATGGATCATCTTGTTCCAATGAAACTAAACAATAACCATTTTAATGTAGATCCATGAAATATTTTTTTATTGTCACTAGCCATTTAAAATCACTATTTAAGAGCTTTGTTTTTTTTCAAGTGGAAGAACTAAACGATCTTTAAGTTTTGCGCTTGGTTTTATATTGTGAAATGCACCGATTAAGAGCAACTGTCGGGTCGACAGCGGTATTAACACTGCGCATATTTATTTATACGAAATTCGTACACCCCAATATGTATATTATAAGCGTATTCAAATCGATGCGGCTGCGAAATTGAAGTGACTCTTTTTGCTCGCCCCCAGCCATTTAAGTACTTAACATCAGCCAACGGAGATGTAAACAAAACATTATGAATCAGAACTTGGGATTTCTTAGTCGTATTCGAAATGCTCTAGGACAAAAGAATAGCTAACATGGGGTTTTACCAAAATTTAGAAAATATAAGTCCTATAGGTACATTTTTTCAAGATATGTTTAAAAAAGATTAGCTTTTTAAGTTTCTAAACTTCTACTTAACATAAGAAAGGAGTTTTTTGTTGTTTTCTGTAAATTAAATTTAAATTGAAACCATGATAAATATTTTTAAGTCCGAAAAATAGAAGAAAACTTAACTAATTTAGTATGCCCCATTGGCTTTTACGTCGAAATCCCACAATGGTGATTTATTTTTTTGTTACGTCTAACTACGTTTTATCTCTCAACTGAAGATTCGTCAGGCCAAAAATTAATAAACAAACCCTCTTCAATTTCGTCGATGCTTTTTTGTTTTATTTGATTAATTTCAATTTCGATTGTTCTTCTGTCGATTGCATACAAATTTCATAGAGCTCATTAAACTTGACGGTGGTTGGGATGGGGGCCACCCAGCTACGGATATACGTGGAGAGAAATTGTGATTTTAATTAACCGAGATTGTGTTTCTTTGTGAAAATATTGAAAACAACAAATATGGCTAAAAATGAGAAAACAAAATTTAACAATTATAAATTCAGAAACCCTTTAAATCTTTAACCACAAGGGTGGAAACAAAAATTGTGTTAGTAAATACCTATAAAAAGTATTCAAGCCAATGTAGTTAATATTCTCTGTATAAAATTAACACAAATTTACAATTATCTGATTACCTGTTAAGAACAAACAAAACTATGCAAATACCTTGGCTAAACACATTAATAATAAAAAAAAGTGCGTCATATTTGTCAATTATATAATTTCTGCTTTATTTTCATTTATTACGCATAGAATAAACATTCATTTAAATTGGCTCTCCAGCCATAGGAACTCTATTATGATTGTCATTTAATACACTCTTCAGGAGTTTGTGTTGTTGGTTTTCCTCTCAACCAACTGCCATTCAATTCATTTTTATTTTTTTCAAATAGTGACAAGTACAACAACCAAGGCAATTCCCCTTCGCCATATTTACACTAATTAACACGAAAAGTTATCAGACGACAAAAAATACAATAAGAGGACAAGAATAATTGTAATTAAACCGGATGGGACTGGGTTGAAAATAATATTTGCTGGTCAACAATTCATACAAAAATAATTAATCCTTCACTCTTATACTCGTAAATATCCGTTCCTCTCTCTTCCGTCATTGCAGAACATTTTTATTAAAATGAAGGGACAAATGAATGGCATAAGAGTCAGCTTAATTAATGAATATTTTAGTCAGTTCAGATTTCACATTTGCAAAAACAAAAATTGTTATCATAAATACATGTTTACCTAATACATGCTTATTGAGAAGTTATTTAGTTTACAACCCAGATTCGATTCAAGTTAATTACAGAGAATATTTAAAATAAATTCATTCCTTGATTAGAAGGAAGGAATGACAAAATTGTATTTTTTGGCTTAACAATGAAACATATCGTATTAACCAAAGAATGGTATAAAATATTTAAAAGAAAAAATGTATTTTTAGTTCAACTTAGTTAACGGAAGTTTAGCACAAAAAGGCCGAAATAAACTGGATTTTGTATTTCAAATAATACCTCTCACTACCTTAAACGGCAATTGAAACACAGCAGAATATTAAGGAATTAAACTATTTCTTAATCCTAATTTTTAAAAATATTTCAATTTGCCGAACAATGCCTCTATACAAATTCAATTCAATGGCATTGGATGCCACTAATCAAAACTAACTGGACAAAGCACCACAATAACCCTTTGAAGTCGAGGCGAAGCCAAACAATTGCTTTCGCGTAAATTCCCCTATCTAATGGATGCCAATAAACAGCGATCAGCACTCGCACTCGCACACGAACACTAACACGAACATCCTGCGTGGCATATAAGGATATAATACAGTTATGCACCTGACAGGACCAAGAACATTGTCTCGGATGGAAAATTAAAAGTGATGCGTGGTTGGGCGAGGAGGTGGGGCTCTAAAAGGGGGGGAGTGCGGAGAAGGGCTTCATCGGGTTGATTTTGACTGGGTGGAAGTGGGGATAAGGCAGTTCAAACTAATTTGAATTTATGCAGCAAAATGTTGACCACCCCACCGACTACACTTCACCTTGCTCTGGGCATATATGGTTTTATGTAAACGATTTTTATAGTTACAAATCTGTATTATAATGTTGTGTTGGGAAAAACTGTGTTTCTTTATTTGTATGTTTGATTCGCAAGGAGCTAGAATAATGGTTTTGGCAGCATACTTTATGTTTCACTCTCAGTTTAAAAAATCCTAAGACAATACTTTTGTTCGTACGAGTGTCACCTTTATACAACATTTCATATCGGACAAATGTTTATTAGATTTTAATTAATTTCTCTAATACTTGCCAAGTATAAATACAATGCAATTTTAATATAATATATAAACATAAAAATACACATAAAGTATTTATGTGTTGTAAGTTTATTCATTTTGGGACTTAAAAATTAAACAATCTTATCTTATTATTAGAATAAGTTCTTAGGTAAGAGTATTTAATCATCGAATCCTGAGTAACCCGATCGTCCCCTCATTATGGTTGTTTGTGGGCATTGGTGTTCTGTAATTAAACTGCATATTATCGGCCACGGCACACACACATGCATGCACCCACCCACCACATGTACCACATAATTATGCAGAAATTTCCAAGTCGTGGGCGAGGGGATTGGATGGGTCAGGGGGTCGTGGAAAGATACGCCCAGCTGTCACTTTGTGCTCTGCTTTTGTGTAAAATTTAATTTGGCTACATTTAATTATTGTTTATGTAAGGCTTGTCGCTGTCGCTGTCGCAGCCATCGAATATTGTCATATTATAAACAATGATAATTTGCCAAATGCGAAGCGATTGGCTAATAGATATCTGCTAGTATCTCCGTCTCTTAGCCAAAGCAAATTGAGCCAAGCCCAAAGGGCAAACCGCAAGTGGACAAAGTATAAGTACACACTTAAAAAAGTAAAATAATTTATTAAATAGTGATAGCCCAAATAACATAAATATTCAGTGAATAAACTTTTAAAGGTATGTAAAGGTTATTATTTTGTTTTATTAATATAAAGTTGTATAAAAAGCTTTGATCATAAAAATGTTCGGTTGACTTTTTTGTTGTAGAGTGTAGATAATAATTTCTTTTAATTTTTTAATTAAATAATAAAATAGTTCATTTATTTAATTTTTGTCAATCTAAATTTTCGATAAAATCTGAAAAATATTGGTATATTTAAGGAAACATATTTTAATTGTCTAATTTAGATCCCTTACTTAGTTTTTCTTTAATACGGTCATTTCCCAACAAAAAAAAAACGATTTTGAAAGAGTTAAGAAATTTAAACCAAAATTTATTTTCTGGCAGTGCATAACTCGTGCACTAATCGCATGTTGTGTCAACATTAATAGCATCAAATTTAATTTTACAATTAAATGCAAAGGCGCGACGCGTTTAGCATAAATTAAGCAGGCTGTAAATGGAAGTCGCGGGCGGTGTCTTTCACTTTGGCTCCTGCTCCTGCGGTCTTTGCTTATTTTCCTGAGGTGTTGGAGGTGGTTTTGGTTTCGGCCGAACATCGCCCTTCCTAATGAAAAAATGCAAACACCATTAAAGACTCCGCTGTTGCTTCCGTTTCCGTTTCTCAGACAGAGTGTGAGTTCAATCGGCTGGCGAAACATGCGTATTTATTGCTTCAACTTAATTTAATTGACAACCCAATCTAAGGATTCATTAAGCCTGGGGAATTAAATGTTTTTAATTAGCGAATGTTGATTCAATTAGTTCAATTCTGCCTCTTAAAACTCATTATAATTATCATGGTTTTAGGTATGGCTTATAAAAATGCTCTGAATTGGGTTTGTTTCAAACTTACTTACTTAGAATATCCTTTGGTTTTTATATTTATTTTTCTAATGGGAAAAAAGCCTCCTTTAACTCAAGTTCAGTTTTAACAAGGGAGAATGCTATAGTCGGGTGCCCCGATTATCAGATACCCGTTACTCAGGTAAAGGGAGTGCGAGGGAGATGGAGATAGAAACTTTGATCACGCATAACTTTTTAACGAATGGTCCGATTTGAAAAATTTCTTCTACATTTCGATAGGTATTGATAAACACAATAAAACTGCATTTTTACATTTCCGAAATATTAAAATTTTTAAAATCGTATATAAGCGAACTTGCGCTGCGTAGGAACTCCTAGAATCTGCATGCAAAATGCCAATCTTCTAGCTTTTATAGTTTCCGAGATCTCAGCGTTCATACGGACAGACAGACGGACAGACAGACGGACAGACGGACAGACGGACAGACGGACAGACAGACGGACAGACGGACATGGCTAGATCGACTCGGCTAGTGATCCTGATCAAGAATATATATACTTTATAGGGTCGGAAACGCTTCCTTCTAGCTGTTACATACTTTTGCACGAATACAATATACCCTTTTACTCTACGAGTAACGGGTATAAAAAGTACAAACTAGAAAATGTGTAATATCCATAAATATACTTTCATTGGTAGTGCTACTTCTCTATCGAAATCATTAAATTCTTCTAAAAATATTTTATTGTGACAGAAAGTAATTCGTTACTCTTTTCGCAAGATTACAAATTGCCAACTCATTATGCCTTTGTATGTAGTAAATAGGTGTCAAATCTAGATATAAATAAATATGAAATTGAAGGTCCAATGGCATTAGTTGTTAAATTCAATTGGCTCTCATAAAAAGCTATTGTTAAATCTTTACTTCGATCAATAGTAAAGAACCAGTCTATTTGACCCACTAATTCAGCTAACAATTAGTTCATAACGCTTTATTGTATTCATCTTCATGTGAATTTACCATCTTTAGGACCAAATAGTTATTAAAACTAAATTTATAGAAGGCAATTAGGTTCATAATTAATTTAATTAAAGAAAATACCAGTTTGATACATAACAAATTTTCAGCTGCTCGTGCAAATTTATGATATCTGAAAACTGAGAGGAAACTATTTTAATTCGAAAACCAGTTTAGCATAAACAATCTTAACAATCTTAACTTACCTTTCAGCCTGACTTTTTTGTCCTTATAAAAACCTCTAAGTTTTCAATCATGCCTTTTATCCCGATCAAAATAATGTGCTAACATTTTGAAGAAACCTTAAACTTAATCAGCCCCATCTAGCCCCAAAGGTTTTAAGCGGCATTAATAAAGTAAAAATAATAATTTTAAATTACCTTTTTTGAGTCTCATGCTTGGTTGCCCCTAAAGTAATGAAGTCTTTTTTTTCTCTTTTCCTACATCGCGTTTTTGTTGGGTTTTCGCTGCTTAACCTTCGAGGCGCAAAATGTTTTGTATAAACGAGCACTTACGTATTTCTTTTCATATACTCTTCTTGATAATGAAGTCACGTAATTTTGGAAGAGAATTAAATCTCTAAATTAGTTAATATATACTTTAATAATTCTGGAAATTATGCAAGCAAACACTATAACTCTCCAAAAAAACATATTTTGACTTGCAATACAAATTTGTATTTTAATTATATTTTATGTTTATTGGATTCAAATACTTTAGCATTTTTCAATAAATTAGTTTATAAGGTTTAGTTATTTGCTAATCCCAACTCATAACATTTTTATTAATTTAAGTTCCACAAGTTATACATTTTGTAGGGTATACAAAATTCGACGTTAGTTTATTTATTTAATAGTGTTGTTTTTTGGACAGGGCGTTGTTGCAACTGAAGGACAGCGGCAACTGCAATTTGAAGGCAAGCAAAACAAATGAATTCTGGGAGACGAAGTCAGAGCGGTGTGAATACTTTTTGCAGCTGTTCTGAGCGGAGTTTCCAGTGGCACAGACAACTCTCAATTACCCCTTACTTATAACCCCAACTTGTTGGCTCCATTTCTTGGGGCTGCACTTGAAATAAAAAGTGATCCATATATTCAGCACGGGACAAAATATAATTAACATTTTTATTTATTATTAAATTAGAATTTGTTATCGTTAAATTAATCCAATCTTATTATGCAATATAATTTATCTATTTTAAAATGCAGAGTCATTTCATTTTAGCAGTTTCTTTGGTTTTTTACTTTAACGAGTTTCGCGAACACTATACCGGTAATTATGGCTAAAAGTTTTAAAATATTAAATTTGTTGACTCGCAATCTTTCCTTGCTTGGAAAAAGTGTATATTATGTTTGTCACTTTGATATAGTTTTAAGGTTATTTTCTTGTCTTCGTTTGTCATGAAAAAATCTCAGAAATTATTAATTCATTTCCCGTTTCTTGTTATATTTTTGGTCAGTGCCTAGTGGAATATCTAACTTGGCCGTTAGTATTGGCTCGCTGGTCAACCTCAAGATTGCAGTTAGCAGTGGCAATTGCCTCGACTTCTCTACGGTTGCACTTCGCTTGACTGCAATTTGGACAAGTTAAGCACAAGAAAAAGTTGTCTCTGTTCTTGTTGTTACCTTTAATTTGAGTACGTTTTGGTGTTGCTTTTTATCTTGTTTTTTTTGGGTGATTGTTGGCCACGGCTAAGTCACGTTCCGATTGCGCATTTATTGCACTCAACTTGCCGTCCGGTTGGTTAAGTTTCTTGGCCAAAAAGTCCCCCTCCAATCGCTGGCTCCTTTTTTTGGCCATTGCAACATTTGGCTGCCCGCAGTTGGCAGGGTCAGACGGGCTTTTATTTTTATTTTTTAACCGCGTTGCACTGTGGGCCTCTTTGGCGCAATCATAAATCTGTCAGCGGTGAACCGATGACCTTTCTACCTGCTCGATAAGCGCTCAATTTGCAGCTGTCATGAGGATCGTAAATAAATAAATATTGAGGAAGTCGCTTAAATATTTACTGTGCCACTAAGTGGCCTACGTGACGGGCACGCGTCTTTCCTTTCTGGTGCAAACGAAGAAATTTGGAGTACCGTTACAAAAAAGTGTGGTGATATAAAATAAAAGATTTTTTAAGGCAGAAAGATTATTATATATTTTGTACATAATACATAAGAACTTGCTAGATAAGAAGAAAAGTATGTTGGACACCTGACTGTTTTGAAAAATATCCTTTTACGACTTTTGAAAGGGGCGTAGAAACCCTAAGCCTATATAAACACTGGAGGGAGTCCTTTTTTTCTCGCATAGTTTTACACACATGCTGCACATCCTTTTCTGTGGAAATAAGAGACAAAAAACAGGGCTCTAGAAAAAAATTTCAAAAGAGTAAATAGGCATGTTTCATTAAAAATACTGAAATATATGCGACTGGCCGCAAACTACAATACAAAATAATATGTACATATAATTGTTAAAGCAAAAAAAAAACAGAATTTGTATCACATCAACATAAAATAAAAAAAACTTAGATCTTGCCCCACTTTCTTTCATTTAACTATTAAAGAATAAAGACATAAAATAAAAGTTTGATAAATTTAAGCTATAACTTAATACATGTGTTATAAAATGCGTAACAAACTATTCATTATTTTTCTTCTTGTTTTTTTATTAATTGTTTAAAAAATCTTTCTCGTATGTAAATATTTATTGGCAAAGTATTTTCGGTGATATAATAGTAGTATCTATTCATTCAATTTATTCACTCTATTTACTCAGAGAATATTAGTTCACAATGTGCCACATTAAGTTGGCAACCATTCCCTATCTCAGGTCATTAGCCCCTTCGGGTAATCGAACCTGTAAGTCGTCCAGTTTAACTCAGTATAAATGACTACGATCTTACGTGTGTAAGTAAGTGACTTGTGCTCAGTGTTCGCTTTAATCAAACCTTTTTTAAAGCGAGTGGATGGACAGTTGTGGTTGCGACTGGCCGCAAACAATTAGCACCAGCAAACGTAGTACAGTGGGTGCTAAAAGGCTGGGAACAGGTACGTTTCTACTGCTCTCTCTGATAAACCCAGATCTCTCGAGAAATTCGGAGAGCCTCTCCGAAACAGCTGTACCTGGGTTATTTTACTTAAAAACCTCTCTCTAAACCCCTCTCCGAAAATCTCTCTTTTCAAAAAACCTCTCCCGATCAGCTGATCGTACGGGCCTAGCTTTAATGTTATATCTTAAAACCGCTTCAGTTCAGTGGCACTGCAACTTTTGGACGCTTCGGACGTATTCGTCGCTCTTGGGAAAATTATTACTTGTGGCATTCGCGTGTGTTACCTGTACCTGTATTTTGGATTTACAGTTACTAACAAGTTATGTGCGCTTGAATGCCAAATTTAATTGCCGCTCTTTGCATGTTGGCCAGTTGTAATTTGAAAACGTTTTCAAAAAGCGAGTAAAAAAACGACTTTCTGTTTTCACCCCCCTTAACTTTCATTTTTCTTGCTCGTCGTCGGCTTGCCATTGAAAAAAGTGTCAAAATCCAGGTGCTAACCAGCCATAAAATACAATAAAATATCTGAAAAATATATTAAGTTGTGAAACGCGTGTGTGACTTGGTCAATTTTTGAGATTATGGCTCTCATGGACACCGCCTGGCGCTGCCGCCTCATGATCTTCGCCATCGTCTCCCTGCTGCTGGTGGGCGATCTCTTCGGATATGGCGGCGGCATGAAGTCCAACCACCCCGATCCGCACTCGGTGAGATCGGGGGGCGGAGCGGGGGCGGGTGGTGCCCCAACGGGTCCGGCGGCTGCGGCGGCCAGCAAGTTCCAATCGAAGAATGCTGAAATCGATATAACTGAAGGTTAGTTTTGCCATCCCAAATTGCTTTTTGTATCCATTTTGCAATTTTTCATTGACAAAATGTTTTACTCGCATGTGTTGCCAATTTTTTAAATTTTTATTTCGGATTTCGGAAATACTGGTAGATCAACAAATTTGGAAACTTTATTCTCCTTAATGTATTTATTTTCTGAACAATTTTAAAATTACTTAACGCAAAATAGTTTTAACGAGAAATTATATAAACGTATATTTAAAAAACTAAATTCATGCAAAATTATTACAAAGAGAAAAATTGTAAAATTAAAATATTTAAAAAAATAAAATTTTACTTTTCTCTAATTTTTTTTTAGTAATTTTGTTTTGTTTGTTGTCGTCCTTAAGTTTAATTTTCTAATATATTTATTCAAAGTTCTTGAATATTCAAAAAAGTTGGTTTCTTACTTCCCAATTTCAATAATATACATTTATATAATCTATGATTTCTTAGGATGGGTTTCTGTTACGAAATTGGGTTGAAAAAAAGTGTGCATTCTTTTATTAATGATAAACAATAATCAATTTGAATGATATTAACACTGTTAAAATCAATACTATCCTTCTTTTGCCCACTGAAATAATTTTTTGGAAATTTTTTGTTTAAATTTGTTATACATACAGCTTGTGTTTGTATTTGGTCTTATCAAGGTTAATTTCGTTTTATAAATGGAGCTTTAAAGTATAAAGCGCTGAGGGCACGTGTAAGCTTCAATTCGGGTTTAAATGCTTAATTACGTTTTTTTGTTGGTGACTTGGTAGGTGAAAACCGGAACTGAGCCCGGGGAGACTAATGCACGATTGTTTATTACGCACGTGTAGCTCAACTTAAAAAAGTTAATGTTGTCGATTTGGCAAATACATTAAGGGTACGAGAGGTTATAATTTATTTAAAAAAAAATTGTACTTGGACATACCTACTTTTATTAAGTTTTTTAAAGCGAAATGTAAGTACTTTGTTTAGGTAGTAAACATTTAAATGCTTTTGACCTAATGAGGTGGGTATTACTAATAGTACAGAGTGGAATTTCTAATATATTAAAAACACATTTTGTGTTAAGGGGTTCGAGCAAATACACGAGAAATCCGTGAATGCTTTTAAAACTTTTCCCAAAGCCAATTTCGTAGGTCTAGGAAATGTTTTGGAAATTTAAGTACCTTAAGTTTAACGTTGTCTGGCATATCAAACAGATACTCCAGACGGCAAAAGTTTCCATTAACAACAGAGTCATTAAGTTTTTTATGATCTAGCTTTTGAGGAAAGTAACTTTATTTCTTGAGTACTTTATTTGAATTTTTAGACTCACGATAGGTATTTATTATTTCAAAACAAATGAATGCTAGGCTTTAACGAATGAACTGCCAATTTTATTAAAAAATATAATTATAAATTCATGGAATTCTTACAGGAACTAAGTTGAATAAATAAATTAAAATTAGAACATTCTTAAGACCTTACATGTTTTCTTATTTATCCAAACCAAATGCACAACAGTCGGTAATTTATTCAAATGATTATTCAACACAATCGAAGTTCATGTCCAAAACGATCGTTCAAGAGCTTTCAAAGGCGATTCGAATACACTTCTTCGTCGCCACTTTCTCGTTGATTTGCATACACAATATCGAACCCTATCGTATGACATAACATTGGGCATTGCACAACAAATGTCGTGGGTATGGGCCAAACCGGAAAAAACACTCAATCAAATGTGTGTAGAGACAATAAAACTTTAATGAAGTCAAAGGAAAGTCGGGGGCTCACTGGATAGGAGTTTGTTTTTGTTCCATGCAAACTAGGAAATGGAACTCATAAAAATACAACAGTCTCAGGGAATTAAGTCTTCCGATTTTTCTATTCTTCCTTTCAAATCTTTTGACCGTACTTTCAAGGTACTAATTTACAGTAATAAAAATAAAATAATTCAGTTGCTAATAGCTTTTTAAATAACAATTTAAGACTTTAAATTTATATTTTCTATATCTTTGTTTATGTTAAATTAATAAATAAAGAAGTGAGAGCTGAGAAATATTAGTATCTTAAAGATTTTGGCTATACAGTATAATGACTTTATAGTTTTGCTTTTTATTTAAGACCAACGGAGAAAATTTTGTTTGCTCAATTTTCCTCGCTGGTTTCTTTAAATAATGAGGTAAATACCTTAATAAAAATTCAAGTTTCTCGATGTATTCCAACTTTAAACCAGCTTATATTTCTGTGAAACCACCCAAGTTTTTGTATCATGACTGAGAGCAATATCACCCAAACCATTTCACAGTTCATTAGGATGGCTGAAACCATCTCCAAGCCATTGGAAGTTGGTATTTCTTTTGTGTTTCTCGAGGTGAAAGTGGAAAAATGCCAAGCAAATAAACTTGACGTAATAAAACTCCAAGCGCACAACAAGTATTCGCTTTGCATGTTGAGAGGGGGTCTTAAATTGCATCGCAACTTTCCCAGAGAGTAGCAGTTCATTAGCGTGGGCCAAGTGTAAAAGCCAAGGGAAAATAGGGTTTTCCTCTCAAAATTCCAGTTTCGCCAGTGGCGTCTAGACAGATTCGCTGCTGCCACTATATAAACTCAAAGTTTATCATTCTAAGTTGCTTACTCAAACAGGAAGTGAAGAAAAACTTGACTTGATTGTGACATTTAATTTATCGAACTAAGCCAAGACACCGGCTTGAGTTTGGGCTTGGGCTTGGGAAATATTCAGCCATATGTTCGACTGTAACCGGTTCCGCGTCCAGACGTAATCCGTTCCAACTGAAGAAGTTGTCTGGGCTAGAAACGAGCTCAACGGAAATCGAGAGTAAAGTCGGCTCACAAACGTTGATAATCTCGGTGTTTGAATATTCACATTAATCGCTTGTAAATGCCACTCACTTCCACAAAGAAGTAGCACGTGCCCTTTTCAAAGCCGGTAAAATTAATCTGAATTAACAATTTTAATATCTATCCACGTCTTTCTGTTTTGTCCAAAAATGAATAAAAATGAGGGAACACTTTGCCGCAACCTTTAGCTGATAAATGCAGTGCGTGACAAACATGCGGAGCTTGCACTTTGTATTTATTTCCATTCAATTACGTGCACTTGAGAAGCAAATTGATTTCAGCAATGGAGTCGCCTTAATTGACTCGAAATTTGTTGTATCGCTTAAAGAAGTGAATTGTTAGCAGTTTGAAAGAGTCAAGTTCAATGGATAAAGCCATTTACAAGAACGGGAAATTGGTTTCTGCTACTCAATTAAATTAGATATTGTATTAATTTAATAGGTATAGCGCGAAATAAATCTGAAACTAATTCAATTATTTTCAATAACAATATAGTTTTGAACAAAATACCTAAAATAAAAAAACATATATTGATAGCTTTATCGAAAAAATGAAATCAAACTTTAATATGAGAAACTTAACTTTAAACCTGAATTGGAGAAATACTATTTCTCGTCAACTAATTATTCAGTTCATAAAAAATGGGTCGCTTCTTTTAAATGGTTTTAAATAGAAACCAGTTAACAAATATTTTCAATAAAAACAGTGATCAATTTTTTTTATTTCCTAAAATTTAACAGCTGAGTCATGCTTGACTGCAGTTCTAGTTAAATAAACTTTCGAGTGGGAAAGAACCATAAATTGAAAACTTGTTATCAGTAACGAATAAATTGAAGTTTGTATTTTCACACCGCGATAGGGATTTTGCATTCTAAGTTCCGCATTTAAAGTTAAAAGAAACGACGAAACCAGATGCCTTAGTTGGCGGTAACATAATGAATATTCGACTGGATACCATAATTAATAAAACTGAGCGTTGAATGACTGAACAAATATTCAAAGTAAAGTTCAACGCATCGACTTGGCCTTGTTCGGGGCATGAGAGTCGTTGAAAAAAGTGTTGGAAACATTCGCGACAGCTGATCGACCGAATATAGCCAACCAAATATTTGGCTTACTCACCGCAAATATGCACTCGAAAAAAATAAACAGAAATACGCTTTCCACACTCTCAATTTCTACCTATATTTGCACATTTGCTCAATTGTTCACAATGTATCTTGCCTTTTGTTGACATTTTGTTCTAAGCATCTATTAATTTTAGCTTTAGATTTGGCAACCTTGAGGTTGCATCTCTCCTAAAATATTTTTTAACGATCTGCGCAGTTCCCGAAATCTTAATTCGAAAGCAGTTAGTTATGCAAATGATCGCCAGCGAGTAAAAAAACGAAACGAAATGCCAAAATCTAATGGGGCCGGCCCCCTAATTAATACCCGCATACCTGACTTTATTGTATTTTGTATTTTCAGAGCACGATTTCAATGAGCTCACGGCTGCGGCTCAATCCCTCAAGCCGGGAATGGCAGTGGTTACGGGGGCGAGTCTGAAGACCAAGTCCCAGTTGACGGACACCATCAAGGAGTCGTGTCTTCCCAAGATGCTCTGCGAACTGGCCTCCAAACCGGAGTACCAACTCAGCGAAAAAGAGCGGGAATTGCTGAGACTGATCCGGTAAGTGACAGGTGCACTTGGCCAAAAACCAAATATATCTACATAAAAAGCATTAACTAAATTCACAAGAAACAAATCAAGGAAAATCTTAGGAAAAGAGGTTTATAGAATGGATATTTTGAATGTGTAGATGCTAATATTTAAAAGTGTACTTCTTAACCAGTTTTAAAAACAGTTCATGGCTTATGTTTAAGATTTTCACGAAGACCAAGAACTTATAGTTCAAATAACTTTAACTCCGTGCTGGTGGATAATTATCTTGATGGTTGCATAAGAAAATGTAAAACTTAATCAGTGAATTAAATATATATGCATGGTGGCAATTTATTTTTTAGTAAGTTAATAAGTTGTGGTAGTCAGATAAGTTCAAGTAAATAAACCGTTTTTCAAAATAAATAAGCTAAAATAACAAATTGAATATAAATGTCAGCACATACTGCAAATACCAGAATTTATGGATGCTTTATATTCTTGAAACTGGTTAGCAATGACTTGCATAAATACTCGTACAGCATCAGCATTAACTAATATAAGTTTTCGATGAGAAAGACAATCAATTTATAATATATCTGACATAAGACAATGCTTGTTAGAAAGACCTTAAACTGTTCAGGTTAAATATGATTTACAGAACTTTTTAAAGATTTTGAATAAAATAAATAATTGTTTTAATAATTGTTTTAACACAAAACTTGTTTAATAAATATTCTCAAAGTATACAACCTAAACTGTTATTACTAAATGAAGGGAGGAAAATCAATGTTTAAAATTTTAAACGAAAGTTAATCTGAATGTTACAGAAAGGCAAAATAATTTTGAAAATAATTCTTGCTAAAAATAGCAAAATGAATTGGATGTGCTTCAATTTAAAATTATGAAAATTAAAAGCTATTATGTTACAGAAAGGCAAAATAATTTTGAAAATAATTCTTGCTAAAAATAGGGAATATGACAATTTTAATTTGTAAGATAATATTTATTTATTTTATTATGGACGACTGTTTGCTCGTAAAGTGCAACAAGTAGAACCAGTTCTGAACTGATCTATCAAACATTTGCATACTCAGCAGTTGCGAAAGGTTTCAAACAGGTTTCATAGGGTTCGAGTGCATTTTTTCTTGAATTGCGATCCATTAAATTTCTAATAACGCTATCTACCAGAATTAATTATATAGAAGGTGAATCACAAGCCACGGGTAAAGTGCAGCCACTTAGGGAAACTAAACCACTATTTAGGTTAGCTGAATGCGGCAAATATTTGAGCCAGGCTTTAACCCATGGATCAGCAGTCGTAACCTACCTCAACTTCAGCTGTAACCTCGCACTTGAGGCGAAGGTGAGCCGAAGCTAATGTAAAAGCTCGGCCAGTCTATAGAGTCAGTCTAAAGCCTAAGTCAAACAGCAAGGTGAATGGCTCTGGCATTCTAGAATCTAGACATATTCGAAAAACTACTGAAAGCGAAACTTGAACAAACTCCAGCGAAAAAGCAGGCGAAGCGTGAAATGATAATGGCTTATTATAATATTTAACATTTGTTCAGTTGTTCGGCTGTTCGGCTTTAGAGAAA
This sequence comes from Drosophila carrolli, assembly GCA_018152295.1. Taxonomy (NCBI): domain Eukaryota; kingdom Metazoa; phylum Arthropoda; class Insecta; order Diptera; family Drosophilidae; genus Drosophila; species Drosophila carrolli. The sequence continues at coordinate 8,283,086 of JAECXJ010000001.1, forward strand.
CTTCCGTCTAATGTGCCCATTATTTGCAGATCTCCAACAATGCCCTGGATGATGAACATGCCGCCGAGCAAATGGTATTTCGCGGCCCACATGGGCGAACTAATGCGCCACACGGGCGACAATCTCAGTGGACCGATGGGATGTGCCAATCTCTGGCCAAATTGCCCGATCAGTTCCAAGAAGCTAATGAAACTCAGCTACAAGGTGAGGGTCTAGGCCTGCTAGACCCCCGGGATCTGTATCTGTATCTTACTTTTCGCCTCAACTTTTGTACCATATGTCTTCACCGTTGGATTACCTTACCTTGTAAACTACCTTATATTTAGATTAGACCTTAGTCCCGACATGACTGAAGTGACTGTAGAACTGTAGTACTGTAGAGCTGTATCCACTTGTATCCATTTCTGGCTACGAGTCCTAGGTAGTTTGTAACTAATAAGTGTGACTAGTCACGACCCGATTTAGCATTACGCCTAGTCTAAGTTCGATGCTCCTGTAATTGTTAATAAATTACACTCTTTTGTGCATACTCCCTAATGATCTGCCTTAATCCATCCTCATTTGTTGCCATGTCACCTTCGGGTGATTTGTGAAATGATTTGGGATTTGATAAAAAACACACTTTTTTTCAGGCGGCCAAGTTCATGTGTGTACGGGTATGTAATTGCTAGGAAGCGATCGACCCGCTGGCAATGAAATCGTATTTTTAGAAATTGTTATGCAACGGAAGGTTGCCTCCGCCATCAAATGTGGCAATCTATTAAACGGGCTTTGTGATGAATCATTCGAGATTTTCTCGCTTGACTGGGTGAAGTTTAATTGGTCTTGTATAATTGCGTTTAAAGTGGTGTATTGCATGCTATGTTTGATAGGAAATACACATTGGCTAAGCCGATTAGGCAATTTAATTTAACTGAAGGTAAATATTGACTATGTGCACTTTTTATGTGACGGAATTTAAATGTATTTGTTCCGAAAATAAATCTAGTGAGCAAGGCAATACACAACTCTATAAAACTTAATATAAAAATAATATTTCTTGGAATTGGTAACAGGACTATTGAAATAAAGAAATCGACAATAAATTGATGTATATATACTGGGGGAGGACTTATTTTTTAGGAAACAATAAAGAACCTAGAATAAAGAATAAAGACTAAAGCAAATGCGATCCAATATATAGTAATAGTATTCCATAGTTAGTATTCCAGTAAAACTGCAGCAATGTAATTTAATCCGTTGTTAATCAAACTCAATCAAAAACTCGCCTGGTAATTCAAGAATACAAATATTACCATATTATCAGAATATAATACTTTCTGCAAGGGTATAATAGTATTACACGCTCTGGTAAATAGTATTATACGGAATTCCAAATAAAAAATAAAATAATTAAACAATCAGTACAAAAAGTTCTAAAGATCTTATAAATAATATTGATTTGTTATTGGAAATTTTATTAAAACCTATCATAAAATATGAAAGAAGAATAGCTAAATTAATTGGAAGTGTTTAAATTTAAAATTATGAAAATTAAAAGCAGCACCTTACCAATTAATCCTTTCAAACTAATTTGTTTATTACTGTTAAAATAGTTTTAAGCGCATACTTTCAGGCGCACTTTCAAAACTACATATACCACACACCTTGAACGAAGAATAAAGAAAAAACAAAACAGCCAATTTTAGTGCACACTTTATATGCAAATTCGATTGGCTCAATGACATTGTGACAAAAAAATTAGAATAAGTTTCGCTTTGTTTACAATTGTTTTTCAGATCGATCAAGTATTCCGAGCACAGATGTTAGAAAAAAAACGAATGGACATTCGGGTGAAATTGTCGGATTATGACAGACATATTGATGGCTGAATTAAAAAAAACTCTGGAAAGTAAACAAAAACAAGAAATTATTTTTAGATTTTTCGATAATGCATAAATCAGTCAGTGACACGAGGCAATAAATGAAATAAATCACCGATGCAAAAATCGAATCCTAATTGAAATTCCAGTTACGGACATGTTCAATTTGGCAACAAATTTAGCCTGGAATTGCACAAAGCGTACAAAACAATAAAAGTCAACAAATTCGTAATAACCAACAGAAATTGGGTCAGATTTGTTTAACTGTTTCAGCATTTTTGTTGTTTGTTACGCTAGTTGCGTGTTTCAGTGCGCAACTTTCATTGTTTGGTATGGCTCTGGCCCAAATTTCATGTTTGGCTTGGACCCGGCTCAATTTCTGCTTTTGGGCTGACGTTTGACAAGTTGTTTGCTTATGCAATTTAGGGGGCGGAGTGGGAGGAGCAGGTGCACCAGGTGCAGTTGCATTGTCTCAGACTTCTGTCAGCGGCTCGTTTCTTTCTTTCTTTTAATAATTTCCGCATATTTGGCACGCTGAAAATGAAAGCGAAGTTTTGGCAACATTTTTGAAACAACGAAACTGCAATACTCTAAAAATGGAACATGCTATCAAATATAAATAAATATATTCGGGTATTTCCAGGTAAGAATCCAAAATTGTAAGCTTACCAAATGGTTAAAAACTTTAAAACAGAAACATGGAATTTTTTATTCCATCCTTAAGTCATTTCACGGTATTAAAAAGGGTTTCCTTAAAAATCGAAATTTTGTTAACAATAGTTTTAATATAAATTTAATTTCTTACCAAAATTGACAAAACTAATTTTGACTTAAAAAATTACATTCAAAAATGTCTAACATTTTCAAAAATGTATAATATGAAATTTAAACCAAAAAAATAGGTATATGATTGGATTTTCAGTGACAAGAAAATGTAAAATAAATATTATGTTAATTTTCAATACCCAATGGAAGGGTGTATATATTAAAAACCTTCACCATATGAGGAAAACTGGAAAAACACGAAAATTTTCCACTACAAAAGTTGCATTTCCCAACCTACTTTCCTGCTGCACATCAAGAAAAAATCATAGTCGAGGAGAAAATCATTGTACGGTTGATGTGCATAAAATGTAAGGCAAACTTAAATCAGCGACGAGAGAAAAGCGAATTTCCCATAGCGGTAGTTGGAGCGTTTACAATTTGAGTGCCGCTCGCGAGTCTCCACTGTGGATTGCGTAACTCCGGCGGTGTCTACGTGAGCTTATCGAGGTGTTTTCAAACGGGTCCCGGCGACTTGGCCAACTGACTGATTGAACCACTCTTTGATGGACGATTGCCACCAGTAAATTATTCTTATTACTGACGCCTCATTGCATCTGCACAGTTATTAAAAGCGGACTTCCTCGATATTGATTTGATTTCCTTACTTTACTTTCCTCCAATTGTTAACCTGGCCAATGACACGTGCTCCATGGCTTCGTTTGCTAACCGATTTGGCAAACATAAGCATAAGCAATCGGTTAACTTCAATGGTGTTAATTAACTGAGACAACAAAGTAAATGCTGAATGGTGGGATTGGCAGTATTGCGTTAGATATGACCATTACTTTGGAACTAGTTCAAAAAATTCATTCGCATTGCTATTGTTTTTTAAAAATAATACGGAAAATAGTTAATTTGATCTTACCAAAATTGGCGATGCTAGAAATATTCTTTTCTGATTTAAGTTAAGTATTCCCAAACAATAAAAATCCCAATTTTCTGATCGTTTTTACAATTTTCTAAGTCAAGTTGTTTTTTGGGAAAGTCAGCCCAAAAAATTACAAGTTTGAATTTTAATTAATTTATTTGCTTAACGATATTCCTTCAATATCTTTAAAATTCTCAAAATGGAAATAAAGAAAACTAAAATATTTTATAATAAGCCAAAAAATATATTTAAGGCCAGTTATTTATCAATGTATTTAAAAAAAGTTATTGCTGATATCAAAAATACTTATGTATATATTGCAGAACAAACATAATAAATAGTATTCTTAACGATGAGTCAAATAAAGTAAAGTAAATACTTTGTCAAAAAATCATACATTTAGCAAAAAGCCTATTTCCAATATTGTTTACAACCTGTTATCTAAAAAGTTCACTTCCAAAAAAAAACCTACCTAAAGTTAGTTTGACAGCTTAAGTCGTTCAGAAGAAAGCTTTAAGCTAAATCTATTTTCAATTGGTTTCACCTGTTGTTGGTGGACCAACTTAGCCGTTTGACCCCCAAACCAAGCTGAAACAAATTGCTCAAATCACCAGCTCGCCCAAATAGGAAATCTTGCACTTCGTCCACGAGACACTCGGTAACACCTAACGGAAATGAGGTAATTGATATGCAAGCCAAACACCAAGACCAAAATAAAACCACAGAAAATAAAGAGCAAGAAAGGAAACCCCGCCGAATCAAGTGCGAATACCCAGACATTTGACTGGCGAGATTTCATAACTTTTTATAATTGCACTCGGAGAGAAAGATACACCAATGTGTATCCACGATGTGGACTTGGGGACTTCAGAGAGCGTAGAGCCTAGGCTGCGCCCTCCGGTTAGTGGGCCTCACTTTCACTTGCTGCTCTTGTCTCTGGCTTCCGCACGAAACTTGGTCAAAATGCAAAACAAACTTGGCCCGCAAAAAATCCAAACAAGCAGTGGCGTCAAAAAGGGGATGGGAATATATTCAAAACTATCAATTTATCAAATTATAGAAAACAAAAAAAATTTATAATTGCCTTAATATTTATGAACTTTTTAAGATCTTAATCTCACCCGCTAATAAACATTATGCGCTTTGCTGTATTTAAGGCATTTCAGAACGATTTTGTTATAATAAGCACCGTTGCATTATACGTTATACGAAAATATATTTTAACTGACTTCACGGAAATCTACTAAAATAAACTAAAATATCATGCTACAATGCATTATAAACCGATGCTAAGCCAGTTTAACTTTTCAACGTTCTATTTGAATTTCATTTGAGTTTGGATGAGTTTCTTATGAAATTTAATAAACTTTTAGGCAATATTGTTATATCATCTGAAAGGTTATTTAAATGCTTTAGCTATTTGACTACGTTTCTCTTGAAATGAATACATGAAAAATCAAATGATAAGTTATATCAAATATGGGCAAAGGTAACACATCCCCCCGAACTTTTCCTCGACGTCCCTGGACCCGAAAACCCACACATGGGAGTGTAAGCTTTACACAACAAGTGATTTCTTGGGGCCTACACTTGGCTTTCGGCCAGCGACTCTCGGTCTCCGCTTCTCTTTGTTTACGTTTACGTTTAAGTTAACGTTTGGTTTATTTTTTATGCGGCACTGTGGCGGCTTAAAGCGGCCGCAGGTCGCTTCAGTCAGTAAAAAGACTTCAAGCGCACCAAGTCGCCTGCCGCTCCACTCCAAAACTCGAACTCGAATATATAGTAGTGGTATTACGATATTACCCAACAGTCGCCGGCCATGAATCTGCGGTACATCTGCACTGTGACTGCGGTGCCAACGCTCTGCGTTTTGCTGGTGCTTCTGCTGGAATTCGTGGAGGAGGGCCTGGCCCAAAGTTCCGATCCCCTTTTCGAACTTCCCGTCCAGCTGGTCGGATTCCCCGTGATCGTGCTCTCCGTCCGCCTGTCCCAGTTCGCCAAGAAGCTGGCCTACTCCCTCAGTCCCAGTAAGTCTTACCCTACAGCCCATCGCACTCGGGCTTTAATTTCTTTTTGGAATTCAGTGAAAGTTGAAAATATGTTGTGCATAAATTAAGTGTTTTGCATTGTTCAAATCAGTGCAGGAATTCGATGAGGAAATTTCCAAATTAATAAATTTGAGCAGCGATTTCGTTGGGCGAAATTTTTGGTTTCACCTGTTAAGTGAGCGTTTTATTAAGATAAAACTTAAAAACGATACAAAAGGTATTAAACTTCATTACCCCCTCTTGATTAACATTACAACAGTTTTAAATGTATTGTTTTTCATGGCTAGTTAGTTAGCTTTTATATGATTCTCCTTTCACTGAATGGTAAAAAATTGTGGAGTTATGAAATAGCATAAGCTCTTTTTCTTCTAACTTGTTATTACCAGAAAATATATTTTGGTATGTAAATTAATTAGTTTGAAATTCGATATCCGCAGATATAAAATGTGTGTATACTTTTTTATACTTTTCTTAACAAGCACTGGGGTCAAACTATAAGCAAAAATAAAAGGATTTACATTTTAATAATTCATAAAAATAGCAATTATCTTTTGGACATAATAACATATGTGAAGGAAATTATAACTATCATATTTAAATATTTAAAATAACTCGTATACTATTATATCACCTAATTTTTTAATGTTAAAGTATACTCAACTTTTTAATAAAATTATCTCAAGTTGTAAAAATTTGTTCATTAGTCCGCATAGACAGAAAAATATATTTTACTATGTTCAGCTAGACTTAGCTCTCAGAAGCCGGCCAGTTTTTCTGTAATTTACACCTAATATAAATAAATTCGCCCTATGACTTTATAAAATGTAAAATACAAATAGCTGTTTTGGACTAATTTGCATTGAAGGCACTCCAACTCACTTTGTGAGTGCGTGTCTATTGCCGATTGTTGTGACTTGTTACTCATTGCGTTGGACCGTAAAAACCTGATCTGCAAGTGCGATGACAAAAGCGGCTGCCAACTATCGTGCTCGTCCACTTAGCCGACAAAATGTGAAAATGGGGTCAAGGCTGCCGGCGAGCCAGTGGCTTCAACCATAACAACTGCCACCACTCCGTGCAGCCGGAAATTAAATATAAAAGAGAGGGAGCTGAGCATGATGATGTTGACAGTAGAGTTGATAAGCTTTTGGCATGAGTAATCTGGGAAATACCACTAAATCCAAATAATTATCCGAACTTTTTGGCCAACTTTTAAGCTCTACTGCAGAAAGAAAGCAGAGGGGGATATATTATTGACAAAGAAGAAAAATTATTAGTATAATAGTATATTAGTATATTATAGTATATTAGTATATTGTTTTATAATTTAAATTAATGAAAATAATTGGCTTGTTTAACTATTATTTTTAAAAGGCTATCAATGTTTTTTTAATATTTAATTTCCAATTTGTTCTTCAAACATGAAGTAAAAAAATGTTTTTATTAACAATTACAATAGTAATTAAAAAAGTAGTAACAAAAAAGTTTATACAACCACGTTTCGCCTCTCTTGATGAAAATTAAAAAGAGAGCTACATATTTTCAGCTCACAACCCAACTTAAGTAATCATTTTTTTTGTTATCTTGGGATTCAAGATATAAACGAAATATGCACAGCTCAAATAAAAGGTCTATGATGCGGTTTTAAAATTGTAATTTGAATTAAAAGGCCTTAACCGAACTAAATGACATGGAATTGTGTACACTTTCACAGGTACATATAGATCTCGCAGCAGAAGGGACACCGCCCACCCACTATCCCTTGATGCTGAGTTGGCCCAAAAGCAGATCCAGTTCGAGTTCGGACCTCAGGCCTGCATCCTGGAGGAGCCGTGCCGTGTCCACGCATCCCGCAATCTGGGTTCCAGTGACCGCCGATTTCCCGGCAATGGAAATGCAAAGCCACATGCTGCCTGGTCGGAGGTCTTGAGGTAGGTCAAAAATGGGCAAGAGTGTAGTAATTAACTAATAGTAACTTAAGGCTTAAAGGTTAATCGAATAATATGCATGATTGGTACTGGTGTAATTTTGGTTTAATTGAGTTCTAAGACTCCACTCATTTCTACAACTAAAATATTTTTATGGAAGTAGTAAAAATGTTCTTCAAAAGTTAATTTGTGAAAAAAGTTTTTTTGTAACTCAATGAGGTTTGTTTTAATAACATATTTTTTTCTAAATTTTCCGAATTTAATATTACGCTTTGTTGTACATAGAATTGCTATTGAATTTTACATTGAATATAGTTTAATATTTCAGTTTCTGAAATATTATTGAAACTCCGATATATACCTTTAAAACTAAATATCTGAATTCTTTAGTTACATATTGTTTCCTTAGTATATTTTTGCTTCATCATATTCCCCGCCCCCTTGTATTTGGGGCAATCTAAGATGGGATGTAATCAGCGTTTTCGAGTGCCTTTTCCCGCCTTTTTCGCTCAAGTGCAGCAGTGCTGACTTTATGGCAACTCACTCAACTCAAACTGGCAGTAAGAACTTGAACTTCGGTTGGTTCTGGTTCTAATTCAGTTTCTGTTTCTGTTCTGCGATTGCATTTGTTATGGCTACGTTTGCAGTTTGGCGCTGCTGCTGTTGTCATTTGGCAAATGAATGGCTTGTTTTTAGCTAAAGCAAAATGTTTTCCAATCAATTTTTATATCTCCTTGTTGTCGCTGTCTCATCCTGGAGTTCGCAGTTCGCAGTTCGCCCATTGTCATTGGCATTGCTAACTCATCTGTGCATAATTTAATGTATCCCTGGGGTCCCCAGTTTAAAAGTGCATGTCACGACTCCAACTTCGACTGCGACTTTGGCGATGCCTTTGCCTTTGGATTTCAATTTGTAAGTTTACATAAATTTAGTTGGGTTTGCCAGTTCCTGATGAGTTGGTTGCCCTCGCAGCTCCCTATTATACCATTGTCATGGTAATGTTACGAGGCAGCAAGTATTCTTCTCACCCGTCAAAAGCCCCCAGCTAAACTCAGCTAACTGCTGTGATTCATAATTAATGCGCTTGTCTCGGCAGCATCTTCCTTGATTTTTTTATTGACGTTTTTATGCAATAAAAGAAAGGAAGCTTGGCTGGTCAGTGGTAGTAAAACATTTTTATTGTTGCCACCAGTTTCCATTTTGAAATACTCGTATTTAAAGGGGACAGGACAAACAAAGGGCAGCTTAAAGGAAAGCTTCTTAGGAAAGACCTTCGGCAGACGTGTCGTATGCGTAACATTTTCTTGTTTGGCCACTCTCCATTTATTCTATTTAATATCTTGTGATATCGCAAAAAGGTTTTCCACATGCATCTGACACTTTCACACTTAATGTGCAAAATTGTTCACCCTTCACACCGCCCCCCAAAAATTTGGCAAAAGTTGTTGTTTGGCCAACGTGTCAAGAGCAAATATTCAAAATTATTTTTGAAATGTTCGTCTGTCTGAGGAGCCCTCACCTTTATTCCGAACCTGACCCGACCTAAGTCTCAGTTTGAGTCTGGCTGTGATGTTTTCGTTCGGTTTTTGTTTAGTTTTCGTTGCGCTGCAAATGTAATTGGCATTAGGAGAAGTTTTCTTGAACTCGACGTTTTGTAATAATAAAATATGATTAAAGTTTTTGATTAAATTTATGCAAGTGCACAGTGGGGAATGGCATACCAGAGCTGGCTTTTCTCCAGGTTTTGGTCAGTTTTTCCCTCCGCTTTTCCTGAGGGCAGTTGCAGATGTGTTTGTTACCGAGTTGATTAAATTATGCCATTGCAGACGTGTGAAATTTAAACTGTCCGTAGGTCCAAAGGTGTGAAAGCAAAGGGTTTGAATGGCAAAAGGGAAGGTGGCTATCACAAAGTAATCAGCAGGGTCCAGTCCAAAAAGGACACTTTTGCAATTTGCTTCACAATCAGTTGGGGAAGTAAAGGGGTTTCTATACCATTAATAACTAAGTTAGTTTAAAAGGTGGTTCGGTTTGATAAAGACATAACTATAGTTTAAAATTTGTATTTCATTTGGCTTGAGTTTAGAGAATACAAATGAAGTTTTTATTAAAATCTTTAAGGAATATATTTCACAACTTTAAAGGAAAGGTCTTAATTATTTAGGGCTAATTACTTACTATTTTGTTAGCTGATGTCAGTCGGCTTTATACACATTAGTCAATAGTATAGACCCTAAGAAAAGGGTTGATTTGTTAGGTAATAAAACAATCAAATAACTTTTAATTGGTATACTTATTTTTATCGTGGCATTTCTGATAAATTTAAAGTATACTAAATTATGAGTATATCTTTTATTGTCGATTCCGCCATATACATTTTTTATGCTGAATGTCTGTCTGCATGACTTTTAATTCCTGCATCCCAGTGTTATTAATCAATGTAAAAATATTTTTTCAATTCTGCCTTTCTTAATACATATTGCTTTCACTCACCAGCCCTTTATACATAAGTAGCATCCCGGCACAACCATTACACAAATAACCCAAGTGAAACCCGCTCCCCACCAAACATGATATTCTGCATTATGGAGAAAAACTCTTCCTTTTGGACTGCTGCTTTTGTTTTTAAATCGGGGATGGAGCCTCTGTTGTTATGTGTGCATATTACCCACTTACTTATGAGTAATTATTTCTGTAATCCGCTTTCCGATTCCCCGCCTGCGACATGCAACGTGCAACATGGTGCTCCAACGACCAACAGGAACTACAAAGTGCAATCGGGCGTCAGTGGGATGAAGCAATGGTACCTGCTATCCCTGTTCATCGGCGATGCTGTGCGGGATGTGCCGCTCTGCAAGCACCTGGCCAAAAGGATGCCCTGTCCAGGAGTCGGACCCTTACCCCCGCCCCAGCCCCGTTGAAGATCTGCTCGATTCCACCTCCTCAAATTAGCGGAGGAGGAGCATCCGGATGGAGTCCACTTAGTCAGTCACATCGGACATCTTTGTTAATCATCCATCTTTCGGCACTCGCATCCAGCATCCGGCATCCATGTGCTGTCCTCGTACACCCCATCATTTCGTTGTACTTTTAGTTGCTTTTAAGGGTTTTAATTTAAACGAACGCCCGCCAACAGACGTAGGCGCTTAGATTTATGAGTAAGCAAATAAATAAACAAACCAGCTGGAAAAAATCAACCAAAATTTGTGTGTTCCTATGCCGGGACATGTCTGGACTCCCTCAATTTTCCGCTCGGACAATGCATTTCCCTTTCCCCATTTTCATGGCGAGGCAAGAAGCGAAAAATTGATACGCCAAAGAGCATGCAGCAAAAAATTCGGGCCGGTTGCAATGCCACTCGCAATTTGTTGACGCAAGGCATTAAGATGCAAAAGAATGGGTTTCCAAATACCCTGCAATAGCTTTAGTTGGGTATGCTTACGGGGTAATTAGAATATCTTATACGGATTTAAGTTAAAGTTATTCACAAATATTGATTGAACACAGATTATTTTTCAACTTAAAAGGGTAATAAATTTAATTTGTGTTTAATGTAGAGTTATGTAATATATCTAGTTTTTGCCAAGGAAAATTAGAAATTATTAGAAAAATGAATTATATTTCAGATCACAATTTTGTTTTCCGTTTTAAGAACATATAATGTGAAGTTATGTAATTGACAATTCTAAAACAACTTGGCGATTTGTAAAAGATTTATAGTACAAAGTTATAATTATAAAAAAATTACAGTCGTGTCATACTATTATTTTCCTCTCTTTTAAATATCTAAGCAAAAAAATAAAAAAGGGATTTTATATTAAATATCAACTACCAGTCGGTTCCTTTTTTTTTTAGGTCTCAACTTTTCTTTTTCTTACTCCCCCTATGAATTTCCACATAGAACACAAGTTGCGACCAGCCAAAAAAACAAAACCAACTGTCGGTTCTCAGTCGCTAGCCCCAAACCCCGACTTTGAGCCCTGGGTTTCCCATTTATTAACTCGTTGCATATGGTTTGCATACAAACGGCGGCTGCTGTCGTCGTCCAGAGTGCTGTAAATAAAATAAGACGACAGCGAATGCAGCACCAAATGTCGCTGGGAGCTTTTCCTTTGCCATGGCAACCCTGACAACCCTGGTCGCCCTGCCGCACAAAAGTATGCTGCACTTTTTGCGCACTTTTGCATTTCTGTGTGATTTTCCCGCTGACAAACGCTCGGCCATTTGGGAAAACGCTGGCGGGAAAAAAAGTATAAATTAAATTCTTGATGCTCCTGGGGATTTCGACAAGCTTTGCCTCTGCATTTTTGTTGTACCCGGTATCAGCAGAAAGTATACTTATAATATTAAGTAAGCGAGAAAAAAACAATATATCACTTGCTCTACAATTTATTTATTTAAGCAATGTAAATATAATTATTGTCAGAATATTATAAATAGTATAGTATAGTATTATTTATTTTTGGGAGAACTTTTTATGAAAACAATACTTAAAATAAATTGTTGTTTGTAAATGGGAATTAAAAAAAGTAGATTGTTTATTATTGATAAAAATTTTTGGAAAATTTAAACAACAAATTTATATTTAAACTAATTCTCAGTTCTATCTTTCCATTTAAAAATCTTCTGACTGAACATTGATTCGATTCAATTGAATACTAAGCAGAGGGTATTTTTCCTTTCACCTAAAATATTCGGGTGTATTTTCTTTGTTTATTTTTGCATTTCCATTATTGTCCGGGTTTATCACATTTAATTTTTCAAACGTATTCCCTGGATGAGGCCGTTTGCAGCTAGATTTATGCGACAATTTCACTGGCAGCTTGTTTCACTTGTTGAAACAATGGAAGTCGAGGAAGAAATTTTATCTTTTTGCACACTTTCGGTTGATTGAATTGTGTTTTATTAATAAATATATGTGTAAAGCGTTAAATATTTACAGACTTATGTGACTAAGTGGTGGCCTGCCTCTGTGGGGGTCTTTGTAGTTAACACATACATAATAGGCTTAAATTTGGATAGACGTAAGGATTAATTATTTTTGCATTTAATTCTAATACAAATTATAAATTATTTCAAAGAAACATATTGAGAAAATTCAGGAAAAGATGCTTAGCCTACTTAAACTGCAGATATTCATTTTTATAAATGCGAAAAAAATTACATTTTTTAATAGTATTTACAATTCCTTAAGAATGCTGTAGGACTTAAAGCCGATCTATTAGATTTAAAAGCAAAGCAAGCAGTAATTTTCTTTAGCATTTATATAAACTGACCTATTTTTAATTTTCCTAATCCTAACCTGTTTTTAGATAGACTTTACCGCCATCAGGACGGATGTAGTACTCGTTGACTCCCTGCGAGTTGGTCACATATATATTTTTATCGTCTTCATAATGCGGTTTTTGATTTTGACTGCTTCCATACCGGTTATCACTGATGTAGTTGGCATTCGGGTAGTTATAGTGGGGTCTTTCACTCGTTGCCTCTCCAAAACGAACAATATTACCTGGCATATATTCGCCGTGGTTTAGGGAATTGAATCCGCCCTCCAATCGGTAGTGATTCTGGGGTCTGTGCTCATCACTCACCACCAGGCGATCCTCCTTGGCCTGTCCAACCTCATTGTACTCGTAGGTGGGTGCGTAGGTGGGTCTATTGAGGATCTTGCCCTTCCGAATGTGCTGCTCGTAGTGATCGGGGAAAATGACGCGGGCTCCTCGTTGCGGAGGAGCTGCATCTTCGTAAACGGCATTTGGAGGAGGAGGGGTTTCGTCCTTGAAGGACTGTTGGTTATTCTGAGCCTCTCGGATGCGCTGAATCTGGAGTCGTTCCCTTTGGATTCTGTCTTCTCGGATCTGCTCTTCTTGGATCTCTCGTAGTTCTTCTTCCCGAAGTTGTTGCTCCCTGATTTGTTCTTCTTCCCGGATTTGTTGCTCCCTGATTTGTTCTTCTCGGAATAGTTCCTCTCTGGCTTGTTGTTCCCGGATTTCCTCCTCTAACATCCTTTCTTCTCTCAGTTCCGCTTCTCTGAACAGCTCCTCCTCCCTGATCCTTTCCTCTTGCAATCGCTGCTCATCCAGATGTTCGTTGGTATCCCTAAATACAATCCGTTTTCCCCTCCGCTTATCGACTCCCAAATCAGATTGAGATAGTCCATTTGGCAGTACGACTTTCCAACCCTCCATGAATGATAACTCCTTGGCTTTCCTCACATTTTCCGATGGTTCATCCTGATCCTGAGGAAATCTCAGCTTTCTTTGGGCCGCATTGCGATTAAAAATCCGGATAACATCCGCTGGTGTGGCATCCGGAAAACGGACAGCTCCTTCCTCGTGTTGTTCCTCGCTTTGAATGTCCTTGAAGTTTATCACCCGACCTTCACCTTCTTCTTCTGGAAACTGAAGGACACCTATGAGTTCAGTATGGGCCTTGGCTGCCTCCTCCTCCTCATCATCCTGAAACTTCACCAGCTGACTGGTTTGGGTGTCCAGGTTGTCCTCCTCGTCATGGAAGTCATCATCCAGGTTGAGACTCCTTCTCCTCCGCCTCCTTTGGTACTCCACTCCATTCAGATATTCGGATAGCACCTGGGTGAAGAAGCTACCGATGCCACTGGCAATATCCGTGGAGGGTCGTTGGGTGGGTCGTGGTGGAGGTCTCGGAGTGGTGTAACTTTGACCTCCGCCTCCTCCCCCTCCTCCGCCTGTCAAGGCTGAAAGGATGCTGAACAGGGATCCTGTACCGCCATCTCCTTGTTGCGAGGCCACTGGAGTTTCCTCCGGCTCACTGAAGAACTTGAAGAATCCGCCGCGGTGATTGTTTAAATAGTGAATGATTTCCATCTAATTGTGAAGATGATTTATTAATAAATAATTTTACGAAAATCGAACTAAGTAAATTGAATATGTTTTGTTGTAAAAGAGATATAAAACTGTTTTTTTTTTCTCCCCTAAGAGTTTATTATTTTTGTGACGCTTAATACTTTAATCATATTAATTCAGAAAAATATTTGAGAAGAGAACAACTTTTTGACTGTCAAAACGAATATTTCTGCACTATTTAGTTTTATTTTTGTGTTTGTGAATAATTAGGACATGCTTTTAAGACCTCTTTTGCATAAGGAATCATTGGTTTCAACCTGAAGTAATTACTCACATCATTTTTAGGGCATTTCTCGTAGGTCTGGATGCAGCTCCGCTCTCCGCCACTCAACCCAAGAAGAGCAGCTCTTCCATAAATGAGGGCAGGTGATGCCACAGGGAATCCAGCGAGGAAACTGTAACAACAAAAAAAGGGGTTAGTAATTATATCTTAACGAGAAGGGGTGCCCATCTGCACAACCAGGCTGTCTGGAAAAAGATATTCAAATCGTGGTAGAACTTCTGTTATAAATCTTAATTTGAATGTTTAGGAACTTTAACTAAATATGTACAAATTTCGAAAGATTATAGATATAGAAGGTTAAGCTTAATGTATACTTGCTTTATCAGAAGATTATTGAAATCAAACCAGAATCCTAAAATAGACTGCGTTGCACTCCGATTATTATCTGTACCTATACTGATAGGGTAATTTTTCAGAGCTAAGCTAGATTTTCGAAAAAGCCACGATAATGTCTAGCTTAGAAACGTTCGACCTGCAGGAAAATTTTACCCCAATAAGCTACCCATCTAGTTACACAAGTAATGCAACTCCATCTGCCTTTTAGGCTATCTCTAGGCCGCTTATAAAACTTAATTGACTCGAAGCCAAGAATTTGCCAAAGCCAACACAATTTCAATTTACAATGGGTGCTATCGCAACCCCTTTTCCCATTCCGATTCCCATTCCCCTTCCCCGTAGAAAATCCCCCACCAGACGTAGCTCATTTAATAGAACAATCAATATGGTCTGCAAGGCAGTAATGAAGTCTAATCCCAGTTAACGCTGCACCACAGAAACAAGATGCCCCCATCTGCCTCAAAATGCAAATTTAATAATATTTACTCACAACTAAAGCCCCTGCATAATGGGGACCATGCCTTAACACTGAAAACAACAATTATTATTTGTTATTAAAGAAAGTACTACAATATGTATTATTCCACAAGGATTGATCAATCTCTTGTTTTTAATAGGAATAATTTTCCCATCATAGAAAGCATTTGAAAATTAATACATTTTTCATTCAAAGAAATTATTGTGCAGATGAAAATAATTCAGAGTTCTAAAATTCTTTGAGCTGATTATGTTATGAACTACACAAAATTGTGTGATACCATTAAGGACTACAAGGGCCAATCAACAATTATCCAGAAAAAATAGTTAGGGAGGAATATGTTGTGGAATTTAGAGCAATTTAAAAACAATAAAAAACAGAAGCATTAAAACTTTGCAGAATTCTATTAAAAAAGGTAAAAATAAAGATAAACTAATGATAGCACGGATACGCCATAGAAATACCATTTTTTTTAATTGATAGGGATGTATACAAAATTATAAAAATATTACATTTTTTTTAATGAGGTTTAACTCTATCTAATAAACGTAATGTTTCACCTATTTCCCTTTCGTAACCCTGTAACTTTTTTATATTTAAATATCTGTGTCTATGCCCTGTTTCGTTCAGTGAAACCCTTCTGCCCCCTTTGGAGTACTCACTTGGTGATGGCCGGGGAGGTAACGAATCCGGGCAATTGGCCACGTAACGTTTGACCGGCAATCATCTGGCAGAGCACCTTGGGCACGCACTGCAAATCGTCGTTGCGAGCGATGTTCTCCAGTGCCCTAATGAGTTGTGTGTTGGGCGGTCGTCCTGCCTGACCCCCACTTTGGTGTCCTGCTCCTTGTGTCCCGGCGAAAGCGCCGAGGAGACTGCCTAATGGGCTGGCCGACTGCGAGGACGAGGAGGGGGAGCCACCGCCCCCCAGGAGGAGATTCGTAAATTGCGGTGCGTACAGCGAGGCCAGGGTGGCCAAACCATTGCCCACTACTCCTCCTCCACCTCCTCCTAATCCTGAACCACCACCCGGTGACTGAGTGGCAGGACGATAGTTGAACTGCTGCTGCTGCGGCTGCTGGAAGTGCTGCGACTGCGGTGGCGGTATCTCGCCAATCTGATACTCGTAGTAATTGTGTCCCGGTCTGGGCCGCTGGGGCTGTCCAGATCCTGGTCCTCCTCCTGCTACTCCATTGTGGGGGTTGTATTGATACTGATAGTTTCCAAACTGCGGCTGTACCTGCACAGAAAAAAATTACAATAAATATTGATTAAATCGAATTTTTGTAGAAAATTTTTGTAAATCTAAATTAAATTTAACTTTTTGAGTTTTGAATGTTTTATCCGAATTTTCTTAAGATTTAATATATCCTTTTAAAATTTCAAAATATTTCGATTATATCAATCCCGTTCTCTTTTACTAAATACTTTTAGAATTTAAAAATAATTATATAATATCATTATTTGATATTATTATTATTATAAGTAGTATGAGTAATGTAGAATCCTGTTAAATATTTGAGTTGAATATGGTGCATAACTTCCAACATTTGAAAATACATTATTTAAACTAATCTATGATAAATTCAAAATGTAAATAAATACAATAAGTGTGTTAAATATTGTACATAACTTAAAATAGTTTAATAATATATGGCCTAAAATAAAATATGATAAATTACAAATGGACTCTAAGCAAATGGTTTTATTTGCATATACTATTTTCATTACCTTTGTTTAAATTAAATTAAATTTGGTTTAAGTTAATGTTATCAAAAAATCATCATTTAAGGTTATAAATAAAACCATCCACCGTTAGGTTTTTAATCTAGGATTAATTAATTTTCTTTGTGTACCTGGTTTGGGTTCTGTATCTGAGTCTGTTGTGTATTCGGCCGCTGCGAATAATTATCAAAGTTGTTTGCATAATTAGACGAGCCAGGAGGTGGCGGTCCTCCTACTCCACCCACTCCACCTGCTCCACCCCCTCCCCCTCCACCACGATTCCCATTGATGTCTTGGCGCTGGTACAGTGGTCGCTGCTTTGGCTGCTGGGGCACAAAATTGGATGTCTGCTCGGCCGCGTAGCTGGGCGGTGGGTAGTCATGGCTATCATAGGATATTTTCTGGGAGGCGGTGGTGGGTGGGGCTGGCAGCGAAGGCGGCGGCCTTGTGGGCCTTCGATACGAGGGGGCGGGGCTCTCATCGAAGACGTAGCCGGGTCGCTTTAGATACACATCCTCCACGTGGCCAGGACGCTGGTTCTGATGGTTCTGCTGGTGACTGCCCACCAGGAGGGATGACTGTACGGTATACACCTGATCATCCTGAGCCGGCTGCTCCCGTTGATATTGGATTATGGAAGGCGGTGTGGGTGTATACCGATAGTTCTGCTGGGTGTACGGATCCAGGTAGCTAACCACTGGCGTTGTGGGCAGCGGAGTGCTCTGGAAGACCGAGTGCGATCCCTCGGGAAAGGAGAACTGTTTGTCCAGTGCAGTCTGCTGCTGAGCCACTGAGTTGGGCACTTCACGCTTGTAGTTCGGCTCCAAATAGCTGGGGGGATAGCGATTGAAACCAGCCTGCGGCATCACATCAGAGGGCGTAAAGTCCAGCATTTGGGAGGGTCTGAATCCTCCGCCGGAAGTCACTCGTGCCGAGGTTTCAGTGGGATTCTGACCCTCTGAAACCTCCTCCGAGGGAAAGAAGTTTTTCAGCTTAACCGAAATCTGCTTTTCATCACTGAAAAAAAGAAAAAATGTTAAAATACCATAATGAAAATATCTCGCAAAATAATGACTTAAAAGGTTTCTTAATACACAAATGAATGCTACTTACAGAAATAAATAAGTAAAAAGATAAATGTAAAAATACTATAAGAACAAGAAAGGAAAGCTAACTTCGGGCGGAGCCGAAGTTGAAATACCCTTGCAGAATATTCTGCAAATTATATTCTCCAAAATTATTCATATGATGCATTCTTAATACTCATAAAAAATCCCAACTTCCTAACTTTAACAAGAGAGAACGCTATAGTCGGGTGCCCCGACTATCAGATACCCGTTACTCAGGTAAAGGGAGTGCGAGGGAGATGGAGAGAGAAACTTTGATCACGCATAATTTTTTAACGAATGGTCCGATTTGAAAAATTTCTTCTACATTTCGATAGGTATTAATAAACACAATAAAACTGCATTTTTACTTTTTCGAAATATTTAAATTTTTAAAATCGTATATAAGCGATTGTGGGCGTTAAAGGGGTGGGCACCTTTTTGAAACAAACTTGCGCTGCGTAGGAACTCCTAGAATCTGCATGCAAAATGTCAATCTTCTAGCTTTTATAGTTTCCGAGATCTCAGCGTTCATACGGACAGACAGACGGACAGACAGACGGACAGACGGACAGACGGACAGACAGACGGACATGGCTAGATCGACTCGGCTAGTGACCCTGATCAAGAATATATATACTTTATAGGGTCGGAAACGCTTCCTTCTAGCTGTTACATACTTTTGCACGAATACAATATACCCTTTTACTCTACGAGTAACGGGTATAAAAATATCTCACATAATGATTTAAGGGTTTCAGAACACAAAAGTATGACACTTGCGGAAGTAATTAAGTAAAAAGAATAAGTGTTACAATACCATAACTAAACATCTCACAAAATAAAGACTTAAAAGGTTTTTAATAAACAAATGCATCTAGGGGAAGTACTTTTTTCCATGTTTTGCAATAAAAATTGAGATATATTTTTCATTCGAAACGCACAAATTGAGGATACTTAAAAAATAATAACGAATTTTAATTTTACAAATAATTATATAACTTTAAGACCAGAAAAATATTAATTTTTGTTAGCAAATAAAAAAAGCAAGGACATTGACCACATTAATTTTTGCTTTAAGTAGCAAATAAATGAAAAAGCAAGGACATTGACTATAAAATTAGCAACACAGGCTCGAGGAAATTTGCATAATTTAAGGAAGCTCAATCAACTCACCCGTTGCCATTTCTTATGCACGACACGTCGAGGACTAATGCGATAATTAGAATTGCAATTTTCCATTGCACACTTCGCGGCTCCCATAGCAATTGCATTTTGGGGGGTGGTGGGGTGTTGATGATGGGGGGAAAATGTGGAAATCCCGCTGCTCACGTCAGCGATTCATAAGCTCAAGCCGAACTGTCTTCGCACGTCGCCTAAAGTGAGGAAAATGGAATGGTGGAAAACATCATAAAAACTTGCTGTCAACTCAAACTGCAAAAGAATTTCGCGCAATTTCCGACGACTTGTGCTCGACATTTTCTTGCTACATTTGCACATAAATTTATAGATTTACCACCCACCGCCCTCGGGGGATGCACATTTGCATTCATATTAATGCAATTCTCACGTGCTATCCGGGAAAAGGAGTTTTAGTTTTCCCTGCCGACGACGACATTTGTTTAATTCCGTTTTTTATGATTGCGCCGTGTTTATGCAACCGCACGACTGCCAGAAATAATCGGATCCCATCATCTTCAGTCCCGGCGAACCATGCAAAATTATTCGGATTATTGTCAAGTTTTATTTGGCGGGACGCTGACAGGCCTTAAAAGTTTAATGCCCAGAGCGATTTGGTTTCTTTTTATGCTTGTTTATATTAGGACAAGTGTCTAGAGTGCATATATCTGAATTCTAACTGGTCTGGAGTTGTGAGTAAACTCTTTAGCTTGATTGTTCTTTGTTCTGAGTTAAACTTGGTTTGGAAATTTTTTATTATATTACCCACGAGTGATAAAGGTCTTTAATTTAAAAAATTGTCATCAAATAACTTTCCAATAAATGGTTTCAAAAAAGAACTTTTCGAGGTCCATAATTTAAGCAAAGAAATTGGCTAAGCATTTTGATTATAAGGCAAGAAGTACATTATTTTTCTTAGACTTCGAAGTTAAGATTAATTATTTAATAATGACATTAGCAAATATTTAAAATTAATTTTTTATTTTATAAATTTAAACGTACAAACGATTTTAGTACGACGTGTTTTTAGACAATGGATAGAAAGACTTAATAAAATTATTTTGCATCTTTAAAACCACTTTAAAATGTATGTCCATTAAGCCTTTCTTAAACAAATATTGTCTTTATTGACTTTTATTCTCATCATTTCTATTGTGCTTTTTACAGATCATATTTTATGAATCAGTGAAAGTGTGTTTTATGTTCTTAGGCAAAACTCTTTTCGCCCCATCATCTTTCTCTCATTGGTTTATTGATTTCAATAGTTTTTAGCACACAAACAGTTCATTCATTGGGCTCTTAACAATTTAAACTCTTTTCGTCTTCTGCGAACCATAAATTTCACCATAAAATATGCACAGTTTGTCGCCTTGTTTAGTGCGTCATTTAGCGCTCTTCGATTTGCATTTGCATTTAAATGAAGTCAAGGTTGTCATTCGAGACAGAGTGTGTGGAAAAAATGTTAAACCCTTTTTAAAGATGACGCACAGAAAATTTCGAAATTATCAGGTTAAAGTCTCACTCCGTTTGCAGCATCTGTGCAGTGTTAAAAATATATTATTTATGTTTGTGCAATGCTTGTGCAATATAAAAACAACTCCTATGCCAAATGTCTTGTTGAATATAAAATTTAAATTCCATGCAATTGCGAACGGAGACGGGCAACAGACTTTGCCAGCTGTAATTGCACCCAAAAATTTTATGATCCCCATCCGACGGGTAAAAGATATAGGGGGGATATTCGGGGAAGTACCAGAAAACTGCATTTGCCGCTGGCTGGCACCAGAGGGCGCTGCACTAAACCAAAAGACACCAGACGGCAATGGAAGTTTACAACAAGAAATGGCAGCTAATTTTAGAAGTGTGGGGGGTTTGGTTTGCAGCAGGTGCAAGGATCACAAAATGCACATTGAGTGGGGGAGGGGGTGTATGTCCAAATGGGAGAAGGACACCGAACAAGGAGGCGGTGACACGAAAGGACACTTTACGCTCGAGATGCGTTCCAAATTGTGCGGGCAAAGACGAACACGGATACGGATGCGGATGCGGATACGGCGTACGTGTTGTGAATTCTTTGGGGAAGTATCCTCTGCTTGTCAAATTACATAATCCACTCAACACGCCCCCGCCTTCGCCCCGCCCACCAATTAGCTTTAATGTCCAAGGCGTGCTGAGGTTCGATCTGAGTCTTATTGCTGGACTCACACAGAAAAAAAATTGGAATTTAATAGTTTAAAGATATTCAGCTACTCAATTGAACATTTTAATATATTTGAAATTTTTTACAAGTTTTTTTACGTATTCTCTTGCAGAACGTTTCTTGGTTTTAAGATTTTTAATACACTTGATTGAAATTGAATCAAAACTAAATTGTGAAAAATTTACTCTTAAATTCGAGTAATACTGAAACGAGGTATTCAAAAACAGAATTTATCAATTTTGAATGGCCAAAAAATGACAAGTTTCAAAAAATTCATGGGATTATCTGTTTAGTTAAATAATACAGTAAGTTAATCAACGATTTTATACAATTTCAATCTTGATAATATTTTTTCTTTATGACTTTCATCCTTAAACACTCAAACATTTTTTTAGAAAAATATATTGTACAATATTTGAATCAACAGTTTTCTGGTAATCCCCGAGTTTTGTAAGATATTTGAATCTGTATTTTTGGAATCACACATTTTTTTTTGCACACCAAATGAGTCACTCGAGTCACCGATTTTTGTAATGCCATTTTTGCGCAATTCTCTACTGCTGTTTCCACTTCTTTCCACAACTTTCTTTTCGTCTTCCTGGCTGGCTGAACTCGAAAATTGCCCGGGCGCGTTTCTAGACACAATTGCCATGCATTGTTTGGTTTTTGAATTGCTACATTTGAACAACTATTTAAGAGGCCCGGCTTTTGATTTTGATTTGCACACTTTCGGTTTCAATTTCGCCGTGGGTTTTTTCCCCAGCTAACTACTCACTACTCACTGCAACTTTTGTGTGGCCGCCGTTGCTTCTTTATCTTCGCGTATCGCAAACGAAACTGAAAGCGAATTTCGAATCGAAACTGGTTAAGTTTTGAGCTCAAGCGACGCAACCGGCAGACGTAAGCGGTGTAAAACTAAAAGCAAAACGCAGACGATTCGACGACGACGACGTCTTTCCGGCTTTAAGTTCGGCGATCGTTTGACACGCGACGCCGGCGCAGAAAAGCCACAAAGCCATTTCTCTGGAGATATAGCCGAGGTCTACAGGTACGGCCAAGAGAGAGCTCCACTACCAACACGACTTGGCCAGGTGGATTAGCGTTAACAGAGAGCTGCCCGACTTGGTAAAAGAGAGGAGGAGAGGCATTAAGCTTGGAGAAAGAGGCCTCGCATCTCTGAAGGTCAATAGTTGAAAGTTTAAAGAGGGGGACTATTTTATTTTTTGATTTTTGTACGTATTCTCATATAATTAAAGTTATTTATACTATTCAAGAAACTACAAGAACATGTAATATCTTATATTACAATTTTATACAAAAAATATAAAAATATTTTATGTTAAAGTTTAAACTTGGTAATTGTTGCTACATGAAATCATTTTATTTCTCAACACAAACATGAAAGTCGAGCTTATGTAGAAAATAAATATTAATAAAATAAATACTTCCCACACATCTTATTAAAAAAGAACAAACAAATTATAAAGTTTTGTAAATTTTGCTTCGCTTTTTTTATTGGTTAAAAAAATGGCACGCTTTTATGATTGATTAGTTATTGTAAAATATTGATACTTTTAAATCAGATTTATTGCTTGTTACTTGGCTTCACAATTTATGTGGAAAAAGGCTTGCGACATTTTTAAGTCCCCTTAAATTTTAAGTATATTATTACCAAGCTCATACAATCATGGCAGCAAGTAATCCGATTTTTCAGCACTTAGCTCTTAGCTGATCATTCAACTCGGTTACACACGACGTTGTCAATCGCAATTACATCTGCATTGCGCCGATTAATTGGCGCATTTGTTACACTTTTCAGGTGAGAAATGATTGTCCAGCGAGACAGTTGACCAGCCAAATGGCTTAATTATAATGGGCCAACAGCCAGTGGGGCCAGCAAATTGGACGTCTGAGTGAAAGTTTAGGCCCCAAAGAGCAGGCCAGCTAAATGGCTAACAAGCCCCAACAGCCAAACTGAACCCAACTGAAACCGAAACCGAAACTGACTCGAGTTGAGTAATTTTCTGCTCTAGTCGCCCATCTCCGCCCCTCCAAGCGGCTTTCTTTTCCCATCCCAGCTGTTGGTAATAATAATTTACACTTTTTATTGCCTCTGAGGTAACCCCATGGGCTGATATTGGGACGGATTTGGCGGTCAACAGAAAGTAAAACCGCATATCTTCCAAAGATCGTGGGCTGTTCCCCGAACTCGGTTCAAGACTGAGTCCCAATCCAAAAACTGTGCCAATGTCTGTCATTCAACCCGCTTTACTTTTTGCTTTTGGCCAGTCTCGCAATTTGTTTACATTCGGCTGAGTTATGCAAAGATCGAATTGCCGTCTTCGGGTCATGATTGATGAATGGCAAGTCGGTGGATTTTTATATCCGCCTGTGGGAGTAACTAGGTGTGTTGTGCGACCATGAAAGGTCGTCGATGAGTCGCCGATTTGTTACCCGTTGTGGCACTTTGGGAAAGCCCAAATAAGTTAGATTATTGCGTGAGCGCTCAAAAGAGCGAACTTCGTAAAAGCTAGTTTAATAATAACATTTTTGAAATACATAGGCCGTTTATTGCTTGCATGATTTCCTATTAAAAATGACGAATACGTACGTTAAGTCTGAACAATTAGACAAACATCCTTGAAATAAACTTAAAAATATAACTGCATACTGTCACAATACAATGTATGTTGTTACTTATGTAGACATCTATAAAAACTAGAGATATTACTCTAAATTTCGATATTGATGCTTAAAAACAATGAAGTTTGGCCGATTTTTCAAAAAAAAATTTCGATCAGCTATAGCGATATATATAGATATATATATCATAAAGTGGTTCGACTTGTATAAAAGTAAAACTGTAATTCTGAAATCGTTGAAAATTACTATGTATCTGAGTACTTGAATATATGTTAAGAAACAACGAATTTATATTTTCAATTCTCTTTTCCCGATTGTTCCTATGGGAGCTATATGTTATAGTAAGCCGATCCCCAGGCCGTTCCGACTTATATACTACCTGCAACAGAAAGAAGACTTTCGCAAAGTTTCATCCAAAAACTTTAAAACTGAGGTTTTGCCTAGAAACGGACATGAATTTTATGCTGCTGCTGATCAAGAATGTATATAATTTATAGGGTCGAAAATATGACCTTCCCTGCTGAATAAGCTTTCAACTGAAATATTAATACCCTCTGCAAAAAATGTGGAATAAGTTATATTAGTAATATTTTAGATCTGAAAAATTTTATTAAAACGAGATGTTTAAATCAGGATGGCAATTCTATATAATATTATTTTGTTAGACACCATTAACGAATACCTAAATTTACCAGTTTTAAATGCAAGCAAGAATGAAATCGTGCAAAAATTAATAATTATGTGAACGACCCACCATCTTATATGAGCTAGCTGAGAGCCATGTTTCCTGAGCGGATGAAGGGATTTAAATGCAAAGTCAGACCACCAGATATCCGTGTGTTTCGTATTTAATCAAAGGGGTCCTTCTGGCTGCAGGTTTGCGTAAAAAGGTTGTTAAAATTATTATGAAATGCCTGTTGGCATGCAGGAAACCAACTTCCTCGGAGTTTCAGCCATTTTCCGACCATGTTTGGATCCCGGGACAAATGACCACTTATCAACGTGTAATGAAATATGGTGCATCTGCTGCCATAAAAGACAGCCCAGCCCCAGTTGGCGTCTTTGTCCTTGGATGGTCAGCCTTTTGTCCTGCTATGGCATGTCGTATGAATTATGTTGATGGGCCCCCCTCCCCCGACATCCCCACCACCCCTCTGGCGTGCGGGTCTCATTTATTACATTTTGGCTTTTTGACAGATTGCTAAGCGTAGTAAGCGTTTCCGCACTAATTTCCGTGTCCTGCAACTATTCGTTGTCTGGTTTGGCTAATGCAGTTGAAAAAATAATGTATACTTAGTAAACTCTTTTCGAAAAAATAAACTAAAATCAGTAACAATACAAAAATGTATATTTCAAGGTTTGTATATATATGTAATATATTAAAAATTAATAAAAATTCCCTTTAAATATAATATGTGTATTATTTGGTCAAAGTGTAACTGGGCAGCATTAAAAGCCAAAAGCAAATTACTCATCACATCAACGGTCAGCAAGGGTCTCCTGTTCTGTTGGCTTTTTATTATGTATGCCATGTACAGGGATTTTAATAAATCGTTTGCTACCATCTACGAGTATCTATTCGTCTCCCGTTGGACATCCTTTCAGCTTGGATTTTCTGTCTCTTTGGGTTTTTATTAGTTTGTCAATAAAGTGCCAAAAGACGTTGATTATGATCGCCATATATTGCTGCCTCTCTTATGAGTTATCCAGCTGATGGCCTGCAGGCCAAGAAAATTTATGAGTCGTGCTCAAGCCATTTTCCAAATATGAGATTGTTTATTTCCTTCCGTTTGCCATACTTCTTAACCATTTTCTCTGAAGTCTTGAGAGGCTTGTCCGTGTGTTTTCTGCATTCCTATTTCTGCAGTTGACATAGGTTTATCAGTTAGCAGAGATGAGCAAAGTTGGAGCTGAGTCAATACTATAACGCCTAAGGCAAGCAAAGTAAACAGCCCTTTTTAGAAAGCAAATCTAATTTTGGTTTCTCTCAAAGAAGTAGCTTAGAAATCTAGTAAAATATCTCTTAATATTAAATTGAACAAAACATTTCCATTACATTTTCTAATAAAATCCCTTAGTAGATATAAATTTGTAAAATATATTGTAAATTGGCCATAATTCCTAGGTTTCATTTAAACAAATTATTGATAAGTATAAAATATCGAGATATGTATTTAATTTCTCAATGGCTTAACCTCATCCCAACATCAAGTAAGCAATCTGTGAAAATATCTGTGGTAAAATTCCCATGTAGCCTGCGGATTCCAATGGAATGGGAATTACATGGCAGACAAACTAGACAAGTTTCTTACATTTGTGTGCATGTTTCAGGAGCCACTTATCTACGTTCATACCTGTAGCTCCTTGCGAGAAAGGGAAGGATTTGTCCTGTGTGTGCACTTTGTTATAAATTTTTAATGCATTTTTCCTGCCTGTGCGTTTCGCACAACCAGTTTTTCAAAGTCGGGGGAGTTTCTCCTTTAATGAAATTAACTTTTTCTTCCTTCCACTTTAGCTTAAAACTGAAATAAGCAGATGCGTTACACTCTCAATGAGTTTTATTTATAATTGAATTACTTTTAAGTGGCTTTCAAGTGGCGAATAGTTAAGCAGTACACAATCTAATTAGAACATAGAAAAACATTATGCTAGGGTAAGGATATGTGGATTGGGTAATGCTCAAGTATGGGATGTTTCTGTTAAGTAAGCTATTTTTAATTTAATGGCAAGTGTTTTAAATTTTTCCAAAATAACAAATATTAGTTTTATAGGTAACGCAAAGAATTTTGAAAATTAAAAATTAATATAAAATGCTATAAATACAAGGAAATATTCATTATTATTTACATCCAACCTCTCTAAAAACCGCAGGCAGTTAATTACGTCTAATTCGCGGCAAATTGCCAAATGCAAGGGACAAATGTTGCTTGGCCTCAAATAGTTTTCATAATCGGTCTGGTTTGCGGTGAGGTTTTCGAAAGGCACATTCCTTCCAATGAACTTTGCCAATATGTGACACAATGTCCTGCTTCCTTTTGTTTATTGCTGTTGGCAGGTGTCGAGCCAAAAAGTAATTACCATAAACCAATGGAATGGGAATGTGGCTTTTGATTAGTTTTGTTTAAAATTTAATTGAAAACTTGTAAGATTTCGAGGGTCCGATTAGCAGCCGCCATTTGATATCCATTCAGGCGTTTCGGACACGCGTCCAAATTCAATGAATAAAGCAGTTTCATATTAAATATGCCGTTTTGATTGGCACTTGCATGTGGCCGT
This sequence comes from Drosophila carrolli, assembly GCA_018152295.1. Classification (NCBI taxonomy): domain Eukaryota; kingdom Metazoa; phylum Arthropoda; class Insecta; order Diptera; family Drosophilidae; genus Drosophila; species Drosophila carrolli. The sequence continues at coordinate 8,310,724 of JAECXJ010000001.1, forward strand.
GATTGAAGGCGGAAACGGATGTCATGACCGCTGAGCTTGAGGTTTTCGGGTGGCCAGGTTAACATAATTGCCCAGCCTGGGCCGCCTTTCATTATAATCGTCATCGCCTGCTTAAGCCGTTAATAACACATCATTTTTGTGACACGACCAACGTGGCCTAGTATCCAGTTACCAAGTCGCGTGGCGCGTCTGCAGGAGCAGCAATTATTGGCCACTTAATCCGCAACCACAAAAGAAATAGAAACTACAAATTGGTTTAGGCATTCGCCCGGTTATTTGCCGCTCAAGTGGCCAGCATTCGCCATTTAAATCGGAAAAACTCTCTTACACGCACACATCACCCCTTAAAAATAATGAAAAGGTGGTTTTTTCTGGGGAGGAGGAAAAATCCAAATACACACGCAATACTTCAGTGGTTGTAGTTTCCATAGCTGCCTGAAAGTATACCTTTAAAAATTCTTTGTTGTTTGATTGGTGTATAACTCATGTAGAATGCTATATGGTGTATAGATAAAGATAAATCTTGTCAACATTAATAACAAACGCTTGTGTAAAACTGTCTAATCAACTACTGATAATGGCTAATTAATTGCCTGTTTTTTAAACCTTTAATTGCCTATAGTCTAAATTGATATTTACTTATTCCTTTACCAGAAAACTGTTCAAAAATTTTTTTTCATAGTAGTCAATTGCATTCAGAGAACCTATTGTTTTTCAAATTCACCCATCCATTAAAATTTCGAACTTCTTTGTTTTCAAATATTTTTTTCTTTTATTTTCGTTTGTAAATCTTACATAATATTTATGCGCTTTTATTTCATTTACACATACACATAGATGTATTCATATATATAATTTTTGTTGTCTTATGAACATATTCATGAGATCAGTAATGATATTTATGTATAATAAAATATTACAGCATAATATAAAATGTACAAGTAAACAAGTGATTTTTGCTTTCGAACATAAAACTAAAACAGAAATGTTTTCTTAAATTGAATTGACAAAATTGCTGAATCAAACTTATGATTGAAGTTACGATATATGTATATATAATATGTGAAATACACGTGTTCATAGACAATTATTTGTCACTGTTTTGGCACCAAACAAAATCCTATACAAAAATGGCATTTGATTCTATAATTCGAACTGTGCTATATACAAGGTCGAGTAAAGATACTTAAATTTAAAAACGGATTAAGTCGCATTGGGTCAAAAATATAAATTTCTTGTGTTTCATTCTGATTTTTTTTTCCATTTGCTTCGTTTTTTTTGTTTTAAACTTTTTGTTTGAGTATTTATGGCAAACCAAAAATCTTGTCGACTTCTGGGCGCAAGGCCACAAAACTTTACCGAGATCATTGTGAAAACTAATTAGCAATAAACCGAGGAAGGATATGGGATGAATCCCACAACTCGCATCCCGGTTCATTTGATGCAAAAAATTTACAAAAATAATTTTTCATTGGGTATACATGTAGTTTGTTTTGTTTTGTGGTAATTCAAATTAAGATTGATACATTTGTACGATAAAAATGTTCTATTGTGTTGCTGGGAATTGTCTGGGGTCTGGGTGTTGGATTGGATTGGATTCGATTGGGGCTGTCACTTAGGCTACACAAATAATATTGCTTTATATACATATAAACTCGTGTCCGAAGACAGCTTAATAAACTCACTAAATCGACTTAAACATTCTAGAACGTAAAACTAAAACGCTTGGCGAACTTAATGCTAAACTTTTCGTTAATTTTTGTTTCTGTTTCTCTGTTTCACTTTTGCTTTTTATAACATTTCTCATTGTAAAAAACGGTTGATGTATTTGTATTGTATAAATCCATGAGATCAATGCGATTTTTGGGAATTGTTTTTTCTTTCTTTTTGATTGATTTTTTCTTATTATTTTCGCTATGTTTGCTTTCATGTCACGGTATTCGATTAGCATTGAAACGCCCTGGAAATTCTAAGCAAATAGTGAAAATTGCTATTAAACATGTTATCCTCTTCATCTCTTTTTTTACTTTGGCTAGCTGTGGAGATCAATTTTCATTAATTTCCATTGTGAGAGATCATTTATGTGCATTCCAAAAAAAGACTGTGTAAGAATGGGAAAACCATCTCTCTCCTGGCCAAATTTCAATCGTATTGCCATCAACTTCCTGGGCGTGGAACTTAAAACTACTATATTGTGAGACCAATTTGAATATGATGATGAACAAACAATGACAAAAAATTACAAGTAAACATAAATCATAAGAAATTTAACTAAAATAACATGACATAAAACGTAGACACAAAACATCACAAAAATGGCATTAAAACTATATACAAAATTAATTTAATTTTTTTCATTCATTTTTTTGTTGCGTTTTTCTCTGCTTTTGTTTTAACAATTAAAGCTAGGCGTGTGATTTTTTTGTGGGCTTACATTTAAAAATTCTACTAGTTAAACATATTTAAAATATATATAATTTTTGTTTTGCTTGCAATTCGGAATTACAAATGCGAAGACATTGAAATTGCTGTTTACTTTGTTCTACAATAGAAATAATTTTGTTGTTGCTTAAGAAAATGCACGTGTGGAAATGATTAAATGCAAATCAAAGATTTTCAAAAGTATCTCAAAAAGTGGCAGTTTTCTTTTGCTTATCTCTGTTTTTTTGTACTTGTGTAATTTGTAAATATCTCTCAAAAGGTTGTACAAAAATATGCATCAGCAAAAAAATAAGTGTGCTTTGAGTCTCTTGCCAGTCTAAGAGTTTTCATTACTTTGAGCAGTTTAAATTGTTCACTTTGAGGAAAGTTCTGTTTCGTTCGATTTAGAAATACAAATGCAGTTACCATAGACAGATAGAATATATTGTTCTTGTGTCCCGTCAACCTTCTTAATCTTAGGCATACACATATTTCGGTTTATGTATGTATGTTGGCTGTGTATATTTATATAACAATTCGTTTACGAATTAATGACTTTCTGCTTGCGGCCTTGCAGTTCAATAAATTCGTTGCACTTATTTACGTTTTCGCTATGTCTATGTATAGATCGGCATATATATCTTAAGCGCTAGATGATTTCACTATAGATCATTCGGTTACACGTCTCCCGCAGTTTCATCGCGCTGCAAAGAAGCCACAGCCCATGGCCAAAACGAAAACGGTCACAACAGTTGGCCAAGTGAAGCTGTGTGGTTTCTGAAAGCATAAAGGAATATAGAAATTTACTTATTAGTATTAAATTTCATAGGTAATATTACATTTAAACAGAAAACAAAAAGTTCCTTAAATACAACATTAATTCAATATTTGATGTCCCTCTACAAATTGCTTAAATACAACATTAATTCAATATTTGAATCAATAGATGGCCCTCTTATCACACTCCCCAAATAAGAAATCGTATCATTTCAACCAATAGCTCCCCTGTGTGGCATAAAATATCTAAAACCACACACGTGACCGAACCACCCCTCTGAAAAGCAACGATCCCCGCCCCTCAATCAGTTTGAACCGTAAATCAAGCGAAACTATTGACTGTCCAGCGGATGAACTTCATGTGGCCTGACCCAAATGGGCGGTCAACTTCTGTCCGGTCACTGGTGTAATTATTTTTCTATATAACGCACTTGACTCTCCCCGCAGCCCGCAACAATGGTTATATAATTTACACCATTTATTTGTCCAATAGTCCACGCTTCAATGGTTGCAGTGTGGCACGTGTGAATGATGAGGTGGTGGAACTACAACCACCAAAAATCCATTTGACCCATACATTTATTATGCAAATTTGCTTTTCTGCTATTTTTGTCCGAATTTTAGGATATATTTTGATAGGACTTTTGTCGCTTTGACTTTGCGTTTAATGGTATGAAAGGCCATCGAACATGTGGCCATATTTTGATTTGATATTTGGTATGAGTAAGCAACGAAATTGTTATGAAATGAACACCATGAGTAGTTGATATGTTTATAAAATGTACTGCTGGTATATCTGTACTTGTTATTATTAATTTAAAATCTGGTTCATTGATTTATTTTCTTTGTACTCAGATAATTAATAGGTGTTATTCAGCTTAGTTTGAGGTAATTTAATAAGCCCTTTATAATTTTGTTATTTACTCAAACTCATTTTAATTAACTCATTAACATACGTGTTTATGTATCTACCTGCTCTACTTGGAAAACATCTCGTAGGTACTTAAATAAATTCATTCTTCTAATTAATCAGCTTTTACGCTTAGCTAGTATAGAATATTCTGAATGTATTTAATTCTGCAAGTGAGAGTATGTGCCCCTGTTCATTTTAGATTACGGAATTTCTCACGCTCTCATTTAGCAGCTGACAGAGTCTCGGATAAGGTCAAATCCCAGCGCGCTGAGTGAGCCACTATATAGCTTCCCGATCAGCATCAGCTTCCCCAAGGATGAGCCCCCAACAAAGCGATGGGCGATAAGAAAAGAACACCCAGACCAGAGCCGACATGAATTACAATAAAAACTAATCGAAGTGAATTGGAATAATAAAATATAGGACTGAACTGAACTGGAAATGGTATCAGGGGTCTGAGTCAGTGTGTGTGTCATGCGATTGCGATTGAATTTCTTCCAGTTTGCACTTCTTTCAATTGCGCAGGCAAAAGCGCAAGAAACTAAACTAAAACTCAAAAACGCAACGCGTAAAAAAGTGAGCTCAATGAGGGCCGACACAAAGACCCGACTTAAGGGGTATGAATATATATATATATATACATATATGGTTATATTGGAGGCGCCTGCCTTGATTAGCATAAAGCCGAGACGAGCAGCGGAGACAAGTGACAAGAGCGACTCTTTCTCTCCGCACTGCGCAATTAATTTTTATCACACATTTTAACAAGTGCAAAAAGTGTTATACACACTCTACTAAATACAGATACATTTGCGAGCGTATCTCCACATCTGTATCTGCGACTGCGACTCCTTTCGCGTGTGGCAATTTGTCATTCCTTGGCGCGTATTTTTAGCACTTTTCGCTAGTTGAGCCTTTGAAAAATGTTTGCCACGTGCCACGGCTTTTGAGGGACTAGCATCATACATTGCCAGCAGATGTTCCGTGCCCCGAGTTAATGAACTCCCCAACTTATCTCCTCTTGTTATTCTAATTGCTGGATAGGTGGAGGGAATGAAAATGCTGACAGCGATTTCAGCATAGAAGGGGCCCGTCAGTTTGAAATATTTTTCTAAATATACCAACTAGATTTAGATACGGATTTCGAGAATTCATTTGGCTATTATGTGTTAAGCTATCTATTTAATAATTTCATTAACTACATTTCATTTACTGTTTTGAGTAAATTTGTATCTTTATAAAAAGAAAGTTATAAAATTTGTACCCTTGAAAAGACTTCAAGTAAGCTAAATTTTCTGAGAAGAGTATTTAAAGTCAATATTTTTTCGAAGATATTTAGAGTTTGCTTTAAGAATTTTTCAATTTAAAATTCAATGATTTAACTAAAAATTAGTTGACTACGAATTTTTAAGGTGTGACTAAAATGTAATGTGGTGTAATGAACGATTAAACAATGCAATTTAAAAAGAATGCCTACGTCAATATAAAGAATTTTATAAATAATATGAACTGTGGAGTTTGTTTTTCGAATTAAAAAATGAATTTAGTGGGTGAGAGACTCTTACCTTCTTCTCGGCCTTCGACTTTTGCCGTTCCCGCTCCACCTGTCGCTGCTGACTGATGCTGTTGTTGGTGGCATTGCTCTCCGCATGGGAAGTGCTACTGGGCTGGCTGTTGTTTGGGCAAATGGGATTCTTATTGCTGCTGCAGTAGCCACTATTGGAATTCTTCTTCTTTCGGGGCGGAATTCGTCCATTGAACTCCTGCAGGCGCTCCCGTCCGGCCGTAAAGTTGTCGTAGCGATCGTCAAACTCATCCCAACTGGTCTCATGATCGCTCTGGTACTCGCGCTCATCCTCGCCCGTCGAGGTCAATCGCTTGCTGTGGGAAGAGACGCATAATGGGCACTATAAATATCGCTGCCATATAGACGAGTGACTTGGGAACGTCATGAGCAATTATCAGTTCGGGTTTGTATGACACTATACTCCTACTGGTGTGTGTGCGCATAATCCAGCGACAACTTTGCGATTTCATTAATTAAAAACTTATCGTTGTGTCATGGGAATTAAAATAGGAAACGGGGTGGGACGTAAGGTGCTGGGATTACGTTGAATAATCTTGCTATTACACCATGGTTCTTCACTTGTAATCAATTTTAAAACTTGTGCATAGCTATAGTATCTGTTCTCTTGTAAATTAGTGTATTCAGAAAAATATTTACGATAGAATAATGTAGGCATCAAAATACTCTTAATTCTTAGCCTATTCCTTTTTATTAAAATTAAGGTTTTAAAAGATAATTTAATATATACTAATTAAAACATAACATCAAAGAAAGTGTTTTTTTTTAGGTTTTTATAGAATTTGAATTTAAGTTTGGTTCTTATTGTTTAAATTCTTCGCAATCCTAATTGAACACCTTGATTAATTAGTTTTCAATAAATCAATTTTATATCTGTTCCTTTAATTTCGATCTTTTTAACCCTGATTTATTACCCTTCCAAATTTCTATTTAAATAATTTCCAATTTGGCCTAACTGCAAACATGTCATGGTCATCTAAAATGTGTCAAATTTCTAGTAGCTCATCACTCCAAATCTGAATCTGAATCTGAATCTGTACCCCCCAGACACTGAGTCCAAAGGCACCCTGCATCGCTGGATACTCACCGTCTGGCCGCATCCGACTGGCTGCGCTGCAGGCGCATCTTGGGCGCCAGTGGCGCCGACAGGGGCGTCGACGAGAGGGGGCTGTGGATGGGGCCGTGCCAGCCGAAGGCCGCCGAGGAGGAGGACGAGGAGGTCGAGGTGCCCGCACTGGCCGTGTTCGGTGTGGGTGGCGGCGTGTAGGCGGCGTAGTAGTGACCGCCCATCCCGAAGTGGTGCGACATCAGGTGGGGCGACTGCTGTGGATAGCTGTGGCTGCAGTGCATCGGCGGCGCTGACTGCGGTGGCATTGGCTGCGGTGTCGATGGCGCCGGATACGGCGGATGTGGCTGCGGCTGCTGCTGCCGGAAGAAGTACTCCTCGTCGGAGGAGCGGGAGCGGGGGGTGCGCGGGAACGGAGTCGGATTCGGATTTGGGTGGCCGTGGGGAAAGAACACATCGCCGCCAGTGTAATTGCAAGAGGGGCTCGGCGGCGGCGGATACTGGAAGATTTGCGGGGCTGCAACGAAAGCATAATATAATTTTCGATTAAAATACAGTGGGTACTCGGTAAGAAATCTTAAAAGTAGGGACAAAAAATAGCAGTAGCTTTTAAAGCAACGAAAAAAATATCATACATATCATTTAAATAAAATATAACTTTCCTGAAAATTTTATGTTTAGCTATCAGATTGATATATGTTTTCCATTAAAAAAAATAAATTAAATTAAAATAAGTCCAACATTTTGATCGTGCCCTGTGTACTTATTTATACCCGTAATAAAGATCACCCAACAATGGATGAGGTAAACAAAGGCGGCATTGGCCGGGTCTGGAATCAAGTCGACTTGACTCAGTGACAATGTAGGGAAGTGTCTAAGGTCGGGGCTCTGGCGAATGTATTGTCTTGCCAACAACTGCCACTTAGCCGACTGACTGTAAAACCTGCTGTAATTATGGCAAGTCCTCTGATCATAAAACCAGCCCATAAAATGATCAGGTAGCCCCACCAGTTACAGGCTTCAGTGCACAATAAAATGGAATATCTTCATATGCCGGTGCTCCAGGAAGCCACAAAATGGTGTTTTTAAGATAAATGTTCGAATAAGATGTTATGTGAAACGTTGAAAATATTTAATGGTTATTGGGCACCTTAATTAAGCAATATGGCGTGTCTACCAATAAAAAAGTATAATATTAAGTTAAGAGGTTTCCCTGATAAATTGATATTGAATATTTTTTTAAAATGAAACCAAAATCAATTTAAGAATTAATCTAGCTCTCTGTTAATATATTTTTATCGACATATTCCCCTCCGAAATACATATCCATGAACAATGGCAAATAATACTCCACTTATCCCCAGCGTTAAGTATCTTATAAGTCGCCAGAAGATACATTTGTATCCAAGTTGTTTACACGCCGTTGCCGATTCTCGGGCTCCCTTGCCCCAAAGTATTTTTGCTTTTTTTTGTATCTTTGGCAAACACTGCCAAGAGCATCTACTTGAGTGGCCCAACTTGAAAAGTATCTGTATCTGCCAATGAGATATCCCAAGTTAGCATCATTTATGCATGTAACGAGAAGCGTATCTGTATCTTCTGTTTGTCTTCCAGTTGTATTGCAATTTTTGTTCGCCTCTTTTTTATTTTACTTGCAATTTCATGCAAATCGACAACAAAAGCGTTGATAGGTAAATGCGCTGCTAAGCTGGCCACTTGATATGCGCATAAATTGTGAGCTCCCCCATTAGTTGGGTGTACATTTTCATCTGTATGATTTCTTAATGTTTATTTACTTAAAAAGCCATTGCCCAGCGACAAATGATTGATTGTAATGCAAAATTTATACAAATCGCCAGCAGCCGGCGGCAGAAGTATCTTAACGATTACCGAGAGCACCAAGAACAATAATAATTGACCGACCGCAGGGGATGTCCGACAATCTAGCCTAAAGATCCATCTGTCTGCCTCTTTGGCGGTGGTCAGCGTGCAGATATACAATAATGTCACTCACTGTCAACCTGCAGGCGACTAATTTGCAATTTGACCCAATAGCCTTGAACTCGAATCGAATCGAAACGAGCCCACAGCTGTTGCGTTTTGCAGTTGCATTTGCAGTTGCAAGAGCGCAAAAAATCTGTATTTAATTGCAGGCCAAGCCGATCCGATCCGAACCGAAGCGAAGCGAGCCAATAGCCAAGAGCCACTCCTTGCCGCAGCCTTAGCATGTGTATCTGCAAGATACTGGCAGGCATTTGAAACTAGTTTGCCAGTTTGCGAACTAGCAGCTGAGCCAACTCACGTGCGCTCACCGCGCGCCATCGTCGCTTTTAACCTTGAAAATCTGCCAGCTTTAGCTTCAGCTTCTGAAGCGAAGCGAAGCCAACGGCAGGGATCATTACTGCCTGGCCAACTTATATAACTAGCCATGCCATGCCGATGCTGGTACACAGAGAAAAAATGCCATCAAGATTGGTCATAGATTCTGAACTTTTTCGTATCAAAATTGTCCACCTCGTAACACATTAAAGGTTAGTTTGAAAACAACAAAAGGATATATAATTTCATTTAATATAACTATTTAAATAATAACTCATCTCAAAATTTAATTTTTTAAAAGGTAGAAAATTTATATCTTTTAGTGCCAACTCATTATTTTAAAATATGTATACTTCATCTTTTGTTTTTATTTTTGTAAGATCCTTTATAATATTATAAAATTAATAAAATTTTAAACTTGATCTTAAATTTGATCTTCAATAATCTGCATACATTTTAGAACTGTTATTTTTCCAGTGTTTTTCCATGTGCATTACCTTTATGATGAAATTGACGAGCTATGGCCAAAGCAAAAGGCAGATACAAATTTTATGACTAATTGTAAATTGTGTGGAAAATTATTTACCTACACATTTCGTTTGCTTTCCCATTTACATATGAGATACATTTTCATTCGGTGCTGGCAGCGTCAATTCAAATTATCCAAGTGATCGGATAGCGAATAAATTGCCATGGGTTACTAAACTGTGATTTAATCTGAGATCGGAAAAATACGTAAGCAAACTATCTGTGTATAGTGAGATTTAATCTTCGACTAAGTAATCATGTTTTAAATTCTCTATTTAAACGGTGACGTGGTTTAACAATCTTATCTGATTTTTAGCTGAAATCTTAGAACATAATTGTGAAAAAGCTAAAAACTGTAATTAAGCTATGCTGTGGGCCAATTAAAGAAGCTAAATAATGTTTAATTTAACTCGAATTAATGTCAATTAGGGTTTATATTTTGTGTTATCTATTTCACATTTTAAATAGGTGCTAATCAAGGGTCAGTTGTTTGTTCTAATTTGGGTTAAAAATTCTTATGTGGTTCATTAGGGAAAGAAGATTGCTAATTGTCTGAAATTCCTCAATTAATGAAGCATTTTGGAGGAAAGTTTTGTTTCTTGACAGTAGTTTTCCATTCAAGTAGTGATGTCAATAAACTTAACTATAAATCTTAAAAACTCCTTCTTTAACATATTTTTCGTACTTAGCTTAAGTTTTTGAAAACTTTTAAAGTCGGTGTTCTCGTGTCCATATTTATAAGGTGGATAATTCAATTAAGTTCCTATCGTTTACGACACCTCAGCAATTTTTATGATCACAATTCAATGCGGGAGATGCATTTTCATTGTTAATACTGTAGTTGTTGGTAACGAAACGTGACCAATTGTTGGGAGCATTGTTTTTTATTCGAACTGCTGCATTCGCCGTGAAAATCCACGGGCGACAATATGTGCAAAATGTTTAATTGAATTACGAGTACCAGCAGTCGCATCTGGACAGAGCAACGGAGATTGAAAAAAATGTAATTATGTGTATAATTCACTTTAATTCACCATCGGTTCTAGGCGATTTTGCAACAATTTCTAAGGCCGCTGGGCAGCAGCTGACAAACATCAATCAGACAAAAGTTTAACTAAGCAGAACGCCTCAGAAAAAGCTCAAGAACAGCTCGGAGGCAGCGGAAAAACGTGAAAAATGCCTCGCTTTAGTTGCCACACAAAAGAACAAATCGTCGTCGGCAACGTTGAAATGCATTTTTAGTTGTGCCTTTGCAGTTGATTGCATTTGCAGTTGCAGTTGCAGTTTTGCTGGTGTACCCGCAGCATATGTTGCTCATTATAACCTTGAAGTGCTAGCTAAATGCAAAAAAAAAAAAATAATAATAAGAAAACTACACATAAAAATATACTAGAGTCACCGCTGCACGGGCAAGTATGAATAAATACGAGTACGGGTTCGAGTACTCGTATCACTGGTAGCCCAACTCGAACAATTGCGTCGCACTTCGGAATCGGCGGCGAAACGAGTTTGCAAAGTGCGAGTTCCATAAGTTGGTCAGTGGAACGGAATGGGAAATGCCATACGGATTGGCCAGATATCGGGGAAGGAAGCTATAGACCAACTGAGATATAGGAAGGAAGTTGTGGCCGGCAATGATTTGAGATCGCAGAGTTCTGACAACAACTTCAGATCTATGCTAAGATAATTATGTCATTTAATTATTTTTATTATCTCATTCTATAAATATTGTTATAAGAAAATAATATTAAAAATGCAATTTTAAAGATCTTAAAATAAATATAAAATTGTTATATTATAAAGTTTGGAAAACAGTTTATTCCAGTTTAAACTGGCACCGAAAACATCGATGAATGAAATTATATCTTTGATCAGTTGCCAGTAAAGTAAACAACATCGAAACACAACATGGAGAATAAATCCCCCATGGATTCACCCAACAATCTCATGTTTCATTTTTTCCATCAAAACTCCAATCCGTTGAATCTTTCAGCAAACTGCAATCTCTTCTTCCAAAATCTCAAGACCCCTCAAACGAAGCGGCAACTTCACTTGACATTGACATTTATTGATGAATATTTAATTTAAAATCCAAAAAAAAAAATACAGGACCGAAACAAGCTCAAGATGACAGAACAAAGGAACACTTAACACCGAGCTCAGACTTGAGGTTAAGCAAAGCTCAAGATTACAACATGAAATACATGTCTCGGCGGAGGCCTGAATAACTTGGCCAAAAAATACAAAACTCAATTTACAGTTATCACAAAAACGCCCACACACGAAGAGGAAGCACAATAAGCTATAATAACAACAAGCCAAAACAGTGAATAAAAATCCCACAAAAATTACATTTGAAGTCGTTCATTTAAGGCGATTTGTCGACTGTCACGATGCGAGATTACTAATTTGGTTGGTCAACTCGCATTTCAGTTGATCGTCTGTCACCTCGATTTAATTAGGCAACAGCTGCCGCTGTTTCTCCACAGATGAACGGTAAACTTGCCAAGGCAAGTGACTAATTAATGGCTCTTCAGGAAATTGGTAGAGAATTCGGGAAACAATGCTAACTCCTGATTAAGAATCTCTGTGTTCTGGCTTTTCTATATATGACAAAAGATTGTTTTCTGAATGCCTTTTTGGGGTTTGCGCAATTTGATCAAGTTTTTGTCCCGCGCTTTATGTCAATCAGGTGTCGATCTATGTACTATTCTCAATCTATAGATCGATTTTATGGTCATTTATCCCGCTGTTAATTGCCAATTTTGGTAAGCCGCTAATTAACCTTTTGTGGAATGCGAGAAGATTGTAACAAAATATAAATAACCAAAAGAGAACGATGAGAATATGCGGAAGCGGTTGACAAATTTGGGAAAGTCACATGATTCATGTAAAAAACAGAAGAAGGACAAAGTTCTTTTGAGATGTTATAAGGATGATTCTTTGATACACAGCAATTTAATTAACTTGCGTAATGCCACAAAGAGAAAGTTTCTTTGTTGGGGATTAAGCAAACTCGGTTCCTATCAACTTCACGCAACAATTTTATGGGAATCCAAATAATATAATTATGAAATACACTCATGCATCAGCTGAAATTCTTGATAATAAAGCCGGAGGTCAAGTGTATAAAGAAATTAAATCCCATATCGTCGGCAATTCTAGTTCTAGGCTTTGATGATCCAGTTAAGTTTGCATCGCAAGTATGTTAAGAATATTTTTAATCTTCTCAATGCAAGGTTAATAACAAAACGGGTCCAGCAAACACGCAAGCAATTAATGCATGCATAAAGCCAACATACGGGAATTTAATTAAATATTTCAGAAATTAAATGCCGTTGCAAAACGGCTTTAAAGAATGAGGAAAACCTTTTTGAGGGACAGCTGAATGGAATTCCGAAATACTCCCACCCATTTGGCATTTTCATTCTTTGCCAATCTCCATGAGAGCATTTTCTGGAAATAGCTCAAACGCTTATCACGACAGCCCAGCTAAAACCAGGGAGCTATAGAATGTGCAAGCTGCTCAATATTTTATCAGCGACAGACAAATGCAATTTTTCAATTTCCTCTCTTCACTCCACACAACAAAAGGAAAACAGCTTAAAAGGCTATAAAAAGCCAAAGGAAAATCAGGCATAAGACGACGTTCCCAAGGAACTTATACGATGCACATCGATTGACAGGCAACTGAGCGAAACACAAGTCTTTGGTCTTTGCAGTTGTTTGCATATTTTCCGGGGATCCAAAGGATTTTCCGGAGTAGTGGAGAAATGGTGAGCATGTGTTTTGTGTGCAGGAGGAACATATAAAAATGGCTGGGGAAAACAGTAAAATATAACTGGCTGAATCAGCTTGAAATAAGATCAAACAAATATAAAAATGTCTTAAAGAAAATGCTTAAAATACTGAATAGAAATCTCATATCGTTTTAAGAGTGGGTTGGGTTATGGTACTATTAAAATCTTACAGGTAATCTAAGCCTTTTTAGAGAACAAAACTAGGTTATTACACTTTAATAGTGTTGCTGGGTTTTTAGTTATAGCCATTTGAAACTTCCGCACTAAACTATGGCCATAAAAATTCCCATCGACACTTAACCAAATTTTATTTCCTTGCAATCGGCCAAAAAGCATTTAGCAGTTGATTAAACCGAATCTCCTCCCAGCTCACCACGCTGCAATTAACAACGTAAATGCGAAAATTACAATTAAACAATAAATAAAACTGTACGCCAGCATTCGATCAGATGAAACGCAATTAAAATAATTAAAAAGAGAGAAAAAAAAACGAAACTGCAGCCGCAAAACGGCAAACTGCACGTCTCAACAGCCGCGGCAAAAAAGTTATTAATAAATGAATGGGAATTGCATATGCGACTGGGCCAGACTGGCTGTCTTCGCTGCGTCATCCACAACCACTCGGAGCTGGCGTGGCCGAAGGGTTATCTATACTCGATCCACCAATGCGCCCCTCCAACCCACTGGAAAAACTGAATCGCTGAAACACCCACCCACCGACTGACTGCCTTTGGCGTACACAATTACACGAGCTTATTTGTTGATTTAATTGTCGCTTGGCACTTTGTTTGCACGTTTAGTAAGCGCATTTGATTTGTTTACCAAAGAAGTTGATATCGATACTCTAGATGCAGGGAAATTGGAGGGGGTTCTGATGTAGAACTCGTAACGATTTTCAATAATATGTTTTGTTTATTTTGTATATTCAAATTCTGTTATTAGAAAGATAATATATTAAACAACAGAATCTTAAGAACATATCCAATATACTATGAATTGATTTAGTGATAAAAAATATGTTTCTCAATTCCAACGTGTTCATTAATTTAATCCCTGAAAAACGCTATCCCAGTGCGCTCATTAAAACTTGCTAGCCGCGAAAACACTTCCCCTTTGGGAATCGGAGAACACCTTCAACGAATGTTCCTTTAAGAGAACTCATCGCGAGGAAAATTCGAAAGTTAACTGGTGTCTGGAGCGTTCGCCAGCTTGCCAATTATAACAAGTAGCCAGCTATGCTGTCTGCCGTCTGTTTTTTGTGCCAGGATGAGTATATCCTGTTCTTAGTTTTCCGCCTTTTGATACATATCCTTTTCCACTTCTGCCTTGAGCGTGTCGCACAAGTTCCATTGTCCTTAGTTGGCTGAAAAGGAGTCGAGTTGTCAGTGGAGAGATGGTGTTGGCTTGGCTTGTCTAGGCTCAATTTCATAACAAAAACTTGAGCACGTTCTATCCTTAACACCCCACCGCCCCCAACTTAACCCGAACGCCTCAGTGCAAACAATTTAGCACGGCCTCAGCGGAGACTTAATCAAAAGCCAACTTAGGGATCCTGGCAGACAGTCTGAACCTGATTCAACTGAGTTCTGACGCTTATAGTGCCTCAAAAGTGTCAAGTTTATACTCGCGCATTCAGGTAATATTTTTTTCTTATTAGGCAAAGTGCCTGGCGGGCATTTAAACTTGAAAAATGTGTAAAGTTCATTGCGCTGAATGGTTTGAAATGTAAACAAACAATTTGAATAGTGGGAAGACATCTTTAGACTTGCCTAGCAATTAAAATATATCATTTAATATAAAAGAGATTTTACAAATTATGATAAAACTCTGACATGAAAAAGTTTGGCTAAGTCGGGAAATAAATAAATTTTTTAAGAAATCTCTATTGATTTACAATCCCCAGATGAAAAATGTGTTTCACAGCTGGTCCCCCAAGTTTTCGGGCATCGAACTACTTTCAAATTTTATGAGCAAATAATATTTGAGTGAAGAGTTCCGATTCAATTTGTCGCAGCTGTTTCGGGCAGATCATCAAAAAATGTTTATGCCAAATTTATGAAGGCAGTAAGCTCATAAAAACTAAGCTACAAAAAAAACTTTAAAAGCGAGCAAAAAACGTTAATGAAATGAAACAATTACAAAAGACGCAGCTCAATAAAAACACAATTTGCAAATGAAAAACGAAACAAAAGCAGAGGGAAACAAACATTCACGGTCAATGTAAAAGCAAAGGCATAACAACAACGAAAAAATGCGAAAAGAAAAATAAAGAAGGCAACAGAAAAGGCAAAATAAAAAGCCAAGTACAAAAATGTAAAAAAGCTTCGTACATATAAATCAGCTTGGCAACAGGCCAAACAAATCGAGATGCAAATGATGATGATGAAAGCGGAGGCAACTACCTATCCTTTTTCCGGTTTCCCGCCCCCTTTTGGGGTAGGCTGTACAATAAAAAAAAAGAAGAGTTCAAAAACTTGCGGTTAATCGGAGTCCTTGTAGGGTCTCTCTTTCTCCCGGCACAAACATATCTCCCTCTCTCTCTGCGCAGCAGTCAGCTGTGTTTTGTTGCCAGGCAGGATGTGCGGCAGGAGTCGCCATTTTTGCCGCCATTATGCCGCCTCTTTACCGTTAGCTTCGGCTAGGCATCCACGAAGTTGCCGAGCAAAACAAAATGGTTGAAAATGTCAAGTGCGGCAGAGACGTCGGCAGCGAAAAACAACGCCTAGCAGCAAAACAGCTGTTGGCAACAGCAAAAATAAAGCCAAGCCAAGCGAATGATGCGAATTTGCATGCCAAAACGAATTGACCAAAAATTGGGGTTAGGTGAGGTGGCTCCAGTGATGAGAAGTATCGGTTTAAAGCTGCTTTACGGTACTTACTTTAAGTACCTTTTATCTCAGCTAGGTACTTACTACAAACTTAAATGATTACAAATTAAATATCATTTAAAGTTGTATCCTTTGGGAAAAAAAAGTTAATTTTTGAATTTCTAGAGGAATACAAAACTCCATTTACATAGTTTCACGAGACTTTTAAGAGCTTTTTAAAATTTTAAAATGTTATACATTAACATTGCTCCAAAATACTATACCAAAATATACCTAGCTACAAATAAATTGTACCGTTTCCCATCTCTGTTTAAGTACCACTGCTGTCATTGCACCTTTTGTTGGGCGCCATTCGGAATGGGATATAGGGTGGGGGTTGGGATGTTTGAACGTTGGGATCCTGGATGCTTAATCCTCTCCCAAAACAAAAGGCTCCCTCCTGTGTTTTCTGCTTTTTGGTAGGGAAAAGCTCTGTTGGTATTTAGGAATTTTTGTCGGGGTTGTTTGCGCCTCGCATTTTTTAGGCTTTTAGGGTTGATAGCTGGCTGATGACTAAGCGCGTTTGTGGCTAAAAGTATTCTGTGATTCTGGCTTATATAAACGAGCTGGGGGAAACCAGTAAAAGGGTGCTCGCATCTTGGTTAACTACAGTTTATCCCGTTCTTGTTTCAAGTGCTTTAAGCATTGTTCACTAGTTTCGGGATGTGTCACTATTAGATAAATTATCCACTCAAGTGGCTAACTGAAGCACATGATCTTAGTGGGGAGCAATGATTGCGATTAGCAAAGTATGGTGGGCATTTAAAGGTATGAGGGGAAAATGAGATTAATTTGCATACTTGGCTCTTGAAGGATACTATTTATGAAGATACCTAGAGTTGAAGACACTATTCATCATAAATAATATAAATTTGACGAAAAAATAATTTGGTTATCTGAACTCAAAGATTTGGAAGCAAATTTTCGCCAAGTAACTTAACCCCCACAAATAATTATTAAATATGATATGAAATAGGGAAAAAATGTAAACGCCCAAAAGTGAGTCACGTCGAAACCAAGAAGGGAACTCTCTTGTTTTTTTGGCTTGACCAACTGTTGCTGACAGCCGCGAAAAAGGTAACAAACCAAATAAAACAGCGAAAATAATAAAACAAAAATTCAGTTGTTGGTGGGGCTAGACCGCAGCTGGCAATCATCGACAGCGACAAAATCTATTATGCAAAGGCAACACAAAATTAAGGAACGCGAATAAAAAACCGCAAAGCAAACATAAAAAGCGCGCAAAAAAGAAAAAACAATAAAAAAACGAAACGAAACAAAAAAACTGACCGCACTCAACGTGGCCGAGCACAAAAGCTACTTAAACAACCGTTAAGTCAAACACTTTGCAAATGGCCCGCACCCTCAACCCGATTGGCCCCCTTGGAAAATCGGAAAACTAGTTGCCTAAGGTCAAATGGCGTTTAATAATTTGGGTTAGCCGAACTGTAACAGATACGGGCACTGCGATTGAGATACATATCTAGCAGATACCCAGATACACAGCCACACACTCAAAAGTAAGACATTCGACTCGAGTTTGGCGCGTGCCAATTAAACGTGCTTAGCTCTTTGCTCCCAGCTCTGTTTTACCTCATTTCTGTTCCCCTGGTTATGACCAGGTCTTTATTTTCTCACTCTTTGCTGGTCCAGCAGCACACGCCCAATTTTTTGTTGCCAAGAAATACGGGTAATATCGCATGACAACCAAGTTGGCAGTTGTCTTGCATCTGTCTCGCTGTTTGTGTAGAGCTTACCACATTAACAGATTTTGGTCGGCAGATTTATGAGCCTATTTAAGGAGATTTTTACCAGGTTTATATGTTTGGTATTGATTTTTTTTGGTCGGAGATACATCAATTTATGCTGGTAAAATAGTACCAATATTCTTTTATTACTAAAGTTTAGAATATATCAGCCAATTCTATCTTATCTTCTATTGAGTAAGAGGTAGCGTATAAATTATATAACATCTTACATAGAATTCTTAACAAATTTTGTGTTGCCTGTAAAAAGATGTTCAGATTGTAACTTTCCTACTTTTATCTGAATAACTGGGTTTATATACCAAGTTACCGACCTGTTTAAAACTCTTTACAAATTCATTGTAACTCAATCCCGTCCCCCAGTAATTCCCAGTATGTTTGTGTTTTCGCATTTTTGAGTCTTCCAGTTTGTTTGGTCAGCTCCCTCCCCCAATCGAAACTTCTCAATTACTTCTCAATTTTCCCCTTTTTGAACTTGTACGATTAATTTTTATTGAATTACCATTTTCGGTTGCGGCTTCCTTTCGAGTGTGGCCCAGTAATTTAATGCAAATTTCATGTTGCCTTCCGCTCTCCCTTTTTTTTCTGATAAGCGGACGAAGTGCTGACCTGACCATACACAAAAAATAAAAAAACAACTGGGAAAAAGAAAAAAAAGCAACCTAAAGGCAGTTGACGCAGTGCACGGATCGCTGGATGAGTCAACAACCTTGAAAAGTGAAACTTGCACAAGGGGAACTGAAGCAGTTAACAAATAAAGTCACAACAACAACTTGGCTAATTGTTGACCTATTTAAAAATGAGAACAACTTTCTTGACTGTCAAGAAATGTTGTTGTGAACTCGGAAATAGTTCGAATGTGATTATGTATCGACAGTGAATTAAAAATAAAATACTCAAAAATAAAATAAGTGTTTTAATTTTTTAAATATAACTACAACTTGCCAGAAAATTATTTAAATAAATTTGAGAGATACTCATTATTTTAAAATATAAATAAAGATATTATCAGTGAAAACAAAAATTACTTCAAGATCACTTATTTGAGAACTGTCTAGAAAGACTTTTCAAAATCTTTTTAGCAGTAAAATTTTGTATATGTATCTTTTGCAACAAATCATAAAATCAAATGGGACTTTTAAAATGTAGTGATCACCAGTCAAATTCGTAAGATCTTTTAAGCCGTAGAATCTACTAAATTAATCTTTTGAAACAATCTGCCACTCCACAATTTAAGAATCTTATTTATTTATTATTATTCTTGGTAATATTTTTTGAAGCAACATTTTAAATAACTAAAAAACTTCTGATCCATGCATATAAATAAATTTTTATTTGTAGCGATCGGTTTTTTATATATACATTTTTTATTAGACACCATATGGCCATGACTTAGGGGGTATAAATTAAATTGCGACTTGACCACTAAAAATATTTTTGTATTTATCTCTTAAAGTTCAGTTGCCTTTTGATAGAACTGCAAAGATTTTTTGTTTGGCTACTTATTCCTTCAGAAAATTTAAATTTTACTAGTTTGTGATATTTTATTAAAATAATTAAATTTCACATTTAATGGTACTTGTAAGAGAACCCTAAATACCGACTGTAATATTTCTTCGGTGATATTTTGTTTTAGAACCGTTTAGGAATACTTGATTTGGCTTTATTTGTCGGTTATAATGGTTGTAGGACATTAAAAAGATCTAATAAACAAAGATTTTTCCATTGAATTGGTAATTTATATCTAAAATAATTTTTCTATATTTCATATCTCGGCTATCCATTCTACTAATTCACTGTTAAGAGTTAATCTGGAAGAAGTATATTTTGACTATTTTCCTAGAATCTTTGTAGACTTACCGCTTTGCTGGCTCTGGTAGATCCTGACCCACTCGCAGAGGGCGTAGAGGACCTGGTCGGTGGGCAGTGGCGACTGCATCGGCGTCTGCGTGGCCGACGAGGTGGTGGTGTTCGGCGATTGCGATGCGGCGCTGCTGGTGCCGTCCGAGGACGAGGAGCCGGAGGAGGAGGAGGAGGAGCCCGAGGCGGAGGACACTCCCGAGGAGGTGGAGGATGCGCTGGGGGAGTGCGCAGAGAGGGGCGGATGTGGAAGGGGGTGGTTGTGGGGGGAGGAGTTGCCCGAGGCTCCCGATGAACTCGAGGCTACGTCATCGGCGCCGCCCTCGGGCAAATAAAAGGGCACGGCCATTGTGTGGGTGTGTGTGTGCGTGCTGGCTTCCTTTTTGTCCTTATCCGTTTCCTTCCTTCCTGCTCTTTGTCTGCGTTTCGCTCTTCTTCTGATTGTTCTTCGCTGGTTTATTTTGCTTATTTTTTTTTTAACTTTCGGTTAGAGTTCACTTTAATTGATTTTGTATTTCTTGTGCAAGATTTTGAATATTAGAAACTCTCGCATTTTTTGTGCAGTTTTTTGTTATGATTTGTTTTCCTTGATTTGTCAAGCAACACTCAAGTCAGGGTTTGTTTTGTTTAGTTGGTTAGTTTTTCGGATTCTTTTGCGTTTTTCATCAAGCCTTTTCGTGTTTAGAACTGATTTAAAAACACAAACAATTTTTGTCACGATGGATTTATGTTTTTGGTTGGATTCTGATTTTTGCTGTTGTTGTCAATGGGGGAAGAGCACTTAAAACGTGTCGCAGACTCAAAGAAAGAGGGCAGAAAACACGTCTTACTGGCTCCGCGTCAAAAAAAGAACTGTTCGCTTCGTAGTGGAGCCTCAAACTACGGCGGCAGCGCTCGGCAGCGACGCCGGCAGAGGGGTGGCGTAGGCGCAACGTAGGCCGCAGCCAGTGCAATCCCTCTTTCTCTCTCTTTTTTGCTCTCACTCGCTCCTGCACATGCACATGCATGCAGGTAGTTTGGGAAGGGGGAGGGGATGGAAAGGGGGGAAAGTGGAGAGGCAAGAGAAAAAAATTTAAAAAACCTCGCTCTTTGTGCACCCGTTAATTGCAGAGTGAGCGGGTATATTCGGAGTCGTGGAAATTAACTTTATAAACATACTACATTTTATAAAACAATACAAATTTTACAAATATTAAAGTTTTGTTTAGTTTACTATATTCCAACTAGAGCATAAACATATTAAAAGGCAAACAAGTACTGAGTACGCCAAAGTCGTTACTCCTAAAAGAAGGTTCTTTCTTTTTAAACTGAGAGTGAGTGGGCAGGCTGTGTGCGTGTGTGTGGGTACACAAAGATCTTGTTTAGCAGGTAAATGCAGAAGAAGAATACAAGGCAGCGACGCCGACTGCGCTGCCTAGCGAACGTCAAAGCAAAACAAAAACTGCGATTGTACAATGCTCTCTGCCTGTTTTTTTTGCTATTGCATGTTGCTCTTGCCTTTTGATTTTGATTTTTTATTTAAAAAAAGAGCGGACAGAGAACGGAGGCAGCGTTTTTAAGAGGCCTGAAAGTGCAGTAGAAAGATTATGAGAAAAAAGGAGTAGATTTTGGGAGCGAGTCAGATGATGTATTAAAAAAGCAGTAGAAAAAGGGAGTCGATTTAAAGAAATTTACTAAAAACACTATTTTGTACAGATTCAAAATATTAAAAAAAACAATGTACGAAAATAAAACTTTGGTATTTAAAAATATTTTTACGTAGTTTAAATATTGATTACTTTTAACTCGTAAATGTATAATGGTGAAATTGGGCTACCATTTTGTGCATAAGTTAAAATTTTTTTTTAATTGTTGCGGGTAATTTTTGTGTCAAAAATATGATTGTTGCCCCTATACTTTAATGTATTTTAGTTTAAAAAAAATTAAAAATCTTTGTTAATTTATTGGGTTTTGTGTATTTTATGATTTTTAAACAGAAGAGGTGGTGTAAAGTTTCGGCTGAATTTCAATATTTCTGATTTCGATATTGGTTATTTTTTAATCAATTTCACCATATATCAAAAAATTGACTGTCCAACATGAAAAACAAGTTTTTGCTCTTACTGCTCCCTTGCTCTGCATCTTCCCGTCTCCCTCCCACACATAAACAGGCTTTTTTTTTCTCTCTCTTAGCTCCATCTCTGTCTTCCACAATTTTGCGCGCGAAAATGCTTGAAAAATATTACGAAATAGGCGTAACATAGTAAAACACTTTTATGCTTTTTATTTAAATTTGATGGCACACTTAATTGTCATAACTGCCATTGATTTTAATCAAATATTAATAGCTTTTGAAATTAACACAGTTTTTGTAACCGATTCAGGATTATGATTATAGCAGACACGTTTGTCTTGCTTGTTTTGACAATTGAAAAATAACACGATAGTGATATTATATGTACATTTATCTAGCATATGTAAATAGTTTATGAATTAACTGTTATTGGTATAATTTAATTTCTTAAGCAATTATTCTTCTTACTACTTATTTATTGGCACAGCAAGAATTTTTTCTTTATCTAATATGCTGATATTTAAATGATACAAGCTATTTTTACATAGAATCACTAATTTAAAAAAACAAAAAAATGGACCAAAGTTCCTCGAAAAAAATTATTTGCACACTTGGGGTTTAATTAACTATTTTCTTAAACTTTATCGATTTGGACACTACATATTTAACTTAATTCCAGTGGTATATATGTACATACATATGAATGTACATACTCTGAATGAATTAATGATAACTTGTAAAGCTTAAATAGTTTTAGTGCTTTAATTTAAAGGAAAGTTATTTGACTCAACAAAATAAAAATAAAATCAACCGCTTGTGTTCAAAAAGTAAAATTACATAAGCAGTATCAAGGAAAATCGTATGCTAAGATTGGGTAAAGGATACTCATAAGCCGTTTAAGCCATTTAAAGCCCTTTGCGTCATTTTAAAGGACCTCACGTGGCAAAATGCTTTGAGTGCCCAGGAAAACTTAAGGATCGTATGAAAGGATAATATCAACCCAGATTTTCTAAACATAAATCAAAGTTATGGATAAGAAGTACTTTGGTAAGGATATTAACTAAACAGCCTGCAAAAAAGGCCTGTTGCTGCTTTGATCCCCTTGTTTTACATTTTATTATAATCTCCTTATTTGTTTAATACAGAAATCAATTTGATACATTTTAAGGTTAATTGAGGTCAAAAATGTGCTGATAAAGTGCGATAAAGTTAAGCTTGCGACTTAAGATACATTATGCAAGGATTTCCCAAGATGATGAAATTCAAGCACACACATTAATACCACAAAAAAAAACATGAACATGAGCGAGCATGCAACAAGCGAAGAAGTCCAAAGCAAAGAGAACAAAAGGAGGAGGGGGAGAGAGGCAAACTGGGATTAAGCAGAAAAAGGGGCTCGATTTTTGTGCTTTATTCTTTGTTTTTCCTTTACTTTGCTTATGTTTTTGAAATGCTTTTTCATTTTATTTTTATATTTTTGTCGTTTGCAACTCCAATTACTTGGGGCAGTGGAAAATAAATAAGAAATATCCAAATTAAACTGATTAAGCGTAATATGAGTGCAATGTGTCGTCGAATTGGCTGCCAGGGTCCATAAAAAACAAACAACAAATTTTGTGAATTGCGAAGTGGAGGGGTGGGATTGTTTTGCATTTATCATGATTGTGCTGGCCAGCTAAAAAATGGGAGGGGTACTAATAATCTGAACGGTGGTGATGAAATTAACACAATAAACCATTGACATGTTATGGTTTTGATAAAACACAGTCTTAAATCTTTACTTACTCTCTTACTTTCTTTATTTGTTAATTGAAATGTAATTAAAGTGATTTATGTAATACAACGATTAAAAAAAATACTGTGGGTAAACAGTGTTAAATACTTTGTTAAGTCAAGAAAAAAAGTATTCCAAAATATTTAAATTTACTATGTTGAAGGAATCTGAAAAGTCAACAGAAAACAAAATAAATTAAGTAATTCATTAACGACTAAAAAATTGGTAAATAAAACCAATTTTTAGTACAAACCTATTGTGTAATATGAGTAAGCTATACTAATAAACGTACTATTAAAACACATTATTTCAGAAATCCTAAGTGAAATAACCTAAATAAATAATAGCAATAATAAAAATAAGCGAAAAACAAACGTTTATCAAAAATGGTAAATACTAAAAGAGCAACAAGAATATAATCTAGGGATTCTGGTTTACTACGTATTCTCAAAGCAAAGTTCAAATGGGTAAATTAACAGACTGAGAACACTTAAAAAATCTCCAGTCCTATCAAAACCGAAGTACCACAAATCAACTCACCACGCGATAGAGGCAAAACAAATGGAGTATGGAAAAATAAAAATTAAAAGACTTCCCTGTTTGACATTTCTGGGTCAGCGACCCAAACAAGCTCCACTCTGCCGTCTCCCTCGCACCCGCTGCCCGTCTCTTTTCCTCCGATATGCAACCCTCTTAACTGGGGCCCAGCCCGTTTTGTTGTTGCTTTTATTATTATTGAATATGATTATGTGGCACGCTGCAAAAGCGAGCGTAAATTATTTATTACACAATTTCTGCAGCCCAACAACAACAACTACGGCAACAATGAAAACAAATAAATTTCTGCATTCAACTTGAGTTTACTATTATTTCTGGCTGGCTACGCAAAAAATTGTGACGAAAATGCCGCAGCTCGCTTCAATAAAAATAAATAATAATTCATATTTGCAATAAGTAGCGGCCGGCAGCAACAACAATGGCAAAAATAACAATAACAACGGGAGCAATCAATTAGGCGGAGGCTAAACAACAGTAAATTGTGCGCCTGCGCAGCGGCCCCACAAGAGCGGGACGGCAGGAAGTGGGAGCGAGAGGGGGGATGGAGCAGTGGTAGACTGTTCTACACAAATTACCGTTAAATTAAGCGCTATCCGTTCGTCACTTAAGCGGGAAAGTTAACGCACAGGCTAGGCGAACCAAGGAGTAGAATATTAAACTAATTCAAAATATATGTAATATTTGAGGAATTTAATTAATTGTTATGAAATTATTGAAATAATTAAAAATGGCCATTGCTTCTTTGCCAATTTATCCACTAAAGTTTTATTCCTGAATACTATTAATATACCAATATAATAAAACTCTTAACTAAAACATTGTTTAGTTGAAATGTTTCGTTTGGCAGAATCAAAAAGACGATGTAAACGAATAATTTAAATTCATATTAACTTTCTCTGACAGGTTACAAATCTATCTGTATATATACATACATTTTTTTTGTATATTTATATTATTTCTACACCTGTTTTATAAATAGGTAAACTTAATTGCCCTGCGATATTGAAAATAGAATGATGTTCGCAGAGGTTTTTAATGTGGTTTAATGTGTTAAATCTGCATTAAATTTCTTTCATGTGTTAACATTTACTTTATCCCACCGTCCGTTATTTTACGGTTTATTAAACGATTATGAACCATTTAAATTGAGGGAACATACACTTGTGCCTGTAGATCTGGCCCCAAGCCCATCGTAGATGAGCAATGGCGTATCTCCAGGATGTGGATGTCACTCCCCTATCAATTTATTGATTTAGAGCCCTAGTTCCCCTTAAACTCCCTATTCCAACAGCATAAATATTATTCCCTTGAAGGAGTTACACTTTCTATGGCCACCCATTTTTCATTTCTTTTGCAAAGCCCCCCGCCTGCAATCAGCATCTGCCATCTCCCGATGACCTGCTCTTGATAAGGGCAGAAGCAGCACGCCCCCTTCCACGCCCTTACGCCCCAAGCCCCCCTTCACACCGCCCATGCCAATTGCAATTGCAACTGCAGTGGCTGCAAATGAAGCGAGCAGCAGAAGTTGCATGCACCGAAAACAATATTTTAACATATGAACAAAAGTTTTAATTCTAAATAATAAGAAATAATAAAAAAAACTTAAAGAACAATGTTTATTTAACATTATCAAAAAAATATTTTTAAAGTGACATAACTACTAAAAAAGAATTAATAACTTTAGTAAGTAAATAAATGTATAGAAACTAATGATTTGAGATTTCTATTGATTTTGGTACCATCTTGAATGAGATACTGTGTTTGAAAAGTATACAAAATTAGAAAATAATGTTCTATATTTCGGAAAACCAATGTAAAAACGTCCTTTGCAAAAATTTTACGAAATCGAAAGAATGATTTAATAGGTATGTTCAATTCAAGACATTAAGTTGTAAGATATTCCAATTTCTGTATAAAAGGTAAACCGGATTTGGTTTTTTTAAACAGAATATTTCCAATTTAGCACTACATTTTTTAGAGTGTAGTGGGCCCTGCAGATGATGGAAGTGAAAAAGAAGAGGACCCAGTAGAAGCCGATGAGGAGCGAAAGGCAGCACGCGACCAAAGCGTCACATGTGCCGCAATCTTGGCCAGCTCCAAGCACACACAGATACACACCCATACACACAACCCCAGCAGCATAGGCTGTCCCACTCCCTCCCAACCCATCCCCCATTCCCCATCTCTTTCCCCCCTCAGGGGCAATGGCAAAGCGAAGCAGCTGCGAAAACGGCAAGAACGTTGACTTTGTGGAAAAGGCAAAAAAAAAATTATACAAAAAAAGAATCGGGGAAAAGAACACGATGATGATGATGTGGGGAACTTGATGCTGTGCTGAAAAGGGGGCGGCGGTGAAAGAGGGCGCAACCGCAGGCCCAAAAGGGGCGGGGCAAAGGGGCTACAGTGAGCCACACCTTTGAGTTTGAGTATTTATTTTTACAGAAGTGAACATTCGAAAAAGTTACCTAAATGAGGTTCGATTTATTCCCAATTTGTGGAAATATCAAACACTTAAGTAACTCTTATAATATTTAAGGCTGATTAACATTAATATTTTCTTAATTGAACAGCTAGAAATCCAAAGAGATATAACAAACCTGTGTTCCTCAAAAATTAAGTTGACTCAAATTAGTTAAATATTATGATTATTATTATGTTTTTAATTTGCAGTCTTCATTTGCTAAAGTATTTAACCATATATTAAAACCAGCTGTTATATAAGAAACATAAATTCGTAACATATACATTTAAAGTTACAAAAAAATCTATTATTTCTAAATTCTTTGAAAAAAATGTGTGTTTATAGAAAACCAATGCCTATGACGTTGTATTTTATACCATGTATGCATATAAAAACAAGAGAGAACGCTATAGTCGGATGCCCCGACTATCAGATACCCAGCGTTCATACGGACAGACAGACAGACGGACAGACGGACAGACAGACGGACAGACAGACGGACAGACGGACATGGCTAGATCGACTCGGCTAGTGATCCTGATCAAGAATATATATACTTTATAGGGTCGGAAACGCTTCCTTCTAGCTGTTACATACTTTTGCACGAATACAATATACCCTTTTACTCTACGAGTAACGGGTATAATTATTATAATGATCTGAATATATTACGGTTTCAGTTTGTAATAAAAAAGAAATAAAAATATTTTAAAATTATTCTTCCTTGCTCTTCTTTTTTAATTATTATTTTTGAATTTCCTGATTTCAACTAAATAAAAAAATGTTTAAAATCCAACACAGCCCATGTTAACTCTTCTACTCCTGCGTTCCAAGCATCATCATCATTCGGAGCCATATCCCAACGTCATTATTATCAGAAACAAGCTGATGATGATGTTGATGATGATGATGGTGAATAACAACAACGCATCCAAGTGGGTCACTGACCTATCAAGCGCAAGACCTATTGAGCATTGAGCCAACTGGGAGGCCAGAGAGTGGGCGGAAAAGTCGGGGGTGCCAGCAAATGTTGCCTGTTGTCTGCAGGAAAATCCGAAACAGAAAATCCCTCTTTTTCGCTCTCTGAAAAACGAAAGCGCAGGCGAACAAAAAATTAAAATAAACGAACAGGGGCGCCGCATCAAGGGCAGCTCGTGGGAGGGGGTCGGAAAATGCGGGGTGGGGGTGTGGATATGGGGGGTTCCTCTTATAAAGGGGGTATGCGCGCACACTTTAGGTGTCAAAGTGAAACTTCGCCGCGGGCAAAATATATTTTTTCGTCCCTTTTCCCCTTTTTGTGGCCATTTTATTTACATTTTGTTTCAGTTTCCCCTAAGACGAGAAAAGGGGTTACCCGTAGCACCTGAATTGGGGTAATTTGTGTACCAAAAGGCTAGGGTCCGCCAAGTAGTTCAAAGAGTTTAAATAGCTCGAGTAATACTGAGAGGAAAGCCATTTAGAGGGGTTCCAATTGGGCATGAATAATCCCCTATAATGAGGGTAAACTACAATGAGATAGAGATAACATTTCGATGGATGTCCGAAAATAATATTATACCTGGGAATATATGATTGTTAAAGTGTTCGGCTTCTTAATTCTTAATAAAGAAAGAACGGTTCACTATTAATTGTTCCTCTTAAAAGATCATAAGATTTTACCTCACAAACACGTTTTTTTAAAATAAAGTTATAAATAAAATATAATATTTTTCCAATGAAGAATATTGAATACTTATAGGAGACTAAGTTAACAATCTAGTCTTCTCCTACAGATTGCACACAAGTTAAATTATTAGTTTTGAAGGATGATTACGAAAAAAATGACAATATATATTTATCAAAAGTCAATTTAAATTATTATTAAGATTATTAGTTTTGAAGAAGGATTACGAAAAACATGACAATTTATATTTATCAAAAGTCAATTTAAATTATCTTTTCTTCAACCTCAAATAATTTATACAAATTATGAGAATAAACAGTACAATTCTAATTATATATGTATAAAATAAATAAAACTGTGAGACAAGAAGACATGAACATTTGTGGAACTAAATCTATAAAATTACCTTTAAGAGTGTCCTTTCCAGCTGCTTAGCCTTAATTTTCTGAGATAGTAATATTGCATAGCAGTCGTAATCCGCCCCGTGGGTTCCGTACTCAATCCTTCCATCAGTCCATCTGTCCGTTCGCCAGTCGCAAATCAAACACTGCGTAACAGTCGAAACGGTAGCCAGAAAACTGACAACTTGCCGGGCCAGAAAGCAACAAAATGTCATGATTTACAATAAGAAATCATATATCTCTGGCAGTTTGTTCACTTCTCGTTTTTTCGCTTTTTATCTGGTTTCGTTAAAAATAAAAACACAAAAAAAACAGAATCGAAGAACCTGAGCTGACAATGAGCGCCTAAAGGGTTTCCAAACTGGAAACAAACAGAGAGGCAAGAAAAAAATTATGTTACAAAGACAGAGAAAACATTAAAAACTCTGAAGGGAAGTGCAGAGAGAAAAAAAATGTATACAACTCCACTCCACTCAACCATCATTATATTTGATAGTTTAATGTACTAATGTATATAATTCTTTTTCTTAACTTTAAATCAATAAATATTTATTAGTATTATTACATTAAATACCTTTATGTAGTTCTTTAGCGTGTACTTTAGAACAAATAATTAAATTCTATCTCAAAATACAACGCATAATAAAGTGATTATTTCTGGTGTTCATTTTAATTGATTTAGGTCGGATTCGCCCCACTCCTGCATTTTAAGTGACATATGATCAGATTTGCTGTGATCTATTTTTATTCTGAGAATATTTAGTAGTAAGTCATTCTGATTCAAGAAAAAGTTAATGGTTTTTACGTAAAAACAAAATTTTTTTGGGATATCCCCTATTTTTTTTCTGTGTAGGAGAGGGGGATGGGCAGAGACCTGGTGCGTTTATTTTGTGTAAGACAGGTAGCGAGTCACCGCTCGTCTCGGCCATTGTGTCTCCCCCACCTCCATTCCACCCCACCCTCCCCTCCGACGGTCCAGTAAAAGTGCGCAGTTAAACAAAAAAAATCGGTGGATAGAAAGAGACAGGGCAGAACTAGGGAGACAGAGATGGACAGTGAGACGGACAGCGAAATGAAACGCTACAAAAAAAAGATCAACATAATCGATGATGTGGTGGTTGCCCCCTTCCCCCACCTGCCACCCCTCGTCCCTTTCCCAAACAACTCCTTAAATGTGTTAAAAACGCGCAGCGAGATTAAATGAGCATAAAATACAGCGCAGCCAAGAACTGCCAGGCAAAAAAATCAAATCAAACCAAACAAACAGAACAACTCCGAAGAATGAAGATCACAAAAAATAAGATCTCTTAAAAATGCACCCTTTAACCGTAGGTCTTAACAAAAGATAAATATTTATAAATAAATAATAAAATAACTAAGAAATAAATATATACAGTTCTTCCCGAAGTATATGAAAAAATTGGTTTTAAAAAGTTTAGTTATACATTAAAGTTATAAATTAAAAAACATCACTATCAAGAATATTTTGACCAACGTTAAGGTATTTTCAAAAGATATATTATGGTTAAATAAAGAATGAAATTAGAAAAATTTTGAAATAAAAATAAATTATCGATAGTTTTAAAAAACTAATGCAATATTTTTTTCACTTGGTATTTGTAGAGAAATGGTCATGTTGTAATACTCCAAAGTAAAAGAAAAGATATTTCGGTACATAATCTTGAATAATGCAAACAACCGATCCAATCTTCTGAATTCTATATCTCAGAAACAATTTTTAGTGAATTTAACATACCCAAATATCCCTTTGCGAGTGCAGGGTAGAAAAAGGCAACCTTAAGATGCCAGACACGAAACGACGTTCATCAGCGCCCCATGTCCATGACAGACAAGACCAATACCAGTCCCAGTTCGAGTCCCCGACCCAGGCCCCACTCGCAATCGGTATCCCTAACCCAATCCTCACCCTACCCATCAGACTACACAGAAAAGAATTTCGATGATTTCAAAATATATATTTTAGAATAAAAGGTGACTTAATATATCCACATTCAACTTTCTACAGTCTAACTCCCATAGTTTAAAAAAAACTATTTAGTGGTTACACTCTCAAAAAAAAGAATTTTTGAACTATGAAACTCCATTTATTTAATACCGATCTTAAAGTATAAATATATCTTTCCGTGGACGACGTACCTCAGCTGGATCCCTCCAACTTTTTCTTTCGCCAAATAAAATATTCATGCTGAGTCCGACATTTGAGACCCGAGGGGCGTTCGCTGTCGCTTCAACCGCCGCTGCTCCTGTGGTGCCCGGGGTTACGAAAAGGGGTTTTGGGTTCTGGGGAGAGAACTTCATAAAGTGAAAATGTGTAGCATATTTCCTGATCATATGCAAGGTAATAAGCAAATGCGCACTATCCACTAAAAACGATTGAGAAGTGGCCTGGAGTTAAGGCTGATGCGCATGGAGGGCGTTTAGCATTCGCACAGAATGTGGAGCAAGTGGTTCGACTAAGCCGGCAGGGAATACCCTTTAATAACTTGAAGAGGATATAATAATGGAAGTGGTAAAATACAATCATATTTGGGAAAGTGCATCTACTTAACCTAGATTTTCTAAGATTTTTCTCTGATAAGTCTTAATTAAATCAATATTTACGAATGGTTTAATTTGATAGTATTTTTAATATATATTTATATAACCATATAAATTTAATCACTTACTCAAAAGTGTGAAGATACTACAGTACAATATTTAACATTCTTAATTAAAACTAGTGAAAAGTAACAACAAAAAACCGCTTTTATATTTTAGATTTAGTAAACTTTTACATACTAATATGGACATTTTGATAACCAAGCGACCTTATTCATATAAAGGTACCGCCATATCTCTTTTGGCTTTTGGGTTCCAAAGAAGCAGACAAAAGCCCATCAAAAATTATGCCCCGCAGGCAAATGATGCCAATGAAGAAGCGAAACTCAAAAAAATAAAAACACAAAAAAGATACAGAAACGAAAAAAAGAATTATACGCAATCGAGCGGAGTGGAGCAGCTTCTGTGCAAAAGGGGCGGACAGGAAAGGACCGAGAAGGCATGGCCCCCAGATTCAGATCCAGATCCAGATCCAGCATCCTCGGACCACTCGGCCAGGCCCGTCCAGGCCAGGCTAACAAATTATGCCGGGCTCGGTCGGGACTGGTCATAAAACATTCGCGCTGCACTCGGTCAGCGTATCACGATCGAACTGAGGGGGGCGGGGTGGAACCGGGCGCACGCATTGGTTGGGCCCCACTCCCGGCACTCAGAAAAATTATGCAATCTTTAACCAAACTTTTTTAAACTTATAACAAAGTGTAACTTTTTTCAGACAAAGACAAAATAAGGAATATTTTAAGTATTTCAATAGAATTTAAATATGGAAAACACATCTTAATCATAAATCAACCTTTATCATTTTAAGACATAATTAAAAAAATTAATGAAAATAATTGTAGTTCTAAAACAATATATGGTATTTAAAAAATATTTAGGCTATGAACGTTGCTATAGTTCCTTAAACTCACTTTCAACTTGTAGTTTTAACTATAAGATAGCATTAAATAATATTAATAATAATCTAGTCTTCAATTAGCCTTGAAAAAGTTTATTATTTTATAGTATAATGCAAAAAAAATATCTAAGAGTACTGGAAATAGGGCAATTCATTATAAAACTATTGTTTTATTATTTAAGGAAAAAGTTTTGTTAAGTGCAGAAAGTATCTTGAGCTTCGCATCAACGCCTCAGAATGCGGACCCCATCATGGATCCGGCAGCCCTCATCCCATCCCATCCCATCCCGCCCTGCCCCATTCCCCCACATCTTTGCCAAAGTTTTAATCATGCGTTCGTGTTCGCCAAGTTTTCGTTGCTCTGCTGTGGCTGTGTTTCTTATAATGATTGCATTTATCATTTATTCTGCGCGTCAACGAAATTATATGCCTGAGCTTGGCCAGGTTAGTGGGGCAGGGGAAGGGGCAGGGGAAGGGTAAAGGACAGGGGCAGGATGGGACCACGTATGGGTATGCTGTCGCAGTCCCGATTTCGAAACCGATCGCAATTCGAGGCCAAGAGCACAACCCATATTTAAGTGGGCTCCATCGATTTGGCCAAGTGCATTGATTTTGGGTACGGTTCACCGAAGGGTTCTGCTAAAAGATGCCTAGATTTTGTATCGAATATTCAGCGCGAAGTAAAAAAACCATTTATTATGATTTATTACCAAGCGAGTAATAATCATTTGGTTCTAATTCAGTATCCTAGGTTCAAAAAAGCCCTCATATATATTATTGGAAGTACATAAGCGATATGGATACTTTTATAGCCACTAAACAAATAGGTTTTGAATAGTATAAGGTTATATTCCAATTGTATGAAAACCATTAGAACATTTCCATTGTTTTTATACCCTTGCAGAGGGTATTATAATTTTGGTCAAAAGTGTGCAACGCAGTGAAGGACACATCTCCGACCCTATAAAGTATATACATATATTATTGATCAGTTTTAAAGATATCGAATTGAAACTTTGCACACACCCTTCTTTCCTTTGCACGCAGTATATATGTCGGAACGGCCGGGATCGGCCGACTATATCCTATAGCTGCCATATAACTGATTGATCGGAAATGCCATAACTTTGGTGTTTGTAAAGTTAGGAAGTTTATTTTTGGTCAATCCGACCTACCAAATAATAAGGATCGGCCGACTATATCCTATAGCTGCCAAATAACTTAACGACTTTGGTGTTTTTAAAGTTAGGAAGATGGGATTTTTTATGAGTATTAAGAATGCATCTTATGAATAATTTTGAAGAATATAATTTACAGAGTATTCTGCAAGGGTATATCAACTTCGGCTCCGCCCGAAGTTAGCTTTCCTTTCTTGTTTTTATAAACATTGTAGTGTGGACTTGGACAAAATATATATATCTTTTATTTTGGTATCATTTTTCATAGCCCCTTGATTACATAACAGGTTTTGAAACAATATCAATGCCTTTAATGAGTTTTTCTTGTAAATTATTGCATAGTTTACGACAGAATTAAATTGCTCTAGTCCCTAGAAATGAAAAAAACAACAGTTAGATCGTTGGATAACTTTGAATATGAGCAGTGCAACCCAATGCCAGAAAATAGTAAGTGCAGATGGTAAGTGCCTGGATTGCCCTCATCAGAGCATCGCCTGCAGTTAGTGAGAATTGTGCGATAAAAGTCTTAGAACGACTGGTATATATGAAATACACTGATGCAGTTAGCGTGTCTGCAGCCACAGATACAAAGTTGGAGTAGTTGCTGATGCCGATTTCCCCTTTAAGGCAATTATTGTGGCCAACTCTGCGGGCTGGCTGCCATTTATAATTGCGGGTCCGAGACTTTCAGCTACTGGCCGAACTGCAACTGCAGAGATTGATCAAAGACAAATAGATGGACAATAATAAGTGTGGCACGATGGGCGAGTATCGGCCAGATACAGGTACCGATACGATATTGGGCTGCATGCAGCACGCGCCACATCTGTGGGATCTCGCATCGAAACGAGCCGAAGGAAAGCGATCAACTGCCGCGTATTAATTGGAATTACTGTAATTGCTCACCAGCATTGGACCAAAAAAAACAACTAAAAACGTGTGATCCTCTGTTAAATCGAGGCTGTGTAATCATGCGCCTTCCTTCGCTGAAATCGAACCGCAAAACGAAAGCGAATCTCATCCATGCTCTAGTAAGTTTGCCTATTTCCTCGCCCTCTGTAAATGGGATCAAAGAGCCGCCCTAGGGATGGGATCTGGATCTGGCTGGATGGCTGGATGGTCAGTGGCTCTCTGGAGCAACCGATCCGCTTGGCTGGGAGGCACTTCTGGGTCGCTGGAGTCACCTCTGAAGTGGGTTAAAAACTTGTCTTTGTGGGAGACAAGCTCTCTTTAAATGAAATAGTAATATAATCAAAAGAGATATTAAATGGAAATTACTTATGTTTATACTCAAATCGAAGTCTTAACTTTGCAAACGGTACATATGGCACCCTTAATAAACTAGTACTAAAAAGTTGTTTGCATTATTTATATTTAATATATTTTCAAAATATTTGAACAAAATAAAATAAGTTTAAGAATCGATGGACTTCCATAAAGTACTTGAATATAAATTTATCTATAAAGGCAAGAGATATTTAATAAAATATAAGGTGGACTTAAAAAAAATAAATAAATATATGTTTACCTTAAAAATCATTAAAGCTAGTGAAATAAATGAAGCAAAAGCGATTTAATTAAATTAAATTGGCTGATATTGACAGTACTAAGTGAGCCGCGTCTGCAAATTCCATTTGAAGGTGATCTACCCTTCTGATTTCTTTACTTTTCAAGAGGACCCTATTCCTTTTATCCAAAAGTGGGGAAAATAGCATGACACTGAGATCTCAGAATATTCGAAATATATGCGGCTGAGTTTCAGCTTTGCGTATTGTAGATTAAAAATAAATTGTCAACTTTGACAATTGCGCGGTAGTTGTATTTATAAACCGAAAGAATTCTATGCGCGAAAGGGGAATGACAATTTTGTTTACCATATTTTATCTCTTTTTTGTTTGTTATTTTTAGATTTCTGCTGTGGCAGACAGCAGGGAGACTTGGATCGGATTTTTGCACTCAAAGCAAAGGGAAAGAAGAATTTAATTAAATTGGGGGCCTCCTTAGAATCCACTCTAGATAAAAACAGCATGTTGAAAACAAACCCCTTCACCATACTTTTTAGATGTCCTCCTGTGAGGTAGGCAGTGATTAAGCATTTCCAAAAAAATTATTAAAATGCAATTTACGAAAGTCACTCACCGTAAATTTGTCACACGCAGAAAAGGCCACTGACACAGAACAAATCACGTAAAACGATGGGAACTTTTTAGGTGGGTTGTATTTATAATATTCCACAGTGACTCCGGTCGATTGGTGTTAATCCTCGCGATGATTTGGCGCTTTCAACTCTTTTGGTTTAACTGTGCAGCTGATGAGGTGACGGTGATTCTGGATTGAGGGCACAAAATGAATTTTAAATTAACCAAGGAACCATTAAATCAGAAAATTATTCATAATTACGTTACTAATATGATATATGTTACGGATTTCTTGGGATATATTAGGTTTAAGCTACAAGCTTTTAATTTCACATTTATTTTAAAAATCAAATCAATTAATACAAACTGAACATTTCTATAAAGTCATGCATTTTCCATTAAAAATGTTAATTATTTATTTTCAAGTCTTCTAGTAAACTGCATTTTCCTCGCTCTCAAACCTTCATAAATATTTCTCGCATTTAACTACCAAATAGCCAAAAAATCCATTCCCATGCACAAATCGCATCAATTAAGCAATATTCAAGACTTCGTTCTCATAGATGTCAACAAAAGGAGAACTAATGTACGATATTTGTTAAGCATTTGGCGTATTAAAATGGTTTCCAACACCTAGGAGTTCCAGCGAGGAAAGATAAAAAAACCCATTGGGATACCCAATTGAAAACTCATCAAATCGAAATTATCGCCGACAATTGTGGGACTTTGAATGCATATACCTCGACTTATGGCGACCGTTATTTGACTTTCCCAACATATAATAATCATAACTTGAATTGAAAATCACCACGGCACAAGGGAACGCACCGAAGTCCAATAAGGGCAATCAAACAAGGCAGAACCAAAGCGTACACAGCATAATAAACTAAATGGTAAACAAATATTGGAGCTTACAAAAAATAAAGAGGGGGAGATGGGGCTGTGAGGTGTTGGTAAGTTGGTAAGTTGGTAAGAGGTCAACCGAGGGTTCTGTGTTTACCAAAATTGTCGCGCAAGTGCACAGCGAATTGGGTCATCGCCTCTACCTGATGCATCCACTCCGATCGGTGTCGTATTTCAATAATTCCCCCTTCCAAATATCGGATATTTAATTTGTTTAACGCTTAAGACGCCCGGCATGCGTGGGCGTTTCCTGATGTTCCAACGATAGATAGCCAGATAGCCATCGACTCGCTTAATTGTCGTGACAAGTTGACAGTTCGCATGAAAGCCCTGCCATTGTTCGGGACTCCTTTCCCTTCCCAAATCCATCAGTGTATTAAATTTCGGGCAAGGAGAACTCCCGAAATCAGCTCCATTTATGTGCACTGCAAAAAATAACAAATATTAAATGTCGATGGAATCAAAAAGCTGTAAGAATATAAATAATTCATGATTGGTATATTTATAATTAACAAGGGCATTAAAGCACATTTTTATAATATATCATTTTATTTATAATTTTTACAATCTTACAAAAATTCTTTCAAGGCATAGAAAAGCTTTTTTTTTAAATTAAATTCCTAAACAAAATAGGAAACTTAATGCAAAGTAAAAATGTTGTTTGTTTATCAATTTAAATTCAACGATTTATTATAAACCTAACTAAATTTATGAATATTGTATATGTATCTTACATTTTTTTGCTGAATCAATTAGCTTTGAAATTATTGCGGAACTATCAAAGAAATTCAAGAGTGTTATTAAAATAAATAATTTATTGAGAAACTTGAGTATTATTTAATTTAATTAAATAATTCCCCAAGTGTATGTTTAAACAACACTTACTTGTATTTATCTCGGTTGACCCAATTTCTGGTTGTTTGTCGCTTGCCTTATTAAAAACATCTGACTACCGATCGGGGCCCTGCGGTCTGGGCTGGTCTTTTTGGACCGACAGCGATGATTCATGTGTGCTTGGTTACACATTTTGCCATTGACGAGGTGCCCGAGGTCCACATGACATTCCAAAAGACCCCGGCGTATGCGTCAGACCTGAAATATTTACACCAAAAAAAGTCATAATAAATAAGAAGCTTATGGAGGTTGGCAGATAGCCGAGTGAGTGAAAATAGTTAGATGGCAGCATAAAGCAATTGGGTAACGTCTTCAAGGTGGCGGAAATATGGTAATTCAAGTCATTCGGATCACTTAAGCTTTAAAAAGTTGCTAATTGCCTGGTGAGTCATTGGAAGTCCTGAAGTTTAAAATACTATGGGTAATAAATTAAAAGAAAAATAGCAGTGCACCGCTTGACTTTTAATTTTGAATAATAGTGAAATTATTATTAATTCAGCAAATATATTAAGTTTTAACAAGAAACTAATTTTCTGAGGCTATTGATTATATAATTATAATAATAAAGGAGATCCTAAAATATGATATTAATCCTATTTAAAGGCTATTTAAAATATATCTATGTACACATTTTATGCACTACACATAGGACGCTTCTTAGTTGCTATGAAAAAGCAGTCAACCTAATTCATAAATTTCTCATTTAGCTTCTGTTTTTAAAGGATTATTAAGATGATGACACAGTAAGAGATCATTAAACCCAAGTAGCTCTCCCACCAAATCTTCTGTGAAAGTCCGTAACACCCCTTAGTGCTTAAGAAAACCTCCAGCAGAGATTCCCAAAGCAACATATATTCGAGCTTATTATGCGTTCTACCCTACCAATCACACGCACTGTGCCTAAGATGTCCACTTTCCAACCGTTTTATGAGCCAACAAAAAAAGAAGGTTGACAAAAGGCGCAGTGATTGATGCGCTGAAATTGGGATGGGGATGGATCCGCCCGATAATGACTTTTTAAATACGATTCCAATGCGCTAAAAGGGGCAATCATCAGACCGATGACAAAGAACAAAGTGCGCGTAGATGAGATGGGTAAGGGGACCATTAAAGCGCGCTATTGAAATGTAATTTGCATTTCATAAGCCTCCCGGGGCCAAGGATCACGGAAACGCCAACAAAAAGAAAAAAGAGTCTGTGATGACATTCGAAAGGAGCAAGGCCCCTAAGGGTTCTTAGATGTGACGATTTATGGCCATTTGATGATGGCAAGCCCATTGAAAATTCGCTGCAAGATGCAGCGATGCAATCCCCGATCTCAGTTAATGTGCTGATATTATGCAAAGCACTTGGGATCGAAGTCGGATGGAAAATCCGGGGTGTCGATCCATGTGCGAAAGGATTTGGAGTCGCAGAGGACGTGTTCTTTACAGTGAAGAAAATTTGTTTATTTCATATTTTAAAATAAAATCTAAAAAATTTAAATTCCATACATAATGCAGAAGTAGTTAAATAATAATAATAATGCAGAGAAAAACTTATGTCAAAATTATGGAATGGAGATTTTAAACATATTTGTTAAATAACACATTTTTAAAATTATTCCAGTTTAATACAATATAAATCTAAGTAAATTGAGATTAACCTAACGAGTTCTTTAAAAATATATAATTCACAATCCATGACAAAATACTACTTTTTTAATACTTTTTTTATACATTTTTGATACTTTTAAATCTCCGTATTCCTCATAAGATACTTTTCTTTCAAATATAGTGAAATTTTACCAGTGCATCATACCTGACATGTAACATTGACAATGACTGGGCAAGATTCGCAGTAGTTTTGTCACGTTTCGTTGGATCTAGGGTTCGGTAATCAGTTTTCATGAGGCAGCAATAGGTATCTCTGATCGGTAACGGTCCTAAAGGGCTTATCGGGCCAAAAACTTCTTGCCACCATCAATGAGAATCAATCAAAGCGAAGCAAGTAGTTACCGGGTGGTACGAGTAACTGGTTGCTTCCTTTCGTTTCGGTTCCAACTCATTAAGTTCTTCAAGCGCAACGTTTTGTCACCGGGAGTGGAAACAAAGAGCTTTGTATCTTATATATAATACTGGCTGTAACTGGACGATAATTTAATGGTCGGCCTGCATCTGGACTAGGTCTGGGTTCCTATAATCCGTCATGCCTGGCTGCCGATTTACATTAATGCGCCAATTTCTGGGGCGAACAATGGGCCAGATACCGAGACATCCGAGTCGCGCCGACTGTAATTAACATTTCTCGCATTATAATTTGCCCTTTTTTCCGCCATCCAGTCATCAGCAGCCATCACAAGTAAAACATCAGACATCAGACATCAGAGGCCCCAGAAAGCGGCTGAGTTGGCAATTTAATGTCCGCACATTTGCGCAACAGGAGCGGGAAGTGATCGCCGGTGGGCGGGGATAACCACTCGGTTGGCGAAAATCGTTTTGCATTATTGTGCCACTCTTGGTGACTAATAGGCAAATGAGACTCGCTTCTGGGGATATCTCTTACGGTAATTTTCCGCTTTATTTACAGTTTTCTCGGTAAATGCTATCCAACAATAGCCAATTAAGGGAATCAAGGAGAGTAATCGGTATTTATTTGCTTTGCCTTTAAATAAATTGCGAGTGATTAAGTTAGCAATGTAAAACTTTTTGAATTCATATCCAAAATATTTTATAAAAATTTAAAATTCCATGTTGATCATGTTACAATGAATCAAATAATGAACGAATTTATCTTGTAAATATATAAGTTAAACTGTTAGCTTTGCCCAAAGGAAGTTAACTTTATATTTATTTGAATAGCATGTTAAATATTTAAACTAAATATTGTAATTCTTCATCTTTATAAATAAAATACCTATTGTGAAAGATGATAAACATTTATTTTTAAACTACGGTTAATATTTAAATTTAAATAAAAATTGTTTCCAACAAACTAGTAGGAAAAATATATAGTTTTTTTAAAAGCCCGATTTAAATCAAGTTCTTCTTAATACAGGTTTGTGCTCTTTTTAAAATAAATAAGAAACATAAAAACTAAAAAATAGGCCTTAAAAAACGTCTAAAAATGATCAGGGAAATATTATTGTTTATAAGCTCTGTTGTCATCTGTATTCTTAAATAGCCACCCTGCAAACAGAAAGATAATTCTAGCTGATATAGGTGAAAGCTATACATACAATAATCAAAAAGCAATGTGCAAGGCGCCACCAGTTTATTTTTGAATCGTGTTTAGTAAACAAGTGCGATGAGATTTTGCGTCTTCTTATCTTTGTTATTTTTAAATATTAATTTAGAAGTGTTTGCTAATGGGATAGGTACATTTATTCTAAAAAATGTAAATCATTCTTTTTCTAAAGAGTAATTAACTTTTAGGTAATCGCTATTTTTTGGAAAAGCAGCGTTCTTTGTTGGAAATTTTGCATCATGTCCAGGAACCTTTGTTAAACGATCAATGGAGATTATTGGGAGAACAGTTGGTAACCGACAAAGAGCAGTACGTGGTAAGTATAAAACCAAATACAATTTAAATGTAACTAGCTCAAATATTATAAATTGCAGTTCTACAACAAACACATGACCGAGTTCTATAAGGATTTTAATTTGGGAAAATTATTACACAGAAATGCATACTACAATCCACTCTATGCCGATCATTATCAACAGACGCTGGGGCTTTATCACTTTTTCTATAACACCAGGGATTGGTATACTTTATGGCAAAATATTTGCTGGGCACGGGTTCATATAAATCCGGGTATTTTTGTTCAAGCTCTGACGCAAGTTCTATTCAAAAGGGAGGATTATCAGGCCCTGATTATGCCCAAGATTTATGAATTGTGGCCGGAGTCATATCATGATGATATAACTGTGAGCAAGGCCAGGAAATTTAATTATGCCAACTGGATAAGATACGAGAATACAGGTGATATTGAGGAAATCCATCCGCAAAAAATGGAACCCTTATATTTGGAAGGAGATCTGAGAAGTTCCCTTGAATGGTTTCAGGCCATGGCCGATGTGAATATACTGAGGATGAAGCAACCAAAAAAGGGAAAACAACTCTATTACTTGTTAGAGGATATTGGCTGGCAGTCGTATTGGTATAATTTGAACATTGGCATTGCTTTTACTGAAGAAAATTCAAATGAGTTGCAGGAATGGTGGTACTTTCAATTAAGCCAATTACTAGCTCGATATAAAATTGAACGATATGGCCAGAAGCTGTCGTATAAAACGTTAGCCCCAGAAGAGGGTATAAAAAGACAAAATCATCGCTTTAAAGAAGAGTCCCCAAAAACTTCGCAAATTATTTTTAAAAGACTGGAAAAGTTAGAGGAAAGAGTAGCAGATGCTATCACTTTCAAAAGTTTTCAGCTAAATAATGGCAGTTTAATTAATCTGGATGCGGATGACAATTGGCTTATTGGACTTGGAGAACTATTCCCCTACGATTGGACACAATTAACTATAGAACAAGATATACAACCTGAACTTTTACCAGATATTCGAACCTCACTGAGATCAGAAAACTTTTACTATTATGCTGAACGGGTGTTGCAGGCATATCGTTGGTATCGTCAGGTGTTTCAACCCTCGGATCAGAAAACCTTTATTCCCAGTGATTTTCGCATTGATGATATGCAGATAAGTCCCCTGATCACCTACGATCAACAGGTTGATGTAGATCTGAGTAATATCCTACATGCCAAGCACTTTTACCTAGCAGGACAGTTTGTGTGGCCATTCACCTTGCAACAGCAACAATTTCGATTGCAACACAAGGATTTCACCTATAACCTGCAAATCTCAAGCAACAAAACGCAGTC
Organism: Drosophila carrolli; assembly: GCA_018152295.1. Taxonomy (NCBI): domain Eukaryota; kingdom Metazoa; phylum Arthropoda; class Insecta; order Diptera; family Drosophilidae; genus Drosophila; species Drosophila carrolli. The sequence continues at coordinate 8,353,033 of JAECXJ010000001.1, forward strand.
TACAATTTTTAGAACTTTTTTAACCACTTCAGAACGGGGACTCATTCGAAGGGAGCCCTTCCATCAACTGGATTCTTTTCTAACAGTGATATACCCAGGATTAAATAGAATATCAAGGGAATCGAATGACTTTAGAGGACTGATTGGCGATCACATATCATTTACTGAGCTCCATCAGTTCGTGAAACTGGCCGAAAGGGAGGAATACGACTTTCCCTTGAATATATCGACTCCTAATTGTGGATTCCCTAGGCGTCTGATGTTACCACGGGGTGGCAGGGGAAATCCTTTGAAGATGCGTCTTCTGATCGTGGCCACTGTCTACGATTTCAAGGCTCGACAGGGCAATGAACTGTACTGTGACTTCAGCAAGGGTATTAGTCGATGGGATGAATTGCCATTGGCGTATCCCTTTGATCGATTTCTGGACGATGATATCCAAGCTCTGGAAATCTCCGGTGACCATGTGTTCTGGAAAGATGTGCAAATCATGCATGAGGATTTTTAACCATAATAAAGGCATAAGTTTAGATAAAAATTATATTACTAAGCCTCAAACATGTACCATTTATATTTAATAAAGTCAATAAGTCACACAAACTTTATTAAAAAAGTGTTCAATAAACCTAAGAATACATACGTAGAAGCTGAAGACTCTTGTTAGAGTTTAAAGAAATTTTAAATAACTTTGGGATACTTATGTGAAAAAATATAATAATTAATAATTATAATATAGGAAGATAAGAAATGTTAATTTTTTGTTTCTGTTAAACTCTTTCTTGTCGTCTATCATCTATCAAACCTTTTAAGATATCGTTAGGCCAACTCCATAAATATACTTCAATTCCACATTACCGTTTTCCTGTCTATCCCCTTCCTAATCCTAACAAATAAAACCTTTAAGGGGTAGTGACGCCAAATTTGGGTAATTACAAGGCATGGAGGAAATATTAAGAAGACGGACCACTCCACATGGGGCCTAAAAGACTCCGAATCCAGCATGTATATAATATTAATCAAAATCACACTTAAGAAAAAAGTAGTTTCGGTAAATGTATGGACAAAAAACAATTTTAATTTTTATTCATTTAGTGTTATTTAAAATAATATATAAAATCCGCAATAAAAAAACTTTTAAAAATTGGTAACAGATATATAATAATTATTTGAACTTATTTTAAGAGATAATTCAAGACACTTAAAAAACACAATTTGCAAAAAGTTAACTTTTCTGGTCCCATTCTTTAATTTTAAAAATTTTTTTTTTTTATTTCAGGGACACAAGCTTAACCAAATATTTTTTCTCAGTGCTCAAATTTCAAAAGCGTAGAATCAAAACAAAAATTAAAAGCGAACAAGAATATATGTCTGCATGAAGAGGAAAGGGCTTTGGGTGTAGGAGAGGGGGTGGACCCAAAGGGGAGGTGGTGCGGGGTCTGGGTACGACGTTGCATGGATGCAAAGCACTTTATATCAAGTCGAAGAACGGTTCGAAAAAGGGGGTGGGGGCGGGGGGGACTGCGAGACCGCTAAACTTGTTATACGCAATCGAATCGAAAATATGGGCGAAATAAAGCGAGACGCGGCAGGGGCGTCGAAGGGGGAGTGGCAGTAAATCTAGAACTAGTTTTTCGATTTTTTTTTTTGATTTTTTTTCTTTCTTTGGGCCGATGACGCGGTATAAAAGAAAATATTGGACACCTGCACGGTTTCGTATCGCAGCCAAGCAGCAACTACAACAACCACACGGCGTATGAGGGACAAGTGAAGCCCGAATAAAAAATTAAATAAACGCACGGACAGAGGCCAAGAGGCAGAGCGTCGATGGCAGAGCGACCGAGCAGATAACACGTGGAAGACAGACGGGAAAAACATTTTTTAGGTTGAATCGAAGATACCCTTCCTACAAATTTTGTAATTTTAAAAATGCATGGGGGTACGGAAACAATTTTCAAATATTTTTGAAAATGACCAATTAATTTATTTAACATTTCAATAAACAGTTTATTTTTTGTTTTAAGAATTAGTCATGCAACTTATATTTCTTCAGTCGGTACAAACATAAAACATGTTAGTTGTATTCTTTTAAGTTAGTTCTCAATATTAAAATAAATACTTGCATAATTCAATAATATTTTTAAGTGCATTTAATAATGATTTTAATAAATTTTTGATGTACTATATTCAAACCCAATCACGAAACGATATGGTGATAAAGAAATTGTAGGTCAAGATAAAATAAAGGGGCTCTCGACTTTTATTAAGCTTAAGATATAGACGACCAAAACTAATATTATTTTGAAAAGTTTTCAAGAACAACTTTAAATAAATTGCAAACAGAGCTATCACGTTTTAAAAGTGATCAAAAATAGTCCAAAAACTGGGCTTCGCAATTAGATAAAAAATACTTTAATTTACCGTGTATAGCCTGCATAAAAGGTTCAACATTTTGTTTTTGGACAAGCTCAAAAATCTACAGTGATCACTAACTTGAAAACACAAAAAGACCGACAGAATCGTGGTGATCCAACACGATTTAAAGAGTATGTTTATAAGACTAGGCAACCGTAACGCGCCTTAGATTTTCTTCAGCATCTCTCTCTTTCTCGCTTCTCTGTCTCGCTCCCACTAGTTAACTCAATTCGGATCTGGAGCCTTAGGTAGCTGCAAAAATTTGCCGGTCCCAAAAACCGAAAAAAAAAGAAAGAAATACAGAAATAATAAAAAGGGGCATCCAAGCGTAGAGCGATAGAAAAGGGAAGGACGAAAACTAATGTCCAGGCTTTTATTTCCAAGAAATTTAAAACTTTGCGAAGGAGCGAAGAACCCGAAAAAGGGGAAAAGAAAAATGGTGTTGGGGTGTACAGAAAAAGATAGGACCGAGGCACTTGAGAGCACATGGCAGGGAATCGGAGTTTGAGGATCTAGACGCTAGAGCCGCAGGTAGAAGACCTAGTAATGGATTCTAATTTGTTCTCCTTTTTTTCCCCCTATAATAATTTATTACGCCCAAATAAAAACAGAGGGGAGCAAATAAAAAAACTTTGCACCAGTCAAATGGTTTCCGATGAAAACTTTTGCCAACTAAGGGATAAAACCATAAAATGCTTAACGACAAAAGACGTGTGTTGTCTGCCATTTAAGGTGATTCCAGTTGAAGTGCATTTTGTCAGCTTAACTTCAGTTGGCCGGGCTATAACGTCCGCCGATCCCGTCGGTCCTTCTCCTTCTGTTTGCATAACAGTACAATCGGCTGAGAACTGTCGGCACTCAGAACTTGATTGCTTTTTGAACTTTCCGCCGAGCTCCCAACATTCAACAGTCAACAGTCAACATTCAACATCCAACCTCCAACTCCCCCGCATCCCCGGCTCAACTTCAGCAGGGTCTTTGCCATTTATGCATAATTAATAAATTGCCTTGTACGCAAACGAAGACGTTCGTCGATTGCGACGATAAAAGCGGCCCATCCGCTTTCGATATGACTAAAGACCTAATTACGAATATCGAATATAACTATACCCTTCAATAAATACTAATCATTTGACGAATTTGAGTGTAAAGATATAGTGGATAATTGTAGTTATATAAAAATCATTTGTTATATAATGAACGAGTTGATAAATATGCATCTAAATAATACGATTTATTAGCAGAAAACAAATATAATTCAGTCAATATATAAACGCTTTAAGGTACTTTAAACACATTCTCATTTGCCGATGTTTTCTTTAACACTACTTGATGGGTTATTAAACAATAAAAATCCATACAAAATAACTAAGCAAACAAAATGTACAGATTAATGAAATAAAAATGCTTTTTGAAATTAGGATTGCTTATTGTCATAAAAATGTACGAATTCGATGAATTTATGCGTTGTCAAATAATATTGATTTAAATTTTATTATTTTTTTATTTCCACGAAATTCTAAGCCGTTATTAGTCAGATTGTTTATAAGCAAAACTATGTACAAACAAGATAAGATTCATTTCTAGGCTGCAAGATAGATCAGTCAGAGTTTTAAAGTCAGGCATAAAGCTGCATTAAATTTCGAGAGGCCCGAGAATGAATGATCAAGATTTAATATTTTGGGGGATTAATTTCCAAGATGCAATCAAATTGAAAAAAAAACTCCCACCATTGTTCAACGCATTGAATTGGCTCAATAAAAGAGAATACACAGAATGTGACACCCGCAGCCTATCGGTTATATATTGGCCATCATTCTTTCCATATTTCGGTTACCAAGTTAATAAAATTAATGGCACCTGGGAGTGCAACTACAGCATTCCATTTAAACTGATCGAGAATCATTGCCCTCATTAGAATCAATACTATTTAATGTAAAAAATCAAAACTTTATGGATATAACTTCTTGATATCCAAAGCTAAAAATCTGAAATCCATTCATCTACATATCAGTGAAGATTGTGAAGCCCCCACGGATATTATAAATGCCCTAATGTATCTTCCATGTTTAAATAAATTACTTTTACATGGATTCAACCGTAATCACAGTAGGTTTTAAATTTACAAAAGATAACTACTAATTTAATTGCTTAACAAATTTTCAGTAAACTTGATCGGTCAACTGGTCAACTTGGAAAGCCTTAGTCTCACGATTAGGATCTTCAGCCTGTCAATTTATTTGACATCTTGTCGACACTAAAAAAAACTTCGTTCTTTGTATATTACTAACATACGAACTAAAAAACTCTCCGCTTATATAATAACATTAGCTGCAAGTTCGTGGAGCTCCTTAAGAATACATTAAAGTTGAACGGTGTTACCCCAGAAACACCATATAAATTGGCATTTCAAAACTATGAAGAAGTGCAACATAATGAGGTTTGTTGCAATGCTTATATATTCCTTAAACTTATTTTGTTAACATCGCATTTTATTTCAGTTCTTGAAATCGACTCACGCTGAATAGGTACAAGTCAGAGGTCCAACTCAAATGTTTGCTGAGTCTTCTTTCTATTCTACGTAGTTTATATGTTGAAATTACCATTATCGGTCAACTGTACAATATGCCTTTGAAACGAATAGAATTATAAGGATATAAAAACTTTGGTTTGCGTAAGTTAATTTCCTTTGTGGTCTTTGCATTAAAAATCAAAGCTTCTTTAATCATTATTTACTAATAAATAATCTGCCTATTTTAAAAAATACTGACACAAACTTAGCATAAATATAGAAAAATTGTTTGATTCTTAGCCTCAGATTAAGTTTCAAGAAATTTTTACTTTTTGGTTCGATGATACTTGGAATTAATTCATAAATATACTTAGCTGCATTGATAGACAATTATTGCCCTATATACCCGCAAAGAAATCATTTCTTTTTTATTAATATTCATTAGTTCTGAGAACCGTTAAAAAATGGTAAAAAGAGCATTTTTTAAAATGCAAACAAATCAATTTAATAGTGTAAGAGAGCACTTGCTAATCTCAAAAGGCGTCTTTTGTAATTATTTGAAAGTGAAGTATATGGACTCACCCGAATCAAGTTAATCATCCCCAGACAGAGTCATCTTTTGTTACTTTTTGTACGTGTGGGCGATGGCACTTTCAGTCCGATCGAGATCGCGATCGCCTGAATCGGAAGTATTCCCCATGTTTGCCGGTTGCCGTCTTTTGTTTCGCTTTCAGTCGGATGAGCGATGGGAGGCGTTGGTGGCCTCTGTCTTCTGTCCGCTGACTCTTGGTTTATCGTTTCTGTGTATGTCTCAAGGGTTGTCCAATATTTCACAGTGTCTGACAGCTGTTCACAATCTCTGGACAGTGAAAGTGGGTCACCGTTGGCACATTTAAATAGTCTTGTTGGGGTAGGTGATTGTGGATTCTTTGTTTTAAAACGAAAACAAGGAGAAACGCTATAGTCGAGTACCACCACTATAAGATACAAGTTACTCAGGTAACAAATTTCATATAAATCCAATTTAGGTAGCGCCATCTGCCGAACTGCGGTGCAAACTTTGCCCAAAAATTTGGAGCATCAAAAAAGATATACAAATACAATTGTATAACGATTTTATTTATTATGCATCTTTCTGAATGTATTTATTTCTGATAATAAATAAAATAAATTTATTATGCCTTATGTCTCAAAGCAGAAGATTTATAAAACATCAAGGGTCACTAAGGCAGACAGAGAGAAAAAGGACAGTATATTACTTTTCTTTCTTTATAGTTTTTTCAACATCACAAAACCAATAAATAAATGTGTAAAAAAAATAACGATTTACAAGGTACACATATAGTGTAATATTCTTTTGATTCATTTTACTTATTTAGCATGAACAAATAAAATTAAACACAATTTGTCTGGAAAGTGTTTGCATTCGCGTTCATCCATTCAACTGGGAAGTAATTATCAAAAAAAGATACATGCGAACTAAAAATATTTGCAGGCCAATCTATAGCGTGGCCAGTTGGCTAAAAGCCAAATATTATTCCGCATGAGAACTCTCTCAATGAATGATGATAAAAATAATTTTCCTTATGGGTGCAATTCTCAGTGGAGGGAAGTTAATAACAAAAACAAATAAGAATTTTTTTATTTTCTGTGGAAACGAATTATGTAGTGGTAGTCAAATAAAAGTTCAGAAAACCAATAAATTTTAGAGTCTGAACAGCCCAGGTCTATAAAATTTGTACCCATCGCTGTAAAAATTATACCAGATCAGCCGTAAATCAAGGCACATCGAAATGGTAATAAAAAGCAATTGAAGACTCTGCGCCAACACAATTGATGCGGTTTTTATCTGCAAGTCGAGCAGTGCTAATTGCTGTAATTGATCGGAATTATTATGCAGCACTTGTGGGTTCTCACTCTGAACTGTACTGATAAACAGACTGTTTTATTTTTAAAGAAAGATGCACATGCAGTCATTATTGAGAATCAAAAAAGGTAAGTAATAGAATATAGAGTAATGTTAAAATAAATAGTTGTCTATATGTTAAATTATGTTTTGTTTTACCCTTGAACCTGTTACAAAAATCTACTAGTCTACAAAACGACTATATTTCGAATTCTATGCGTCGGGTTTAAAAACGCTAAAGCTTTGTCGATTTCCGATCGTTACTAAGCCAACTATATGATAAAGTCGTCTGACCGTAATTCTAAAATTGTTTAAAAGTACTACATTTAGGAGTATATCTAAAGAAGTTTATTCTAAAATTAAAATACTCTCGCAAGCGTATACGAAATCACATTTCGAATACAACTTACCCCTTGGCTGTGACTGTACAAGAAGTTGACATCCTTGGTTTCGATTTCATTTACAGCTTGAAAGTTTGACCAACTTCCACGGCGGATAATTAAATACATATTGACAAATTCCCACAAACGAACACTTGTTGACTGAAAATCGAACGGTTCTTGGGCTTATCGGCTTGAATTATACATGATAGTCGTGTAACTGAAGGTTGACAGTTTACTGACAGCTCCTCTAATTGGGTTTTAAGCATTTCTTAGGTAAGCAAAATTATTATAACCCTCGTGGGTTAAACCAAATATTCAATCACTAATAAGTCAATAAATCATTGTAAATAAATTGTGAAGTTGGCAACAAACTGAAGACGCTTCTAATTTCGATAAATTTCATATCGAAATCTTTGCCAGGGCTGGAGTTGAAGTAAGCATAATCGATTAAGGCTACTACACACTACAGATTAAATTAACATAACGTACAGATAAGAATTTATATTTTTTAAACTTGGTAATCAAATTGTTTTCTGATATATGGATTTTCAGACAACTTAGGAGAATTTAAAATGTTATCATAAATTTATGTAAAATAAAAGCTCTTGCATTTATTTTTTTTTTTCGGGCTTTAACGGGGAAGTTCTGTGAAAAATAGTGACAAAAACAACTTATTAACGTACCTTGTTAAACCTCATCATATAGAACTAGAAAAATTTTGAACAATGGCTTTTTCAAACACTCGCATTTTCATATGTCAAACACAGGTCGTAAAAGATTACTTTTATTTAAAATTATTTTTCTTGTTCAAAATTGGAATTTGGTTGAGGGCACTTTTTGAATTACTTGGAAGTTTCGTTTAGAAAATTAAATGGCATCCAAATTGGACGCTTGATAAGAATCAATTTTTTTTTTTTTTTAATATAACATATATTTTATTTATACGTTAATCAGCCAATTAAATGGCTATAAAACGTAGGGACTAGAAAGACTAACAAACATAACATGGAAAAACATAACAGCAGCGATAAATATCAATATGTTTTTGACTTTAAAAATAATTGGAGATTTTGGTGACGATCACGATAATATTTTATTTATTGGGGAAGGACTCTCAATAAGAATCAAAGTTTAAAATTTAGGAAATCCCAATTTATATCTGGAGATTACATTAGTAATTCCTTTCATAAAAATCGTTCCGAAACGATGAGTTCGGTGGAAATAGCCCAGTTCCAAGTGTTTCAAAAGTAAACGATGTTACTATCTTGGTATCTGAAGCAACCCAAGTCTTTTCTGTCAGCACGTGTTTGAAGAAGCTTGCAAAATGGGAAATCTTAAAAAATTGATTGGCTTGCCATTGGAAATTCATGATTTAATTTACGAATCGCTGGATAATCTTGAAGATAAGCTTCGTTTGGCCAGAGTGGATAAGGTGTTGGCTTCAGCATTTAAGCACCATTGCCGAATTGAATTCGAAAACTTGCATGTGGACGAAGTTCCGGTTCGCCTTTGGCCAACCCTATTTCCGCTATGCGGCCCAATGGTTCTGCATATCTACACCCATAAAAATGAAGATATCAGCCCTCTGTTTAACTTAATTGAGCGCTACTGCACCAACTTGGAGTCAATAAGTTTTTGTTTAAGTTCTCGAAACCGCCGAGTTGTTAAAAATTTCATGCGCAACATGTCAAAGCTCAAGGAAATTAATGTCTATGTCAAAAATGCCTCCCCAAAACTTCTTAGATTTCTAAAGGATCTTCCCAATTTGGAAGATATATATATGAATAATGTGTCTAGCCCAGAATGTAAGTGTTTGTCTTAAATTCATAATCGTATTTAATCATCTGATTTGCATGTTTTTTTAGATGAGTATGTGTTGACTACATGGTCTGAAGATGGCGAATATCCGATATATTTGCCCAAGCCAATTAATCTTCATGAAACATTCTCGTCACTGAAAAAGCTTAGGTTTTTGGAATTGGTCGGCTTTAATCTATATTGGCGAAAAACCAATGAAGCTGAAAACTTTCCAGCCTTAGAAGAACTACGACTTTGTTGTTGTGCTATCTTTAACGATTTACCAGCAATTCCAAGTCTGAGAAGCTTATGTGTTTACCACCCACATACAATAGACAACTTAAGCTACATATGGAAAAACGCAAACCATTTGAAGAAGTTGGCAGTATGTATCGATTTTACAATGGTTTTACGAGCCGTTAAAGATTGTGAAAATCTAAAAGTCCTAATAGTCTGTGACCCCACAATAACGTACTGTTTGTTTGAGGCATTACTGGACAATTCAAGATATGAAGAATACGATTATACTGTAAGTATTGAAATACTGTGAGATTAAAACAACTGACAAGTATTTTCTTATAGAATTGCGATATCCCACAAGTAATTATGTTTGAGGCATTACTGGACGATTCAAGATATGAACTACCTGATGAAAAAGTAAGTATTGAAATACTGTGAGCTTAAAATAACTGACAAATATTTTCTTTTAGCATGGCGATATCACTCAAGTAATTATCCAATATAAAGAAAGCGGGGGATGCATAAAAATAATTTGATGGAGAGGTAAGAGCATATTTAGATCTGTAGGTATTGTATTACTTATGTTACATAATTGTAAACTATTTCGTTACAGGTTTTCCCTAATCAAAAAATTTTTAATTTCTAAGAAATTTAAATTTTAACAGCGATTCATTTAAATTTAAGCAACGAAATATATACGCAGACCTTATCTAAACAATATGTTGATAAAATGAATTTAATAAAAGTCTACACAGACATAACAAAATTGCCTCTATTTTCATCATGAACTGGTAACGCCTTCGCTTTGAAATTTTTAATTTGCATCAAAGCAAACATTTCACACCTCCAATTCATTGAGAGCGAATATGCATCAAAGATTTTTGCATAAAATTATATTCCAGTCGCCCGTTGATGTGTGTACTGCACAAACGAACTGAAAATAATATCCCTTAAAATAAACAATCGGAAAATTCAACAACTTTAATTTGACAACCAGAAGGTATATATAGAAATTGCAAAATCCCCATGAATCTATCAGCATCAATCCCATAAATGCCTAAAAATAACAAATGGAGTAGAATTTTCAAATCGCCCAGCTGCTTTTAAAAGTATTTATATACAGAGGTCAAAATATTAATTTAATTTGTATTCTGAATAAATAGTGTTTATAATTAAAGTTACTTCACCTTTTTATAAAAACAGTTTTAACTTAATACAAATTTTCTGAATCCGGTAACAACGATTATAATTTGAAAGATTTTGATGTCAATTTTTAAGTGATAGTTTTCCAATTGTAAGAACAACGTTGACCACACAGAAACTCTTACAAAATGCTTTTTTACTCTTTAATTAATTTATTTTTATTTACAAAAATTATAATGATTTATAATCTTATAATCAATTCATTTCCATATTATTCAAATTTGCAAATACCGTCATAGGCAAACTAAGTTATAAATTCATACATATGTATCTTTAGAACAACAAACTAAAACTAGTTTATAAAGCAGGTCACTTAATAAGGATTCTATCTGAAGCAATTTTATTCACGTAAAAATGTCAAGGGATCCGCGCGAATAATGTAAACAGTTTTATGAACGCAAAGGCTTCAGTTCACACCAGTTTAATTAAGAAATTTAGCGACTTCTGAGCCCATTCTAGAGCTGATTGGGTTCATAATTTGTACCTTTCTGACAAAGTCGTCGTCGAACCGCAATCACAACAAAATACGCCAGCAGAAACACAAATTTCGCATTAAAACAAAAACAGTATCCCCAGATCGGCGGCCGTGTAAGAAAAGCCCAGAGGAGATTGGTGGGATGGAGTGTATTGTGATCTGGTGTGATCTGCGATGAGTCATCCGTTCATTCTACGGCATTGTAGACGCTCCAGACTTCGGCACGATCCCGCTGAAAAGTCTTAATGTGTGAAGTGAACTTCTTGCGAGCTTTTGGAGACAGACTACAGGGCCATGGTCGCCGTCCCATTTTCGGTCTAACTACCTGAACGTGGCCAGCCATCGTTGAGGGACTTGCTAATCATATCGAGCCACGAATTGCTGATCATTTAACTGTGTGCCGAACTGCAAGATTCGCTTGGATGACTCATGGACTGCAGGTAGTTGGCCTTTTGGTCCAGACTAGACCCAGTTGGAGTCATCTCTCTTTGCATACTCTGGCTGGCAGTCTCTGAACTTTGGTGAAAAAGTTGAGAAAAGGTAATAACTATCCATATATACAATTTGTATATTAAAGAAAATTTCTTAATATATTTAACGATTTCCTTACTGTCTATATAACTTTAATATTAACAAAATGCAAATCTATACTATTACTTAATAGATTTGTTTCTATTATTACCAAGTAATGAGTTGTAAGTACCTTGTCAAGACATTGAAGTATGGAATAATAATTTTAGCATTCATTTTCAGGGTACATCAAGCCTCGGACAACCGAATAATGCTTTTCTTTCTGGCCTGTCCCCCACCTTATTAGATGTTCCAGAGGGCCTGTTCAGGTAGATTTATTGTATAAACAAAGCCGAATGGGCAAATAAGCAAACAGCCAGCCAGGAAGACGGGCGGGTAAGTGAGGGGAGGAACTAAAAATTATTTATATTTGAGCTTATTTATGGTTTTCGGTTTGGGTTCGGCTCGTTCTCGACTTGACCACTCGATGAGTCATTGGCCGATCTGATCCACATGTGCGGAAACTGAACTCCTTTTCCAGCAGCACTTTATTGTTGTTACTGTTGCCCGTTTATATTTTTATTTTTTATTAAAAGTTGATTGATTTTATAGGCGCGATAAGTTCATTGTAGTCGATTGGTTGTGTCTGTCTGCCTCTCACAGATGACTAATGTTCGGTCTTTGGTAATGAAATATGTCCGTCGCTTGGCTCTGCCGATCTCTTTGTTGCGCAAAATGCTGGCATAGCTGTTGAAAAGATAGTTATAAACACTTTGAACTGGTCGTTGACACTTGGATTTGCTGACTGAGTGATTTTGGGAGGGGTAAGCTGATGATTTTATATGCGATTTTGATCTATAACTTCGCTGTTTCTGGGTGAACTTTTCTATATCAGACCAATTCTCAGACAATTACATTTACTACACGGTTTTCTTTTGACAGTAGAATTTTAACTCGTACACAATTTCAAATCTGATTTTTCAGTAGAGGTTTTTTTCTGCAATGTAATGGGAATGATTTCCGATGCGATTTTAATCTGTTTCTGAGTTTACTTTTCTAGATCAAGCAGAACAATATAAAATCCAATTCTTAGACAATTACATTTTAAATGAAACGCAAAATACTTTATTTGACAGTGGAATTTTTACAACTCGTACCACCAAGTGTCAGTAAAAAAAGATGAAGGAATGGAGATTTTGTGCTATAGAATAGATAACTCTTGTATTTACTATTATTATCTGTTAAATTAGGTTAACACATAGCGACCTTGATTTTAATTAAGTCTACACTATACACAATTTGAAATCTAACTTTTCAGTAGAGTCATTTTTTGCAAAATGGGTTGGGTCACTGTAAAAAATAAAATTATTTAAGTCCAACTTTATTTAATATATTAAGAGAATATTAAGAATAAATTCAAACATGTGTTTGAATAATTATTTTGGGTACTATATCTATTAAAAAAGGCTATAAATCGACTACGAATTTGGCTTGATCCTTTCCAATAAAATAGCCCATATCTGCAACTCAATCCAGCCAAAGGCCTTGTGTTTGTTTCCAAAACACCGAATTGCTTTATGGATACAATGTTCGTTTATTGCTTTGTTTAATTAATTTTACAGGCAAATGGCAAATGGAGACCATAAATAAGGCCCGCAACTAATTGCTGACACAGTTAGCGAGACAAGACAAAGACATGGGGATCTACTGGCGTGGGCGCTGCTGACAGTCAAAGATCAGAACGTGGCCAAGAGAATTGTGTGGAACAACACCTGCAAATGGAAACGGGGAGCACGTGCTGGCTGTGCTCCCAAAAATCCAATTTCCAGGGAAATCGAATTAAACGTTTTGGTGGCAACAAACGAGAAACAAATTTCCAGTAGCACCCATCAGTGATAAATCCCGTTGCCAGATGCTGTCCAGATAGAATCGAAGCTGAAGTTCAGGTTGAAGTTGAAGTTTCTCTAGCCCGAAGTCGCTTGGCACGAGCCATAAATATTCCAGACAGGCAAAATCAGCTGAATCATCATCTTCAACGCCATCATGATCCACAATTACAATGTCTGCTCGAGAAGAAGCCAAGCCTCCCATCCCCTCAACCCATCCAAATCAACGCCCACTTTATGCACCTTCAATTCGTGGGCACGAGCCCAAGTAGCCAAGACATTTTGTTTCTAGCCATGTTTTTAATTAAAAACGCTGCGCACAGGAAAACGTCTGAAGACCCTAAATAAAATAAATGGATTTTTACTCGGGAGAAGCAAAAGCTTCTTTTTCTGTCTTGTTCATCGCACAATCGAAGACTCATGGCCGAAGTTGTTCTCCAATTCTTTGGCTTAGATGAAAAGAAAATGGAACTCTTGATGCTCTACAGTCTGGTCTTTTTCGGCAATTCCTCATAATTTATTCAACAATAATTTTGAAAAATAAAGAACAAAGTTAAAATTCCACTGGTATTTGCAATTGAAATAGCAATAAGATATTTTGTAATATAAAGAAGTAAGCTGCTGATATTTGGATATATTATTTAGCTTATTATTAATTTGGTTGTTCTCAAACTTGTTCAATTGAAAGAGCAACTAAAAATCGCTTTAACCGTCTTGGTTATAAAGCTCTGGTATGGGCGTTTTCCCAACAAGATGAACAACTGTTCCACAACTGTTTTGGGCATCGTCATCGTCGTTGTCTTGAGTGTCCGACTGTTTTTTCCTACTCTGAATAGGAGTCTGCGCCTGCGCAAAAGCCTCGCTGCCTTGGCACGTGCGCTGCAGTAAAACCCCGAGCCCAAAGCACACTGCAGGCTTAATTTGGGATACCCTGTACTTACAGAGATGAAGGATATTACTTTTGATTATTGACTCTCTGTAAAAAAATTTAGGTTGCATTATTTTTATTATGTATCAAAAAACTGGTAAAAATATAAGCAGGTGCAAATTCATGAAGAAATATATAAGTTACTGCACATTGTCATACTGTTTGCAATAAAATTGTTTCGACATAAAATTTATAATTTGTGTGATAGTGTTCAATTTATATAGATTAATTTGCTGTGAAATCAGTTTTCTGCGTAGCTTTGCAGTATCTTAGAATGTTTTAAACCGTCTCCATACTGCAAAATAATTTAACGGGTATTTTGAAGTCGAACAAAAATGCCCTCAATTGTTTTAATTCGATTCGTTTGGATTGGTTTCTTTTCATTTCTGGTTTTGAAAAATGACATACAATGGGCTTGGGTTGAGTTCGGATTGGAACGGTGCGGAGTTTTGGTGGAGTGGGTTGGGTTTTGGGGGCATTTGGGCTGGAAAATCAACTTGTTTGTGTGCGGCTGTGTTTTGGAGCTCAGGTGTTGGCCGGCGGATTGGATTGGATTGGAGTCGAGTCGAGTGGAGTGGATGGAGCCACTGCCACCGTTTGATGACTCTGTTTCGACTCGGTCTTACTTCGGAGCTTGATTAATTTACGACCTAAGGTCAGAAGATTGTGTACAAAGGGTTTAACTTGTCGCTAATCGGTCAAGGTTTCTATTGTCGATTTCCAAACGGAGCCAAAAAGAAACCACAGGCCATAAAAACCAATTGCGACTGCATTTTGGCCCCATCTAAGAGTAGAGTTTGTAGATGCCAGAGCAAGATTAACAATCTCAGAATCGCCCCAGTCAGAGTCTTTTCTTTTAAGGTTTTATAATGCTTCTGGTCATGGCAAATTTAAAATTTACAAGCCGCACGCCAACGTCTCTCAACACCTGCTCTGAATCCGAGTCCGAATCTGAATCTGGGTCTGGTTAGAATTGTGTCTTAATCAAAACATTAAACCCTTTTGGCATGCCTGCAAATTGCAAGGAACCGTGCCCCTAATGAGGCTCCAATCCTCGGTAATGAACTGCAATTGCTTATGAAGAAACGAGACATGATCTCGACTGCATCTAATGAGTCGGCTTGGGGTTTCAGTAATTGATTGGTCAGAGGATGTGGCGGCTAATGAACCCTGAGGTATCCGGGATAGCGAATGGCCGGCACAATCAGTTGCAATCTAACTTCAGTTCAATCTTTGGAGATATTAAAATAAAAAGGTTAAGTTTAACCTGCATGCCAATCAATTACAAGTTACTTTCGACTGATTAATTTTAAATTTATTGAAAAAATTGCTTATTATACAACAACAAAACATCTAAAGTGATTCTTATATTAATTAAGATTCTCCGTTTTAATATTTTTTTGTTTGATTTTCCATAATTTAACTACTACCTACTTTTACATTAAATAATTGATTGATTAATTCGTATGAATTATGTATCAACAAGAATTATGCTTTAGTATCAACAAGCCAAAGTTTATACACCTTTTTAGATCTTTCAAAAATAAAATTGTCTATATTTAGATTCCTTAGAAACGATGAAGCTAGGTCAACTTTACTATACATTTTTCAACCGTTCCTTTAACAGTTATATGATATAGTCGTCCGCCTTTTATAAAAGTAAAGCCGTCATTCTAAATACTATTTTTCAAAGTTATAATTTTTTTTTCCAATTTTCCCGATTGTTCCTATGGGGAACAATTTCTAGTTTCCTCCAAAATGAGGTACTAGTTTGCGTGTAAACGGACAGACGGCAGGGCGGACGGAAACTATTTGTTCAAAGTATACCAATATATATGATAGGAAACAAAGAAGTTATAATTTTATTTCCAATTTTCCCCTATTGTTCCTATGGGAAACTATATAGTTTCATCCAAAATGAGCTACTAGTTTTCGTAGAATCAGGCGGACATAGCTAGACTGGCTCGCCTGGTGAATAGAATATATATACTCACTCAAGATATACATATTTAAAATCATAAGAATTGATAAAAGTGTTAGTTTCAATAGTACCTGTATGTAACTGAATTTAACTATATTTTGTAACTTAAAAATATATTTTTCCTTTCAATCTAAATTTTGAATTTTAATAGGTAAATTTGTACTTGCACATCTGCGATCGAAACTTCATTTTAAGGTTACATATAAATGTTCCCTACTTAACATAAATGGTCTCTACCTTCCTCCGGCCCTTTCCCAATGAGATCGACAAAAGCCGAGTATTAAACGAGATTATTTGACTACCAGTGTTGAATCCATTGTGGTCATGGTTGGCTCAACTCCAAACAGCAAACACGGCGGGCACAATTTATGGCCCTTAGAACAGTTTTTCAGACACGACGACAGGCCAGAGGTCCAGAATCCGAATCCGAGTCCGAATCCGAATACGAATACGAATCTCTGGCCCGATCAACAGGAACTGGTTACTGGTTACTGGGTACTGGTTACCGGCCTAGGGAAGTGCTACCGTCTTACACAGATACACACGCACACCGGGCCCGACTGTCAACCACACCTCACCCAACCTCAGATCACCCCAACTGGCTGGCCTGGCGTAACCCATAATTTTAACACCAATAATAAAAAAAAAAGAGAGAAACAACAACGGCGGCGAGGTGCAGGTGTGCATCAAGTCCAAGTCGCAGTGGCGAACTCGGTCCGTGTATCTCTTGACATCTCTCGGATACAGATACAGATACAGGTCGCACCACTCGCACTGGATCATAAATTTACGTTTCGAATTGTCTGAAACCGAAAAAACCAGTTCTCGCCCAAAGTTTCAGAAAGGTTTTTCCTTCGTTTGGATCCCTCGTTGAATATATCCGCTACGAAATGCAATAGAACCTATAGTTTTCATTTAATTGACAACTTTTTGGTACACAAGTGTAACTCGACTTTAATTGACTTCATAAAGGGAAGTTGGTTATTATTAAGAAAAAGGTGCAAGAACGGAAGCTATTAATTGTACAAATAACAAATACCAAATTCGTTTCAAGAAAGTCGAGATATATTAGGATAATTATAAGTAGTTTTAAAGCTTATTATTTGAGAAGTTACCCTTACCTTTTTAATTTCAACCTTTCATCGTTATAAAAATAAATAAAACTACCGATTAATTGGGAGCTTTTACATTAAAGTTGTCATATAATGTATGTGATGTATAATGTATAATCGAATATTATTGCTATTGTTTTAAATTGGATATTTTTGGATCATATTTTATTACACAAAACCTCTCTGTTTTCGGCACCCAACAGTTAATTAGTATAAAGACATCAAATTCTTGAGACTCCAGCCCAACTTTGCATATATTCTGAGAAATTTATAAACTTGTTTTTTTCCGCAGGAAAATGGTAAGTATAAACTTACACATAATTAAAAAAAACACCAAGTGATGTTTTCGAATTACATATGTGCTTGAGTGTAAAATAAAATAACATGTCACAAAAATCTGGGCTATTACATCAACATAGCTATTTTAAGACTCAAGAAAAAATTGTTTTTTAATTTGTGTACAGTTTGTCATGATTCTACGGATGTTTTGATTTCATTAACTCAAATGAATTTTATACCATACGGCTTAAACTTAATAATAAAAACTGACCTCATTTTTTTTTGAAACCGCCTGGAGTTGCTTTTTTACTTTGACCTAATTTTCGGACGCGAAATCCCCAATCGCGAAGCAACTGTACAATTCTGACAGCTCAGTTAGCTGATTTAAAGTCAGCTGCACCCCAACCAATAAAAATCCGCCGAGCGACATCCCCCAGTTGGACAGTCAGCAAGATTAATTATCGCATTAATTAACTGACCCGAAAACGAAAGTTTTGCCACAAAAATTACTCATATACAGGAACAGGAATTCAGGCAATCGAATGAAAGTGTTGACAGTGTTGGTTTTTGTGAAGTTACATACGTTTTTTCTGCAATTTATTTAATAGTAAGACACTTGATATTGGTTTTTGTAAGTAAACAATGTTTCTAGAGTATTATTTTTATTTTATTTCAAATATTTGTGTATAAAATGTAAAATATATGGACTGCAGTTAAATTAGTATAATACAAGACATTAGTTTAATACAAGGAAACAGATCACTTTAACAGTGCTTTTAAGTGGTTTAAATTACACAATTATAAGTTATTACATGGGGGAATTGTTTTAAATTAATTGTTATAAAGTAGAAAATTTAAATATAAAACTCATAGAGTAGATAATTTAATAAAGTAATAAAGTATTATTTAAATATACAACTAATAGACCGCAACCTATCGTTTTATGACCACAGAAATTCGTTTTCAAGGGACTGACTCACCTCGCAGCTATGTCAGTCAATTTCCGCTGGCCATCGCTCCGTTCCGTTCCAGGACATCGTAAAATATCGGGCAATGCCAAATACATCAATTGACTTTATGGCTAGAAAATACCTCAAGGGATAGAGGCTGATGCGTTTCGGTACGGAACTCACAATTAAAAGTTAATAGCCAAGCGACACGGTTAATCAGCGAGAAAATTGCATGGACCCACGACAGAAGCCAAATGGAATTGGCCGAATGTATTGGAACAATGCCTGCCGGCCACAAATATTAATCATGTGAGCACTTAATTTGACACTTGGCCATAATGGAAAGCACTCGAACTGAGGAATAGATGGAGTCCGGCGGAGGGGTGATCCGGAGAACCGTCACAAATCACCAACGGGAACAACTTTAAAGTGGCCTGTCTGTGACCGTGTCTTATTCTCCTCATCGGCAGAAAGGCAGCTCCAACTGCCACCTGCCTTACGCAATTAAGCGAAAGACAGCGCTGGACACAGACACTGAAAGAAAAGTTTCACCAATCTTACGATCTAGTATTGTCATTACCTATTTTTAATAATAAACCCCAGTTTTGGAATGAATTTTTTTTAGATATATTGGTTTGCGAATTCTTCAGGATTAAGCTGTTACTTCCTTTCTGAAATATATGTGTAGAATTTTAAAGCTTCCTGTCTTAACATTTTCAGACGTACTCATAGTTTTTACAAAATAAATGTTTACAAATTACTCTCAGAAATGTTTATATTCAACATATGAGACTTCTGCGTTTCCGCGAATTCTTTAGAATTTTATTTGTTTGTATTTTATTTTATTTTCTTTATCTTTTTAAGTTAGTTGGAAATTGAAGTCCGTAAAACTATTTTTACACCAGAATCTGCTTAGTTAAATAAATTTCATAAGTGGGCGCGAATTCTTTAGCCCAAATTAAACACCTGAAGTATTACTTTTGGTGATAGGTTTAAGCGACTACACTACCGTTCGTTGGTAATTGAGATTAAGATTAATACTTTATTTAATTTGTAGTTTAATGTTTTTTCCTCTGTAGAGACGCACTGGCACGACAAAAGGTTCACTCTGCGTTCTTTCCCCGCCGAAACCCTCCTCGGTAATTACTCAATGCCTCGAACTGGTTCTCCTGTTCTGCGTGTGTAAGTCAAGTAGCTCGGCTCAGCCAGATTACAGAAGACAAACGGACAACCAAACAAAAACTGAACAGAAACCGAAAAGAAACGATCAGAGCTTTGGCTATGGCCACGGAAACCCTTTCAGTAATAACTTCAGTCTGGAAAGGGGGCGGCTGGACTTGAAATTTCCGATAAATATTTATGTGTCATTAGTTGGATGCCCGGGCAGTCATCAGGTGGATGCATTGAAATGCCTTTTCGTTGTTTTCACTGCTGTTGCCAGGGGCAATTTATTACAAGCCCGGTGGAAGAGGATCAGACTTAAGCTGATCTAAAATATAGATTTTCCAGATCGGAACACATAAAATATTTAAATTAGCAAACGAAATCCACTAGGAGTACATGGGTTGATAAAGCTTTTTTTTTAAATGTTATATAAACAATCATAGATCTGTAATATTGTGCAACTATACTATTACATTCATTTTCAAACCTATCTACATTTATTTGATTTTATTTGGCAATTTAAGTATTATGTATATACTATTTAGTGGCTTTTCACTGCTACTGTTTATTGAAAAATGTGAATAGTTAATTAAATATATCGGTATAAACAACTAGATTAATGTCTAAATTTAGGTACAATTTGAAATGAATATAGGAAACATAATTTTGGGATGGAAAGAGGGGTTTTCATCCTAAATCTACATTTTAATAAGACATTTCTCATTAACGAAATCAAATTACAACAAGAAAGGAAAGCTAACTTGGGACGGAGCCCTTGCAGAATATTCTGTAAATTATATTCTTCAAAATTATTCATATGATATATTCTTAATACTCATAAAAAGTCCCACCTTCCTAACTTTAAGAACACCAAAGTTATGGCATTTCCAATCGTTCAGTTATATGGCAGCTATAGGATATAGTCGGCCGATCCTTATGATATTTGGTAGGTCGGATTGATTGGCCAAAAATAAAACCCATAGAATTTATTTATTTCCTAACTTTACAAACACCAACGTTATGGCTTTTCCGATCGTTCAGTTATATGGCAGCTATATGATATAGTCGCCTGATCCGGCTCGTTCCGACTTATATACTACCCGCAATTGAAAGACTACTTTTGGGAAAGTTTCAAGCAGATAGCTTTAAAACTGAGGGACTAGTTTGCGTAGAAACGAACGGACGGACGGACAGACGGACGGACAGACGGACATGGCTAGATCGACTCTCCTGGTGATGCTGATCAATATATATACTTTATAGGGTCGGAAATGTCTCCTTCACTGCGTTGCAAACTTTTGACTGAAATTATAATACCCTCTGCAAGGGTATAAAAATATACAACTATTTTAAGAGAGTGTCTTCATTTATTTCGAATAATTACAAGATGTATACAGTTTTTTTTTTGAGGAATGCTGACCTTATAAAAAAGTAAGTTTTAACCAAAACTATAAACTAAATGGACCTTATGGGATGTATTTAATTTTTATTGCTAAAATGCGGAGACCAACGGATTGACGATCTGCGTGACATATGCCAAGTCGAAACCCACAAATGGTTCGGAATTCGGTGCCCAATACCGCCGGCAATCCGAGGCCCTGCCTCAAGTGGGTATTTATGTGGCACGAACCAAAAGATTCAGAAACAGAAACAGAAACAGAAACCAGGAGACGGCGACGTCTCATGTGTCGCAGGCCGGCAAAGTGAAAAAGTGAAAGGATGACACATGCCTGCGGATTGCTCAGAACGCTTAGGGCCAGATTAACTTAACTGTGCATAAAATGCCGCACACTCAAAACAAAATAAGAAAAAAGGAAATGGAAATGGGAAAACTGCAGGAATGTCGCGGCGAGACCATGAAACAAAAGTAAAAACTGTCCAACTATGCTGGAGTGGCTGTCAGGGGAAATATTGCTGGAATGTGTAAAAAGTCATGCATAAAATTAGTTTCGACTTGGGTGACGATGCCCGCTGTTCCCGCCCCTCTGCCTGCCCTGATTTAAATGTGTATATGCCACAAATGCATTTTTAACACTTGTGCAACACGTGCGTTCCCGGAATATTTACGCTCTCAAGTACTTAGCCTCCAGTACTCCACGCCCCTGATTCCCACTTCCCAGCTGTTGGCGTCTGCAGTTTAAAACCCATAAAATGCATTGGAGAATTTGATGAATATGACAAGTTGAAGTGCGTGTATCTTTGAAATTCAATACGAAGAATATTAGGAAAAGATATCAAATAAGACTTGATCCATCTAGGTTGCATCTGAAATAATAATCTACTTCAGTTTGCCACAAAAGTTTTAATAGGAACTCACCTTTGTAACTCTTTCATTCAATATATTCTTTGCAATCAGTAATACATAAGTACATTCTAAGCTCGATAACAATTTACAAGAATCCAGAAATAAAAAAATCTTAACGATTAAACTTTATAATTGCTTACGGGTTCCACATGATCGGGTTTCTTAATTAATAAAAGAGTACAACACGAATATTCCCACGCAGAGTCAAGCCTTAATATGAATATTCTAAATATGTTTAAGGTACAAGTTCTTTAAGTTTCTTCGCATAAATTTGATGATCACCGAAGCTCGACCAATGTGCAATGGAGCAAAACGAAGGCAGAAACTCATTGAGAACTCCTGAGTTTCAGACAAGTAAATCAGAAATTTCATATTAAATCATATATCCCCCGAAGCCAAAACTCTGTGGTTAAACACACCCAAAATAAGCAAAATAAGAAAAAGCAACCTGCGACTGCGCACTGTTCCATGGCAAAAGCAAATTAATTTGTTTAACGTCTTTCTTCTTTTTTAAAGATTTTTTTGTATTATTGTAGCCCTATTGGAAAACCCCTGTGCATTCGATTGTTAAATGAGAATAATGCCCACCAACTACAAGCGTTTTCACGCCATTCTGAGCACTTGTGGGGGAGTTGGGAACCCCGCTTTTCAACGTCTTCAAGAAGGGGACGCACCCAGGTGAGGTTTCGTCGTTTTGTTTACTCAAGAAAATGTGGAAAAATCAGCAAAGTGTGAGAATTAAATTGCTTAACAAATTGTACAAATATCATTTGGAGCTACTCTCGTGTATCAATCGAATTTTTAATTGGAGGGGGTCATGACTTTTGATCTATGAGAACTTTGCCTGTCTGGGCTAGCTTCCGGCCATTAAAACCGAGGGTTGTGTAGCTTGGGTTCTTTGGAGGATGTCTTGAGGGTTTTCTGAACTGATCCCTATACTGTTTTAACAGTGAAAAGTGATCGTTATTGATGCTAATTCCATCGAATTAACAAAGCATACAAAATCTGCTAAAGGCAAAGTCAAACAAACAATTTTTAAACAAGATAAGCTACAATTAAAGGGTTTTTTCCAATTTATATTTAACGGTTACTTAAATTTACTAGGTATACATAAACTCAGACAAATTTGTATTTATTTACAGAATTGATTAAGGATAATAAATATAACTTGGGCGATATCAGCTAGAGGATATGATCTGAATCATGTTTATACCGACCTGTTATTGCTGATCATAAATAATTGTATGTAAAAATCTATAATACTTGCATGGGTATTAAATCAAAGTCCAAAAAAACATTGAAAAGGGTACAATATTTCGCCAACAATGTTCCGATAAGTACCTACGCATTTAATAAATTGCTTTGTTTTGCCTTCAGAGCAACCAGAAAAGTGGATTTGAGATGAGGGAAAGAAGCCCTCGACACAGCCATACATACTTGACCCATTTAACAGACTTTCCCTTTTTCGGCGTTGTTAATCGCACAACCGCAGAATATGGCGGGTTGTATGCTGGGGATGCTTAAGTGATTAACACCCGACATCCTCGAGGGATCATTAAGCAATACATAATCCAATTAGCACAAAAATAAAGATGGGGCAAGGGACGATCCCGATCACCCACCTGTTGGCAAGGCAAACAAAAGGATTTAATATTTTGTTAAATCAACGAACCAGAAACATTTCGATGACGATGAACCTGCTAAGAACTTACACAAACAAGTGATCACGATCTTTGAAAAGGGACTGGGGCTGGGAATGGCTGATATGGATCGACAACATTTACTTTTACTCTCAATTGTTGCTGCCCTCAGACCTTTTTTGATATCTGATCTGATCTCCTTGCAGATAAAAGAAATGCCAATTCTACTTAGAAAATGACACGCAAATGGCAAAAGCAAAACAAAAAAAGGAAAAAACTGAGCTCTGGAAAATGGAAACCCAAAACGGGAAGGGGAAAAGGTTCCGGGGATTATCCACTGGTTTGGGCCTCATCAATATGTCGGCAATTAAGTTGGGCACGAATTCGTTATTAGGGGTCAGGCAATGGCAATTGATAGCGATGCTCGGCATTATTCAGCGCACAAATTGCGTGAGGCACAAAAGCAGATCCGAATGCGATCGGCCACGATCATTACATGCACAGGATAACCTGCTCCTCTTTTTTTTCCAGCCCATGCAGATTGAAGGAGGAACTCAGTTGAATTGATCTCCCTCACATAATGGTTCCATATGCATGAATTGGGTTCTGATTATTTGCAGCTCACTGAGGAAAAATGGGTTTTTATGGAATATTTGTTCCCTCGATATGCGGTGTTTCGTAAACAATTTCTGAGACAAATTAAGGCTTTACATTTAATGTTTAATGTATTTTAAACAGACATTTTTTACATTTTGCTTCTGGGTGGTATAGTCCCATCAACATTAATTTGTATTCTCATTTTAATTTTTATTTGTATACAATTTTTTACTTTGTCTTATGACATTTAATAATATTTATATATATTAATAAAATATATTTTTTAATAAATTTAAATTTAAATTTATTAATATCCTACCTTAGGATATCTAAAAAAATATATAAAGTAAAACATTTTTAAAGTATCTTATTCCAGGTTGTTATCAGAATTGTGTTGTGATGGACTTATTGTTTAAGGGTTTTTATTAGTACCCAATATTTTTTTTTTTTATTAGCATACAATTTTTTCCGGTGCAAGCCTAGTCCGATACTGTACACAAATAAATGGGGTAAATCGCTCACCGATCGTGGAGCTATGTACATATTTACAATGTATATACATATGTATAGATCGTTGATCAGGGAATGGAGGTAGATCTTAACCCTATGCTGTCATTGTCATTGAACGCCTGACAGTTGCACGAATGTAATTGGCAGTAGGCGCGAAAGCAGAACGCATGAAAAATAGAGGCGTGTGAAAATGATCCACTCCTATCACCTCGATCCCAAAACGTGAGAATTTCCATTTAAATCTGGTGAATAGCAGGGCAAAGGGTAGGGAACGGCAACATTTTTCCAATGCAAAAGGGTCGCGGCTTTGGGGTGATCAATGCTGCGTAAAATTTGATTAGATCGAGTCGAGTTGTGCAACCTGCTTTAAACCATCAATGAAAGGTGCAATTTAGCTGATAAATTCATAAGAATAAACAATGTATGTAGCTATCAATGACAGCCTCGAACAATTTTGGGAAGTCCCTTTTTAGCTCTGGTTTTTATTAATTAAGCGATAGTATCGAAAGGCTTGTCGCATTTAAAGGCTGCAAAAAACTGAGAAAAAATTGAAATTTAGGAAATTTATTTTGAAATTTATTTCCTAAAAAATTGATACAACACAAGATAGTTATTCAAAAGAAAAAATATATTAATGGTAAATGTAAAAAGAAAACAAATGCATTATATGGTAATTTAAATTTTTCGTTTTAAAATTACAATTTTTGTTATTAAGTGTGCTAAGCTTAAAAGAGTGGCATATTTGCAAATAATTCAATAAGCCACATTTTTTTAAAATTAAGTTCAATTCCATAAATAGAATAAGTAAATGCTCCATTGCTGAGCAATGATTTACATAAATAGGATTAATATCTTCAGTCAGTGTAATGAAAGCGTTATTAAAACGTTGTGTTATAGAAATATTAAATCCAACATTGAGCTCGAGTTTAAAAAGCAAATAAACATCGACTTAAAACATATAAAAAAGTATTAAGAAAATTGAGCAATTATATTAAATCAGCCCTATGTACATATCGATATATCGTTATAACCCTATCGATTGAATAAAGCTTTCTCGAGATGTCATTGCTAGAATTGGTTCATTCGAAGCCTTCAAAGTGTATTGGTCGGTTAGGACTTACGTTGGAAAAATGGCATCTTCTTGTAATATTTTAAATTTGCCGGTGGAGGTCCTGGCTTTGATTTTCAAGGAGCTATCAAGTATCAAGGATAAACTCAATCTGGCTTACGCTCATCCAATTCTGGGAAAGGCTTTTGCTTTTGAAGCTGGCGACACTTACAAGAAAATTGATTTTGAGGAACGCCCGATTCGGGAGTGGTCACAAATTCTGGCTTTGTGTGGATCGTCTGTTTCCAGAATCTCAAAACGAACGGTGAGCCAAACCGTGGTGGTGACAAAACTGGCTTCCAAGTACTGTCCCAACCTGGAGGAGTTTTTCATCCCGTTCGCAAACACTTTTGGAACCATATTTCGCCTCTGCTATTAACCCTGCAAAATCTTAATTGGGTCGGGTTCACCAACGATTTTCAAATGGTTAATCTGGTCGACACCCTGCTAAAACTACCCAAACTGAATAACTTGCAAGTGCTTGGATTCTGTCGTGGCGATTGTAAGTATTATCTTGTGTATACATAATTTAATACACGAAAAATTCTAAGAAAAAAATATTTCTTTGTTTGCCGCTTAAGTTCTCCTGCGGTAAAAAGATCGACATATTCTGCTTAGCAAGAATAAAAAAAAGATTTGTTTATATTAATTTTGTTATAGCATTAAATTTCAAGTTTTACTTATTTTTAAATAGTTTTTTTTGTAAATTTTTTTTGTTAGGAACATTGTTTTGGTAATATTGAAGCATAATAATAGTATGCAATATCATATAATCTATATTTCCACAATAAACTTGTTTGTCTTTTTTGGAATTTTAAATAATTTTCGAAAAAGTTCACATATTAAATTGTAATATTGAAAATATAGGGCTTATTTGAACCTTCACATATCAAAATAAATTTTTAATCCTTATTACTTCCCATTTCAGTGGAAAGACTCAAAGAGCTTGTAAATCTAGAGGAGTTGACTATATTAAACAAAAAAGAGGATCCGATCGATATTTATAAAATTTGTTCGCCCATGAAAAAACTTAATGAATTGGAGGTAAAATTCGGTTTCATCCGAATTCCCGAAGAAATTGGTGGAGATCAATTGTGGCCCAAGCTAGACTTACTCAGAATTGGTTTACACACAATTGCCTTACTTACCGTCCCTAAAATTCCTGACCATAGACAACACTGCAGCGCACATGAAACTGAACAACATATTTGGAACCACGGTAACCAAGTACGCCGAAACTTTGGAGTCTCTGCGCTTTTGTTCCGAAACACTTCGAGATATCGATTTGCAAGAGGCCGCCACCATATCTAAGCTAAGGGCGCTGAAGAGACTCGAGTGTCAGTTGGAAGATAATACCTACATCGACCATTATATCACTTATTTAAATCAGCTGGAGGACCTGAGCCTGCAGAATTCGTGTCATATAACCAACAGTGGCATCCTCATTTTGTTGCACCGTTGCAAGAAACTACGTAAACTTGATCTTTTCGGATGCCGTCTGGTTAACAATGGTTTAATAATGCCGGCTGTCGCTGTTTTAAGTATGAACGGAGTTCAGCCAGATAACCCCGTAGTTTTGATGGTCGATCCTAGATTTGGATCTGTCCACAAGGTAAGTTAGAAACCTTAATTTTTGAATTTTTTTATTATATATTATATGTATATAGGTAATGTTAATTTTCTGTGTTGCTTAAAATATATTTAGTTTATTAACTAATTACATTACACAATTTATTTTTCAGAGTCTATGTACTGATCTGCTGGTCATCAAAGGACACAGCAGCTTTGCATATTTCGATCTTTTGTCTTGCCTAGAAACTCTTAACTATATGTAGTAGGATGTATAGAAGAATGCTGCTTATTTTTAATAGTTTTGTGCTCAAAACTAACAGAAACCAGATTATGTATATCCATCTCTAAGAGTTTGTTTTAAAAAATATTCGGCCAAATGAACATTTCACGGATCTTGAGCCTAAAGAAGAAGTAATTAAGCTTTTCCTTAATCTTTACGTAGTTTCATCTGAACGCTAATATCATTAAACAGTTTATTATTTCATTGTCTGGGCATTGGAATTTAAAATTATGGTGAGAATTAACCGATTTAAATGCGAAAAATCAAGATTCTTTTCCAATTTTGTATCTTCTATATATATAATATATTTATTTTAAAATGTATTTTTTTAGTTTCAAATGGGTCCCAATTACGTTAATATAATATAATATAATTGTGAATAAAGTCGCCAAAAAAAAAAAAAATAGTGCCCGCAGGACGTTTTTAATGGCTCTTAGTTTAGAGTAAGCACAAAAGGTCTAACTGTTTTTTATGGATTTGATTTCTGATCGTGCATTGGGTCAAGTGTGCCCTGTAGCCAGATGTAGCCAGATGAGTCGGGAAAGTAGCTGTTTTGGTAGCACTGCCCGGAAATTGGAAGAGCGATCTGAGGGAGAGGGCACGATAAGCCTGCCGTGGCAGACACGCCAGACAAACTGGCGACGCCTTGTGAAATTTTCTTTCGTCTTCTGTGCGCACACAATAATAATGAAAATAAATATAAAAAAATACTGCCCAGGCACACACTCTCGCGCTGCAAGGGAAGGCAGAAGAACTACAACAAAATAAAACCATAAATGCTTTTTAACAAAGGGCAAACCCCAAAGAGCCAATGAACTTAAGGCAAAATACAAAAAAAAAAGAAAAAGAAAAATAAAAGAAAAAACGAAAACCAACAGAGAAAATAAAGAACCAAAGCCCCAAACCAAAGGCCATAAATAAGCCGACATCGGCTTCGTTGCGCATGCGCCGCAGCATTTTCAGGCTGCACTTCAACTTGAGTCTCTGTCTCCAGCTTCTTCTTATTCGGATCCCCTATCTCTCCCCCCCACCATCTGGTGAGCCATTTCAGAGGTACAGAACCAGACTCACAAAGGAGTGCGGATTGGCATTAAATTCAGCTAAAAAGTACTTGCGGTTTGAAAATTGTATTCTATTTTTTGAATAAAATAAAATGACTTAACAGCTGGAAATGAAAAAAATTCACTCAAATATATATGCATTTATTAACAAATAAATTGAATAATTTTTCATGAAAGCAAAAGTTTGAACAACTTTTGAAACCCTTACTTGTAAATTTCCAAAACAATTTATTTTACACAGTATTACACAAAACCTTAAAGCAGTTTATTTAGTAACCAGTTAATATTTTGTATATATAATTATTTAAATTTAAAAGAATTGCATTTAAATGTAGGGCATTTTTCAGGCGCTGTTCAATGATTTTTTAAGCCCATTATACCGCCTTGTCGGCCGACTTATGCCAATGGAATTTCTTCACTTCGGACACACTTTTCTAGTGTAATTTTTCACTAATGATGACTAATTCACTTGTTGGCGGGCTCGAATGATTCACGCATTTACCGGGAGGTGCGAAATTCAAACGCAGGTGGCCGCCCAGTCAAAAGTGAAAAAAATATAAGAAAACAGTTGCAGCTGTCGACGGAGGTCCATGTAAACATTATTTTCCTGTCACTATTTGTTTAACCCTATTTTAATGGGCATCAGTTGGAATGCGTTGGAACATTCTCTTGTGGTGACTGATAAGCCCGACTTACGCCTCGAATTACAATAAAAATCCAATTAAATGTTATCAGTAAAAGTACAAACTACAAGTCGAATTTCAACTGACAATTGGAAAATGATTTTGAAGAAGGGCTGTCCCTGAATAGATTCATTTTTATGCTGGTCGACTACACGATTTTCTAGCCTGTGGCGCACTTTCAGCTGTTAATTTGAAAATTAGATAATTAGGCCCGCGAGAATCTTGAAAAACGAAACGCACACAAAACACTTGACCCAAATCGATGTCAGCAGACCCTAAAGCTTAAGAAACGCACACTGAAAACTGATATTTCGGAGAAGAGCATTCTTATATACCGATATTGAAAAGTTGCATTTAAAATAGTTGCATTTATTTGATATGCCCCTATTGACAGGACATAAGAAAATGTTTGAATTGGCTTGGCCAGTTTTTTACACAACATAACACATTTCTTGCCATTACACAAAATAAGAAAAAATACGAACAACATATATTTTAATCCATATCTCTATATACACTTGCTGATCCAGTACAATCCGAAATTACATGGCTAAAACCAAAACAAGTGGAACTTTTGCATAACGATTTAATTAAAGTTTGCACAGAAAAGCCACAAAAAAACAAGTCAAAAAGCTGCGAAAACTTAAAGCGCAAAATCAAATCATAGGGGCCTACACCAGTTCAGGCAGCAGCCCACAAAAGTTGGCTTATTAAATAAATAAACTATAATTAAGCATAATGTATGAGTTAGTGGTCAAATGAAATTGCTGGGCCTTGGGATACTCTAATAAACGTAAAACTTAAAAAATAAATTTGATTTTTTTAATGCATACAAGAAAGAGAACAAAGGAAGAAAATAAATATTGGAAAAGAGATTTTTAGCTTAAATAAATTTATGCATGTGTTTTATTTTTATTTTAAGCTTAAATACAAACAATTTGTATTACGAATTATAAATAGCTGCTCCTAATGTTAATCTTGACCCATATTAAAGGGTAAAACAAGTAGCTATGTTTGGGCTTGATGCATGTGTTGCAATATGTATCTGACTGAGTCGATTTGTCCACGAGTTTGGCCAGTTTCGAGCTGCATCCACGCATTGTCTTGGTCCAAGTTGAAGCCGCCAGGCTGTCTAAGACCAGTAGTAGGCCAAGAAACCAACCAGCCAGCCAACTAACCGATCAAAACCAAACCCAGTTGAGACCAGGCCCCAAAGCAGTTGACTTTTTGGCGTATGTTGCAAACAGATCCTCGCCATAATTGGAAGCAGTCGCGCGGAACTTGTTGAGCTGAAGTCAACAGCAGTAACAAATTATAACTGCACTGGTCAAAAAGTATGGCAAATTAACTTTATTAATTAGATTTTACTTAGAGCTAGAGTCTTTTAAGTCCTATAGAGACTTCACAGCAGCAATCTAGTTGGATAAGTGCATATTGGTCAAGAATAAATAATTGAGTTGGTTTGTTTTTAATGAAAAATATTTTTGCTTTAAATTAAAAAGACTAAAATGAATTGAACAGCTCCACTTAATGTAGCTACTAAGATATAGTAGATAAAAAAGCTTAAAACATAATAAATATTTACCCATTTGTTGTTATTATCAACTTAAACCCCCAAATTAAGAGTCGAAGCTAGTATTCAGAAGGCAATCATTTGGTTAAGTATTGTTTCGTTAAATAAATAAGCATAAATAAATACTTAAATATAGTTAGTTACAGATAGATAGTTAAAATATCAATAATTTTGAATGCAAAAGTTGAAACTTCTTATTATTAAATATGTTATTTTCACCATTCGAATTCATTTATTTTGTTGGAAATTAAAGTTATGCATTGCAGGTTAATTTTCAGTTCTCAAGTTTCTGGCAGTGCAATCAGGTATGCTCCTCATCGACTTCTGGTTTCTATTGACCCAGTCGATCCGTCAGTTACTAAGTCAAGTGGATGGGAATGTAAATATGACAAATGATAGTGGTCTGAGCTGGAATGGAGAGGATCACTTTTACTTTTGCTGGCGGATTGCTGGTTACCTTTGGCTTTCTTGTTAATGTGCCAGGCTGCCAGGTTTGTTTAGCATTTCCCCTGCTCTCAGGCATTTTCCACGAGGCTCTTGTTGGCCCGGCCAATTGACACCTGGATGTTAATGGTCCACTGGAACTGCGGAGATCGTTTGGCTTAATGCTTAAATCATGTCTGCGCAAATTATCTCCACAGTTAAATGACAAAATACAAACAGATGACCATCCTACACAGTATCTCGAATTAAGCGGAATGATCTTTTGGCTCCCCCTAAAAGGTTAAATACAAATTGTGCGACAAAATGCTTTTCAACGAGACTGAACAAAGAAACAGGCATTGTTTTTATATTGATTGGGCAACTGGATGTTTAAAATGGGCGAATCTTAGTCATAATAATATTATATTATCGATAATGAATTAAATGATTGTCTTAATAATTTTAAGACAAATTGTTAAATCACATTTCAGAATCTCTTTTTCATAGATCTTAAGATATTGAAGATCACCATTTGAGCTCTTCAGATAGGATTATTCAATGCAAATCTATTTAAATGTTACTTTTCGTGTTGCTACCTGTTTTAATTTTATTTTCCACCCTGAATCCTTAACACTACAACCCCAAAGATCCTTATCCGGTTTAGTTTCCCTCTCATTAGCCATGGGTCACACCTGAGTGCCTGATGAAAATTTCAGATGGCAGGTGTTCGGATCGCCAATGAATCATAACTTTGCCCGCTTTTTTTGGTAGCAGGGACAGGTCGTAAAACCAACTCCAATCCAAAAAATCATTTTATAGAGATATTAAAAACCGAAGAGACAAAGAACCCCCCCATAGAAGGAAGCGATGGGAGCTGCGAATCCACCGAAAACCAACCAAATAGGTGACAATCGAGGGATGAGCACAATGATGGGTCGTAAAACCGAAGACAGCGCGATAAATGCTTCGTCCATGGAGACGAAAATTAACATGAAATTGTGAGACGAGACACGATCACAGTCACCCTATTATTGCCGAGGAAATTGCCCTCGGTCCCTGGCCCCTGAACCCTCCCCCATCCCTACTCATTTTACCCCGGATCCCCAGGTTCCCTGCACTTGTGCCCAGCACACTCTGCAAGTGTGTCTCGGGTTCACTGAGCCCAGGCCATCTCGGCTGAACCAAACCGATCCGAACAGAACTGATCTGAGCTCAGCTATTTGATCCCTTTTCCTTTGTTTTTACAGTGCGATAAGACCTGAGTTGCCCAAAAAACCAAGGCAGCTATAATGTGACCCCTGGTCGTACTTCAAGTACCCTAGTTAACCTCGGGGATTTTTCGATCACGCTGTCTATCACAAAAGCTTGCCAATATATGGGATTTAATAAATAAGGTCTTCGTTTCATATTAATTTTATGTTTTCATGACATATATTAATAAACACTAGGTAACGTACGTTTTATGGTATATCTCCTTCTATTTTAAAATTAAACCTCCTTACAATTTAATTTTTACTTCTGGCATGTTGTTTTCCTGCTTTAGTTAAGTAATTAAAATAAATAGAATATTTTCAAATATGTTAATATTAGATATTACCTAAATACAATTTTTTAAAAATGCGAAAGTAAAGATAATTATTTGTCATTTTAAGATGGATTTTTTTTCAGTAAAATATTAATTACTCTACACATATGTACAATATACATAACAATATCCAATATACCCTTTAACCAAGACCCTAATTAGTTTTGTAGGATATTTTTGGCTTCGATCCCTTTCTCCTTGGTAACTTTTCTTCTGTTTTTCACCCAGGGCTCCAGGGCTGTCCCTGTCTCTTTTCAGTTTGTTTATTTGTTTGTTTGTTTGTTGGCGTAGGACTTGCGACGTCGACCCTTTTTGCTGGCTGGAACTCAACTCCAACTCCACCGTCCTATTCCGATTCCGATCCCGATCCCGACCCGGACTGACTGACAAGTTTCACCTGTCTGTATTTGTCCACGGGGTGATCTATCATGGGCTGGCCAACCCAGACAGACCTGTCCAGTGGCTGTTTTACTTTTTTCCGTTCTGGTCCCTCCTTTTGAGCTGGGACTCTTTCTTTTGCAGAGGGTTGACGTTTCTATTGCCAGCTAGATTTGCTGGGGAAACATTTGTTTGACTAGATAATGGGGCAAACGTAAACACACAGATGCATGTGCATACGTATATAGAATGTAGTGATGTGGTAATCTAATAGGGTTCCCCAAACATTTTCCGACTGACCCTTGGCTATGTCTCGATTACACTGGGAAATACTGAGTCAAAATGAATAGAGAACTTAAAATATATCTTAAAAGCACCTTTTTATAAAAGAAAACAAGTAGAATCTTATGCAAGACCCTTAGTAAATAAGAAAATGTTTGAATTCAGAGTTGATAAGAAATAGTTTAACTACAAGAAAAAGGTAAGATAATAATATTAGTGGTTTGAGATATGTTTATTATTTAAACAAATTTAATAATTATTGTATTATAAGTGAAATATAACCTACAAGACATTAAAAACACCGATAAATGTATTTATTTACAGGTCGTTAAAACCAACACAAAATGTTATATTTAATTCAATAAGATTGTGAAGAGTGTAATGTTTTGAAAAATAGTTCCAAATAATTGTGGAACTTTAAGAAAATATAAAAAATTAAGGTGCCATAACATATTTCGCATTTTTTATTTATCTTTTAATTAAGTCGGAGTTTGTTCGCCGTGTAGATGGTAAACTGATATCCCGAGGGGCACCGAAGGCGGCCCCATAACCCCAATCTCATTTCCCCGTGCAACCCAGGCATTGAAAGTGAAATCATCTGGGGTCCGATCGGTTTGGATTTGGCTGGGCTTCACGTTCATGACCGCACATGCCGGACGGAGCTTAGAGGGACATACAAAAGCCGGAGGAACGTGCAAACTGCGTGCGCGGCAACTTGACATGGCGATAATGATTGACCCAAAAAGCGTGTGGAGTTCTCCCCGAAAAGTGAATGTCATTAGAGACATTTCGAGGCGAGTTTACAGATAAAAACGCAACCGAAATGACGAAAATAAAAACTAAAGCGCACTGCAACAGCTGTCAATCAAAGTGCAGCAGCAGGCATCAGCGAACAAAAGCAGAAACTATCCAATAGATACACTATTTTGTAAGTGGAGCATGTAAAAATATGGATGGGAAAGGGTTTGAAAGGGTAAATATGTACATAGATAACAAAAGGTTAGAGGTTTAGGCATAACAAGAAATTGCACATTGAAAAATTTCATTTCTTTATAAGTAAGATAAGCAAGTTTTAAAAGAAAGTTTCTTTTATTTAATGTAAAAATGTTTTAGTTTGTAAAAATGTTGTTTATATTTTTTTCTTTTCATGAGAAGTGGTTGCCACAGTATAACAAAACATTGTCTTAATATAATTTAGGAAATAATTTATATCAAACATCCATCAATAAGTTTTGAGAGCATTCGGCGGTCGATTAGTGATCGCTGGTTTATTATCCCCAATATTTCCTTCAGTTTTTAGCTTGCTGTGTAGTTTTCTGTTGCTGCTTCTTTGTGGTGCGTAGCTCGATCATTTGCCACAGCCTGCTTATGCAAGCACACAGATTCTAGCGAACACACAGCCATCCAGAAGCCGAATCCAAAAGGCCCCCAGCTTGGTTGCCCCAGATTCAGTGCCTCTCTCAGCCTGCCGCCCTTTTATTTTCATTTTCCGCCTTCTTTTTTTCGAATTTGAAGCTTGGCAGCAAATGCTTTCGATCGGTGCCTGCGATGATAGAACAAAAGTTTTGTTTACATTTTGTTTTGTAAACAAAGGGCAATTTTACATACATAAAATAAAGGCACTGAAAGGAAATATCTACAATTAAATTAATTAATTCTCATATTAGGATCTAAATTCTAAAAATGCCTTTGATAATGGATAAATAATATTTATGTAATATTTTTTTGATTATTTAAACCTGTTTCATTAAGTGCCATATCTTTTTGACTTATCAAAAAACATTCACAATTACGAATTAAAACTGAACCTAACAGTAACTCAACTATTATTATTAAATTACTTCAATTATTTCTGAGACAACAAATTTTACTTTAATATAATTATTAAAATTGTCAATTTTATATGCAGAAATTTCCTAAAAGTAAATTTGCTAGTTAAATTTTTTTTTTAAACAAGGATAAAACCTTAATTTTTAGTTCATATTCAATTTCTCGCAGTGCACGTCTATATAGTTATGGTCGGATAGATGGCTGCGATGCATATCTGTGTTTTGAGCAATCGAACACGACCACGACGACATGTTGCATTCTAATGGCCCAGCCACAACTCATCTGCTTCTGCTGCCACTTCTGCCTCCTTTTTTCTGCCTCTGTTGATCATGTTCATTAATTAATGATCAGTCGTCGTCTGTTGTTGTTGCATTCGAATCTTTATTGTGGCCCATGTATATGTATTCATTTTTATGATGACCAAGCGTTGTGCTCTGTTTTGAGCGTATAATTTATGACATTTTATTATTATTGTGTGGCAAAAGCGAATGTGGATCCCCATCCCTTCGACGATCTTATGGTTATTAGTTCTTTTTGGCCCAGAACAAGGGTCATTGAATTACTTTAATAAGGGATCACACGAGTTGGACTTTGGATGTTTTAATATTTCTAATTGCTTTACGATTTCCTAATCGGTTTGATGAATAAAGAATACTTACATATATGATTTCAATGTATTTATTTTAAAAAGGCTTTAAATTTTTGGATTTATAATGACTTAAAGAAAACAAATTTTTATAAACAAATAAAAATATCTAAAACAATTAAAAAAATCTGCTTCTTGCCTTTATTTAAAATCATTTTATTTATTATTTCTTTGAAATTCTATCAAAACTTTCATACTTTTTTTATTTACTGAGAATATAGTAAAAAGATTTCATTTGAGGTAATAAAATTGCTTGTTAGGATATCAACTATCATAAAATTAAAATGTTAATTCTTATTTTAATTTAAATCAATTTGGTTTTTTAAATGTAATGTGAGTTGTGAATGATTTGCAGTTCAAATGATAACATCTAGAACGTTTTAACATTTAACAAAATGGATGTAATATAATCCCATAAGCTCGACTCAAATCTTTTCCAATAACTTTTCACCTAAACCTTTATCCATTAAGCTATTCTCCCCCACTCCTCAACCACCTGGCGAAAAAACACATAGATCACAATAAAGATCTCGGTAACTGTCATGGATTACCATACGGTAGTAGTTGTTGAATCTTCGTCGCTGTTTGCCACATTAAACCTCAAAAGTAGACAACAAAAATAACAACACAAAAACAAAAAAAATAGAAATTGATTGTTGTTGTTGGTGCTGGTTGTGGTGCACTCAGAAGATAGATTGCTCATAGATTTTCGAGGTAGAAAAGGGAAAATAAAAGCGTGTTCCAGCCACACCAGCGATACGGGTTACCAAATGGGCAACGAAACGAAAGAAAAAAGAACTGGGGAAAAGAAAGAGGAGAAAAACTGTTGTAAAACGCATTTTGACTGACAGGTACCCATAGGTCTTAAACGGACGGATCCGGACCAAAGACGGACCTTCGGGCCCAGCTGAACCTCCTCAATTTGATTGCACGAGTCGGAAAAAGGCGAAAGACAGAGATAACCAGGCGAAAGAGACGGAGATAGAGGCAGAGGAGCCGAGATAGAACTGTCTATCTAACTATCTTAGAAAAAACGTTCAGATAAACTGCCTAGATGTGTCAATTAAGTTCATATACATACATATTTTCATAAGATACATAAAAAGTCCTAAATTCCCTATAAAGCTTCATTAGCGAATATACAAAAATTCTATTAAAGTTCCATTACTTTTAAAAAAGTCATCCTCATTATATAAAAATAATGAGAAGACGGCAATATATTTTATTCATGTTCGCTTATATTTTCAATTTTTGTACAATTTCTGACTTAGATAAAAAATTAATTTGAAAAACTACAAACAAATTTTATGATTCGTATTCAAATTAATTAAAATCAATTTAAATTTTTTGCTTAAATATTTAATACATTGTCTTATATTTAAAATGTAAGATTTAAACACTAGAGAGTATTGCTGTTTTTCAACTTTAATAAAACAGCTGGGGAATAGCCAACTTGTCAGCTCTAAGGGAGAGTGAATGAGAAAGAGTGCTGAGACGTTGCCTCAATTTGAAAATCGACAAAACGTGCAACTCACATGTCATACACGCTTACGACGTCCGACTGAGGGACAGAGATCCCCCCACCATTTCCAGATCCCCTCCCGCTTTCCCTCCTTGAACCTCCGATTTTCACTCCCTGCAAAAGGGAACAACAGCTGTGTGTTTTGTAAACCTCAGCTGTGGGACTCTACTTCTACCATACTCCTCTGCTCGAACTCTGGGATAGGTCTATGGCACTTCTGCAGACACCCAGGGAACAAATTATAGGGAGAAAAGTGAGAATGGCAGCAGGAAGAGTGTTGCCAAAAGTGGCGAATACAAATAATATTCTTAAGAACCTGAATAAAAAGTACAGTAACACTTGTTCCACTGCAAACTTATATTATTAAGTAAAAGTAAAAAAGTAAAATAACTCGTTATATTTCTCATCATGACATACATAATTAGACCATAATAAAGTTTATGATTTCTTTGAATAAGAAACACTTTAAATAATAAAGAAATATAAATATGTTATATTTCTTATCATGATGTGCAATTTTAGTATTTATTATTAGGCCATATTAAAATTTTAGATTTCTTATTGTTTTTCACAAGATTACTTTATTTGTTCCAATTCGTTTTTTAACGGTCTCAATTTGTTTTCTTAACACCTTAAAGTGAGCTTTCCATGAATGCCTAGTTCAACAGTTCAATTCACAAAGTTTAGTCTTACAATCAAA
This sequence comes from Drosophila carrolli, assembly GCA_018152295.1. Taxonomy (NCBI): domain Eukaryota; kingdom Metazoa; phylum Arthropoda; class Insecta; order Diptera; family Drosophilidae; genus Drosophila; species Drosophila carrolli. Next base: position 8,391,466 of record JAECXJ010000001.1, read on the forward strand.
TGATCATTGTAATAGTCTATTAAAAAAAACATAGTAAAAATAAAGTGACACTCAATATCTTAGGATTCGTGATTGGTGGATCAATAAAGGTGATAAACCGAATTATTAAATCACAACAAAGGTTCTTAGTTTAAATTCGAAGTGAATATAGTGAAGAAGTCTAGATTTTGAAGTCGAAGACCCTGTCTTTCCTTTTCTTTTACTCTGCGGTTTAAGATTTATTCACATCTGTGCGTTTGCCTGTTTGTATTGTGTGGGTTTTCTGTTCGATTCGAGCCGAGTTCACTTTGTATCTTCATTGGGTTTGCTTTTTATTATGAGTTTCTTTGGGTTTGCTTTTGTGAGTTTTCCGTTAATATTGAACACCTGTACGACCATTAGAATTATGCCCTGGCAGTGACAATAACAATCAGCATAATGAGTCCCCCAGCACTAACTCGAAAAAAAACCAGCTTCTAATGGGTTAAATGCTCGGGGATTATTAGTTTTTGCCGTAGTTAATGGATCGATTATAGTTTTTTCGAAGGGGATAATTGAGCCAGAATTGGGCTATAAATAAAGTTGAAAGCATGTTGATTTTATACAAGGAATCCGAAATAAAAATGCAAATAACATTAGGTAATAATAATTTAACTCACATGTTTATAATAATTTAACTCACATGTTTATAATAAAGATATTAGGTAAAATGTTTTCTGCTGAAATACTTAGTGTCAGAATTTATACTTAATTCGTAAATTGTTTTCTTACAAAATAAATAAATAACTTTTTACTTTATATATATCGTAGCTTTCTTTTTTAAAATATTTGTTTTCAAATTAATGCATTATTCATTAAATTATTTTTGAACTTAGTAAAAAATTTGGAAGAAACAAACCAAACTCTAATATGGTTTGACGATCACATTAAGGTTTAAAATTTCAATTGACGCATTTATGAATCCTTTAACTGTTCATGGGTTCATATTCTAGAACAATTAAATTTTTTTAAAAAGAAAGTGGGAACATTCAGAAAGAAAATAATGGAATTTAATATAGGTTTTTGCTTTCCAATTTTCCATTAAAATACGCAATTTGCATTGCAAAGCAAGCTTGAAGAATTAGCGCTCATTATAATCATTTTGGGCTAGTAAATAATTTCGTCTCGGACAAGAGCTATTAAACGCGATTTAAAGAAAACCCCGGCTTGTAGCAGATCCAGATGGGGACAGTGGGGACTGGCGGTGGACGGACCCGAGAAAAATAAAAGAAAGACGGCACGAGCGCATCAAATTAAGCAGGAAGGAGAAGACACAGGAAAGCAGCGTCGACAAGAGCAAACAGCAAGTAAAATGCATACTAAAACCCCTAGCCAATGTAATTTGATACCGAAAATCATTATGCGCAAAGATACTGCCTACCTTCATATGTACATATGTATATATAAATGAATAAACAGAGTTCCCTTGCAGAGCCAGAGTAGTCGGATAAAGAACGAACCAAAGACGACGACTAATTGCCATCAATTTTTTGCATAAATCTTGGCAATATTATGCATGCAGGCCCACCGGATCAAGGGGTTTTTGGGGGGTTTTTCTGGAGGGGATCAGAACATGGCACAGTTAAATGCCCCAACAACACCGCACCCCACTTCAGGATTGCCCACAGAACTGCCCCACAGACTTTTGGGGGCAAGGAGCCGGAGCGGTGTGTCGTGTATGGTTAACCAATCAAAAGGTTCTTCAACCCATCCCAGGGGTCTGGCTTTCGGCCCGATCTGTTCGTACTGGCTTAACCATTGCTAAAGTGGCACGATCACCAACATCATTATCATATATACGGATATATGCCTCCATACCCGTGCATTTTGGATATATCCATGCAAACGACAATGGGCCACAAAGGCAGCGTGTTGCCAAATCAAATAGAAAACCAGCAAGAAGTATAGCTTTTGGTAGGCGAAGTTTCGAATGCCCTGGATTAAAGCTAAAATTTATAAAGATACCCTAAAAAGAAAAGAATTTCGATTCCAAGCTATATTAACTAAATGCCATTTTTCTTTTATTAGATTTAAACATAGAACCATGGTCTAATCTTTTTTTGACTTTCCAATTAAGATAAAAAAAAAGCAATTAATTGGAATTTCATCGAAGTTTGCTAAGAATTGAATTTTTAGAATACGATTTAACATAATACACCGATGTCTAGTGATAATGATCACTGCATTTTGGAATTTGAGTGCTGAGTGCAATTGTTGACATATTTACTTGTAAGTTAGTTGTGTCTCTAGACATGTTTAGGAATAAAATTCAAAATACCCTATGCTAGAGTGCTTTCAACTTATCCAACTAGAACCCATCTCAGGGGCATAAAGGAGAGGCTCCACGATCTCATGGGGCAAACACGATTTGAAAATTGCGTACGCAGTACGTCTGTACGTACGAGCCCCAAAACCCAAGTTCATTATGTCCACGAAGGAGTCGGAATAGAAGTCAGAGAAGTGGGATTCAGAGTGTGGTTCTGTGTGGTACAGCTGGGGACAAAGCCACCTCTCTGTGTGTGCCACGAACCACGATCATTATGACGTACTATACTTGCGGCCGAAGACAATCATGACGATCGCAGTGTTGATATCGTGGTAGAGCCACAGTCGAAGCCAGAGCCATACTCAGAGCCAAAGTCACTAGAGTCGAGTCCCCAGGACAAGTTCAATGACTCTGGGCTAGAAGTTCACTGCAATCGTAGTTGGGACCACAACCACATGGGCTTCGCCTCATCCCCTTCGGGCGATCCTCCCGCCGCGTGCCCCAGTGTCTTTTGCTTGGCTTCGAGAGCGTGTGTTGCACACTTTCTGTTTTATGCCAGGGACAGAAACGGAGACACGTCCCCAGGTTGAGTCCCCAAGACTCTGCCAGTCTGCTGCACAGAGAAAAAGTTTCAAATAAGTTAAGAACCTTCCTCTATAAGCTCGTATCAGATGATAATCGTCCCCTTTTAAGACATAATCGATACCGAAGGTTTGACATGTAAATGTGTAAGCAGATTAAAAGAGAACAAGTCAACAGAAAAGCTTTATATTTAAAAGAAAACTCAAATTAAATATGAGGATAATAAGGAGGAGTGGCAAAGAATCTAGATGTTTGAAACCTCTTAAAATGTCATCTAAATATATGCTACGTTATGTATAGATTCAAAAGTCCTAAGGATTAAAGCTAAAAGAGGATGATCTCTTTTAAGTGGCGGAATTTTGGAACTGAACGTTTTTTAAAACTGTTATTTTCCGATTCTAATGACGTTCTCTTCTGTCAATTATTGATGGAACTTCCCAGGTTTGAACCATGTCGTAGCATACTTTTTTACACCGTATAAGTGATTTTAAACCTGAGGTGATTTTTGTGGAATCAACAAATATGTTTTTTAAATCTTTTGCTACTTTCAACGAACAAAAAAATCATGGTTTTTTCTTTGACCCAAGGTTCAAGCCGAGATTTAAACGAACAAAGGTTCGGTTTAAATACCTCAAAAAACAAATACAATCGATACAGTTTATAGAGGTTTATTTCTATGATATACAATTTAAAAGTCCTGTGCTGTGCTCGGTGTATTCTTCCCCAGTTTTCCAGCCTTTTTGTATTCCTCCATACACTTGTCCTAGAGTTCTCTCTTTTGTATTATTTGCTAGGATTAAAGGCATTAAAAGGCACGAAGTGGAGAATCATGAGGAAAGACAGCGGCAGGGTAAACATGAGATTGCTCGCTCTTCGGGTCGCCTCATCTCTCCTGTGTATCTTTTGTGTGTGTGTTGTGGCAAATAAAACATCTGTGCCGTAAAATCAAAACACAGAGGAACACGGCTTACGTTCTACAAACTCGGTCCGCAAAATGTTGCGCACTTTGCGAGGGTTCATTGAACTCTACGGGAAAATTAAAGAAATGGAATATAAAAGCATCTCCAGAGCAACGCTTAAATATTTTATACAATTTTAAATAATAAAAACGTTAGAAAACTGAATATTTAAATAGTGGCAATATGTGTTATTGTATAATATGATGTTCATTTATAATGTCAGCTATCTAATAACATTATTTATACAATTTTATATAATTTGTTATTACATTTTGTTTTTAAGTTAAATAATAAAGAGGATATGCATACATAAGAATACTTATGTACTTAGCGAATTACTCTGATTCTGCTCCCAAAGAGGTGCAACATTAAAATTGGAACCGCCGGTCGGATTTGCCCCAATGTTTTCCAATGCAAGTTTTACCTTTTCTAGGATATCTACGACTTACAAAATCTTCCCGGGATTGAGTACTTTACGATCACCCCTCCTTGCTGCGAATCAGTGGGTTCTTCGCAGTCGCAGCCTGAGTTTCTGAGGCTCCAAGGAGAACTTGCAAATTGACGTCGTGGGGCGATCGTGTGGACCCTTCAAGAAACAAGTAACGTTGCCTGGTCCTCTTCTCGTTCTCCTCCTTTTTGCTCTTCCCTTCTTCTTCCTCGATTTTCTACTTCTGCTGTGAAATTTATTCAGCCAGAGAGGGAGAGAGATAGAGAGCGAGAGAAAGGGAGAGGGGGACAGATCGAGGGTCCGTTTGGGGTTATTACACTCTCCCAGTGAAAAACACAGCCTTTTCTTTATTCCACATTATCCGCACTCCTCTCACTCCTTTTTTCAGGTTTCATTGCACCCAACATAGGAAGGACTATAAATCCCCAGTAGGTGCATCTTTTTGGCGCGCTTTTTTCTCGAGTCCAAAAAGGGGGAAAATAAAATGAAACCAAATGAAATGAAATGGAACCGGTAGGGAGATTCTGGTTCTGGTTGCTTCAGTTGCGGAAAATTGTGGCAGTGCTAAAGGTTTCTCTACTGGGGTTTCCTTATCAACTGACAGATGTGTTGAAGGTACTTAATTGACCATTAATTAGGGTTCGGTAATTAACCTGAACTTTATTGGTTGTTTAGGTTTGGTCGTGAAACGAATAGGGTTATGAATATCTTTTCAACACTTACTATCCACTTTAGGATTAATTAAACTTTTATTTACTGTTTGCGATAATTAAAAGTAAGCTTCGGCTCTCAACCTTCAGATATAAAGCTTTGATCTTTACAACAGAACATAACCCACGCCCAAATAACGTTAATCAATATTTTATTTTTATGGGATTTAAAAGTTATGTTTGATTGTTAAAACCAACTGGAAACAAATTTTGTTATGTTGAAAGCCAACAAAAAAGAAATCGATTAAATCTAATTATCATGTGTTAAATAACTCGCGGTATAATATTAAATAGGAATAGATAAGATAAAAAATTAGGATGCATTTTGAAAAAGGTTTAAATAATTTTCATTCCAATATTAACATCGGAATCTTTGAATTTTTTGAGCTTTTTTTAGAATAACATTCTATAACTAAATTCTAAAAGCTGCTCTCAAAAATATCACTTGGAGATGTATTTCAAAACTTCCTGAAATATATTTTGATATCTGTATCATTGATTTTTCAGCTGCAGCACGGCAACACTGGTTGCCCACTCTCTTCGGACTCTTTGGGTCTCTTTTCTGATCTCTTACCGCGTCCCATGGAAAACCCCGTGCTCTTGGGAAAATCTCTGAGATGTGAAACTCTCCGTTCTTTGACCAGTTGGTTTTTTGATTTTGTTGTTCCTCTCGATCTTCTACACACGCCACGGCACACCAACACACACTCGCAGTGGATACGCCTACTACAGGCTCCTCCGGTTTTGTCGATTTGTTTTGTTCATCTGATTCTCGCCGATCGAGCGGTACAGTAGTCTCCCGCCAAAATTCAGTGGCGCGCTCTTTTTGTGCGTTGATCTTTTACGTTTTTGTTTTGATTTCAAAATTCTTGTAGTAAGTTGTGGCAGTGTGGGGCCCGTCTGGTGGGTTTCCACCGATTTCGGATTTCCACTGACCGAACCGGACCGAAACCGATCCGAAGATCCGAAGTACCAGACCAGGCAAATAGTGATCATGACTGCGGATCGTATCGAATCGTATGGAGCTACTCTCTCTCTCTGTGGATTCTCTGCGTTTCTTTGGCTCTCTGCATTTTCGTTTTCAATTAGACTTAATCAAGCAAACGATCGATCATATTGACTTGTTTTGGGGGCTTGAGGTGTGCGTTTCGGATTTTTATTCTTTTTTTTTTTTGCCTGCCTGGGTTATTGCTCGCTTTTCATTTTCCTGTTCTGGTTTCAGTTTTTTTCCTTGTGGTGTGTGTTTTACTAGTTTTGCATAAAAACTGTTGATTAACTGCCGCCTTAGGGGCTCAGCTGCTGGTTTTGCTTACCACTTCGTTTCTCGACTTTTTTCGCTGGGTTCATTTCAGTTCCGATCAACTTCGAGTGCCCAAAGGGTTGAATCAAGGTTTTTAGTAGGGTCTCCTTTGCCGCGCGTAGCTAAAATCGGTTTATTTGTGCCCTGATTGTGGCCATATTTTGCATAAATCGCAATTGTAATGTGCCTTTTAACTATTTCAGGGAATGGAGCCATTCTAGTCTATAATATTTCTCAATCGGTTTTTGAAGAGTACAGTAGAGATAATAAAAGATCATGTAATAGAACGGTTATATGAAATAAACACCCTTCAAATTATCTAATCAAAATATTTAGTTAGTAAACATAGAGGTGTCCTTTAGGACAAACTTATTTATATACAAAGGATCCGAGGATTTGCTATTTAATAGGTGGTGTTTAATGCGATTAAATATTGATAAAGTTTCTCAATTACTGTAAAAATGCAAATATTACCTAAATATGAGTGATTACTGTATTTAACCACTCCCCAAATTTGGAAGCTTAGAACATTGGACCAACTTCCTACCTTTTTTCAAACGCCAGATGGCTTTTACTTTTTACCAAACTTCGGCTAATGACCGCCAGAGGGCTTTCCGTTCGATCACGTTCGGTTACGGTTTACCAAACCAAAGCCCATAAAACAAACGGAATCAGTTAGCAGTTATTGGATATGGGTTCTACCAAAGTGTGTCATTTCTTTGGCTCTAAGACCGAAGTGCCAGCCCCTTTGCCCCCCGAAAACCGTTGAGCCGCAGTATAAGTGTAAATTACATCCACGGTAGCTGCAGAAGGCAGCCAAACCACTTGGACAGCGGCGGGCATTATCATTATGTTTATTACACACGCAGACAGGCACCAACTCCTCGGCAGCAGCATTACACATAAATAAATAATTTGTTGTATATTTTATAAAATTACCCGGAACGAGAGCTTAAATTGATGTGGTCTAAAAATTACCCATTTAGGCAGCATCCTAGTTATACTACAAACACTATGTTGCTTTCCTTCGAATTTTTTCTTTTGTGATTCGTGCGTTCGTTATTTTATTAAACTAAATAAATATCAACTTCTAGACTTGATTTTGAAAAGGATTAGTACTCGAGACTTTTTTAAAATCAAGTTAAGCAAATTATTTATGTTTAATAATCAATTTTTCCAATCAAAAAGGGTTGGGTTTTTAAATAAAGAAACTAAGAAGTTTGGTGTCTAAGAAACTTTATTTATTTACCATAATTCTTTGTTAATATTCTGTTTAATAATATTTATTTGTTTTATTAAAAACTATCAAATTGTATGAAATGTATGAACTTTTAGACAAAAATGTGGAATTATAAACCATAATATGCAATATATGTACATATATATCCAAAGAAATATTTAGTTATAATTTGAAGAGGATCCCAATGAAGTGAAATTTCAGTGCAGCAGCAGCGGGAGCAGCTCATATAGCCCACCACTCGGATCCGATCATAATCAGGCAGTCAGGCACTTGAGTCCGTCCAAGGGTATGGGGGCGAGTCTCGACAAGTTGCTGCCTGCACGGCCCGATCGCGACTTGGGTTTGGCTTTGCTATATCCCCTCCATACCCCCTGCCCCTACATATCCCCCCTCACCACTCCTACGATCGCATCACGTTTGGATGCTGCTAGGCCCGCATTTAAAGGTTGCTTGCTATCTCGCTTCTGGCACAGCTGCGGTCAAGGTTATAGATGCTAAGACCTTACCAAGTCTTTACGTTCTAATATAAAAGATTATTTCAAACTTAAGTGCTATTTTTGACATCATAGAATTTTATAAAATAAACATCAATTTTATTGATCGATTAGTAAAAATATGTATTTTTTAAAAGTTTTTCCATTTCAGTTTGCAACCACACTTTTTTATATTATTTTAATTTACTTAATCGATTTCTATAACTAAAGAAATAATAACTATTAAATGTATTTATTATTACAAAAAAAACTTTTTTTGTGTTAAAAATTGAATATTACTAATCTGCACTAAACGTATATTTGCTTAAATAAATAAACTTTTTTATGCAAAAATATATTACTAAGCCGAATATCTGGAAATATGTTTCTTTAATCAACTAACCAGAAAATCTGCCTGTCTCTAATATTTTCACCGCAAATGTCATCTCTTTTCAGCGTTGGGGCTGTTTAAGTGCCGTCGACGGCGTTGAATCTTTAAAACTTGATTTTAAGTTTGTTGTGTGTTTTTTTTCTGCTGGTTTTTTATGTGTATGGCTGCTGCAGCGGCAACTGAACACCTGTGCTGGGTTCTATAGACAATATTATTATTTTTTCTTCTTCTTCGACTGCTTCTTCTTCTGCGCTGCTTAACCTCATGCAATTTAATGTCATGTTTTTCGTCTTAGTTGCTGTTGTTGGTTTTTTTTTATGACTTAAGTGCGTGTTTAGGTTTAAAGGTTTATGTGGCTATGTGTGTGCGAGTTGCTTTGCTTCTCAGCTTTTTATGTCCAGTAAATTTAGCATCTTAACCTATTTATAATGAAATGCATGCTGAGGTGTGGACTGCAGATGGAATCAGGATTATTGCCCGTGTCATAATGTCCCACAAGTTATGGGCCCCATTAAAGCACAGTTACCGGGATTTGGGGCCCATCAAAACGCCCTGTACAATTGCGGCCACCATAAAAAAGGGGCATAAAATCAAAGACGATATCAAAGCAAAAGTCATCGCAGTCAATAAACTAACGCCCCAAGATGATTTACCGATCCACACACAAATTAACACAAAAACCAAATTGATACAATATTATGGTAAATTTATGCCCAAAGCGATCACCTTTAAATAAATAAACACAGAAAAGGTAAAATACTCTCTTCTACTGCTTTTGGAGAACGGAAAATAAGTGTAAGTGTAATAATGAATGGGTTTCAATGACACAATCACTTTGTATCTCAAATTAAAAGATCATTTTGCAAATATATACATAAACCTAATTATAGCATTCAATCAAAACAAAATGAAAATTATGGTGCACTCGTTATTTGAAATCTAGTGTCTTATATTTGGCTAAGCCGTAAAATGTATTAACACACCATTTATTTAACAAGTTAAAATTTTTTTAAATTTGGTGCTTAGATATCAAATTAAGTTCATGGCTAACACATGGATTTATAGTAGCGGTATTATTTAAAAACGTTTAAGTATATTAAAATGATTTACTTGGCTAACTCGTGCTATTTTATGCGTATATTTATAGGTTTTACTTTTAAAATATGTATAAATACAAAATATCCAATGTGTACGAATTGACCACTTTGAAAACATGCAATAACATAAATATGTACAATTTTTAATTAAAAAAAAATCACATTTTTTTAATGTGTTGGAGTGGTTTAATTCCTTTTGAAAAAATGTAATATTTATATATTATAAATATTATAAAATATAATTTAGCTCGAGTAATTGGTTGATGTTTAAGCTGCATTATGTGCCATTTATTTGTATCTAAAATTAAATTTAATCTAAATTATTGTTTTTTAAATGAACATGTATTCAGTATTCAATAGTTGTCAATAAACAAATCGACCGGCTTCCCTTTAGAGTATAAACATAATTTATCAAAAACACACACGAATCACCGAACAAACATGAGTTGGCATGGCCTGTAAGACAAGTTGTAACCAGAGACAAGTCAAAATTTATGCGTAATGGCTGTGACTATGGTTAACAAGCGGCTACCGATTCGACTCTGGGTCGACGAAATCGATAGCTGATCAGCATAGCTAATTTGTTTTACTGGAAACCCAGAAGACAAACATCGAGCAGGGCAAATGGCCAATAACAAAAGAAACACTGAACGGTAATTAATAAATATGAACATGGTTTTGCGGCTGCCAAGAAACTGAATAATGTGGGTTAATGCAGCTTTAATAAAACTTAATAGGTGCCATAGGATACAAAGCACAATGCACAAAGCATGTGCATATAAAAAATGTATCTGATTTTAGTAAAAACACACTCTAAAACAAAAAGAAATATTTTATTTATAAGAAAAATCATTTTGTATTAAGAACTAAGTCTAAATGATGGTCACAAATTGATATAAGTTATTTTCCCATGTAAAATTCTGTTAATATGGAAACAAACTCATAATTTACTATTTACCAATTTTACGCAGCTTAGAACTCATTTGAGTGAAAAATCTCTAATTTGGTTAAAAGCAAATATCCCAAAAAAGTATTCAGTTATTCAACATTTTCATTAACACGCTAACTAATCACAGCAAATGAACAAAAACCAACAAAAGGGTCCCCAAACTAACAAAGCGCATTCAATCAACATAGCACAAACAACCGAAACTAAAGAAAAGCAGCCCACAGTTGCAAGTCATAATAAAAACTACAACAAAGCCCACAAGCCAAAACAAATACAGTGGGAAGGAGGAAAGAAAGGGAGTTAAAGATGAGTACACTTAAAAAAAAAATTTAGATTAAATTTAAAAGTAAGTTCTCATAAAACTAACATTAATCAATCTCAATCGCTTTTTCTTTATCACAGTATTACAATTAATAAAACTGTGATACGAAATAATAATAATATGTAAATAGTTACACAAATTTCTTTATTAGAGTGGCTGTAATTAAAAATAAAAGCATTTGTATTAAATATTTGTATGTTAATTTAATTGATGGAATAAATAGTTATTAAACTAAAAACTTAAGTTTGTTAGACGTTTTTGAAAATGATAAATACCTAAGTAGGAAATGTATCACTAAAGGAATTTTGTAAAGTAGTTGGTTATTTTTCCCCCAGTGTAGCTGCAAAAACACTTTTCAGCCCAGCAGCAGCTACTGGGCATACGCCAAAAAGGAGGCGACCGCCGACCACGCCCCTAAGCAAATAGACCATACAGAGTTCCAATATGACAAAGCTCTTTTCGTCTTCGTCTAGAGATCTTTTAGCTAGCTGATCTTCAACTTCTTCCCCATCGTCATCATCATCATCATCCCCATCATTATAATGATCTTCAACTCAACTTCACGCCGCAAGTCAAAATGCAATTAAGCGCGGCTACTGGACGAACTTCGGTGGGTTATTTGTAGGGAGGAGTGTGTGTGTGTGGTGGGGGGGGGGATGCTATAAAGCGGGAGGCTGACGATGACTACGTTGTAACTATCAAACCAGCAGATTGTCAGAGACACATAAAGAAAGATATAGGGGTGGAGGGAATGGGAGGCCCAATGCACTTGGGGCGCTGATGGTTCGGGCGGAGTTGCGCACACACAGATGGATAGAAAAAGATACATACGGACAAAAGATACATTTGTATGTATGTAAGCACATGTATCTGTACTACGTGCACAACAAAACTCGATTTCAGTTTAAGACGCAGTAAAAAGTTGTAATGCAGCTTAAGACGGCAGCGCAGTCGCCTTAAACATAGAGGAAGGAAAAGAACCGAACGAAACGGAAAATACAACAACACCAGATACAAAAACAACAATAAGAAATACAACAACCACAAAAAGATACAACTACAACATTAACAGCTAAAGATACAACAATCACAAAAGGATACAACAACCACAAGTACATCAACAGCATACAACAACAACAGTAAAATATACACCAACAAACGATACAAAAACACATACAACAACAGCAGATACAACAACATATTCTACAACAACTTTTACAACAACCACGAAAGATACAGCAAGCATACAAAATAAAAGCTTTTGTACTGGAAGTGGCAATTACACGCAACAAAATTAGGGGTTCGTGGACCCAAACCATAATTTGATATATGAAATTTAACGATTTAGAAAGGGGAGTGGACCGAAGGAGGGCGGTGGGTCAGGCAACTAGTAGCTGGTTAGTTATTATAAAGGCCAAAAGAGAAATTGGTGTAGATCAATCAGTGTAAACAAATGGAAATTGGGCTTGGCAAAAACAAAATAAATTGCAGACTGTGATGATGAGGAAAATGTGTTAGCAAATAAAGGGATTACGAATTTATTTTCTATGTCTTCCGGGTTAAAAAAATTGCATATTGTGTATTGAATTGATATTATATTTCATTTAATTTAATTTATTATATTTATATATTTAATTCAACAAACTAAGTTTCAGTTTATTCTGAAAATTATTATAAAGCTTACGTGGACTATATGGTTATATTGATTTGAATTAATCAACTCAGAGAAAACTAAGCTATAGTTCCAAAATATTTGGGTACAAATAAAACGTCAAAATATTTTACTAGGTAAAAAAATCATTTTTATAAAAATTAAAAAAAAATGTAACAAAATAGTTTTTATAAGAATAAGTAAAAATAAATTAATACAAATGTATTTCTACTCATTCTTAAGAAATGTTTTACTTCTTAAATATGTCGACGTTTCGATGTTTTAGCACCTTAAACTTTTGCTAGTTTTTATTGTGGAAGGGTTTATTTATAAATCTATAGAAGTAGCTATAATAAGACTGATTTTTGCCAGTGCATGGAGCTGCCAGTCACAACAAAGAAGGTTCTAAAAAAGCTTTATGCATCGTCGTCGACGCCGTCTCCTCCGTCCGCTCGGTCCGATCCGTCCGTTCTGTCCGATCTGTCCGTTCTGTCCGTATTGTCCGATCTGTCCGAGGAGCAAACCGGTTAGCCAGTGGCCTACGCTCCGATATCGGAGGAGTCCGAGTGTGTGCTGTTGATTTGTGGCGCGTCGATGTTGCACTGCTCGGTGCAGTGTACACCCTGCAGCGTTGCAGCTGCACTCCACACTCCACGGACGGACAGTGGGACGGATTGGGGGACAGACGGACGGCACAGTGGGACCTGCAAGTGGGCGGAGGGTTCGCTGGAAGAGTGGGGGGTGAAAGGGAGCCCAGGCGCGGGGAGGGGGCCCCGAACATCTTGTTGCTGCTGTTATTATGACGCTCGAGCAGCTACTGTGCACTGCTTAACGATCTTTTGGCCGATCATGCTGCAACAACAAACCAAATCCAAAAGCTCTTACAAACGGGCACGTTTTTTTTAAGTACCCTATAATGCAGGGAAAAGAATGATGGATCAATAACTGGCAATATAAACTCCATTAGTGCAGAATATATAAATAAAATACTTAGCTCATTCAAATAAGTGTTAAGCAGATAAATTTGCATTTTCCTCAAAATATTTTTTGTTACCATTTTTCTTAACTTTAAATGCATTTAAATTTAATTTATATTTAAGCTCCAAAGCTTCGAATAGTTAAAAAATTTATTAAATTACCCAAAAGAAAATGCACATAAGCAGCACTTTAACCAAAAATTTAATATTTTATTGTTTTATTATTAATATTTATTTTTAGGTACACTTATTAGATTTATGATATCCCAAAAATAGGTTTCAAATTGAAGAATCTTATGGAAATGTACAGTTTATTACGAACTATACGCTCATTATGAAGAGTAAAAAACCTAATTGGGAAAAGTATTTTTCTTTTTAATCTTTAATATGCACAAAAGTAAATTAGAGCAGGTAAATGGTATCGAAGAGTCGTAATATATCCATACTCATCCTACTCGTTTTCTTTGCTTTTGTTTGCTGCATTGTTTTTTGTTATTGCTGGCTGGCTACCGTTTGTGGATCGCTTTGGAAACGCTTTTTGGCTCATTGTCAATGTCGCTGCCTCTGGGGCACACGAGTTGAGCTCGGATCTGCCCGATGGGAGGGGCAGGGTGCGGGTGGGGGATCTATATAAAGAAGAGATCGCAGCATGATTCATTTGTCGTGATTTTGACGTTCATAACATTGATTCGAGCAATTGCGAATGCAAATCACCACTTGGCCATGATTACGGTTTAGTATGGTCTGATCCAAAAGGTTTTAAGTTCTCAGTTCTCGCTTGCACAGAAAGAAATAAAATCCTTAACTTTGGTCTCATTTATATTGGTTAAGCTTAATCTCTTAGTTTTTATTAAAAAATTAAGATTATAAGAACCTTAAAAGTCATTGTTAACTAGTCAATATTGATAGAAATGCTAATAAAATTAATGTAAACTGTTTTCAATTTGTATATGATCTATATTTCTTGCAATTTTCTTTAAAAGCCATAATTGTGCTCTGTGTGGTAATAACAGAACCCATAATTATTTGTCTTGTATCAATAGTTTCCACCCACTTGGAGGTTAAACTATGGAAAATAAGCCGTGATTAAAATGCTTTGCCCATATATTTGCTCTCGGTCAAACATTGCTTAAACTTTGACTTGACGGGTGCAATTCTTATTGGCCCCCCAGGGGGTGTGCCCCATTACGATTTCAATTTGATTTCAAGGATGCTGCTGCTAATGAACAATTGCTGGAAAAAAACTGAAATACCAACTGACCCTGAGACGCTGTAGCATCGGCAGATAATCGCAATTATGTGGAATGGTCAAGGTTGGGCCGCGACATCTGGGCTTCTGAGCCAGCTAACTCGGTTCCATTTATTGACTCTGGGAAATTTAAGTAGCCAAACAGAGGCAAATGTTCTGGGCAAATAATGCAGGCAGATATCAGTTTTTCGTTTGGTTCTGGGCAAATAGAAAGGCACTTTACACCAAAAGTGCTTATCTTGAGTAAACTCTGGGGAAAGAAAGAAGATTTCATGGATGGGCTCTTTACACATGGCTTACAGGTGATGGATGGGAGTGATCGACAATGGAGACAATGCAGGTGCGATAACCATAGGAAAGTATGATTTTCAAACCACCTAAAATATTCTGATTTACCAAAAGAAAAAATCCTCTTTTTAAATACAATTTATTTATACAGTTGAATATAATTTTTACATAAAACTATGTAGTCAAATTGTCATTTCTTTAAAAAATTGCATTACAAGGTAAATACAATTTAGAGAAGCAAGAAACATATATGTATTTGTTTTAGTTTTCTAAATATGTGAAGAAAGGAAAGAGGTTGTTTTTACCAATTATATTATATAACACTTTTGAATCACATTAATTTTGAAACATACTTTTTAAAAAACTATTATTCTTTGTATTGAGAAAAACATAAAGATAACATTTTACATTTTAGATCCAAGTTCCCTAGTGTTTATAAATATAGATTTTATATTTGCGCAGCTATACTATTAACATCGAATAAAAGTACATGTTAGGTAAGTGCCGTAATGTTCATGGTAAAACCATATATTAAGATTTATAATGAAAAATTATTAACAATTTTACTATCCTAATGTCGTGCGCAATTAAGTATATTTGCCCTATAAATAACCTTGTCCCTTTTGTCACGCCTTCAGTTTGATTGATCATATCCACGCGATCACTATAAATAGACGCTGGTACTGGAACTCCAACCTAGGATCGTACTGTACCACAGCAATAATAATACGTATGTAGGTACTGTGCACTGTGTACTGTGCAATCGCTAACCGGGCAGAAGAGCAGTGCATCCAGAAACCAGATTAAACCGCAGATGCGCTGTCAAAGTGACAGGGCCACGAGGAACGACTTGATTGCCCATGTGACCATGCCCAGGATCGGATCCGAGCCAAGGAAACCCCATCCCCGGAGAAACCAGAAGGAACTGAAGGGGCAACCAGCAACGACAAGCACGTTCAACGTTCTAATGAACCCAAAAAGATTTTACGCGCCAAAGACTTTTTTCACGTTGCCCAAGTATCCGCAAGATACTCGTAGGCTCATAGTACAACTGCAAAAAAACACAGAAGATAGGGGACCAGTTTCAAGGATCGAAGCTTGCAATACCCTGGAAAGGTAAGGCTGCTATAAGTGATAGTCTACTATTTATAATTTTAGAGTTAAATGTTTATAAACAGATTTAGCTGTGGAGCTAAGAAATTAATGTAAATGCATAATGGTATATATATGGTATGTATATTTTTATTCATTTTAAAATAATAGTTTCTAATCCTTACTAATTAATTAATTAATATTTTTTGATTGCATATTATTAACATTATAAATTTAGAACCCACGACTAATTTAGCTGTAGTTTTTATTTTACTGGTATCACAATTTTTAAATTATTACCAAATATTTTCCGACTAAAATAATGATTTCCTTATGATTAAAGTAAGGATTTTTTTAATTTTAACATTTAACCGACCAAAATTTGAATTATTCGAATTATTATAAATGCTGTTAAGGTAAGCATAAAACAAATTTTATATTCAAATAAAACTTTATAAAATATTGTCATTTTCTAGGGTATAGTATGGGCTTTGCGTAAAACTTGAAAAAACAACGAGAGCCGCGAGTGTGCCTGCCTTTTCTCTGTTTTGATACGATATAAAATTAAAGACCTAATGAAGTGGAGGCAGCGACAACGTAGAGATAAATATGCACAAAAAAAGAAAAGAAAAAAATCAACAACAACAGAACTCGTTTGACCAGTAACCGCCAGTTGTTTGGGGCAAGAATCATCATAATTTTTACTATCAACTTGCAACATTGGGACACATGCGACGACCGTCGATTCCTCCGATTGCGTTTGCCCCGCCCCGAACCCTCCCGCCCCTCCTCCGCCCACGCCCCCTCTGCCAGAACGAGACAAAACAACAACAAAGCCCGGCCAGTACGCAAACATATAGAAATGATATGAAAACAGGTCATTGCCTTAATGGATCTCCACTCGCCTTCGCCACACTTCCAGATACAGATACAAATATATCTGGGAGTACGTTTGTGTGGATGTGGATGCAAACGAAGACTGCGAAAGGAACGAAACGAAACGAGAAACGTTGCCTGCATACAAAACTAAAAAAAAATGAAAACTAAAAAACGAGGAAGGCACACACAGATACTCACTCACACACACCGGGAAATCAACGATAAAGATTTAAGCAAATAATCAAATGCATAAACAAGAAAGGGGAAAAGTCACAATATGCACGGAAAAAGTAACTTTAAGATACTCTTCCAATTTTGTTTTGTCATGAAAAGGACAAATAAAAAAGGAAATTTTTATACAATTAGAAATATATTTTACTAAATTGACTGAATTACATGTTAGTTATCAATTGTCACATATTATAAATAGGTTTACAAATATCAATAAATAATTGCTGAAAGAAAATTAGGTGCAAACAAATAATAATTATAATATTTATTTATGAAAATAAAAAATTACATTGCCAGTGTATTTTATAATTTTTTCTTATGGTATATTATTATTCTACAAAAGTTTAGTACTTTATAAAAGTATTTAACTCCAGAATACCCTATCGTTTATGGCAAACCGATGCACTCCATGGGCTTCTGCGACACTTGAGCTAAGATTGAAGTGCGATCGACCAGGAGTAGGAAAAAAAGAAAGGGACTAGAAAGAAGGGCTCCATGTGTACCCCAAATAACGTACACAATTCAGATTTATTGTTAAGGCTAGAGTAGAACAACAGCCTGGAATCTGTGAGGAGCCGAGAGTAAATTGGGTTAAAAGTACAATTGTCATTTAGACTCTAATTGGAGGCGTGTGCGGACCAGTCCGCTGATTGGATTTAAGTCCCCTAGCTCTTTCACTTGGCCGCAGGCCACAAACAAATCAATTCCAATCCACAAACTAACATATATATAACTCCTGGACAATGGGCTACCGTTTTCCTTTTGGCCATTTTTTTTGACTGCACAGGAAAAAATTCAAATTTTGCTTTTTAATTGATACAAATCGATACAAAAAGGTTGTTGAAGATGACAATTATAATGTATAATAATTAGGATTATTAATTATTAATTTACTAAACAGGTTTATTCTAAGTTGCCGTTTGGCTTGAATCTGAAAAATATGTAACGATCTGAAAAAAGTATGGACCGCAAAGAAGGTCCCCTAATCTTAATTTGCAGTAAGCCTATCATAGACTACCTTATATATCATATTATTTTCTGAAACAAATATTTTTTTATTTACTTATTCGTTAGGAATGGGACAACATTTACATTATTATTATGCAATACTGTCTTGTTTAAAAAAAAACTAACAAACTTATCGTTGAAATATTTAAGTGTGATTTCAGAATCTTGTATTGAATGTGAAAAACTCTGATTAAAACCGCCTGATAAGACTTCAGAATTTATAAAATTTAAACAAATACAAAATAAATAATAATGGTAATAGTAGTAAAGCAAATATTACAAAAAAGTGTACAAAATTAGTTATGTTTATATAATGTTCTTACAGTTTCTTTGCTTTTTTTTGTATGTGTGCTTTTGACCAGCTCTCAGCTTGACGCGTGCCCGCCTGGAGCTTTTCCTTCTGACGGAGCAGGATCTTCGGATCTAGAATTGGCTATCCAGTACAGTGCCGCCGCCTTTTGCCAGCTGTCGAGGCCCCTTCACCGCCGACCTCCCCCTTTTCTTCGAAGCTGGTGATCTTGTGCCACTTGATCTGCTCCTTGCTCCGCCAGCAGCCAATACTCGCGGATAGATAAGCTCCCAACTGCTCTTCGCATCTCGAGTTTGCTTATGTAATACTAGACGAAGACGACTCCTCCTCGGCAGCATCTCTGCTTTTCGCCGGAGGGCCTTTCGACTGGTTGGAGCAGCTTGTTGCTGGCTTTCGTGGCGTGCTGCCTTTTGATAAATTGTATTCGCCCAGGAGCGGAGTTTCATTCGCAAAGGGGTTGAGTTCAAAACACTGGCATGTACGCAGAATCATGTGTAATATGTATGTGCTCCAAGAACATTTTCTAATATTATAAGGATTTATTACAATTTAAATAGATTTCAACTATAATTTTAAATAATAAATTTTTCTTAAAAAAAATTAAAACAGATCAATGCAAATGTTTAATATTATTGTAATTGTTTCTAAGTGTATTAATTTTGAATTTATGACTAATAAAACAATTCTCTAATAAAACAATTCAAAGCAATGTTTGTTTTGTTAAACTAGTAAAGATAAGTAAAGATTGATAATATGTTTAATTAAAGAACCTTCTTAATTGTCAAATGTGTTAATGAAATTCACGTTTCTAAAAAGTGATAAATAATTAATTTCACTATTATTTTGGAACCCATAAATGTTGAAATCGGGCCCCTTTTCTCGGTTAGAACGCTCCGCAGCTTACGCAACAGCTGTCAGCAATAGGTTCAATTGTATTTTTAGCATTGCGCCTTGGTTAAGTAGGCATTTTGCCTCAGAGTCGAGGTGCCGAGGAGGGGCAGAGGCGTTGAGGGGGGAGGACATGTGCAAAGGGGCTGGCACAAGTGCACGGGGCAATAATTTATTTGCAGAACAGCCTTTTGATGGAGCAGCAGCAGCACAAGAGCAACAACTAGAAAAGCAGCAAGTGGCGGACACTGGGGGCAAGAATAAAAAAGTTGTACTAGGAAATAATAAATTATGGATATTAGGCAGAGGAGTCGACTATTTGATATCTGCTGGGCAATAAACAAACAAGAAAGTAAAAAAAAAGAGAAGAAGCTATAATATAAATGCGATTTCAGATGATTAGACCTGATGATGAGTACTAAAATAAAATTTATTTATAAATAAAATGAAATTTTAAGTTAAAGGGAAACCACTTTTATACAAAAATGGTGATAAAATATAACATGTAATTAATTATGACAATATATTTAATTGTCAATGTTTTTAATCCAACAGGATGAGCAGAAATGTGTGGACTACAATGATAAACAATAAAAAGTAGATGTAAAGAAAAACAAACATAAATATTATAAAGTAACACTTCTTTAGTTTTTAAATGTTGAACACATATATGTACATATGACGATTAGTGATAAATATTTATTTATAATGAAAAAAATGGTGGATTAGATATTTTATTTTAGGAACATTTTAAAAATGCTGTTTTAGGAATAAAAACAAATATAAACTCTAACATATTTAGAATTTTAAGCTCTGTAAACTATTTTTCAAGGTTTTTACCATAAAACAGAGTAATCTTCGACGAATCCCCTTAGCACCTATTCGGTTTTTGTAGACCCAAAGACACCCATTGGGGTATCCATACATTGTCACAAAAGTAGGGGCGTTTCTCGGTCTGCCTTGGAGGCTGGGGAAAATAGTGGTGCGACAAGTGCAGCGATGCCCGATTACACTCATTTGTGTGGCGTGCTGGAAAATCTTCTTCGGACCAAACTCCCTCTTTCAGGAAAAGAATTACATTTAATGTGGCCCCAGGGCAGCCGGAGAAGCGTTCCCTGGACTCTGGGACGTGAACCGAAATTATCTAATTTGCAAAAGTTATTGCGATTAATTGGGCGTAATTATTGCGTGTCGTTAGCCGAGGCTAAATGGCGCCTTTTATGCAGCCATCGTAATTATTTTCCTCTCCTTCGTTTTCCCCAGCTTTTCCACTGCACTTTGCTGACCACTTGTCAATTTTAATTGATTGTTAATCTGGGAAGAAGCCTGATCTTGACTCTTTTGCAATTCCCCTTTTCGATGGGGTTAATCTTATAACGTAGCCAGTTAATTGTATTAAATACGCTCCACGGCATTGTTGTCTTTTTTTGCAGCAGTTCTGGCGGAGTTAATGAACCATTGATGATCAAGGATAAGCACCAGTATTGTGGACATGGCAATTAGTTCGAGCTGGATTCGCTTTTTGTTTTGCTGGGCTCTTCATTGTGTCGGTATCTAAATATAGACGACGAGGGGCCATAAAAATCTGTATGGCTTGATATGTGAAGTTGCCGACATAAACCAATTTATTATTGTTGATTGCAAAGTGCAATGCGGAACGATGATATCAGAAAACAAACAGTTATTATTTTAATATTATATTTATGAAATTACTGTTTCATTATACATTTTATATTTTGACCATAAATACGAAATAGAAAAAAAATGTTGTTATATATATTTCAGCGATCAGTAAAATGTTTAAAATTATTCTAAAGTTATAAAGCTTACAATAGCAAGTCATTTTTCGCAGCGTAGTTAAATATATATGTATGTTAATAATTTTCAATTATGTTTTGTATTATGGTAGCCATAAAATTAATTTATTTAGTGCATTGTTGTGCTTTTGTGTTATGTTATGAACTTAGTGCTGCTAAAATCTATACAATCACAAACAATTATTTTCTGATTGAACATTAAATGAAAAACACATATTTATATACTGATGGCTAAAAAGTTTGCCAAAAGGTAATTTTTTAATTATTTAAATACATTATAACATATGTTTTGGAAATATATTTAAAAATTAAAATAAAATAATTGTTCAAATAAGTCACTATCCCATAAAAGCTTACAAATCATGTACCGCCTATCCACCTGCTCTCATAATTATAAACCAAAGGCACGGAATCAGCTACATCTATCTAAGGTCCCAAGTTGGAATCCAACCATCCAGTGTGGGAGTAGCCCAAGGCTCCGCCTCCTTGTCACTCAGTTTGGTTGCTTTACATTTGTCTCGAACCTCTCTTGTGATTGTTATTAATGATGGACATAAATCAATTGACTGGACGGGGGAATTGCGACGAGGTGGAGCGGCACAGTATGGTAACCGAAAAGTTCTCCCACCTCACGTATCTGACCAGACCGACCGGCCAGTCAATTATGCCAATTGCTGGCCCCAAAAAATATATCTACGCTCACATGTGCATTTGTATCCGTATGTCCATATGCAACGGTTATTCGGTGCTGCGCATGCGCAGTGCGCACCACATGAGGTCTAATAAAAATTAAGCGCGTGTTGCATTTGTTATTGTCAATGTTGTTGTTGGTCACTTGACCAACAAACGAAACAACACGTACAAAGTTTGACGCGTGACGTGGTCGACAAACAACACTATCAAACACAAGAAATATGAATAAAATTGTAAGAATTTATAATTTAATAAATACAATTTTTAAGTTATAGTAATTCTTACTTAATTCGACTCTAGATCGATTTGGAAAAGTTCTTTCCCCTCTCCGATATTTTATAAGCTATTTTGTTTAGCCTAAACTGAAATTTTCAACTGGCATCCAATCGATTGGAATTTTCTCAACGAATTCAATGAGGGTTTTGATAAAAGTCCGAAACTCAAGTTGATTTTTCCGAATTTTTGACATAAAAAATATTTTTAAACGGATTTTCATTCTACATTTTCCTTAATACCTTGTTTGGACTAATACCTTGAATTTTTTTAAATCCTTTCGCTGTCATATATATCTCATTTATTTTTGGTATGGCTGCAAGGTATCAAAAATTCGTTTTCCCGATGCTAGCTTCCGTTCGCGTTGTTTTATGAAATTTGTTAAACAATCATGTTCAAAATTTTTTTGTAATAATACAATTTTTTTAATACAAGATTTTAACACGAAGCAAAACTTTTTCGGAAACAGTTTAAATAATAATTATTAATAATAATTAAAAACACAAATGGTAAGTGAAACATTATTTGGTGGTGCATTTTAAAGCGTAAGTAATATTGATGGCTCACTTTTTGGTAACCACTCATGAAAATAATTTGTGATGGCCAGTGTTTTTTGGCACTGCCACTTGTGGCACGAACACGGTTACAGCACACCAACACAAGGGCAACAACTTTCGCATTAGGCCAAACCAACAACAGCGGCAACAAATTTGTTGTAACCTGCCACGGAAGCCGCGACGCCTTCTTGACTTGGCCTGCAACGTAGGAAGCCAAGCCAAGAGGCTGTCGTACACTGTGAAATACAGCCGTCGAAATAGCCAAATTCTTAAATAACTTAGGTGAAACATATAAATATTCTCTGTTTCTAAGAAAACACCAAGGAATAATTTACAATCGTTAATTATATAGAACACATGTCCCAGTATAACCTTTTTGCCATTTGATTACAATAATAAAATAATTGTTGAGCTTGACAAAATTGTTAATAGTTTTTGTTTTATATTTCTTTGTTGACATGCTAAAAGTATTTAAATTATTTAATATGCATGTTAAATGAATTGACAATTATATAATCACAGTTTTTAGATGCTCAACGTGGAATTAGAAAAGAAAAAGTCAAGTTAAAAATTTTAAACCATTCAAAAATTATATAAAATTATTAAAACCGTAAAGAAAATTAGGAATATTTTTTTCCGTATTGTCAAAAAAAAAAACAAAACGAAAAAGCCAAGTCAGGCCTTGTGGCGAGCCTTTAACATTTGTTAAAGCCACGAGTGCCTCTCGGCCTCTGTGCATATTGCAGTTAATTTTCGCAACGACGCAATTGAGTTTTCCATCGCCCACGCCACGCCCCCCGCCCCTTCAGATCCTCCTGCAGCAATTGCAGCTGGTTTATGACGACGGTGGATGCGGTTATCACCTGTTTCGGCAACGTACCCAGCTGTTTTAGATACCCTATCTAATAGGAGTAATCTGAAAGCTGTTTAAAAGGATTGTAAAAGAAACCAGAAGCGAGCTATACATTTTCATCATTAACAAGTTTTATTATCCTTCGGTTCATTCCTAAAAAAATTAGCATATATTTACATATCAATTAAAAGTTAAAAAATAATAATATTTAAATAAATTTAAATGCACTTTATAAATATGATATGATATGATATCATTAAAAATAGTTGTGTTTATACCCCTCGGTTATTCATAAGAAATTTTATCCAAGTAAATTAGATTTTAACAGTAACAATAATAAAACAAAAGATTATTTGCACTATAAGCGAAGATTATGTGAATTAGTGTTTTCACTAAATTCCTGGTTTACAAAACCAAATGGGATCGTATTAATTTTTACTTTTTCCAGAGTATTCCGAGTAATGCCTTACAGAAATAAAACTCCAAGTTTATATTGTTGACTTGTTTTAATACTGTATTTTCCTCACCGATTTTTTGGCGCGCAAAATTTCAGGTTTCGCAATGTTTTTGTTTTTCAGTTAATTTTTTTTTGATTTTATTTTTGGTTTGTGCCAAGGCGTTGTTTGATAGTTGGTTTCTTGGCTGAACTGCGTCTGGGCAACGACGCCAATCAAACCGCATTTAATTAATTGAAATACGCTACATTAATTGCACTATAATTAAAAGTTTGATTTATACTGGTAAGATCGCTGCCCAGGTCCAGATCCCATCGATGTGTAGGTGTTCATTAATGGTTGGTCGACCTGTCTGCTCTGCTCGCTTAGATTTTAGCGATTTCAGCGATTTATGCTAATGCCTGTCACCTGCTCGACCACTCGGCGAACTCGAGCCAGCAGACTGATCATTAATCTGGAATAGAAAAGCCTCGGAATATGCAAAATTTGTGGTCCGTTAAATGGTTTCTTAACTCGTTGTCTTTGGTATTTCGTCATAACGTTTGCTGTATGGCTATCTATGGTTTCGATAACTGCGTTCTTATTTCTGGTAGACATTGATAAGACCTATACTTTGCAACAAAGTTTTACACAAATTGTGTGGTTTAAGTCTATAGACATTTTTCAACATATTAATGCCCACTATTAATCATATTTTCTAGGTACTTAAAATGTATAGATTAATATTGTTCATTGACTAAATGTAATAAATTAGTAAAATTAATTATTGATCAAAAATATTTTTAAAGAATTCTTCGTTTGGTTTTTTCTTTTTCACAAACTGGATATATCCATTTACTCCAAGAATGTGGCATAAAAAGTATTTGCAAGATTTCAGCTTAAATAAACAAATAATTATTTATTTTAAATATTATATTTATACAATATATCTTATCTTGTTTTATAAAATTCAGTTTGAGAATGTTTCAGTTTTAAATAAATAACGATTTTCTCGTTTCCCCCAATAAATCCTCTCCTAATATTTTTGATTGACAATGCTGCCGGGGAAGGGAGAAGGATGAAATCCTAGTCCCCTTCTTCTGGATGTTCCTTTGGGGTTTTTGGGGCGCTGATCCGAGTCAAAGCATCATCTAATGTCATGCCTGGCTGAGAACAGCGAACTGTCACTTGACATTACGTTCGTGTGCTGCTCCATTTGACAAAAGGGAAAACTAAAAACTGTCGGCTCCTTGGCAGTTTTCCGTTTTCATTTGTGGCACGGGGCGCAGGCGCAGGAGCACACTTTCCCCCATAGACATATAACATGTGTTGCATATTACTTGGAAAATGCCACGAATTGTTTGCGGCTTGCAGATGGTTGCATTTTTGGATACCACTTTTTTGTAGGGTATATATTTGTAAAATTGTATTCTAATTGTGAAACACATTATTTTGACAATATATATTTATAACGAACAGTTTTGTGTGCTATATATTCTTAAGGTATAATTTAATATATTTCCTTTACAAAATTAATAAAAACGCATTTGATCAAGAAAATAATCTAAAATATTAAAAATAATTTGAGTTCGTTGAGTTCAATAGACAAACATCCGGGAAATATCCTTTAAACAAAACTACATTTATCAAGTATCGATAAAATGTCAGATAAAAATTACTAGGTACTTGAAGTTCTCCACCTTTGTTTATTAAATTTGGGGTGAAATGGGTGGATAGACCCATGGCAAGCCCCCCTTGAAAAGCGAGCAATGCCAAGTTGAAGTGACGTTTTCATTTTTCGGAAAATCCCCTCTCATTTGACTTTTCCTATTTATAGGTTGTGGCAGGCGCGGGCGCGTGGTGTCCCCTATTTTTTCTGGGCCTCCGCCCCCTGAAACGAGGCCGCTTTTCCCCGTTGGATCTTGAATGAATTTGTTATAAATATAAACTATCGCGCCCTCTGCTCTGGCACACACTTTCTGGGGAAATCCATCCGTGAAAATGTAAAATATCTCCTGCTGAGTTTAGTTTTTCTGGCATTGCGCACTTTTTTGTGTGTTTCTTGTTTTGTATTTCGTGTCTTTTGTCTACACATTCTCGAGTTGCTGCTGTCTTTTGTTTATAAGTTTTCAATTAATGCTTTATTATCGCTTTTTTTTGGGGGGTTTTCCCCCAAATTTTGATGATCTGTTGATGGGACTTCGGCGGAATTTTCGGGGCCACCATCTGGCGGGGGTAGGTGAACTGACGGCGATTCTAACAAATTGAATTATTTTAGTTGGATTTTCAACACAGAATAGGAATGGGGGATTGAAAGGAACGACGTTTCAATTGCTCCCAGAATATCAATACTCTTACTAAATACATTCCCCATAAAAATTTATAAGAAATTAATTATAGTATTATTAAGTTGGCATTTAATCAAAAAGTAGTAATAGGCTTGCAAAAACAATTTAGAATTATTTTGATGTAGCAATAAATGCGATAAAACTTAATTTATATAGAACAACAGACTAAATAGAAGATTCGTTTAATAGTTGTAACTTGATTCATAAAAAGCTTACTCGCATTAAAAATAATGGCAACAGATAAAATCACAATCCCCTAGTTATATTTAGGTTTAAATAAATTAAACGCAACAAAAATATTGTAAGAATTTCAAGATCACGATCAGCAAATACATTGTTGTCAATGAATAAACATCAAAGCAAGATCGTAAATAATATTGTACTTATATAGAACATGAATATCGCGTGCCTAAAACAGGTCAAAATTATTGAATAAATAGGATGAATTCAGTTAAGGCAGCTGACAGTTAAAAATGAAGTGGGCTATAATAGTTTTACTCCTCCACTTGCTGCACAACATAAAGGTATATAAAGAACCTTTATTTAAAATTAATTATTTAGTTAATTATTTTTACAGTGCGAGCAATCCTACGAGGTGACCAATGAGAAACTGGAACCTTTCGAAGGCGATTCAGAGACCTTGGTGATCTTCGATGGATTGAAAACTGTTGGTCGGGAGAGAGCCCTCAACGGAACCTTCAAATTCCTTGGTGACATGAACAATGACGATTTCAAGGTTTCGGTGGAACTATATTCAAGTCCCAAAGGCGATGGAGAATTTAAAAGGATGGTCATGGATGTGCCTCAAACGAGCATTTGCGAATGCTTCAAAAAGTTCTACGTTCAGTTCGTACAGCCTTCTGTAAAAACTGGAGAAACCACCAATTTCCCCGTAGTCGATGAAGATTTCTGTCCCGTTCCCCAAGGCGATTTCTACCTTAAAAACATCCAGTTCAACACGGAGGATTGGCCGTCGCAAATTCCTCGAGGCAGTATCAAGGCCATAATCACATTCTTCAATGATGACAAAAATGTCGGAGGACTTATTGTGATCGTAAAAGTTGAGGATCGACAAAGTTAAAGTGGTTAGGGAAAGTATTTGTAAAGGCTGGTAAGAGATAATCTAAATCGGTTGCCAGGCAAAAAAAAAGTGAAGATATTGATATTGTGTTAAGAAAATCTAAAATGTTAGATTAAGTTACTTCTTATCACCCATTGTTAAAAGTGATATTATTAAATAAATAAATGTCTTTGAAAGCGATAAATATTTTTTATTTCAGAAGAGAAAAATTACTACACAAATTCTACATTGCATATTGTCCTTAGAAAAGTACTATAGAAAAATCCAAGGTAAGAAAATCACTGGAGTAGATGGTGTAAGATCATAGATCTCTTTCTAGTTTGAAAGAAATATAATTGAATTGCCCATAGTTCATTTCCACCACCTGCACGACCTTAAGAACTATGACCCAATTGTGTCAGAAAATCAACCACAAAAGATCAACAATTTTCAATTGTTGAATCGAATCAATAAAGTTGCAATCCGCTGTGGTCACCTGGCCAGAGTTGCGGTAAAGTGTCCATTCGGACCCCTGCAGATCGTAAACAATGCAGCTCGATGCGGAGACACGATCAAAGTTAACTGACAACCGACTTCATATGACACCTATATCACGCACCCACTCCCAGAATACCCCACTCCACTCTTTCCAATTTCCAAAGGCCCCCTTCAATTTATGCAAAGCACATCGAGATCGATCGGAGTTACTCAATTAAGTGCCAACAATTTGCTGCGAAGTTTTCAATTTCAATTGCCTCGCCAAAGAAACGTGCCACATGTTGCGAGTCTCTTTTTTTTGTGTGGGGGACGCCAGCAGGTTTTTGGCTCTCCATGCGCTAATTTGAGCAAATCAAACAAGATTTCAGAAAAAAGATTCAAAGCGGCTTTCGAAGTTGGAGCCAACCAGTTTCGATTGCTGGCTGCGTGCAGTTTTTGTGGCAGAAACATGAAAACAAAAAAAAATATAAACACCTGCCACAATTGATTAAATCGCAGCAATTCATTGTTATGAACGAAGATCTGAAAAAAATACAGAAGAATGCCGCTAAAACAGTACGGATTATGGCTATAAATGCGAGATATGAACTAGATTTTAGTTTTAATAATAATTTTGCTTATATAACTTGTTTAATGATAAGAAATGTTTCAATATTTTGTAAATGTGCAATTTAATATAATTTAACTGAAAATACATTTTTAGAATATATTCTCACTACAAATAAAATAGTTTATTCAAATCATATAACTATTGTTTGTTTTTTATTAATAAAATAATTAAAACTAAAGAAAGTTTCCATATTTTATGTTTGCTCTGTTTAGAAATAAGGGAATTAAAGATGATTGATTTTGTGGGATCTTGCGATTCGTGGGTGTTCTTTTCGCGATCGTGAGGGTTTTCATTTGCTCAACAAAACTGGCTCAGACACTGTGGCTACCAATCGATTTCCCTATCAGCCCCCCTCGGTTTTGCATAAATCAAGTTTTGCGCAATAAAGTTTTTGGCACGTTCTAAAAGTGTTAATTGGATTTTTTTTGCTTTAATCCCACACAGCGATTTGCATAGAGCGAAACGGAAAATTGTGTGGGCTGATGTCGATCAATGATTTGATCAATGCTGAAAGTGCTTCGATTTATTTCGCTTAGGTGGCGTGAATTCGTCAAATGCAAATGAACCTCATTAGTTAATGGACGTCGATTTTGAAAAGGATTGTTGCTCAGGCAGCATTTAGTTTATTTAAAGGTAGGCTTAAAAGTTACACCATTAAAATATTAGGAAATCGTTTAATAAAACAAAAAAATATTTCCATTAATTAAACTAAAAAACTTGGATTATTTAATAACAATTTTAGAAAATAATTAACTCATCCAGATACAGATCAATTATTGTATTAAAACTTTATGTCGTAAACAAATTTAATTATTTCTCTCAATTTCATTATCGTTTACAATGAGGTTATAAAAATAATTTATTTCTCTAAAAGTTTTCATTATATGACCAGAAGAACTTAGCTCAATTATTTTTATGGCCTCTAAAGAATTTTGAGTGTGATCTCTATGCTTTTTTATTCGGGATTTGATTATTTCCAGAACTTACACAATTTTTTTGATGGCACCCAAAACAGGGTCATAAAACTGTTCGAATCTTCAGCTCCAGCACACAGTTGCCTTTCGAAAATAAAATCAACTTGAACAAATTGTTTTCAACAGAATTATGGCATCTATCCCAAGGCCCAAGAATGATAGCCCAGCGACAATGATTAAATATTTGAGACTTCTGTTTCGGACCCCCCCCAAAAAATTATAAGGCGACGAGACTGAAACAATTTTATTAATGGGTCGCGTGATTTAATGTGCCCCCCGTTCGATATGGATTTAGCTATAAATCTGTGTGGAAATGCTTGTGTTCGGGTCGTTGCTTAATTGCGTAATGATGGAGTTAGTTGCCGGCTTGGTTTTATGATCCTAACCGCTAATTGGGGACGGAGATCGACGCCCCGCGGTGGAAATGATAACCGAAATCGAGCCAAGAAATGAACTTTCAACTATCTTGAACTTCAATTAGGGATTTCTCAATTGGTTTAATTTGCTTCTGTGTTGAAGAAAGTTTCTCACGTTCTGAATCCATTAAAATATTTATACTTCAGAAAGTCTGAAACAAGTTTGATCATTGTTTTTCGATCTCCTCCGAAGTACATTTCCATTGTTTCCTCATTTTGCCATTAAAGCTGTCATCGAAATATTTCAAAAACATTTGCTTCTCACTCCCAAAAAAGTCATTAAATTTTGCTAATTAAACAAGAACAGTTTGTGACCCAAATCTGTTTCGAGTTTCGCCAGAATACATATGCAATAAAAACAATAAAAAATCGAAAGATTTTTAATGGGCGAACGAATTTCAACAGATTTCCCACTTGAAAGTTTTCGCACACAAAAGGAAATAAAATTGCTTGGCAAAAATATTGAACAGAAAATCCGGTACAAATGGTTCACCACTTCAGATATAAGAGCCATATCCTCATGGCACATACAAAAAAAGAGATACATGTTTTTTTGGCTTTTAGTGGGATTAATGATGATGGACTGGAGAACGACATGTGAAATCAGAAATTTTCCAAGCCCAGAGAAAACCTTTTAAAGCCATAAAGAAAAGCGAGTAATTTGAACAAGCCTCAAAGTATGCAAAGGTAAAAGAAAAGAGCGAATAAAAGGTCCACCATCCTCATTTCAAGGGGATAAAACCAATTTATAGATAATAAAATAATTAATCATGCACTTGTCCAACTGAAAGTCCGAGGACACGCAAACACCCAGCACATTATGGCCAGGATCCCTTGGCCATTAACTCGACTGTCTGAGGGACTCTGACTATGATTGATGTGTATGGAGTGACTAAACACAATTTTCCAGTCAGTCTGTGTGCAAAAATCAGGAAATTTCCTCGGTGGAATGATTATGATAAGACAATTTCACTCGGCTTCTCTCTCTAATTAAACTTGTCTCGCTGAATATTTCTCAATTCTGTTTCTGATTTTTTTGCGGCATCATGGTAAATAAGAAGCGTTACTCATTAATGCAGCCACAGCCACTCAGTTGACTCGATGAATTATTCATGTGGGAGTGGTCATTTGGGGTTAGCCCTCTCCAGTTTTTCACAAACCTTATAATTTACTCGGATTCCCTTCCCTTCACAAGTGGCACACTTATATCTGGGATTGGTCTATTTTCCTTTCAGTTTCATAATTGATCTGAAGAGCAGGAATATTGGGGTTACCGAGCAGATTAAGTGATTCCGAATGGTCAAATGACTTGCCAAAGGTTCTGGGGAGGATAAAAGTATAACAGGTGTCGGGATATGGGTAAAGGTTGTAGAGTTTCCACACAAAGTAGTTTTGAAGACAGCAGATTAATCGGTTTGAGGGAATGACAAAATATGGGATGTGCAAAGTCTGTATCACTTATAACTATTGTAACCATTAGTAATTAAAATTGTTTAATTGGAGACGAGATTTAAGGGAAGAAGTAAAGGAAAAAGTTAAGCTACATTTTTAAACCTTGTTTTCAATCATTTAAATAGTTTTTTAATTCACCTTATTAAGAAAAGATATGAGCGATTTTCTAAAATCTGAATGATTTGTCTAATGATTGTTTAGTTCTAAAGTAAATCCCCAAATTTAAGCTGTGGTTCAACCAATTAACAAACATTATCCCTGCTTACAAACAACTGAGCCCTCGAGCCGGAGTGCAAAGTGAACATTTTGCGCAAAATTGCATTGCAGAGTTGAACAATGATTTATGTGGCAGCAGGCCGCACCTACATTTATGCCACCGAGTGGCCATAAATCACACCAAAAACGCAAAGCTGCGATTCTACTGTGGACCCGGCTAAAAGAGCCAGTTGAGCGGGCCCGAGTGTCAGTCAGAAACGAAGCGAAGTCAAAAGTCTGGGCAGACAACAAATTGATATTTTTAACATGCGAGTTCAAATAGATAAAGTCAATTGATGGACGGACCGAGTGCAGAGCCGCAAATAAGAAGAAAAATCAGTAGCGGGTCCCCAAGACAACTGCTCGAGAGAAGTCTCGCATGGCATGACAATTAGCCGACCCACAGGGGCCCGCGTGCCCACTGTGACGCCTCCTTGGGACAAAGAGATGGCACAGTGGGCGCATCGGGGTTTTGCTACCAAAAAATGTATTCTTTACAAAAATATTTTATGCGAAAAGAACTACCATACCTTCATTATATTTATAAGGTTTTTATATCTATCATAGAAATAATAACAAGATTACTTTTCTCTTTTTTATAAAATATATAATTTATATATCCATCTAGAATAGAAAAAAGGCAAAAAGAAAATACAAGAATCAGGAAGAAAAGCAATGTTAATGCTGTCTTATACACCTATCAACTACATCTAATTATTTAAAAAAACATCGTAACTTCGTAAAATCAAAAAATTAACTCTTTTAATTTTTGTACAGAAATTTGAAAAAATATGAATCATTTGTATATTCCAATTATATTCCAATTAAATTCAATTAAAAATAATCAAAATAGCTCACATTAAATAAAAACATGTTTAATTTAGGAAGTTCTTTAATATTTAATTGATGAATTTAGGTGGCTAATTAGTGAAAATGTTTCAATTTTTTGATTAATATTTAAATACTAAAATATTTGTTAAAAGATCTTTTGACTTAATAATGATTAAACCAAGACTGTGTGTAATTTATTTAATAATAAATATTTCAACTGTATATTTTATACAGTTTTCTTAATGTATGGTAACCACAGTGCCTTTACTTTGTCAATTTGTTTGCCTCCCCCTTTCTTCAGCTCCTCAAAACCCCCCTTTGTAGTTTTGCTCGCACTCTTGTCACAAATTGTGCAAATTTATTTTACGCGCTAAATGCAAAACGTGCCCGGCCAGCTAAATGGCTAAAAATTACAACTCAAAGAGAATCTTTGCTTAGCCTTCCATCTATTGTCAATAAAAGAAGCTGCTGCCTCCCCATTCTCCTTTTTTAACCGCTACTCCTTACTTCCTTGAACTGCGGGCCCACCCACAAATTCTCTCACACACTGTGCTGTCCGCTTTGGATTGTGATTACTAGCTACAATTTATTACTAAATCTTATAAATATTAGGCAGTGTTAGTAATAAAATATAATTTTTTATACCCTTGCAGAGGGTATTATAATTTTGGTCAAAAGTGTGCAACGCAGTGAAGGAGACATCTCCGACCATATAAAGTATATATATTCTTGATCAGGATCACCTCCTGAGTTGATATAGCCATGTCCGTCTGTCCGTCTGTCCGTCTGTCTGTTTCTACGCGAACTAGTCTCTCAGTTTTAAAGATATCGAATTGAAACTTTGCACACACCTTTCTTTCCTTTGCACGCAGTATATAAGTCGGAACGGCCGGGATCGGCCGACTATATCCTATAGCTGCCATATAACTGAACGATCGGAAATGCCATAACTTTGGTGTTTTTAAAGTTAGGAAGTTGGGATTTTCTATGGGTTTTACATTTGGCCAATAAATTTTACGTACCAAATTTTATAAGGATCGGCCGACTATATCCTATAGCTGCCATATAACTGAACGATCGGAAATGCCGCAACTTTGGTGTTTGTAAAGTTAGAAAGTTGGGATTTTCTATGGGTTTTACATTTGGCCAATCAATTTGACGTACCAAATTTTATAAGGATCGGCCGATTATATCCTATAGCTGCCATATAACTGATTGATCGGAAATGACATAACTTTGGTGTTTGTAAAGTTAGGAAGTTGGGATTTTCTATGGGTTTTATTTTTGGCCAATCAATCCGACCTACCAAACTTCATAAGGATCGGCCGACTATAGTTATAGCTGCCATATAACTGAACGATTGGAAATGCCATAACTTTGGTGTTTTTAAAGTTAGGAAGTTGGGATTTTATATGAGTATTTAGAATGCATCATATGAATAATTTTGGAGAATATAATTTACAGAGTATTCTGCAAGGGTATATCAACTTCGGCTCCGCCCGAAGTTAGCTTTCCTTTCTTGTTTTTTTAATAATTTCTGATTTAAAAGCCTAAGTAAACATATTTGTTAGAATATAAACAATAATTATCAAAATATGATTTTATTTTTCTTCAATGGTATGCAATGTTTACCTTAGCTTATTTTCTAAACTAAGTAAAATAAAACTATTTTTTGAAAGTACAACAATTATATTATTTTTTGCTCCACTTATTTTGTTAAAACAATTGATTATGAATAATGAAAAGTCTAAAAGAACATAACATACACAAAGTGTAATTAATAAAAGTAATTTTAAAGACTTCCGAAAAAACTTTTTTTTACATATAAAGCTAAAACAGTTTAATTAAGTCTGTAATGGGCTAAATCTGAAAATATAAGTTGGATTTTTTAAAATTTTATATTTTTTAAATAGCCAGACTGCCAGCACTGCACACTTTTTAACCATCGCGAAACTTTGGCCAGGCTTTTAATTTGCGAGAGCCCCTTCTTAACTTTGGCTGCCTAACA
This sequence comes from Drosophila carrolli, assembly GCA_018152295.1. Taxonomy (NCBI): domain Eukaryota; kingdom Metazoa; phylum Arthropoda; class Insecta; order Diptera; family Drosophilidae; genus Drosophila; species Drosophila carrolli. Next base: position 8,425,873 of record JAECXJ010000001.1, read on the forward strand.
ATGCGTGAAGTTTGTCGCCGCTTTTGATGGATTACAACAGGGAGTTGGCAACTTTCCGCGGAGAATGGGCCTTATATTTTGCTTTAACACTTTTGCCCTTTGTGTGCATGTAATTATTAATGTATGGCAGGCATTTTCTTTTATTTTTTGGTTGAGCATTATGCAATTTATTTCAGGTCTAGTGCTTGAGAAGTTTTCTGTACATTTTATGCCCTGATGGACAAGCCTTTTTTGATTAATTACGGGTTAAGAATGTGAAATGTTTGAAGGGTTCAAAGAGCTGGCTTAAATTATTAATTGCCTTTAAGTGTGTCTATAGGTCCGAACAAAAAAGGAATTAGATTTGAGCTTATTCCGCCAACTTGATGTTGTCAGTAAGAATTTATTTATTTTTGAATTATACTTTAAAAGTAGTATTTAAAAAGTTTAGAAAAAGGGAGTATCACAGAAAAAATTCTTTATAGGTTCTTGATATACTATTTTTTCGTTTTTAGTTGTTCTTAAAGTTCCTTTGTATTCCATATTTTTACCAAAATCCCCAGTTAAATGCTAACATATTTAAGCCCACTCACGTGGGTATCTGCTAATATGGCTTAAAGAGCTTATCTCACCTTTTACTCAACCCTCGTCATTTAATATTTTTTCGTCTGCGCTTACAAATGACTGTTGCTTCTGTTTTTGTTTGCTTTGTTTTGTCTTTAGTTTTTATATTAAAATCGCTGCAGACTGGACGGTGGCCATTAAAAGCGATGCTGCAGACAGAGCGAAAAGGGAAAAGGGACACCTTTTACGTAAATCCCTGTAGGAAATTAAAAACCAAAATGAAGTTGCAATGGGAGAAACAAAAAAGGGAAACAGAGAAGGTAGCGACAGTGGCCAACGAAAATTTATCGTCATATTTATACAAGAGCGTCCACTCGGGTCGTCAAAAGATCCTTATTAGGGATATAGTGATGAAAGGATACTGGAGTCGAAAACTAAAATACCCTTTGAGATATTGTTATACATGATTGTATACAAATGGTCACATTTTAAAAGGTTAAAATTAGATAATGGCACCACTTAAAATTATTTTAATTAAGTGGTGCCATTTTGTGTTTTTTTCGATAAATTGAAATAGCTTTAAGCTAAAGTTGTAATATTTATTTATATGAATATCCATTCATTACCAAAGTGTGATTTAAAACGATTTTAAAAACTGTCATTCCGTAGTCCGTTTTTGTCTTTTGTAAATTTGATTTAACTTAAATCCAAACTATAATGAAATTTGATATGGAAATATTTGAAGACTTGCATTTCTTCTATTCGAAATAATTTCCGGTGAAGGTATGTTGAGCGTAAGTCCAATCCAATCCTCACAAAATAGAATACCACTGGTAACATAATTTATTTGATATTAAGTATACGTATAATTTTGAAGGAAAATATATTGATTATATAAAGCAATAAGAAGACCTTATTCTGATTAAGAAACATTCTGCTTCTGAAATTAGCTATTAAACTACTTTTAATTTAATTAGAATAATATGACTTACGTTTTTTTGTCCTTTTGCTCCTTTTTTGGCTAAAGGAAGATATTACAGAATTATAAATGTGTGGGTATTACCACAAGGTAGTAACTACCTTTAAATTAAAGGGTATCGTTCCATGTTGAGGGACTGGTGGTAGAACGGGATAAGGCGAATGACAACTGAGTGACGCCACCGCGGGTGTCATGTCCTCGGTATTTGTTTTTGTTTTGTTATTACTTTTTTCCCGTTTATTTTACCAAAAAGTCAAACAAAGCACACAATTAAAATAGATCTTGGGGCAAAAGTCGCGAAAAACTCTGACACATGTGTGTTTTTCCGCGATTAATGAGTCTAAAAAGTCTCAGCATAGAGTTATCATAATTATTTTACTACTCCAACTGCGCGACGCAAATTTGTTAAATTTAATCTGGAATCTTAAATTGGATTAATCCTTATTCCCGACATAGCTAGATAAATATTCTTTTTTTTTTATTAACTAAATGAATAAATTTGTAAAACAGTGGGATAACAAATTATACTTATTATCTGCAAGAAAATTTATATAAAAGGCGTTCGCAAAAACCTTACTTTTAAATATTTATTTCTCTATTTATCGCAGACAACTACAGACACATCGCTCTTAGAAGTACAATTTTATTTGCATGTGTTCAATTACTCATCCTAGTCATAATTCTTTTCCGTTTTTCCCTTTTTCCTGAAATTTTCGGCGACATTTTGTCATGGGCTAATCATAAAAAATATTAAGCGCTGATTTTGACGCGACATTTTTAACGTTCGAGCGTGCTAATGAGTTTTTGTCAAGTTATTTTGTCTGGGTCCGAGTCCTCCTCCTTGTTAATTAGTTCTTCCACTCCAAGAGTGTTTAATGCTTACGTGCTAGTATAATATTTTTCGTCTTTTTTGGGGCTTGTCCCCCGACATGCGATTAATAAATAAATGCTTTGGACTTTGCGTGTTGGAGTTCCCCAGTCGGTCCTTAAATGCCTTTTGTTTGTAATTTGTTTATGGGTTCATTTCCCAGCGGTCAATTGCTCGGTTCGTCTGTGATTTTTTTGTTTTGAATTTTTACCCTTTTCTTTTCTGTTTCCTATACATTTTTTATACGTACAAACACCTTTTCAATTAGCCAAGCCGCACTTAAAATCCATTTCAAGCGTTAATTTCTGATGGAACAAAAACGTTTAAGCTTCGCTGAACTGGCAAGTGACACCTGCCACCTAACACCTTGAATAGAATCCCACTCCTCTGACTCCACATTTTCCGGAAGGGTTTTTCCACATGCCAGCTGACGATTTTTAATTGAGACTGCAGACGAGGGACGTAAAAAAAGCTGGAGCTGATTATTTCATTGGTAAAAGTCTCTCGTATAAAAATAAAATTAAAATACCTAATGTGGCTAATTTCAAGCAAAGTGCTACAAATTGATTTCGGGCATAAAAAAGGAGAGGAAATGTTTTAAAAAGACTAAGCATTTTATACGGAAATTAAGTTGTAAAATGGATTAATGGTTAGAAAAATGGGGTATCAAGAGGTATTTCACAAAACTTTATAGTTTTTGTTTAAAAACTATATAAATTTATAAAATACTTGACCAAAAATAATAACTTCTGTACTTGCTTATGCAAAAACATAAGTAGTTGTTTGAAAAGCAAATATATGAAAGTGTCTGAATTTAAGTGCAATAAATATAAAATACAAGTAACTAAGGATATAAGAATATTTTACATTACAAATTAAATTGAGGTATTTTGTTTTTACTACTTAAGCAACTGTATTATTTTTGTGAATTTACTATTTTCTTGTTTTACTAGAAACCTTGTATATAATGTCTTTATTTAGCTAGAAACCGCAATAAAATAACCTTTAAGTCAATGCGTACTCAAGCTTATCTGTAAGTCGTATACTTGATGGAAATTTAACCTCGATTTCCTCAAGTGCGGCACTTTCTCGCCGTTAAAAAAATTCCGACCCCCAATAAGTTTCTTAATAAAAAAACGGTAAAAAGCCAAGCGATCGTTAGTAATTCACACGCCTCTGAGTCATCCTCTGAGTTTCCTTCCCCAACCCCCAACCAATTAACAATGCAAACAAATCATTGGACCCAACAAGTTCAGAAAATTTGTATTTGTAACTTTGCCACAAGAAAAAAAAAAAGATCGAGAGAGACGAAACCGAAAAATGACAAACATATCTGGGGATGTATCTCTTTATGTTGTATCTTTGTATCTGCTGGATGCATCTGATGCACGTCTCATTGTCATTAACCCCGACCGAGGTATGGAAACCTTTCTCTCAATCTCAACTTTTGCGCCTGTGTCATCTAATTGACATTTGTTAATAGTTTTTCTTTCCATTTTCCCTTTGGTGCGACCATAAAAGGCGTTTGTTCATGAAAATTGTCTGTAATTTTTTTTATTGCCAGCCCATCTGTATCAGTTTTGTGGATGTATTGTGTTGACTAATCATTTTCAGTTCATCGTTTTGTTATTGTTCCGATTCTTATCTGTTTTCCAAAAAATAAAGCCAAGAATCTACGATCCCAAACCGTCAACAATCGATCAGTGGCCAGAGTAGAAATGTCCAATATAATTGCTTACAATTTCAGAATTGTAAATGCAAATGGCATAATTGGAGATCTTCCTTGCTTTTCCTCCGGTCAACTCATCCATCATTAATCAGAAGTGACGATCGCTCATGGGCAGTTGTCTTTCGGAAGGTCTTATATTGAATACAGTTAATGAGAGGGTCAAGGATAAGGATTACGGTAGCCAAACATCATTTAAGAGATAAGGTTTTAAGGATAGGGAAAACAATTAAATCAAAGGAAAATCAATGGACTCTTTGCGATCATTACAAAGAACATCGGTTATAGTTCAATCAATAAAAATGTAATATTGCTAAAATATTATATTATTTTATTTTGGCAACAAATTAATTAGATTAATCTTACCAAGCTTAAATAATTGTATTTGTTTCAATTTAATAACGTTATTTACGATATATGGGGGAAATTTTTTAAGAATAATAATCTGTAGTGAATATTTAAAATGTAATTATTGTTAATAATTTGTCTATTCAATGGAAATAAATGAATTAAATTCGTAAAACGAACCTCGCTTAATTTTATATTTATGCCCAATTTGATATGCTCTCTGGCAACCTATATTTAAGCCATTCGAATTCATTTCTTAAAATGCAAACCCCCCGGCCAAAAGCAATTAAGACAAAACCTCCTTCATCTCAATCGAAATACAGATTAGGCCCAAAAGGGAAACACTCATGAGGGTAAATCTAAGCGGCTCATTGCTCTTCGTAGACGGCGGCAATCAAATCAGCCAAAAACTTGTTATCGCCTCCTTTGACTGACACCCCGGCAAATTAATGGCCCTCCCACACACTGCAAATGCATATCCTTCGCCTGGGAGATTGCAATTGACTTTCAGGTGGCCCTCGATTTGAAATATGTAAAGCATATAAATTATGTGACAGCCCAGACTGGGCGACAAACTGTGAATGAATCAAAGGATAATCCAATTTATTTTACATTATATGCAGCTCCGACAGCAGCTGCAACGCAGCTCGGTTGGTTCATTGTGCCAAGACAGAGATACAAAGATACTTCAAAGGTGTCAAATGAATGCAACGAGTTATCTAAGGGATCGGGTTGTGGGGATGTGGGGACTTGGGCACTGCACTTTCAGGCAATCAATACGTTTTTGTCTCTAATGTAATTTACTGCTTATAATTTGCCGCATGCGAGATGTTTGAAAGCCTTGCTGGAAAATGAGATGAAAATTTTCATGGAGATGGGTGCTTGCATCTGAAGGATACATTTTTGTGTCCTTACACTCTTGGTTGCTAAGCATGAAATTATTATAATTTAACTCATTAGCATGTTACATTTAAGTTACAATATCATACAATAATTTTGTTGTAAGTGATTAGGAACTTACAAAACTAGATATAAATGATTTCGTTAAAAAATTTTAAAAATAGTTTTAAATTGTTTTCTTCCTAAAATCATTATTTATTTATAATCTCCATTCTCCGTATTTATTCTAATGTTTGAAAACAATTCAGATTATTATTGAAGAAATTTAAAATAAAACGTGTTCCGCTGGGTTTTCTCCTCTTGTGTATCTTTTTTTCACATATTCATTACCATTTTTTTCAAAGGATTTTTGACCCTTTTAAAAACATATGTTGACCTCAAACTTAAATTCAGCTGTCCACAAGTCACCCGATGAGATTCTGCCTCAATCCACTGACATGCATTTGCGAAGATGCGGTTTTCTTAAAATCCTTTGTATCCTTTTGAGAAAGAATATTTCACGCTCAACTAACTTTGCTGAAAGGCGACTTGGCCAGGCATAAAGTCGCAGAATCTATGCGAAATCCATACACATGTCAGTCACACTTAACCCCGCGGGTCCAAGGAGCTAAATCATCATTCGCATCAGCGGGAAGCAGACGAACTTAACCTGAGATCCTGGACCACAATCCTGATTTGCTTTGATTGCCTTGCGGCTGAATTATTATTTTGAAGTCAGCAATTGCTACTCTAACCACTTTGTCTTCCCTTTTTTAAAATAATTTTTTCCTTTATATATATTGTTTTTTGCGTTGCTCCCCAACGTTTATTATGATTTTGCGGAAATGTTTTAAGGCAAAACGGAAATTTATGCACATCGCATATGTCAACAGCTCCCTGGCAAAAAAAAAAGTACAGAAGAGAAAAGAAATTTGCATATTTGCATTTCAATTTGCTGCGTCCATGGTTAGGGGTGCTCGATTTGTTCTTCGCTTTCGGATTTAATTGTCAATAAAAATTCGCCAAGCGGAAAATTTGTTGGGCAAACAAAATGAAATTGAAATGTTCAGTTTATGTCTGGGAAAAGTCTGAGAAAAATTTGGTTTAGCATTCAAAAGCAAGAGACAGTTGATTTTGAAATCTTTAATGCATGGGAATATCCTTAAAGCAGACTTGTTCCGGTTTCTAAAATATTTGTTGAATAAAATTATACAAAATGTATGTAGAAGAGTTCTCAAGCTATTAGAAATCACAAAATAATTTTATAAGTCTTTGACTACCTAAGATTTTACAAATTTGATCTATTTTTTTTGCACTTGTTAATACCGAAGAAGGCATGGGATTTTGTGTTAAAGGGGCGCACCTCACTGCTTATTTCCTGCTCTTGTAATTTTGTAATTTACATTGCATGCTTGGAATTTACACTTGCAGGCAATTAATAATGCTGCATTAGGACAATCCATAAAGCAGACAAGCCCACTCACATCCCTGACAATTAAGCTGGATAATTAAGTTTACCGTTCATTGGCTTTGGCCCAACAAACGCACAACCACGGAGGAAAAGCCCTTTCCTCAGTTTCAATGACAGATTACTGGGAACTCGGAGGACGGAGACTCGGTTACAAAATCTCCCCACTTTCAACCATGATTTCGCATAACATGCGAGTGGGGATGGCAAACAGAAGCCTTCGATTTTGAGTGCATTTTCAAATCAACCAAACATTTTCAGCCCAAATGTTTCCTTTTCTCTGCGTTTTGTCAACGGACATGTGTCTGCATTAATCAACAACTGTCCATGTTGGGGAATTTTTGACGGTAGTTATACAACATTGAAGTTTCATTTGCCTTGGGGAGTTACAATCAGCGGCAAATCGATAGATTAATGGGGATTTTAAAGAATTGAAATGTTAAAAATGGAAAAGAATTTAAAGTGTTGTAACATAAAAAAAAGTTTTAGAACTTATTCCTCTTTGATATATTTGATCAATCTGTTTTCGTATCTCTTATCTATTTTTGAAATAATTATATATTTAATTTCACTAAAATAATTGGGCCTTTTTAAATAGCTTTAATTTAATCTGAATTTATAAGGAAAAAGTTTTAGAGTTTTGTTATTTTCTTAACAAAAATTCCACCCCATACCTTAGATCACAAAATACTTTTATTGAGGTGCCAACAAATGGGAATCATCATTATTCGCAACTCACAAAATTCGATCTATAAAACAGTCTTTCTCGACATTAAAGGATTACCCATCTAGCACACCTCAGTTCACATTAAGTTCGTGTCCTGTCATCAGTCATTAAGGATGCCATTGCTAGACGCAATTAAAAGCATTCAGAATGAACATTTCATTGCCCAAACTGAATGACTTTTGTGACACCTTCCCATCCCGTGTGAAATTTTCCCTATTCCCGGAAGTTTTCGCCAAAAAGCGACAACGGGGACAACATTGTCGTAAACCTAGCTGACATTAAGATAACTTTTAATCATCATAAAAAAGATGCAAAAAACGAGAGTGCAAAAAAAGGAGTCAAGAATCAAATCCTCCTGTGCAACGTAAGCGGCTTTTCGTGTTGCCGCCGGTGCAGTGTTGCATGATAAAAACCCAGAAAACAAACCAACAAGAACTTGAAAACATTTCAGCAAAATATTTTTACATGGCCAGCAAAATAAAAGAAAATGGAAATATCTTTGGACGCGGACTTACTGACTCCTGATTCCCAGTTATTAAATTGTTTCGGTAGCTTTGCAGCGGGCAACCGTCGAAACGGAAATGTAATGAAAATTCAATTAAAAAATGGCATTTGCCAGATTTTACTTTACGAGCCCGTCTGTCCAGGGGCGAATTCCACCGAGGGGATGGACAAAGGGGCTCTGATGAGTTACAGTTTGGGGCAATTCAATGGGATTGCAAACTCATTTCGGTTTGCGAAATGGAAATGCCAGGACAGAGTGTTAAAGGATTGATCGACAGAATGATGAGAATGGCATAAAGAATATATGAAAAATGTTTAAGGCACTTGAATAAGTTTTCCACTTCGAAAATAAGATGCAATCAGTGGAAGAAACTTGAGGTAGTTGAGTTTGAACAGCAATCAATAACTATAATAACTTCAATCAATTATGAAGATTTTATTGGCCAAAAATACATTTTTTGACAATAATAAATTGAAACAGTAAAAATATAGGCATAAAAATAAAAAGAGTTGTGTTAGAAACTATAAATTTGAATACATTAAAGCCAACTATTGAGAAAATAAATTAAATTCAATATTTTTCATCATTTGTTTCTATAATTTGTTTTCATAATTTTAAGAAATAAAGACTATATTTATTTGTAAAAAAAGTAAATGAAAACTTTGCTTTAATCAGATACTGTATAACCCCTTCCAAAAAGGCAAGAATCGCTTGTAAACAAATCGACAAAACATGTAATTTCACTTATCTGACATAATGTCAACAATTCGGAAATCGTCGTTACAACACACGCATTACCCAAACCAAAAACAGTGAAATAAAAAAAAGAATTTCACATATAAATTACGAATAAAATATCAAGATACAACATGAATACTTGCGTGGAATTACCCCTTATCGCGCTGTAAATAGGAAGAGTTGACTTGTGTAACGAATAAAAGTCGCTTGATAAGCCCTATAATGCCAACCCCTTGAAAAAGGGTGTCATGCCAAACTGCGTATGCTAATCACACGCCAAAAGACACCCAATCCGAATCCCATTCCCATACCCATTCCCATCCTGGGAGTAAATCGCTTTCAACATGCTTAAGCACCAACCAACGAGCCAAAGATTCATTCCTGCTTTCTTCCTTTTCTTCCTTTTCTCCTATTTATATATTTTTTTGGCTTGCCTTCCTGGTTTTGTGTTGGTTTTTATAGCCTGGCGCCGCTTGAATGATTTTTATGGGTTGTGTGTCTCTGGTTGGAAGGAAAAGAGCAAAACTGATTTGCATGACTTTTCTTTTTGGGCGGAATCGCTTTCTCTTTGTGGCATTAGAATTTTACTTGCATACTCTATCAATTTAAGGGTTAACATTGATTTTAGATTAGATTTACATTTGGCAATGAGGGAAACCTTAAGATGCGGGACTATATGGGATAATTGGATATGAATAAATTCTAAGGGCAAGGTAAATAAGTTTTGAAAAGAAAAGTGAGAAGAGATAAGAATAATTATTTCTAATATCTAAAGAGCTTTACTTTTGAAATGTATAAGTAGATTTTAAAAGCTATTCGGTAGGTACGTACGACAAATTAAAAGCTTTAAGTTTTCAATTCATTTGTTTAAAATGTACAGAAACAATTATTAATTGTAAAAATCAAATGAAACACGAAAGAGTACCCCGATTTTGTCTTTAAAATTATAATGTAGCTTCACAAAATACTTGCAAATTTCTTCCCATTTTGTCTATGCGTTTTTTATTTATTTAGGTGTTTTTAGTTGCACATAGGCAATAACTTACACACCAAGTCAAAGGAGTAGCCAGTTTTTTAAGAAGCTGTATTTTTACATGGTTAGTTAAGCGTTGCCTATAAATATTTGATTCCACCCCATGAATGAGCGTTGGAGTAACATTTAATAAGCAGTAAAACGTACTATTTCTTGGTTTATTTTTGGGCCCTAGACCTCGCCGCCAGGGAGATATGCATTTCCATAGCTTCTCTTTTCAATTTCAAGAGCCATTAAAGAGTGTGCATGCAATTAAGTCGAGTGAAAATTTCATAAAGATAACAATCGACAAGAACAAGAAATAAACATGGCAGGCAGATCGGATCAGATCAACATGGGCACAAGACACTGGCATAGAAAAACCTGCCCCTCCAGCAGTTTGTCCGTCAGTCAGTCAACACTTCAAATAAAAACTTGGACCAGAGCCTACATTAATTTGCATTTAAAAACTGTTTTTAGTAGCATTAAAGGCAAACATCGCTGAGGGGACTGCGGCCCTAAAAAAGAGGGGGCACACTCCGATCGGGACTCGAGACCATTAACAAAGTGTCTCCAGATGTGTGTTCGCATTCGAAAGAGCCCTATTTCCCCCTTCCATCCACGGCAGCATCAGCATCAGCATCATATTTAACATAACATAAAAAGATGAAAAGTTTATTATGATTGTTGCTGGTGTTGCTGGCTGTTGTTATTAGCTTAAAGAAATGGTTATGGGACAAGCGCACGCCATCAAATGTCAAATGCCAACAGTCACAGTCGTCCGTCCGAAAGGCCGATGATGATTATGATGCCAGAGAGCTAGAGCTACTAAGAGGGTGGATTAAGAAGTTTAATATAATTTAGCTAAGGCCCGTAGATTTTTTAGAAATGATTAAATGCGGCAATCTGATCATTCCGGGACAACCTGTTTGGATATTTTAAGAAGGCACAAAAATAGTCACTACAGGGCTTAACATTTGCATATAGAAAAGAGCATTAATTTTTAAAATTTAATAAACTTAAGCTACTATTTTCATGAAATATATTTTATTTTGTACACACAATTACCGTCATATAAATAATTAATATTATATAGTTATATATATATATATATATATATATATATATAGTTGTAATATGTAAGAGTTAATTTATAAGAAGGTACAAATATATAAGCCCAGTTTTTTATAACATTTTTCATCAGTGACTACTTAAAATTACTTTAAGTTGGATGGACTTAACTTAGCACAAGAATATTAAAATGCTAAAATATTGTAAAAGTTATTACTCTTTAAACTGATCTGTATAATTCTTAGTTCTTAAATTCTTTTTTTATTTATAGCTATAATTAGTTATACATTTCTTGAAACGAACTTTGGTATCCACCCACGTGCCATGATCTTGTCATAAAACGTTCAGAGTCATCAAAGTTGCACTTTATGCGAAACGATCGTTGTTGGTGTGCTGTTGAGGTTGCTGTTGGTTTTAAGTTGTGTTTTTTGTAGTTTTGTTGTTTGCCCTGTCGCTGCACGTGTTCGTCGTCATCAGCATTAGCGGGTCTGTTGTATTGGGCGAGAACAGAAAAACCAAGGAAAAGATCAGACTTCTCCGCTGCTTGCTCTTTGCACTCAACATAATCATAGAAATTATGTGGCTCCTCGTGCTTCTGCCACGCCCCCCTCCTCACCATTTTCCCCATTTTCCGGGCCAAATGGTGTTGGCATCGCGTCATAAGCCGCCGGCTAATAGAGTCCGCATGGGGTCGACTTCTTAGTTTAAATCGTGCATCTGCTGCCCCAGGGGAACTGGAATACTATGTCTTTTCTACAAAAGAACACATCTGCTTACCATAGAAATGAAGACCAATCATAATGATTGGGGGAAATATAAATAAAGATTTGATAACAAACCATTATGCATTAACTAACAGTTAGTTGGCAGGCAGCTTACTAACAGCTTTATTTCCTGATCATAACATTTATAGTCGAACGGGAGCTTATGACTTCTTAATGAACTTTTAGCTGCAGGGGATTATATATTGTATATTGTTATAAAGAAATATATTACTTTTACGGTTTTAAACTTACATTTTCATGTCTATGTGTTTAACAATCGATTAACATACATAATTATTTGTGAGAACTCAGAACCTTGCGTTTAAACTTTATATGCCTAAGTGGTCGATTATTTCTTTATGCTCATTTAGAAACGATTTCATTTCAAAGTAACATTACAATTTCTCGTGCATTTATTAAATCACTAAATAATCGGATTGTTATGTTTTTATATCTCTATGGATACAGTTTATTTTTATTAATCAAATGTATTTTTAGGTGATCTCACAATATAAAACATAATATATGGCTATTATTAATATCATAATAATAATAAAGTGGGCTTGATAAATTCAACCATATTATAAAGCCCAAAGCTGAAATACTCCTCGGCTTAAAACTAGATTTCACAACCTTGTTCTTGGTAATCATTGTTGCCGTCATAATTTATTTATATCTTCTCCCAATTGATTGTAACCAAATCCGAAAATGTCTTGTGCCATCAACCAAATGTCTTATCCCCAAAAGATCATTTATTGTGGAGGCAGAGGCAAACACATTTAATATGCGGCTGTCTTGGGAAGCCGAAGAGCACCTCGAGTGTTGTCACAGAGGGCATTACATGGATTTATTTTCCAGCTCGTCTCCTCGGCCGTTCTTCTTTTGGTGGCCAAGTGGCATGAAACACTTGACACTTGCCGCTGACTTGTGGCATGAGCCCTGACATGTGGGCTGCCTTGGATGCTCCACGTTCATCTCTAGCCGCTCAGCTCCTCAGTTGCAGCTTCTGTTTCGGTTTTGGTTTTGGTCTCTGCTGCCGGAGATCATCTTATTTGAAGATCTTTCCACGGAAAATTTGTTTGGCGCTCGCTGATTGCCTGTCGGTTGTTAGAAAAATATTATTTTCTTTATGGAAATCGTGGGGATCGAGGAGGGCATAAAGAAAGGCCGCTGCTGCTGTCAGTCAGTCAGTCGGTGGTGGAGTTCTCCTTGAGTGAAAGTTGATGTGCATGAAAAGTTTTAATTGCGCGTCGAGTTTTGCTCGGCATCTCTGGGTGGCAGGGTCGCACTTTATTTTCTTATATTTTGATACCCAGTAGTAGTTAAAAATGGGGTATATCTAGCAGCGTTTGCCTTACAATACTATTAGAAAATTTCTTATGGCATTAACAAAGATTGCATTGGAAGATTTACAACTTTAGAGAATCACTACCTTTACAATCATCAAAACTCTACCTTTTATATTACAAAATGAAGCTTAGATTTATCTGAAATCAGCTAGATTATGTATTTATTTAATTTTAAAAAATGTTAACTTAACTTTGCAATACGAAGTAAAATACAATAAATACATTTCAAGATAATTATATATTAAGATTGTAGTTGTATAACGAGTGTAGTTATATTACTTTTGTATGTTTACTGGGTATTTGAGTATTTCTCACTCCGTTTTATTTTTTTTATTATTCTCAATTACAAGCTTACAGTTATTTTTTGGTTCATTTTTGTCTAATAGCCTCGACGATAAGAGCAATCTCCAAGTACACAGGCATCCATAAATAAAATCCAAAAGTGAGGCAGCATCTTTGTTTCGTGTCAAATGAAGTGTGGCATGTGCTGAAGATGTCTCTAAAGATCAACTCTGCGGGGGTTGAAAACTAAGGGGCACGAGCCCAGATCATCTGAAATGGATGCTGCATAGGATCTTGAAAACCCAAATTCGTAGGAGTAGGCGATGACTTTCTTCGTGAAGGAGAAGCAAACAGTGGTCAAAGATACTGATCGAAGTGCTGCTTTCTTTTTTTTAAATCATGACACGTGCTGTTTGTGGGATGCATTTGAGAGGTAGCATTGTGGACTCGATAACCCAATTTTAAAAGGTTTTCGGGAAAGTATGTTGAAAATATAAAAAAAGGAAAATAGGAGATCATGTTGATAAAAATCATTATTAAACATATGTAAATTATTATAATTGCTTTGAATTGAGGTCCTCATCTAAGAAAATACATCTTTTGTAAAAAAAGAAGCTTAACCAGTTCACCATATTTATTTGAAGAGATTTTTTTTGATCGCGCTTTTATCAAAAAAAAAATCGTATTGTATTAAACTGTCACGTTTCCACGTGTTATAAATGTCCAACCTTTTTCCAATCACAATTCATCCACCTCACCCAATTCCTCTTTACTTCTCAAAGTAACTGCCCTAAATATCAAATTTCTTTCTCCAATCATTTAAAGATCTCAAATTTTATCATTAGTTTGCGACCCAAAAACACACGGAAAGGAATTTCATCTACTTACAAGAAAAAGCCATAACAAATTTATAAACTATTTTCATTTGTGCTTAATTTCTTTGATGGACCTTGCCACACATTTAGGTGGAACATAAACTGATGTTGAAATGAAAGAACGGCTTTTGATCAGCTTGATGATCAGTAAAGTGAGCAAGACAAACTACATCCAACGGAGTTCAAATGGTCAAAAGCTAATAAATTACATTGGGTTGAGGGAGATAACTCTTTATGGCACCTTTTTCTCTACGAGTGATCATGCATCCATCAAATGTAGATCAAGTTGTGGTGATAAAACGATCGTTTCACATTAATTATAAGTTTTTAAAACTACATTAAAACTACGAAAGAAATCCCCAAACAACTCACATTTTGATTGAATGCATTCCGGGAACAGTTCCCATTATGTTGAGCTAATTTTCTTGTAGATCATAGATTTTTATTAAAAACTATACCTCAGTCTCATTTTTTCTTGTGCTCATCTTAATTGTCTGCTGGTGTATCTCCATAAATTTTCTTTTACTTTTTTCGTTGTGTGGCTTCGTTTTGTAATAATTTTTACGATTTTATTTTCAGCTTGAAGCCGTAATTATGTCTTTCTGTGGACACCGTTTTATTTCCTGGAAAGGTTTTCTTCATAGTTCCACTAATTGCATTCCTTTACCGAAAGACTTTTCTTTTTCTTAACAATTGTTTGGTGTTTTTTTTTTATGATGCTGAAGTTTGCCTTTACCATTACCTTTGAGTGGCCTTCTTTTGGGCAATAAATGAGGGTATTAAACTTAGTCAGGTTTTAGTTAATAGCCAGTGACATATTATGACCGATCTTTCTTAATAATATGATATGGCTAACCTGATGTGGAATCCATTGTATCTACTTTTACACATTTTTTGCATGGAATGAGTTAATCCCACAACTGTGCAAATATTTTCATACAAATTTCAAACATTAGTAGTGCACAAAAAATGTTTCATTCAAGGAGAGGAGTTTTTTAGTATACCATTATCCCCAGAGCATTATCTCCACAGCAATGACCAAAAAATCGAACTAAAAATAAAGGCAAACTTCATTTGACAGGCCAGTCGAGAAGTGCAGCAGAATTCAACAAGCGAACCCTAACGATTTCATTAAAAATGCAGTCAACTAGAAAAAAACTCAATTAATTTTTCATGTAAAAAACATCTCCTTCCATTGATGTTGTCCAATATGCAATCCGAAAAACAAATTTTTTGTGCAAATCATTCGGCAAACAAACACAAATGTGCATAAAATGACAACAAAGCAACCAAATTGAGGGGATGCAAAGAGATGACCATCAAGTTCGAATCAGACCAGAAAAAAATTTGTCTATAGTGCGTCTCATTATTATAAATTGAAGAGGAACAAGAGCGGCGCAATTAATTATTATTAATATATTTAAGTTAAATAAAATGTATATATTTAATTTTTCTTTTGACAAACGTTCTTATCATAATAAATCAAGAGTTTTTTTTATTGTTAGGCGATAATTGGAGACTACATTAATACTTCTATAAATGAATATAAATATAATTAATATATCCATTTTCCTTATAATATGCTTTCTTAATCTTAAATATAATATTAAATAAACTTTGTAGCTACGGTTATTGTTTAAATTATTTCTGTTAAATGTGAACAATAAATAACACAAAAATTGATTTCTTTTAATATATTTAGAAATGATTTAACTAAGGTTACAGTAAATCCACGAATAGGACTTTGAACTTAATATCTTTAACCTTAAAGAGGTATTTCACTTATGAAACGCACTGTGCGAGTGCATACATCAAGGGTTTCCCCGCCTGCAAAGTGCAGTGATATATATACTGCACTGTCATTGCGTTGGCAACATGGAAAATGGGAAGGGACTGAGAAACCCCATTGAGCAGGGGCTTCCACTCGTACTTTTTTATGTAGTTCACCAATTTTTTGTTGGTGAAAAAAATTGACAGCTTGACCGCAGAGTGTGCGTCTGTGTGCTGGTGGATATATTGTTATTACATTGCTGTTGCAATTGCAATTCAAGCGCGAAATCATTAATATCCTTTCTGCACCCTTCGCGAATCGCGACTCAAACCCCCAAAGAGTCGGCGTGTTTTTGTGGTCGTTGCATTTCGAGTTGCAGGCTTTTTTATGAGGCTTACAAGGGTCCGAGACCCATTGTACATCTCTCGAACTTTTGACGCACTTAATGAAGTTTCTTTTTTGGGGAAGGAGAAACGGTTGATAAAGTTGGTCGAACATAAAAAAGGTTAAATATCTTAAAGTGTAAGACGGTCAACATATAAATATTTATATGTATATATTTTAAAATATGGGATAGAATAGTAAAGTATAAAAGTATATCTTAAAACACAATTTTAATAAGAAACCTCTGCAAATCCATTTATGTTTTAATGAATAGTATATTAAAAAAAAAAAACGTCCTTTAAATTTAAACTAATGTACAGTTTACAGTACATTTATAAAATGTATTCATATAGATCAATATTCTGTCAACATATTCTTAAATGGCAACAATCCCATCAATCAAAACAGTACTTCACTATCCCATTGAATTAAGTTTATCTTGCCCCGCAACTATAATTAAATTTCGAGGACTTTCTTTTCCGCCCGAACACTTTCTCCCTGTAAAATCTTGGCTAGCAACCAACCCTCATATTGGCATCCATCAAAGTCTGGCAGCAGATAACGTCCACCCACTATAGTGCACTTGCCCCATAATGGAAGACCCTCATTACACCTTCAGATGTTTCAGCAGCAATTATGCTCATCCACCTAGAACATCGGGCTCTCGGATCTCGGCTCAATAGTCTAATGAAATTATCAATACCCCCGACATGTGTGAGTCATCGCTGTAAGGCGGCCCACAGTAATCACCTACTGATGTAAATACAATATTTTCAATATAACCACTTAACGCTTAAATCCAGCCGAAACACACAGGGAGAAACCTCACAGCCCTTGTTCTGGGGGTAGCTAAATTCTTACCCCACACACACGGAGGAATAATGGTCTGCGAGGGTTGCTTGAAAGAAATTCCAGATGATTACCGAACAAAATATCACTAAAATCTATTTAATTTCTTATTTTTAAGGTATCCTAAAATATACATTTTTTGGATAAAATTTTTTTTTTTAATTGACTTAAATCAAAACTTAAATTTATAAAAAAACTCAGATATACCTTAATTTTTGTATACTGGTGAGAAAACTACCATTGTTACATCAAAAAATATTAAATAAATCAATGCTAAAATTTAAATTTTAGAAAAGGATACAGAACAAAATATTTTATTTTAACAGGACAATATACAATATATTTGAAAGGTGGGATTACATTTTGTTGTGATCCCGTATTATAATAATAATGTTAACAAATACCATAAATATTTGTATATTTTAAATCCAAAGTTTATGGGAGCCAGTGAAAGTTATTTTAAGCCATCAAGGTATAATTTTCTTACCTATTTTGTGCACCCAGAAAAATGAAAGGTAACTAATTGAACCACCCCCGCTGTTAGCCTGCTACGGGCCCTGTGTTTTGTCATTCACCCAAGTGGCATCGTCGGCATTCGACGACCACCACAACAGTATCAATGCACCAACTGTACCCGTCACCATCATCGGTAAACTGTGTCTATCGAGGAACGGGGCCGGGGGTTGTACTGGCATAAAGAAGTCGGGTCGTGGTCGTGGTCGGGGTTATAGCCAACAACCCCCAGAGGGCTCACGGCACAATGAGGGTTCAAGATGCCGCGACTGTGAGGGAACTGTCATATTTGCTTGGACCCAAGCCGAACCCGAACTCGAATCCGAATCCGAGCACACTGACTCACAAGTGACTGAGTGGAATGACTGAACTGAACCGAACTGGACTGAATGACTGACTGACTGACTGAATGACAAACTGACGAACTGCCAACACGTACACGTGTTCGTGGTGGTTGATGTGACTTGCCAACTGACCATCTGTCGTGGATAATATTGAAGCAAGGATAAGTTCACGGAACGAAGCTTTAGATACCCTAAAGAGGATTAAAGTACTTTTAATATTCAGCTCTGAATTTTTAAACTACCCGAAAATTAACAAACATTATAACAAGTCTGTTTGACTTTTATATATTTTTGGTTAGAGGTTTGGAATTTATGTATACCTTTTAAGACAAAATCGTACATTCATTAAAGTATTTTTATCATTGTAAGTCACAATTCCAAATTTATTAACCGAGTTAAAAACTGCAAAATTAATAGTCTAAAAAAGTTAAATGCTTTCTAAATACGGATTAAAATAAGATATAGAAGAATAATTAAAGTCTATTAAAAATTTGAATTCAGCATATTGCATCCAATTTTAATTTGAGTTTTAAATATAATTTTCATCATCAAATTATATTTAAAACTCAAATTACTTACTTACCACTTTTAATAGAAAACTGTGTTTCTTCAAATATTTATATAATTATTTTTTTTTCCTTTAAAGGGTATTTAGTCTTCGACAGCTTTCGTGATTACCATTTCCTTTGTGGAAATTCAAATGACAACTGTACTGGCACAAGTGGCATACGCTTCGCCAAGCCTCGGCTTTTTTCTGTTTTGTACTTTTGAACTGCAACAAATTCGGTTAGATTTCTTTCATAATTCTTTTTTTTAGCAGTCTCGAGATATTTGCATAACGCGCAGTGGCGGCAAGCACTTGAGAAATTCCTTTAGAATCTCCCCTCCACATCTCCTTTTTTTTTGGTCGAGTCGAGTGTGTCGGCATTTCCATAGAGTTGGATAGAAAAAAAGGAGTTTCTTTTACTAAGGGGGAAATTGTCAAGGATTGGTTTGCACAAATGCCGGGCTTAATTGTTTGGAAAGATTTCTATGAGAAGGGTTGCAGATCTCCTTTTATGAGATGTTAGTTATTTTAGGTGAATTGTGATAGGGATACGACCCTAACACTCACTTTGAGTTGTCGATGTTTTTTTCAATGGGAGGGAATTTTTATGGTGGCTTTATAAGAGGTCGAAGATGAGACAAATAGGCAAGTTAAAGTTTAAGGAATGAGTAAGCTTAAATTTTAATTTAAATAACATTTTCTAGCAACTACAATCTTATTTTGAGCTCTTTATATTTCAATCAAACCCTTTAAAGAATATTTTTACTTTATTGTCCTTGTAATTGAATTTAAACCCCTCAATCGAAGAGCTTATTCCACTCTCTTGATAACTTAAACAGCAAATGGTCTAAGTCGAATGGAATAACTCATCAGGCTGCTTAACCCCTTTTCACCCTTGCCCTCGAGAAGCCTAAGCAAAGCCACTAACTAACCACAAAATCCCTTTTGTGGCAGCCTCACAATGATAGACGAACTAATTGGCAGAGTTCTGTTCAGGCTACTTACAATGACCACCAGATCCCAGCGGAGTTCTCCGAGCTGGCTCAATAAAGAAATCATTGATGTGGCGAGGTAAGAAAGGAGGGGGGAAGTATACTGAGTCAGTGATGGCTCAAAAATTAGTAATAGAAAACGAAAACAAAAAACACAAATAACCTTTAAACTTTAACTTTTAAGTAGATGAGGCTATTTTGCTAAGTTGTTATTAATTGTTGGCAAAATATATATAATTAAAAGCATATTGGAAAATGTATATAACTTTTCTTTCAAAAAATACACCCGAAACAAATACAGATAATAGTATAGCAAAGTTTTCAAAGTATTTCAAGCTGTTACCATTAAAAAAAAATATAAAATTTGCCATCTCTGTTCAGAACCACTGTTCTTTGCCACATCAATAGGCCGCTGGATGCATCAACACTTCAGTGAGTGCGACTATGGGGATGAGGATGAGGATGGTCAGCTGGGGAGTAGAACTCTTGGCACACAATGAGGAGCACTTCGTCTTCTGGTCCTCCGACTGCCACCACAATTATTTCCATTTGATTGGGCAAAGAAGAGTGCGTTTCTTCCTGCTTGGGGTCCGGCATTTATGTGTGGTCATCGTTTGGCCGTGTTTATTGCTCTATATGCTTGAGTGCATTCGGATGTGCCATGGTTGATGATGATGACGCTGCTGCCACTGAAGAGCTTTCTTTTTGGTCCAGCCAAAGGATGAAATTTACATCTACCGATGGTTGAATAATAACTGAAAGGGAGACACTTCATTGGAAAGGGAGAAGGAGTTTGTAAAGGGTGTGGCCATCCTCAGAGAACGTTAAAGAAGTTAAGCAAGTTCTTAAAACCAATATGCCTCATTTGCTAGTAATAGCTATTTATACTCTAGTCAGCGAATTTTAAAAATAGTTTTCTTCACTGCGTTACAAACTTCTGACAAAAATTATACTCTCTACAAGGGCATAAAACCCCTTAAAAAAGATTTAATGCTTAAAATCCCGAAACAATTCTGATTAAAATAATTTGAATTCGTAGAATTTGGAATTGATAGTTAAGCTCCTCAAAAAACCTTTATTGATGGCAGCGTGCACTGCGCTTATATATTATATTATAGCTTAATTTCAAGTGATAAACTAGATTCCCTATAATTGATTAAAAATTTTGTTGTGTGTAATTATTTTAAAATATTTTGTTTCACTGGGATGACAATTTCGTTGATGAACTCCTCTATTGTTAAAACGAGAGCTGTGCGACAAAAAAGGTGATTGTTAAAAGTAAGAAGTGTTCACATTAATGATATGAAATAACCGTTAAGATCTTGCATTACGCAGCTAAATTCCTATTAAAGCCAAACTAAACCATGGAGTCTAGGATAATTGCCCAGAA
Source organism: Drosophila carrolli (assembly GCA_018152295.1). Lineage (NCBI taxonomy): Eukaryota > Metazoa > Arthropoda > Insecta > Diptera > Drosophilidae > Drosophila > Drosophila carrolli. The sequence continues at coordinate 8,446,797 of JAECXJ010000001.1, forward strand.
ATGGCAAAGAAAGGGTGACTAAGCACCAGGTGGAAGCACGTTCGATTAAATGTCGCCCAACCCCACACATCCTGGCAAATATCCAAGTAAACTATTTGCCTTAATTTCACAAAGGAGTTTAGAACGATGCGGGTGCATTTTATATTTTTTGGCTTGGGAAAGGGAAAAGTCATTAAACCAGCAAGGACTAATAGTTAGCTGGTAAAGGGTTACGGTTAACTTATGGCCAAGTATGCTCAACTAAGTTGGTTAGGTTATTAACATAGTTTTGCCACTTGAAGTAGCGACTATTTTATTTTAATTGGATTGGTTACCGAGCATGTGACAGCATGTTTAATTGACCAGAAATTCTTCGACGAAAGAATTGTATTAAAAATGGTCTTTTACAAACAGTAGCAAAAGCGTATAAAGCCATATAAAACAATTATTAAAATTAAAGGTAATAACTCTTTCCCAGTAAAACAAACTATTTATCCCACTCGCAAGTCCTATTAGCTTTTCGACCCTTTTCGCACCTCTTTTTTAGCCATTCTTCCTTATTGGCCCGGCCAATTGTCGAAGATCTGTGGTGTGTTTTTGGCACCCAATTATGTTCAGATATCCAGAGACTCGACAACAATCAAAAATGCATCCGATCCTCGTGGTCGTTTACATCTCATTATCTGCAACTCTTTGCCTTTCACCTACTGACCATAAAGTCCGACTGACAATTGCCAATCTCAACACGCAAATATAAAATAAAAACCAAAGAGACGAGGAAAACGTACCCAATTCCATCCAGTCAACAGAAAATCCACAAAAATTACCATTTTAACCGCAGACAAATTAGTGTTATTAACACTTTTTTTCTCTTCCTCCATTTTTATATCCTGTAGTGGTGCGTTTAAAGGGGGTGTTTGATTTTTCTAAGGATTTGTTTGGAAAAATGTAGTAAAGTTAAATTTGTTATATAAAATAAGTTTATTTCTTGGCTTATGCTGGCAATATGACAAATATATTTTAGACCATTTTGATAGGAGTGTTATTGCTCTTTGTCAAATTACGAAATCTGAATATTTGTATATTTATTTTAATAAAAATCGATATATAAAATTTGGTTAAGACAATTTTACTCAACATATAAGACTGTATTATATATCTTAACCGCTTGTATTGGTGAAATGAGTTAATAACAATAGGTATCTTAGCGTCTTAACTCGCAAATGATGTCTCTTTTTTTTATATTTACGTATTATTTGTTGTTGGTGGTATTACTGCTTTTTGGCAATGGCCAAGCACTTTTCACGCTTGGGCCACGCGCAGAGATCCATTGGATAGCCCCTGCAACAATTCGGCTTTTCTGATGCAACTGCAACCACGCCCAGTACCAGATTCAGATTCAGTTGCAGACCTGACCGCAGGTTTTAATATTACAAAATGTTCAGCTTCTATTTTGGCGCTGTTTGTTTGGTTTGGGTTTGAGTTTGTGTTTCGGTTTGGATTGCGGGCTGAGCTCCTGTGAAAACAAACAACAGTAATACCCGCATAATACCTGGGGTATGCCAACTGCCCCCCTCAACCACCGCCCCTGTCACCGAAACCATTCGTAAAAAATCCATTAAAAATGCGTTGGGATTTTTATTTTTTTCTGGTTGCATTGTGGCAAGGTGTTGACTGAGTTTCATTTTGACTTTTTGTTGGATTTATGTTGATTGGAGGGTATGAAAAGTTTTGGGATGGTAAAATATCCCAAAAGTATTGTATTTACCCTAAATATTGTAAAATTATTAACTAAACTAGTTATTTTATTTTTACTATATATTTCTCATATGTGTTGACCTATATTTTTCATATTATATACTTTAAGTATAATTGTATTACTTAGATTTTTTAAATAAATTCATAATTTACCACAGATAGTACAAACTATTTATTAATAAAAGGCATGTGTTTCCTAAAATGTAATTTAAATACATAATTTTAACATTCCGTAAAACTCTTATAGCTTCCCTCGCTCGTAATCCTCCTTTTCTTTTCAGATTTTTTGCATAATACTTTAATGCATTAACCGGTAGCTGTTGCCGTTGGGTATATTATTTTTTCGCCTGCAATTTTCTCGTAATGATGCCGGTGAGATGAATATTCCTGCATTGGCAAATCAGAGCTAATTATATTAACAAGTTTATTTTAAAGAGCGAAAAGCCCTCCGAATTACGTCTCATTTTTCGTCTCAATGGTTTTGGATTGGTATCATCAATGCGCCATTTTCCATCGGCCTTGTTTACATTTGCTAATTGCAAGTTTTTGTGTCCGCGTTTATGTTCGTCTCAAGTGTTTTTCAGTTGTCAACTTCCAGTTTTGATTTTGAATTTTGCACATTTTGGTTTGTCATTTACAGAAAGAACGACAGAGGGCACGCCCAATTTGTTTTTTCGACACTTGAGTATACTTTGCATTTGACAACCAAATCCGAAATGATAACAATAACTTGGGTCTGAACCATTTCAAGTGTTTTTGCTTACACTAATTGCTAGAAGAGGTAATGGGCTAATGTATCTGCTTTTTGAGGGCTTCGTTTCTGGCATTGAAATACTGTCGTCAGATTGAACAATAACTATCTAGTGAAGGTTAGAAGCTTAAGAACCAAGAACACAAAAAATGTTGTTACTTTATTTGTATATATACATAAATGTACTTCATGGGTTACATGGGTTGCCTACAAATTTAATGTCATCTATATATTTTTATATAAATAGAACTTATACTAAAGCTTGAGTATACATTTGTTTGAATGACCGATTTAGTGAAGACCATAAATTATTATTATTCACTGCTCTATTTCGTTATTTTTAGTTTTGACTGTTACAATGGTATTTATAAATAAGCTGTTTCTTAAGGGGGTCTTCTAGTCTAGAGGCTCGAATTTCGACCTTTTTTTAACAATTAATAAAAAAAAAAGCAATATATATTTTTACTATCCGTTTTATTATCATTTGTTTATTAAACTTAAAGGAGTGCATAAAATAAATTTCAAAAAAAAAAATTAGTTTTCATTGAGTTATTTCTTCTTGAAGAAGAGGGGAAAAAAAGAGGCCGTGTCCGCGTCGCCATGATATCTATGCTTGTAGTTATCTGAAAAATAAAACAATGATAGATTCTTAATGAGTACAAATGTCGCTATGGCATGAACCACCAAAAAAAAAAATCTTTTTTTTCATGAAATGGCGGCTACTCAAAGAAAAAACACGATTTTTTTCACTAATTTTTCCACTTTGTTGAATTTTTAAAAATATTATAAATTTAAAATTTTATTTTTTGTTGGTTCATGCGATAGCGATATATTTAAAGAATATTCATGCCAAATTTCAAGTAAATCGACTGATTAGAACTTGAGTTAGAGTGGCGACCGCATCAAAAAAAGTAGTTTCGAGAAAAACGTGTTTAAAGTTTCAGTCGTTCGCTCAACCGGTCTAGTTGCCACGTCACTAAAACGGCTATAACTTTGAAAATAATTTAAGTTTTGAAAAATCCTTTTAGGGAGATATTTTTGAATATCCAAACTATCGAATTATGAAAAAAAATTTTTTTCGATTTTCTCAAATTTCTAGACTAGAAGACCCCCTTAAGCTTCTATTTATTTATTTTGTTGAAATTGAAATTTCTTATTAATCTGTAAATTAGATATGACCCTTATAAGGTCTAACATGAAAAGAGTCTTAAACAATAAACGAAAAAAATTAGGTTCTTGATATGCTTACAATAAGAAAATGGTTTTAGATTTCTTTCAAGTTCAAGAACCTAACAAAGTGACTTTGAACCATTGCCTCAGCCCATGTTTAATATATCTGTCTCCTATCCCCCACCTAATGTATATGTTCACCATCAGCTAGCGCCAGTTAATTGCCAGAGAAAACCCGAGAAACCAGAACCCATAACCCAAACCCAATCTCCAGTCGCGACATCGAGTGTCTGCATCATTTTCCCCATCCGTCTGCGGTTAATCATGCATCGTCTTCATACACCATATATGTATATATATATATATATATATGTTAATGGATAGGAGAGAACTCTTGGGTGTACTTTACTTAATTTACCAACAAATTTCGAGCCTCAATTTTGTCCAATTTACTTGCCGTGATTTGCAGCAATTTTAGGGTAAAGTGTCTAAGAAGGTTCTAATGTGATGGCTCTGAAATCGTTTTCCCTTCTAATGCAATTCTGTTTTCTTTTCTTTTCTGTTTTTCTTTTTATTTTACGGCAGCGATAAAGAAAATTGTTTATAATGAGGTTCTGTGGTCAATGCCCAATTGAGTTTTCCCTAATTGCCCAGGCCACTGGACTTACGCTAAGAAGTCAAAGGAAAGTAGAAAATCTATGTGGTTGGAAAAAGGGGTTTCCACCTAATGATTTTCCTTCTGGCTAATGCCTAACTAATTGAGTAATTTTTGTGTGACTGCCGGGTATCAATCATTCATCCTTGGATGGGGATTCTGTATTCTGTCCATTGGCAACTCGTTTGGCAAGTTTCCGGTTTCCTTAACCCTTACTGCCCATCATCTGGGCATTGCAAATTTCCCAAAAGACGCCTAACTTTACGCTTTATTGTTACAAATTTGCCTTGGCATGTCCTTTATCCTGTTTACAGCTGGACTAAGGCGATTGCTCGTCAATTCCTTTGGGTCGCCTGGGTTTCTTTCACTCCTGGGCAAAGGGCAATCAATCATTTCCCTGACTTATTCACTGGCTTCCTGGCATTGTCCTTTTATCGGCCCATCGGTAAATAAATGTGACTATAAATCGAAAATTATAAACGCTTAAGCAGTGACCACCGATTGACCATTTGACCATCAATTTCTCAAGACACCCACGATTAAAGTAGCTTAGTAATATAACAACGAAGTTTGGATACCCCAATTAATGCTAGTTATTCGGTATTACAAAATTGTATTTTTACTAAATGAGTCATATTTCTGGGTAAGAGCTTCAATTAGTAACAACATTTTATCAAGATTTCAAAAATAAAAATAAAATGTTGTCAAATTCTTATTCCAGGATGCTTTAAATATATATATTAGAAATAAAATTGAAATCTTATTCCAAAATAATTAAATAAATATATATTTGCTAAAAAAATATATCTTAGTTTCGTATAATGTTAACGAATAATCTAACTTAAAACCTTAAGAATAAGTTATATTTTTAAAAGCATTTATAAGAGTCGCAGAGTTCCAGAGTCGAAATTCTTTATATTTTCAAAGTACTCCACGAAATTATACCCTAACTTAATTTCACTTGCTTTCCCTTGACCAACTGACTAAGCCTTTAACAAATCCAATTCCCCCAAGATTATACTAACCATTCAAATTGATACAGTCAGGATAAACTCCTTCTTTTTTTTGTAATGCAAGGCGAAAAACAGTTGGTAAATTTATGCATTTATTTTGACAAGCACCATGATTTATTGACCGTACGTAATTTGTACTGTCCCTGACAGAAGTAGAAAAGGTCCTGAGAGTGGACTTAACCACCCTTCAACTTACCAATCTCTCGTATTTTAAAAATTTATTTGCATTGACGCATTTGTAACCGCAACGAATTTGTTTGTAATAAAAATGTAAATGTTAATGTCCATCGGATGCCACTTCAAGACGAGTTTTTGTTTTTGTCCAAACCACAAGTTGACCGAGAAAAAAAATCACCCAAAAAACGAGTTGGTCAAAGAAATGAAATACGACCGCAAACTGACACTCGAGGATGGCAAAGGATTGCGATTGGGATTGGCACTGGATGGGGTTTACCAACTGGACAAGGGCTAAGGGAACCCGTAACCCTTTTGGGTCAGGGGATTTCGTGGCCAAGTAGTTTGGCAGGTTGGAGAGGTTGGAATAACTTCTTCCTTCATTCCTTGCGAGTTAATAAATGTGCCGTTCATATATCATCGAGGTGTGTTTGATTTATGGCCGATAAATGGAAATGCAAAAGATTAAATTGATAAAAATGCATTAGCTTAATAACTCAGTTAAAGTATCGAATAATTCAAAATATTATAAGATTAAGCAATAGTATCGAAAAATTCTATTTCTAATAACATAATAGGATTCACATATTTTAAGAATATTTAGACCGAGTTAAAAAATAAGATTTTGTTTAATTTTAATTATTAGGCTAATAATTGGCTAATGGATATTAGTTTTTTAAATACTTTAGAAAACGCAGCTTAAGCCCGATGAAATTAGAATATTTCTTTCCAAACAATTATAATATTTGTTTTGTACATTAAATATTACAATATTTTTATATGAGAAGAATGAGAATAGAAGTCATTGAATGTTTGCTTAACATCTCCCTCCTCCCTTTTCAACACATTATCCATAGTACATGCCAATTAAAACGCTGCTGGGGAGCATTTTTTCCCCACCAGGCCCAAACAAAAGTCTAATTTAAAAATCACCTTATTCAGAGCACGCATCCCCCCTTTTCTCGGCCACCTTTCCATTATCCCCAAATGTGCCTCAAGTGGGCGCCCAAGAATAAAACACATTTAGTCCCCTTTTTTCATGCATTTTTTCTCGCTGCCAGCCTGACACAAGCTGAAAATCATTTGGCAAGGTGACGCCTTTTTATTGCTCCATTTGTCGTTAAATTTAGAACTGGAAAAAAGTGGGAAATCTCTTGGGGGAGTCCAAATAAATGCAACAAATTTTAAATAAATAGAACTGTTGAGAGAGAAGGGCAACCATGAGGTGTGGAGTCCTCGAATGAATTATTAGTATTTGTTATCCAGATTTTTAGTGAAATATGTTAATTATTAATTACCTTTTGTTTGGGGGGTGTTTTTTACACATAAATTACCAGCTAAGAGCGTTGACAATTGAAAATACACAAATAAATCCTGGAAAAAACTGCTCACTTAGAAGAAATTATATTTATACGAATAAGTGAAAACAAATCAAGGCTAATGCCAGATAAATTTATATGCCTTCTAATGGCTAAACCGCACCCATTTAATTACCATCCCTCCGGAAAGAAAAAAACAAATAAATTAAAGTAAGTTTTCCGCCAGCCACGAAAAACTATCAAAGTCTACTTAATAAACAAATTTTCTCATAAAATTACGGCACAGGATGAGGTAGCAAAAGGTGCCGAGGGAGGGTAAGGGGAAATAAAATACACTTGGTAGAATTTATGGGCAGGAGTGGCTTAACTGCCGAGGATTCCAACCACATACTGGCGATAAGGTGGCGAGGGTGTATCGCACATAAAAACCCAAAGATAAACTGCCTGGGAACAGAGCAAAGGTGGGCGAGTAATAATTATATTTTTATTAGACATTTATTGCCCCACACTACCACAAACATTTTAATCAAACCCAATGCAATGAATGAAACTTGGCGAATCGAATTGATAATCTCCGAAAACAAAGAATTTTTATTGAACCAACATCAACGATTTTCCTTAATTTCTGTTTTGCGCTTCAAATCAAATGTAATTCAATACACAAAAGAAAGGGAGTTTTGGGGGGCGGACTAGAAGAGGAATCTCAAGCAGTCCAATAATGAGCAAGTCAGCTAGATAAACCCACAGAAGAAAAGTAAATAAATAAATCGGCCTGCTAATTAAAGGCGAAGAAACCGGCGGACGACCTCAGACGATGTCGGCATGTGTGTTTGAAGCACCAGCCGAAAAATAAGAGCACATCACATCTGACTGGGAAATCGGGTGGGGAAGGGTGTAGTCAGCACTTTGTAGCTCAACACACAAAAAATACAAGAATTCAATTGAAAGAAAGCGACACACCAAATGACACGACATGAGTGCGGCAAACAGGAAGGGAAACCGACCGAAAGGTGTACAGGAAATCGGGGAATAATGGATGCCCTATCTGGAAAAATTCAAATGAAAAATCCCATCGGTGCTAAGTAAATAAAAGCATATAATTTTCCTGGAGTCTACGATTTCTTTCTTTTTACTTTCATTTGAATTTTATGTTCTTCAAAATGAAAAGGAAAAAAGAAGGAGGTCTGAATAACATTAATAAATTTAAAGCAAATAAATAACACTTAAAAGAATGGAGACAAAATAATAATTGACGAGTGATCTCCCAAATTTGTAGAAATTACTATCATTATATTTACTATAGGCGAACTATATTTTATACAATTTTACCAATATATATTTCCTATTACCTTTTACCAATTCATTGACTTTAAAGTATAAACAATTTGCAAATAATTTAATTATCACACATTTGGAGAAGAAAGTTAGATAAACAAGTTTGATTTTTAGAGTCTTCAAATTATAGATTCTCCTTATTCAAATAAAACTAGAGGCATCGAATAGCAAGGTTCGAGTTAACTGTAATATATTTGTTTAAATAATTTTGTAATTAAAAGAATCTATAAAGTTTTATTATTAAGTACGATTTCTATTTCTATTCTTAAGTTCTAAATTATATAGGACTCCATTCCAGAATAGAGTATTGTTGTATAACCAAAACAGTGGAGCTAGCATTGCATAGGAGAGCATAGAACCGAATCGGACGGGACCCCCTGGTGCGTTTTTATATAGAAAAAGTTTTACTTTGATGTGTGTGTTGGCTGTATATGTTGGATGGGGCTGAAGATTGGGGATTCGATGCAATGGATTGCATGTTTCAGTTACACGCCACATTTCTGGGGGAAGAAATTGAAGGGGTTGGAGGCTGCCAAGTGTTAAACTGCATTTGTTTGACTTTTTCGTGTGGGGACTGCGACTAGAAATTACATTTGACTCCGACTCACAATCAGGTGGTGACAGGAGCAGCGAATTCGTGGACGACGTCTAGTGGATATTACCTTACACAATCGTCTGACAACTGACAAATGCAATCGGAGCCATGGAGCAGCCACGGAGCTCTTCATATCTGTCGGAAAATTGCATTATATCAAAGCATTTTTGTGGCCATCTCCGCAAGCACAAAGAAATCGCAATCCCCTGAAATGAATTGCTCCGAATGAGCTTTGACAGCCTTGTCAATATGTATATTGTTTTGTTGTCGTCGCTTACGCAGTTACACGCACGATTTCCCAAAGAATCCTCTGATTTCATGGGTGCTCTGAGTTCTGTCATCTGTCGCTGAAGCTCAAGTTCAAGTGAACCCGTTGTCTTTTTGATTGGCTTTTTATTTTTTGTTGTCTGAGTTTCAGCTATGGAATTGTCTTGGTTTCAAGCACTTTAAGCCTTTTAATGGGAATTTATGGACCCTGAAAGTTTATGGAAATATTACTTGAACCGATTTAGAAATAAGCAATTTGGAGGAATATCAATGTCAAAGTCAATGCTGAAGCCATTATAAAATGTTATTACTATATATTCCGCTAGCATTCTACGCAAAAAAAAAATTATTCAATTAATTTATTACAAAAAGATGTAGAAATGCGTAAAATATAAGATTTGGTCTGCCAAATAATTAATTCTTTTTTTTTTATAATAAAGAAATCTTTTTTATTTGTTTTGATATTTATGTAGATATTTTTTATACACTCTTATTCGACAATGTGATGTCAAAGAGTATTAATTTCCATACAGTTTGAAAAACTGGACTCAGGTCTTTAAAAAATCAACCGCATTATCCACACATAACTTCCGCTTAGCTTAACCCTTTGATCCGCAACAAAAAGTGCACTCATTTGTGAAGCTCATGAATAGTGAGAAAGAAGCTGGGGAGTCATGAGATCACATCCCAAGCAGCCAAAAAAAGGAGAAAAATTAATCAAAGCAAATTGCGCATAAAAACTGACCAAGCAAGTACATAAGGATTAATCATCCTAATGCCTGAAAGGCCAAACAAAAACTTGAAATTCGTCTTGGCACTTCACACAGACCCAAAGAGATACCCGTACGGGAATCAATCTCCCTGGCAGACAGAATGTCTGGTCAAGGTGTTGACTGACTGCTGCGGGAAAGGGCTACAAAATGGCAATTAATTGAAACATGAATTATTAACGCCACCTTTGTCCATTGTCCATTTTCCGTGACATGACCAAGGTAAATTTCAACGGATGCTGCATTTACCGAAGGAAACTCACTGACTGACCGTCTCGGCTGAGTGATGTGTCTGAAACTTTTGATGTTGATTTTTGGCTGCTTTTGTTCTTGATTTATGTAAAAAACTTCATTAATCTTGCCGATATCTTTTGAGCATCTTTACCCCTCTTTTCAGTCGGCTACAGTAAAAGCGTAGCAGTTGCATAGAAAACTAGAAGAAGTTTTGTAGTAAAAATTCAAGTTTTTGTTGCTTTGTCGAAAGTTTAGGTGATTAATTAAGAAATTATACATTGCAGTATCCAAAAAAAGAGGAGTACCATGATGATGGATCGTGAGAAATTATTCAATATGCAAGGAAGTAACAAAGTTTTATTTGATTTTTAGTGATATTTATCTATGCCTATTTAAATTTATCAATACGTATTTTCCTTTAATCCTGTTATTTGTATATAAATTAAATCATTTGCTTGACTTTAAGTTAATCATGCAGATTATTTCATATTAAAACTAAATAAGTGTTTTAAGCCCCATTTCTTTATATAATTTTTATTAAAATATTATACAGAAAAATATTTAAAATTGCCCTTCATAAACTTCGCATTGAAAAGTATTTCCTGGTCTAGCCCAAGTATCTTTTCCCCGAAAATAAACATGTTGTCTGCCCCAAGATCATAAATCATACGATCCGTAGAGCGGAGCCAGTCAGCCATGTGGATCATGATCGGAACATTATGGCTTGTCTAAGGAATCAATTGGGATTTCTGGTGTGCTGATTGGAATTTGTAAAGTCACAAAACCATGGCTGACACTTAATTATGGGCTGCAGGCTGTGAAGCGTGCCCACAGAGGAGACCTCATATCCCTCGTATCTGTTCCGTTCATAAATCTTGACAAAAATGTGTGGCCCCCGAAAATCAATGGAAACTTCTAAATGTCAAGGGTTCCCAAAATGACACGCGCCCCTTGTCTCTGAAAAATTGCTCTAAATGTTGGCACAACTATTCAAATTAATTGATTTAATGCCTTGTCTAGCATTCCCATTCCCTCTCCTCCATAGTTAGATTATTAATGAAGGCTTGAGAGAAGTCCCTAATTAGAAAGCCAGACTGAGTTTCTCCTTTTTCCTACTTTCTTGGACATTAAAATTTCCGTTTTTCAAGCGATAAATTTAGATTCAACGAGCAGTCGGAACTGTCATAGCTGGAATATATTTTAATAATCTACCTGATGCACTTGCATCCTTTTTACGGCTTTCCCTCAATCACACCTGCCGTAGTCAGGAGTTGAAGTAATTTTAGTTTCATTGCGATTTTCCTTGCTGGCAATTAAGTTAAAGCGCATTAAAGCGAATTTATGGCAGCTTCATTTCATATATTAAGATTTTATGTCGGGGAAACGGAGTGAAGGAAGGTGTCTGCTACATACAAACACCCGCTCCATAAAAACCTACTTATTTTCTGGGGGTGCCCCGGATTAGCCTGGGGATAATCAAACTATACGTAGCTACCGCAAGTTTTCCTGCTTCTCCTCCCACAACTCAGTCATTCAATCAGTGCAGACAGGTAGAGTAGTTGGGAGTTGGGCTGCCATGGGTTAAGTCATCCATTCACCCACTCAGTGACGGACGATTTTATCTGGGAACTTGGCCAAGAACTTGGCGGGCCATCGGCTATTGAGGAGGTTGTTCAACCAGTTTTGTTACGACATTTACAATCTAATATGAGCTATCTTTGTAAAATATTTTATTTCTTTTTTTTAAGAAGAAAACTCTACGTTAAGTATTAGCAAACCCACAACTTTTGTAGATTTTTATGTATTACACAATTCTTAATTATCGTTAACTACTCTTACAGTTTATATAGGAAATAATTTATTCTTGCGTCAAACCAACTCGGAGTTTTAAATAGAATAATAAAATATGAAAAATTACATTAATCTTGATCTAGTCTTGCAGCTTTAAAGTAAATTTAAATATACAATTTCGTTTTAAAAAGTAAAGAAAACGATTTTCGGGTAACATACTTGTTATAAATCGAAATTTGATTCTTTCACAGCTTTTTAATATTTTCCGCTTTTTTGTCGCTCTTCTTAGATTTAATTTCGAAGTTAGTTATTTTAGTTAGTATGGGTTTTATGTTCAATTTTAGTAGCTGCCCTCGTGATTGGAACAAGTTTATTTTATGTGCTGCTGCTGATGTGGATGTGTCGTTGCGTTGACAGCCAAGTGAAAAATGCATCTTGCCCGCTGGCAACTCGAGAATTCTCGAATGGCGATGGCGATGGAAACGGCGATGATGATGATGATGCGGATGACGTTCCAGAAGAAAAGTCCGGGCCATTAGCGGGCAATTGCGCATAAAAGTCACGGAGAGACGAGACGGTGGAAGGAATGACACTTCGGGGAAGGGATACGACACTAGTGCTGGAAACTGATCAGCCAATATTAAATAATGTTGTAAAATGCGAAACATTGAACCGAATCGGTTTTGGCTGTCATGGCTAAATAAATAAATAAAATGAAATTAAGTTTGTCTGCGCTGGCATTCGATTTGCCAGTGACGTGCACAAAAGGTGAAATGACGACGACGACCGGCAATAAAAAATCGCAGCTCATTTGAGCTTTTTCCGATTCTCTGTTCAATCGCGTGTTGGCTTTGGCATTGTATCGAGTTAATTTATTGATGACAGACGCACGATAAAAACCAAAAATGTGAGTTGTCATTAGAAGTCATAAGGTTGATTGACAGTCAGTGGTAATCTTAGTGCAGCGATTAGACTGGCGGGTATAATGAACTTTTATTGTGGCCAACAATGCCAGAAGTCGAGCTTTGTTTATTGTGCTATTGGATTAGCCATATTTCTTAAAATGTTTTCTTACTGCAGGTTTATTTTTAGAAAAAACTTTTTGCTTTATTTATCTGTTTAACAATAGTAAAGTTTTTATTATTTGAAAATATATTTACTTGAATTATTATTTGATTTCTTATTTAAAAACTCTTTTTGTCGTATACATAAGTAACATAAAAAGGAATGTTTTATTATATACCAATAATTTTCTAATGCTGAGTTGTAGCTTTTATAGAGATACTTTATCTTAAAAAAGTAAAGCTAAAATAAGTAATGTTAAAATAATTAATAAATATTTGAAGTAAAACAAGTCGGTTATGTGTAATGAAGTTAATATCTAATAAACACATTTAGCAATCGACTGCAAAGGATATAGGATATTAAAAATTAAGAGGAATTTGGAGTGAATCATAAAAAATGGACTTGAATGCCAGGTAGGTTATAGGTGACATATACATTACATTACATACCACATAAATCCAACCACTCCTCACGAATCCAGATGCTCAACCGTGGACATTATTATACCCTTGCAGAGGGTATTATAATTTTGGTGAAAAGTGTGCAACGCAGTGAAGGAGACATCTCCGACCTTATAAGGTATATAAAGTATATTCTTGATCAGGATCGCCTCCTGAGTTGATATATTCCTTTCTTGTTTTTCATTTATCCCATTTATACTCTAAATGGTATAATGATTCATTTTATGCCTAAAATTGATTAAGCACTTTAGAAGGTAAAAATAAAATCAACCGCATGTGTCCAAAAAATAAAATTTAATAAGCAGAATCAAGGCAAATCGAATGTCAAGATTGGGGAAAGGATGTCATTTTTACAATTTGGAGCCCTTTGCAGCATTGTAAAGAACCCACGCCGTTGCAAAATGAAAGGCACACTGGCCGATTAAGGACTTTGAGAAAGCGTAAGGATCGTGTGACAAGTCAATGTACACCCCCAGGTCTCCTCAACATATATCAAAGTTAAGGATTGGAAGGACTTTGGACTTTTACCCACTAGCCTGCTAAAAGGCTCTGCATGATGCTGTCTACAAACGATTAGCTCTTGGAAAAAATCTATCGATTTGAAAAGTCCACTAACAATAGCCCTTTGCTTAGATTATTATGTCATACGAGAAGGTTGAAAGGACCCAAAAGTCGATTGACATACTCTGATTTATATTTCGCTAAACTAAATATTTGATTTTGACTTTAAAATCGATTGATTTCTTTCTAGCAGCAAGTCGTTTGTAGAAATCATTAGACCCTGGAAAAAGGCTGTTTGGTGAATACCCTAACAAATTTTCTTCTTATTCTTAACTTTAATCTATGTTGAGCAGCTGTGGGGGCTGACATTATCCTTTCATTCGATCCTTACTCATTCATGGCCACTCATCAAAGCCATGGATTGGCCATGTGCCTTGCATTTTTACTGTTTTTGGTAACATAGGCATAGAAATCGAAATGTAGATATTTTGTAATAACTGCAAGGGTATTTAACTTCGGCTTGCCGAAGTTCGCTTCCTTTCTTGTCAGGGTCAATTTTGGTATGAGTATAGGTATTGGGATGACTTGCTCAGCCAGCACTTCCACAAATCAGATCCTGGATATTTCCACAAAAACGTCACTTGTCGTGGGCCTCGCCCGGTTGCTCAGTTGTGTTGTCTGACTTGGAAGTGCTTCGAACATAAGAACCCATCTCTGCATTCACTTTTCTCTGGCTAAACCCCAATTTAGTCAGCCATGACAGACAGCATAATAATTTAATATTGGTAATTTTGTATAATATAGACATTTGTTTATCAGTAAGAAAATCAGGTCCTGGTTCGTAGCCACAGCCGTTGGAGGATCCTTAGTCGTAGGTATAGGGATGACTTTCATAGCCAGCACTTCCACTGCTGGAATAGTCACCTGTTTAGAAGAGGAATCTTCATAGACATTCCATTCATTTCTGTCTTCTCGTGACTCACCCACACCTCATTTGTCGTAGGCCTCAATCAGTTGATCTGCTGACCACCATGACCTCCTCCAGCAAATGCAGTGAAGCAATGGGATTGCTGTAAGACCTGCTGCTGTGCTGTCCGACCTGGAGTATTATTAGAACCCGTCTTCAAATTCACTTTTCTCAGGTTAAACACCAACTCAGTTAGCCAAGAAGACAATAATATAATATGAACACTTGTTTATTAGTAAGAAATGCAGTTACCAAAACACAAAAGCTTATTTAACTATTTCAAAAACTATTTATACATTAGGTGTATCAGTTCCGAATCAGATAGTTGAATGGGCCTTTTGTATAATTGACAAACTTCACTGTTTTCACTTATCCAATTGCCTCACAGATAAAAAATTGACTTGTGCGACAATTGCTATCGTACATTTCGCCTTTGTAAAAGTCCACACAGTTATCTTTGCCATATAAATTGTTTGGTTGA
Source organism: Drosophila carrolli (assembly GCA_018152295.1). Classification (NCBI taxonomy): domain Eukaryota; kingdom Metazoa; phylum Arthropoda; class Insecta; order Diptera; family Drosophilidae; genus Drosophila; species Drosophila carrolli. The sequence goes on from JAECXJ010000001.1 coordinate 8,462,083, forward strand.
CCTGATGACCACTTGAGAAAGGGTGCAAGTTTGCCAGTGGCCACGGACACAAACTCTCCCTCCTTGGCCACGTCTGAAATGCCCAGCCAGTAGCTCTCAGGTTGCGATAGTTCATCTTTGATGGCGGTAAAATCCGATTCGTTCTGAATAGTTGCCAGGTGACCTCCCATCTCGCGGCAGGTTTCTTCAGCAGCGTCCCAGGACTTTTCGATTTTGTTTTCGATGTAAATTAATCTAGACCCGATTCGCGTGAACAAAGGAGATATACTAGCGTTGGAGACACTTGTAGACATATTTTCCTGCAGGCCTGCGAGTAGGTTTTCAATCCGATCCAGTTTGGTCTGTAAGTCCAGGATATTTGCATTCGTCGATGAAGCTTCCTCCTGGTCGAGCAACTTGTCAAGTTTGGCTTCGATTCTAACATGTCTTTCCTGTGTTTCATTATGTTTTTGGGGATTGCAAGTGCTCCACTCCTTCTGGTGAAAAGCAATGTGATTGAGCATTGGCTTCAGTGCCTCAAGACAAATCTTTCCACATTGGTTTGGCGGGTCGTTCAATAGGCAAACGGATCGCCCATTGTCCTGACTTTCTGCCCAGGATCCATACAAATTGTATGAAAGGAAGGCCAAGAAAAAATAAATCGTTGACTTGGACATTTGAATAGTAAGCAACCACTAAGAGCAAGCGCTTTAAAGAAACTAATTCTAGACTTATTTGCTCACTTCTGGAGAGCCCCAAATAAAAGCGTGCAACTTCCCGGATGTTATGTATCGCCGTATCAGAGAACAAGTAAAACCCTTTCAAAGTTACAAATAAATCCTAATCAGTGGGTTTTAAGCACTTAATTTCGGTCTCTGTTGAGTCACTCTCAAGTTGTTTTGAACGAACTTTAATCTCGAATATTTTGAGCTTTAATAGAACATTAAATTGCGCACATAAATACAACTACTACTACTTAAAGCAAAAAAGTGGCACTGACCAGCACGGATTTGGGGGAGATCTCCGACGTTCCCTTGTGGGAGACGATCTGGTGGGAATCTTTGGGGAACGAATACTTCACTTCCTTAGAGCTGGTATATTCAACAGGATATAATTTTCCAAATTCGAAGACTTCCATAGTTACCAGCAAGCGCTTTCTTTTCGAATTTATGGAAGGAATCGATATGAAGGAAATCAACAGAAGCCGGGTTTTAGGTATGTGGAGAATACACAGCAGACAGTTATTTATGAATAAATCGACTTAACTATTCATCACAGGAAACCAATATTTTTCATTCAACTTACTAACGCATTTATCTCAGGCCAAATGACCTCTCTTTTCGGGAGTTTTCCTTATCAATTCGTCTTGCCTACACAACTTCTCACTATCATTTGTTCTAAACACTATTCCATCTATTCACTCAAACTGTACTGACACGCCTTTCTTCAATTTCCCTCGCAAGCAACGCACTTCTGGATCGCTCGTCTTTTCTGTCTGTAAAGCATTATTTTCTCACACAGATCATTAAGAGAAACTCAGTAATACAACGAAGCTGCGCATCTGGTATCTGTATCTTTGAAAGCTCCTTGTCCAGCAATATTGCCCATAATAATATTGTAGCAGTGATTACCCTTTAACAATTAAGTGAATCTGCAGCTTGATGGTTCTTCATTGGGAACCCGAAGATTCCTTAAATCATATAGGAACGGGCTGACCCCTGCAGCATGCGATTACCCAATAGCCAACGATGTGACTCGTTTAAACCGTGTGGTTCAGCTGAGAACTCCACCTCACGTATCCATGCATGAACAGACAAGGCTATCTGGATTATAATATCAGCCAAATAGTCTGGATCGCGATTCTTCTGATCCGGTAGGATCGATGTCGTCATCAGTCCACGGAACATAGTACGCATACCAGCTCGTCCTTCTTCAGGTTGATTATGTCAGACTAGTTCACCTCGAGAAGATCTGTGGCAAACCCCACACCTAATCGCCTTAAACTTTCTTTTTATAAGTAGCCGCTAGCATCGGCTTTATTTTATCGAATTTTATTTTAAGCGCCTTCTCGTACTCAAGCTAAGGTCTAAAGAGACCATCCCTTTATTGTGTCTGTATGCGTGGTTTGGAAGCAGCCTCTCCGCTGGAGGAGCAGCCATGACCAGGAGCAGGTCCTGGTTCGTATCGCAATCTTTATAGACATTTTTTCATTTCTGTCTTCTCGTGACTCACCCACACCTCATTTGTCGTAGGCCTCGCTCAGTTGACCTGCTGACTACATGACCTCCTCCTGCAGGATGCAGTGAAGCAATGGGCTTGCTATAAGGCCTGCTGCTGTGCTGTCCGACCTGGAATATTATGCACTTTTCTCAGGTTAAACCCCAATGCAGTTAGCCAAGGCAAAGAATAATATAATATGGACACTTGTTTATTAGTAAGAAACGCTGTTAACAAAACTCAAAAGCTAATCTAACTTTTTTCAAAACTATTTTTACATGAGGTGTAGCATGTCCGTATTATATAGTTGAATAAGCCTTTTGTACAAATAACCAAATTCAATTATTTCACTTATCCAACAGCCTCACAGATAAAATGTTGACTTCTGCTTCATTCGCTATCGTACATTTCGCCGCGGTAAATATCCACACAGTTGTCTTTGCCTAATAAATTGTTTGGCTGAGCTGATTCCCACATGAGAAAGGGTGCTGGTTTGCCAGTGGCCACGGACACAAACTCTCCCTCCTCGGCCACGTCTGTGATGCCCAGCCAGTAGACGCCATGGAGCTCTAGTTCTTTTTCGATGCTGCTTAAGTCAGATTCGTTCTGAATAGTTGCCAGATGACCTCCCATCTCGCGGCAGGTCTCTTCAGCACCGTCCCAGGACTTTTTAATTCCGTTTTCGACGTAAATTAATCTAGACCCGATCCGCGTGAACAAAGGAGATATACCAGCGTTGGAGACTCGCTTAGACACATTTTTCTGCAGGCCTGTCAGAAGGTTTTCAATCCGATCCAGTTTGGTCTGTAAGTCAAGAATATTTGCATTCGTCGATGAAGCTTCCTCCTGGTCGAGCAACTTGTCAAGTTTGGCTTCGATTCTGACAAGTCTTTTCTGTGTTTCATTATGTTTTTGGGGATTGCAAGTGCTCCACTTCTTCTGGTGAAAAGCAATGACTTGAACATATTAAAAGCAAGCAACCGGTAAGGGCAAACGCTTTGAAAAAACTGAATTTCTATTTATTTTTTGACTTTCGAAGATCCCCAAATTAAAGCGGAGAACTGCGCCGATGTTGTGCCTTATCAGAGAACAAATCGTAATCAGTGGGTGAAAAGCACTTGTTTTGAGTCTCTGTTGAGCTACACTCAAATTGTTTTGAACGAACTTTGATCTCGAATCATATTTTGAGCTTTACTACAAGATTAAATTGCGCACATAAATACAACTAACATTGATAAGGGCAGCGGCGATGCCCAGCATGTTGGCACTGGTCAGCTGACGAGATCTGCACTCGACGTCAATACCTGGGGATTTAGGTACAGAAATAGAGTGAAAAATTTCAAAACGATTCGTCCAGGATCGTGTTCACCGACTTTGGAATGGCAACTTTTCAGGAGAGCTTTTTAAAGTTTTGGACACCCAAATATCGAATACAAAACGAGCTACTTACCTACGTTATACTATGTTAGAACCCATCTCTACATTCATTTTTCTCAGGGTAAACCACAATTTAGTCAGCCATGACAGACAACATAATAATTAAATATTTTTAATTTTGTATAATATATACATTTGTTTATCAGTAAGAAATCAGTTACCCCTGCAGAGGGTATTATAAAGTATATATATTCTTGATCAGCATCACCAGGAGAGTCGATCTAGCCATGTCCGTCTGTCCATCTGTTAGTCTGTTCATTTCAACGCAAACAAGTCCCTCGGCTATCGGCTTGAAACTTTCTTTGTCTTTCTATTGCAGGTGGTATAAAAGTCGGAACGAGCCGGATCGGGCGACTATATCATATAGCTCCCATAGGAACAATCGGAAAAAAAATCAAAAAAACTATAACTTTGTTGTTATACCCTTGCAGAAGGTATTATAATTTTTGTCAAAAGTGTGCAACGCAGTGAAGAAGACATCTCCGACCTTATAAAGTATATATATTCTTGATCAGGATCACCTCCTGAGTTGATATAAGCATGCCCGTCTGTCCGTCTGTCTGTTTCTACGCGAACTAGTCTTTCAGTTTTAAAGATATCGAATTGAAACTTTGCACACACCCTTCTTTCCTTTGCACGCAGTATATAAGTCGGAACGGCCAGGATCGGACGACTATATCCTATAACTGCCATATAACTGAACGATTGGAAATGCCATAACTTTGTTGTTTGTTTAAAGTTAGGAAGGTGTGATTTTTTGTGAGTATTAAGAATGCATCATATGAATAATTTTGGAGAATATAATTTATAGAATATTCTGCAAGGGTATATCAACTTCGGCTCCGCCCGAAGTTAGCTTTCCTTTCTTGTTCCAACTCATTTAGCACGAAAAACTCTCTGGAGTGCTCTTCAACGGCCCAATTCCCCTAAAAGTGCAACTTAATTAAATCAAAACTCAGCCATAAAATTACAATTAATGAACCAAAAATAACACCGAAAACCGCAAAAAAGTGCGCATCGGGCGATAAAATCATTCGAAGCGAAGCGTAAAAACGAAAAACTTAACCCTTAAAAAATGTGGCATGTAAATTTCTGAAATAAATCTTAAGGAGCGGCAACGAGATGGGACAAGAATTTCGGCGAGACCAAAGTACTGGGCATTAAATTAAATTGCTCAACAGTTTGTAATGCGGCACATTAGTGTCAAGCGATGACAAGGACATCCCAAAAAGGGTTAGATTCCGACGGCATTAACACGTTGTTGTCCTGGGAACAGGACGAATAATTTCCAAATTTATAGGCAGGACACATTTGGTCCAGCAGCCGGTCCAGAATGAGGATAAGGATGAGGATGAGGACGATGATGACCCACCACCACCGACATGGGACAGTTTTTCCAGAGATTTATCTCAACGTCCTGTGAATGAGCATAATTAGTGGTGGCGAGTTCGGTTCGTGGGGAAAAACTCCATTTACATGCAATTTGTTGCGTTTAAATGCCTTTTATATGCAAATATTTCCTGGTCAGCTGGACAGGATGCGAAGACACTGAACACCAAGTTCCTTTTCACAATTTTTAATGAGCCTCCTTTTTCGGTTTGCTTTATGATTGATGCAATGCCTGCGATGCTGCGAATGCTCCTTATTTTTGGTGTGTGAAATTTGAATATTTATGACCAACGGTCATATATATATGGTGCGGAAATTTTTATGATCTTGTTGCATAAAATTATATCTTTTTTTTCCCGTTTGGGTGCTTACTTCCATTTCAATTTATGAAACTTGTTTCTTAAGGCGGAAAATTTCCCTAAATTATGTACTTTTATAAGACATAATTATATGCCGTATTTTTTTGTAGAATCCAATAATTATGCAAATTTGTATGTTGGATTTTTAAAACGGTCTTGGCAGGATGAACGGGTCAGATGTTGGTTTTAAAAGAATTAAGCGACTTTAATGAAATGTATTAATGGAGTGGATTAAATTTAAACAAAAAAATTTGTTTTATTAAGTTTACTATAATACTAAAATGTTATCAATAGTTAAACCAAATTGACTAATTTTATAAATTTAAATATTTGAATTCAAGCAATTTATTTAGTTTATTAGTTAATATAGTCATAATATTATTTCTTGTACATACAAACAACTATAACTAAAACTTAAGTCAATACAATTTCATTTTAACCAGCTTACTTTTTGACAAATACGAACATTTCCGAAAATATATTAGTGTCCTAGACACACTAGCTTAAAATTCGGCAATTAATCAAATTGGCCACACTTCCTTCGGTTTTCCTTCCATCCAGAAACTCATTCGAGCGTAAGACGTCCGACTGTCAGATCATCAAAATGCATTAGATGGAAAGAAATGAGGAAAAACTAATTAAGAACTGTTTCACCCAAGCAACCCACGACAATCCTTTGCTTTTCCAACGGAGCTAATCACAAAAACGTGACGTCATTCGCCACGCCTTTATTATGATTTTTATTAATGATTCATGCATGCCATTATGTTTATATATTTTATCCCAATTTGTCGGAGAGACGACAAAGTGCGAAAGTCGCCGTGAACTCGGTTTCTGTGTTTTAATCCGCGCGTTTAATTGAAATTGGCTGCGAAACCCAAGCCCCGAAGGCTCTATGCGGGTCCAGAAGTCAAAGTGGTGGGTTATTGCCAACAAGATCTTTGCGGTAGCTCTGGGCCTCGTCAAATCTTATAGATATTAATGATGTTTGGACACACAACCGAATTACGAACAATTAATTACTTGATTTATCCCCCAATTCGTTCTTTTTTTCCGTTTCGCGTGACTTTGCGCCCTAGGTCTAATTTGCGGCTTGATGGGGTTAAGCTGAGGCTAACTGTTTATCTACCCGCATAATTGCTTTTGTTTTTTTTTAAGTGAAACATATCTATTCCTTCTTATTAATTATGAAATAAGAGGAAAGGCGTGAGCATATACATTTTTAAGTTAAACAAAGAAAACTATGCACAACACTTAAATTAAGCTTTACATTGTCAATCCAAATAAATAAATGGTCAATAAAATATTTGAATGTTTACAAATATGTGAAATTTTGTACGTGACTTGCGAACTTTTCTTCTTATTTATTATGAAATAAGAGGAAAGACGTGAACCTATGTATGTTAAAGAGGAACAAACAAAACTATATATAACATTTAAATTAAGCTTCACATTATTGTCGAACATAACTCAATACAAATATTATCGCTAGACTAAAAAAAAGTTTTATCTTTGGTCAATAAAAAATTTGAATGTTTTCAAATATGTGAAATTTTTTACGTGACTTGCGAACTTTCCTTGCACAAAATGTTTTGCAATCTGCAACCCCCAAAACCAAGATATTTTCTGTCATATTCTTTGCTTTCCATAGTGTTTTTTATTACCCGCTGCGTTTGCCCCCATAACTCAGGATTTATCTGGGGAAAACAATCTGTGACAATAATTCTTAGGCCTGACATAATGTACCTCAAATGTTTTATTCGTGTTTATCGCCGGCAGTTTTTCCACGTCTGCCGCGGCAGCACTTTTGGCCAAACTTTGTTTTTCGTTTCGATTTTCTTTCTTTTTAGCAATTGCCGAAATATGGCATAATATTAGAGTCCACTTATTGACTTAATGGGCATCTTGATAGGAGGCAAATAAGAAATATTTGATATATGGGAAAGATTTCACAGCGGGTTGGGGTTTTTGGAACAAAAAAATGTTGGTTTTTAGGCTCGGGGTTGTTGGCAGTCAGGTTTCCACTAATTAAAAGTGCGGAAAAAGGTTTCTGTTCCTGTGACATCTGCAAGATCATTAATAAGGATATCTGTTTTTTCGGATTCTTTTTATATTCAGTTATTGCGCTGCAAGGAAATTCCGTTCTCATGGTTGGCGGCAATGCAAATATTTATATAAGACAAAACTTTTGTTGCCATTTCGCTGGGCTGTCTGGGTGAACAAAAGGGTTAATGAGTTCAAGCAGCTACTTAGACGACCTGATTAATGATCGGCAGTTTGCTGGCAAGACATGTATGCAAAATATCCCAGATACGGGGACAAACTTTGCATAGGGTCATTAATTAAATCACACACACACACACAAAGGATCTGCCAAAGAGAGCGACAAAATATGCTAATTTTCAGGCAAATGGGAAAAAAAAGTAAATCCCGAATAGAAAAATTCACATAATTCCCAATTATAAATTCATCGAAATGACATTTAGGCCTGGGAGATCTCTCACCTTGCCGCGACTCGACTCAACACCCCATCATCAGTCACCTTACCTCAGCATTGTCAGGCGAATTAATGATTCTACCCCCAAAACCACCCAAAGGGTTACTCAGTAACGCTTAAAAAAATCATAGTTAAATATAATAAATGTTTGTTTTTACTCGACTCTATGCAAATGCCCGGCTCACACTCAATTAACTTTGTTGTCAATCAAATGCAAATATTGTGGTTCCTTAGAAAAACTTCCATCCATTGGCAATTGCAATTTGTTTGGCTTTTTTTTAATTCTGCCTTTCTGCTGTTGTGGTTCATTAGAATTGCTCAATTATTCCATCAATATGCATTTGTTGTTAATCGAATTTTTGTAGCCAGCTTTATCGCACCGTTTCATGCATATTTAAGTGGTTCGTTGGTGGGTTGTGTGAAATCCGAAAAAGAAAGGGAAAAGGAAAGGAGCTCGGGAAATGTTTGTAAATATTCCTGGGAAAGTTTGGTTAGCGTGACTCCCTCTAAATGGGTCTTCCAAGGAACCAGAATTTGAATAAATATTTTAAAGTTGATTTGGCAAGGTAAATAAATGTGTACCCCTGACTGATGTGTCGCAATTAAAGATTCATCGAATGCATTTGCAAGTTTATGCAAATGCCGTCAAAAGCATTTAGCAATTTCCTTTAATGCATACTTTACTTTTGATTTAAATAAAAAAACATAGTTTGCCAAATGCTGCGGATCAAGAAAACTAAAATGCTTAAAAATTAATTATGCATATAATTAATAGAAAAGTTTCAATATAAATCGTTTTGTGATTTAAAAGCTATTTATTAGAGTAAAAACTACATTTTTTACGGCTGTCATAATACTTAATAAAAAGTTTAAACACATTTTCTCTACTTAAAATTAAAATTTCCATAATCTATACAAAAACGTCATCTCTTCAAACATTTAATAAGAAGCAATTCACAACATTGTTAGACATAGCTTTAACAAACTGCGGACACATATCAGACCTTTGAAAATACCTTCTCCTCACATCCTTCAAATAAAATCTTCACACTCAATACATCTACCCCGAACTCACACTCTCTAATTCGCTTCAACCAGGATGATCAATCAAAATCTGAATTTTAATGTTATGCGGTGCATGAAACCCTAACAACAGGAACAAGAATAACCATATCCTGTGAGTAACAACAGCCAAGGAAAAAGGAAAACAAAAGTGTAAAAGAATTTCCATTGCGACCCAGGGGTGCGGTCTTTTGGCATTTTTCTAACCCCTTTTTCAACGCTGCAAAAGGCAAAATATTTGGAAAATTAAAAAAAAGACAGAGGAGAAAGCAGGAGAGAGTAAAGTGAAAGGGGGACTGACTGGTAACCAGTAGCTGCCACAGGAAAATAGTAAAAATTGTAAAAATCCTATTAAGCATTTCCCGGACGTAACTCCTGTTCAGCTTTTGCGTTTGACACTTCTCTTTGTACACCTCTTATTTTTAGAGTGCGTGGGGTATATACGCTGCAATAAAGGAACATATTTATATAACAGGTATATTTTGTAACTAAATTAAAATTTATTCTACTAATGAATTTTCATGAATTTATTTCTTTCATATACAGAAGAAATTCTGGATAAATTTACAGATTACTAAATAAGTACATGTATTTGCATTAGCCTGTTCATATAATGATAACATTTCCCTTGCATGGTTTAGATATACGTTTTTAAGCTGTGTGCTTAGCATTTCCGAAAACTAAATAATACATTTTCACAGGGTATTTTCGATTCTATGAATGGCCTGAGTCTATTTAAATTTTGGGGGTCTGTATTTTCTAGCGGGTGCAGACTGGCTTAAATGTCTAATTTAAATGCATGTGCTTTTAACAGTTGCAGACAGAGATTGATGATTGTTTTCAGGGCTCTTTTTTCGTTACAAATAATTGCTTACAAATTTTGCGGCACAGATTTCCCTCATTAAATGATATATGTATTTCTTGGAGAGGGCGACTTTCAAGCAGGTGCAGTCGTTCCCTTCATAAATCTACCCCCCAAATCACACATCCAACTCCTTCACATGTGTGGAAGGAACAAAAGGCACTCCACATATGATGTCATCTAATCTATTTTCATGTTGTTGAATTTATGATCTTTAACCAATCTAGTTAGCCATGCTCACTTAACAGAAATTGAAAAACTTCTGCGCTATCTATGCGTCCATTGTGCATTTGAGGTGTATAGAATTTTTAAAGCATTTATCGTAAATTTTGATCGAATCGGAAGGGCCACTTTGTCCACTTGGCCAACCCTTAACCACACACAGACCCACATCCTGTTGCCCTTCTGGCCCAAGCCAACAAACAATATAAAGTACTGATTAGGAAGCGAAAAACAATAAATGGACCTTTGCTGCCTCACAGAGGCAGATGAATGAATGGCTGAATGCCACATTAGATGGCAACGGATGTCATTACGGATAATTTAAAGTGGCCCTTGGTCAGGAGAAAGATCACAAGTGAGAAACTGGAGTGACTCGACCAGTGATACTCTTTGATTTTTAGTAATTATTTAATTTTTTATTGTCACACTTAAACTTTTTTGTTATAATACACTTTCTAGCGTCATTTTGATAAGCATAACAATTTACAATACCATACCACACTTCTTTAACAAATAAAAAATAATAATAATAAAACTAAAATAATTTTTATTCTTAATTACCAAAATTCAATTGACAAAAATTTTAATTCGAAAACCTGAGCTATTGCTAACTATGTTTAAAAATATTATACCCTCTAAAATGAGGTCAACATTTGTAGGGGCCGGAAAAGGAAATCGTAAACACAAATGAATCACACCATGAGAGAGGGGGCCTCAACAATTCGTTGCGCCCCTGGAAAAAGGTCACTTCAAATAAATATGTCAAAATGAAATCGAAACCAACGCCAACGCATTCATTGATCTTCACTGTAAAATCCCTGAAATTAGTTCCACCCAATTGAGTTTCGCCAAATGCAATTTCTCGTTGAAATTCGGTGGCATGTAGCGCATTTCACGTTGCAAACTTATTAGTTCAGGTAGCGAAAAAAATAATGCCGGAGTTCATGGGCCATTATTAAAGGGACAGAGGCAGGTCACACTAGAAAAGGGTTAATTTGGCAAAACTACAAATAATATTTGGTATTTTATCAAACTTTGACAAAAAAAAAATAATTACTGTTGTGAGCAGCTGAGGATATAAACTATCAATTTCAGGTTGATTTGGAAAAAGTTATTTTCTTTGTGATTTTTGAATTTTTTTTATAAGATGTAACATCATGATTTCTTGCAAAAATTTGACTAAAATGAAATTTTTAGCTGTGAATGCTAATCGATTGAAAATTGTATAACGAATTCACTGTTTTGATTAAAACACCAAAAGTAGAGTTTATTTTTTGGGGTTTCGGTTACAAAAAAACATGTTCTAAGGATTTTTACCTATGTCCTAAAATGGCATGTAATTCAGTATGTGTCATATAATGTTGACAATACAGATACAACTAAAATTTAAAGTAGCATTCCTCAATGTGTAAACGTTTTCGAAAGGGAGCACAATGATATCTGACAACACCGTAGAATGCCCCTGCTACCTGGTTCACTTTTTCATGATCGCAAGGCTGGCCTTAAAGATACTTCTTGAGGAGATACCAAACATGTCCATCAGAACGGCGGGGGGTCCCGACCTCGGTACAGTGGGCACATAGAGGTGCTTGACCACAAAGTTCCGGGAGTCGGCCAGGGCACTGAGCACCGCCTCGCCCAATCCGCCCTGCTGGTAGTGATCCTCCACGACGACAATCCGACCGCCACAGAGTTTTCCATGCTTCACAATTAGTCGCACATCCAGGGGCTTCACTGTGAACGGGTCGATCACCCGGGCCGTGATGCAATCCTCCTCCAATCGCTCGGCGGCGGCTAGACATTCGTACAGTGTTACCCCGGCTCCGATCAACAGCACCTCATCAGAAGGTTTCTGGCGCACCACTTTGCCCAGACCCACGGCAAACACTTCATCGTTGTTGTAGATCACAGTGGTGTTCGGATATGTGGTCCGGATGAAGCACACCCCCTTCGTGTTGGCGGCCAACTCCACCGCCCGCTCCGTGCTCACGGCATCCGTGGGATAGAAGACTGTACTGCCGGGAATACTGCGGAACATGGCTATGTCCTCCAGTCCCATCTGCGAGGGTCCATCCTCGCCAATGCTGCATCCGCAGTGCGAACCCACGAAGTTCACATTGGTGTTCGAAATGGCCCCCATTCGGATCTGATCGAATGCCCGGGTGAAAAAGGTGGCATGCGTCGAGACGAAGGCCACCGTGCGACGTCGACAGGTGGCGCCCACGGCCACGCCCACCAGATTCTGCTGCGCTATGAAGCACTCGATGAACCGCTCCGGGAATGCATTCCTCATCTTATCCGCATACGTGGAGTTCTTCGTGTCGCCATCGAGGGCAATCACCCGGGCATTGTCCGCCGCGATCTTGGCCAAGGCGGTGCCATAAGCCAAGCGAGTGGCCACCGAATCGCCCAGTCGATAATTGGGCGGATTACACAGCATGATGTTGTTGATATTCACCTCGGGTGCGTTGCCGCACTTTCCTATCTTTTTGGGCGTCAAGTGCACATTCGGATTGGAGATCATCATCTGCAGAGGGGATGTTATTAATAATAGCAATTATAGTCAGCATAAAAATATAGGATTAAAAAAAACATTAATGGTGGTATTCTTAAAAATAGTAACAGATATTATTGCCAAATTGTATTCCGTTCCATAAAATTATTGTAACAACCTTAATGTGGGTCTGATTTAATTTTGCAGAGTTTATATCGAAAGAGTAGTATCAAAAACTTGAATGACTTGAATGCAAAGTATTTGATTGTTTTCTCTTAAAGTTTATGAAATCCTTCTGGACATGGTGGTAGTCATATCAGAAATAAAGAGATTTTTGATCATTTAATAACGCCATTAAATCTTCAAAAATATTTTGATTCCATATTTTATTCCCGGCTTTTCTTTTTACAATTTGAAACCCAACAATGCTGAGGCTCTTTCTATGCATTGTAGGGTTTCAAAATGTAAAATGAGAAACCGGGAACACCTCTAGTAGTAAAAGGCGTTTATTAACCCTACCTGTAAGTTCTTGATCACAGCCTCAGCCCGCTTTCCGAGTGGCTGTCCGTGCATCTCGTCCAATCCCTCGATTCCCACAAAGTCCTTTCCCTTAACTGTTCTGGCCAAAAGAGCCGTGGGCTTGCCTTTCGTGCTGGCCGCATTGTGAAAGCCCTTGACGAGTTCATCGATGTCGTGGCCGTTTAGAACCAGTGCATTGAAGCCAAAGGCATCCAGTCTCTCCCGGTAAACCTCCATTTCAGCACTGGCATCAGAACACATCAGCTTGTTTATGTCGAAGATCACGCACAGGTTGTCCAGGCAGTAGTGACCGGCGAAATGGAGCGATTCCCAGACGGCTCCCTCGGCACATTCGCCATCGCTGAGGATCACATAGGTGCGATAGTCGGCCTTGTCCAGGTACTTTCCCACATAGGCCATTCCGGCGGCCACGGCGGTGCCCTGTCCCAAGGATCCGGTGCCCACGTCGATGAAACTGAGCCGCGGAGTCGGATGACCCTCCAGATCGCTGTCCACCTTGCGCAGATTCCGCAGCTCCTCCACCGGAAAGAGTCCTGCCTCCGCCCAGGCGGCATACAGAATGGGCGCGGCATGTCCTTTGGACAGGACCAATCGATCGCTGGAGGCATCGCGAGGATGCTTCAGGTTCAGGCGCATCTGCTGGAAGAACAGCACCGTCATAATCTCCGCCAGCGAGGCACAGGATGTCGGATGACCCGACTTGGCAGCCTGCGTCGAGGTGATCGAGTGGATGCGCAGCTTGTGGGCCACGTCCTTCAGGTTCTGAAACACCTTGCTGTCCAGCTTCGGGAACGACATTTTGCTCGCTTTCTACTTTTACAATTTAATTTTGAATATTTCTGAAAAACCAACCAAGGACTGACTGTTTCAGGTTTTTATTCAATTTGATTGTGCTATGAATTGGGTTGAGGTACATATTTCAAACTAATTTAGGTCTTAAAAATTTAAAATGCATTTAAGACATTTGCTCTCTTATTGAATAAGTAATTAACGCTAAATTGTGTTTTCCATTAAGACTGCGATTTTATCCACTTGTTATTTCTGTTTCATAAGACAATTTTATAATATCATTACTAAAGAAAACAGCTAGCTATAACATTGTTATTCTGCTTATTTTTGAAGGAACATTTTTAGCACAAATGATAGTTCTATGATCAATACCTTTTTTCTTGCAGCTGCTATCCAAGTTGTTCCTTTTGCAATAAATAAAAAAAACGGTCAGTTCCCATTTCTTTCCTTTTCCAAGTGCTTAGAAAATTCCAAGAAATAAGACTTATAAAACGTTTTTATGGCTTTCGCAGAATGGTTTTTTATTAATTGTAAACTTGCAGCAAATTGAACACATCATAACATCATCCCTACGCGAATCAATCAAATCGCCAAGAAATAACATAACAAATCAAAAGTCGTAAATATTTTGAAGTAAGAAAATCACAACAGAAAAAAGGATCCCTCAATGGAGAACGAATAAAAATTGCAGTGTGAATTTGCGGATAAAAAATTGCAGTTCTCACAGCGGTTAAAATGGGCAAAAAATAAACCCAAAATGCAGGAGCAACCCTCTGGACCGATAAATGCCCATCAATGAGCCAAAAGAGGTGCAGTTTTGAAAACAGTTTAAATTTGATTTGGGTGCGAACTGGAATTGCGCGAGGGGTTGCATTGGATGTGGATTGTAACCCTTTCCCCGGGTCACCGATGCGATTCGTCTGTCCGAGCGCTAAATAAATCATTTCTCTTCGATTAATTCGCTTGCTGACATGTGCACACTCACATGTCCCGGCTGAAGGGGTTTACTCCGAACATTTTTTATTTTAAAGAAGGGTTTACACATGGTTTCGGCTAAGCGACCGCTACTCATGTCAAATTTTGGCTTTTGCTCTCCTTTGTAGTGGCATGGAAAATTGTCCATGGCCGTGCAGTCATAAGTTATAAATTAGTTAAGTTCCTTCCTCGAGTACTTTAAAGTCAAGCGAGGGGTTGCTCAACAAAAAAAAAAAGAAAAAGGGTTTCCCTCCATTCCCTTCCCCTTTTCCACGTCGTTGAGTTCGCTTCTTTATGTGTGTTTTTTTGAAATTTTTAAGTGCATTGATTAATTTTTATTTTGATCGCTTCGAAATCAATATTGTTTGCAAATTTCTTGTTTGAAGACACTGGCCCAGCAGTTGGTGTGTGTAATTTGTCGTCATTTGCAACGCCCAGCAATGCTCCCTTGATGTTTGCCACTTAGCAAAGGGATCAATATCCACCGCCAATGTTTCGAGTACGAATCCAAGCGAATTTATGTAGTGGAAGTGCGTTAAAAGAGTTTTGCAATCTGATAGCCGTGAGAAAGGGGATTAAAGGTTTGACATCTGGATCGGAGAACACAAGTAGCATAATCCTTACATTGTCTGCAAGATATGTTTGGGTGGCAAACCGTTTTTAAGAACAACAGACATTTATCATCAAAGGACTCAAGATGAACAACAGAGTTTTATCATTAAAGGGCCTAAAAGAAATTTTTTTTGTTAGAAATATAATTGTTAAAATGCTATACAAGAGAAGAACAAATGTGAGTTGTAAAATATATTTTCTTAAATATGTACAATAAATATGTTTATTGTCCGATTTATTATTTTCATTTTAATCACATGCTTTTAATCCTGATAGCTTACGAGCTTCATCAATTGCTTCAATTGATTTAATTAATGAATATGCTATTAATTTTTTTAATTAAATATCACAAAAAATAATAAAAACTCTGGTGCGAAGCATAATTTTATTATTTTTTAGACTAATAGACAATTCAATTAACTGTTGACAACAGTACCAAAAATCGTTCCCAATTGGGGATGTGAGATGCGTGGAAAATCGCATTCCGATCCGGGATAAATGTTCCCAGGCTAAGCAGGCACTCGACTTCGATGGGACATTTGACTAAGTGGAAACGATTGACCTATGTCCAAGCTAATTCATTGATTTCATCCATTTGCATAGGAGATTCTCTGCAATTCCCCTCCCTTTGATCTGATTGCGACGCGTGTCCGGTTCGCCGATGCAAATTGGTCACACCCTTCAGATGTCAAAAGAAATATCGACGGATAGACGGCAAATCGATTTGCATGGAATGGAACTAATAATAACTTTTGCCCGGGGTGACATAATTGTGTGAGGACCAGCTTGACCAGGCTGCGTTCCATCATAACTCATAATAATGAAGTGCAAATGCCTTTGCGCTACCCTGGGCATAATCGGCTTTCGATCCAAACAAAAGGACTCTGCCTCGGGAGTCACGTGCCTTCCATTTCAATCCGTGTCCTCTGCTCTCCTTTCTTTTCCCGGGTGAAAGTCCTGCCCGGCGAATTTGCTACGCTTTGATTTCTCCTTTTTTCGATGTGATCCCTTTTCGCTTCTTTTATTGTCTTGTCTGGACATTTGGTCGCTACCTACTTGAAGTCGTGCCCCTGATTAAATTATATTCGTTTATCCTTGGGTTAGAAGTGAGTCGCTC
Source organism: Drosophila carrolli (assembly GCA_018152295.1). Taxonomy (NCBI): domain Eukaryota; kingdom Metazoa; phylum Arthropoda; class Insecta; order Diptera; family Drosophilidae; genus Drosophila; species Drosophila carrolli. The sequence continues at coordinate 8,478,634 of JAECXJ010000001.1, forward strand.
TCGTGGCGGAGATAATTCTCTTCGGGGGATTTCTCCGTCAACCGATTTTGATTGAGTTGTCGACTTGGAAAAGGGTTGTGTGGATTGTAAAATACTTATCTAAAATTCGAGGAAGATTTTTATTTTAATTACTCTTTAGCTGGTTTAAAGGATTTAATATCACATTTTAAATCTAAATATTTTTGTTCTATTAGTTTAATATTTCAATTAAAACAACAATATTAAGAAACTTATATCCACATATTGATACTTTTCTTGAATGTAGTATATGTTTTCAATTTTCAATTAGGCAATATTATACCTTATTATTAAAATTTAAATTTAAGGAAATGGCACATTTTTCTTTGACACTTTGTTTTTACTAAAAATAACAAAAACTAGGTGGCACTAAACCAAAGCGTTTCTTTATATACACTCCAGCCATATCTATAACCATCATATTAACTGATAAATCGAAGTTAGACCCACCATCTGCTTTCCATGTCCCAGCGAGTGGAATGTATATCCCTTGGACTCCCGACAGTTCAAGCACCGTTGGTGTCTAATGATTGGCCAACTACCAAAATAGGTGGCACTGATTTAATAGCTGCTCGGTGGTCTCTGTGTTTCGAGTTCTTCGCCAGCTCATTCCACACAAACACTCTCCTTATGTCCGTCTCTATTTTCAATTTCGTTAATGACCCAAAAGTGGCGTAAACCAATTTATACCGAGTCGGAGTCTCGCACACAAGACAAATAATAGCGCAGCAGGACATTGACAACAACACCCGGGAAATAGATGAGGAATGCACACCGAAAAAAAATGTGGTGATTTAAAATTTATTTTATTTTCTTAATATAATGTATACAAATTTATTATACAATTATAAAAAAAAAACATAATATTTTAAGCTCATAAAAATAGAGTTTAATATTACTGAAGCGTTTCAACTAATTTGCCAAATGATTTTAAAGGACACTCAATATATAATCATATTTAGAAATTGCTTAAATTATTATTTATATAATATTATAAATTAGTTAAAGCACTAACTGTTTCTCTCAGTGTGGTCAAAAGTGAAGCATATTGGTAGGTAGGATCGAAAAGTAGAAACGAGACTGTCGACCGGTAATTGACTGCCGCTGATGGTCACTGGCCAAAATGCTGATAATGAAGCGCAATTGTGTTTAAACGCTGGTCAGAAACAAATTTCGTTTAGGGCAATTAATCATATTCGGGGACCGAAGGAGTTACAAACTCATGACTTCTCTTTTCTACAAATTTAAGGTGTTGCCTCGTAAAATAAATCATTGGAAAAATCTTTCTTTCGCGTTTTGTTTGTGGACCTAGACAACCTCCTGTGGTTTTGTGGGTGTTGACACAAGTTTTTTCGGGCAGATAATAGTTTAGATTTCTTTAATTTAGAGTTGGGGCAATGAATCGAGAGATTAATGAATAGTCGGCAGTAAATGTCAATCCAAGAATCTCAAGAAGGCTTTGCTCAACTTTCCTTTACTTCATTTTGCCTTGGTCTTTAACATCAAACAATTAACCGGCCAAAGCTTTCATTGTCGGCACTTTGATATTTGATTTTCCTTTTCCTGTACTGGAATAGCTACAGATATTCCCATCTCATCCCAATAATCTTCGTTTGTGGCCATATTGCGTTTCACTTTCGCTCCACATTCAGGCTTTTCGCATTTGGGGGCGTTGTTTGCCTGGCCCTTTTTCCGCCTTCCACTTTTCCGACTTGGTTTCGCAGGAAAACTGGGTCACTGATGTCGCCCGTTTGTTTGTTCAATGCGAGGGTTTCTTCACGGGTTAGTGTACTTTCCTGCTAAAATCAATAGACTAGCTCACTGTAATTAGCTTTGACTTAAAGTGCATGCCATGCGAAGTTCAGGTTCTGAGAAGGTGGAACTCGGTCTATTATGAGTCATTACCATGAGTGGCTAATGGCTCTGAATGGCAGATTTGAAGCAAATGGGATTGTAAGCCCACGACTGAGGGACTTATACTTTTCAAACGAATAATGCATTTGTATTACAACAACAAATTAATTTATATTATAGATTAAGTGTTTGCATTTTTAGGTTTAAAATGTATTAAATTTTCATTAGTATTAGTTTTCCAATTAATTGAATTGAACTAACCCGAACTTTGGTTTAATTTTTTATTATTTTTTTTTCACAAGTAAGCTTCTTTTTTTCGTTCAATCAATTTCCACTGTAGATTACAAATTTAAATAGATTAATTAGAAATATATAGTAAATTATAAAATATTTTCTCTATACTTACCTAGATTTCAACCACCCATATTGCCAGTGTGAAACTGAGGACTGGTCATAGCCATGTTTGGGGCTTGAATATAATTGGGCGAGGATGCAGGCATCTCTTAGTTATAAGGACTTGAATAGCTGTGAAATGGGAAAGTATATTTAAATTCCCAACAATATTTAGAAAAACTGTTCAATACTAAAATTATAAATATAAAATGAGCATGTTTCATGCTATAACATAATTTTGACATAAATGGATGGATTTTCGCAGTGCTTGAAGTAGCATTTTACTCACCTCATTTGACTTAGAGGATAGGAATTCATGTTCATTTCGCAGGCACCTCCCATGCCATAGACCTGACCACCGGTGCTCATCTCAGCCAGGCCAGCGGTTCCAACTGGTCCGTAGATGGGACGGGAATCGGGGGCCAAGCCGATGTCTATGCCATTGGGGAAGTGGTTGAAGTGGTTTCCATCGTTGGCAAATGGTTTGTAGTCAGAGGAATACACTGTGTGCGTCTGCAGCAAATCGGTCATAAGGCCAGTATTATTTCCAAAGAAGTTATTGGCAGGCATTGCCATCGAAGGGAGAAAGTATTGTTGGGCACCTAAAAAATAATTGTTAAATTGTAGAATATATAATGGTCACTTATTGGGCAATACCTAGACTTGGACTGGGATAATATTGCTGAGCTCCAAGAGGTGAACTAAAAGCTTGTTGCATTCCTTGATAAGGGGCAGACTGTTGATTTTCTGAAAACAGAAAAGGATACAAAACTGAAGATAATTAGGATTGTTTGATACCTTGAATTGGACTTTCATAAAATTGTTGAGTTGCTGCTGCAAAAAAAACTAAGTTAATGAAAATTAATTAAATTAAAATAATACATACCTTGATTGGAGCTGGCAAACCTTTGCTGAGTACCTATATTAAATGTAGAGAATTGTTTAACTTTCTTTTACTATTTTTGTGAATTTATACCTTCATTGGAATTGCTATAATATTGTTGGGTACTTTGAGGTGAGTTGTTGAAATACTGCTGAGTTTGAGCATTGGCAAAAGATTGTTGAATTCCTGCATTTTAAAAATACAAATATTTTTCTAATGTTTGCTAATAGATTTTGCTTACCTTGTTGGGCAGTGGCATAACACTGCTGAACACTTTTCTGATACTTTCGCATGAATTCTTCCATGTCGAAGCTGGTTGGATTCTGATTAGATGAAGCACTATCCATGGATGGATGACAATTTTCGGCGGAAGATGACGAGGCTGATGATTGGCTGCCTATTTCCACATTACTGTGGCCGCCTCCTCCTCGTTGAGCTTGGTTTGGATCCATTTGCATGACTGGCATGGAGTACATCGCATTGCCAGGATAATTCGTTGAAGCCGGGTAACAGTAGATGGGAAACCCCGTACTTGGATCCACACCCATTGGCACTGGCATCATCTGGTGTTCCTGGCCGAGATTCATCCGGTGCTCCTGGCCAGGATTTCGCTGCTCGTAGTGGCAGCTGCCGATTGGCTGACCAGGTTGTCTCATCGAGCAGCAATAGTTACAGGAATCCTTGGAGCACTCAGAACTCACACAGGCAGCGGAAGTGTCTGCCCTGGGTTCATTGACAATAGTCTCATTCGATTCCGAACCGACCTCGGGCAGAGATTTTCCATAGCTGTAAAAGCTGCCGGCTTGGGGAATTTCCCCGAACGAAGAGGATGCTGATTCCAACTGACCTTGGCCACAAGGAACTCTGGCATTCAAATCCTGTCCTTTTGTGTTACAGGATTGCCAGCTACAAGAAGGGTAGCAAACGGGATCTAAAATGGCACAATTTTAAAACGACTTACAAAAATAAATAAATAATCTTTAGACATATTAAATTATTTCACTTCTAATTAACTAATTATCCTGAAATCAAATTAATAACTACTCACATTCGCTATAGTTGTAATCTCGGTAATCCATCGCCTGACCTTTTTGTTGAGCCACCCTACCCGAGGCTATATTAAATTGTGAACTAAAGTGCAAAGACATTAGTAGCTAAACTATTAATACAAAAAACCGACTCACTAACGAACACTCGTCTGCCTTAGAAAACCAGTGGAATTGCTATCTGAACCCGTCTCAGGTTTTCTTTTCTCTGGATTTTTCTTCTTTTCCTGATCAGATTTGGGAATATTACTTGTGTTTTTAATTCTTGATTCTTGAGCACTCCTCAAGTTGTTTGATTTGCAGGTATCTTCGAAGCTTTCAATTGAGTTTTCCTCATCCTCCCCCCCCAAGTAATCGGTGTTATCATCATTTTTATCCGAGGTGTTGTTCATAATGATCAGCAGATGAAAATCTTCGAGCTTTGTTGTTTTGTGACACTATATAAGTATCTAGCTCATTCTTAAATGTTTTGGAATTTGGCTCCCTTATTGGAAATATTTTAATTTCCTCTTTTTCTTTATGCCTACTTTGATCAAGTGATGTGAGCAAACAAAGTCAAAAGGCTTTTCTCGCTTGCTATATAGAAACAATAATAAGAAATATTCAAAATTATAAAAATGTATTTAAATTTAAATAAATTTGTCAGACTATCTGTTGCAGAATAAATACTAACTTTAGAATTGTATGCACATACAATTTGTCTACTTATAGTAATATTACCCATTTATTTATATAAGTTTTTACCGACAACAACCTGTGTCTCAATGGAATTTCCACCTATTTGCAGTTCCCACCTGGCTATCTCAGATCAGCTTAACATATGTGGCACTAATTTAGGGAAATTAACTACAAATATGTTATCATAAACTGTCTCTCTACTCACCATAATTGCAGGCGCTAAAAAGGAATTCGAATTAAAAGTAAACCTGAATGAAAACTCGATCCAGGACACGCGACCGACACTATAAGAGCATTTGCATACCCTATAATTTCCCCCTCGCTTATCATCGCCAAAAAATCAAGCCACACGCAAAAAAAAAGGAGAGCGAAGGACCCTAATTTCCAGGTCGCTTATTGTCATGTCACGACAATTAAACAATTTTTTTTGTGCGCTGGTTCCAGTGCGCTTTTGAGCGATTTAAATTAAGATAGGCGGCAAATTAGCGGCCCGAAATGTTTGCATAATTATTATTTGACTGGCGAACTTATCAGGCGCCGCAGATCGCCGACTGCCACAGATGTTACACTTTTTTCACTTCTGGGGTTAAATGGGTTGCCGGGTTCGTTAAAGGGTACACCCTCTTTCCCTTTGACCCCGATGACTTAGACATTGGCGGCACAGACTGAGATCTGCGGTTAAGCGTAACCTTTGCTTTTTAACCCTTTTGGGCGGAGTGTGCCTGGCATGACACAACGGGAAAATTCTCAGCCCGTCTGCCTTTATCCACAAATGGTTTTCCCTTTTAAGGTGACATATTGGTTTTCACGATTAAGATCGCTAAATGTTTGCTTACTCCTCCTTTTCACGACTGAATGATTGTCCCTTGCCATTTCGTTGCTCAAAAGGGTTATCTGATCTTGGGGTTTAAGGATTTTAGTTCGATAGTGGTTGGTTTCAAAGTTATAGAAAATATTTACTTGCAAGTTAAAGTGGAAAATTAGAAAATAAAAATTTAAAAGCTTTTTGGAGGATTTTTAGCTTGAAAACTATTGCATTTATATATTATAAACTTTTAATGTTGTTGAATATTTAAAAAAACATTAAAAATATAGTATGTTTAATCTGTGGAACTCTTTACTTTGTTTATTTCTAAAAGATACGTTTCAGGAACTTAATTATTTTGTATTCCAATAAAATATATGAGTGCCAAATGCATTTAATTTTTTTAAAAGCCTCTATAGTTGAACTCTGACGAGCCGAATTTTCGGAGTGTATGATTTTCTGAAAAGTTTAATAATAAGAAATGTATATTTTTATTTTTTTTATAAAATTGTATTTATTTTTCGCTTGTTTGTCTTATAAAAATTTTAATTGCTTACAAATGCTAATTTTTTACATTCGATTAATTTAAATATTTTTTGTGTAATTTGCAATGCCAAAAAGTTAAATAATATGTTTTGAATTTTGCTAAAATCAATAATAATGGTAAAATACATTTTGAGTTTTGTTATTCTTGATTATTCGAAATTGATTATCAAAATTGCTTAAATGTGTTGCTTTATTTAATTTTGGTTTGCAATTTATTTTTTCTGTTCGGCGGTTTTTTTGTATTCTGTAGCTATATTATAGACATTTGTATTTTATATTTTCTTTCTTTTTTGTAAACATATAAAATTTGCTGTTTGCTTAAAATCTATTTTGTACAATTGAGTTGTTGTCTTTTGTTATTCTTGTTGCTGCGGTTGCATCTTTGTTTGTTTGTTGGTTCTGTATTGTAGTTCTGTATTTACTAGTTTAGGATTTATATATGTAAGTAGTTGAAATGCAAATATTTGACAATTAGTTTTTAGTTGAATACGATACTTGTGGTTTTACTCATATGTATAGACACTAATTAGGTTTATGATAATTATACACATTTGAAGTATTTCTTTGCTGCTGCTCTCAAAATGATGTAATGTAATAATATGTTTGAACCAACCGGGAAACCTTTGCTTGCAAAATTAAACGTTTTCCTCAAATGAAATTGGAAAATTTTGACACCCAAAAAAAAGTAACAAACAATCAATATCACTTTAAGCAAATCGATGACAAATTCTGAATTTTCCTCTCTATCTCTACCAAAAATTGTTTAAAAATATTTTTCTTATTTTGTTGTGGAAATATCCCATTTTTTAAAAAACTCCTTTCTCCTCATGTGTCAATACCCAAAAAAGAAATCACAATGCGCTTTGATTGAGCCTGCCTTTTCCAGAAAATCCCAAAAGACTTTCTCTTCACCCGGATGAAAAATGGAAATCTAATTTTCCTTGGAGATGGCATCGGTCACATCGTCATCATCGTTATTCTGACTGCCGCTGCTGATTTCGAAGGATATCTGTATGACCGTCGGCCGTCGCTGGCTGGAATTGTAGCTGTAGATCCTCAGAGCGTAGCAGAAGATCTGGGCCAGGAGATCCCAGCATCCGAACTCCGACATGGTCATCGATCCCTGTTGACTTCCCAGTGGTACGGAAATATTGGCACGGAATTGAGGACGATGTTGCTGCTGTTGATGTTGCTGTTGCTGCGGCGAGTGTTGCGGTTGCTGCGGTGGTGCAGCAGGTGTTGCAGTTGTCCTTGGACTCGTTGCCGCCTGTTGGCCATTTTGCTGATTGCTTCGGGCCAACAATTGGGCTTGATCGGGTATGAAATAAGCAATGGCCATTGCGATATTTTATTTTATACAAAACTGAATTTTTGTATAAATTTTAAAAAAGTATTTAACTTCAATAGAGTTTATATTTTTAAAGTTTCTAGTTTTAATCTCCCGGAAATTGTATTCCTTTCACTGCTTGCACTTTTAAGTTCTTTCAAGTTTTTATTTTTCGTACGAAGCACTTGGAAAATTTTTCTGACTCATTTGGCGGGAAAACGTGCGAGGAAAACTAGTCGCTTTTTGACGAACTTTTCTGGCTGTGCGTTTTTCGCTTCCGCTTGTTATTCAATGTTCTCTGGTCGAGGTTTCAGCGTGGACTGACTGTAAATATCCTTGCTGCAGTCACATTTATAAAATCTTCTCTCTCCGTTCCTATAGGAAGCGGGTTTTCTCTCTCGCGGTGAATGTCACCCTCCCAATTTCCACCACCCCCCAGGAAGTGAGTGTGTGTGCATTGTGTGTGTGCTTTGTTTATGCCAACAACCAACCAATTGAACCACCAACCACAGGGACTCACACCAACGACAGTGTGCCACCACCACCACAGTCAGTTCACCACCCCAAAAACACGGCTGCCTTTGTTACCTTTACTTCGGAACTGAAAGGGGGAGGGAAAGTGGCTGAGAAACAGAGAGAGAGTCGGAAAATGAGAGAGAAATTGGGGAAAATTTGTTTACGTAGTACAATAACGTCACAGGAAACGTAAGCTCTTTGGGAGTTCGCTTTTTGAAGAGCGGTTTCGAGTTGAGTTCGAATTTCAGGGGGTTAACTTGGACTTATTTATTCTAGCTGTGTGTATCAACTTTAAGGGGAAGTTTGGCTCTGTTTTCCTATTTCGAAACTCGAATTTTGTTTCGGAAACACTTTTCTCTGGGTTTCTCAGCGGATGAATCAACAATTGTTTGTTAGGGTTTTTGGTTTACATAGAAACTAGTTTTTAGTAATTTATTTGAATTGGAGATTCTTTTATTTATTTTTACGTGGTTACCAAATAATTTATTTTAAGTACTTATATTGGTTAAATGTTATATTGGATATTTTTCTTTAAAAAATATATAAAAGACCAAATATTTTTGTTTAATTAAATATTTAAAACATTCAAAGATGGTTTTAAGATTTTTTCTAGCTTGCATTTCTATTTAATGGTAATTTAAAGTAATTCACCTTTATTTGTGCTCTACATTTAATATAGAGTCTCCTTCAACCTATAAACTTATTCAACTAGTACCCTGCTTTCAAGATAAACCTCCTTCAACTCAAGTCTTACAATCACAATCCTTTAAGTGCAACCTTATCCAATGGAGAGTAGTCCTTGAAGATATCCCCCTTTGCAACCTTAAACTTGACCAACCCAAAGGCCACCCAAATGGATTGACCTTCAAGCTAAATCATTTCCAACTCCTGCAAACATTTTCCGCTGACGACAATTGTAACCTTGAAGAGTGTTTGCTCCCAGCTCCCCTATTTTCCTCTGTAAGTGCAGCTCATCCATTATTATAAGCTGTTCCTGGATAGTGGCAAATGCAAGAAAACAGAGGTGGAGGTGAAGGGATATTGGAGAATGCTACTTTAGTTATAGTGAAATTATAAATAGTTAATGGATACGTATGATTTTTTGGACACAATTTTCCGCTGACGATAGGTGGATACTATGGATATGGTTATACAAAGCATAAAATAATGTAACATCTTAGAAATATATATCTTCAAATTTTTTTTTTAATTTATTCGTATCGTAAATTAAAATAATCTATAATTTAAATGTCATTTTGATTGAGTTAACGATAAACCCCTTTTTCTCCTACTCCTCTGTCTCACATGCTCAATAAATGTCATTTAAGTTGAAGCATTTTAACATTTTAGAAAAGGATTCCTAGGGAGCAGGAAGCAGAATGCCAATTGAGCTTATTTCCATCCCCTATGTTACATATTTGCCGAGGGAGCTCTAACAAAGTTTCAAGGCCATCGCCAAGGCCAAGGGGCCGCCAATTGTGGGTGCTGCTCCACAAGTTCCCTACCGGCAAAAGCTTTTTTCTCACTCAATTGGCTTCAAGGTCACGCCGGCCGGCATTTCCTCCCATTTTCAGGATTTTCTCTCCCTTTTTGTGCGTGCGACCTTGGCAATGAAATTCGTTTAGGGAGCACAGAGCTCCTCCAAAGAAATTGTGGGCGGCACTGGGTGAGCTTTTCTTGACACAGTTGACAGCACGTGCTCTTTACATTGTTGTAAATATATAAATGCCAAGCTCAAGGTCGCTGGATATCGATTTGCCCAACTGCGAGGGTCTGCCAAAGTTAGCAAAAAAGTTATCGGTTGGGTGGGAATTTAGCTAATGACGTGAAAAGAGCTTAAAATGAGTGAAGTGAGAGCTGGACTGGGATTAAAGTCTTTTACCATTTTTGACAAATGGAGGTACCGTTTTTAAATGAGTTATTTTTAGAACCTGTAAATTAACTCTGTATATTCAGTAAACTCTTTATATTTAAAACAAAAATTAAATAGATAACATTTTAGCAAAACATAACTATACTAATATTATCTTTCTATTAAAATTATTGAGCAAGATCTTTTGATAATCATACTTAAATATTTTGTTAAGCAAAAATCATAATCTACATCAATCAAATCTGAAACTTTATTAGAAAACAACCATTTTGTTGAGGGCGGAACCTGTTAGCTAACGAGTTATAACTTTACCCATCTCTTTATACAATCCCCTACAGAATTTTACGACAGATGTTAGTATACTAATTCCGCATTCACCTTGCCGATCAGCCGTGAACCATTAACCATTTTCCCTATCCATAACAATATTTATAATTTCTGCTACAGATTTCCATTTTGCAATATGCAGTCACAGTAATCACAGCAAAGAAATATCAACTCTGAGGAAATTCTCCCCTAACCAGTGGACATGCAAGTATGGGCAATATGTTAGCATCACTTAAACCCCAACGAGTCCTTTTCCAGGACGCATACCCAAAGAGTCCCAATTGTGCGCTGTTTGTGTGTGTGTGTGTAACTACTTAAGCCTCATCATACGCGTTTTAATGCCCATCATCGGCCAATATCCAGCGGCCCATCATTATGTCTCCCTGCAAGGACCTCGACTTTCCACTCCTCTCCCCTCCCCTCCCCACCACTCATCCCGGTTTCGCAGTCCGGCCTGTGCAATTATTTCATGCATTGTTCAAGGATTGCTCGCAGAAATTTTCTTTTTGCACATTGTGAAAGGGCCAAAGTGTTGTCAGGGGATTTCCAGGCCATGGACAATGGGCTCCAGAGAGAGAAACGGAACGGAAATGGCAACAATGCAGGGCTGCCAGCTCTGTTCTGTAAACAATTGACCATGCACTCAAAAAAAATGCAACCTTTATTGTTTTTAAAAAATAGTTTTGGGTTTTGGCGAGGTAAATTAAAATTAGCATTAGGCCATCATTCCATCGCAAAATATAAATGTTTTTTACAACATTTATTAGTATAAATATTTACTATTTTATTAAAATTAGTTTTCAAAGTAGTTGGAATGAAAATGTGGGTAGCATAAATATTTACAATTTCATAAACAAAAATTAAATATTTTGAGCTCTTAAATAAGGGAAATGGGAAATTTAGCAAAATAATAAGAAAAGAAACAAATTTCATTCAAAACTTTTTAACTATAAAAACTTAAATGGTTATTTAAAAATTTGTTTCTTTTATCAGCACATATAAATATAAATATTAAAAATATACCTTTTTGAATGAAACAGAGTTTTAATTATAATTTTGTAGATAAATTTTACATCTTAATATTCTTGTAATTTTGAGTTTTTATTTTTTTTTTGAGTGTGTGGCTCGGTTTGGTTGGGCCTGCAGGATTACGCACCGGTTTACAAGATGCGACCGGGCTCTTAATGATTTCCACTTATGCATTGCAGACATCATCACCGACATCAAAATCGGTGGAGGGCCGAACACAGTGCAGTGAAGGCTCACATCAAGTGTCCGTTCTTGTGTCTGTGCTGTTGCTAATCTATATGTAAATTTTCGCACAACACGAGAGACAGTTAACCGCCCAAAATCGAAGCTGTAAATACCCTAAGAAATCTGCACAAAAACTCCCCTTCCGACCACACCCACACGTGACGTCATGCCAAGTGTTTGACAAATGGCTTAAAAGGGCTAAGACAAAAAGGCAAAGTGATAAAGGGGGAGTGGGAAATCGCTGACAACATACTAAAAACTTGACAAAGTGTGTTGGCAAGTGTCAGGCCCAGGACACGAGTCTCTGAAAGTGGCAAAAGGACCACGACCCACGTCCTTTGCATATGTGCCGGGGCGATGTGTAAGTGTGCGTAAAAGATAAATAATCATGCGATATCATCTGAGGCGTTGGAGAGAACTTTTTAGTTCAGTCACCGACGCCAAAAATTAATTTCATACATTTTAAAATTTCAATTTATTTTGCTTTGCACGAACGCGCTGCGTCTTCAAGCAGACAATGGTATAAGGACAGTCCTCCAGAAAATGGAAACTCCTCACAGTTGGAAAAGCCACCACAACTTCCCCCCCGGACATGTGTGTTCTCATTTGGCTTTTGTTTTTCTTCAGCTCGTCCTTTTTTCACACTTGTCACTTGCATTTTTGACATTTCAGTTAGCAAAGGGATGGGAAAGAATGATGATGACTGCGCGAAGAAAAGGACAATGCGGGGGATTCGGGTTGCCGGAGGCGGTATATGTCAGCTCCTTAATTAATTATGTGTACTTGTATGCACAATTGCAGTGACAGTTGCTGTAAAGTGCAGCTCTGGAATTACATTGAACTTTAAGGCAAATAGCTGGCAAATGTGGGAAAATTTTGCGGAATTACTGGAAGCTTCAATTTAATCTTGGAGGCAATTATATGATTGTGTGGAATTCATTAGCTCAGTAAGTGAAATTCTAAGCTACATACTAATTCTACCTAGCTTACAAATTAACTTCACTATTTAAATTAAATGTAACACATTTATTTTGTATATTTACATATTTATTATATTTTTATCATATCAAAAAAGCTAGTATGCTTTCAAATAAGAAATAGATTAATTTAAAAAGACAAAGCGTTTATAAATGTTTTGATAAGTATGTAAATATTTAGTACCTCTTTCTTTGGTTAAAAATTAGGTATTTACAATGTCATCCCATATTCCATCTAAGAACATATCGCCTTCCTTCACATCATCTAGCCCAAAAACCTCTCTAAAATCTTCACAAACAAATTGTTACCCACTACATGAAAAAGTTTTTATAGCTTTTTGATTAGTTTCTGACCCGACTGGCGCGCTCCAAAAAATCCGCTGGGAATCGCCGTGTTCTACCCAAGAGAAGTCAATTTAAATTAAAAGAAACACGCGGAGCTGCATATTGAAATGTCCTGGACGAGACTGACTCCTTTCGACCCCCTCCCCCCTGGGGTAAAGAAATCGAGAGAGGGGGTTAAGCCGCGGAGGAGGGGGAGATGGACGACACCCGACAAAAGTTAAATTGCAGGTATTTAAGCATTTTATGCAAAATTCATCATCATCATCTGGCGGCACTGGAGTTAATGAAGAACCCCCTCCCTCCCCCCCTGGTCTTAACCCCTGACTGGCTGAGCACTTTCGTGTGCATTATTTAGCACCGTGAAAAAGTTCATAACTGCGCTGCGCTCGTGAATTGTAATTTTTCTTTCAGCACTTTCATTACTTCATCACTCGCCGAGGAGGAAAAGTTTTCGCATCGGTCTGCGAGCCATTTATTATGCCATGAAATTCGAGGCAAGGCGTCCTGCAGCTACTCCACTTTTATTATTTTCAAGTTAATGTTCATTTATGCTGCTTACACCTCGACTTCTCGAGCTTTTGTTTAATTAGACGGTGTGGATTTTATTTAGACGGAACGCGAAGTGGTTAAAAATGGGTGTCGGAAGGAAGACTACCAGCTTTTAGCATTAGGAACTTACCCAGGTTGTTTTTGTTTAATTGCGGAAAATGGTTGAGGAAATTCGCTTAACGAGTCAACGAGTTGGGGTTTTCATTTAGCGATTTGGAAAGCGGATTAAATGGAGTTTAACCATGAATAGCTATGCTTTCTATTACAAGTAATATGATTGAATATTGATTTGCTTAGTTCCGTGTTGAACAATATTTAAACTCTTATCTCATTTAAGTATAAAAGGCATTGTATTTTTAAAAATTTTAAGATAACCTTGAAATAATCCTTAAATAAATAATTGTAAAGTCAAAACTGTATTTTTATAATTTCTTAAGCCCAAGATTAGATCAAACTTGTTGGCACTTTTTATGAGCTCCACAATTTCCAATTACACTTTTACTTTCCAGGGACAACATATTGGAAAATGCAATGCAAAACAGACAAAGCAATAACAATGGCGAAGCAAACAACGTGACAACCGAAAAAGAACAGTGACATAATAATAAAATTTTATGTTAATGGCCGATGATGAAAAGTCCAACAAAATGGCAACGGCTGTGGCAAATAAATAATTACCATAAACAACAGGCTCGAACAGGAGCCTCCAACCTTTCTGTTTTTGCATTCGGCAGGATTCACAAGTTTATGCAGTTAATGTCATTTGGCATTTATCAAATGAATCTGCTGCCGGTGTAGGAGATATTTGCTTGTGGAAACTGGAAACTCGGTTTGAGTTGGTGGGTTGAACGTGTTGTAATTACGTTTTCTCTGCTCCTGATGCCACTCGATGTTAATTCAAATTTACGTTAATGGAAAATCATTACGCACAAATGTGTAAAGTGCACTTTCCCCCCCTATCCCCAACTCTTTGGTCCTGCTTTTGTCTCTGCCAGTGTGTCCTGGATGGTCCTTTTTAATGCGTTTTTCCTTGATTCGGCCAAATGAGACTGAGACTCGGATTTTAATGAGCTGCAAGTGCAATCAGAGGATACTGACGAGACCTCAGACTGATAAGCTTCAAAAGGCCGAAAAGTTAATTTGACGATTGCACTGAAAATAAAAAGCTAAAAACTAAATGTCTGAAAAAAGAGCAGGGTATGAATAATTTATGTGGATTGAATTAAATATTCAAATAGTATTATTTTAGTATTACAATTTTTAAATAAAGTTGTCATAAGGGTGGGGGTCATGGTTTTTTTTTCCAAAATATTTTTCAAATGATGTTTAATTTTTATAAATGCTACTTCGTTGGAAATTTTGTAACGAATTCAACGAGGTATGCCATACGAACATTCAATCATTATATGATAGTTTCAAACTATTAGTTTGATATCTGTCTGTCTGATCTGTTCACATTATTTCCCAGATCATAAACTATTCAACAAATCGTTATCTTTTTCATTAATAATACTTTGAAGCTGACTTTGACAAGCCAAAGTTTTAGCACCGATTAAATTTCTGGTAAATTTTCAATTAAGTACCATTTGCAGCTAAAAAATGTTATTTTATGTAAATTTTCATGATGTAATCTCTTATGAAAAATGGAATAAAGACATTATCACAGCTATGTGATTTGGACGTCTCTGCAAGGGTATCAAAATACCAAAATTTAAGTTTTTGCCAGTGTAGTAATGATATTTCAGAGACAATTCGAATTATTTCCCTTTACCTTAAAGTTGCCTTTAACCAAATTGATGTCTTCCACAAAACAGTTAAAAAGTTAATCCACTCGATACGCCAGGAATATCATCTTAAGCCGTGGATCTTCAGGGGTTCATAAACTTAGCTCAACTAACTCGACTCGCAAGCTCACGTACCCCATTCCGGGAAATGAAAAACGGAAAGCCACCAAACTAGTTGACTTGTAAAATTTTACAACACCGTAGCGTTTCCGTCAAGTCTTAAAGGTTTTAGTGGCTAAGCCATCCCGGAGGATTTTGGCCAAATGCACCTTTCGTTGCTTGTGGCTTATGCCATTTAATATGCATTTTGTGTTATATTTAATATGCACACAGAAAGCGAGACGAGAGCAGCCAACAAGAAGCCAAGTCGAATTGCAGCTCTTTGCTCGTCTTGGCCCTAATGTGCTTTTGGGAATACGGATATGCATATATAGATGGCTGGCAGACCGAAAGTCGTTGGCAGATGTGTCGAATCCGCACCGTTTTGGCATTTCACTTTGGGGCATTGTTACTTGGGAATTTCTTGGCTCATTAGGAGAACCTCGTGCACCAGGTTGGCCCATCAAATTGCTTGCAAATTGCCTGGAAATTGCTCCCCAGTACTGAAAAGCCCCCTTTAATGAAGAAATCGAAACGGGACATACCCACACCATAACCCACGGCCCATAATAACCCTTCTTTAAGATGGCAAAACGCCCTTAATCAGCACAGCGGGCAGTTGGCATCGGAATCAAGATGGAACAACTACCCCAAGCATAAATCTATTGTCCTAGGTCATTCAACCTCGGTGCCGTGCAACCTCAACCTCATTCCCATCCTCATCGGCAGCCTCAACCTTCAGAATCCAGCAGTCGCAATCTCGAAAACGCATGCGAAATGCCATTCTGCGTTTCTTTCTATTTTTATGCGAGGTACGAGTAAAGTTTTGGGGTATATTAAATTGTTGTGTGCTTGAAAATTTTTTAAATCATTTCGCTTTTTTATTATAGCTTAGTAAGTAATTTCATAAATATTTATTTACTTATAGACTTATTATAAGATCTTTAAAATACCCTATCTGTGAAAAATTTCTATCTGCGTGTTTTCCTTTCCATGAATCTTTATATTTTTATTTTAAATGAATTACTTTTAACTCACTTAAAACTAACATTTGTTTAGATAATTATTTTTTTAGAATGTTTATATATTTTCATTGCCGAACTCAGTGACTTTTTTACAGTTCCCAAAATAACCATTAATATTTTCATATCCCAATTGATAACATTAATGTTAAAATATTTTAAATATATAAATGTATAGATCTTTCTTCAAGGGCATCTAGACGTCTCAATGCTCAAATATTCCAGCTTGTTTTTATTTTATATCCGCGATGCGTTGCAGCATAAAATGAGCACAATGGTGAAGGAAAGGGAAATGAGTGAGCAAACTCTTCCTCGGCAGCATAAAATCAAATAAATTGAGGAGGAGAAGTGCAACCGAGATGTGGAATACGCATAAAATATATTTTTATGCCACGTTTTTAATGACATTTGTTGCATTTTGCACTTGGTGGGGAAAATGTCAGGGGAGACTCTCTACCCAAACATTTTCCCCCCAACCGCATATTGTGTGTAGGCGTTTGACCGTACGTGTGAAGACAAAAACACGTGCAAATTAAGTGCCAAGTCGAAGGCAAGAAAAAGTTGCTCTGCAAATTGAAACGAACGGAATAATTCCTGGGGCAAAAGGCTACGGAAAATCAGAGGAGAGTCGTGCAACAGGCTGTCAGTTTGACAGGCACTCGCAGATTGCAAAAACGCCACTGACAGCTGTCATTCGCACGGACTTTTGCCCGCTTTTGGCCAAAACAAAGGAGGAGAAAAAGCCAGCCACATAAAAGTGTAGGAAAAAAACACAAAAACCATTGACAGCTAGGTGCAATGGCACGGCAGAATAAAATTGCTAATAGGCTTCTCTGTCCATTAACTACGCTGGGGGCTTTTATACTAAAAGCTAAAAAGGGTTGCAGGGAAATGGGAAAGTTCAAGAGCATATACTAAAGCTATGGGAAAAATAGAGAAAATTATAAGTGCATCAAATAATACAAAAGTGCATAATAATAATACAAAAAATATAATTTCTTAGTGTATGATAAAAACAAACTAAAATATTTTACAAAAAACTTAACACTCCGAATTCAAGATATAAGAGTTCACGTAAGTGATATCACTTCTCAGCTAAAACTGAATATTAAATTAGTTTTTTGAGTTAATATGCTTAGATCTAGTATATTTTTATAAACGAAAGTGACAGACGTTAACCATTTCATCCCTAATTTAAAGCCACAATCCGCAGCCATCGATTATCATCTGTCATTATCATTCACAATTGACGGACTTTTTCCATGCTTGACAAGATGTCAATAGCTTAGAGACTTTTGAGGCTAATTAGCAGCAATTGAAAAATCAAATTGTCGGCGCTTCAGAAATGACTCAATTTTGTCTTGGGCGACGCCTACGAAAATAAGTTTATGCCTCAGTGGTTTTCTTAGGGCCAAAGGACCCCGATGTACTGCGCTTTGGAGAGTGTCCGACGTCCAGTGGGCACTTGAGTTGTGCTTTCTGCTCTATTAGCTGCCATTTGCGACACGCTCCGGTGAATTTGAACGGCGACCGCAGACTTCGGGGACCCAGAACTGTGATTTCCAGGAAGGACTATCGGTTTTGGGGGTTTAACAGTCCAGGCTCAGTGATGTAATTAGGTTTGAAAATTTGCTGATTGTTGATTTGTTGTATTTGCGGTGCACGGAGGCGAAGAGCAGACGGAGCAAACTGCAATTATATGCGCCAATTGTCAGTTTGGTTACTCCTCGTTAACTTATTTGATTATGGGCTAATTTTGCCAATGTCGAGGGACATTGGGGCCCAAACAAAGGTTGTCTGCAATGGTTGGACTAACTTGAACACAAAGGAGTTGATAGGGAAAGTATTCGTAAATGGCCCATGTTTAAAAAACTTGTAGGTAGCTTTAAGCAATATTGATTATATCTGCACAGTGCAATGTATTTTTAAAAGGTGCAAGAGAAATATATGTTTTATGTTAAACTGCGGTTAGATTCCCTATTTTTTTATATTTTCTTTCTTACTTTCTGCGTTGAATATCATAATGATTGTAAAAATCATTATTTTTGGATCATTGCCATTTTTCTGTTTAATTAAAGTTTTCATGTTAACTATATGACTTGATAATAATATATTGATAATTTAAAAATTTAAATAGATTTATTATAGCGATGTTAAATTATTTAAATAAAATGAATACAATACTATCTGTGTTTTAGTTTTTTGTTTACATTTATAGGACTGTACAAAATCTTGAGTTTATCTTAACTCATTTTATTTTAAATATTAAATTTCTACTCCATCAAGAGTTTGAAATCAACTTGATTAGTCAAATAAAGTCACAAAAAAGAATACAGCTTATGATTAAAAACATTCAAAAAATTGTATATTGTAAAGGGCAGTATCTTTGCAAAAATCTAAACCTAAATAAGCAAAAGTAATTTAACTTTTCCCATTTTCGCTGTAAGCGAGTCGAATTCCACTCAGCCACAACTCGCTTATCGACTGGGGACAAGGATCTGAAGCAGGACGAAAACCAGGACCAGAACGAAGACGATTTGATGAAGTGCACACCATGTGCACAAATGCACACATGTGGCATATTGACAGACTGGGGAAAGGATAAATGGATAGGTGGATGGAGGGATGGAGGGAAATGGCCAGGGCTCCAACGAAAACTATGCAAATAAGGAAGGATACGTCTGACAAGTCGGGAGTCGCCGTCTCAGTCTGCCCAACTCAGCTCAGGTTTCCCTTCATTTATCTTGGCTTATTAAATTGAATATATGGCTGAAAATATACACACATTCGAGTATCCGTTTGCATGGCAGCATTGTTGTGGCGTCCCTTTCGGGTCCTTTTAAATGCAAATTAGCTTTTTGACTTTTTGATGCGACTGGCTTGGACTGGCATAACCCAGACTCGATTTAGATTTATGCGGCTTGATAAATTGTGGCTACACTTAATGTGCGCATACGGTGTGACATGTCCTTTTCATGTCACTCGCCAAAAAGTTTGCCAACTCTCCTCGGCCCTCGATCCCCCATCCTTTTGGCCATTCCATTCGAGTTGACATGTCGAGTGGTTTCGTTGGGTTTTCAGTTTCCAGTTTTCCGTTCTCTGTTCTCTGTTTTTGGGGTCTCTGGTTTTGCCTTTTACTTGCTGACATTTTTGCACGCTTGACAAAAACAGCGAATCGAGCTAACAATTTTTTGGACCGCCTCTGACTCTGACTCCTTTCTGGCCACGATGCTTTTTGTGGTCCAGCTTTGTAATTAGTTTTGCCCAGCGAGGTGAGTTGGGTTCATAACGTTTGATGAGGGTGGCAGCGAAAAGCGGTGGGTCTGGCACTTTTCTTTATAAATTTGGGTTCAATATGGAAATGTAATGAGACTTGTGATGATTGCTTGGGTTAACAAAAGGGCTCTAGATATTTATTATACAAGTTTTCTTACTGTTTCGAGTAATTCTTCTTCATATAATATAAAAAATACATAAGTTGAACTGATTTTTAGTCTCGAGAAATCTTGATATCATATAATTTTAAAACAAGGCCTTTTTGAAATAATTTGTATTATACTTTTTTTAGAAAATATAACTTAGAAAAACGCGTTTTAAATAAAGAACATGCTTACAAATAATCCTAGTTAGCCTTTCTAAAATTTAAGTACATGAAAATGTTCTCAAATAATTATACTATGAATAATGCAAAAAAATGTATAAAATAAAGTAATATTTGTGTTGTCTTTCAATAATAACGGACAATATATTTATTTTATTACCCCATTACGATGGCCTTGTAAAGGTATTCTGGAGTACCTTTCTTGTGGTAACAATCTTTTCTTTTCCTTTATATATTTACTATAGGCACTACTCAATCACTTTCTATCCAATTAAAAACCTTTAAATCAATTTCACTTATCTCAACGCCACTAAACTATTCTCGACAAACCCGTTCCCACCAATTACAAAAATTACCCCGATTCGAAACTGCAAATCAAGATAAATCAATTACTATGCCTCTCTCATTTAAATTATAACACTTTCCCATGAAATTCCTGACCAACGCTCCTCCATCAAGTTCTGGTAATCGCAGTTGAAAAGCGAAAGGGCATTTCGAAATTTTAAACTTCCCAGCCAGCAAAACTGCAACCGAGATTTTACCAAAACATTTTCGTTTTAGAGATTGATGATGGGCGACGGTGGTGCGGTGCTGGTAGTACTTTCTGGTGGTGGGGGAGTTTTTTAAATTTTTTTGTCAGGCGTAACCAAAGGCACAGACCCATTGAGTAATACGTCACTTGAGTTGTCAAAAGAGCGACGCCCGGCGAGTAGAAAAACGTGTCCATGTCCGGAGTTTCCAGGTCCGGAGTTTCCTCTTCGCACAAGTTGCTGTCGATCAAGTAGCGGGTAGCAAGTTGTTACATTTCAACATGTTTCGTCACGCCCTGGAATTATTTTGATACTTGTAGTTTGATATTTTTTGTGAAGTAATTTTTAAATAGCAACATAGCCAGAAATTTTAAATGGGGGAGACTATTTTCGAGGGATGTACAAGATTTTCAATGGCTGTCAAAACTTGTAGATGTCAAAAGTGTTCTGCCAATTTTTATGACGAATTTTTAATAATTTCTGCAATTTTTTGTGGGAATATTTGCAAAAACGGAAATGGGTTTTCCTTTCACAACAATTGCTGAAAAATTATCTTTTAGGCATTGCCAATTTGATTTTTGATTGCTTGATTTATTTGAGTCATAACTCTGCAAACAGTTTTATTTTTTTAAAAGAAAAAACCTTTTACACAATTTCAGATGGCTGTTTGTAAGTTTATGCCCCTCTTTTATTTTCCTTTACAACGCATATTTTACAATTAAAGAGGAGGTTGCTCACTAAAAGCATGAAATTGACCCAAACATTGCAATAATCTCATTACGAATAATAAATGAGACAAATATTTTTCAATAAAAGAACTCCCACTCCAAACCTCTTATCCAACCGAAAAGTAACTTGTCAAATTGATTTAAAAATTCATAAATCAACTAAAACTTGCTGTACTCCTCCTTTAAGGGGAAAATGAAATTAGGATTGGGAATGGGGGAGAAAACCGGGAACCACAGAAACCAAAAACCGAAAAATGTTCAAAATGTTAAGCATAGCATAAAATTGTATCGGACAGTTTGCCGTGGAGAGGGGAATGAATCCAAAGTCGGAGTCAGAAGTCTGCCCACTTAGGACACGAGTGTAGTCCAAATATAGCACAATGTTCACTTCATAATAATTTTGACTCGAAGTCATCTCGCTTTCCCCCGGTTTTTGGGTTGGCATGTGCGTGTTGTCTGCTGATGCAATTATAAATTGTTGGATAACAAATTACATGGTTGCGTTTTTGGGATCGGACAAGTTTAACGCCCTCACGCACATATGTTCGGATGCTCGGCTTTATCTGAGGTATCTGAGGGATGCGTCCTTGCAGGGGAAGAGATACATTAGATGGGGGAGTGCGTCTGAGTCGGACATTGATACAGGTACTGGGTATTCGGGCCTCTGTGTTGACAACTCAATGCCCAAATGACATATGTTCAGGTGGGACGCAACTGTACCCAATAGAATCTAGAATGCGGGTGGAGGGATGTCCATGACGATTGTCATTTGGCATTAGTTCTAATAATAAACAGACGTTTTCTATGCTTTTTAATTGCCCTCGATTTCCTTTCGCATGTTTAGTGCGCATCAATTTCGGTGGATTATTATTGTTTTGTTATCCTGCAGCATTAATTCTCTACACTAAAAGAACAAATAGTTTGTATTTCAGATACAATTTTGGTTATGACAATGTTAAATAAGTGATATTTGGATAAAAATTAAAAACTTTCTTCAGGTGCCGAAAATAATGGTTATTTAGACGCTTATTTTTCAAAGACTTCTGTCACTTTCATTTTAACTATTTGTAACCCAGTGTATACAAATAAGTCAAATAATAGTAGTTTCGAATAACAATTGTTTTTGGTTCCTGTTTTATTTTACTAAATTAAAAATCTATTTAGTCAATAATTTAAATTATGCAGTTATTAAAAATCTTAAAAATTGGTTTCTTTTTCTGACAGTTTTAAAATAAATTGATTTCTTTCTATAATTGTTTCAAGTGCACAGTGTTCAAGGGTTTATTGAACTCTCCTCCTCGGTGCCAAGCTCACACTTTCATTACGCAAATGTTACGGGGAACCAGAGGTGGCTCCGTTTGCTCACCCATTTACCGGATCCTTTGTTTGCTGCCCAAATGCGAAAAGGGTTCATAACCGCACTTAGCTTCATTGGCCCTCCGTGTTGGCTCTTTTGGCTTTATCGCAGGCGGCCCAGACTCTGGCACTTGGCCACTCGAAATTCAATTCAATTCGCTCGGCACTCGCAGTACGCAGGTTGTGCAAACATTAAAATTAATGAATAACAATAAAACCAGCTTCGGTAGTCTGAAGTGACTGTTGACGTGATGTCCATGGACCCACTAAGGAATGAGTTTGACAATCATAAATATTCAAATGGAAGGAGATATAAGATATGATAGCTTTAAACTTAAGTTCAGGTATACAAGATTTGAGTGTAGTAAGCCTAAGATTAAAAGATACATATTTTAGACTATCTTAAACAAAAACATTAAAATAAACTAACTATAGAAGCTGCAGGTTCAGCTAATGAAATAAATTTTTAATCATTAGCAATTTAAAATCAATACATTTTTTCTTAGTAATCGAATACATTTTGACTTTATTAATTTTAAAATTAATTGGTATGTGTTTCACTTTTAAAATGTGTACATGAACTATAAGTGTTACTGTGCAATTTTTTTGAATAATTGTCGAAAAGGGAGTCATTTGCAAAGGCATCATAACTCAATCTTCATATTGGCAACTGCAATCATATTTAAATATTCCATAAATATGATTTAATTAATTACTTTAGAAGCTCAAATCCATTAAAACGGAACGAAAACTATTTCAGAGACAGCAATTAAAATGCCAGTGAAAAAGTTGAGTTATTTCTCCAATTTTAATGATCCCATATAATGCTTTGAAATGTTTTCTATGCCGCTCATTAGTTTGGAGGCAATCTACGAGTTTAATTTCCATTTGAAATTCCCGCTTTGTGGGCCATTAAAATTGAGCCATGATGCCAATTTGGTATGATTAAATATCTCGGGGGAGCGAGAAGTGCATATGCAAATTAATTACGAAATTTATGATTTCATTTTGCCAAAAGTGAACCCATCAACATCGCGGATATTCCGTCGAGCCTGTGAGCTCCATAAAACTTGGCCTGTCAACTCCAACCATTTTCCGGGGAGATGGAACGTGGGGCACATGTGTAAAGCCGTAAAATGCTTTGGAACTCGCACAATTGGAAATTGAAGGCTACGTTTATGACTCTATCCACATATCAGCATAGGAGTCGAGACCCGGTGGCTGTGTCATCGACGTCTTCTTGTCTGCGACTGTCACGCACATAATTCTCCGCTGTGCAAAAACATTAATTGCGCAATTGTTTCAGGGAGTGGGTGCGGAGGTGTCTTGGAATGGGTGTGGGGGCACAGAGAGGAAAACTTTGGTAAAACGTCTACTTAAAAAACTTTAAAATTGTTAAAAGCTAGAAAAACCAATTAAATCCCAGTATTAGAACATTTGTTTTAGAGAAGAATATAAAGAATGGTGAAAGGAATGTAAAACCATTTTAAAAATGCTTTTACTAATTAGACAATCAGTTTGTGAAAGTGAAAATTCCCATTTGTAATCGACATATTTTTTGTTAAAATATTTACAGACATATTTTAACTTAATATAAACATAAAGTATTTAAAATAATTTTTTACGATTTTCAATAAAACGATAGAAAAAATGGGAACTCATTATACATTTTATTTAAATACATAGTAATTAAGGTTAGCATAAAAAATATAATAATTAATAATATTTTCTTACTAGAGTGTTCAGGAAAATTTCACAAAAAAATATTAATACTAGTCCCTATTTTAACCTACTCACTTTTTGCGGTGTAAATGCAGGCAAGTTGAAAAGTGTAAGTATCCCAACGAATGACGTACGATTTGTTCTGCACGAATAAGTCAAATTATTTGTAGACAGCACTTTGTTTTATGGCCTGACAACAAGCCACCTCAACTTCCATCCTCGAGCTCCGACTCCCCGTCCTGTATCTTCTACATCCTCCCACTGCCGCCCCCTTTTTAGTTGCTAGTTTCTTGGCCAGCTGACGCATCGCACTTTGCCCTGAGCCTTGAGTTTTTTACCCAAACTCCTGGCCTTCAATCATTGCGTTTCCACCTGATGCCAGTATGCGGGCTAATTTATGGCCTTGTCATATGTTTGTTTGGCTTTTTTTACTGTTTGTTGGTTTTCCTACCCTGGAAGTCATCATCATCCTCGGCTCTCCAAACACACACCATATAATTTTCCATTTACTGCTAAGTGTTTCTTCGGGGCAGGCTGCCCCTGTTGATATTTCATAATTTTCTAAATGACATATTTTTGTTGTCGCTTGAGTAGTTTTGTTTGCTTTGTTAATGTAGATTGCTTGGGCTCATCGCAAATGGGAAATCGAAACAATGGGTAATGGAAGAAGCTGACTTATTTACATGCGTGCAAATTAAAAGTTACTTTAAATACATTTAAAAGGGTGAGAACATTTGTTTAAGCTATGCTAAAATTAATTTAAGTGAAGCGTGACTTAAAGTGGAGCGGAGTTTTGAAAAGGGGTCATTAAAGACAGTTGTTTTTAATATGATCAAGCCTAACTCATTAAAAAAACAATAACATTTACAAATTAAATTCAAAAAGGAAGACCACGTCACTTATGTATCAATCTTAAAATTTGTTTTGATTTTTTAAATTAGCACTTAACTTATCTGTACAATTTTAAACTCATTAAGCGTTTAAATGACCGTGTCATATTATATTCGTTACGCATAAACTAAAATGGGTTTCTTTTAAAACAAAAATATCTTCTTGTGTTAGCTGAACAATAATGAGGTGGTTTCTTCTGATCTATTTGTTTCTGAACTTTGACTTTTCTGTAAGCAATTATGCATATTCGTAAAATGTAAAACACAAAATAAAGTAAAATTGGTACCTTTTAAAAATATAACAAATTTATTTGAATAAATTTTATATTGTTTAAGAAGGCTGGATTGTTCATATAACAAATAACGTTCCAAATAAATTGAAATTTCAATTCGAGAAAATTCTTTTTTTTTACATTCTAAATGAGTTTTCCCAAATGTATACATTAATTCTATGAAATATTAATTATAGTCCATTTCTAGGATAGACAAAATTACATTTGTTTGCTTAAATTCCTTACAGATGTTAATAAACGCAAGACATATTCCAAAATTATAAATAAATTACAGAAATGAAAGCATAACTCATAAAAGTTTTACAAGCATACAAAATGTGACGCGTACGACCATTAAAATCATTTTTAACAACACTTCCTTGCATGCAAATTACGAAACACCGTTTCCATTTCTTCCGCAGGATAAAACGCGCTTCACGCTTCGTTTGATTTATAGGCTTTGTAGGGTTAACGTTAACTCTCCGAATGAAAGGCGGATCGGATTTTAGTGGGGGTGAAGTCAGGATCGGGAATGCATATGTGTATTACACTTGTTATCGGCCGTATCACATCGCATCGCATCAGAGGACACGGCGTTGCTCTTTATGTGTTTATTTTAATTTTCAATGTTTCGTCGGACGTTTTATGGCTTTCAATTTTTGCGCTGCTTTTACGAGCGCATTAAAATTAAGACAGCGGCAACCAGCCAAACAAACAGGAACAAACTCAATTAGATAAAGGCCCAGTCCAAAAGGCGTCTGTAAAATTCACTTGGCTACACACACTCCATACACCCACTTAGAGAAAAGAAAACCGACATTTTTGGAAGCGTGTTAATTTCTTTTTAATTCCTCCTGCACTCCAGTGAAAGTCTCCTCCCCATTTCGACTGTCTGTCTGGTAGAAAAAGGGAACTCTACTCATAAATTAACGTTTAGTTACGCTACATAAAAATCTGTCTGGGACCAGATCCAAATATCTGGGGGTTAAAGGAAGGCGGAGTTGTAATCTAATGACGATGTGGGCCACACTTTCATTGGTTTTTGATTTGGACTTAATTATAATCTGCTTTGGATTGAAAGAAATGCTGCTGAAATTATTTAGAATCATTATTTTGATAATAGTAAAGTGAGTTAGGAAATATTAAGCTCCATTTCCAAGATTGTATAACAAAAACTTAAAAGAAAAAGTTAGGGCCAATATTGGTAAGTCGTTTGCACATACCTTGACTTTGAAAGTTTGATTATAGAATATATTACTTTTACTTATTTGATATCATTCCCTATTGAGGTTGTTTAACATTTATTTATGGGGTACATAATTATTAAACAAAATATTACTTATAGGGTAAAAATTAAAACTAGAAAACTATCAGAAATTTACAAGTTTCTACTTATCACCGCATAACTAAACCCAATATAAATAACACAAACATTCTCATTTATTTTCTACTTTCCATCATTAGCCCCCTTTGCAGCGCTGTCTGTCATTGGCATCATTAGTTTTATTTAATTATGCCCTACGTATTGATTGCTTTGTTAGAACATATTAACCCCCTCGACCAGGGAAAGTTCAATTAAATGTAACCCCCTTCTGCTTAGGTCTCACCCCCTTCGAAAAAAATTTAATTCCAGCTGTGATTTCGGCATCGGTTTGCGTTAACCGCAAAACCCCAAAAAGCGATGGAAAGAAATGTATTTGTTAATGAATAATGATGTTGATTTGACACTCAAATCGAAATCGTCACGGTTCAAAAAGAGGAGAGGGGTCAAAGGGCAGGAGTGGCTACTTGGGTAGAGATCAGATTCTGAATCCGACAATTTGATTTTAATTTAATTAGGTTTCTACTCTGCCTTGGGTGCTTATTGAAATGGGATTCGTATGATAATTTAATGGAGCATGAAATTCTGTATTTCTTTCTCCAAATCTTTGATACGATTTCACAGCGTTGCAAAGTGGCCGCTAATGACGGATTCCAAATGGGAGCATCCTTTGATCGGGATCCCAGTGTGTGGTCAAATGGTTTGCTAATAGCCGTGACAAAGGCTATTACAAGATCGTAGATCAGTGGATTGATATTCTTACCGAGATTCGTTACAGGTGTTCCATTAAAGGTTGATAAAAAAAAATGGTAAAAAAAGGTATGGTGTTAATGTTACTAATTTTATAGCCCTCCAAACAGAATTTATAATTCTAGAACAAAATTAGAAAACGTTATACATTTGTTAGCTTATTAACATAAAATAAAGAATAAACAGTGCGACGCACAAACAAAATCTGATTATCTCCGAACACATTGAATTATTTAATGACGTTCTCAACGTTATCTTAACTCTGGCATAATTTATAAACTTGTCTGCATCGTGTCGACATTCATCAACTCGTCGGTTATTCTACATTCCCCTTCTGGTCCTTCAACAACTTCATTAAAATTAGCTCATAAAATTTGCAGCAACTTGTGTTCTCTGTCTCTCTTTTTGGCCAAAAATCTTGTTTAGTTTTCATTTATGGCTCAATGGCAGAGCCAAAAACCTTCGCAGCTTGAGGATGTGGTGCCACAGGATCCGCAACGCATCCTGACAGACGCACTTCAGCATAATTTGCTGTGACAGGCTTCAGCATTTCCTGGAGCTGCGCTTCCTTAATTCCACTTTACCGAATGACATTTAATATGCAAAGTTTTGCCAGCCACAACCAAAACTGAAACTGAGAATGAGACTGCAACTGGAGGCGTGGGGGCGCGCATATCTTTTGATGACTTTTGTTGATTTTATGCCAACACATTTTGCGGCAAGACACGGCTCAGATGGATCTCTGTATGTACACTGCGAAGAAAGGATGACTAATATTTCTAACTTACACTCATAAAACAAAACAACATAAACTGACTGCATTAATTAATAAATGAATATAAGGTATGTATTTGATACTTACTAAGCAATAGGAAAGCAACAATAAATTTAAAATTATTTTTCTAATGGATATATGAAAAATTAAAATTTTGAATTAAAATTTAGAATTTGTTTGCTGTGTGTAACAAAAAAAAAAAGAAAAGTTAGTCATTGTGAGCAATCTTAAAATAGTATTGTGTTTGACAAAACCAAATTTTAATTGTTTTTTAGATACCCTCTATATCTACAAAATGGATACATATATGTACATAACACTTATTCATTATTGTTTCGTTATTTTTAATAAAGGACTGTTTGGGTTAGATTTGTTCCAGTGTTCTCATAGATCGGGACCAAAGTAATAACAGCGGTCGAAGCTGATGCAGTTTACCACTAGACGGAGGCCAAGGACCAACCAAAACAATGGACCCAAACACAAGTGGTGGGCATTTGGGCGAAGTGTCTGCGGAATACCCTTTATTACAAAATAGCAGGGCATAGCTTTGCGTACTTTACGGCCCCCAAGCATCGTAAACTTTAATGGCGCCATTCGGGGCAAGGTTTTCAGCCAGTCGCGCAAAGTTGGCTCTTTTGAAATATGAATAGACGCAGACGGGACTCGGCTCTTTAGCCCTCTAATGCTGGCCTTGTTAAGGAGATTAGTTCCTGGCTCATTTCTCCGGCACGGCCATCAATAAAATTGGTTTATTCAAGTGGCTGGCCACTTTTCAATCGCTATAATTGACAATCGAGAGGATCTCTTCCTGCTTTGCAGTACTAAGCTAAGCACGTACACAAATTAAGCTCGTAAAATTTAATATTTTTCTCCAAAAGTTTTGAGTTTTCCTTCGGTGAGAATTAGTTATTTATAGCGAAGCTTAGGTGCCTGCATAATGTGTAAATACCAACTTGTAAATATAAATCCTTGTAAAGAATGCATAAAATTTTACAACAGTTGGGAAGTTGGTTTTGCATTTTAATATTTTTCTAATGACACCTTATTCAGAAGCTTTGTTTGGGCATAAATATGTTTGCAGCATCAAAATATTTATATATTTAAATTTATTTAATTTAAATAGGATACTTACATTTACATTATTTCTTCTCACAGGTATATTTAGCACTTAATTTTCTTAACCTCTCATTGATTTTCCTTAATTGTATAAGATTGGGTTATAAATTTGGTTTCGGCGAATTCCCAAAACAAACTCAAACAAAAACTCCCTTCTCAATTTTCTCACAACAAAACGAATCGTTTTGTGTTGCTGTTGAGTTCACCCTTTCGCTTGGTGGTAAGTGCCAATCAAATCGAAAAATATTTGGAAATTTGACAAAGGAAAAAGTTTCCCAAGGCGAATTGCGTGCGAGGTGATGGAGGTCTAGCTACCAGCATAAAAATGCTGACGATTTACACCCGGGGGAATGAAATTCGGATTGAGAAGAGGTCTCAAGGTGGGCAAGTCGAGAACAATCCATCAAACAAAACGCTGCGCTTTTGATAAGAACGCATCAATAAAGCAATAAAATGTCTACAAATCAAACGATAAGAAAGGAAGTTTTGCCAAAGATTCGCCGCCGAAGAAAGGGTTCGGTGGAAAAGTCACGTACAGCACGCACAAGACTATTAATATTAATGGTTGGTTCTAACACATTGGGCGGTGCAGCTCGTTTTCGGGGATTCTGTCTGCCTGTCAGTCCGTCAAAAAAGCTGTGTCGCCTTGAGGAACTGCACTGGAAAAAATATTGATTATAAGAAGTACTTTTTTTATAAGAAATTGTGAAACATACTGGCTTAGTTATTGACGAGGTCGAGGAATAAGCCTCGTCATTCATAGTAATAGAAATGAAAAAAAAGACTTTAATTGTCGAAAATAACATAATATTTCCTTTTTATAAATGTTTAATATCTTTTCAGATTTAAAAAAATGTTGACAATGACATTATGTAAACACTTTTATTTAACCATTATAATACACAAAGTACAATGGTACAAAAAGTACAAAAGTAAGTTGAATCAACTATCATTTTTAATGGTTTTTTCTACACCAAAGGTACAAACCTAAGTTTATTTATTCAACTATGCTTTTGAACTGAAACGTCTTATACAAATGCCTGGGAATATGTGAGATAATGCTAATTCCTAGATGTCTTTGAATTTTTTTCAGTGTTCTGGGGTTTTCCACAAATTGACATGTGACACCAGGCGAAACCAAAACCGAACCGAGCCACAGAAATGGGAC
Source organism: Drosophila carrolli (assembly GCA_018152295.1). Classification (NCBI taxonomy): domain Eukaryota; kingdom Metazoa; phylum Arthropoda; class Insecta; order Diptera; family Drosophilidae; genus Drosophila; species Drosophila carrolli. The sequence continues at coordinate 8,509,159 of JAECXJ010000001.1, forward strand.
CCCTGTCAAAGAGTTTCCCTCCGGCATGACGAAAAATTACAATTCGGGTCGGATCGTTTCGGCTGTGATTGGGAATCATTAACATTTTGATAACTGTCGGACCACTGTGATCCATTAGTTATCGATAACGCGGCTTGCTGTGAGGCCTTTAATTGATCTCGTGATTTGCTCTTGCGGTTTTATGTTAATGAAGCGTAATCCCCGTTCCGTCTTTCATTTCGATTCGGTTTCAGTTCGGATTTTTGCCCTTTTTGTTTTTCATTTTTCATGCTTGCTTTTCAATTTGCTCCCATTATGTTTGGCTGGTTTTGTTCTCTGCGGTTTTGTCTGTTAATGGTAATTTTATAATCATAAATGGATAATTGTTGATTGATATCGTTTTGTTTCTGTGAGTGAAAATGGAAACATATTTTGTAAGGATGGGGGAAGTTTTTAACTGCAGAGATGTTATGGGTAAAAATCAATTTTTTTGAGAACGAATACATAATAGTGTATTTCACCAAGTATTTCTATTTATAATCTTAAACAGGTTACAAAAAATACTCGAAATTCCATTGTTTCCCCTAATCAATTTTAGAAGAATTTTCAATAATATTCGTATTAAATTTCTTGAGCAGATAGGATATAAGTAAAGTATTGCATTGAAGTCCCAAATGACGCATCAAGCAAAATGTCAATTTCCTAGGACAACAAGCAACTTGTCTATGTCTAATTTGGCAAAGAGTCCAAGAGTCCACCCACAACTCCATTGCGACACATTTCCGTTTTGACCAAATCTGTTGCCGGTGATTGACTTTGATTTTTCATAGGGGAAGCCAAAATCAAGCCAGACATTTTCTGTTGCCCTCGGACAAGTGAAAATGAATTTTCCTTTGACGATTTCATCAACATTCCAACAACGCAAAAGAAAATAAAAAAAAAGAGGCCGACTCGGAAGGAAAAAGTCTTATAAAAACTAACGATTGGCAATTGGTTTTTACTGTTATTGGCGCGCCCCATTTGCCTGGCACTTCCGTTCTGGTTAGAACTTATGGGCGTGGCCCACTCTCCTCTGGAACAACTTGAAATATGTTAAGCCGATGTTGAGTCGCTACGCTCATTGTCTTTGGGATTAATTCGTTTCCAGCGCCGTGCACTTGCAGGAAAATCATAAAATTTTATTTGTATAACTTCCTCGGATTCGCCTTTTGTGTTCCGATTTAATTTTCCGTGTTTGATATATAGAATAAATGTAGGGTATATACGTTTTATGAAATTTTTTGTTACAGGCTTAAAGCGCATTGTAAATAATGTGGCGGAATAAAATATGGTAGGGTTTTGATCTTGTAAACTACATTATTTCTTTGGTTTTTCTCTTTACTTATAAAATATTTATAAACGATTTGAAAAATGGTTTATTTTTCTTTTGATAATAAAAATGTTTTATAATTTTGTAAAAGGAATTTAGTTATTTGTATTTATTATATTTATTAAAGTTTATATATGTGTCTTATATATGTGTTTTTCAAATTTATAATAAGCAATATTCCTGCGTTCCCTGCGATTTGAAAAATCACAAATTAAAGGGCATTATTATATTGAATTAAACCTTGCCAATTATTTCTTTTGACTTCCCATTCAGTGGGTCTTATATTTTGCGTTTCCTGGTGCCACAATTTCTTCGTTCTCCTCGCTGCATTAATTTTTAGTGTCCAGTTTGTCCGTGGGTTGAGTTGGGCAAATATTTTGGCGAGCTGCGTGTGCTGCCAAATTTGTTTGCCGAGGTAAATGCAACCAAACGCGCGTTGGCGGTGCGTTAAGGCAAATTTGTAGAGCGCAAATTGTTTGGCCACTGCAAAGATTTAACTCTATTCAGGGGCTGTTTTGGTGGGAAAGAGGGGCTTTGGTCAAGGGGGTGACCAACATACATTGTTTCGAATGCCTCCTGACAATTTCTAATTTATTGCAATTATGTGACGCACGTCACACTCAACTGACCAGGCCAGAATACAACTGACCAGCGGCTGACACGTGACCAATGTCCTTTCGGGTTTCTCTGATTGGAAAACACTAAAACAGATACGATGAGCGGTTGCAGTGGGCCGAGTTTCCTCCTTGACCATTCCATGGAGATTTATTTTACGCCGATAACACGCTTAAGTAAATGCTGTCCATGGCACTCTGTGTCCATTCTCATTTCGTTTCTAGAGCACTCAAAAAAATAGTCTTGTTAGAAGAAGCACTTCTGAAATATAACACATTAAGTATATTTATAATTATTTTCTTTCCATAGTTTTGATGAAATTAATATTTTAGCGTAGGTGCAGTCTTCTTTTTAAGTATACAAATTTATATAACAAAAGTGATCAAAACATTAAATACATAATATTTGTTTTTGCCACTTCATTTTTTATATGGACATTTCACATATTTACTAGAGTATAAATAAAGAATGAGATACTTAAATAAATAATAACTTAAAGATCATTATATTATTATGGTTATGATGCGTATTTCTTTTTCTGATATTGATAGAAAATGTATAAATAAATTATATATCCTTTAAAATTCTGGAAACCATTTTAAAAACTGGTTTGACTTGCCAAAATTTGTAAAATTAAAAATTAAAAAAAACCCTGATTTCTTTCAGTGCGCTCCCTTCGTACAATTTAAATGGCGATTAAATCTGCTGGCATTGATGGATGTGTCCAAGAGTTCGGCCTGCGTCCAGTGTCCTGTGGTCAGTCTGTTCAGGATGCGGCGCCATGTTAACACTTTTGTACAATTGCCAATTTTTCGCCAGCAATGCTTGATGAGCTGCCTCGGTTCCTGCCCCTTTCCCCCCTCCCTTTCAGCTGTGTGTGGGAGTGAAGCGGTGGCTTTTGTGGTGCTGTTGGGAGTGGGTGGGGGTTTGGGCGGAGGGGGAGAAGTGGGCCTGGCATGCGGCTACACTTCAATATTCATTTGAACGCATAATTGATATTGACGAACAATGTTGCCGTGTTGATGCCACTACGACAATGTTGAAGGCGGAAGGGTACTGGAAAGTTAAACACTGCCAGAAAATGTATGGCCATTGATTGGGTGGGTTTTTGTTATTATTTTACTATTTGCTTTTCTGGTAATTTAATTTAAGTGGAGTGTGCGGGGACTAATGCTTAATATATTTTTTAGTTCACTTCATTGACGTACAATTAGTACAATATGTGGGTTTAAAAGACGGGACTTTATTGTTCATATTGTTGAAATCATGTAATTGATTGTCCTATCTAAAACGAAGATTAATTAAAGTGAGTTAAAGATGTAGAATATTTTTACCTAGTCAAAAAAGGATATTTTAAAATAAATTAGGGTTCTATCGGCAAAGGGTAACAATTGATGTTTTTTTTTCATACTCCTTTTCTGCATATATTTCGCCAAGTGTACGTTACTTTGTTTCAACTCGGACTGAGCCTACTTGGGAGAGTTAATTTTTATAAATTTGCATGTCGGGTGCCTGTGTTCTACGTGGCATGCAGGATGTTTCCCATTTTAATTTGCCTCCTCGCCGGGTATATTTTTCGTATGAGATATCTCGGGCTCAACTTTTGGGGACCGAACGAACGGGGTCCTTCTTTTCGTTTTGCATCTGTCAGTGTCATGTCACGTTCGAGGCAAATGCATTCAATGGCCATTGTTGTTCTGTCGACATGGAAGCTGCAGGAGTGTAAATTTAATTTAGTTAATTGAAACAATTTGTTGCATGCGACAAGCGGCAGAATCAGCAGGAGGGATAAAAACACAACTCCAAGCAGATTTTCCTGCTTTCAACTGATTTCGTTTGAGCATTTTCTTTTACATTTTTTTTTGGTGGCGAGCAAAATAAAAGCGGTGAGGTGAATTCCATATGAAATACAATATACTCGCCCCGAAACATGTCAATTTGGGTGGCAGTCATGTCGGTTTGCGTCTGGCAGCCCTCGCAGCGGGAAATCTCTTTTCAATTTGATTGAAATTGCACTCAATACACTTTGTATATTGATATATTAATTTGCTCTTCTTGTTTTTTGTTCGCTACTGTGTTTTTAAAAAAATACTTTGGTTAATTTGCGTACAAATTGAGGCAAAGGCTGCGGAACAGTCAATGAATTTAATTAACATGAGTTTGAGGGATTGGACTTCATCAAAGGCTCTTTAAACCTGAAAATTGTCCGCCAAATAAACTGAAAATTACATAAAATGCAACAAATGTGCATGTTGTTCTAAGAAAACAAGGCATCTAATGGTACTAAATATTTATTATTATATTATTATTTTTTGCGTTGGTTTTAGTATTTATGCTTAAAATGGGTCCTTATAATAAAAAGATTATGTTTATTTTCTTAAATTATATTATCCAAGTCTTTAAGAACCTTAAAATAATCAACTTTAAATAAACTTAAACAAGAAAGTTTATCAATGAACTCATGAACACCTAAACAAACAAAAAAACTTATTGTATCCAAAGTAAAATATGCATTTAATTTTTTAAACTGAATGTTTCGAAACATCATTGTTTAAAATATAAATCCAAAATGCGCCCAATTATCTCCACATCAGAGATCCCCAATTGGTCACACTTAAATAGCGCAGGGCAATGACCAATTTGAAATGCAATTGCACAAAAAACGCATCTAAGCGTTAAAATGCAAATCACAATAAATGCCATTTGCTCAGGCCCCCCTCTTCCCGTCCCTTGAGCAAACACTTGATGAATTTGCGTAAAATATCTCGTATTTACCTTGCACTTGATGCCAAAGCAAACTATAAGATACATTCACTCGCAGGACCTCTCTCCTCGAACGGCTTCGTGCGTGGCTAAATAAACATGGAAATTGTGAAAATGGACTCGAGTTGCACATTTTGTGGCCCATTTGGGTGGGAAATCGGGGGTGGTCCTGTCACTTTGAATGACAGCCCAAGTCAAGTGTTGTTTGGGCATTGTTCGTTACTGTTTCGGCCACAGAATGTCGTTATGGAAAATGCATAAAACCGGAGACAATGTTTGCTTGAGCTTACTTGCCCGTTGTCCTAGGTGCTAAAATTTTATCGCCCGACTGGGAGAGTTACAGACACCCTGTATCGTTTAATTTAAATGCAAACTTTCGGAGCGGTGACTGCGAAATTGTCTTTGCCCAAACTCAACCCTTGCAATTTAACCCCATACCATCGGTGTCCATCGACTTGGTTGCAATTTCGAGACGCATTACGCATGCATGGGTGCCTAAATAATGTTGATTTAACATTATCACGCGTCGTGCACCGCACATACTCGAACACCTTGAAAAATGTTTGTTAATTTGCCTGCAATTCCAGTAAATATAGGCTAATATGCCTACGACTAATATATTATTATCGCTAAGGTTTAATTATCCCTTGTTAAATGCTTGATATAATATAATTTCTTACCTACAACCTTTAAGTAATCATGTTTGCATTTTATTCTTTTAGAAAACGTTGCTTTATTTTAATTTTTTTCCATTTATTTAATCCGGTAACAGACTATATTCTTTTCTTCAGTAAAGTTAATATAAAAATGCAGTTTTATTTTAATTAATCGTTTTTTTTGTGCAAGTGTACGTACGTGTGTCCCATAATGGCGTCACTTAGGCGTAGGGTCAACATTGTTGTAAGCTCCACCAGAAGCTGGGAAAATATCTCTTTGGGTTCGGGTTTAGGGGACTGGGAAAACAATCGATGGTCAAGCCGATGAGGGGTCCTGTTGGGTGAAGGTAATTAGAAGGTAAAGGCAGTACATTTTTTAGATGCTATATACGAGTGAGCTTAAAATAAATATGAATTTATCACAAAATATTGAGTATGAGCACACTATAATATTGTCTTTCAAATCTTTTCCATGAAAAATTATTAAAATAAATATGTATATATTTTGTATATATATTTTATAGAATAAATCACTTTTTGTTTTGGTGAAAAAATTCTATTTGATCGATTGTATCTATTATTTTCTTTTTCGGATTTCCCCTCAAACAATCATAGCTTAAACCCAATCAATGGACACGCCCAATCTTTTCACCAACATACACACCTCAGCAATTTCGGAGTGTTTCAGTCCGAACAATAGATCAACAAATCCGGAGTTATTCGCCAGAGTGACAACAACAAATCGGAAGACACGCCGACAAACGCGAGGACACGTGACCAGCGATGAGAAGATGAAGGGAATCCCCATCACTACACTGAAAGTTATAAGCCCATAAATTGATTTATATATTATTAAAGTATCAAAAAACTTACAAAAATATTAATTCACTTTAAAATCTTACCGTAATATAAAATTATAAAAATGTTGGCGGAGAATAACTATGAGTTCGTTAAATTTTAATTTACTTATAGAAAATTCTAATATATAATGAATTGGTAAGTTAATGTAAAAATAATAGTTATTTGTGAACCTATTAAACATTTTTGACAACAACTCATAATGTTATTTTTTCTCTGTGTGATAACAAAAGAAATGTCACATCCGCTGGCTTAACACATTTAATCCCGCTGGCCACTGTGCATCACTTTCACCATCCTCCCTGATTTTCATTTCTACTTTCTAATTTATGTTCTGTCAATTCTTTTGTCATTTCTGGCGACCAAGAGAGGAGGACAACAGTGGGCAAAGGATGAGTGGGCGGTGGTTGATTGTGGTTCGCGAAGGCGTCGGCTGGTCGGCCGCACTTAATGAGTCTTAAGAAAAATTATTCGCAATTAATAATTATACTCATATTGTTTCTCGGCCTATCGGCCCTTGGTTACTCCACTCAATTAGAGGGTGGCCACAGGGATTTTCCCGGGGGGTGGCAACTTGTTATTGCAGTTTATTTGATGTTTGTCATTTAATCATTCTGAAGGAGACTTATTTGTTGTCATTGAGAGCTAAGCACGACAATGAAAATGGTAAGGGAATCGATTGGAAAAAATGGGAAATACTTTGAAAATAATATGAAATTGGAAATGTTAAATAATTTAGAAGAATAGGGTAAAAGTATGTATAAAATGTTTACCAACATCTAAAAAAATAATTAAGTCAAGGACATATATATAATATTAATAAAAGTAATCTGAATGAAGTCAACCAGCTTGCAGGTGCAGTTTGAAAAATAAATAGGGTTACTTAAAAGTTAATTTAAAAGAAGCACAAGAAGACAAGAAAATGTTTAACAAATGACTTCCGATCGTAAAACCAATTTTACAGCAAAATTTTTAATGAATTAATTTTTTTTCTTAAAATTAAAACACATAAAGCTAAGTTTTATAGCTAGTTCCCCGTCAGGTGGCTTATAGCTTTTAAATCGACTAATTAAAGGAACACCTTGAACCGCTTGCTTAATCCTCCCACCTCTTAGCCTTCAAAAATCGTAAAAATCGCACCAAGGAACTTTTAAAAACCCGTAAAAGTTTTTTTTTACAACTGAGCACATTCTTTCTCCTAACAAAAAAAATATTTCTAAAATTGAAATGTGGGAAATGCAAATTGACTTGAAAGTTTTACGCCTATTTGAGCGCCTAAACACTTAATTATGGGACTGGAGGGAACACCCAGTTACCTTTTCCGACACCTGACTGACCATAAAATGTAGTCGTAAGGCGTTAAAAGGCTGTGCAAATTAGCATACTAACTGGCAAGAACGAGGGTGCCAGGGAAATTAAAAAACAGAAAATGTTCCTTATCAAAGATCGGTGGAATACATTTTCGTCTTCTCGGTTCTTCGGGAGGCGTTGAGCTGCAAAACTATTTTCGACCACACCAAAAACGTAAATAAAACGGAGACATTAATGTCGGAAACTTTGACTAATTGCCCAACTCGGGGTTGCATTTCCCCTTCAAAGAAAAAAACACCAAAAAGGAAGCGCGCTGACCGCGATAAGATCTAAAAAACAGGGAAACAGGTACCGAGTGCCGTTCCTTTGATAAATTGTGTGCTAATGGAATGTCATGTCAGCGTTTGTTTTGGCCGACTTTTAACCGAGGAAAATATACAACCGGCCAACCAATGACGTCGATAACAAAGCCACAAATTGGCGGCGTCAGGTGTCCGAAAAAGGTGAGTTATTGGTGCCCACATGTGTCGGGCGCAAAACAGTAAAAAAGGATTCATTTGTGTCACTATGATGTATTTGTTCAGGCCCAAACTAATGCACATATCCGCCCTGGGCAATCCTTGCTTTTTAGCTGATTCTTATCAGCTGTTTGGTCGGGAAATATTAGCAGGAAATATAGGTGCATATAAGTTCACTTGCTTTCTGTATTTTTTGTTTGACCATTATTAATTGCCCGACATTAGCGCCCATTGTTAGGCCAGCTTTGTTTAGTTGAACTGTGAATTCTGGCCTAAAAGGATGTGTTAATGGCGCCTAATTTTGATCGGTAACGAACTGATAACTTGATGGGAATTTCCTGTGAATTTATTCCTTATTTGTGTGCAATTAATGATTGCTTGTTTGGGGTTTAAAGTAAGGTGGATACTGAAAAAAGCTTAATAATTTGAATGTTGTTGTGTAATATAACAATTATTAAAGATTACTTTTAATTGTTAAGCCTTATTATATTTTAATGCCAAGATTAAAAACTATGTGCAACAAAAACATATATTTTAGTGCTGCTAACCACTCCTTTTAAGCCTCATTTCCTGCGAGAATAATCGCACTATTTATAGCCATGATACAACATTATTTTCCACTCGCACAATTAGAATTACCCGTAAGATACAGAAACTGATGATTAGCATCCCTCATTGCAACATCTGTTACATTTAAATACAGCCGAGGTGTAGACCTATCTAACCCCTCGAAAACAGATAGAGTTTTTTCGTGTTGGCACGTTGATAAATATTAACCATAAAATGAATGGAAAAAAATATAGTCAACGGGGGGTTAAACACAGAAACTACCCCTCAGACAATGTTTTTATACCCTTGCAGAGGGTATTATAATTTTGGTCAAAAGTGTGCAACGCAGTGAAGGAGACATCTCCGACCCTATAAAGTATATATATTCTTGATCAGGATCACCTCCTGAGTTGATATAGCCATGTCCGTCTGTCCGTCTGTCCGTCTGTCTGTCCGTCTGTCCGTCTGTCCGTCTGTCTGTTTCTACGCAAACTAGTCTCTCAGTTTTAAAGCTATCGAGTTGAAACTTTGCACACACCCTTCTTTCCTTTGCACGCAGTATATATGTCGGAACGGCCGGGATCGGCCGACTATATCCTATAGCTGCCATATAACTGAATGATCGGAAATGCCATAACTTTGGTGTTTGTAAAGTTAGGAAGTTGAAATTTTCTATGGGTTTTATATTTGGCCAATCAATTCGACCTACCAAATTTCAAAGGGATCGGCCGACTATATCCTATAGCTGCCATATAACTGATTTATCGGAAATGCCATAACTTTGGTGTTTGTGAAGTTAGGAAGTTGGGATTTTCTATGGGTTTTATATTTGACCAATCAATTCGACCTACCAAATTTCATAAGGATCGGCCGACTATATCTTATAGCCGCCATATAACTGATTGATTGGAAATGCCATAACTTTGGTTTTTGTTAAGTTATGAAGTTGGGATTTTCTATGGGTTTTATTTTTAGCCAATCAATCCGACCTATCAAATTTCATAAGGATCGGCCGACTATATCCTATAGCTGCCATATAACTGAACGATTGGAAATGCCATAACTTTGGTGTTTTTAAAGTTAGGAAGTTGGGATTTTTTATGAGTATTAAGAATGCATCTTATGAATAATTTTGGAGAATATAATTTACAGAGTATTCTGCAAGGGTATATCAACTTCGGCTCCGCCCGAAGTTAGCTTTCCTTTCTTGTTTTATATAAAATTAACTAAAAAAATGCCAAGTCAGAGAGCAAAATGCTGCACGTGCAATTTGTGCCCGCAGTAAGCGCATTAGACCCTTAGATTTAGATCCCTTCTCCGAGGTCTTTGGGGTTGCTTATTGTTTGCATATGTGTAACAATTAGACATTTGCCTCTGCCAGACATTTTTTACGAGTCCTGATCCCCTTTCCTCTCATATATCATTAACACCGCCAAGCAAACCAAACCAACAAGTGCAAAATCTGCGAGTGTTATCGGCTTAATTATTATTACGAGTCCCAGGACGATGACGACGGGTGTTCTCGATTGCCCCGTCTGCACTTGACTCGGCTTCTTCTGCTGACTCAATTTCCTTTTTTCCTGGTCTGCCATAAACTTGGATTTGAATATGTTTGAGTTTTAAATACTCTCCTGGTTGATATTTTTCGGGTGCGCATTTAATCCGCTTAGCCGCACATGTTAATAAATTTATTAGCTGGGTCTCTTGACTCTGGCCACTGGTGTGTGGCGGCTTTCGTTTAACATAGGGAAATGTAATGGTACATATTTTTATTGAGTTCAATTTATGAAACTTTTGATAAACTTTTGTATAAAAAATAATGTACCTAAATAAAGACATTTATATTAAGTTTAATCAATGACAATATTTAAGATAGGAATTGAATCACTTAAAAATGTTAAAGTGAAACTTAAATATTAAGCCATATAAATTATTTAATTTAAATGGTTTATTTATGTTGGGGAGTAATATCCTATCTCTTTATCATTACATTGCCATTTTATTTGTTATACTGCAAAATATATTGATTTTTTTTAGCAAATGTAAAGTCTTTTACAAACAAGCATAATTTGAAAATTGTAATATGAACCTTATTGCGATAGTTTATCTATATAAATTATTAATTTGTTTGCCTATACATCACAACCACAAATTAACAAAATGGCAAGAAATGCTAAGAAAATAATTGGATTTATAAACAAAAATCTCCTTTTAAACACATTGAATGACTGGCTACCTACAATGAGAATTATATTTTTTTTTTCGAAAGCACACAGCCATCGCGGTAAATCTGCGGAGTTCCCTGATCATAGTTTAACAATAATGTGGTACGCGAGTGACCAAACACCGCCCAGAGAGCAATTGAAAAAGTTTTCCAACCGTTGTCTAATTGCACCCAAAGGACATGGCCAAACTCCGCGCACGAAAGGCAGTCATAAAACACGCTAATTACATAGTTTGCAGGGAGTAGTTTTTTATTTAAAAAACTAATCTAAAACTGACCCCGGCACTTGACTCTGCCACGAAATGAACGCAGCCACAGCTGTAAATTAAACGCTGACAGTTGGGCGAAAGTCGCTCACCTCACAGGTGTTTTTCCGAGTCCTGGCAGCTGCTTTCATTAGGCATTATTGACAGGCCCCAGTAACAGGACTATTAGTCGAGGCGTTGACATTTGTTACCCAACTCAAAAGTCCCTCGGGCACGAAAACTAATCAAAGAGGTCATTAGATTTGACGCCGCTATGGTTCCGAGAACGGGGGTTCCTTAAATACTCCTTAACTTTGGGTGACCGGTGCCTGGTTTTTCAATGTACTCATTGAGGTTATGCTTAATTAAATTGCTTACCTTTTCCAAAGGTTGTATCCGAAAAAAATGTATTGACTTATAATTATACTAGTAAGGTAGCCAGAAACTAATTTCTACTTAATTCCCTTAGAAATTCGATATGAAGTTTTTTTACTTTATAGAAAGGAAAAAATTGGGCACGTTCACTCATCAAATTTTGCAATAAGTGCAAGCATACATATATGTAGATCCCCTTTTTCGTTTCTGTTTTAATAATACTTTAAATGAAATTCGAGAAATAATTAGTTTATCTGTTTAATTGAAGCTACTTAAATGTGAAAACGTTATTATACACTTTTTGGTTTTAATAACCCTAAATTGGTGGAAAGGAAGGCCACAGTCGTAGTCTAAAATTATTAAAAATCGTCCAATGGTAAAGAAAAAAATTTTGAAAAAAGCGTAAGACAAGCGGTGCAAATGGAAAGTAGACCTTGGGCGGTAAAGTGGGTGGTTAAGTGGGTGGATGAGTGGGTGGATGAGTGGGTGGTTGAGTGGGTGGCTGATTCTGAGGACTGTAGAAGCTTGCAGGAGACAAGCGGGCAGACAAAACTCAGATGCAGGTCCAAGCCGGCCGCTGGGCGTTACCGATGCTGAGCTACAAATATGCAAATAGACACAATTTTTAATTAGCAGCGATGCGCAAATTTACCCAAAAACGAACCGGAAACGGTAGCAAAAAATGGGCGAGTGGAAAAGCGATGTCAGCAACAAAAGAGTCTCGCGAAAAGCGTAAAGAATGGGATATAAATTTATATTTGTATACTCACATATTAGCAACAAATTCATTAAAATGCGCAACTGAAAAAATACAGCGGTAAAAACATGAAACAAAAATGCGGAAAAAAAACAACGGAGGCTGCGAAAATGATTATTAAAAATCTAAAATAAATAAAAGATGAGAACTTTTTGCCGTTGGCGAATGACACAGAACAGGACACGGTTCAGCGCAGCTGTTTGCATATTGTAAGCGACTCCCACCCAAAAGGGATCAAGATTTATTGCGTATACGTCGCGTTGTGCAACTCAAAAGGTAGCTCAGGGAAAAAATGCACAAAAAGAACGAAATTCATACAACATTTCTGTGCATAATCATTTGAACTACGCGCCGCCGTCTGCTGAAGCAAATTTGCTGCCGGCATGTTACCCATCAAAGGAAAAAAATACAACTAGAAAGAGTCATATTCGGAAATCGAATACTCAAATACTCTGTCATTCACTAGTAAACAAAGTTTATTCTAATAAATATCTTTAACTGCTAAAAAATAAAAAACAAAAAAATTATTCATTGAAAAGATATTTTTATAGCATACTTTGTATAATTCCACAATTTGTTTTGCCTTTGTCTTCTATATTAATTATATTAATCTCACCACTCGAAATATATCTTAATTTAAAATTTATAAAAACTATAAAAACACTCCATTAACTTATGAACAAATTAACTACTTGAGTTCTTCCTTAAATTCTAGATAAAACAACAAGACCCTTGAGAAGAGTATTAAATATATACGGAATATCTACAAAACAAACCAACAAGCCAGACAAAGAGAAGTTTCAGTTTGGCTCAGGCCATGACTCCTGCTTCGCTGCCTTTGCTGTTTATTCGCGCATAATTCACTCATTAATCATAACGTTTTGCGCCAAAGCGTCAGACTTCTGACGTATGCCTCAGACCTATACTCATTCCTATTCCGAATCTGAATCCGAAAACCCAGACCCATTCGATGCGATGTCGCTTTGTTGTTTGTTATTTGCTTTCTGGCGCAACTGGCCCCCAAAAAGGTGAATGGAACCTGGTAATTGGTAGTGGGCGATAATCGGTGGGTGGGCTCAGTAGTCGGTGGGTAATTAGTGAGAAAAAAATGCTAACAAAAAAAGTACGACCAGAGAACATGCAAATATGTGAACATTTCTGTTGGTTTATTGTTGAAAAAAAAAACGAGTGAACGTTCTTTGATAGCTGGAGGGAATTAGCCATAATGGAATGCTAAGAATGATGATATATTAGTTTCCAAATAGCTTTTTACTTTTATGCCAAACAATAAGAAAATAAATATTTAATATAAATTTCTACATTTTATCTTACAAACCTGCAATAGTTATTAAGAAATGCACTATTTCCATTCAATCAAATACTCAACATAAAATTAAATCTAAAGGAATATATTTGAAAAGGTCTGGTCCATACTCATAACATTTGAAACAATATTTATAACGAAAACGTACGAATCGCGTGGTTGATTGGCTAAGTAACTCTTTTTATTTATTTCATATTTGCCGCCCAATTTTTTTTTTTTTGTAAAACCAAACAAAATTGAACCAACTCAATTGAGCAGTGAGATACGCATATTTTGTCAATAATCCCTTCAAACGGCGAATGCGCAACCAGAAAAAAAAACGGAAAGAAGAAAAGCGGAAATGATTTTGCATATCATTGCTGAGCGAGTTGATAAATTTCAAAGGACACGCCCTGTTTTTTCGCTAACCACCCCTCGAGGCAAGCATGATTTTAATAATTTTAATGGTTTTGGCCATTTACAATTTTTGATAAATTCCTTTTTTCAGCTTAAGCGTCTAAAGAGTTAATTTGATTGCAAAATGTTTGCATTTTCGCAAAGGAGAGGGTCGTTGACGGCTGCGGGTAATCAATCATTTTATCAATGCGTTTGCGAAAATGACAACAATTCCTCATCCTGCCGCGACTGGCTTCCTGGCGCGTAATCAGCAAATTGTTTGCCCAAGATCGTGACTTTGCCAAAAACGGATTTGCATATTTTTCTTATTTTTCTCTTTCTCGAACAGTTGGCGCTAATGAAAAGTCGGGCCAAAATATTCAAATATTGAGGCAGGCCAACAAGAAAAATTGTCAATGCAGGCGAATGGCGCTGTGTTCCTTGTATCTCGTTTGTTGGTAACATTTGTTGGCAAAGAATGAAAAGTTTCCGATGAAATTGTTTACACGAGGGAGTCGGTACAATGTGCAATCTTGGGGAACTATTTTTTTTGGGGTAGGTGAAGTTTTTTGACTGTGGAAAGATTTCTGAGTAATGTAATGTACAACAAATAAAAGTTTCCATTTTCATTAAACAGCAACATTTGTTTTGTATTGGTTTTCACTATTAAGCTTGTTCTTAATATGAAAGAAATAAAAAGGTAATAAAAAATACTTATTTTAATCAAATATAAGCTTCTCAAAGTGTAATAATTTATTTGTGGAATAACGTTGAATTTTTACTTGGTTGATTTGTAATTAAAACCTAAGAAAGTTTATAATAACCAATTATTTAAATTGTCGAATAACTAGGTTTGCTTATCAATGTCCATTTTATTGGTATTAGCTCTCCACATCATTTAAATATATTTAACATAATGAACCAGCACTACAATGTTGCTCAAGTGTCCTAAAAAAATAATGATGTCAAAACTGAATGCTAAATTGATTTTAATACACCCATAAACGAGCAACAACCGAATTTATTTGAAGCCATTGTTAGCAACTTACAAAGTATGACAAATGAATTTTAATTACCACACTAAAAGAATTTGAGTAGAAAGGCGAAAAATATGAAGCAAACCGAATGAAAAAGGAAACTTTTTATGGATTGAGATTTTCGAGAATACACCATTAAAGTATGAATTAGAGTTGACCATTTGAGACAATTGTCCGCAGTTTCAAGTTTCAAGGGGTTTATCTTTGGACAGTTTTTTCCTCTTATTGGGCGGGTCATAATTTTTTGGATCGCTTTTGGCTGATTTGATTTTTCATTGCCCGTTTCGGGCTTTTTATGGTGCATACTTGTGTCTCTAATAAAAACTCGTGGCTGTCTCCCAGTTCTTTTCTTTCACAATGTAGCTGCCTAATAAATTTGCTTTGATTGATTTTAATGGTTAAGCGCTTCATTGAGCTTTGGAGCATGTCTTCCCCCTTAAAATCACCCCACCACCTTTCACATTCATTTCGATTGTTAGCGAAATTAATTTCGAGCGTTAGCCGAATAGGTCTTAAAAATTTGTGTGCCGGATTATATTCTCGGTTGATATAAAAGCATTTCTTACGATTGTTTGCCTTGCAGTTAAATGGCTGAAATTTCTAATGGAGGTCGCAAAACCAAGAAAAGTGGAATGAGAACACAGAGGCACTGAAATGGGAAATTTTTCAAGAGAATTCAAAAGGTCTCGTCGCGATTTTGGCATTTTAAATAGCGGGATGAATTAAAATTGACCGTGGAACTTGTGTGAAATAGATTGTTAGCCCCCTTAATGCTTTCTTTATTAAATTTAAAAAAATTTTAATTTTTTGCTTAGGGTTATTTTAAAATTTAAGCAGAAATTGGAATGATACAAAATATTTATTTGTTCGCCAATAATGACTTTTAAAAGTAAATTTCCATATGAAGCAGTCCATGTACTCGTACATGTTCTTAAATTGTTCGTATATACACTTATTGCAAAACAATTAACTAGTTTCTTTGTCAAAATGGTAGTTTTCAACCCACTGTAAATACGTATTTGCAGAACAAGTTTCATCACAGTTGTCATGTTCAATTTCATTCGTGGAATTCGACTTGTCATCTGAGTCGCAGTCGGACATAGTTCCACCACCCCAAGAAGTATAGAACTAAGAGCTTTTTTTATAACTTACGGAGAATAAAATTCATAAATACCCATTCATAAAATTCAATTTTGTTGCAAGTCGCTCAGTCAGTCATAAAAGTGCTGCTGGGCGGCTTCTTTTGTTACTTTCCGAATGGAAATACGAAATCTGTGCATTACTTTGCTGGTCACGAATCATTCTGGGCAGGTTTTTCATCTGGGGAAAAGGGGGGAAATCCGGGAAAGGGGATATGGGGAAATCTGGGAGTGGGCATAGGGGTCGGCTTATGATTTAACTGCAGTCGCTGTAAAAGTTATTGCCGGGGACATGAATTGATCTTTATTCAGATTCAATGCGGAGTTGTAATGAAATATCCACAATGAAGCAAAATGTATTGTTGCAATTACTTTTAATGGCTGAAGCGACTATAATGTGGGTGTAACTATAAATATGATTGGTTCGTCCTACAAGCGATAACTCTTGATAACTGAGGTATCTTCCTTCCCGGTTTTATAATTTGTATTCCTGTTTAACCTCTTATTTGTTTCCATCACAAAACCAAAACCGTAATAAATATTCGAAGAAAACTTATTGCATTTTACAATTATCAGGAAACAGACATTTTTTTGGCATATTTAAGTTTAAAATAGCCATATAAATTTAAATTTACGATAGTTATATTTTTTAAAATTATATAAAAATGGTATCCTAAGCTTTAAAAAGTTAAATCACATAATTTTAAATTAAAGCTATTAACTAATAGTAATTTAATAATATCAATGTAATAAACATTACTTTCAATTTGATAAATCAAATAATAATGTTAAACCCAAATTTCTTAAATTATTTACAACATATTAAAGCTGTAACCCAACTCGAGGAAAGTCCCAACCGGATTGTATATTTTAACTTAAGCAAACTTTTATCATCCCATATCGCAATCTCATTTCCCACACCAACTGAAAATGATTTCCCTTATCCGACCATCATCGGCCAGTATGATTGCCCTTTTTCCAAAGGTGTTTGAATGCATTTCGCTTCAGTTTACAGCCAGTCACTTCTTGGCCCGCCATAAAAGCGCCTGTCTAAAAGCCATAAGATAGGGCATTTTCCTTGGCCACATGAGCATTGGACAGGCGACGATTATTCCACTCCTTGGCTTACCTAAATTTTGGCCAACTCCCTGGCACTTCTCGTAAAAGTGCAGACAATTAAACGCAAGTTAATGGCGCCCATTCGAGGCTGTCTCGGATGTGGCTTTGGTTCTGGATCTGTCAGGATTTCATCAGTCCAAAAGTCAGTTTAACGAGGCCATTACGTGTAAATGCTGCTGATGAGGTGACGTTGAATGCCCCGAATAGAACAATTAAAACGCTTCAGTCCCGTGCCGTGCTTCAATCTAATCAGCACAAAGCATCAATGCCAAAGCGCCTTAAATTATGCTACAGAAATCGAATTTATGACACTGGCCCCCAGACGGTAGACTGGTCCCCACTCCCCCAAATAAATGAACTTCCTAAGCGAAAGTCCAAAACCGAAACCGAAAACAATAAAAGTTACATTTAGCCCCGAGCAAATAAAATTAAACAAAATCCTGGCCAGGATCACTGGCACAACAACATCTGCACTCGGAGAAAAATTATATGAGTGAGCCCAGAATGTGAGTAAATATTTTTAAAAGTCATTTAAAATTATTTTATATTTTTGAATTTGTCCAAATAAGAATGATTATTTCCAGCGTTAATCAATTTAATAGTTAATACAACATTTTAAAAGGCAATTTATTTATTTATCTAAGGAAGAAAAATATAACTAAATATAAACTTAATGAAATTTGGATTTAAAAAAATTATTATTATGTGTAATACAAAATGTTTGTATTTGTCATAATTCAGTTTTTTATTGTTTGTGTAAAAATACCAATTTTACTAGCTTTATGATTTTTACTCTGTTTTCTAAATTTGCAGAATATTTCTTTAAATTTACTGAATTTCTCTGAGTGCACACACCTCGTCAACGTGTTCTGGACCAACTTAGTAAGGGGCAGATGGGCATCGGGTGGGGATTGGACTTCCAGAACCGTATCGCAACCGCTGTAGGTTTTAATGTCTATTTTGTGTGCCATTTAAGGGCAGCACACACGCGACCGTCGCATCCAGATCTCTCTCTCGGGGCATCGGGGATATATCTGTGGAAGCTGGAGAAGTGAGACTCAGACTAAATGACGTCGTCTTTTAATTTTTATCTCAAACATTGCAAACGGTTTTTATTGTTACTTTTAACTGCGCTGGCGTCTGTTTTTCGACCGTGCGTCTGCAACTTTTGCAATTTGCCAAACGCTGCTACACGGCATCTGTTAGATAGCTCATTTGGAGCCGGAATGTCTCTGGCACTTTTATTTAGCTGCCGGTCTTCTTTAATTTGAATCCCCATCTATTTATTGTACACCGGTATGCCATTAAAAGTAACTCTTACCCATCTGCGGTGGATTTTTGGTCATTGAATTAGTAGTTTCTTGGAATTTTTTCCAAGTTTTCAATTAAATTAAATTGATAGGGATATAAATCATAATATAAGTATTACTATAATTAAGATTACACTAATAACAAAATTACCCCGAAATTTTAAAAAATCGCCATAAAACTTTAATTTTTCTAAATACATGAAAACATTTTTAATGAGTTTTTCTGAAAACAAGAAATATTTTCTTAAATCAAGAAAGTGTTTCTCAAACGTGGAAATTGTGGCCATAAACTAAAATCGTCCCAAATCCATGAAAAAATTTCTATATTTTAATGAAAATAAGTACTTAGTTTTAAAATAATTGTTCTTAAAAATTTTCTTCAATTAACCTTAAAAATAAAGATAAAAAATAAGATATCCGTAAAAAGAAATTTTTTTTAAATATAATTTTTTTCTATAATATAGAAATATTTTTTGAAATATAGAAATAATTTCCTAAATGTAGAAATATTTTCTGTAATAGAATTTACTGCTTTTATTTATAGAAAACATTTTCTACAATAACACCCTGACCATAAAATTTGTTTAACCCTAAAAAATATAAATATTTGGGTAATCGGCTGTCCGCGTAGCCTAGGAGTTGGAATTTCAACTGCCGTCGGGTCCTACATTGTTACTTATTTTTTAAACCCTTGCAGAGGGTATTATAATTTTGGTCAAAAGTGTGCAACTCAGTGAAGGAGATATCTCCGACCCTATAAAGTATATATATTCTTGATCAGGATCACCTCCTGAGTTGATATAGCCATGTCCGTCTGTTTGTCTGTCTGTTTCTACGCAAACTAGTCTCTCAGTTTTAAAGCTATCGAATTGAAACTTTGCACACACCCTTCTTTCCTTTGCACGCAGTATATATGTCGGAACGGCCGGGATCGGCCGACTATATCCTATAGCTGCCATATAACTGAAATATTGGAAATGCCTTAACTTTGGTGTTTTTAAAGTTAGGAAATTGGGATTTTTTATGAGTATTAAGAATGCATCATATGAATAATTTTGGAGAATATAATTTACAGAGTATTCTGCAAGGGTATATCAACTTCGGCTCCGCCCGAAGTTAGCTTTCCTTTCTTGTTTTTTACTTGTCTTATAAACACACATGAGAAGTAATGTTTAGGACGAATAAAAGTTTTACCTTTTAATTATAATATTTTTTGTCATTTGAAATATCATCTATGAAAATGTATTTTAAATATTAAGACTTTCTCAGTTGCGACTTAATGAGTTTCAAAAAATATTTTTAATTAATATTCATTGCTAACGCCCCTACATATAGTGGCTCAATTCAATGTCTTCAAACTCACGCGCGGGAGAACTGGGTTCGAATCCAACCGAAGACATACATACTTACCGGAGTTTACTTGTAAGAATTAAATATACAAATTATTTTCTCTTCCCGACAGGGTTCCACTGGAAATCGATATTGGCAATTCATAAGTACAAAACTATTACACTACTTTGCGACAGTATTTCTCAGGTTAAGCCCCAACTCAGTTAGCCAAGAAGACAATAATATAATATGAACACTTGTTTATTAGTAAGAAATGCAGTTACCAA
Organism: Drosophila carrolli; assembly: GCA_018152295.1. NCBI lineage: Eukaryota > Metazoa > Arthropoda > Insecta > Diptera > Drosophilidae > Drosophila > Drosophila carrolli. The sequence continues at coordinate 8,529,298 of JAECXJ010000001.1, forward strand.
AACACAAAAGCTTATTTAACTATTTCAAAAACTATTTATACATAAGGTGTATCAGTTCCGAATCAGATAGTTTAATGGGCCTTTTGCATAATTGACAAACTTCACTTATTTCACTTATCCAATTGCCTCACAGATAAAAAATTGACTTGTGCTACATTCGGTATCGTACATTTCTTCTTTGTAAATGTCCACACAGTTATCTATGCTAAATGAACTGTATGGTCGATTTGATTTCCACTTCAAGAAGGGTGCTGGTTTTCCAGTGGCCACGGACACAAACTCCCCCTTCTTGGCCACGTCTGAAATGCCCAGCCAGTAGGTCTCAACATAAAATAGTTCATCGTTGATGGCGGTAAAATCCGATTCGTTCTGAATAGTTGCCAGGTGACCTCCCATCTCGCGGCAGGTTTCTTCAGCAGCATCCCAGGACTTTCGGATTTCTCTTTCGATGTAAATTAATCTAGACCCGATCCGCGTGAACAAAGGAGATATACTAGCGTTGGAGACACTTTTAGATACATTTTTATGCAGGCCTGCGAGTAGGTTTTCAATCCGATCCAGTTTGGCCTGTAAGTCAAGAATATTTGCATTCGTCGATGAAGCTTCCTCCTGGTCCAGCAACTTGTCAAGTTTGGCTTCGATTCTGGCAAGTCTTTCCTGTGTTTCATTATGTTTTTGGGGATTGCAAGTGCTCCACTCCTTCTGGTGAAAAGCAATGTGATTGAGCATTGGCTTCAGTGCCTCAAGACAAAACTTTCCACATTGGTTTGGCGGGTCGTTCAACAGGCATACGGATCGCCCATTGTCCTGACTTTCTGCCCAGGATCCATACAAATTGTATGAAAGGAAGGCCAAGAAAAAATAAATCGATGACTTGGACATTTGAATAGTAAGCAACCACTAAGAGCAAGCGCTTTAAAGAAACTAATTCTAGACTTATTTGCTCACTTCTGGAGAGCCCCAAATTAAAGCGTGCAACTTCCCGGATGTTTTGTATCGCCTTATCAGAGAACAAGTAAAACCCCTGGAAATGAATAAATAAATTGCGTTCATAATTGATAATACAAATAAAATAGTTTCTTCAAAGTTACAAATAAATCCTAATCAGTGGGTTTTAAGCACTTAATTTCGGTCTCTGTTGAGTCACTCTCAAGTTGTTTTGAACGAACTTTAATCTTGAATCATATTTTGAGCTTTAATAGAACATTAAATTGCGCACATAAATACAACTAATACTACTTAGGGCAAAATAGTGGCACTGACCAGCACGGATTTGGGGGAGATCTCCGACGTTCCCTTGTGGGAGACGATCTGGTGGGAATCTTTGGGGAACGAATACTTCACTTCCTTAGATACATCCTTGGACTATACACAACAGATAGATATTTATGGATAAATCAACTTTACTTTTCATCACAGGAAAACAATATTTATACCCTTGCAGAGGGTATTATAATTTTGGTCAAAAGTGAAGGAGACATCTCCGACCCTATAAAGTATATATATTCTTGATCAGGATCACCTCCTGAGTTGATATAGCCATGTCCGTCTGACCGTCTGTCTGTTTCTACGCAAACTAGTCTCTCAGTTTTAAAGCTATCGAATTGAAACTTTGGACACACCCTTCTTTCCTTTGCACGCAGTATATATGTCGGAACGGCCGGGATCGGCCGACTATATCCTATAGCTGCCATATAACTGATTGATCGGAAATGCCATAACTTTGGTGTTTGTTAAGTTAGGAAGTTGGGATTTTCTATGGGTTTTATATTTGGCCGACTATATCCTATAGCTACCATATAACTGAACGATTGGAAATGCCATAACTTTGGTGTTTTTAAAGTTAGGAAGTTGGGATTTTTTATGAGTATTAAGAATGCATCATATAAATAATTGCTGTAAGGCCTGCTGCTGTGCTGTCCGACCTGGAGTATTATTAGAACTCGTCTTCAAATTCACCTGGTTAAACACCAACTCAGTTAGCCAAGAAGACAATAATATAATATGAACACTTGTTTATTAGTAAGAAACGCAACTACCAAAACACAAAAGCTTATTTAACTTTTTTCAAAACTATTTGTGCATTAGGTGTAGCCATTCCGTATTAGATAGTTGAATAGGCCTTTTGTATAATTGACAAACTTCACTTATTTCACTTATCCAATTGCCTCACAGATAAAAAATTGACTTGTGATACATTCGCTATCGTACATTTCGGCTTGGCAAATATCCACACAGTTATCTGTGCCATATAAATTGTTTGGTTGATCTTTTCCCCACTTCAAGAAGGGTGCTGGTTCGCCAGTGGCTACGGACACATACTCCCCCTCATTGGCCACGTCTGAAATGCCCAGCCAGTAGCTGTAAGTATCCGTTAGTTCATCTTTGATTGCGGTAAAATCTGATTCACTCTGAATAGTTGCCAGGTGACCTCCCATCTCGCGGCAGGTTTCTTCAGCGGCGTCCCAGGACTTTCGGATTTCTCCTTCGATGTAAATTAATCTAGACCCGATCCGCGTGAACAAAGGAGATATACTAGCGTTGGAGACACTTTTAGATACATTTTTATGCAGGCCTGCGAGTAGGTTTTCAATCCGATCCAGTTTGGCCTGTAAGTCAAGAATATTTGCATTCGTCGATGAAGCTTCCTCCTGGTCCAGTAACTTGTCAAGTTTGGCTTCGATTCTGACAAGTCTTTCCTGTGTTTCATTATGTTTTTGGGGATTGCAAGTGCTCCACTCCTTCTGGTGAAAAGCAATGTGATCGAGCATTGGCTTCAGTGCCTCAAGACAAAACTCCCCACATTGATTTGGCGGGTCGTTCAATAGGCATACGGTTCGCCCATTGTCATGGCTTTCTGCCGAGGATCCATACAGATTGTATGAAAGAAACGCCAAGAAAAAATAAATCGATGACTCGAACATAATAAAAGTGAGCAACCAGTAAGAGCAAATGCTTTAAAGAAACTGATTATAGAATTATTTGCCAACTTTCGGAGAGCCCTACATAAAAGCGTGCCTTATCAGAAAACAAGTAAAACCCCTGGAATATATTAAATTGCGCTCATAATATAAATATATATGGAAATACATACTTTCTATAACAGAGCTAAAAATAAATCCTAATCAGTGGGTTTTAACACGAAATTTGGGTGTCGTATGAGTCACTCTCAAGTTGTTTTGGTCGAACTTTATTCTCTTATCATATTTTACACTTTGCAAATATTTGAATACTGAGTTCCGATCTCAGAGCACTGTAAGTCCAACTCCAACCCAACCCAACCCAACTCATGGGAACCAGAGCCAGAACCAGTCCATAAATCCCCAAATGAACAAGAAAGGAAAGCTAACTTCGGGCGGAGCCGAAGTTGATATACCCTTGCAGAATACTCTGTAAATTATATTCTCCAAAATTATTCATATGATGCATTCTTAATACTCATAAAAAATCCCAACTTCCTAACTTTAAAAACACTAAAGCTATGGCATTTCCAATCGTTCAGTTATATGGCAGCTACAGGATATAGTCGGCCGATCCATTTGAAATTTGGTAGGTCGGATTAATTGGCCAAAAATAAAACCCATAGGAAATCCCACCTTCCTAACTTTACAAACACCAAAGCTATGGCATTTCCGATCAATCAGTTATATGGCAGCTATAGGATATAGTCGGCCGATCCGGGCCATTCCGACATATATACTGCGTGCAAAGGAAAGAAGGATGTGTGCAAAGTTTCAATTCGATATCTTTAAAACTGAGAGACTAGTTCGCGTAGAAACAGACAGGCGGACAGACAGACGGACAGACAGACGGACAGACAGACGGACAGACAGACGGACAGACAGACGGACAGACAGACGGACAGACAGACGGACAGACAGACGGACAGACGGACATGGCTATATCAACTCAGGAGGTGATCCTGATCAAGAATATATATACTTTATAGGGTCGGAGATGTCTCCTTCACTGAGTTGCACACTTTTGACCAAAATTATAATACCCTCTGCAAGGGTATAAAAATTACATCATGAATAGGGCACATTTTTTTTATACCCTTGCAGAGGGTATAAAAAGGATCACCTCCTGAGTTGATATAGCCATGTCCGTCTGTCTGTCCGTCTGTCTGTTTCTACGCAAACTAGTCTCTCAGTTTTAAAGATATCGAATTGAAACTTTGCACACACCCTTCTTTCCTTTGCACGCAGTATATAAGTCGGAACGGCCGGGATCGGCCGACTATATCCTATAGCTGCCATATAACTGAACGATCGGAAATGCCATAACTTTGGTGTTTGTAAAGTTAGGAAGTTGGGATTTTTATGAGTGTTAAGAATGCATCATATGAATAATTTTGGAGAATATAATTTACAGAATATTCTGCAAGGGTATTTCAACTTCGGCTCCGCCCGAAGTTAGCTTTCCTTTCTTGTTTATATATTTTTTTTAATTTTTAGAAAAAATTAGACCTCAAATTTATTGTAAGATGCCTTTCGTTAAAGAAATATTTCCCTGTTTTGTAGAAAAGTTGTTCTTATTTTTAGGCGAATTTCTTGTTTTTTTAAAGGTTAATTTTTGTATGAGTGTAATTGCATTTGTTCAATTACCACTTTTTGCAAATTAGATAACGTATAAAAAAACTATTTCATGGTTTATCATGACAAATTCCCATATCTCATATCTTCGAAATTCTGCTACTTTATTCTATTATGCAGACAGTTGACCCTCCGCCAACTGTCCATGCCTTAATCACAGGGATCCCAAAGTGAGAATCCCCCCGAAGAGGGCAGTAAAAGACATCCAACTGAGGCACAGGGAAGTCGCTGACTGGAGACCACAAACAGTGAATGAAAATGCCAAAGACGGCTAATAAATCAATGGCCAACTGTCAGCATTGTGTGAGTGTAATAATAATCCAAGCCAAACTGGTCAATAATAAACCGAAACAAGAGCAAGGAAATGCAGAGAAATGAACACAAATGTCGCAAGACTGGAACCCCGATGCGAACTGAAATAAACCGAGTTGAGCTCTGGTCAAGCGAAAGGACATTTGAATTGGTGATGACGCTCACGGAAGATTTATTTCCAGTCCTGTCCCGTCTGCAATGAAATAAAACGTATTAAGTCATAAAAATATCCATGGCAAAAGCGGATTACCAAAGTGTGAATGAAAGCAAAACCATCTGAGCAAAAGAGCTGTGAGGTGGAGGAGTTGCAGACGAAATGAACCGCGGGACATCAAATCTAATTATGCCATATAAAGAAACATATAAGATACTGCAAATAGAGTAGGATACACTCAGAAAACAGTAACAAGATTCATTATTTTATATCAAATTTAAATGGGAAAATGTTTTAAAAACCAGGATATAATTATTCATTTTTTTTATATTTGACATAGCTTTATTTTTAACATATTCTGAATTTGCTAGTTTCCTAGTCCCGTTAACTCGGCAAAATAACTATTTTTCAGTGTATAAAAGTGCACAGCGGGCAGCTGAACAAATGAAATTCGAGAAAATATATTTATGCAGCTTTTGTTTTAATAAAAATTTTATCATTTCACCAGCGAGACGTTGAAACGGTCCAAGAGCATGTGCGCATAAATCTCTGGAGAAGCAGAATCCAAGGAAAAGCAATTATATGCAATTTATGCAGAAGTCCTGGAAAGAAGGAGGTCTGATAGTCCAAGAAAACTTTGGCTGGGAATTTGTTCAATTGAATGTCTTAAAAGCAGGCATCCTTCGTTGCCTTTTTATCAAGTCCGAGACGGCAAGAATTTATCAGCTCAGCCAACATAAAGTTTTCTTTTCCTTTCCTTTTGCCCAAACCAAAAAATTCTGTGGCATACCACAAATTTATATACAGATATATATATATATATGTATACAAAAGATAAGTTTTCTTTTATTGCAATTGGTTGCAGCTTGGGAAAGGAAGCGAAAGAAAAGTTTTATTGTCCTGAGTGGGGAAATTCCTGCTCAGCTTAAGAGAGAAAATTAGAAAAGTGCAGCGCCAAAAGACGCCTGTTTGGTCATTCAATTGTGGATGTCTTGTATCTAATTTAAGATCCGTCTGCATCCTCTTGGGCGGCAAAAACTTTTCTAACCAAATTAAAATAAGAAACCCGCCTGTTTTGTATGCAGCTGTTGCTCGTTGGTGAAGTTGGAGACAAATCAATCGGAATTTTGGGTTGGAGGAAGGTGGAAATACATTTTCAAGCGGTTAGTGAATGGGTTTAGCTGATTGAATTTCTGGGAAATGAAAGTACCCTCAGATTCTAAAATAGTGACCAAATAAAATTAAGTGGGGTCCATTATGGAGAACTTTAGGAAAATAACAAAACACTTTAGTCCAGGTATTCAGTTTTCAATGCTATTTTAACATTACATTTAAATACAGATTTTATTCTAGAACTCTTACTAAGTCACCCATAAATTCTTTATACTTTGTGAACCACTAACTTAAATACACTTATCCACTATCCATTACAATTTTCCCTTCCCACAATATCAGCTACTATTTCTATTTAAACACTTTGCCAACGCTAATTAAGTCTCGGAAAAAAGCACCCACAGAAAGAGCAAACGCGGGAACAAATAGCAAAAACTAAATCAATATTCGCTGTACTAAGCTAAGTGTCAGTGGAAGTCCTTGAAGTCCTTACACGAGCACTTTTCGCCTTGACTTTGACACCCACCGAACCCCAGTAGCCACTATCCCACCCACCGAGCGGGAAAAAGAGAGCATTATCGAGTTGTCCTTGGTGGCTGCACGCAAAATGTCAAGGACAAGGCAGGATTACACGTCAATTGAAACTGAAACGATGAGCAAAGCCAAGGACAGAGCAAAGTGGGTGTCTGTATGGACAGCTTTGATTCAGTTTTTTAAAAGTCGGGGTTGAGGTGTGGAATTTAAGGGGGAGATCCATGGGTCGCATCTCCTTTTTTTTCGAACTACTTAAAATTTTTTTATGCAAATTTCAAGCACAATTATTGCTGACGCTGGCAAGACTCCGGCCATAATTGCAGCCATAAATTTGAGCCGCAGTCTGAGCCGAGGCAACTTGAACTGGTCTGTGGTCGTGTCATTAGAACTGAAGTTGCCGCCTATTCGAGATTTCCTTATTACTTATGCCCTACAAAAAGGTAGCTAAAGTATACTGTTAAATTTATCCATATTTCTCTTCTTAATCCTGTTTTTTTTAAAGAATTCAAATGCTTAACTTTCTTATATCTAATAATACATTTTAAATCCAACTTTTGTTTGCCTCGCTTATTTTTAAAATAATTTCGATATGTTTATGTATTTAAATTTTAAATACATTTGTAGACCATCTTAACTAAAAACAAATTTAGTACAAGTTTTTTTGCATATCAAACATGGTTAATTTTATCAATAGTATTTGCGTAATTGGTTAAAATATAATATCTAAGATATATAATATATATTTCTGTACGTTTCAAATTTCAGTACAAAAAGCTTAAAGTCTTAAATATTAAATTTGCTGAAATATTTAAATCTTATCTAAGTTTACATAGATTTGATAGCAGATTTTCGATTAAGTTTTATACTATCCACAAATCTTGACAGATTTTAAAGGGAATTTACAGCTTCGTTGAGCTAAGCCAAATATTTTGTTACCCTGTTAACGCTTAGCCATCCTCCCACTCCCCGGCTTTAATGTTTTTAATTTTTCCGTATCATTGCATTATTTTTTATTCAGATACTTCTCTGGCATCATCGCCGCCGCACTTGACACGAAGCCAAGGTGCAGGAAGTGGGATTGCGAGAAGGAAAATAGGAGGGGGAGCCCTTCAATTTCCATTACATTTGCAGCTGTGTTAGCTATCGATGTCCTTTTGTGTGCGGCTGTCATCTGCTTCTGGTTTTTCCCCGGATCCTTTACGTCTCCCAACTTTTCAGTATCCAAACTCCAGCTCCTTTTTCCCGGCAAGATTTGAAATTTATGCAAAGTACTCGATGTCGTCGCCGCCGCACTCAGCGCAAATAATGAGCAAGCCCGCATTTCCTGCCACGTTTTTTGCTCCTTCTCGATTATTTGTATCTGTATCTGCAACTGTAGCTATATATGTATCTGTAGCTGTATCTGCGTATCTGGGGGGTTGTAGCCGCTGTTGTTGTCTACTTGATGTATCTCCTTGCACTTTGGTAAATGGCAAACAGTCTGGGTTGGGGTGAGGTCAGAAATGGATTTTTTTTTGAAAAGGAAGGGAAATGAGGAAAGGTGATGCCATACTTTGCTTGTTGCTTATTTAGTTTCTCCTGTCTGCTGATATCTAATATGAACCATTTGTTCATTGGAGTTTTAATTTACCGAGAGGATATAATATCTATTGGTTTTTCGTGTGGAATCTTTTGATTTAAATCCTCAATTAAATCTATCTCTTAAAAAATTACTCAAAAACGTATTGATTGAAGTCAATTACACCTTAAAATGTTGAAGCATTTAGGCTTTTATGAACCATTATTTTATATTGTAAGCAAGCATAAAATCCTTCTTAAATATGAGGAGCCTAATGATTGCTTAGATATTATATTTTGTTGGCACCTGATTATTTATTGATTAAATCATACTTTAAAATTGCTTTAAGGAAATGTCTATTATTTTCTACTATCAAAGTACAATTCAACCAACCAAAATAATCTTTATCAACACCAATAACTTCCAAAACGCCTCACCCTTTAATTGTTTTATACCAACCAACAAATCTTTTCCAGATTACCCTTACTAGCCATCTTAAAGACGTCGTTTAAACCCAAAGGTCAGACAGCAAAGTTCAAAAGGAGACAAAAACATTTAGTCTCAGCCGACGTCCATCTGGTACAAGTGTTATGTCTTAAGGACGACGCCAAATCGCGTACAATTTGTTACAATATAAATGACTTATGTCCGCGATGGCTAACGAACAGCATCTGCTGCTATAGCAACAAAGTTGGGTCTAAATCTCCACCCGCTTGAAACCTCATCCTTCCCGATCATTTCATCCATAAGCATAATAAATTTTTACGCTTGAGTGCCAGAAACTCACACCCGATATTGTGAACCAAAGTAAACTATAAATTTATAATGCGCGAAAGTAATTTTATGACTTTGTGGTTTCAGCTTTGGTTTTGGCAAGCGCAACATATCTCTAATTCACTCGGGAGAGAGACAAAACTTTCAGTTAAATACAGTGCGATTCATAAGTAGATTAGGTTTTGTTGTAAAATTTTAGTTAATAAAATCTTAATTTGCAGACTTCAAATTAAATTCATAAACGTTAAAAATGTACTTTAATTAAATTAATTTATTAGAAACTAATTTTTGAATCCAGTCTGCACATTTTACTTTACTTTAATATATGCAATTAAAAAAAGGAATTTATTAAAGTAACTGAAACTAAATTAATTATAGTTTTTATTCGCCTAATATAAAAATTTAAAATATTCTCCATCTAAATATTTATATAATTATAAAAATTAATCTGCTACACTAATCAGGGCAAAACTTTTCTTAACATTTTCAAATTATTTTAGCAAAATCAAAAATGTAACAAAAAACTCTCTTTATCAATTAAAAGTATAGGTAATACTATAAAATTGTATATTCTTTTTAATAGAACAAATTTGTAATGTTTGTTCACTTATCAATACAAATGGTATAGTTTCGCCCCGAACTGTAGTTGTAAATCAAAGAGCAAGTTGTTCGGGAGCCATGTTATCGCAGCCGAGGCAAAAATAATAAGCGCCAAGCGTCGCCATATTTATATGATTAACTGTTTCCCCCACACTCGCAGACACAATTATAGATACACATGATTACGAACGATAAATTGCCGCTTTGACACTTGTAATGGCCCTGTTCCCACTGCTGTTGCCACTGCAACATTTTAACCACAATGTTATTATTGCCGCTGCTGGCCAGAATATACAGAATATAATCTTTAAACTTCAGTTCAGGAAAGCTGCCAACGCCGGACAATTGGCCCGGCTTTGGCATACAAAATTGTTTTATTGTCGGCACAGTTCCAGCTCGAAAATAGAATACACTTTTTTTATTGCAAATTTATTCAAATCATTTGTAATCTCTTCGCTCCTCTTCCGTAGGCCATAAAAGTGTGTATGCTGCCCTTGTTATTATTGTTATTATGATTGCGATTGTTACTGGCCTGCGTACACTTACTAAGTGGTCCACTGTGTTTTCTAGATGGTGACGGGGTGTACGATTCAGCGGGGTGGGGAACGGTTATTGTGTGGGCGGCGCGAGAACTTCCATTATTATTCGTTTTGTTAATGGCTTTATTACTAGCAAGTTGTAGGAAATAAAATTAATGTCATAGGATGTTCTTTAAGATTTACAAATTTTACTCAGAAATTGTAAATTTACACATCACACTTTTAACATATAATACTTAATTGCACTTAACAAAAAATAACCTGAGATTTCGTGCTTTTCATTTAGTAGGTTTCGTAAACATTATACCTCAAAATTTTTTAAATATCTTAATACATATTTCAATGTTACCTTTTATTAATATTTACAAATACCTTTTTAACATAGTGTCCCTTATTCAAAGAAAAAGAGGTCCCCCTTAAATCCTTTTTTTATCTAAACACGCGATGTACAGAACAAAAACAAACTAAAAGCAGCAACAATAAACAGCGTAAGATTTTTATATTTATTGCCAATGACTTCTTTTTTTTCACCGACTGCCAGTGCATTAACCCCTTGGTGCCCCCCTATCCAACCACAAAAAAAAAACGCAAGCTGCAGCAGGATGACTCATCAAATGAAAGAGATGGCAGATGGGAAATAGAGAGAGATGGAAGAGTACTAGAACGGGTAACGGCGAAATGTACAACTTGGCATTTTATTATTATGATTATTTGTAGTATTTGCTGTTGTTCCGGCTGTTGTTTCTTCTTGAAAAGCGAGCGGAAAAGTGCATAAAAAATGAGACGGTCATGGAGGAAAGTTTTAGTGGGAGAGGAACTAGGAAAATGCAGCTCAAGGCACCGACAAAAGTCTCCTATAATCAGAGCTGAGCTTTTAGTTTTGGGAAATAATTCTAAAAAATATAATTATGCCAATAATAATTCCACAATATTAAAATTGTTTAATTCTTTTGTTTACACTTGTTTCTTAATTTCTTTGATTTTTTATTAGTATTTACAAAATTAATTTGTGGTTTTTTTATTGCACCAATAACTTTATTGAAAAATTATCTTAATGGATTTTTTAGCTAAATGTTAATAAATGTTGTACCATACTCGTATTCAATAAGATCATAATTTCCTGGTGTACTTATATTGAGCTGTAAAATAAATGAAAAATACATGTTAAAATAAATTTTAGCATTCCATTATTTTTCTAAGAAAAAGCTATATTGGCATTACTTTCGCTAATGCTCGAATCGTATGCATGGACCTTCCGCTGGACTTTGATTCGGTGCCCTAACCCTCGCCGTTTTCCCTTGACGCACTCTGTTTACCAACTGCCGCGAGCAGAAAATGCACTTTGTGATTAGTTGGAGGGTGCCCTTTTGCTTTGGGTCCTGGTACCGTTATGGAAAGCATTTCCATTGTTTGCATTTAGCATCTTGGCTTATCGGGGGAAGGAGGTGCGGCCATAGCTTATAAGCAAATCGAGCTGCGGAGCACTTCATCATGTTTGAAAAGTTCAATAGTCATCATCAAGAACATCAACGTGCCGATCCTCATTGTCCTCGACTCGACTCGATTTTTCTTCTGTTTTTATTATTATTTTTTTTTACTCAACCCCTAAATGCAGTGCACTCCTCTGCTTAATGTTTAATAAATGTGTAATGCATAGGGAAAGTTGGTTCCTTGGCTTTGTAACTGGCTGTGGTGATGTTGTTGATATTGCTCCTTCACCCTGCAACCTTATTTTCAACGTGACTCATAACTTTTTTTTCAGCTCATTGGAATGCGCACAGTGGGTTGAACATTTTTATTTAAAATACATACCACGATGTTTATTTTTGTTCAAAAACAGGAAAGTTTATCATACAAAATTGTAGTTCTTTAATTTAAATAGTGTTTTTTGTTCCTGAACCACTGTCACTGGCAACCCCTAAAAATCTGTCGGTTTCTCCCACTTTCCCTGCTTATTGTTCTTAAATCCCTGCAGCAACTTGAAGGAATATTTGCATGGCCCGCTTCTCATCGATGTCGATAAGTGTATTGGCATTTTGAGGAACCCGTGTTTTGGCTCAAGTACTCGGCAGCAACAACAAGTCGAATTTATATATACGTATCGAACAGGGAACACCTGCAAACTTTTGAATGAACAACGAGCACACAAAAAAAAACACTTGAGGGCTTTACACATTTTAGGGTGGCTACCCTCAACATTCTCAAGTGTGTTTAACGAAATTTCAAGTGCGACGCAGTAGCAAACGATCGAAAAAAAGGACTTCCCATATTGGTATGTGAAGTGTCCCACAACTTTCCCATGACACACATGCAATTTGAAATTGTTTCTCCTTTGTCAAAGCATTTTGTGTCACTTTTAATTGAAATCGCTACCCCTCAATCTCACCTGTTGGCAATGCATCAATGAAAATCAGGCTTCCTTTTGTTGCTTTGTTATTGTAAATCATTAAAACTGCATAGGAATCTCAACTATATACGTACATATATGGGTCTGTGGGAACTTTTCAGCGCTTTCCCAGTTTTTGGGTTATGTAAACTTGTCGCTGCGGAGGAGGATGAAGGGGATCCAGCCCTCTAAGTACTGTGAGAACCCCGAAACTACTACTAAATTGCGTCGCAATTGGTTCGGGAGTGACTCATTTGTATACGATGGATGGATGGCATGGCTTATTGATGACTTAACCTCGTTTCAATCGCTCGGAAAACACCTGGCCAACCTGCTCGACTCTGGCTCAAATTTAGGTGTGAAAATGGGGGAAAAGAACCTCATCGAGATGATCGATCGATCGTCAGCAAATGTTTATCTTTTGGATAATGTAAATATTGTTGATTCATTCACACACAGCCCAATATACAAGATCTAATGGAAAAATAATGCCAAGTGACAGATCAATGGGAGATTTTGTTTGGCTCTGTTTAGTTTGCATTATTAATCCTAAATGGGATGAAAAAATATTATTGGGTATTAAATAAGCTGAAGAGGGTATTTCTATAATTTTGGCTTTAGCGGAAATTGAAAAATATTAAAGGCAAAGAAGTAATTTAAAACGTTTATGGTATTTCTTTGATACTAAAGTATTAAACTTAAGGATGTTTGAAAAAATATAAGTTTCTTAAATTGCCTAGCTTAACATATTTGTTGTGCTTTAAATGAAATGACATTACATTATGAAAACATTAATACAAATAATGTTATATAATATAATGAACATTTCATTGCCTAGACTGATTTTAATTTAAATAAACAAATTATCTATATATTTTTATTAATTCAGTGTTTATATAGTTTCAGACTTAATCCAATTTAATTCAAATTTATTTAAAACTTGGTTCTAATCATATATTTTCAGAGTGCCTACTTTCCTCTGGTTACTCATTAATTTAAGCAACACGGGCGCGAACTCGGGTGCGAGAGACACGCGACAATTATTAATTATTTAAAGCAAGGAATTTTATCAGCCAGATAGGCACAACGAGAAAATAATATGAAAATTTCATGCGATTAATTAGAAATATATGCAAATTTCGTCAAGACAGCACCCGGACACGGGGGACACGTGTAATTGTTGATAGCCGGCGTTGGTTGACAATATGTCAAGCGACAACAGTAAAAATTTTGACACCGAGGGCTGTGAGAAGGGGTCAGAAGGGTCTTTAGAGTCCTGGTACAGTCGTCACGTGTTGCACGGACCGACAAAACAGGGCAAAACCCTCGGACGCGATAAGCCAAACACGAGAATCCACTTGGGAAAGTGGCGTAAAATAGTTTCGCCAGCGATAAGTTCATTTGATGGTAATTTTGTGCCGGTGGTTGGTCGGTCGGTGGGTGTGAGTCCTGACCCTAAAACCCAGTACCCAAAACCCGAAACCCACACCCCGAGAAAAGGGATTCACACGCCTTCCTTCCCACAAAAAGGAAACTGACAAAAAGCCAAACCAAAACAACAAACAGAGACAGTCAGAGATGATGTTCTACGTTCGTCAAGGAAGTCTTCCGAAGGGGATTTTCGGGTGTGCGTGTTGAAACAATTAAACAAATTTTAAGCACTCAAAAATGGACAGTGGGACGAGATTAGAAAAAAAAAGAAATTTAATAGAATATATCTTAAAATTCCTGAACAGTTCTAAAATAACTCACAATATATGAAATAAGAAATCATGTAAATACAATATGTAAATATGTAAATACAATTAATCCGTTATTTTTGTAAATATGAAAACTTTGTAAATATGTAAACTTTCTCAATAACTTTATATTAGTTCCATAAACATATCTAAGTGAGCTGAAGGCCTAAGCTGCTATGGCTCTTACGAAACGTTAGCTCTTAGTTTAACACTAACTGTTAGCTTTAGATAAATAAATAAATTTACAATATATACACAATAATTGATATTTCCAACGCTATTTTATTTTGTTGTATTAAATATTAAATTCTAGTACTTTAAATATTCTACACAAATTATTAATTGAAACACCCATCCACAATTAATTTATTGTCGCTTTATTAAATGAGTTATTATTATTACTTAAGGAATTTATTTTTGTTATTGTTTTCTTCTTTCTTTTCTTATTTAGTGTGCTTTTCACAAAATGTTACATTCAAGGATATTATTAATTATAATGTACCTCTTAGGACTGACATTATTTTAATGCAAGTTAATTTGTCTCCAATATTATAAATAAAAAACTAAGTTTGAACCACTGTAGACCGGGCTCTCGTCATGTAAATTGGTCGCACCCTTGCCTAATGGACTCGAGTACCTGGTTGCGACTTCCGCGCCGACTGGATCAGTAGGCAGACACAGATACAGATACAAATACTGATGCAAATACAGACACAACGACCCGCATATGTCACCGTCTATCGGCGTGACCAGGCGCAGGATGAATGGCTGCAAGGACCCTCGCGAGGACGCAATTTCCAGGGAGGACGCATGCAGCGTTAATTACTCACTTCATTCGCGTTTAGTTCTTTTTCGCTCGGCGTTCTCACGCCCCGCTGGATTTGTATCCGTATCTGGCTGTGAGTTTCTGCCGCCCGTGCGGTATCTGTATCTGCATCTGAATCTGTATCTGCATCTCGATCCGAGATTGCTCTCATGTTTTGCCGCTTCAATGGTTAGGTTGCTGGTTGATTTTGGACTACTGTGTGTGTACACTCAGAAAAACAGCGATCTTTCAACTGGCGAGGAAAATGTTGACATTTTAATAAATAATAAATCAAATAAATTGTTTATTTAAAATTGTTATAGTCCCAATATTTTAAAGCAAGTGTTGTTAAAACATTGTTCTCAAAGACAGCTTCTGTATTTTCTCCCTTTTGTCTATTTATAAAACTGAAGTTAATTTTGTTGAGTGTAGGCAATTCAAGAGTGCTCGTCAGTGGAAATTTGTCACACTCCTTTGCGAGTTGCAAGTTTAATTGCGCGTGGCGACTCAATCTGCGTTGTCAGTGGTACTTGGCACCCCCTCTGTTCTGCTCGGATCTTGATGAAATGTCACACTGTGCTAATGCAAGTTAAACTGCATTTACTGCCTGCTAATTTCTGTGTGAAAATCCCAGATAACTACGAATCATTTTCGTTGTAATTCCCTTCATTGAGCATAGAAAATTGTATTTCGATTCTCATGACCTTTGAAGTGGTTGGTTAGGAGGTCACTCCCTCTTTTCCCAATCAAGGTTAAGCCGCGTGGTGAAAGTTGCTGTCCCAAATGGGAAATTTGTCAATTTTTGATTTGATTTGGGTAATAAATATGACGATCGCACATTGTTCCATGGGCAAATACTAAAAGGTTTTTTACTGTGGGAAATTGGCCAAGAACGATGATGACTTTATTAATGGTAACAAAATAATACTGAAGGAAATGTATCTTGAATATATAAAAGTTGATATTGACAATTTGTATTATTAAAATCTGAATCGGAAGCCAACAAACATAAACATTAAGTCCTTTCTTCAAAAATTATCTTATAAAAATGATTTCTTTCCTGTCAGCAACCTTTTCATGTAGTTAACAAAAGAAATCTATTGGAAGTTTATCATTTTGACCGCAACATTTTTCCAAGCTTTAACCTTACACATTTACGCTGCAAATCGAGTGCCCAGCCACGTGTTCTATTTAACGACCCCTCCGTAACCTTAATTCATCATTCATGGACTCAATAATGACAGCAGAGAACTTCAAAAAATTGCTTATAATTGCCATAAATAACGTTCGGGAACACTTGTTCCTCATCCACAAGAGGATACACATATCCATCCACATCCACACATTGATCCACCCACCCGTATAAAGTAAAATTGAAATGAACACGCAAGGGCATAGAATAAATGTATCCGTGTATGAGTATACAAATGTTACGATTGTCTGGCAATTACCAAATTATTGTTATGTATAACTGTTCAGGCCCACAAGTATCTGTAGGCCATTATAAATGTATCTTTTATGGGCCACATGCGTGTACAGTTGCACCCCCTCGCAGGTTATGGCTTTCAGGTGTGTCCCAAAAGTCCGAAAACCGAAAACCCACCCCTCGAATGTCCATAATTCCCGGATGAGGCAACTGTACTACGCTGGCCATATATCTAATCAACACTCGCTGTGGGAGGAATAATGCCTTTTGATTTCTGGACTTGCATCACTGTCATTAGCCACCCCCTTCTAAACTTTTCCTGGGTCAACGGGGCTGTTTGTTGTCGCCTTTAATTGCCCCTGTTCCTCACCATTTTTTGGGTAGTTTTTCCGTTCGCGTTTTTCCGCCTTATGTAGATTTTGTTCCCGTTTTTTGAATTACCGCTGATTGTTTTCATCAACAATTGTAATGAAGTAAATTATGAGCAGTCCTTGATCCCCGTCTCTTTGTTGTTAATTAGCGTTAATTTGATATGGAAGTTGGTAAGGGGCTTTCGGTTTCCTGATTTTAATAATATAATATAATATAATATGTTCGTTAGAAATAGAACTATAACCGAAATAATATTTACCAACATTTAAAACTAGTTATAAAAACTAAATTTTGTATTTTCTATATATTATTATTTAAATTATAAAGAGCATATATAAAAAGCTGCCTCAGAAAACTTAAGTTAAGTTTCGGTGTTTTCAGTTTAAACCATAAAAAGAAAATATATGACTACATAGAATTTAATTGCAGAATAAAATACCTTTTTAATGATATTGTGCTATTTCACACATACCACACAATTGAGATCAAGTATCGATAGACCCATTAATATTCCCAACACACTCTCATCCCTTTCCATAAAGTGTCACAATTTAATGAGAAGAAATTAACTGATATTAGCAGCGTTTTAATTAAACACAAGTTTGCAATGACAAGCGAACATTTTGCATAAGTACCCACATGTTGCCACATGGGATACCACCCCCAATGAGACTAGACCAACCCGACTAGCCGAACTCGAACCCACTTAAAAGCACCCATTCCCCCATAAACTATGATATTTTAGCACAGTTTTAACATTTCCCGAGGCTACCCGCTGTCGAAACCATTAAAATCTCTCGCAAACTTGCAATTATTTTAAAGCAGATGTTACTCAATATATGTGCAGTAGTTTTTGTACACTGCGGTACGGAATTTTAAGATCGAAATAGGCTTTATTATGATTTTTTTTTTTGTACTTTGAACTATATTTCGATATTATGTAAACTTCAGATACATTGACTCAAAACATGATCCGAGTTCATAAATCATAATGATATTATTAAAAAGAAAAATATAAGTATCATCTTATTACGTTGCACTTTTAAAGATATTTCGTTTAGTATTCCTTAAAAGTCTTCTCATTAATACTATATTTATACCACGGACTGTAGATCGCACACTCTATCCTAGAAAAAAGAATATAGTTTAACTGCAGAAAAATGAAAGCCCGAATGCAAATAGAAGACACGCAATGCCATGACATGATAATTTCCCCCTTTTGTGGGCGACTTGAATGTGAAGGTGAGCATCGAGAAAGGGAGTGGAAATTAAGGAGTGTGGGCCTTTCAGAGGAGGGTACTCCTTTTGTTTTTAACACTTACCCTAGTGGGACACCAGAGGGTTGCTACGCACATTTTAGCAGCTGTTGAGGTTTTGCCTTGCAATTGAGAATGCAAAAAAAAAATAATAAAGAGGAAAAAAGGCGAGTCCTTACTTGCTATACTGAAACAAAATTGTGGGTGCATATAAACAAATTTATTATTATTTTTAATTTCATTTTTAAGTCTATTGATTTATTGTGCTTTAGCTTAAAAATCATTACAAATATTTAATTTTCCAAGACAAACAACTAAATAATATAAATATAAATATAAATATCTTCGAATTCATTTTTTAATGACCTTTCTCAATTTTTTCACAATTCAAATTCTATCCTGCCAATAGAAAACCCCACAAATAAATGCTCTTGGCTACTAAGATCTTAAAAATACCTACAATTTTAGTAAGGTCTATCTGTTGATTTTAAATCTTTTGTTCCAGTGCATTTGGTTAACCCTAGCCTGCATCTTTTTAGAGTTTGCAGTTGACAACAGAGCAGGAAAGTCAGTCAGAGCCTCTGCTTTTGTCTTGCCTCTTTCCCAGTTCATTGACCGCATTATGCGTTACTGCGAAAAAGTGCGTAGATCCCTATTGCAGCACACTCACCTTCCAGTGTCCCTTATTGAGATTCCGGATGCTTTTACTTTATTTGCGTTCGGCGAAAGTTGATTTCCTTGATGCCGCCTCGCGAAGCTTTTTGAAGTTACCAGTTATCCTTTTATAGCAACTGCAACTGCTGATGAGGCCAAGACTTTTGCCCTTTGTTTTTAATCGGTAAAGTGCAGGGATTCCTCGCAAAAGGCAAACATCTTTGGTATTTGCATCTGCAGGTTTTGTGGTTGAACTTTTGCGGTTACTTGGGGGGTTTTCTATTCGAAAGATGGGTATTTCAGAACAACTTTGAGCAAGGAATTATTTATTTCGTTTGGTGGGGGACGGAATTCAAATTTAAGATTGGTTTTTTTTTCAATTTGTAAAATATTTCTTTAAAAAGTAATAATATTTCGAAGGCCCCCTAGCGAGTACTATGCCCTTTTAAGTTAGCTTTAGTTTTATAAACTACTCTATCATTTATAATAAATAAATAAATACAAATTTTCCTGCTTTAGTCTTAATACTTGGTATCACTTTATGTAAATATATTTACTTAATCGTTTTCTTTTATCCACTTTTCGATTTCTTTACCGGTTTTTTTTGCCAGAATCAGCTCTTTAACTTTAACTTCCTGCATTTTCCGCCTCTTTTAACTCATTCACATTCCGGCAGCAGGACCTTCTTTTTTGTTTTTATCAACAGCATTTATTTACCACTTGATATGCATTCTTAATTACTAAAGTCGGTACTCTCTCTATTTTTTACTGAAACCCTTTCCCTATTTTTGCCTTCGTTTGATGTATATCTGCTTGACACTTGAGGGTGGACAGAGACACATTTCTAAATTAATTTGCATAAATTGTGGAAGCCTTAGACTTGCCAGATTTTTATTTGTCGGGGGCTAGGTTAACTCTCTTGTCAATTGTGCCGTCGGAGTTTTTTTTTCTAAAAGAAAGGGAGAAGGTTTCGTTGAACGAAGACACTTTAGTATTAATTGAAGCGTAAAAAGAAAGAAAATTCAACCGACTCGAGATGGGGTTAGAATACATTTTTTTGTCCTCTACTGCCTCCTCTACTTTGTCCTGTACCTCTCATTTTAATCCTTGTGCCTGCTTCAGGGAGTCAATAACCTTTTAATGAGATTTCCAACTGTCAGGTTGGATGAGGAGTTCCCTCTAAATACGTTTTTGTTTTGGTGTGAGAGAGGTGTGTCCCCGTTAGATTATTGAGGTATTACAATGTTGAATGTATCTGGAAAAGCCCTTTCTTCCCCTCAGCCTCTGTTTGCTCAGCCGCTTACTGAAATTAACGTTTAGTTGAGGCTTACATAAATTTGCATATCAATTTTATGCGCCTGCTAAAGATGCCGGATTGGATTAGTGTCGGAGACACATCCATCATTACTGACCCGGAGTTATCCAAACATTTAGCAGGTAAACCCTAGGGAAAAGATCGATTGGTAGCGATACTGAGAAGTGTTCAAGCACTTGGAAATATTTCGTTTTCCTTTAAACATGAATGAGTTAAGCCATTTAACTTCAAATAAACGTGTACACTTCCTCTAAATATTTTACGAAAAACGGAAATTATCCAAAATTATGAATGTAAAATGGGAAAACCTCCTTACCAATAACAGTTATTAAATTGATTGTCACCTGTCTTGGTTGTGGGCATAGAAGTGGCCTGCCTAATGACGCGTAACTCCTCCGCCTCGTAATTCTGTCAGTTGCAACCAGATATTACCAATATATCACACGGTGCCATTGACTTTTTCGCCATCATCCACCGCCTAATCATGGGGGGTCCGTCTTCCTGTTCAATGGCTGTAATTGTCACTTTTGATTATGTCAAGATGACTTTATAATTACCACACACACTGCCTTGCACGTGTGACAATTTAAGTGGCGGTTGCAACCACACGTAGGCGGCCAAGTAATTTGCAAACCCTTGGCCAAAGGCGAAAATTACTGTAATTTTGAGTTGCTGCCAGATCCGGACATGTATTTTCTATTTTCCAGCGGAAATGCGAAGAACTTTTGTGTGCGGTGGTGAGTTGCTGGGAAAAGGAGTTGTTTGCCAATTTTAGTAAGAAATTTTTATGGAAATCATTGCTAAAAATATTTTAAATTGCCGTTGTAATGACAAATCTTATGAGTTTTCAACCAATTTATTTTTAGTCTTTCAGTAAACGTTTACTTAAGTCTATTGTGTATTTTATGAGTAATATAAGATGATAAAAGAATAATATAATATTGCTTTTGTAAAGTAAAATGTAGGATAAGTTTTGTAGTAATTTTTTTTTTCTTTTTAATAGATAAATAAATAAACATGAAATATTTAAATATAAATATCAATTACCCTTTCAGTATTGTAATGTTTTATTATATCAAGGATACTGTTTATAGGTATTTAAAATGATTAATAAATATACCCCTTTCCAACGACCAGTAACTGATCTCAATCCATTGCTCATAATTATATCTATGATCTCAACTGCCCACAGCAGGGGTTATCTCAATAATCGTTTGCGCTTCTACACTTCTCTAAACTGACAACGAAACCATAAAAACTCTGTCAACATTAGGGCCTAGAAATACTTGACCCCTCGTGGATCAAAATCCATTTAGGGCTGGTATAGCACGAAAACAGGGAAACAGAAACTATCCAACTATCACCCTTTTTCGATTGACACTTGTGATAATCCGATCTAACCATCGATGGAGAGACATTTTAAAAACTCGTTACAAAGGGTTGTCAAACGAAAATATCATTTTACAATTGTTTGACCAACACTAAGCGCGAACAGCGACAAAACGGGGAAAACCAATAAAAAATCATAATTAAAACTCCAATATGTTTGACGGTATCCAGCTGCGAAAGGACATACACACACGACCCACCCCAACCACCAAACTGACAAAACAATTTCAATTTTGGTTTCCAACAAAAAAAAAATCGAATTCTCCTTTTTTTTTACAATTTGAAAAATGATACGAAAATGTCATTATGTTATCGATGAAGTGAGGGAGGGAAACCAGGCGGCTCTGACATTTATTTACCGTGTTCGACAATTGTTGTCCAGGGCTGAATTTGGCTGAAAGGATGTGCCACGTTAATTGTGCCATTTTGTGGACAGTCACAGCGGGGGGATTGGAAAACTCCATGCCAGGACTACAGTAGCCGTCCATCGATCATATTTCACGTCCTTTCCTATGACTGCCTTTGATTGCCAGCAGGGTAACATCCTTTATTTTTTGTTTTTTATCTGTTTTTGCGTGGGTTGAAGTCGTTCGTCGAGGAAGGGGTTATTTTAGACCATTTTTGCTCTTGGATGGGACCATTCCACATATTGAGGGTGTTTTTTTGCACTCCAATCCCGATGATTATGATGTATGACTGTCTGGACTCGGTCACTTTCTCCTCTTTAGTTTCGCCTCACATAATGTTTCTATTTTTTTGTGACTTTTCTCAAATGGCGATATTTGCAGATATTTTTCTTCATGTCATTAGATATCATCAATCAAATGGGAACATTTTTTGTATGCCATTTGACAACACATCATCAGTTTCTATTGTTCAATAATTTTATGAATATTCATAGTTTTTTAGCCGTGTCCTGTCCAAGCGTTTTTTCCTCTATTGTATTTGCTTACCCGTGATATGTTATTTATGATTTTTTCCATTCCTGCACTTTAATTTTATCAGTGATGAGTCATGATTTTTTGGCAACATGTATACATATCTACAGGGTACAGTAGGCGTTAAGGTTAAGGAGCAAAAAAAAAACAACAATATAATTGAAAAAATGTTCTATTGTTGGTTTTAAATATAGGCTGAAACTACTTCATATTTTTATAGTACAATACTGAAAAACAAAAATTGACCTGAAACATTGTTTTTATTTAATAGAAATAGAAAGATCATATAGATTTAACAAAAACATAATAATGGGATAACTTTTCATGGCAATTGCATACATTACGGATTATATTTATATATACCACTTGGAACGATTTTGATTTGAAGTATTTCTTTGGGATGCTGCGCAGCCCCTGAAACGCCAGGCCATTAAGAAACTGGTCCAAGAGCTTCCTCGTTCCGCTGGCCAGTGCCACCGTACTGGGCATAGCCGCTGCTTCGATCAGTAATCCGCTCCTGCTGCAGCTGGCTCCGGTTCCCGGGATCGGAGTACGGGCTGAAGTTGGCCCTTCAGTGCTCTGAGATCGGAGCTAACCGTTCAAATATTCCACTTACTAATAAGATACTTGCAAAGCTTAAAATATGAATAAAATAGTTCGTCCAAAACAACTTGAGAGTGAACTTCAGCCTTGAAATAGAAAAGTATGTTTTTGCATATATATTTATATTATGAGCGCAATTTAATCTATTCCAGTGTTCGGCTTTACTTGTTCTCTGATAAGGCATGCTTTGATTTCGGGCTCTCCGAAAGTTAGCAAATAAATCTAGAATCAGTTCCTTTAAAGCGTTTGCTCTTACTGGTTGCTTACTTTTAATATGTTCAAGTCATCGATATATTTATTCTTGGCCTTCTTTTTGTACAATTCGTATGGATCCTTGGCAGAAAGTCAGGACAATAGGCGATACGTATGTCTATTGAACGACCCGACAAATCAATGTGGAGACTTCTGTCTTGAGACACTGAAGCCAGTGCTCGATCACATTGCTTCTCACCAGAAGGAGTGGAGCACTTGCAATCCCCAAAAACATAATGAAACACAGGAAAGACTTGTCAGAATCGAAGCCAAACTTGACACGTTGCTGGACCAGAAGGAAGCTTCATCGACAAATGCAAATATTCTTGAGTTTCAGACCAAACTGGATCGGATTGAAAACATACTGGCAGGCCTGCAGAAAAATGTGTCTAAAAGTGCCCCTAACGCTAGTATATCTCCATTGTTCACGCGGATCGGATCGACATTAATTTACGTCGAAAAAGAAATTAAAAAGTCCTGGGACGGTGCTGAAGAAACATGCCGCCAGATGGGAGGTCACCTGGCAACTATTCAGAGCGAATCGGACTTTACCGCCATCAAAGAAGAACTATCGGACTATGCCAGCTACTGGCTGGGCATCACAGACGTGGCCA
Organism: Drosophila carrolli; assembly: GCA_018152295.1. NCBI lineage: Eukaryota > Metazoa > Arthropoda > Insecta > Diptera > Drosophilidae > Drosophila > Drosophila carrolli. The sequence goes on from JAECXJ010000001.1 coordinate 8,553,226, forward strand.
AGGAGGGAGAATTCGTGTCCGTGGCCACTGGCAAACCAGCACCCTTTTTTAAGTGGAGAGCAAACCACCCAAACTATTTATCAGGCAATGATAACTGTGTGGATATTTACAAGGGCGAAATGTACGATCTCAACTGTAGCAAAATTACAAATTTTATCTGTGAGGCTGTTGGATAAGTGAAATAAGTGAAGATTGTTATTTATACAAAGGCTTATTCAACTATCTATAAGGCAATTGCTACACAAAATGTAAATAAAAGTTTTTCTAAAAGTGCGTGCTTTTGTTTTTTGAGCCATTTGAAGAAATGAATAAAAAATGGTAACTGGGCTTATTACTAATAAACAAGTGTCCATATTATACAATATTAATCAATTGCAAATTATTATGTTCTCTGTCTTGGCTAACTGAATTCAGGTGCTCCTGGTCATAGCTACTTTTCCAGCGGCGGTGGTTTAGGATTTATTTTTAATTTTTTAAAAATGTATATATTATTTGTATGTATATTTTGACCGCCATTTAATCTTTTATTAAAACTTAAAATATGATTCAAGATTAAAGTTCGTTCAAAACAACTTGAGAGAGGCTCAACAGAGACCCAAAACAAGTGCTTAAAACCCACTGATTAGGGTTTATTTTTAACTTTAAAAAAATGTATATATTATTTGCATTTAATATAATTTGCAAATTTAATCTTTTCCAGGGGTTTTACTTGTTCTCGGATAAGGCAATACATAACATCCGTGCACTTGTACGATTTAATTCAGGGCTCTTCGAAAGTTAGCAAATGAATGGGGAGCAGTTTCTTTAAAGCGTTTGCTCTTACTAGTTGCTTACTCTTAAAATGTTCAAGTCATCGATTTATTTTTTCTTGGCCTTCTTTTCAAACAATTTGTATGGATCCTTGGCAGAAAGCCATGTCAATGGGCGATCAGTATGCGTGTTCAATGTGGAGAGTTTTGTTTTGGGGCACTGAAGCCAATACGCGATCACATTGCCTTTCACCAGAAGGAGTGGAGCACTTGCAATCCCCAAAAACATAATGAAACACAGGAAAGACTTGTCAGAATCGAAGCCAAACTTGACAAGTTGCTGGACCAGAAGGAAGCTTCATCGACGAATGCAAATATTCTTGAGTTACAGACCAAACTGGAACGGATTGAAAACATACTGGCAGGCCTGCAGAAAAATGTGTCTAAAAGTGTATCCAACGCTAGTATATCTCCTTTGTTCACGCGAATCGGGTCTAAATTAATATACATCGAAAACAAAATCAAAAAATCCTGGGACGCTGCTGAAGAAACCTGCAGCGAGATGGGAGGTAACCTGGCAACTATTCAAAACGATTCGGACTTTAACGCCATCAATAATGAACTAGAGAGCAATCTCATCTACTGGCTGGGCATCACAGGCGTGGCCAAGGAGGGAGAGTATGTTTCCGTGGCTTCTGGCAAACCAGCAACCTTTCTCAAGTGGTCATCAGGTCAACCAAACCGTGTGTTCGCCAATGAAAACTGTGTGGATATTTCCAAAGGGAAAATGTACGAAACCGAATGTAGAAAAAATCAAAATTTTATCTGTGAAGCTGTTGTATAAGTGAAATAAGTGAAGTTGGTTATGTAAACAAAAGGCTTATTTAACTATATAAAACGCACTTGCTACATATTATGTAAAAATAGTTTTTAAAAAAGTTACATGAATTTTGTGTTTTGAGACATTTGAAAAGCTAAATAAACAAGAAAGGAAGCAAACTTCCCAAAGCCGAAGTTTATATATTATGCAGTTGTTACATATTTTATTTAATTAAAACGCTAATTCCATAATATTTTAATATTACCAAATTACCGAAAGAACCAAAAAAACAAGAAAGGAAAGCTAACTTTGGACGGAGCCGAAGTTGATATACCCTTGCAGAAAATTCTGTAAATTATATTCTCCAAAATTATTCATATGATGCATTCTTAATACTCATAAAAAATCCCAACTTCCTAACTTTAAAAACACCAAAGTTATGGCATTTCCAATCGTTCAGTTATATGGCAGCTATAGGATATAGTGGGCCGATCCTTATGAAATTTGATATGTCGGATTGATTGGCTAAAAATAAAAGCCCATAGAAAATCCCAACTTCCTAACTTAACAAACACCAAAGTTATGGCATTTCCGATTAATCAGTTATATGGTAGCTATAGGCTATAGTTGGGCGATCCTTATGAAATTTGGTAGGCCGGCTTGATTGGCCAAATATAAAACCCATACAAAATTCCAAAATATAAAAACAATAAAAATGCAAGGCACAATCCATGGCTTTGAGTGGCCATGAAAGAGTAAGGATCGAAGGAAAGGATAATGTCAATCACCAGAACTCTTCAACATAGATTAAAGTATGGTTTTTAAATTTGTTGCCTTTTTTTCTGGGTGCATAACAGTATAACAGTATAACGTAGGTAACTTGCTCGTTTAGTATTCGATTTTTGGGTGTCCAAAACTTTAAAAAGCTCTCCTGAAAAGTTGCCATTTCAAAGTCGGTTAAGGGGGTCTTCTAGTCTAGAAATTTGAGAAAATCGAAAAAATTTTTTTTTCATAATTCGATAGTTTGGATATTCAAAAATATCTCCCTAAAAGGATTTTTCAAAACTTAAATTATTTTCAAAGTTATAGCCGTTTTAGTGACGTGGCAACTAGACCGGTTGAGCGAACGACTGAAACTTTAAACACGTTTTTCTCGAAACTACTTTTTTGATGCGGTCGCCACTCTAACTCAAGTTCTAATCAGTCGATTTACTTGAAATTTGGCATGAATATTCTTTAAATATATCGCTATCGCATGAACCAACAAAAAATAAAAATTTTAAATTTATAATATTTTTAAAAATTCGACAAAGTGGAAAAATTAGTGAAAAAAATCGTGTTTTTTCTTTGAGTAGCCGCCATTTCATGAAAAAAAAAGATATTTTTTTTTGGTGGTTCATGCCATAGCGACATTTGTACTCATTAAGAATCTATCATTGTTTTATTTTTCAGATAACTACAAGCATAGATATCATGGCGACGCGGACACGGCCTCTTTTTTTTCCCCTCTTCTTCAAGAAGAAATAACTCAATGAAAACTAATTTTTTTTTTTTGAAATTTATTTTATGCACTCCTTTAAGTTTAATAAACAAATGATAATAAAACGGATAGTAAAAATATATATTGCTTTTTTTTTTATTAATTGTTAAAAAAAGGTCGAAATTCGAGCCTCTAGACTAGAAGACCCCCTTAATACGATCCTGGACGAATCGTTTTGAAATTTGTATACCCTTGCAGAGGGTATTATAATTTTGGTCAAAAGTGTGCATCGCAGTGAAGGAGGCATTAAGGCCAATTAATCCGAACTACAAAATTTCATAAGGATCGGCCGACTATATCTTATAGCTGCCATATAACTGATTGATCGGAAATGCCATAACTTTGGTGTTTTTAAAGTTAGGAAGTTGGGATTTTTTATGAGTATTAAGAATGCAATAATGAATATAGAATGAATAATTTTGGAGAATATAATTTGCAGAATATTCTGCAAGGGTATTTCAAGTTAGCTTTCCTTTCTTGTTCACTCTATTTCTGTACCTAAATCCCCAGGTACTGACGTCGAGTGCAAATCTCGTCAGCTGACCAGTGCCAACATGCTGGGCATTGCCGCTGCCCTTATCGATGTTATTTATGTGTGCAATTTAATCTTGTATTAAAGTTCAAAATATGATTCGAGATCACAGTTCGTTCAAAACAATTTGAGTGTGGCTCAACAGAGACTCAGAACAAGTGCATTTCACCCACTGATTAGGATTTGTTCTCTGATAAGGCACAACAGCGGCGCAGTTCTCCGCTTTAATTTAGGGCTTTTCGAAAGTCAACAAATAAATCGAAATTCAGTTTTTTCAAAGCGTTTGCCCTTACCGGTTGCTTATTTTTATAATGTTCGAGTCATCGATTTATTTTTTCTTGGCGTTCCTTTCATTTAATCTGTATGGATCCATGGCAGAAAGCCATGAAAATGGGCGAACCGTATGCCTATTGAACGACCCGCCAAACCAATGTGGGGAGTTTTGTCTTGAGGCACTGAAGCCAATGCTCGATCACATTGCTTTTCACCAGAAGGAGTGGAGCACTTGCAATCCCCAAAAACATAATGAAACACAGGAAAGTCTTGTCAGAATCGAAGCCAAACTTGACAAGTTGCTCGACCAGGAGGAAGCTTCATCGACGAATGCAAATATTCTTGACTTACAGACCAAACTGGATCGGATTGAAAACCTTCTGACAGGCCTGCAGAAAAATGTGTCTAAGCGAGTCTCCAACGCTGGTATATCTCCTTTGTTCACGCGGATCGGGTCTAGATTAATTTACGTCGAAAACGGAATTAAAAAGTCCTGGGACGGTGCTGAAGAGACCTGCCGCGAGATGGGAGGTCATCTGGCAACTATTCAGAGCGAATCGGACTTAATCGCCATCAGAGAAAAACTAAAGCCCAATGGCGTCTACTGGCTGGGCATCACAGACGTGGCCGAGGAGGGAGAGTTTGTGTCCGTGGCCACTGGCAAACCAGCACCCTTTCTCATGTGGGAATCAGCTCAGCCAAACAATTTATTAGGCAAAGACAACTGTGTGGATATTTACCGCGGCGAAATGTACGATAGCGAATGTAGCAGAAGTCAACATTTTATCTGTGAGGCTGTTGGATAAGTGAAATAATTGAATTTGGTTATTTGTACAAAAGGCTTATTCAACTATATAATACGGACATGCTACACCTCATGTAAAAATAGTTTTGAAAAAAGTTAGATTAGCTTTTGAGTTTTGTTAACAGCGTTTCTTACTAATAAACAAGTGTCCATATTATATTATTCTTTGCCTTGGCTAACTGCATGGGGGTTTAACCTGAGAAAAGTGAATAATATTCCAGGTCGGACAGCACAGCAGCAGGCCTTATAGCAAGCCCATTGCTTCACTGCATCCTGCTGGAGGAGGTCATGGTGGTCAGCAGGTCAACTGAGCGAGGCCTACGACAAATGAGGTGTGGGTGAGTCACGAGAAGACAGAAATGAAAAAATGTCTATAAAGATTGTGACTACGAACCAGGACCCGCTCCTGGTCATGGCTGCTCCTCCAGCGGAGAGGCTGCTTCCAAACCACGCATACAGACACAATAAAGGGATGGTCTCTTTAGACCTTGGCTTGAGTACGAGAAGGCGCTTAAAAATAAAATTCGATAAAATAAAGCCGATGCTAGCGGCTACTTATAAAAAGAAAGTTTAAGGCGATTAGGTGTGGGGTTTGCCACAGATCTTCTCGAGGTGAACTAGTCTGACATAATCAACCTGAAGAAGGACGAGCTGGTATGCGTACTATGTTCCGTGGACTGATGACGACATCGATCCTACCGGATCAGAAGAATCGCGATCCAGACTATTTGGCTGATATTATAATCCAGATAGCCTTGTCTGTTCATGCATGGATACGTGAGGTGGAGTTCTCAGCTGAATCACACGGTTTAAACGAGTCACATCGTTGGCTATTGGGTAATCGCATGCTGCAGGGGTCAGCCCGTTCCTATATGATTTAAGAAATCTTCGGGTTCCCAATGAAGAACCATCAAGTTGCAGATTCACTCAATTGTTAAAGGGTAATCACTGCTACAATATTATTATGGGCAATATTGCTGGACAAGGAGCTTTCAAAGATACAGATACCAGATGCGCAGCTTCGTTGTATTACAGTGTTTCTCTTAATGATCTGTGTGAGAAAATAATGCTTTACAGACAGAAAAGACGAGCGATCCAGAAGTGCGTTGCTTGCGAGGGAAATTGAAGAAAGGCGTGTCAGTACGGTTTGAGTGAATAGATGGAGTGGTGTTTAGACCAAATGATAGTGAGAAGTTGCGTATGCAAGACGAATTGATAAGGAAAACTCCCGAAAAGAGAGGTCATTTGGCCTGAGATAAATGCGTTAGTAAGTTGAATGAAAAATATTGGTTTCCTGTGATGAATAGTTAAGTCGATTTATTCATAAATAACTGTCTGCTGTGTATTCTCCACATACCTAAAACCTGGCTTCTGTTGATTTCATTCATATCGATTCCTTCCATAAATTCGAAAAGAAAGCGCTTGCTGGTAACTATGGAAGTCTTCGAATTTGGAAAATTATATCCTGTTGAATATACCAGCTCTAAGGAAGTGAAGTATTCGTTCCCCAAAGATTCCCACCAGATCGTCTCCCACAAGGGAACGTCGGAGATCTCCCCCAAATCCGTGCTGGTCAGTGCCACTTTTTTGCTTTAAGTAGTAGTAGTTGTATTTATGAGCGCAATTTAATGTTCTATTAAAGCTCAAAATATGATTCGAGATTAAAGTTCGTTCAAAACAACTTGAGAGTGACTCAACAGAGACCGAAATTAAGTGCTTAAAACCCACTGATTAGGATTTATTTGTAACTTTGAAAGGGTTTTACTTGTTCTCTGATACGGCGATACAAAACATCCGGGAAGTTGCACGCTTTAATTTGGGGCTCTCCAGAAGTGAGCAAATAAGTCTAGAATTAGTTTCTTTAAAGCGCTTGCTCTTAGTGGTTGCTTACTATTCAAATGTCCAAGTCATCGATTTATTTTTTCTTGGCCTTCCTTTCATACAATTTGTATGGATCCTGGGCAGAAAGTCAGGACAATGGGCGATCCGTATGCCTGTTGAACGACCCGCCAAACCAATGTGGAAAGTTTTGTCTTGAGGCACTGAAGCCAATGCTCAATCACATTGCTTTTCACCAGAAGGAGTGGAGCACTTGCAATCCCCAAAAACATAATGAAACACAGGAAAGACTTGTCAGAATCGAAGCCAAACTTGACAAGTTGCTGGACCAGGAGGAAGCTTCATCGACGAATGCAAATATTCTTGACTTACAGGCCAAACTGGATCGGATTGAAAACCTACTCGCAGGCCTGCATAAAAATGTATCTAAAAGTGTCTCCAACGCTAGTATATCTCCTTTGTTCACGCGGATCGGGGGTAGATTAATTTACATCGAAAGAGAAATCCGAAAGTCCTGGGATGCTGCTGAAGAAACCTGCCGCGAGATGGGAGGTCACCTGGCAACTATTCAGAACGAATCGGATTTTACCGCCATCAACGATGAACTATGGTATGTTGAGACCTACTGGCTGGGCATTTCAGACGTGGCCAAGGAGGGAGAGTTTGTGTCCGTGGCCACTGGAAAACCAGCACCCTTCTTGAAGTGGAAATCAAATCGACCATACAGTTCATTTAGCATAGATAACTGTGTGGACATTTACAAAGAAGAAATGTACGATACCGAATGTAGCACAAGTCAATTTTTTATCTGTGAGGCAATTGGATAAGTGAAATAAGTGAAGTTTGTCAATTATGCAAAAGGCCCATTCAACTATCTGATTCGGAACTGATACACCTAATGTATAAATAGTTTTTGAAATAGTTAAATAAGCTTTTGTGTTTTGGTAACTGCATTTCTTACTAATAAACAAGTGTTCATATTATATTATTGTCTTCCTGGCTAACTGAGTTGGTGTTTAACCAAGTGAATTTGAAGACGGGTTCTAATAATACTCCAGGTCGGACAGCACAGCAGCAGGCCTTACAGCAATCCCATTGCTTCACTGCATTTGCTGGAGGAGGTCATGGTGGTCAGCAGGTCAACTGATTGAGGCCTACGACAAATGGGGTGTGGGTGAGTCACGAGAAGACAGAAATGAATGGAATGTCTATGAAGATTCCTCTTCTAAACAGGTGACTATTCCAGCAGTGGAAGTGCTGGCTATGAAAGTCATCCCTATACCTACGACTAAGGATCCTCCAACGGCTGTGGCTACGAACCAGGACCTGATTTTCTTACTGATAAACAAATGTCTATATTATACAAAACTACCAATATTTAATTATTAAGTTGTCTGTCATGCTGACTAAATTGGGGTTTAGCCTGAGAAAAGTGAATGCAGAGATGGGTTCTTATGTTCGAAGCACTTCCAAGTCAGACAACACAACTGAGCAACCGGGCGGGGTCCACGACAAGAGTAGTTTTTTTAGTGGAAGTGCAGGCTATGGAAGTCAGCCCTGTACCTACCAGTTATTACAAAACGACTACATTTCTATTTCTATGACTATATAACTAAAAACAATAAAAATGCAAGGCACACTGGCCAATCCATGGCTTTGTGTAGCCATGAATGAGTAAGGATCGAGTGAAACGATAATGTCAACCCCCACAGCTGCTCAACATAGATTAAAGTTAAGAATAAGAAGAAAATTGGTCAGGATATTCAAATTAATCGATTTTGAAGTCAAAATCAAACATTAAGCTTAGCGAAATATAAATCTGAGTATGTCAATCGAATTTTGGGTATTTTTAACCTTCTCGTGTGATATAAAAATCTAAGCCAATGGCTATTGTTAGTGGACTTTTCAAATCGATAGATTTTTTCCAGAAGCTAATCGTTTGTAGACAGCATCATGCAGAGCCTTTTAGCAGGCTGCTGAGTAAAAGTCCAAAGTCCTTCCAATCCTTAACTTTGATACATTGACTTGTCATACGCTTTCTCAAAGTCCTTAATCGGCCAGTGTGCCTTTCATTTTGCAACGGCGTGGGTTCTTTACCATGCTGCAAAGGGCTCCGAATGGTAAAAATCCATCCTGCTTATTAAATTTTAGTTTTTGGACACATGAGGTGTTGATTTTATTTTTACCTTGTAAAGTGCTAAACCATAAAATGAATCATTATACCATTTCGAGTATAGAGGGAAATGGGATAAATAAAAACAAAGTTTCCAAAATAGTTAATTAAAATCCAAGTGTGTAAATAACTTAGTTCAGAGACATTGTGTCCATTTTTTGGTTTTTTTATTTTTAATTAGTTATTTATAAAAGATAAATTAATGAAGTCACTTGTATTTAACAGTAAATTAATATTTATATCTAAACAGATTTTATATTATTTAAATATCAGAGTATTAGATAAAGAAAAATAACCTTAAAGTTCAACATGCTTGCTGTGCCAGTTCGTCACTGTATCCATCTGAAAAAAACATATAATTTTACTAGTCCGTCGGTGGGATTTGAACGCAGTTCTCCCGCGCGGGAAGAACGCGCGGCAAAAGACTGTATGTAGGTCATCAGAGAACAACTTTTATTTGAAAAATATTATTTTAAAATATTTTCTAAAATAAGTCGTAACTGTGAAAGTTCTAATGTTTAAAATAAATTTTTTTATGTAATTTTTCATATGACAAAAAATATTTTAATTACTTTTTATTAAAAAGTTAAAATTTAGTCATTGTAAACATGATTATTATACAAGTAAAAAAAATAAAAATGTATGACTCGACAGCAGACGTTCTAACCACTAGGACAGGGGAAAGCTGATAACCCAAATATTTATATTTTTTAGAGTTATCAAATTTTTAGGGTTAGGTTTAGAATTTGTTTCTATTTTTTAGGGTAAGTTATATTTTAAGGCAGAATTCCTAATTTTAATAAAAAAAATTCTAAGCAAGTACCATTTCTATTAAAATATAGAAATTCTTCAGGGATTTAGGACTTTTTTATTTTATAGCGACAATTTCTACATTTGAGAAACGCTATCTTGATTTAAAGGGGTATGGTATTAAAATTAGTTTTTTTAAAATTTTTTTTCTGAATGCACAATATTTGAAGAATATTGAGTTAAAATTTTTATATTGATCCGAGTAAAACTTCCGAATTTAAAGGCAGTTGAACCTAGGTAAGTAGCTCGTTTTGTTTTCGATACGATTTAAAACCCTGTCCAGAAAAATTGCCATTTTCAAAGTCGGTGAACACGATCCTGCACAATCTATTTTTGAACCTATCCGCAGGTACTGACGTCGAGTGTTTTTTTTTTTACTGATTATTTTTCCTTTTTTAATAACTAATATATCGAATTTTTAGGCTAAAATCACGTTTTCGACTTCAAAATGTTACCTAAATTCCAAAAATTGAATGAAAACAAAAAACCTCAACGAAGTTACCTTTGCAAACATCTTAACTAATAAGCTATTTTTTTTCTGATGATTCAGTAACGAGTTATACTGTTCACCGCCAAACCTTTTTTCTTGGAGTCGCCTACGGAGCTTGGCTGCGAACGGCTCATTTATTTTTTCTTCGATAATAATTTGTGAGAACATAGTTTAAGTGTTGTACTTTGATCTGCTCATAAAATAATTGATCTGACATTAACCGTATCGTGTGACAAAATTCCTGAAAATAGGCCTTTTTTGGCCGAATTAACCAAAAGAAACATTTGGAAGGGGATCGCCGCAGATCTCGTCAGCTAACCAGTGCCAACATGCTGGGCATCGCCGCTGCCCAATGTTAGTTGTATTCATGTGCGCAATTTAATCTTTTATTAAAGCTCCAAATATGATTCGAGATCACAGTTCGTTCAAAACAATTTGAGTGTAGCTCAACAGAGACTCAAAACAAGTGCTTTACACCCACTGATTAGGATTTGTTCTCTGATAAGGCACAACATCGGCGCAGTTCTCAGCTTTAATTTAGGGCTCTTCGAAAGTCAACAAACAAATGGAAATTCAGTTTTTTTCAAAGCGTTTGCCCTTACCGGTTGCTTATTTTTATAATGTTCAAGTCATCGATTTATTTTTTCTTGGCGTTCCTTTCATTTAATCTGTATGGATCCATGGCAGAAAGCCATGAAAATGGGCGAACCGTATGCCTATTGAACGACCCGCCAAACCAATGTGGGGAGTTTTGTCTTGAGGCACTGAAGCCAATGCTCGATCACATTGCTTTTCACCAGAAGGAGTGGAGCACTTGCAATCCCCAAAAACATAATGAAACACAGGAAAGACTTGTCAGAATCGAAGCCAAACTTGACAAGTTGCTGGACCAGAAGGAAGCTTCATCGACGAATGCAAATATTCTTGAGTTACAGACCAAACTGGAACGGATTGAAAACATACTGGCAGGCCTGCAGAAAAATGTGTCTAAAAGTGTATCCAACGCTAGTATATCTCCTTTGTTCACGCGGATCGGGTCTAGATTAATTTACATCGAAAGAGAAATCGAAAAGTCCTGGGATGCTGCTGAAGAAACCTGCCGCGAGATGGGAGGTCACCTGGCAACTATTCAGAACGAATCGGACTTAAACAGCATCAAAGCAGAAATACCCTATGGCATCTACTGGCTGGGCATTTCAGACGTGGCCAAGGAGGGAGAGTTTGTGTCCGTGGCCACTGGCGAACCAGCACCCTTCTTGAAGTGGGAAGAAAATCAACCATTCACTTTAACTCACCAATATAACTGTGTGGATATTTACAAGGGCGAAATGTACGATACCGACTGTAGCAGAAGTCAATATTTTATCTGTGAGGCTGTTGGATAAGTGAAATAAGTGAAGTTTTTTATTTATACAAAAGGCTCATTCAACCATCTAATACGCAATTGCTTCACCTAAGGTAAAAACAGTTTTTAAAAAAGTTAAATAAACTTTTGTGTTTTGAGATATGCGAAAAAAATGAACCAATTGTTAAATTATTATGTTGTTTGTCAGCATAAGAGGCACTTATAAATAAAGCTATTATATTGTTCATTTTCTTGTTTCGTGGCTAACTGAGTTGGGTTTTAACCTGAGAAAAGCGAAGACGGGTTCTAATGTTCGTTGCACCTCGAAATTGGACAGCACAGCAGCTGGCTTTATATCAAAGCCCATTAGTTCAATGCTTCCGGCAATGAATCCACTGAATAAGAGGGTCCGAACTGAGTATTAATCTATTAATAAGGTTAGTATTTGTTTAAGACCGCTCAATTTTTCGGGTATGGTATTCCTTTTTGAATCTTTATTTTGGCTCTAGTGGCTTCCTTTGACATTGGTTCCCTAAGCCATTTCCGATTGTCCGTTAGAGGATTGGAATCCGGGACCGCAGCCGCATTAGTGGACTTTCTGGCATGCCGGCAGCACATTCCACACTTGCAGGGAACTCATTAGGCACCTGACCAAATGCAAAACCTCCACTCCACCCAGACGCTAAAATTCAGTAAGCCCCGGGCTGGCAGCACTTCCCACCATAAATGTCAGCCGCAAAATATGAACTGGCAAGTGTGGAGCGGACCGTCCTGTACGCATCATAAACTGCGGCAATAACGACAAACGATGGAATATATCAACTAATCCTCCGAACTGCACTTTGTTAAGAAAACAGGGTAACAATAACAGAGGCACACCCAAAAATGCAATGAAAATATTTTGACAGAGACCGACGAACGCACACAGGGTGACAAACTGGAGAAGGAGCCTTTGATGTCCAGGGGTTTTTCGGCCTTCGATCAATTTTTCGAGCCAATTAGCAGCACGCCTTGAGAAACACACAGGTGGTGGTGGTGCTGGATTCCCATTTTATCCACTAACCAAATTAGAGACAATTAAAGTGAGAGCTCACGATTGTCGGGATACGATAAGAGCCCCATGCGTGACTGCGGAAAATTATTTGCATAATTTGACAGTTCATCTTTTGATTGGCCTGCGGCGGAAAAACCACAAACAGCAGTCTGGATAAAAATATTCATTTATTTGAAAACATAAAAATTAATGCGAAAATGTTGTACGCACAAGCCAGGCGACATTAAAACTACATAAATTCAATTAAATGTGACAAACGAACGAAAACGAAAAAAAAATGCACACACCAAATGAGAAGGAAACCAAAAATAAAAAATAAAAAGAAATGGAAACGTTGGCGGGTTAAATTACTAAAAATGTAATAAAATGTTTGCTGTTAATAATTAAGTAGAGCTCTCGTTTTGGTGGCAGTTTGACGATGACACATGGCGAGACGACGACAGGTCTGCATGTCAAATTAATACAAAGAGAAATTACATTTTTTCACAATCGTGTTTTTTATTGAGGGAACAAAATATAAATACCGCAACGTTAAGTGTGTTTCATTGATTTATTCAGACAGGCTAAGGTTTTAAAGAAAACAAAGCTTATAAATTTGTCTGCACTAAACTTTTTAAATCCATATGTATAACCTTTTTACTTTTTGTTATAGAAATTTGCGTCCCTAGTAACTAAGATCTTGCTACTGGTATTAAAAACATAGTCATAAATTGTAGCTTAAATTTACCAACCTGAAACCAAGTAGCTGACTGATCCAGAAGCATAACCAATTCACAAGGATACATTTCGGTGTACACCCAACATGCCCACAGGGAAATGCTCAACAGCTCAGACCATGGAAACGCTTACTTTGTAGAGGGCAAAACGAGTCATAAATAGTTAATTACACAACATTTCATAAATCACACAAAGTGACAAAGCAACAGTCAACAGCCGGGACTCAATGACTCCTTGCTGACAGAAAAGGACTCCCCACTTAACCCATTCCAGCCCACTCCTCTACGGACTGAAATTCCAAAAGGCAAATCAAATTAAGCGGAAAATAACTTGCAAGAGCACATACGACTCGAGTTAATACACTGAAGAAACTGTATTGTTTCCTAATAAGTAGTTTTAATAAATTCAATTAAATAATAATAAAATAAATTTCTTTAAGAGGAAAAATATTTATATTTTATTTAATTTTTGATTTTTTAATTTGTTACAACTTGATTGAAATCGTTAAAATTCTACATTATTTGTTAATAAACATTTTTAAGCAGGAACATTAAGATAATTTAAATTCCGGGCCAAAACTTTTGAACTTTCGCATTTTTTAGCATTTGTTTTCCTTAGTAATTTTTTTTTGTTGAGTGCATTTTTCGAAAGACAGACAGACAACCATCGAACTATCAACTCTACTTGGTTTATGAATAGTTTAAGATGACGAAGGGCTCAGAGATGGGAACACAAAATTTAGTTGAGCTGTGGCTCATTCGCATGCCGCCTGCGGTTGCACTTAATTTAATTGCGAAATTTTAAAACCACGTCACTTAAGTGAAAGCCAGACCAACAGAAACAGCATGCCTTGTAAATGGATTAATGTTTACTTTTGTTTCTATGCAAAAGTTACAGGAAATTGCAGTTTTTCTACCCAAAATCCAAAAAAAGGAAGGGAACGGCAGACAACAAGTCAACAGATTGGACTCGGCAACCTCTTTTTTGCCTCGGGTTAATTGACTGCACGAAGGAAAAAGATACGGAAAACGGGGGTTAAGGCATGAAAATTGGACATTAAGGGAAATTAATCCTTTTTGGGCCACAGTTACGTATAGCTTATCGAGGGCTTGAACTAATGAAAAAGTTGAAAGGCTAAAAGAGTATGGTTATTAAAATACCCAGCACTTTTTTTTACTACTTAACAAATGTTCAAATAATTTAAAAAATAACAAGAAAGGAAAGCTAACTTCGGGCGGAGCCGAAGTTGATATACCCTTGCAGAATACTCTGTAAATTATATTCTCCAAAATTATTCATATTATGCATTCTTAATACTCATAAAAATCCCAACTTCCTAACTTTAAAAACACCAAAGTTATGACATTTCCAATCGTTCAGTTATATGGCAGCTATAGGATATAGTGGGCCGATCCTTATGAAATTTGGTAGGTCGGATTGGCTGGCCAAATATAACACCTATAGAAAATGCCAACTTCCTAACTTTACAAACACCAGTTATGGCATTTCCGATCAATCAGTTATATGGCAGCTATAGGATATAGTCGGCGATCCTTATGAAATTCGGCATGTCGGATTGATTAGCCAAATATAAAACCCATAGAAAATCCCAACATTCTAACTTTACAAACACCAAAGTTATGGCATTTCCGATCAATCAGTTATATGAAAGCTATAGGATATAGTCGGCCGATCCTTATGAAATTCGGCATGTCGGATTGATTAGCCAAATACAAAATCCATAGAAAATCCCAACTTCCTAACTTAACAAACACCAAAGTTATGGCATTTCTGATCGTTCAGTTATATGGCAGCTATAGGATATAGTCCGCCGATCCCGGCCGTTCCGACTTATATACTGCGTGCAAAGGAAAGAAGGGTGTGTGCAAAGTTTCAATTCGATATCTTTAAAACTGAGAGACTAGTTCGCGTAGAAACAGACAGACGGACAGACAGACGGACAGACAGACGGACAGACGGACAGACGGACATGGCTATATCAACTCAGGAGGTGATCCTGATCAAGAATATATATACTTTATAGGGTCGGAGATGTCTCCTTCACTGCGTTGCACACTTTTGACCAAAATTATAATACCCTCAGCAAGGGTATAAAAATAATACAAAAATAATTTACAAAAATAATAAAAAATAATAAAAATAAAATATAATTTTAAATTATTATTATGTTTTTTGACTAAGATTAGTTTGTAAAACATTTCGGAATTTATAAATCGCAATAATATTTTATATATAATTTAATTCAATAATAAATGTAGAGACTAAAAAGATACGAAACTTTTTGCGATCCTGAAATATTTCATTTTACCCCATACATATAAATAATTTACTAAAAGTAGATAAATTTTATGTTTTGAACCTATTCTAACTGAATAATATAATCATGTGTATAATGATATTTAAGCCTTTTAGAGATATGAAAACTAAACAAGAAGGAGGAACTCCAGATAAATATTATTAATTAAGTGTCTGGGCAGACTGTAAGCTGCAGAAGAGTGTTGTAATCATCGGCTAAATACTCTGTACCAATTGATATTCTCCAAAATTATTCATATGATGCATTCTTTAATACTATAAAAATCCCAACTTCCTAAAAAACACCAAAGTTATGGCATTTCCAATCGTTCAGTTATATGGCAGCTATAGGATATAGTCGGCCGTCCTTTGAGCGGAATCCCCAGCTCGATTCAATTCAATGAAGTGTTGAACTCTGTCCAGGATCCTAAGTACCTCCACCAAAAACACAAGCCATCCAATGCCCAACCCCAAAACCCCAAGTTCAACTTATAAATAAACGTTTAAATCCTCATGAATGCTTACAGTTGGCTTTATGTTAACTGGGGGCGAAAGTTTTGCGCTTTTGTTTTTGGCCAAATTTCTTTTTCGCTCTTTCCCGGAGTTGGGTCGTAAGTTTTTAGTGTTATTGCCCCCATGGACAACTAGCGAGGCGGATTCGGTTTCGGAATCGGATCCGTTCCAAGTGCGTTGTAATAGTTGTTGCCACTTCATCTGGCTTATCCCCAGTCCTCGGTTCGTCATCTTCCTTTTGTCTTCCGTAATTATCATTTGAACGCATTTGCCTTAAGTGTCCTTTTTGACATGTTTATAAGATGAGGGCTTGGCCATCCTGTATATGTTTATTTTCGATTGGCATCTTGCAAGAGGTTTCCCGATGCTGATGACGATGATGCGTCCTGATGAGTGCCCCGAATATTTTTGCCATACTGTTATGGCCCGAGCACTTTGGCAGATCTCTGATAGGATTGAATGGAGCAGCACGAAAAGTTAATGAGTCGGGGAAATCATCGAAGGAAAGTAACATATTCCAGGATGAAGATTTAATATTGAGACATCTTTAACAGAGAATAAAGTTAAGGAAAAAATATAGTGGACAATATCTAAGTTATAGCTAAGCTACTATATTTTGGTCAAAGACTTTTAAGTTAATAATCTCTGCGACATATTATATAATAAAATGTAAATATTTCACTATTTATAAATACATTGTTTAGTTAATCACTATTAAATTTATCACTATATATCTTAATTTAAATAAAATACAATTTCGAAATTTTTACGCTGTTTTTCTTTATTAACAGAATCAAATATGACTCAATGATTTTTGTTGGGTAAAATTATTCGTATAACTCGTAGATGTTGAAAAAATATTATATGAGTCCTAATCCATTCTGCGAAGTTTCTTAATTTATAAAAATATAAGCACACAATATTAAACAATAAATACTTCAACCAAGGTAAGCCCGTTTTTAATCCCTGACCCTTTACGCAAAATAAGTTTCAGCCTTGTATCTTAAGTTTGTTTAATTTTGACAAGTTGCCAAATCCCTTATTGCATTTTTCGAAATACAAATCGAACCTCAATAAAACTGCAGGGCAAGTACAATTTTCTTTAATTTTTTCCGCGCAATTTCTCCAGCGAAAAAAGTGCAAACTTTTTCGAGACGCAAAAAAGAAGAGAAACAAAAGAATTTCATTTCCACTGTCCAGTAGTGAGGTCCAGTGGTCAGCTCGTCATCCACGGAGTTAATCTCCTGGACTGAGAAAATGGGCAGGGTTCTGGGCATAAAATATCCTTGTTTATGATCTGGTTTAGACGATTTTATTGAACAACTTCCCTGCATATAAATCTGCAGATTAGCGGCTGGCAAACAAAGAGACGCAACGTAGATGAGTCGACTGTCAGTTTGTTTGGGGTGAGAAGTGCCATATAATTTTTAGCATAATTATTACGTTTGTTTTCTTTACGATGTGAGCCAGACATGGGAACTTCCCTGGGAATATTGAAAGGTCCATCAAAATATAGTGTCCTTGTGCATTAGCGAGACCGTAAAACGGAAATAGTGCGTAGTCGGTGTCATCGTAACATTCCATCAATATAACAATTATGGTTATGATTATTATGTTGTATTATTATTATTTTTTCATATCTACAGTAGTGGGGTAAATGTCTATGAAATCATCTTTTTATGGGGTCACAGCAGCTGAAATATACCCTCAGCAGACCGTTTGCCATTATGGTTATGGCAATTTGTCTGTAGACATATCGTCGACTTGGGGTTTCTTTGGGGATTTGGGATTGGGGTCTGGGTGTAAAGTACTCGGTAACAGTTGCCCAACACGCATCGATGAGTTATTTACCCAGGACCCCGAGTTGCCCCGGAATTCCATGTAAAAGCTTAGCGTCAGTTGCTTAGCCGGCCCATAAAACATGATATACGGAGCAAGTTAGTTGGCCAAAAAGGATTAGCCCCATGCCGCAAGTGATAAATGGCCAATGCAATGTTATTTGCTTAGGTTGCGCTCAAGTTTATTTCGGGCATAAAATCAACCAAAACATTTGCTTTTAATTAAATATTGTGTGTGTGTACGGAAGGAAGGAGAAAACAGGACTCCTACCGGGCCAAAATGTCTCAAGCGTGATGAATGTAATCTTTGTAATCATCATAAATAAGCGTTTGCTTTTTGTTCTTTTCTGCCCTATAATAAGGAGAGGCAGTCATTCATTAGGGTTACACGATTGCTATAATTTAGACAGGCTAATCATACATCAAATTCATGAAACCTGACTCGATTACCTTTGTTAGTTCGATAAATATTTTAAATTAAATTTTAAGATTTTTTTTTAAATATAAAAATATATAAGTTTAACAAAAATATTACAGTTTTAAAAAGTATTTATTATAAAAGAATAGATATTTATAATCTAGGACTTTGTTATTTCAAGCGTAATTCATTTTTTAATCCACATTATTAAAACTTTTACTATTTTACTTTATTTTTTTATTCTGTTAATCGGGGAATTGAGAATTTGAGGATAACTTTACCTTTTCCTTTGCTGTGGCCCATCCTTCCATAAAATCCAAACTCGATTTGCTCATAAAGTCAACCAACAATTTCATTCCAAAACGGGATATCAACAAACCATAGAAAATTTGCGGTACAGCCTCCTAGGAAGAAGAAATAGGATAACCATAACGAATCATTTCCAGAAAACATAGTATTTGCTTCCTAAGATCCACAAGAACAGATCTCCTTCGAAATTGACTTTGTTGCGAATTTTATGGACCCAGGAGAAAACCTTTACAAGAACAAAGGACAAACAAAGCAAACTGTAGGCTCATTGTCAAAATACGCAGCATTCAAACAAAAGATACAAAATGTATCTGAAGGTAGCTGAGGGTTGCATGTGCGGATACATTTGTGGAACCACCTTGAAACTCGACTGCCTGATTAGTGTAAATAATTGCCAGTCCTTGGGCCTGCCTAATAAAAAGAGTCAACAGCAGTCCTTTGTTCCGCTAAACTGCCAATAAAAACTAAAACAGAATTATTTCCATAATAGCCAAAAAGGAAACAGTTCCACAGCCAGGCACTCAAATTGTCGCAGAGCGCGTCAAATTAACAACAAAGTTGCCTTGAGCGATCGTAAAAAGAAGCGAAAAGGACCAAAGATCCTTGCGCAGGCTCAGCGAAGAATGAGAATCCTTTTGCGCAGCTGTCAAAATTGACATTATCGCATGACAAATGTAACAAGTTGTTGCCCATCGCCTGATATTTGTACTCCTTTTTTTGGCAAACAAAGGACGAAAGGAAAAGGGCTTATGCTGAGCTAATAAAGAGACTTTACTTGGATATTTTTATTACCGCACACGAAAAAAGGGAGGTAGCAGGCATATCTTCCTCAGGAGTTCGTCAATTGTCACCTTCGCGCGCATAAATTAGGGTTAAAGGATGCCAAATTTGGTTGACTTTTTAGGGCGGGCATGAGAAAAATTTTTATTGATACGCTGTGACGCAGCAATACTGACTTTTTTGGGGGAAAGAAAACGGGAATCGTAACAAAAGACGGGCAAATAAGTAAAAACTAGCATAAAAAGAATTTGACCATTAGCTGGCATTTAAAATAATAAAAGTAATCACCAAAATTTTTGAATTTGTTTTTAAAATCATTTATTAAAGTTATTTCCTCGTTACTTCGTTTGAAAAATCATTTATTTATTAAATGATTTAATTCAGTGGAAATAATATATATAAACGGAGCTAAAGATTTACGGGCTTGGAAACAGTTTCCTGAGACGATTTGTTATCAACAGTTTTATTTTACCAAAAAAATTATTTGTTCAAATTCCGACACTCTCTATGAGAAAGTTTTATAAATAAATTGCTTACTTATAATTCATTCGTGTCTCAAATAAATGTTTAACCTTTCACCAGCATTCGACATTAAGTCCTAATCATGTTCTCCCATCGCTTGTATAGTTCCTCCCCTTATCATTGTAATTTTCCGACAAAAAATAACTAACCAAAAGTATAGCTTAACCTTATCGGAATATCGATCAATCTTTATTAAACGTTAGCCCATTAACTTGTAGGCGATACAACAGCAAAAATCTATCAGCGGATGGGAAAAATGATGCATAAATAATCCGATGGATGATTTTTTTACGGGCTCTCATCGATTGATTTTCCACGCGGCTGTTTTTCGTCACTTATCACTCAAAATTATGGCAGCATTAAAACATTTTTCCGGCTGGCCATCCGCCGCTCATCGTCCTCTTTTTTTCCTTTTCGTCCTTTTACCCATCCTGTCATTCCCGGCACACTTTGCCATTTTTTCTTGTCAGTTTTCCCCTCATTTCTTTTGTGTTTATTTTTTCCGTCGCCCTGTGCCTGTTTTTTGTGTTTATCAAATTTGATTTGCAGCAATTTCTTTGCCATTTTCCATGTGTGTGCCGCCCTCATTGTTTGCCCTCCCACTCCAAAGAGTTTTCCCCACCGAACCTTCCTCATCTGTTTAGTTTGTCAGCTAGACTCGGCTAATGTTTAACAATTTATTTAAATGTCAGCAAGTTTTCCCGTCCATTGTTTACTATTCGGTTGCTCTTTTGTGGCTTCGCTGGAACAGATGGCGCATTAACTTATCGATATCGTGATCTGGCTTTGGATGTTGGCAGGAAGCTTCTTCGGTTCCCTTTAAGTGAATAATTCTTATTAATATTTTACGTTCTGTAATTTTTTATTTTATAGTAAAGCGTTTTTTTTATTGACTCATCGGAACTTAACTTTATGTTATTGATTTTTATTTAGCAAGAAAAATTACATTGTTTCAAATGTCTCATTGAGTATTACACATAATGAAAATATTTACCTACTTTTTAATCGCCATTATTTTTTGTAGGAGTCTTTTAAATCCAATTCCAATTACCACACCTACATATACTTCCACTCTGACCAGTATGAAATATTTATTACAAACTGCTCCACAAATAGAAAACTATAACTTTAACAAGTTTTTTGCCCTCAAAAAGGCGGTACAAGTGAAAAAGGGCAATAACACTCAGGACTGTTGCAACGAGTCGTCAAATATTTAAATTGCAGCCAGAGAGAACATGCAATTTGAGCTGAAATTATGGCCAATTGAAAATTTTCTGACCGAAATTGTTGGGCAAGCATATTAGGTATGCAATTTGCCCAAAACTTATTAAAATAATGTTACTAAAGGATAATTGAAAAGGGTCTTAGCATGAAGGCGAACTTCGAGTGCTAATCCAGTAATAATGTCAAACAATTCTAGCGCCATCATAAGTCTTGGTCTGCAAAAATGCCAACAAGTCACGCAATTTGTTTTAAATTATCTAAGAACTTGAAAAGGAGGTAAATCCTCTATTTGGAAAGCAAATTAATAAATACCCTAGAAAAGAAAAAATATTCTACATATATATATATACTTACAAATCTCTAAAAAAATGTGTATACCTTTTGTGAGGTGTACAAATTTCTGACCACAATTATCTCCGACAAAATGTAGGTAATAAAAAAGAAATGTTGAGTTTTAAAAATAAAATAGTATAATGTTCGGTGCAACCTTCCTGCAAAAATGAAGTTAACCTCAACCACTTTAACTGGACAATAAACAAGCGCAATTAATAAACTGACCTCTCACCCGCTGGGCAAATGCCCGAAGTCAGAAGTCAGGAGGAGAGTTCACAGCACACGCAGCTCCGAGGACTCAGCAAAAGAACACACATGGCCAGGACGCGCTTGAAAAATTGCACCAGAGGCAGCTAAACAATGGCATAGAAGCAGCTAAATTTATGGCCAAGCATTTTGGCCAAAAAAGGGGAATGCAGCGCATGACTAACGTACACTTATGAGATTAAGTTCAGACGGAGTTTGGAGTCGTGTGGCCGCGATTGTTGTCATGACAGTTAAGGCCACAAAGAGTCCTGCGTTTGTTTCAATTAGCGGCGACTTTGGCTCTTCACAGCTATTTGCACAGAATATTCATTGAACGGCTGGCGGTTGAAAATTGAGGCAGATTTCGCTAAGCCGTCAAAGTTGCCACCCAAACGCAGAGCGGCTCATTGAACCACAAAATAAGCATATCATAATAATCACATCGTAATATGCAGTCGTGGCACTAATGCGTATTACCTAAGCCCACCCATCCGGCATCGAAATGTGGGCGAAAGGACGAGGTCCTTGGTAAGATGTCGCCGCCTGCCCCATGCAATTTTCCCAGCGGGTGGGCCTTTCCATTGTACCGACCGCCTCATTCACTTTGAAGCCGATCCCGCAAAGCGTCTGGAAAAAATAAGACTAGAGGTTTTACCAAGGTTCGGTTTTACTTTTACCTAAATCGGGTATAGCTACTACTCGAACTTGAAGGTAATTTTTATTTTGTATGTACATATCTATAGCATATTTGGTAAAATGCATTTTTAATATATTTCATAATAATTATTATTTTAAATATAATATAAAATATTAATAAATATTTTAAATATAATATGAAATATTAACAATTAATGAAAATATTTTTACACTTTACATTGTAGCCAAATACTAATTAAAAATTTGTTTATTTAATTGTAATACAAAAATTAATATTTTAAAGGTAATTCAAAAGTAATTTGTATATTATTAATTTTTAAAGTTGCTTCGAAAACTGATTTACTTTTATAACAAACCAGTAGCTTATAATGTAACGTAAAATACTGAATGAAAAAATGTATACTAACATATATTTAAATATATTTTTACATAAGCTTTATTATTTATGTTATTAGCAAACTCGGAAAGCTACCATAAGATAATCCTTGCAATTTAGGTTACAACATAACTTATTCATCTATTATTTTAACTCCCAAAAGAGCACTCAGAATTCGTTGTGTCAAGATAGGCTCCTTCAAGCCGCCTTGTTTGTCGCGCTTAAATCCGTCTAAGTATTTTCCGCAAAAAAGGAATCTCGTCCTCTGCCTGCCGCAACACAAGATGAACAGGGAATTTCCGTTTCAGCTGAGCTAAGCAGAAAAATGTTTCTACTTTTACTTACTTACACATCCAGGCGATTCTCTATTATTATTTAACGGAAAGGAGCAAAAAAAAAGTGCCAGGCAAATGCCTTTGATCTGTGGGAGAAGCTAAAGAATTTTGGGAAATGGAGGGGGAGACCACTGTCCAGGAATATATATCTGCCAGTCCATGGTATCTACATCTCATTCCGTATGCCCGACGATGCCTAAGCCAATTTAATTCGCAGCCTTGGCGGCGCCAGGGATCGTAAATTAATGAAATCACAGAGAGAACTTGAATCCTTTTTATATAAACACATATTTCTCTGGAGTTGACCAGGGCGAAATGCTTATAAATTCCTCTTATCGCCGATTTGTGTTGTTTTGTGTGGGGGAAATATGACCGAAATGCATGCAACGAAGCCAGGGAGCCCAAAACTACAAAACGACAAGCGCCGTACAATTTGTTGTACGTAATTTGTCCTGTCCTTTATTCCCACTTCCATTTTATCCTGTCCTGTTCTCGTAGGCAGCCAGTCCAATTTATGCACTTTGCCCATTGTGTCTGCATTGGCGACAATGTCGTCCGGGGTAATAAACTTTTGCCGCGACAAATTTAACAAATTATAGAAAAGATTACGTGTCCCGGTTAGCTTGGAAATTTTGTGGTGTTTTTATTCGCAGCGAAAGCTCCGGAATTTAAGCCAATTGAAGCCAATTAAGGTTGGTTAGAAAATATACTTCCATTATTAGCTGGAACTTTTTAGGCTGTGAATAATAGAGTTAGTGTAACCGCTATATTTTTCTAATAATATTTAAAAAGAAAAAACTGAAAAAATTGACTGATTTTAATATTGATTTAAAGTTTAATTATAAAAAAAATAACCCTTTAAATTGTTTGAAAATGCAATTTCAAATTCCTAGTACATTTTAGATTCTTTAAGCTATACCTATTGTCCTTAAAGTTTACTTTACTAGTACATGACTTTCCACTTGATTTGCAGTATCATTAACCACAGATTTATCAACTTGCAGCAGTGATATTAAATTTTAGTCAGCTATTACAGTTTGAAGTGGCCAATTTCTTTGGTCATTAGTCCGGTTTTACTTTAATGCCGTAACTCTTTTCTCTCACTCACTCCTTTTATTTGGCTCATTTGCGGTAATTAAAATTTCATTTGGCGTTCGTCGTCTGTTCAAATTTAATTGACATTAGCGCAAGCATTTGGAGGAAAAAGAGGAAAAGCGACTGTGGTAGAACCTTCTGCAATCCGTCAAGCCATAAAAACAAAGGCAAAGCCAGTTGGTGGGTGGTTCGAAAATGTCGCCACAGCAGGGCATAAATAAACCTGCGCCCATATTTTATGACCAACTCCCATCTCCACCCATTTTTCCAAAGCATAAAAAACTATAAAAACTAAACGTAAATAATTCTATCTTGAGGTTTCAAGGCAAACTGGATTTTCCTGCACTTTTCTTCGTTGTCTTTGCGCATTTTTTCCCCATTAATATTATTATTTTTGTCTCTTTTTTGTTTTCCTTTATTTTATTTTTTCTGTGACTGGTTCGCTGGAACTTTGTCTTTTGCATGTGTTGGCATTTTGCTGTGGGAAGCGGCGAAAAATTTCGCGTGACAAACGAGAATTTTATGGCTTCCGTTGACCTGAGCCATATCCTGCGGTTCACTTGCGAGTGTCCTCCATCCTTTGTCTCCTCGCCGTTTTTTCCGTTCCTGAACTTGGCTAACAGTTGTCATTGCCATTAAAGCCATAATATGAGACGATGTGATTGCACTCGTTTCGGCTGAGGTCCTTTCCCAGCTCCTTTTTGGCTCCTGCCGCCATAAAATGAAGTGTAAATATTTAATGTGCGCTTTCGTGCATGGCGTGCAGAGTTTCCTGGCTTCTTTTTATTTTCTCTTTATTTTTCGGTTTGAATAGCAGTTGGCAGAAGTTGGGTATCGGTAGTTTGGAACTTCGAACAATGGCGGGAGAAGTATCGTTTTTAATGTGCGCCATTCAACAGTTGATCGAACTGCACTAAGAAGAGAACTTATAAGGGAAAATACCTTCAAAATGAGCCAGCATTAACCAATATTTATTATTATACCCGTTACTCGTAGAGTAAAAGGGTATATTGTATTCGTGCAAAAGTATGTAACAGCTAGAAGGAAGCGTTTCCGACCCTATAAAGTATATATATTCTTGATCAGGGTCACTAGCCGAGTCGATATAGCCATGTCCGTCTGTCCGTCTGTCCGTCTGTCCGTCTGTCTGTCCGTCTGTCTGTCTGTCTGTCTGTCCGTATGAACGCTGAGATCTCGGAAACTATAAAAGCTACAAGATTGGCATTTTGCATGCAGATTCTAGGAGTTCCTACGCAGCGCAAGTTTGTTTCAAAAAGGTGCCACGCCCCCTTTAACGCCCACAATCGCTTATATACGATACATTTAAATATTTCGGAAAAGTAAAAATGCAGTTTTATTGTGTTTATCAATACCTATCGGAATGTAGAAGAAATTTTTCAAATCGGACCATTCGTTAAAAAGTTATGCGTGATCAAAGTTTCTATCTCCATCTCCCTCGCACTCCCTTTACCTGAGTAACGGGTATCTGATAGTCGGGGCACCCGACTATAGCGTTCTCTCTTGTTTTAGTTTAGTTTTGAGTCTATTCGTTTTAGAATGACCATATATTTTTATTTAAACGTTTTCAATGAAGTACAAATAG
Source organism: Drosophila carrolli (assembly GCA_018152295.1). NCBI lineage: Eukaryota > Metazoa > Arthropoda > Insecta > Diptera > Drosophilidae > Drosophila > Drosophila carrolli. Next base: position 8,578,938 of record JAECXJ010000001.1, read on the forward strand.
TAGTTTACAACTTGTTGAAATAAATACATTTGTATTTAAAATGCTCATTTAATAAAATGCATTCAATTTTTAGGCGTAGAGTCGGAAAAGCTACAATGTTTAATTTTAACTAATTGCCAAAAAAAAAAACAGAATAAACAGTCCAGTTTTTTAATAAACCATTTTTCATAAACACCAACTATAAAAAAATGCAAATACGAACATTAAATATTGAACAACGGCCACAAATTAATGTTTTTTGACCATTTCCAAACTTAGAACCTTGAATTTGCATCAGAATATTTTTCATATTTACAAATAGAAATTCCTTTAGCACATTAGCGAGGCAAAGGTTTCATATAACATATAAAAAAGTAATTTGAATTTTTTAATATGGATTTCATTCCTTGGGCAGCCAAAAATGAATATAAAAATATCAACGCCAACAAATGAAAAATATTTACCATAAAATCACACAAATATTTCCAGAAATATCACATCAAAGATGGCATAGGAAAATATTATTTTTCACATACAGCATATTTGTCGGAATTTTCTCTACATTTTTTTTAGGCCATTTTTTATGTTTTCAGTGGGAGTGTTTTGGGGTGGAGAGTTACCCCCTCAGTGGGCCTGCCAAATGTTTACTCAACTGTGCTGAAAAACAATTTCGCCAAATGGCTGTGCGGAAGATACACAGTGAAAATGCGAGCAAAAGTAAGTCAGCCTGGGCAAATGTCATGTGTCAGTGTCAAAAGAATTGCCCCAGAAATCAGGGGAGTTGGGGGAGGTGTCCTGGGAGGGGAGATGTCCTGGAAGGGGAAATGTCAACACGAGTTCATCAGTCAAATGAGTTGTCTCTGCCGGGTCGTGTGATCTCTCCGCCAATCTGTCGCATGTGAGCCTGGTGCCGAGTTAAGTGAGACTTTTTGGCGGCAACCCTCCTTCTTATCCGAAATGCTATTTGACCCATATTTTTGTCAACACTGCAAAGAAAAATTTATGAGTAACAATACCAATTTACTGTGGGAATCTTTTGACTTTAATATAATTTTGAAGCAATTAATATGTGCAATGTTAACTGAACTTTAATTGCACATAACTGAACTGCTCACAGTAAATTTGTATTGTTACTCAACAATTTTTAATTGTTACTAAATTTAAAAAAAAGTAAAAGAAGAAAGTATTTTTATCTCACGCTGATAAATTATAAAACCTATTATTGTTAATCAATAATTTTTTTGGCCTTACGGACTGCTTTAAAATCATATAAATTATAGATTTATAAATTGTATTTATTAATTTAGTTAAAAAGTTATAATAATTAAGATGCTCAACATTAACAAGTAGATAGATCTAAAAGAATGATAAAAACATTTAAATATTGGGACAGATATAACATAATTTTCGTCAGTAAGTAATCAGTTGATGATTTGTTATCTTGTGTTATTCCCAATTCAAAATTAGGAAAATTTACACTGACGAAATTCCTTTATTTAATTGACTTTAATTTGACAAACTCACTTATAATTTTTTCTCAGTGCAGTAGCACATGTGTGTCCTGTTTTGTTTTCTTCCTTAATGTTTATTAATGCGTTCCACCCTTGGCTTGAGAGACGGAGAACTTTCGCTACATGAAAACACTTTCGACTCGAAGGTGGCAAAAGACAACAAACACTTGGCGTTTTGATAAAGTCTCCTAAATTGAATCGTTTAATTAGCCTGATGGCATGGAAAGCAGATTCAAGAGAAAATTGATGCGTTTCGAGTTCGGGAGGTAACCCAAAAACACACAAAAGAACTTAAAGTTGTCAACTTTTAATCAGAATGGTGAACCCAAATCTACGGAGTACGGGTTTTTCCCACCCACAGCCTTTCATTTGTCACACCCGAGTGAACGGGTTCAGCGATTAATCGGGAAAGAAGTATTTTTCCATTTTACTGGTTTTCTAGTCCCGGATTCATTTTAATTACAAACCAAATTTGCTGGCTGGCAAATGAGCGGAGTACTTGAAATCCTGCGCTTGATGGGCACGATGAAGTTGCAAAATATTTGATCAAGTGTTTGGCATTTTTTTTCTTTTCTCTCTTATTTTCCCGCTGCTGCAAGTGAAAGCTGTACTGGGAAATGTTAGGGGGAGGGAAAATTCTGAGGACAACAAGTAACTTCTTTTGCGCGAATTCATTCAGTCGAGGCTTAATGAACAGTCTTGGCAGGGGAGCCGCCTTTCGCCGGTACTTGCTGTTGATACAACTCATTAGACGCAAACGAATGCGTACTCAAGTGGTTTGCCCGTACAGTCAGCCCTCGATTTTCCCACCTTCTTCCCGGGGGTTCGAAACTTGATGCTTAGCGATCTGAACCCGAACCGTGGAATGGCTGCAAAAAACTACGAAGGATGGGCCAGCCGTAGCAGTTCAATTTAAGATGCTTAAATCGAAATTGAAATTTAACTTGATTTTTCTCACCGGCTTAAAATGGTTTTGTTTTTAAATTTAAGACTGAAATTAATGGATATTTATTTGATAGGTACAGATTAGATAATATAAAAAAGGTGTAATGAATTAAATAAGGACTTTGTCAAAACATTAGGTAACATGAAGTAATGGAAGTCGAGTAATTCAATATTCATTGACTAATTGAAGTAATTAATTTAAAAAATAAACGAAATTTAACATTGTCAGCTTAGAGTCACCGTAAATATGACTTTCAGATCACGCCGCTTTAATCCAAATTTAAATTTAATAAATTTAAGATTTAAGTTTAAAAGTAGACCAAATGTAAATATTGCAATCATTTTTGAGGTAAAAAAAATGTTAATTTCGATAACCTCACCATATTTGATGTACAATAAATTTCTATTGATAAAAAGTTCACTTAGGCTTCCATTCATCTCCTCTCCATTTTGAAGAAACACTTCCCACACAATTGAAAAAAAGGGAGAAAATATTTTATAATTGAAATACGCATTATGGCCTAAGTAAACAAGCCACTCCCACACTCCCCCAAACAAGTTCATTACTAATCCGCTGCCAAAGATAAACTCAAATATTGTCTGCGCGAAAAAAAACAACAAATTTTTAATCAAAACAAGAACAGAAAAAAACGGAAAAAAGCATTCAGACAAATGCGGCACTTTGGCAGCTTAGCGCGGCATTTGGCTAAAAGGAAAACAAACAAAGGGAAAAATGAGGAGCGAAAGCCAGCGAAATTATTAAGCCAAAATTAAAGGGAATACTAGAGCGAAAAAAAAAACCAAAAAGAAAGGATAACAAAAGCGCGTCAAAGGATCAAAGGTAGGAAAAATAAGAAGTGAAAAAAGGAGATGGGGTTACGAAGACCTCCTTAACCTAAACAAACATGGCCAAAAGTGAGCTGCGGCTAAGACAACTTTTTTTTATTTATCCGAAATGCAGAAGTGGCAAAGCAAATTTAAGCGGAAAATTCTAATAAGCTCGTCACTGGTCAACGGGGATGGGAAAAGTCGGTTGTCAAGGGTTAAGGGGTGTGTGGTAAATCAACCCTTTTTTGGTGACTGACAGCAGACCGCGAAAATTTAATTCACGCGTAAAAAGTAATTTTTTCAATCATCTCACGATGAGCCATGAAATATTTCAGCAATTTAAGCCGCTTTCGAAGGGAGTTCGTGTAAAATTCTTAATTAATAATAAAATCCCCACCCTGGCGCCAATGTGTAGTCAATTGAAAATTTTGCGTTTTGGCAATGAGCCGTTCGAAATCGCTTTTAAAGCCGTTGTAATTAAGCAACCTTAACGTAAAAGAGGCGGAGGTATTGGGGGTCGCGGCATTATGACATGATTATGAATTGCTCTCCGGCCGCAATATTCCGAAGGGGTTAACAAAAGCCGTCGAACAGGCAGCCGGGGCCAAAGCCAAAAGTCAATAGTTACGGCGGACGGGGGTTAAGATCCCCACAAAGTTTGATGCGCGAAATTAAATTTGGAATTTTGCTTGAATTTAATATTAATTAGTTGAGCGTTTGTGTTTTGGTTATGCAAATTTCGTTGCTCATTTCGTTCGCTGTCGAAATTGTATATTAATTAGCTGAAAACTTTGGCATTGGAGTCTCTCGACTCTTTGGGGATTGTTTATCATTTGAGATGCATAATTTACATTGGCCTAAAAGAGAAATCTTATTTCGTTGGGACCAAATTAATTTTAATATTTTGCAAAGAATTAATATTAGTATTTACTATAATGTTTCATTTTAATAGTGAGAATAAAAACTGTGAAAATAGAACTAAATATTTATGCATTTTTAAAGGGAACTGTTAACTTACTTACGATCTATCGATTCTAATAAGTAAATCAAGAAGAAATCTAAGTTAAGATGTAGTCCAAGATAATTTATAATTATGTGGTAACCATAATCCATTTAAAAATAAAATTGATCAATCTATAGTTTTTTTATATGCTAATACAATTAAATATTATATAAAACATAAGCTTAGCTCAAAACCACTTTACTAAATAAACAGCAATCCTCTTAATAAAATGTATCAACAACTTCAGTTAATAAATTAAAAAGGCTTTATTGTAACCCTTCTGCTATCTCAAATACCAATGAAATCCCCTTTAAATCAAAAAGTCAATATGCATTAATAATTTTAAATTTCAACTCGACACTTGTTACAATTTTTAAGGCTAATTTATCGGGAGGGAGTTTTACACAGCCAGATATTGATAATCCGCTTATAACTGCAATTTTCCCGGCAGGCTTTTAGCCGGGAATTTTTCCACATTTTCCACATGAGCTGCGTTCTGAATCTGGAACTATTTCTGCCCTCGGGTGGTGGTAATGATTCACAAATATCAGGAGACAAAGGACAGTAGCTAAGCTTGTTAATAGCCGGAGGTTAGAGGGGAAAAAACGACAGTGGTTAATGTGACATAATTGAAAATCAAAACTAAAGCACTTAACTCCGATTCCGCACAGCGAAATGCACAAAAAGTTGAACATATGTGAGGGGCAGTGGATGGGTTGGTTTTCGGATGAATCCGATTTCCGGGAAAGGACGAACCCGAAATGACAATTTAACTGTCAACCAGTTTGCTGCAGTTCCAGTTCCGCTGACAAGTGTAATCGGCCATAAGGTGGCCGAGTTAATAGAGTGTGATTCTGATGGGTTTCAATTAGGCAAATGTCACCGGGAAGTTCGCTCTTTCAACTTTGATTGATTGGAGGTGTGTGCGGGTCGTCTCCTCAATTCATCCGACCATTCAACCAACTGTCAGAGTTCCTCGGGTTACCCAAAACATTTATTTCCATTGCTAATTGCTTATGATCTTTGCCCACATTTAGGTGTTGTATAACCAATTGAGGTGAGTCCCCTCAGTCCCCTGGAAAATGTACAATGACAATTGGCACAATAAATAGTCTCAACTTTCAAATTTCTCTCTGTCCCTCCCTCTTTTTTTGGATCTCGATCTCCTATTACCTTCACATTAAATTGTGATATAAACACCCCAATTGTGGCCCTTTTTTGCCCCTGTTTTTTTTTTCGTGTTTTGTGTAATGCGAATTGACTTAATTAGCATTCGGATCAAATATCACCAGGGGTTACAAAGCAGTTTTTGGGGCGGTAAATAAGGTAGGATTTGTGGAACATCTCTGGTTTAGGTTGTGTTGAAAATTTAAAATTATTTTGTAAACGACAGTTTTTTAAAGCCCCTAAAAAAGCATAACAATATTTAAAATTTTTATTATTATCAATTGCTTATTAAAATTAAATATAAGTTGGATCTGTTACAATTTTAAAACTAAATGCTTAAGAGCTATTCTAAAATAAATTAAATTTTGTTCCTTTTGAAATAATTTTTTCTAGACATTCATAATATATTTTACGCATAATGTACTTTTCTATTCCGCAAAATTTTAAACTTTTCCTTGAGATTAAAGTTCGTCTTTAAAATGAGAGATTGCTAATGCATCTGCGTTTTATTCCATTTCATTTAACCTTTCAAACCGCCTGGGGATAGCAGGAAATGCCAGAAACATTCGGAAAATGGAGGAGGAAAAGTCCTTAAAACTGAAAAACGAAAAGCCTCGCCCACATATGCCCATTTATCATGTCAAACCTGACATTTGTAATTGTAAACTGATACGCCTCGAAGGCAAACCCAAAAGTTGGAGTGGGACAGTCGTCATATCTATTTCTACAGCTTTCACCAAAAACCAGCAACATATGTGAACATTTTAAGGAGGAGGCAAAGCCCCTATCCCCTTTACACATATGAGATAATCCCCCCAGCAAACAGGAGAAGTTTCCTCAAAAATTGCGAGCTATTTTAAAATTCAATTAAAAAAAGGTTAAATCATTTGGACCACATTTCTTTGAGGCCGCGTGCCCTACGAAAAGTGCAAAAACCACTTAAATGTCATAAGTGTCGCTATAAATAAAAAAATCTTTTGCGATCCCAAAATTTCCCTAAGCAACCCCCATATGGAAAGCGGGAAAGTGCCGAGCACGCGACTGTCGATGATGGGAAACCGCCTGAGGTGGATTCGCCAATCTGTACTTGAAAATTATGCAGAAATCAAAGAGAACAGACCCGCATTAAGCAAATTTAACACGAGAGTGGGTTGAAAATTGATTCGGTGGGCGCGGGATAAGTGTGAAAAACTGGTTTTATATATCACAACTATCGGGGCTTTGTAAGCCGATGTTTACCACATAAACATATTTTTACATTAATGAATCTCTTACTTTAACGTATTAAATATTGATAGCCAATAATAAGGTAAAAGCAAAAAGGAATAAAATATAAACAAATATATAGAGAAGCGTAGAGTTCCAAACACATTGTCTGCCTCAATATGTGGAGATATAAAAATTTAAGTTTTGCAGGTGATGCAAAATCAAGTGTTTTTACAATAACCAAATCTCCACGTCCAAAATTAAAATCACCTCATCTCAGTATATTCTTTATCCAAGTTGATCTCTTCCAAAAGGCAGTAGTTTTTTTAAAACTGAGTAAATTAAAAGTCACATGAAAATTTCATTGACAAATAATATCACTGAATAAAAAAGTATTTAAAGAAATACTCACCGTACAAAAACACTAAAATAAAATGTTAAGCTCAACAAAACCGAAATAAATATTGTTACACTTATGTACACTAAAATATTTAAATGTGTAATGGCTAATAATTTTCTTTTAAGAAATAATTTGAATGGTTCCTGTTTTTTCAATTCATTATTTTTAATATCAGTGCTCGCTTTACCGGGAACTCCCTCCTTTTGGGGCACCTTTTGTCTCCTTTTTGAGCCGCCTGAGGTGATGTCTGCCCAATGGGGCAGAGCGACGGCTCTGGTCTGACTTTTTGATGGCCCATTGAGATGCTCCGCTGCCTTTCCCATTTTCCTTCGCTTTTCCTTCTGCCCCTGCTCCTCGATTGCCCCCTCCCCCTTTCTTCACCCACGTAAGCCTTGCATTTTTCCATGCGCCTGTCAACATTTTAATTAAAAAAGGTTACGGACCCATGACTACTGGCAGTTCAGTTCAGTTCCGTTCGGACAAACGGTCCAGGCCAAAAAGCCATATGTAAAATTCGCGATTTCTTTTGGGGGCATCAGACTTTCGGGGCGGGGCTGGGGGGCGTGGCCACTGCGAAAAGGGTGCCAAAATAATAAACTCGTTTCGCAGTTACAAACAATTTCCTTTTTCAATTTTGCTCGCTCCCTTTGGTGGTCATCGTCTTTTTTTTCCAGCTATTTGGTGTTTTGTGTTTCGTAGGTCATTACGCTCGTGTGTGTGTCGCATTACGGAATAGTCAAATAAGTCCGGTCCGCCGGTCTCCGGTTCCACTTTTGCCGTGGTCCAGTCCAGTCCATTGTTTGCCATCATTTTAATTTTATTTATTGTGCGACTGCCGGCCAACCCCAATCCAAAACACTAAAAACAAATGTAAGCCATGATTTTGCATCATTTAAAATTAGAAGAATCAACATACTTAACTTTATCCATAAGATATTTTTTTAGCTTGGAAAAAACTTTAAAAAAACTGTCCCCTTTATTGGAGAACAACTAAATGTTTTAAAGAACACCTCTTTATATTAAAAGATATATACAAATTTCATAGAATCTTAAAAACAAATGTAGTAAATAAAAATTAAATCGATCCATAAATCCATTTTTTAAAGAAACACTATTTTTAGTATAAAACTAAATAATTGTTGTATGAACTTCGAAATATTTTTCTTTCAGTGCTCATATGGGAACCCCATCAAGGCTCATGCAAATTAGATGAATTGCTTTGCAGTCCAGGTTCGGCGACTTCCACTTCTATAATGACTTGGCCACTCTGACCGCTTCCCCGGATCCCCTGCCTTTTTGTAGCCAACCCCACTTTTCAGCTAGCCATGTCAATGGTTTTGCGGACATTTATTGTTTGAAAGCTATTACCCCTGCCCAAGAAATGTAAAGCGAAGACTCGACACCGTTTTTGATTGTTTTCTGTTTGGCTTCGAGGGCGGAGAAATTGGGGAGAGATCTGGCCATCTAGGATTGCCATAATGTTTAATTGCTTTGTCATTATATTTGCAAGTTATGGCTACTTGTACATGGAGTCGAGTACCGCCATCTGAGTGCACTGAAAATGCACTTGAGACGAGGGTACAGTTGCCATTGAAAAGAGTAGTCAAAGTAAAAGCCAAGGGATAAGTATTTCTATTTTTAAAGAAAGCTGTAGTCAAAGTGTTTAAAATGACACACCTTAATATATACCTTTAGCTTTTGAAATGTTTATAATGTTTGACTTAGCTTTTTGACTACTATAAATAAACCAAAACATTTATATATGTGAGCGGATATTTTTCATCCTTGTTTGTTACTTAATTATTTTAATTTCCTAATCAATACTTGGACTCTAATTTTAATTTCATATTTTTATTTCACTTAGACCTTTGATTGAAAATAAGACCAAGTTAAATCTCTACTCATTTCAACACCATATCGCAACCCATTCCAAAATCCAAATCCCCTGACTGGCAAGCCACCAAACCCTAACCACTTGCAGTTCAGTTTGACATTTTCATTCATTTGTCTACGCAATGCCTCCTGGAAAAAAGTGGGGAAAAAAGAAAAGACCGAACCGAACCGAAAAACATTTCAAGCTCCGTCCAGCGGAGCGTTCCGCCATTTATCCATTCACCATTGTTCGATGGCCGAGTGCAGACAGCTGCCTGCTGTGATGTTGGCCAAAAACTTGTACGGCTGTCAATATGGCCAACACGGAAAGCGGAGGGAAAGCCAGAAAGTGGAGCCGGAAAATGGCTAGAGATTGGCGGGCATTTTTTCACGCCACAAATGAAAGCGCGCTGGCATTTTAATCAACATTAAGCAGAAATGCTTTTTGCAAACATTTCTTTGCCCCACGTCGTCTGTCCATCAGACTGACAGAAAGTCCTGGGCATTGTCATTAATTTTACGTATGTGTTTTGGTCATTTATAACGCCGAGACTTGCAAATTAAAAAGTAGCCACCGTAACAGAAACAACAGACTACAAAAAATCAACCTGGAAAATTTCTCTCGAAATGCGAAAAAATTTCAATTATAAGCCATGGTAAAATGTCAAACCAAAAGCGCAGGAAAAGAAATGGTGACCCCAACCCTTGGGGACTGAAAAACCTCAACACTTCAAAGTCGTCTGCTTCAATGGGAATTATCTCAAGCAATTTTCCTAGGGTGCTAATAATTACACCCCAAAAAAAGCGGTGGAAAGCCCCGAATTGCAGCCGAGTTTATGATTATGAAACGGCTTTGACAAGATTTTCCAAAATGGTTTTACGACTTGACCCGGCCAAGTTTCTCAGCTCCTGTAAAATATTTCATTAATTTTAATTGGAAATCGCGCTGAGACGTCCAACGGCGGTCGAGTAGATAATTACAGGGACGAGTTTTCCCTCCAGACAGGGGCTTTTTAAATATTCACAACAAGTGGAAACAATGCAGTGGAAAATTGTGGAGTGGAAAGCGTCTTGGGGGAGAGCTCCCAGCTTAATTTGAAACAAATGTCGTAAAAATGTTAAAACATAATTTGATGGTTGACTGATGCCAAGGATTTGGAGATAAAAATATTAGAAATAATGGAAAAATATATAAGTGCTGGGAAGATTTTTTGAATATTTAATTAAGGTGTTTTATAGATGGTTGGATCCAAAAAAATATATATTTTTATTGCCAAGGCAATATAATTTCATAGCATAGAGTTGAAACTGCTATAAATTCACAACATATCCATTAAATTTTTTAAGAATTTATGCAAGTATTTGTTATCATATGTATATATAATTAAGTATAGATAAATGTAATATTTTACTGCATGACAATCCTGTTAAAATTTAATAAAACACAAGCCAAAAAAATCTGTAAAAGTATGCAGTATGGCTAAAAACCCTTTACTAATTCTATGTAGAATTGGATTTTCGACAAAAACCGAAATTTGCACTCAATGCGCTACATGGCAACATCCAACTCGTCAACCAACTTGTGTCCAAACAGGACCAACAGATTCTATTCGCGTCCCGCCGCCGCTCGAAAAAACAACTCTCGTAAAACAATTCAATCAAATGGTTGCTACAAGTTCCTAAAACTAATTAAAATGCCATCAACGCGGCTCGTATGTGACATTGGGTCGATCGAGGGAATGGGGGCTTTACTGAGGGAGAAATTTGAACTGAGGCGCCGCAGGTCTGCAAACCACAGAGATTTCCCGGGCAGTGGGAGTATAAAGTGTGAGGTCGTACCAGTTGGAACTGCCATTTACGCGTAATTTGACGGGCCTAAAAGGTTGCAAAAAAAACAGAACACTATAAACAAAATTTATCTGAAATAGAAAATGCATTTTAATATTTAAGATTTGTATAAGAAAACAATTTAACTTAAGTTAGTATCTTTTTAAGAAGTCTCTCCATTTGGGAAGGCCAAGAAATTTTTTTTTCTTATTGTGTTTTTTCTGTGACATACAAAATCAACTTTACTTGCTTGTATAAAAGATATTTAGATAGAAGGACATTTATTTAAAAATATTTATTTCTTGATACTGAAACTAGCAGAGAAATATTTTTTAATTCAAAAGAATGATTTGTATAATAACTAAAATATATCCTTATGCTTAGTAAAAAAATCTAAAATATGCTCTTAGTATTAAGAAGCAGTGCAAACAGAAAATAACTTTTAAAATTAAATAAAATTGAGTCATAATATTCAGTCATAAATTCTCAAAATCATAATTTAACTCGCCTTGGGCTAAGCTTAACTTTTTTCCTCTGTGTAAAAGAGTGTGAGCTTGGGGGAATTGCGCCCGACTGTGTTTGGGCAAGTTTGTCAACGCGGTTTTCGCCAAAGTGCCAAACAACCGCGTGATTTATGCGCTTTTAAAGCACTTAACGGCGCACAGGTCTATGAAGTCCTGGCCCCAAGTCCGATTTGCTCGTGGACACGGTCAGGACTTGCAATAAATTTTGCGCGAATAAATCTTTCAACTACATAAATCTCACGCGCCGAATTTGAGCCGCCTCTGCTTGAGCTCGTATTTTATTTTTTTCGCCGGATTTCGCACAAATCAAAGCGTAAATTGCTTTGATTTGAAAGCTTTTTATGCGAAAAGCCTTCGGGGCTGACTGTACCTTGCAGCCAAATGCGTGGTTAAAATGGAGTGGGTAGCACCACCAATTAAAAATAATTCCAAATATGGCATATGTCCGCATTTTTTCACTTTGAAAGCCTGGAGGAGTTACTGCCAAATATCGTAAAATTTTATTATAGAAAAGATTAAAATAAAGCTGAAAATTGCGCAAATATCTTTGGCCATAACTTAAAGCCGCAGAAGGCTCCACATGTGTGATATTCGCGGGCTTGCCAAACTCGCAATTAACGCTGGGCGGTGGGTGGTAAAATGCCAGGGTGGGGGCGTGGCAGCCGACTGAAGGCCAAGTCAAATAAACATAAGTTTTTATGCGTTTGGTAATTTTTGAAACGCGGGTGGTGGTTTCGGTTTTGAGTTTGCTAGTAAGGATGTGTGCGTGATCCGAAATTTAAAAGAAAAAAGTATTTAAAAAATGTTTTAAACCTTAAATACCTAACAAAAAGATATTAAATTTTTTGAATTATATGAATGAAAAACCTAAATCAGTATTTTGGAAACAGACATTAAAATGAATTAAGAAACAAACGGAAAAAATATGGGAAACCAGCTATTTCAAATTGTATGATTAAGTGATTGTTAATGTAACAAGAACAAGAAAGCAACTATATATGATGTTGAATTTATTGTATTTTTTTTAAGTCCAAGTCATTAAAGCAATTTTATTTTCACTTACAGTTTTATAAATTAATTTTCCGCGCCTTCACGATACCATCTCTAGCCATAGCTGGTATCATATGCAAAATGCAGCACATGTGTAAAGTAAATCTTCCGCTGCCTAAACCATAATCATAAACATTTATAGCCGACGCGCGTTCGTTGAGGCACAAATGACAAACCCCCCTCAGGACATGTCCTTTATACTGCTCGCCTTCCTCCTGTCTCGTCACTTTGACGAGTGCAATCCTTTCCCATTTCCACCTACCCCTACCGATATTTCCACTGTCTTTTTTTATATTTTTGGTAATATGGCGCACATGCAAAGCCGCAGGATTAGGCACAACTGTGATCCTGCGCTCCTGTGCGTGTTCTGTTGGATTCAATTTGGTTATGACTTGACAAATAATTGTCATTTTGATGTGACGCGGCGACTTAAAATGCTAAGTAATTGTAAATATTGAAAATTTGACGAAATCTAACGGGGTTGCGTTGAACCCAAGCTGTTAACCCTTTAAAGTTAGGGCGACGGGATGCATTCAAAATTTGGCAGGATATTTACGGATGAGGTGAATAGATGAGATTGTAGAGAGATAAAACCAAAAGGAATTTTGCTGCGTCATTTTTAGTTAGATTATATTACAGATTTTAAGCCGCTGAAATATAAGTTTTTGAATTTATAAGCTTGTGTAATGGTTATAATTCTTGATTTTAATATTTATAGGAAACTTCATACATTAGGGGAATCTTTGGTTTCATTAACTCAGTTGTATTGTTAATAAGAGCATTTATTTATCAGCTTTTAAAGTATTGTCCTTAAATATATGTTTATAGTTAAGTAAATGTACTTAAATGAGCAATTAAAATGTTGACATAAATCTACCAATCTAAGTTTATTTTTGTAGAAATTTTACCAGAATAAAAAGTTTTTGTTAATTTATATGTACATATATTAAAAAACTTATTTTAAGTTTAAAAAATCATTCTAAATGCTTTAAATATTTTTCAACTTTCGGCTATTTTTTGTGTCCAATAATATCTTTATAAAAACTTTTGATATTTGTAGTGAAATCACAGCCCAAGCACCACCAAAATTCCCAATAAAACTCGAAAATGCGTTGATTTATGGCCGAACGCTAAAAACTATGTCAAAAAGCGTTCCCTGCTGCGCACTTGCGTGGCTCAACTCGAACTAATTTAAATTCCTCAACGCGGGATGCCCCACAAAAACTGTCAACTCTGCTTTCTTCCCCAAAAGTGAGCAATGAACAAATGAGACCTCGGGTAAGCAATGTTAACAAGGCGTTTTACACAATGTGTGATTGTGCCACCCACTTCTCCGTCCACCCAAAAAACTGTTACCAAACACGGCAGTTGCCTCTTGGCTTCCCTGCGCTGACAGCTTGCAAGCCATAAATCAACAAGTTAAGTCAAACGTGTGCTGCAGACTCTAAAGGCCAGCCAAAAAAATGTTTTTAAAAAATTTCCCCCACACACAAACATATGCAGGAGCAACGGAAACGAAGAGTACAAAATGGAATTGATTTCAATGTTTAATAAAAAATTCATGAAAATTTGTCAGCTCAAGCTTTTGTGTGGGTTCCTGTTTTTTCGGGGTTTCGGATTGGGGTTTCGTTTGCTATTAATCACAGTTTGTTGCACTCGCTGCGCCATCATGTGATTCATGTGTGGAAAGGAGCATCATCAGGACCAAGCGCATCCTGTCAAGCCTCAGTCTATGATTTATGTTGCGTTTTAGACCACTGACAACTGGAAAAGTTCAGGAGGTGGTTGTGAATGAAATAAGGAACGTGGAGTGGTAGAAAACTTGCCACAATCGTCCTTAATCAGGGGTATGTCGTTGTACATTTTTTGGTTGCTTTTTATTTGGGCAGATAGTTGGAGTAGAGTCTCAGAAATCAAAATTAGATTTGTGAAATTCTATAAATTTATATTATTATATAAAAAACCTAAATAAATTTAACATGAATTCGCCTACATAAACCATTTTTTGATTTATAGCTAAGTCCTTAAAACAAAAATTTTTAATCTTCGTTTTGATATATTAAATATATATATATATATACACAATGAATATTTTTTAAACTAAAATGAATGTTACATAACTGAGAATATGAAAATCTACGCATAACATCCCAAATTCGCAAGACCGACTATACCATTTATTATAAGGACTTTCAACCCTTTAGCAACCAAATTGAATTATCCATGGTTGCTAAATATATTATATATACGTTTCGCTTAATATGTTCGCCTGTCGAAAAAGTCAAACACAATAAAGCAATTGATTTTGGTGATAAAAATCGAATATTTTCGCAGGAAAAAGGGATAAATAAATAAAAATAAAGGGTTCATGTGTCGGGAGCAGACCAAAAAACGAGGGTGAAGGTGTCGTTGGTGTGTGTTCCCAACCCTTTTTGTTTTTTTTTTGCTTTCCCTGGTTAACCCGAAAAAGTGTTTGCACACATGCGGTTGTTTCATATTTCATATAGCAAAAAAAAGAAAGGCAAAAATCAAAGCATAAAGTTGTCAAGGCGTAGCGAACTCTTAACCCTCCACTGCCCACTCTTTTAACCCTCACCCCAGCCTTTGTGTGTGTTGCGTGTTCTGTGGCGCTTTTTTCTTGCCATTTCTTTCTCTTATTTATGAAAATTGAGTTATAATTGGTAGTGCATTAAGTCATCCTGGCTGCTCCTTCGTTTTATTTCTGCTCCTGTCGTTGACGCATTTCTGCCTCAATAAATACGCAAATTGAATTTATAGGCTGGTGAGTGCTTTTCTGCCTTAAAAGTGCCACTAAATCAAAATCATGTGTGGAGAAAATGCAAGCGGCAACAAAGGGGTTAAAGCTTGCACTGCAAAAAAACGCAATTAAATGTTCATTTATTTTGGAGACTAGCTAAAATTTTAGTAAAACTTTTTAAGACATTTTAGAGAGTTATGAATATAAATATAAAATTATTTTTAAAATTTTGTTTAATCAATGAATAATTTAATTACTTTGAAACAATTTTTTATTTAATAATGTAGGACACTTGAAAAAATGTTGCTGATAAAAACTTTGTTTTATGTCCCTTTAAAAATGATAATTTAAAATTTATTTGATTGATCTTAGATTTCAAAGAATTGATGTTTCTGTGTATTTCCGTAGCTTTTTTTAGAGTCTATGCTATTTTGCGTATCCTTCCGTTTTAGTTTGTGCTTTTTTGCATTTGCTTTGCCGTTTCGCTAGAATGGATTTCACAGAGGAAACGTGCGTTTCAGGTTTGCCATATGTGTTTTGTGGAAAGGGGAAGGAGTTCGCGGGGATATCCGGTGTTCACGTGTGGAAATATTTTGACAGTTTCGCGGTTCGTTAGCGTTTTTTTATTATGAATATTACTGCGAAAAAGAGTACAAGCTTTTACAAAGAAAGGGGTAAGCAAATAGTAAACTTTAATACATTTAAGGTCAGGGAATTTTTGCATGTTCAAGGAAACATTAACCAATTTATTAATTGTTTGTCTATGACATATGAAATTAACAATTACCATTTATTGAAAAGATAACCCACGTAAGTGTAAAAATATTTTTAAAATACATATAACTTTGGTAAATAAATATACTAAAGTTAAAGAGAATAAATAATGTTTCTGTTTTATTAAAATTGTGATTTTTAAAGAAGAATGTATTTTAAGTTTCAAATACATTTTTATTTTCAACTTGTACAAAATTATACTTTTGGCCCGTTTAGTTCCTTTCATATACATTATTCATTTAAAAAATCTTTAAACAGTTCATACGCATTTAATCTATAATTTCTTTACAAAATTTTTCCCTCACAAATCAAGTTAAAAACATTTTTCTCGCCTCTGTCACAACAACACTAATTTCGCTGTTTAACCCGCTTTTATCTGGCTAAGCCTTTAAAAGGCTCATCGCAGCTGGGAAAACCGAAAAAACGATTTTCCTTTGACTGCCCACTCGACACTTCCACTCCACACCCTTTCCCCTCCATTTATTCCGCTTTCTTTTGTCCGCTGTTCAAGTGGTTCTCCACTGTTGCTGACCACATGCCCAAATTCATGGCACAAAAGGCACATTTCCACCCACCCACCTTCAAGTCACCCAGCCACCCACTTCCTTTGCCCAGCAGCACGCCTCTTAACCCTTTTTTTAGCTGTGGCCACTTTTATGTCGTCCCGTTAGTGGTCATTCCTTTTCTTTTTTTTCACTGACCCCTTTCGGAACGCACCCTTGCCGGGCATATAAATTATATGATTTTTGCATTATTTTGGCATAATGTGCACATTAATGACACTCGAAATTATGTTGTTAATCGAAAGGGGGTTGGGATTCCGGGTCTTAAAAATATTGCCACACACATATCGTAGCCGATATTTTGGTGCAGTTGTTTTGGGCATCTAATTTATTGCCTCCTTTATTTTTCCTCGTTTTGGTGGCTTTTTTATGTTATTTTTGCGTTGCATTTTTATGTTACTTTTCTGGCAACATTAATTTTCCCTCCAACATTGACAGACGTTTGACATTTTTATGGGCTCCACCAACCCATCGGACATGAAAGGGTTAAACATTAGTAAAATTACTTGTTACCGGTGTAATGTGCGTGGAATTAACGTTGCATGAAATCAAATAATATATGGGTAATAAAGGGGATATGCGAAAATGTTAGGACATACAGTACGGAAGAATATTGATGATAAAATTGGATTATTGAAAATAAGAAAAATTACTTTTGAATACCTAAACCAAAAGACTTAACTTGCCGGAAAGCTGGTATAGCAAACCCATATTACAAAGAAAATACATTTAGACTTTATTTATATATTAGAATTCTTATGAGTCAAATTATTAAATTAATGTTGTACTTATACAGTTAGGAATAGAAAAAAAAACATTTCTGAACTCATTAAAAATTTTTGTAATTCGTTATGAATATTTTCAGTTATTTGAGAGAAGCTTAACTAATAACCAGCTTTTTATAAAAAGTCTTTTCAACGGCTACAAAATCCTTGCAAATAAGAAACCCATAAATCCCGTCATCCCTAGTCACCCTTAGTTCTGGCAATTAAATTTAGCAAAAATTCACTTAAATCCTGATCCAACAAATCAAATAATGCCCCCCACCAAAGGCATTGGAAAAAGGTTCCTTCGCTTTTATAACTTTATTTACCCAAACGATAAGCGAAATAAATCTCCGAATGTGGCACCGAGTCACACGTACATGTGTACAGCGGTGACAGCTTGTCAGCCGGTTGGAAATGTGCAGAAAAGAATAGTCAAAGAATAACAAACTGTACCTCAATTTAGGATGTGAACAGTGGGGGAGTGTGGGGAGCGCAGAGCAACGGTAAAAACTCGGCAAGATTTACCAAATATTGCACAATGATGGATCATAAATAACTTATGGTTGCCAGGGTTCCAAAAATTCGTTTACACACAGAAAAAATGGACTAGTGAAATGTATACTCACTAATCTTGTAAATTATTTTATTCTTATTGCTAAAAATTATTTTTTGCACTGTGTTCCAAATATTTTTACAAATAAGAAAAAAACATTTTTTTCAATTGTGTATTTAAGTATTTATTATTAGTTGTTTTTCAGTTGCCTTCTTAAAATATCTAAGAACTTAATTTAGTTCCAGACCGTATTATCAAAAACTATCTTAACCAAGAAGGCTTAGGTTTTTAAATGCTTATAATAATATCATAAAACATTTCCTATAGTTAATTAAGACATTGCTTATTTAATAATTTTAAGCATATTATATTTAAGCAAACTAATTGCTTTTTCCAATACCTTAGAGAGAAAAGTTTCTGTTTTTATTTAATAAGTTGCATAAAAAAAACTGGAAGCTATTTGTAAAACTATCTTATTTAAGTAGTTAAAAATCTAAATACTGTTTATATGGGGACTCTACACATTTTCCGAAGTGTAAAAGAAAATCCGCTTGGAGAGGTGGGGAAAATTCATCGCTAAAAGTGACGTAACACATAAGCCTGAACTCGGTCCCCGACCCCACGCAACTGAACTTGGTCCCAGTCGCAGTTCAGCCCTCCTGAACTGAACTGCCCTGGCCATTAAGGACAAAAGGATGACCCTTGATGCCGTAAAAAAGAGCGAACCGAACTGACTGCCGGACAATGGTCACTTGATGATGCGGGCGCGCTGTCCACTGTCCGTCCGTTTTATTTGCTGCCTTTTTACGGCAAATGAACGGAAGCGACTCGTAAAACTAGCGAATTGTGAATTATGTTTGCTGACATCCAGACCGAAATACAGCGACGACAGTCGATAGTTGGCAATAAAAAACGACGGAGGAGCGAAACGTGTGCCGATGGTCAGCTAAGCTCCTCTCAAGCCGCATCTGAAAATCGCCCCATGGGGTCGCCTGTCATCGTCTATTGAACTCGTGTTCCGACCAATAAAAGCGGCATTAAAACACTGAAATGTGGACTGGGGAACGAGCTGGGCGGCGGAGGAGGGCATGGAATAGGGCACTTGAAGGATCCCATAAGTAGTTCGAAAACATTGTCGTAAATAAATTTTATTGTAAATTGTATAATAAAATGTCCTGCCCAAAAGGTGTGACCTGAGAGAGGGAGAAAAAATTCAGGTCAGAGCTTAAGGCAGCAGGATAATATTGTTACTGCTGATTACTGCCCGCATAACTTAATCAATGAGGTTAATTTTTGCATAATTAAATACACCAGTTTAATAATAAAATAAAAAGAAATTAGAAAGGCCATTCCACCTTAAATACAAATAATATTATTATATTTTTAAGACCTTCAATCATACAAAAAATTTGTTAAATATCCCACACACTCTTATTTAAAATTATGGGAAACAATCAGAACGTTTTTCAACTTTAACTTTAAAAAAATGGGTATTATTGTAAAAATGGTTTAGGTTAATTTTTGAGATAAGAAAAGACTGTTCTTAACATTTCAAAACAGTTTTACTTAGTTTATTAAAATAAATTTAAAAGAAAATTAAACATTTGGCTTTAGCAGTCTTTATTTATTGTATTACTCAAGAAATAAAACTCATAACTATTCTTATGTATACACCAAAACACACTTTTAATTTAATTTGCCAGAATAATTTTTGTCATGAGGTCTTCATTCTCCTTAAAAAATTAAATCAGTCTGTAATGGCTTCTGAGGAGCCATAAAGTGAAATTAGCCATTAAGGGCAAACTAACCGCAACCAGGAAAACTGTTGAAAGTCGTGGCCAAAGAATATGTAAGCAAGAAAATGTACCAAAAACTAGCTTTTAAAAAGTTACCAACACGAAGGAAAAATTGAGAGAAGAAAACACAGGAAACCGAAGAAAGGATAAGGGGCCAAAGCATTCAATATGCACACGCCATAATCACATTAAAACGTAAACGATATGCAAATGGAATGAACTGACAAGGAAGCAGGCGAACTCCTTTTCCACAGGCTCAGGATCCTGCGAGGAGTTCATCAAAAATACACACACACGACAAAAAAAGGGAAAAGAAAGGGCAGCAGAGGGAAAAACTACGTGGAAACTTTTAAAACCAAGTCCTGCGGCAGGAAGTGGCTTGCAACTTGAAGCTCAAATTACTTTATTTTCCTTTTTTTCAGGTAATCACGTCGTCACTTACAGTTGCAATTAAGGCTAGGACTAAGTGAACGCGGAAATTTTAATTCAATAACAGTCAAACGAGGCATTTCCCAGAAGTTTTCCCACACTCCTTCCCCATTTGTGGTCGACTTTACTTAAAGTCAATTAAAATTGAAGAGGCGCCAACCAAAGTCTTGTCTTCATCTGTCGAAACTTTGAACTTGAATGCGGCTCATGTGGAAACGCAATTTTCATCCTTCGGACAGAACTAATGCAATCAATGGACATGTGCGTGAGTGCCCAAAGTTTGGCTTTTCATCCACCCACACTTGCAAATATTTTGGGGCAGTGTAACTGGAAACTTGTCAAAAGGGTTTTCGAAGTGTCGGTTTTCGTAAGGAGTTAATGGTAAAGTTCGGGGGTTAATCGAATGGTAACACAATCATTTAAGGCAGTTAAGATAACTTATTTATTTTACTTTATTTTTTGAGTAATGTATTTTATTACTTTTGAGTAATGTATTGTGATCGTCAACAAATCAAATGATATGGTATGCATTTAGCATAAATTAAAATGTAGTTAAACAATTACTAATCAAAATAAAGCTATTACAATGCAATCTAGAATTATAATAATTTTTTTAAAGCTTTTAAGCCTTATTATTCCTAGTGGTTTTATGTTTAATTTATTTTGACAAGCTTTAAATACAGCGTTCTTTACCCATGCATAAAATTATATACTATATTTTACAAGTTCTCTATCACCTCTCTCACCTTTATCTGTTTGAAAACCAAAAGCGAAATAAACACTGCATTTCCATTTGCCATTTGCAACTGCCGAGCTTCCCTGCCTGGCTGCCATTTCAATTAAATTATCAAAACAAGAAAGCCATCCATAAAAGAACAATGGCGAAAGCCAAAGCCCAAACACCTAAGTGCGTTCTGCATCCTGTTCCAGGAGCCAGGCGAAAACACCTCAGTCATCCCATTGTCATTGGCTTGGCATTGTTTTTCGGCTAAGACTTAAGACTCGGCAACTTCATTATTCTTGTGGCCAGAATCCTCTCAAACGATCCGCAGAAATGACTTTTCAATGGCGCTATGGCGTAATGAAACTGAACCGAAACCAAATCCTCCCAGACAATTTCATATGCAAATGACTAAAATGAATTTAATCAACAATTGTTTGTCTGTCTGCAGTCGCAGCCACCTGACTTCATCGCACCCACTTGGCGATGCATTATTCTAATGAGATTTTGCTGGCGGCAGTTTTTTATGGTCCAAATGGGAGGGAATGGAAACTGGACCCTGGAAAACCTCAACGTTGTTGCAATCGCTGCAATTATTTTGATAACAACTTTTCGTATTAAATGGCGAGACATGAGACAGATAAAATACGGGGAACGATTGTCCTTAACGGGGTTATTACGCATATGACATGGCTAACAAGGAAAAGTTTTTAGTCATTACAAATTTAGTTACGACTAGGTATTACTATGTACTATCTACTAAATAAACTTTAAATGATAAATGACAATTTTTAAATCTATTTATGATATTTGTATATACTGGAAACATATATTATTCTTATCAAGATATAATGAAAGTTAAGCTGGATTTTTTTAACATTTTTAATTTTTTTGAATATATCCATTTTACCAATTGGTACTCATGGTTCGTTTTTTATTAAATTTTATCACCAAATATTAAGCGGTATTGCCATGTTTGTTTATTTAAAACAATTAAATCATTTTAGATGTTTCTTAACATAACTTATTAATCTTTACTATTTAAAGACTCAATCCAAGACCTTATATACCCCAAGATATCCTATAGTTTCTGGCCATTTAGCGTATAACTTGAGTGTGTTGCATTTTTGACCGCAGTAAACGTAATTGTCTGTCCGGCGGTGGGCAGTCAATAAAAGCAAATGATTCCATGGTTCCCTTACAAGTAGCTCCATGCTCTTTATGTGCTCAAAAAAGCAGTTCGTTTATCTCGGTTGCCTGGGTTCAAAAATGGTATCTCCTCCATGCGTTTTTCATCGCAGGCAAATACTTTTCCGGCCACATGTTGCAGCAACAATGTTGCCTGCAAAACCTCACAAAGCTTTTTGTATGATTTGCATATGATAAAACGAAATGGTTAGGGGATTTGGGTGGAAAAAAGGAGATTGGGAGGAAATGGGAGTTGGAGTGGCAGAAGTACTGCTCATTTTGCTGCTGCTGCAAATGACCGGCAATTATATTGTTCTCGATGTTGATGCTATTCCCTACCACAAAGTCCTTAAAATGTTACAAGAAATATATTAGTTTATAATAGAAAACATATTTAAATTCGAAAATAAATTGTTTTTTATTTTAACACTGTATCTATAAAGGAAATTTAAATTGAGTTGTTGAACGAGTATATATTTACTCTTTGAATAGAGTATGCTTATGATTAGTAAAACTATTTGATATTAAGACCAGTCATCATAAAACTTCAGAAGATGGCAAAAATAGTATGCTATTAAATCCTCTTTTCAAGCAAAATCCAATTCTATTTTCAATCAATGGGTTCAGTTTTTTCAACACAAAGGAATATTTGCTATCCTAATAATAAGTGTTTTGTTAATTTCCTTTAAAATGAGTTCCTTTTCCAAATATTCTTTTTAAAAATTGGTTTTCCAAGGGTATTTGAAATTCTTGTCATTTAAACCTCTCGTACCACTCGTGTTTTCAGTGTGTGTTTCCTTGCTGATAGCCGTTGAATTCCCAAACCCTTTGCCCTGCAATCCCACTCCAGTGGCAAGTTCAATCCAGCTCCAGTCCGATGTGCAATGTGTCCTGTCCAGCTTGTTATGTCCCTGACAGCCATCGTCATCCACATCGCATTCTTATTGACTCCCAGTGCCACTCTGGCTGCATTTGGCATCCAGTAATGCCCTCCTTTCCTCCCGGAACACCTCTTATTTCTGGGGGGACTCTGAAATGGGCAAGTTGGGCAGTTGGGTGGAGAGCAACATTGTTCGATGTTGGCTTTTTATTTCGAGCATTTGGCCGTTTGTGTTGTGTTCGGTGCGGTTTGGCATGCAAAATTAAATTAAAACGCATTAACAGGAATTGCTGTCGAGGGGTATTTTGCAGGCTTAGGGAAATGTCCCCATTGGAAAAGCAGAAGAAATGTATTGAGAAAACTACTTAAGTGGAGCTGTTGGAATTTGAAAAAAATGCGTGGAATATGTGGACTTGCTCATTAGGAATATTTAGTTTGATTTTCCAACCTTGTAATAATAAAAATAAGTAAAATAAAAAAAAAAATCGGTTTTTACTATCCGCTTTTGGGGAATGATAAGTTAAATTAATTTCTGTTCATTACTGCATGTCTTAACAAATTTATTTACCGACCATTAGATTTCCCTTAATACTAAATGTGGTCTTAAGAAATGTATTTATTAACGACCCTCAAAACTTATATTTTCATTTAAATTTCATTTATTTGTCTGATATTATATCTGCATATAATTAAATCAGATCCTAAATAACTAAAGACTTACCCAATGAATTTTTAAAAAACTGTCAATCGCAACCTTAAAATTCAGAGTCACAAAAACTCTCACCTTTTTTAAAATCTAAACTCAACTTCAGATTTTTATTTACAAATGACTTACAACTTGGAAGTGACATCATCAGCAAAGCGAAAAATTGATTTTCCACTCTCAAATATAAGGAACCAAAATGAGGAAAAAAGACAACACCGAAAGTGGATTTGAATAAAAAATGAGCCCCGTGGCGGACTTGGGATAAATGCAGTCAAGCCAAAGCTGAGTACTAAATTACAACGAGAAACATGAATTACACACTTCAGTCCACAAAAGGCAGCAAATACCGCCCAACCCCGAAAATAAAAGGACCTCCAGCAAAGGAAACTAATATAAATAAAATTTCAATTACTCAACAATTAATTTTGTCTTGTGTGCAATCGGCGAAGCGTTAAAAGGCCACGCAGACAACAGGACGAGGGGCAAGGATTTGAGAAAGGACATCCCGGCTCACTTCCTTGGGAACTACTCAGGCGTAAGTTGGAGCATTTGGAAATATTTGAAAAAGTTTCTGATACACTGCTCAAATTTGGTAGTTAAAAAGCACAAAATTTGCTAAATAATAAGTAGATGGAAGTCAATATCTTCAATATTTAAAATCCAAAAAGGTTAGTTTCACAGCAAAAATTCTCGTCACTGATTTTGGAAACCTAAAAGTATCTTTCATACTTTAAGAAAACGATTTGTTTTAATTTGTTTTAAATTTTAAAATATGGTTTTTTTAATCAAATAACTAAGATAACAAAATATAAAAGCTAATTATTTTAAATGTGAAACAGATAATTTAATTTTGGTTATGAATATTTTCTTAAGTGTTCTCCTTTCTTGGCGAAAATACCAGCTGCGTTCGGATCCGGACTTTAAATGAAGGTTAAGGAGGAGAATAAAGACCAGAGTTGGTTTCCAACTTTTTAGTTGACTTAAGTCCTTTCGGCTTTTAATTGTTGGGGCACACAATTAGATGGCAACGTATTTGTTTCTTGCTGATTATGAAGCGTTAAGCAAAACTGTCAACGTGCCACCCGAGAAACGCAATTTATTGGCAAAGTTTCGCAAGACCGCCATTCCACTGGAAAAAAAGGATTCCCCACTTCTACAAGGGGCTTATCTCTCGCAGCTTCGTCACTCAAGTGAAACGAGCTGCCAAGAAGTTGATCTAAAGAGGAAGATAGTGTCTGGCTTATAAGGACACGACGGCCCCAACTCCAAGTTGTCACGCACAAAGGAGTCTGCCTGCAAATTAGCAGAAAAATCTGTTATCCTTTCGTTTGGCTTGCGCTTGCGGGCGTGTTAATGATTTTTCTCCCTCTCCCAGAAAGAAAGTTCGCTTCCTTGGAGGGAAAGTTTTTCGTGTTCGTTTCTGTCTCCTTACAAATGAAGTGACAGAGCATATTTAAAATTAAACAATTTAATCCTGCGAGACGAAGTCGAGTTGTCTCCACGTGAAGTGAAATGTTGACACTGCCGCCGGAGTTTTGTTCCTGGAACACATGTGCTAATTAGCAAACAGGATTCCTTATCCTCGTCCTGTCGTCTGCGTGTTGCTAAACAAATAAGTTTCTCCCGTCGCCGTCTTATCGTCTCGGGCCCATTGTCGTTTTCCAAGTGGTTGATTGGCACGTAATTTAGCCGAGATCTCACTGCGGCTTGTTTGTTCTCCTTTGGGCAATTGAGCTTGCCTGCCAGTTGGAGAGTGGGATTATCCCAGGTCTATAATTGGGAAATACCGAACGAAGTCATCCTCTTAAAAGAACACATTTAAACATCGGCTTATTCTATTTGGTTGAAACTGTATACACAAGGCCAGAAATCTGTATTAATTTTTAAGGTCACAATATGATATGAAACTTATTGGAACTTATTTTTTTTAATGAACAAACTCTTACTATACAAATACAAATCGAACTGGTCTGAATACATATGTCTAATATACCTGCAATAGAAGAAGACTTTTCGGAAAGTTAAGACCATGACTTACAACTGAGAGCCCTGCTTATGAAAAAACTGACAGACCGAAATGCCGAGATAAAGAATGTACTTACATATCTATGAAAAGAAAGCCAAAATAAGTTTAAAGCTTATCTTTAAATAGTTAAAAAAGGAGAAAAAACGGAACAACTCCATATTGTGGTGTTTTGTGTTTTTTAAATAACTTTATACTCAAAGATACACTATCTAATATATAACGAAGATTTGGTAAGCAAACTAAATTTAGACCACAAAAAATAACATAAAAGGAGCTGAAAATCGCGTATCATTCCCACTCAGATTTACATAGCTTTTAATTGCAATCTAGACGGGGGTCAAATTAAATCTCTTTACTTACTGAGTAAATAGGCCAATAATCAAAAAATATAATACTTTTTTCAAAAGCAACATCGAGAAAAACAAAAGAAAAATTGTAATTAAATTAGAATAAGATTGCTAATGGGGCACAAAAAAAAGTTTTTAATAATTACCACCCAGCAACCTCCCAGCAAATATGTATATCAATAAAATATTGCGAAAATAATCAAGCCAAAAGCTATGAAAAGCCGCAACCATGTTGATTACAAAGCTCCAACGCGAGGCAAACAAAAATCCAATCGTTACCCCAATATCAATATCAATGACCAGAACAACCGCAATGTAACACGTTTTCCCCGCACATTTTTCCTTTGAGTGGTTGGCTATAATGTCCCGCTCATGGCAACAATTGTTTGCCAAAAACATTTAAACCTCTATTTGGAAATTACACATAAACATATGTATTGAAAACGCTGACTGATGATGTACAGAATGTGTTTTTAGGGATCCAACTGCAAACCGCAGCAGGGCAGTAAAAGTCCCTAGTCTAACTTTAAAAATAAAATGGGGTATAACAAAATTATTGAGGAACCTGTAGAGAAATATATAAATTAAAATTACTACTTCATTTGATTAACATTATTTACAATTTTGATCATATATATGTAGGTAATCAAAAAGTTTTTCATTAAAATTATTATTTTTAGAAACCTTACTTTTCAAAACATATACCTTTCTTCCATTTAATATAGCTTACATTTTTAATCTAAACATATTTATGGATGCATATTTCTTCTTCTAAAATTTTATATTTTTATTTAAAATCAATTCAAAAAATTTAATCCAAGCCATTGATTTTACTTAGTATGTTTTCCATATATTGACAAATGTGTTAGAAAAAGGAAGATTTTTTCATTAATTTTTAAATCTAATTATATGATTTATCTTTAACAATTAAGAGTATTCACACTTCTTATCTGCACCCCTGAAATGAATCCGCATCCTGTTGATTTTATTTCGCTGGAATTGCGGAACACATATTTGCCGATGCATTTTGGAAACATTATTAAGCCCAAAATTGTTGTGCGGAGTGCAACGGCCTATGAAGAGTTGGCCTTTATCCCCCAACGCATTGCCCTCGATGAATGGACGATGCCAATGAATTTTCATGAATGCAGTCAAGTCTATAAAAATTAATGCATTGCAGTTGGCTGCAGTCGCTGTTTGTACGCTCTTCACGGGCCGACTGCATTTTAAATATGAGTTAAAAAGCCTGGAAAATGACTTCTACCCAAACTACAAATAAAAAGGAATGAAGGGCGAGACCTGAATACGAGCCCGACCTTATCAAATGTTCATTTCTGTTTGCATTTAATTAAAAATCGACCCAAAAGTAAAGCGCAGAGTCACGTGTCCTGGTCGCCAAGTGCGATAAATCACGCTAAAACAGAACAGAAAGTGGCCAAGTAATTTATCATTGTCATCAGGACGAGCCAGGACTCAAAGGGTGACAGAATCGGCGGCAGGACAGAGATCGACGGGATTAACACTTTAAATTGCCTACTTAAACAAAAAGGATTAATGTCCAGGCTGCTTAATGCCCGATGTTCTCTGCCAATGTTTGCTTTGCTGCCAAAGAGTTTTCCCCACATTTTCCTTTAATTGTTGAAATCCAAACTGGACACAGGCGAAGCACAAAGCTTTTGTGTTTACAAAGCTGAGGGAAGGCAGTGGTGTTTGGTACAGTGAACAAAATTAAAACTACTTGGTCGACAAACTAGAAAAAAATTTACATCTTCAAAATTACATTTTTGTAAATAAGAATTTTATATTTATTTTAACGACTTTAGTCAAGAATTACATTTAACCAAATTTCGTCAATTATTGTCAACTTTTTAGTAAATACATATTCATATAAAATGACAATTCATTTATATCCTTATTCTCAACGTTGTATCTAAAAGATAAAAACTTCAGGAGTTGATCAAAAGTAAACATTTTAAAAATACCCGTTTTACTATTTTACATTATTAATATTTGAAATTTTTAATTTATAATTGGGATATGCTATGTTTTTGTTTTATATGAATGTTCAAGACTTTTTTCCAGTGCATGTAATAAGGTTTGGGGTTGGGGCAAAGTTCACTAAATTGCATTTCGTCACGCAATTAGTGGTTCATTTGCTGCCTGACTGAGCCTCCTTGGAAGATCCTTCGACTCTGTTTGCTCAAAGCTCCTTCGCCCCCCTATTTACGCTGTGGATAGATAGATAGTGTGGGAATGTGTGAGGTTGGCCAAAACTTAATTTCATCTTATTACGATGCAGAAATTTTGCAATTTCCGCAATGTCCACTCCTAAGCCTGGTCAATTGCGTCTCGACCCTGTTGCCTTTCTGCCAACGATGTCTTGCAACGGAAATGGAAAATGTGTGTGGTGATGGCTTTGGTTTATTAGTTTATCGGGCTGTCCATCCAGTTGGTAGTGCAATTACGTTTGTTAAACCACAAAATTATCTTCAAATAGAAACATTTTAGTTTAAACTAAAAAACCTAAACAATTGAACAATTACTTAATACCCACCTTTATGATCTCCCATAAATAAAAAAGAGTATTTATAGTCCGCAAATTAAAACCCGCCAATAATGCGAATGAATTTTTATAGTTTCCAAATTTGTGAAAAAATTGGTGCCTTAGTTTTTTATAGACATTTTTATGTGCCATTTTATGCCAAATAAATTAATCTTTTGCGCCTTAAATTTTCTTTAGTTTTGCCATCTTATGACCGGTTGGAAAATATTTTACGACTAACATGCAATTTTCCATTGAGTAATACCTAATTTTTGTGAAATTTTATTGCAAGAATTTTGATGCGCCCATTCAGGAAGGCGATCGTAAGTAGCCTTTCCCTCACTCAAATTTTTTATGACCACAAACCAGAGTCAAAACAGAGCAAAACAGCAGAGGAGGAAGCATTAAAAAAGCTAATTTAATTAAAAGAAAACGCAATGAAAAATGCCATTCAGACAGGACAACGGAGGAGAGTGTGGGCAAAGGACTGCTGCATTGTCCTGTGCGTGCTGCCTGGCAATTTAGCCGATTTTTTATGACACAACCGAACTGAACCTCGATGAACTGCAGGCAAAAAGTGCAACGGAGACGATGACGAGAAGCAGAATTTTCCTTGGCGCGATTTTATGCACATTTATCATAATTTCACACGCAGCCAAGGAGCCTGAAAGAGAAAAATGGGATGAGATGGGTTTGGTTTTTGTTTCTGTTTCGGTTTCGGTGTCGGTTGCACACATAAAAAATAATCGCAGGGCTGACGGGGTTTTTAGGGCAGTGCTGAAGGGGCGTGGAAATTGCATTTTGCCTTTTACGAGCAATGACATTTATGACAGTTTCCCTTTGCGCAGAAAAAAAAAACAGAAGATAACGTGAAGGAAAAATGAAACAGAGAAATGAAAAAACAGTAACAATGATAACCCATTAAAACTATTCGTAAACACACCTTTCCTTCGCTTTTGAGTTAAGGTGAGCGGCAAACTCCTGCTGAGACATATGCAGATCCTTTATCCTTCGCTCCACACGTCATCACAGCAACAAAGTTTGACTGGCGTTATTAATATTAATGTAGCTAACGCTAAAAGGAATATATATGAGGAATATCGTTAAAAACATAAAACCAACAGGAATTCGAATATAGTTTGCCCTGCAAAGTGTGCTAATAAATTGTCTGCCTCACAATTATTTATATATGTTAATTAAATATGTTTATTCTAAGGCTAAAATTGTAGATTCCTCGTCTCGTGGTTTATATAAATACATTTCCCTCTGCAAACATTTTTATAAACAAATGTTAAAAAAATATTAAGAGTTTCTACCAATTATTAAAAAGTAGTATTAGTCCTTAGTAATATGTATCCATTTTTTAATAATATATACAAATAAACTGGCATTCTTAGGGTATTTTTTCCAGCCAACGTTTTTTCTTACGGATTCCGTAAAAATCCGAAATAATAAAATTACTTTTTATTTACTTTATGCACTGGGCTGAAATCTTGGAAGGTATTTTCCGAGACACGTTTTCCGGTAATTGAAGTGTTTGTTGTTGTTCCCGTTCCTGTTTCCCTGGGTGATGTTGGTGGCAGCTGCTCTCCTTGATGTCCTTTGTCCTTGGCTCATAATTCTACTTGTGTCAAATCAACGCCCTCTTGTAGCTGACTTCCTGCTGGTAATGTGTAGTTTTTTGTAGCTACTCTTCGAGTATCCTTGGCTTTCTTGTAGTCCTTGCTATTGCTGTTATCAAAAGTAATTTCGCTTTTTTATTTCCTTCGACTATTGCCAGCGATTTCCGTTTTTCTTTGGCTGCTCTCCTCACTCGCCAATAATTTCATCTCATTTCATTCTTTGTCATAAAAATGGTCAACATTACGCGGAAATGTGAGCAAGTTGTTGTTGCCGAAGCATTTGATGCATGCAATATGCAGAAAGTTTCCTATTTCAATAAAAAGCAAGGAACGACGTCGAATTGTGGATATAAATCTATAAAAATCTCAGCATTTAATATCGTAAAAAATATCATCCCTGAGGTTGTAACAGGGGGGAAAAAGATATGAAGGAAATAAAGTTTCTTCATTTTTCTGGTTTTGGTTTTAGTTGCTTTATCCTGAAGACAACATCTGGCCATGGTGCAACATTGTCGCAGGTCTAAAGTTTGAGCAAACAAAGCGGAAAACGTCAGAAAAATCTGTGAAAAATAATTATAGTTTGCCTTTAAGGTTTTTATTTAAAACATTTTAAATTATTTTATTAGACCATAACATTTGCAATAACAAATTTAAACTAAAATAACTTAACTTGTGCGATTTATAGTGCAAAATGTTCAAAATATACCTTTTAGTAATCGGTTATTAATATTTAAGATCAAATTGATTTCGATTTCAAATTAAATTAAAATCATACCGCTATGCCAAACACATAAATTATAGTAATTTCACTGTTCACAATTTGATTTTTTATTAAAAACGTTTTTATGTAAGTGTGTTAATATTTATCAGAATATTTTAAATGATCTTCAAGTAATCAGTTAGCTATCATATACATCAAAACAATGACTCTTAATTAACACTTACATTAAACCCATTGAGCTCGCTGACTTATTTTTCCCATTCCTTATCGAATAAAACCAAGAAATGGAATAATCTCTCAAGAAAACGCATGCGAAATTGGGAAAATGCTTTTAAGGGATGTTTGTTGCACTGAGACACAGACTCATAAAGGTGACAATCAAACCGCAGATTTTATTAGCTGACATATTTATGAATATTATTAACATTTCGTTTGGCAAACATTAACGCGGACAAAAAGAGTGAGTGAATGCGAACAGGAAAATGCGCAAAAATGGAAATGTTTTTGCATTGGCCAGGATCCGGATTCTGGATTCTGGATTCCGGATCCCGATCCTGAATGCGAATTTCCAAGGGTGCGCGCCTCCGTGGCTCATTAATTTTTATACGCGGTGCGTGTGTGTTGCATTGCAATAAAAACATATTTTATTAGTTGACGAAGAGCCAGAGGCTGAATTCGGAGCCACCACCAAACCTCTGACGACTGCCTGTCAGCATAAATTCATTATTTATGGTGCAATCAATGGAGCTGCCGAGCGTATGTCGAGCCCATCAAACTCGTCAGTTCGCATCGCAGTCATCATCGCAGTCATTTTCCGAGCTGATCTGCGTCTGCCACAAAGCGGAAGTTTGTTTATTTTATAGTTTCTGACGCCCGTCGTTTGCCTTCTGAAGGCGCGAAAATTTGTCCTTTTTCATTGCCTCGAATAAGGGTATTATCATTTTTAAAAACGTTTGGGTCACTACATCTCTACAAAAATATATTCTCTTATTTAAAAAACAACCTAGAATATATATTTCCAATTTGACATGCACATTAACTGTTTAAACTAGAAAAGAAATTAGAAGAAATATGTGAATTTTACTGACTTATTTTATACAATCTATATGAAAAAAATAAAAAAGAATCTTCCGTTTTAAAAATGGTCACTAATATAAACTTTGATTTCAACCTATTTTTTTTTTAGGGTATTTTATTATTCGATCATGTGCTTTCATTTACATTTTCGCAAACAATTTGCGTCACGACGGGTTGTCCTTTTTGACAGTTATGTGTCTCAGATTCTTTTGGGCAAATTTGAATGCATTTTTTCCGGAAAGGTGGGGCATATTTTGATAGAGGGTGTGGCCGGGTATTACCATAACTCACTTGGCATCGGGATAATTTGCCTTTTGAGAACTATTAGCTCGTAATCTCGGGTTCAAGCTGCAAACAGAGAAACTAATTAAAATGTTCGCCCAGCTTGATGAATGGTCTGGGATTTCCTATAAGCGGACAGTTATCGTGATAGAGAATCCACCCCGTAATTAATACGATTTGAGTGAATGTGTTCCATCATCATCAACATCATCTTGCGTGATTTGCTTCACCACCGTTGCGGAAAAGTTGCCTTCAACCTATGTATATTCAACGCATATCCTGACGGTGAAAGGCGGTCGGTCACGCATCGTCTTCTTGTCATAATTTTTTCTTACTTCGCTTTTCGGCCAAATATCCTATTAAATATTCAAGCGAATCTGGAGGATGTCAGCTCGGGCCTTCCTCTTAATGACATTTCAATAATTAATGTACTTTCTCTGCTTTCTTTTTTTTCGGCGCCCGTTTCGTTTCATTTCGCATCGTTTCCTGGCTCGTGTGCGTGTCCTTTCGTCTGG
Organism: Drosophila carrolli; assembly: GCA_018152295.1. Taxonomy (NCBI): domain Eukaryota; kingdom Metazoa; phylum Arthropoda; class Insecta; order Diptera; family Drosophilidae; genus Drosophila; species Drosophila carrolli. The sequence continues at coordinate 8,611,517 of JAECXJ010000001.1, forward strand.
ACTTTTTGACTCTGACTATCTGACTAGATATCATCAATCAAAGTATATTTTTAAATGTTTCGCTTCTTTCGGGGAGCTCCTGCTGTCGCGGCTTATAAATGATGTTTTTGTAGAGCACTTTTTTCCTTTTTATACCCTTGCAGAGGGTATTATAATTTTGGTCAAAAGTGTGCAACGCAGTGAAGGAGACATCTCCGACCCTATAAAGTATATATATTCTTGATCAGGATCACCTCCTGAGTTGATATAGCCATGTCCGTCTGTCCGTCTGTCCGTCTGTCCGTCTGTCTGTCCGTCTGTCTGTCCGTCTGTCTGTTTCTACGCGAACTAGTCTCTCAGTTTTAAAGATATCGAATTGAAACTTTGCACACACCCTTCTTTCCTTTGCACGCAGTATATAAATCGGAACGGCCGGGATCGGCCGACTATATCCTATAGCTGCCATATAACTGATTGATCGGAAATGCCATAACTCTGCTGTTTGTTAAGTTAGGAAGTTGGGACTCTCTATGGGTATTATATTTGGCCAATCAATCCAACATACCAAATTTCATAAGGATCGGCCGACTATATCCTATAGCTGCTATATAACTGATTGATCGGAAATGGCATAACTTTGGTGTTTGTAAAGTTAGAAAGTTGGGATTTTCTATGGGTTTTATATTTGGCCAATCAATCCGACCTACCAAATTTCATAAGGATCAGCCGACTATATCCTATAGCTGCCATATAACTGAACGATTGGAAATGCCATAACTTTGGTGTTTGTAAAGTTAGGAAGTTTTGGATTTTTTATGAGTATTAAGAATGCATCATAGGAATAATTTTGGAGAATATAATTATAGAGTATTCTGCAAGGGTATATCAACTTCGGCTCCGCCCGAAGTTAGCTTTTCTTTCTTGTTTTGATTACATTTTTGGGGGCGCTACATTTTTTCTTGATATTTTTCCAGAGGTTGAGGTTACATTTTGATAATTTCAAGCAACTAATCCAATTTCCTCTCTCATACAATTTTCCTCCATTTGCACAACTGTCATAATAGCCGAGGTTGAATTTCGGTGGAGTTTTCCAATTGATTACACGACGCCAACACGCACACGCCTTTGGCTAATCCTTGAGCCAGGACCAAGGGTCCTCATAATTCCATAACAGGAGCATTTATACTTTGGTGAACACAAAGTCCGAACTAATGACATTAAGCTGCCTGCCATTAGTTCTTGACTGATTCGATTTGATTTCATTTTATTTAATCGTAAGCTTGGCCAAAATGAGGAGCAACGTAAAAGGAATTGCCACAACTGTTTGAAATAAACATTTTGGTTATCAAGTATATTTTGTCTAGGCTGGCAAAACCGCTTTGAATAAAATTTAAGTTTTTAGACACCATCAAAAAAGGTATTCCATATTTTTTATGAGTTAATTTGATATACGTTAAAATTGGAGATTGTACAAAAAGAACATTATAAAGTGAAGTCTGATGAACATTCTACCATCCGTTTCAACCTAAAACAATCAATTCTTTCACAATCCATTTCAACACGTTTTTTAAAAGGACAACCCAAATTCTTCTTCAGCAGACAGTTTAATTTTCGTTTTTGTTTAGGGTTTTGCTTGTAGCCCCTTTTTTTGGGTCTTCATTTATTTCTGCACGAGCATCCGCAGATCGGTTTTATTGTCTTTCTACCTTTCTGCCTGTAGTCTGGCTATTCTATTCAAACTAATTCGTTTTTGTAAAAAATAATAGAACAAAAATTGGCCAACATGTCAGACAATTATGTGGAAGGTAGCCATCGAACCAACCGATAAAGATAAAGATCAGTCAAGGTTAAGGCCCGAAATATAAAAAAAGGGATACCTCTCTTGACCGAAAACAGTTCTTGGAAATTTATGGATAAAGTTTTGTTTTGATTCGAGTTCACTTAACTCTAAGCGACCTCCCTCGCACACTTTTCGCTCCCTTTTCCCAAATATTAGAAACACTTTTCGAACTAATTAACAGCAGAGAAGTGAACGAGCAGTTTTGGGAGAATTTCCTGCCAGGGATTAAATGCTTTCTGTCTGTGATTTTTACAGCTCTTCGCTTACAAATCGCTCGACATTTGGCTCAGCTTCAAACATAATCATAAACTTGTGTTAATTATTTTTCATATGCCAATCCCGTCCCCGTGGACAAAACTTTTATCTGTTTAACGTTAATTAGTTTTGTTTGGCAAAGTGAAATTTCTGATTTCTTTTTGCGCGAGCTTTGCAAACTTTTATGAACTTTTTTTCGGGCAATCAAAGTGAATTGAACTGCAGGATGTGCAAGGATATGGCAGCTGCATAAGTGCAAAAGTTTAATTAAAAGTCCTGGCCGTGTTCGCGGCATCCAGTCATATCCTGCAAGCTGATGACGAGACCCTCAAGGATTGCACATTGATTTTTTTCTTGCAATTTGCCGCTTGCAAAAATTAACTTAAAAATGCAAATTGTTTTGTTAGCACCTAATTTTTGGACATTATCGAGGGGTAGAGAATGTCAAGAATGCCGGAGGGTGAAATTTCCCCGTCTTTGATGCAAAGTTTCTGCATCGAGAAATCTTGGAAAATACTTTTGTATTTCCTTTTTGCATAATTGAATTTTCTTTGTGTGTTTCACTTCTGCTTGTTGAACAATGTTGTCAAAGTGGCTGAAAAGTTTTTACCGAAGTGAAAAAGTTGGGCTGCTCATTCTCCTAAAGGATAGCACAGTCCTAGAAATCTGAATTTTAATGTATTCCGCGATACAACCGACCTAACAAATATATTAATATTTAATTATTTACTAACAAGGCAGTTTTAAAGTGCATATATATAAAAAAATACATTCTTAAGCTAATCCTTATGGTAAGCTAACTGGGAATACTATTGGAGAACCATAAGCTCGACAAAACGGGCATTATACCATGGGTGTCAGAAATTAATATATTATTAATTAATCAATAATGTTTTAAAATATTACAATGCCTTGGAAATATAATTCAATAATATTTAATTTCGTAACAATTTCATCACGATCATATATTTTTTTGACAGCACTCAGCACCCAGGCAGGTGTGCTTTGTATATTGTACCAGCCAGATCAGACGGTTATTGAAAAATGACCCATTTGAAAACTATTTTGGATCTGACGGCAGACGGACTGAGAGAAAGACGGAAGAATATGCGGACAGACATGGCTAGTGATTCTGATCTAGAATATATATACTTTATAGAGTCGGAAATTGGTAGTCCAATTTTGAGGCACTGTTTTACATGACATCAGAAAATTATATATAACTAACATGAAAATGTTTCAAAAATTTGGTCAACGTTAAATTAATAATTTTGAATGCAGATTTTTAGAGAATCGAATCACAAGTCTTTATTTTAGCCAATTTGGAATCAGCTTAAGTTTGGTAAAGTTATGGACTCTGTAAGTCCAATTTTGAGGCACTGTTTTACGAGACATCGGAAAATTATAAATAACATGAAAAGGGGTCGAAACTTTGATCAACCATAAATTGAAAATTTTGAATGCTGATTTTTAGAGAATCAAATCACAAGTTTTTAGAGGTTTGCCACTTTGGAATCAGCTTAAGTTTGGTAAAGTTATGGACTCTGGAAGTTCAAAAGACATTTTGCAAATTTTCATCCAATTAGCTTTAAAACTTAGGGACAGACCAAGAATATACATATATATATAGAAGGTCGGAAACGTGTTGACTGATATATTACCCTCTGCAATGGTATAAACGCGATTTGAGTATTGCTTAGGTATTTTGATTTTACATTTTAAAAAGTAAGTCAACATACATAGTAAGAAAGAAAAATTTAGCCAGTCGCTTTTATCATTCTCTTATCTAATTAATTTATTTAAAGTTAAATCACCGCCGGTGATTTCGCCTGATTTTTGCCAACTTTGAAAACCTTTTTTATTCCGTCGGAAGCCGTTTTAAAAAATGTCTTCTCTTTACAAATTTGCCGGAAATCGGATGAAGAGCCGATTTTCTAGAAAGTTCCTTGCCGTCGGAGAAATAAAATTTCAAAATACAAAGATGTGGTTTTTCCACCTCAGTTTTTTTGCGTCATCATCTTCCGCTCACGTCTTTATCATGAAATTAATCTGAAAAATGGCCAGCCGTCAATAAATAAATTAACAAGTGTTTTTTTTATAATTTTTGAGTTTTATTGACTTTTTTGTTTGACAAAAAATTGATGCAATTTTTAGCCAACTACATTTCGTTTTCATTCTTCCTGGGTTTTGTTTTTAAGAAAAACTTAGAAAAACTTCGCTTACAAACGAACTTACAAACTATTACAGTAGTGATTCATTTAAATAGGCTTTAAGTGTAAATTATTTCTAAAGAAACTATTTTTTATCTTTAAAAAAATTCATACAAAATTGGGGATTTTTTAAACGGGTTTTTAAAAGAGAATGTTTTTTTCAATTTTCGTTAAAATTTTTTTGTAGAAACAAAACCATTATCACAATCGCTTTGATGAGTAAACTAAAATTGGGTGGAAGTTGTGGCTGTGTCCTTGAATGCTGTTGAAATCGAATGCCGTCGGCTGTTGAGTGATGACTGCTTTTTGGGTTGGCTCATGTTTATTTCCTTTGTACTCTGGATTTTGGACTGGACTATTTTGGATTTCCCCCGAAGTAGTTACTCGAAAAATTTACTGCGATGGTTTGCGATATTTGCCGGACTTTCTTCCCGTTTTCGGGCATGGGCTGTACTGCCTCAGAGTTTCCAAGACGACGGTGGCCAGGAATCGCCACTGGGATTCCCGCAGGCGGAGAATCTGCTGCTCCTTTTGCTCCGCCTCCCGCAACAAAGTTGCCTGATCGGGTATGAAAAAAGCCACTGCCATTGTGGGTTTATTTTGTCTTTCGGAATTACACAATTGCCAATGACTCAATGACTTTCTCTTCGGCACAATGAATTTTTATCAAGTTAGTTCTTTGTTGTTGGCTTGGCACACACACGTTGCTTTCGTATTTTCGAGTTCGTTCACTTTGTTCTGGGCGTATTTCTCTCTTTTCAGATAGATTTTCGAGACGCTTTCGCTGCGCTGGCTGATTTCCAACTGAATGTTTTGAGTGGTGCTCTGTGGCTATTTATACCTGGTGCTCTCCCATCGACAAATTCTCTGATTTGCTGGTGGTGGCTCCTCTCATCTTGGGCCTGTTTCGCTCTTTGGCTCTCTGGCTGGGGTTTTTTTTGTTTTGGTATTTTTGTTGACATCGTCTCATTCGCAGCTCCCAAAAAAAAAGTTCCAATTTTTTGTTGAGGGCGGAGGGCGGGGCCACCTTGCGCCTGTTGCCAAGCGTGTTTTGTTGTTGTTGTCAGGTTGTTGGCAGCGCCTTTGTTGTAACTGTGTGCGGCGAGAAGTACAGTTAGCATATTAATTGTATTAAATCGTCGGGGCATGACAAACGTTCTCCACTAAGGAGTTCGACAGAGAAAGGGATATAATAAAGGGGGCTTTTCGAATGAAGTTTGAAATACCCTTTGGATATATCATTAATGAATCTTTTACAGCTCTTCACTTTTTGACCAAACTTAGTAGGACAATTTACAAGGGCATAATACATAAATCCAACAAGATTTATGACGATAATGTAAAAATCAACCAAGTTAACAAAGACTTGCCAAATTAAGTGTATCTAAATGTGTTGCAAAAGTTTTGACAACTATGTAACTTGATTTTCCCTTTAGCCATTACATTTTAATACGATTATTTTGGTTTTAATGGCATTATAAGCCTTATTCAGCTTTATAAAATAATTAAAATACAAATTATCGCTTCTATAATTTTAGTGCGCCTGAATGTAGATATCTTAGTAATTTTCGAATTATTCATTAGTATTATTTATATGGTTAAGGTTTTAAGTGTTTAACTTAAAATAAACAGCGTATTCAAATGAATCATATTCAAAAAATATCAATCTTATTACTATTTGTAAGCACAGAAATAGAATAGTAACCCTGATAATTCTGTAAGTAGCTAGAAAAATAATATTATTTATGTGGTTAAATTTGCATGTTTTATCTAAAAATAAAGTACCCCCACAAGGGTTATTAAAAAGAGAGCGGTGCGTGTGGGAGGCAGAGACACTTAAAATGTGGGCAAGTGGGCAAATTTTTCTCTTTTTCTTCGACAAGCCCACCTGCCATATCTATATCTCTCTTTATGAGCATCTCGCGCTCTACAAATGTTTACACAATCATCTGAAGCTTCCGACTAAGAATTATGACAATCTCTCATAAATTAACGGTATATATCCCATATACAGTATATTGACAACAATGGGCTCGTCCCATCACATTTTATATTTCGTGTGCAATTTTTATTTTCATTAGACCGGAACATGTCGGATATGAGTTATACGATACGATATGAATGTTTTCGCTGGAAATCATTTTTTATTATGTACAAAAATTTCACTGCGGATTAAAGTATTATAAATTAGCGTTCTGTTCGTTATTATATCCGAACAATGAAACCTATATTATACATTTAGGAAGTTATTATTTTTAATTATCTTAAATCAGTTATCTTTTTGTATTACTGTAGGTCCCTGTACTGTTCCTATTATTACCTTCCGTTTATTGATTCAACAACATTCAACAATTATTTAAATGCTATTTATAAGAACTTTGCTGACTGCTTCCCATTTGCATATGAAATATTAATTGTAACTTTCTCTTTTAAAACGCAAAATCTTATTTTGGGAATTCTTAGTCATAACTAACTGTTATGAAATTAAGTTATGTAGTTTATCAAATTTCTTTTTATACGTTTAAAAATTAAATTTATAAAAAGATACATTTGTTTAAAAAACATACATATGTATTAAATGCTTTACATGAACCACGATTTAGTGAAATAAGTCAACATACTAATTAGCTTTAAAATATATTTCTTGTATATTTAAAATTAATTAAAGAAATCGTCACATTTGTATTTATTAGGATTCTATCAGGCCTAAGTGAATTTTTAGTACTTAATAAATCTATGTATCTGTAAGTGGTAAAATTCTGAATATCTTTTAAAATATGATAATATTTTGTATAACTTAATAAATCTAACTGTAAGTGGTAAAGTAATAGAGTTAAGCTAGTCTTTTAAAATTTAATGTATTTGCTAAAACATTTTGTTCTCGATCCTTGCATAATTTTTGAAACTCCAGGCAAAGTTTTAACCCCACCCAGGATCTGTGGATGAGTTGTTAGTTTCATTGAAACTCCACCCACAATGCCGTAGTACTGTACCCACACAGCTGCACAACCAAACAGCCGAATCTTACGGCGTGCGTCTCAAGTGTTTCCACTGTGATACAGAATAGCCACCACTTTGGGGGATGTTCTGCGTCATCGTCTATAGCGACTACCTCCTCAGCTACCGATGTCTAGGTCTATTGTTGAAGGAACTACTCTACTTTTCTCTGCCGTTCTCTCGCTCTTTCCCTCATCGCTTCCTCCCACTCGCACAGCAGCAACATTCGCCTTTATAGTTCTTTTTTCATGGGTCTTTTCTTTCCGGGTTCGCGTCAACATATATAAGTATGTATGTACGTACGTATATAAATCCGGGAAGGCTGGGCGTGGCTTATTTCCTAACAGCGTTTTATGCTCCAGCGGGCAGAAAGAGGAAGCCAAAAAATGGGCATTCCCCTCTCTTTCACACGTTTTTGGGGGGACCAATGTGGCTCAAGTTGGAAATTTATGATTTGGGTCTGTTTCGTTTTCTGGGGCGGAGTTTAGATTGGGACCTTTATTTTTTACTTTTTTGGATGTAGCTGAATCATTGCCAAAGAACGAAAAAACATGGCCAACATAATCCCTTAAATATATGCCCTTAACCTTAACCTGCGGTAATTTGCGCATCAGGAATAATTGAGGCTCTTCAGTGTCAATTAGTTCGATGATTACCCTATTGAAGACCTTTAACGCAGCTAACTTCTGTTTTTCTTTCCCCGCGATAATCATCTTAATTTCCAATTGCCCAATGAAGCGAAATCTTCAAACTCGAAGATAGGTATCTGGGTTTTTGTTTACATTTGATTTTCTTTAAGGATTACATGATTTCGGGTTTCTTGATTGTCATGCGGGTAATTATTGCAAGTTTTATTCAAATTAGTCAAGGTTTTACTGGGTTGCAACAAGTAAACTCGAATAGGGTTGCATTTTGACTTGGTTTAGAACCCATATATCATTTGCATAGCTAATTGTGTGAGTCTCAATTTTAGATGTGTCTTGTGGCTTATTGAGTTTGTCAAATTGGATTATATTTTCATCGACGGAGTTTTCAATCTGCATGTTAAATGACCCACATGATATGGGACTCATTCCTGAGAAGTGTGTCAATCGAATTTTCGATCAACCCGGAAGTTTCCCGATCCCGTTTCTGATTGGGATTCCAGAAATTCACTTTACATTTCATGAGGCAGCAATCGAGATATTCCCAAATGAAAGCAAATTTTTAGCGATAATTTCATCAGTTTTTTTTTCTGCCCATCTTCTGACGTGTCGCAGTCTTTGTCTGGGACTGCCTCAAAACGTTATATCTTACACACTCCATATACGTACGTTCGTAACATTCACGAATGCTAATGAGTAATATCAACAATGCGATAACTTGCGCAACTGCTTCTTTTTTGCTCTTGTTTTATTGTACCGTTTTATAAGGTATCAAGATTTTTGTAAAGAAATGAATGATTCAAGAAAATAAATGATTAAAAAACAAAAGTATTTTGACGGAGTAGATTTATATACTGTATTAACATTAGTGTATTAACACATTAATAAACATTTTCTGTGAGTAAAATTATAAATATGTAATAAATTGGGATTTCATTTACAGGTTGCTCCAATTCGTTGCCTCATTGTTAATGATTAAATTTGTTCCATCTATCATTAATTCTTTCATTGTAGTTATATGCAGCTTTCTCCATTCCTATTTAGTTTTATAATTTACCATTCTGTCTATTAATTATAATTATATTAACAGACCGTTCTTGTTATGATTTCCAATCACATCGCAGTTTTCGATTAAAATTTGTACACTTAAATCGTTTTTTTGATAAATTAGATATCATGATACGGTCTTGTTTAAGAATTGTAAATTGTTAGGCTTAACAAATTATTCGGGGTGATTTCTTTTTATATTACATTAGTTCAAGAATTGACACCTTGTAAGGGCATTTTGATTTTCCTAATAATATTCTAGGCACTTCTTTAAATTATTAGGAATTTAAAGCTGCTTCCCTTTGATTTGTTTATTTGAATATTATAACCTGCTTCATCTTTGTTAATATAAGGTATCAACATATTAATTAATAATAAAAATTGATAATAAGGTCATAATCGTCATTAATACTTAAAAGTAATCATTAGTGTTCATTAAATTATTCAATTTTATTTCCTCAATCAGGTTGATTCCTCCACCCCCTCCCTCTGTTCAATTGTATTCCAAGAATTGCGCAACGTTCTCCATCAGTGCCCCAATAATATTGTCATCTCTTTGTTGCTCCCGCACTGTTTTCAATCTCGAAAACTCTCAATTTCTCACACATTGGTGTTTGTGTATCTTTTTCCGCTGCGGCTTCGTATCGTTAATTTGTGTTAATTTTTTGAGATCCCAACTGGTGGTCTGGTTGGGACCGCTTTTCGATCTTGTCAGAAATGTATATTTTGTTTTATTTGATTTCCCATTTAGAAAGGCCCGACTGGGAAGAAGAAACAAAGACAATTGCCAAGTGATCCGTAGCATTCGGGTCATTAACTCACTCCCTACCTTTTTCGGTGCCCCCCTCCCCCATCCAATCCCCTTCATTCACTCATTTTGTAACGCCTGTCATTGCGGGCTGCTTAGGCAGACGATCCGCGCCGATCTGAGGCGATCCGATCGTCTGGGTCGGAAGCTTAAAGCGCACACCGCCAGGGAGCTACGATCCGATTCCCAGACCCCGGTACCGATTCTCGGGATGAGTCATACCCTCGGACCGAGACCCATCGTTGGATGGGGAAGGGGTCTCTGGAGGGGTTCCGCCGCACACGCTCTCATTCCACTGCCCAAAACGAGACCCATTTAATGTTGTTTAACGACTGTTTGTAGCCTGTGTGTTCTCCGCTCTTGATACCGCGTAAAGGTAAGTATCTGGGGTACAATAGGTATTATGGTTTTTATTTAAATTTTGTTGCCAATATAATTTGTAAAGCAGATAAGTTGGTTATAATAATAACGAGCGTTTTCAAGGTAGATAATATGTTTAAAAACATTATATCTATTATTAGATAATTGGAAAAATAAAATGTTTTTTTGCTATAAGGAAAAAAATAAATTTAATTATTTTATCTTCAAGCAAATTATCTTTATTTATCAATTATTGAACTTATGAAACTAAAACATGTTAGTCTTCAGATTAAAAACATAACCTTTAATTTGGAAAAATGTGATTTATTATGGTATAAATGTATATTTAATAAATATAAAATATATAAAACTAATATATTTCCAGAATTTAAAAAATTATGAAGTATAGTAATAATTATAATGGATAAGAGGTATCGGTTATTCGTTAAAACGAAAATCCCACTTATTTTTTCGCCTGTGAGTTCTGAGTGTCGGGGATTTCGGAGGGCAGGTTTAGTGGGGGTTTCTGATGATCGTCTCGCCGTCTGGCGGCTTGGGTAGAACATGTGCATAACTGTGTTCGGGGATTCGGACACTGGTCCTCGACCCCGGCCCCTCTGCTATCTTCTTTTCTCCACTCCATACACCCGGAGCAAAAAGCGATACATGGAGTGTGGGGAACGGAAAACTGATATGCCGATAAGATTGCCTTTGGACCTGCGATCCACTTGGAGACCCTTCTTTTGCACCGTCTTCTGCCTTTGTTTAATTTATTTGATTGTTCTTTTTGTTTGCCTACCGAAGATTTGTCTGTCCGTTCGACTTGTACAAACATGTCAGTTGATTCTTCTCTTTTTATTTGAGTAATTTTCGCCCCTTTTTCCATAGATTTTCATAGTTAGATAAGGCGTTTTCGGAATAGGTTTTCTGATTTCGTTTCTCAGCGTGCATCGACGTGTCCGTAGTGAAATTCTGGGGTTTCTTTATGTGTGTCCTATTTGGTTTATGTCATTATTTGCCTTTAGTCTTAGTTGCACTAATATTTTCCCCCTGGGCAGTAGTCAAGTGTGCAAGAGTGGAGTGAGGATTTTTTACATCACCTATGAGTCATGCAGCGAGTTTTCATTCGGGACGTGTGTGTAAATGTGTGGAAATTAGAGTTGGGTAATAAAAACGGTGGTTAGGCACCTACTTGATTGTCTAGTGGAGGTGCAATCATCATGCAGAAATTTTTCTTTTTCCATGGGACAACTGATGGATGGGCATGGGCGAATGAGATTAGTCACGGATCGCACGATAATGAGGGAAAACATTTTTGGAATTCGCAACCATTTTAGCAGAGAATATTATTATATTACATTAGTTATATTCATACATATGTATATAAAATGGTATTGTTTGACCGATAAATAAAACTTGAGGTTTTTATTTTATGCGGTTTATGAAAATCGTCTCTCTATGATAATAATAATCTCATTGACTTTAAGAAATTAAAAAAAAAATGTTTTAACCCTCTATTGCATTTTTTTAGTTTTAGTCAAGTAGTATCCTAAAAAAATGAAAGCCATAAATGACTCTTTACCGACAATAATAGAGTTCGCAAAAACACAGCATTAACTTAAGAAAAAAATTAAAAATAAAAAGCCATAAATGGCTTCTTTTGTGATAGAGGTTTAAAAACCGTATGATGTAAAATACAAAATTTTATTTGGTTTAAGTCGCAATTTAAATAATATTATTTTATCAAGTATGCGTTTATTTTTTCAACTTGTGTGCCTATCATGTAAAATACAAAATAGAATTTGGTTTAAGTCGCAATTTAAATGATATTATTTTATCAAGTAAGCTTTAATTTTTTCAAGTTTTCTGCATTTTCAAGAATTTAAATGTTTATATTCTTAAACACCTCATTTTTTGCAGAAATATATTACTTACATATTACGTACATATATTTAAAAAAATCCATTTTAATTAGCTTTTTTTATTAACCCTTGTTTGAATGCATAAACAAACAAATAAAATAGATACAAGCTTAAAATTCTGTGCCAACTTGTTGAACACGTTCTCCCGAATTTCCCCTTATCATTTTAACCGAGCGAATTTATTGACCAAACGAGGGGTTAAGCATTCTTAATAAGCCAAACCATCATCAATAACCCGAGCAATTAAATTTAATTTCATTTCGCTGGGCAACAAATTATGATATTGATTTAAATAAAAGTAGAAATATACACAAAAGCAAAGAAAATTACGATAATTGCTTCCGTGGGCTTGGTAAAATGGTTGAATTACGATAAATTATATAATTTAATTTATATTTATGGGTTGATGGAGTCATTCTTCTCACATGCAAGGGGTAATAAAACATTTTCGGATAGTATCGTTAACCATTTCCTGCATAGATTATTCGAGGATGTGGCAGACAGTCCGGCGTCCCCCAAACCACGATATTCTTATACTCATCCTCGTGATCCTATTCAAATTTCGTCTTTTATCTATTTTATGGCCAAGTGTGTGAAGAAATAGTCAAAAATTCTGGTAGCAGGAGGAGGGTATCCAGTTTTTATATACTTTGATTTCGACGCTTTTCTCCTTTAGTTTTATGACTATCTTTTACGACTTGCCACTGAAAGAGATATATACAGTAGAAAAAATATATTTTATAAGACGATGCCAATTAAATGATATTTCAAAAAAAGAGTTCTGCACTTAAAAATAAAAATAATTTTAAAGATTTTATTTCATATCCGGAATAGTTCAAAATAAGAAGTATAGAGAATATATACATTTTTTTTCTGTGTAGGATGAGAAGAGCAAGGCAGACTGAGGACATTGATAAGAGAGAGTTTCGCATACGTGACATTTGCAAATTTTTTAATGCGCCATTTGCATTGGCACAGAAGCTCAAATCATAAAACTCGACTGGTAAATGCAGGAGATAAAGGAAACTGGGCGGGAAAGGGGCGTTGGGGGTGTGGCAAACCATATAAAAGACAATTTGAGGCGCCATGTGTTGCATATTTCATGGCGTTTTGACGCAATGCATTAAATTCGCCAAAGGCAAAAGAAACTAAAACATCGCCATAACCAGCTGAGTGAATCAAGATGGAATACGTTTTAAATGCTTAAGTGGTCATAAAAATATTATTTCTCGCATGGCCAAGTAAGCGATATGCATATGACAGAAGAGTCAATATAATTTTTAAGGCATTAAATGGCTATAGTTATATGAAGATAACCTGCTTCTATTTTTTATTTTTTATCAGGATACAAAACAATTTTAAGAATAGCAAACAAACTAATATTAAATTTGGTTTTATTCCATTGTTCCCTTTTATATATAATAAAACGTTAGGAAATAAAAATATTTGACCACCAAGTGGTCACTTTAGTATGGTTTATTTATAGTATTTAAAAATATTCTAACCGCCCTAACACATTTTTGTCTTTTGTTTAATATAAAAAGAATAATACATGTTCTGCTATTCCTTGATCAATTTAACAATATCCGCCAACATAATTATGCAATGTCTTATGGGTAATAATTATCAATGAGTTACTGTTACTGTTACTGTTATTATACTGTTTTATCAATACGAGATATAAAACCTAGCACTTAATAAATTAAGTACCTTCTTCCCCAATAAATTTTCTACCTCACCTTGCTCTTTATTCTAGCCCATAAATAAACACATGCATTTATGTAAATACTAACCATAACTTTTGTCCAAGCCCCCCAATCAAATTAATTTTAATTATCATCCACAATTTGATGATTGGTTTAAGACTTTTTGGTGCACACGATATTAAAAATGCTCAACGCCCAGTTTGGCCTATAAATTGTTCATGGTAATTAAGTCCCGCCCAGGCGATAAAAGTCCAGTGTGTTGACTAATAAAGCGCCAAGAGCCTTCTGCCTTTGGAGGTCCCTTGAGATCCCCGACAATAACTCATACGGGCATTTAAGTGCCCGCCCAGGCTAATGACCAGATATTCTGCTATCCGCACAAATTGCGCGCAATTAGTGTGCAATTTTTGAACGCTAGGTGGCGCGCATCTGTGCCAGCTGCCACGCCCCCCTCCCACCGGCCCCACTCGCATGATTAGTACGGCGTGTGTGTGTTTTTGGCGTTATAATTGCTTTTTGTAATTTATGCCCGCTACTCCGATGTCGATGCCATTGCCGGAGTTCAGTTCCCTGTTCTTTCCAAACCTCCTGCCAATGGACTCGCGAGAGTTGTCAGCTTTTGGTGACCATGTGGACCAGAGAGTGAGATTTTCTGATACCCAGTAGTAGAAGAGCATGTCCAGATACCCGAATCTGGTGCAGTCTATTTATCTTCCCAGATTTTACATTTAGGCCAACAAAAATAAATAAATATATCTTAGGGAAGACAATAAGATCCAATAAAATATTTGAATTTTGAAAAATAACTAATCAAAAACACGTCTCCGTAAAATGTTTAAGTGATTAAAATAAAAATGGAATAATGTAATCATAAGTAGATATCCTATAAAAGAGATTTCCAGATTCGTATCATTTAATTCAAAATATATATTATAGTTTTCTATTTTGTTTTTAAATTATACCCCAAAACCTGTTCTGTACTTATTCTATAATAAAGTTCGCAATATCATTTAAAATGCATGTATTAACCTTTTAAACATGAAAGGAAGAAACAGTTTTATTTATATCAATAACACGATTCATTTAAAAAAAAATAGACAATAGGAGTAAAATGTTTTTTATTAATTTTAAAAATATGACAACCGGAGTAAAATGTTTTTTATTAATTTTAAAAATAATTATATATAGAAGATGTACTGGGTATTAGGTGGTCTGAAAATCCAAGAGAACTCATTCCTTTTCCGCTTTTTTTTCACCCACTAACAAATGTCGCTTCTGCCGCTGATGATGCACTTTGGTCCATCATTATGACAGCTGCTTGACGACCAAAAGGGTCGACTTCGTCGCACTCCTGCTCAAATTTTTGGTTTGGATGGGATGGGTCAGAGTTCAGTTCGCTGATTGGGTAAATTTTTCTTACTCGGTTGCGGCTAATTTTTTCGCGTTATGAATGCGCTTTGTGACATTTGACATGTGTAAGTACCGCCTGTACCCAAAACGCAGATGCTTTCCTGTCTACGATGATTTCTAGCAGTGTGAGGAAGCTTCGTCATGGTGATTAGACCATTCCACGGGAATTGAGTGTTTTGAGGTTTTTACTTAATGATTATGCTTGTGCCGTTAAAAATTAATTTAAATTGGCTTGGCATGTCCTTCTTCTCTTCCGCAAAAATGATTTTCATATTAATATATTTGTTCATATTTATAAATTTGTTTTTTACAAAGTATATTTTTCAAACAACAAAAAAAAGCATTTTTGTTTTTCTGACCATTACAATATCACATGTCTAACAGCTATTCTTTGATACAGGTAACTTGTTTTCTGGATTTGATTTAAAAAAGGAACGAATCATATCTCTATAGCCTGCATTTTGTGAAAGAAATCCAAAATCAACATCCACCTGCTCCTCTTTGGTTGTAATTACCATGGTCATGTCGCTGGACAGGTTCATTCATGCACAAATTGTTCAAAGTGAAATTCGTTTCCGGCTGCATTTGTCAGTTTGTCCCCTTCCTAATTTTGAAAGAAGAGATTTTTTTGATACCCTTGAAGTGATACCCTATTTTGATCGACAATATATTATTAGAAACTTCTTTTTAATTAAAAAAGTTTTCTACAAATTTTAAATATTAGTAAATGGGACAGTCATATATAATTTTAAAGAGTATTTAATAATCTGAATTGTTACTATGAGGCTTTTTTCAGTCCAGCACAACTGTTGCAAATGCGCTTTTACGCTTTTGACTTCAATTTGCCCAAGTCCACCGCTTTTTTGATATTTCACTGTGCATAAATATATACACAGCATTTGCCACTGCTCTTGTTATTTGGTGTGTGTATTTTTTTTGTAATCGCATTAAGTGCGCTTATTTAACGCAAATCTGCCCGAGTTGAGCGAAGAGTCGCCGGCCTGGAATCGTCGAATCCTAGAGCCTTGATCCTGGCCAAACGCTAATGATGACTAATTTGTTTGCTTTTCCAGAGTCCCATCGCCAACTCCTCCCGGAATTCCATTTAAGTGGGGAACATGTGTGTGTTCTGCTGGCCACAAGTGTTTGGCAGGGACTTCATATCCTCCCCTGAATATCCTTTTGTAGGTTGTTATTTTTGCAACATTTAACGCTTATTTGGGCCTTGCTTGCTAAGCTTTTCTGTCCCCGGCTTTCCACTCTGTTTGTTTTTCTTTCCATTTTTTTTGTTTTCGTTATTTAGAAAAGCCTTTTCAATTCGTTCAGTCGAGTTTGTTGTTTTTGAATGCAGCGCACAATTAATTTGCAATTAGCATTTTGTTGAGAAAGTGTTTGGGGTGCATGGGATGTATGAAAAGGGTGGTAGAGGGGGCGGTAATATATACAATATAAATACAATTTAAATTTAAAGCTTCATTGGCTTAGCCTAATTTACAAAATAAAGAAGGAAGCTTTCTATATTGTTTTTAAAACGTTTTTTTTCAATTTAAATATTATGAGGCAATAATTTAATTTTGGATATTGTTTTTTGTGATATTCATGTTTATAGTAAGCTTATTAAAATAATATTTAAATATTTAGATTAGGTAAACATATAAATATAAACGTATTTTAATAGAACTGTTAGTTTGCATATAGTAACTAAGCATTTTCAATTCATCCAAGCTTTGTTTCCATTACTATTTACCGAAAAACTTCGATTACCCAAACCCCAACTAAATCAAAAATGTGGCCTCACCTAATCAAACTTAATGTCTGAATACTCCTCCTTGAACTAGGAAAAAACAGTTCAATCCGATTAACCAATTTACTCACCATGGCGAAATATCACCCTTGTCCAGATTTCATTAATCGGACATCCCAAAAGAGGACAGCGAAAAATTGGAGAAGGACTGACAACCAATTGCTAAATTAACAAATTATGCAGCAGCCAAGCGGGAAACGGAAAAAAGATTGGTAAAAATAGAGGCTAAGTATCAAAAAAGAAAAAAAGACGAGCACTTAATTTAGTTAATGTAAACGCAGGACATTCCCAAGTCTGGAAGGATGCTTGACATTTGACAGATGAACTTGTAGCAAAAAGAAGTGAATTCGTGGGGAGAAAATAGCACCGCTTTAAATCTTGATGCGACTCAATTTGTTAGTTGCCATGAGGAAAGACAAAAGGGGAGAAGAACTTCGTGGGATTTAAGTTGCTCCGTAATTGTTACAAATAGTGGGTGGGAACAAATTCGGAGGGAGTTGAATCGAGGACGAAAAGTACACCTTACTTGGTCCCATCCCTGTTTTGGCCACTAAATGGACGCTCGTCTATTTGATAAGTCTCAACATAAAAGAGCATTAAAGCATTGATAAACAAATAGAAATTGGCATTATATAAATAAATAAAAACATTTATACAGCTCAACTGGTAAAACATAAAAGATGAAGGTGCAACACTCTTTATGATAGATAATAATATACGATGTAAAATCAGCAATGAAATTAATAAAAACATTTTCTACGTTGTAAAAAGTTTACATTTTTTAACACTGAATTTTTTGATTGCAACATTAATCAAACTTTTAATATTTTCTGGTAATGGCTTACTTTTTATGATTATTTCTTCAAATGTCTGAACATTTTAACGTTCATCTACCAAATAATTTTAATTTACACATTTTCCTTTAAAAGAGCATCCATGGGCCTTCGAAACTGAAAGGACATCAGGTCCTGGCCGTACACCTGAAGAGTTTTCTGTTTGTCTGCTGGCCCTCAGCAAGTTAAGCTGCTTTCGAGACGTTCTCCTATATATATTTTACAGAACCCCCAATGCGCCCTCAGATAATAACAAGAACAAATTTCTATACTTTAGTAAAAACAAGAGAGAACGCTATAGTCGGGTGCCCAGACAATCAGATACCCGTTACTCAGGTAAAGGGAGTGCGAGGGAGATGGAGATAGAAACTTTGATCACGCATAACTTTTTAACGATACTTTTTCAACATTTCGATAGGTATTGATAAACACAATAAAAGTGCATTTTTACTTTTCCGAAATATTTAAATTTTTAAAATCGTATATTAGCGATTAAAGGGCGTTAAAGGGGGCGTGGCACCTTTTTGAAACAAACTTGCGCTGCGTAGGAACTCCTAGAATCTGCATGCAAAATGCCAATCCTCTAGCTTTTATAGTTTCCGAGATCTCAGCGTTCATACGGACAGACAGACAGACGGACAGACGGACATGGCTATATCGACTCGGCTAGTGACCCTGATCAAGAATATACATACTTTATAGGGTCGGAAACGCTTCCTTCTAGCTGTTACATACTTTTGCACGAATACAATATACCCTTTTACTCTACGAGTAACGGGTATAATTATACTTGTTTAAAAAAAAAATTCTTAAAATGAGGAATACTGCAATAAAAAAATAAATTACCCTAAAAAGTAGAACAAATTTCTCAAATTAACCCTAAAAATTAGAAAATCCTAAAAAATAGAAACGATGTGAGTCGTTTAAACCGTGTTTTGTAATCGCCTTAAACTTTCTTTTTATAAGTAGCCGCTAAGATCGGCTTAATTTTATCTATTTTTATTCTAATGCGTCTTCTCGTGCCAAAGGTCCAAATTGACCATTATGTTATTATTATGTCCAGAAACCTAATTTTTTCCTCATTGCCTATCTATATTTTTGTTGTTTATAATATACAATTGCCACTTAAAGATAAATATTATGTTAAGATATTTTATAGATGTTTACATTATATTTGATAAATACAAAAAAATATTTTTTTTTCATGATTTGATCTCTGTTTAGGAAGTAAAGATCAGAACGATTAGCACAGTTCCGTATGTAGGTCTCCCCAGATCTCACAGATTGAGGGTCCAACTGCAACCCTTTCTCCGATCCTGGGAACCTGATCCAGCTGCAGCAGGAGAGGATTGCTGATCACGACATTCCATTCATTTCTTGCTTCTCGTGACCTGCTGACAACCATGATCTGCTGTTGTGCTGTCCGACTTGGACGTGCTTCAAATGTTAGAGCCCGTCTTCACATTCACTTTTCTCAGGTTAAACCCCAATTCAGTTAGACAAGACAAAGAAAAATATGGACACTTGTTTATTAGTAAGAAACGCAGTTACCGAAACACAAAAACTTATTTAACTTTTTTGTAACAATTTTTACATTAGGTGTAGAAAGTACGTGCTATGTATAATTTCACTTATCCAACAGCCTCACAGATAAAATATAGACTTCTGCTACATTCGCTATCGTACATTTCGCCTTGGCAAGTATCCACACAGTTATCTTTGTCCAACACGTTGTTTGGTTGATCAAATGCCCACATGAGAAAGGTTGCTGGTTTGCCAGTGGCCACGGACACAAACTCTCCCTCCTTGGCCACGTCTGTGATGCCCAGCCAGTACATGCGATTGAGATCTAGTTCATTATTGATGGCGCTAAAGTCCGAATCGTTTTGAATAGTTGCCAGGTGACCTCCCATCTCGCGGCAGGTTTCTTCAGCAGCGTCCCAGGACTTTTCGATTTCGTTTTCGATGTAAATTAATCTAGACCCGATTCGCGTGAACAAAGGAGATATGCTAGCGTTGGAGACACGTTTAGACACATTTTCCTGCAGGCCTGCCAGTAGGTTTTCAATCCGATCCAGTTTCGTGTGTAAGTCAAGGATATTTGCACTCGTCGATGAAGCTTTCTCCTGGTCGAGCAACTTGTCAAGTTTGGCTTCGATTCTGACAAGTGTTTCGTGTGTTTCATTTTGATTTTGGGGATTGCAAGTGCTCCACTCCTTCTGGTGAGAAGCAATGTGATCGAGCATTGGCTTCAGGGCCTCAAGACAAAACTCTCCACATTGATTTGGCGGGTCGTTCAGCAGGCATACGGATCGCCCATTGTCCTGTCTTTCTGCCAAGGATCCATACAAATTGTATGAAAGGAACGCCAAGAAAAAATAAATCGATGACTTGAACATATTAAAAGTAAGCAACCGGTAAGGGCAAACGCTTTGAAAAAACTGAAATTGATTTATTTGTTGACTTTCGAAGAGCCCCAATTTAATGCGGACAGCTGCCCGGATGTTATGCCTTATCAGAGAACAAATCGTAATCAGTGGGTTTTAAGCACTTGTTTTGAGTCTCCGTTGAGCCACTCTCAAATTGTTTTGAACGAACCTTTATCTCGAAACCTATTTTGAGCTTTAATAAATGATTAAATTGCCCACATAAATACAACAAACATTGATAAGGGCAGCGGCGATGCCCAGCAGGTTGGCACTGGTCAGCGGACGAGATCTGCGGCGATCCGCTTGCAAATTTTTCTTAAATTAAGATAGTATTTCTCAAAAGTAGAAAGTGTCGCCATAAACCAAAATCACCCCAAATCCAAGAAAAAATTCTACATTTTTTTATAAATAATAATATTGTCTTAAAATATAAGATAAACCCTACAAAATATAAATATTTTCTCAATCTAACACTAACAAAAAAGAAAGCAAACGTCGCCAATGCGAATTTTGTATACCCTTGCAGTTATTACAAAACGACTACATTTGGATTTTTATGCCTATATTACTAATAATAATGAAGCTATGTCGATTTAATTTTGCCATCGTTTCTATGGCAGCTATATGATATTGTTGTCCGACTTTTAAAAAACTAAAAGCGTATATAAGTATAGTAAATAATTACTACATCTCAAAGGAATATTTTGATAAATATAAAAACAGCAATATTTATTATTTTTTTCAATTTTGTATAAGAGTTTTATAATATAGTTGTCCAATTTTAATTTAATTAAAACCGTAATTTCATAGTATTTAGATATTACCAAATCCCAAAGAAGAATGAAACAAATTGTTTTCCGATTGTTCCTATGGTATCTATATGATATAGTCGCCCGATCCAGCTCGTTCTGACTTATATACTACCTTCAATAAAAAGACAACTTTTGGGAAAGTTTTCATATAGCTCCCATAGGAAAATCAAAAAATGAAAAAAAAAAAATGTAATAAAAATATTTGGCTGTTTGAGATAAAATAATTATTTACTGTTTTAGAATTACGCTTTTATTTTAGATGCTATAGAAACGATGGTAAAATGCATAATATAGGTAATAATAACTGCAAGGGTATATAAACTTCGGTTTGCCAAAGTTTGCTTCCTGTCTTGTTAGGGCTAATTTTGGTATGAGTGTACACTGCGGTGTAAACTTTTGACTGATATTATAATACCCTCTGCAAGGGTATAAAAAGCGAAAACTTAATGATTTTATTGCTTATGAAGATGTAATTCATTTTCGCCAACCCCTTCGACAATTATCCTTTTAGATAAACAATTGCAGACAGGGGGCAGTAGAATCGTCAGCAAAAAATGTCATAAAAAGTGTTCTTCTCTACTCCGTTCTGTCCTTTGGTTTTGCTTTCTTTTCCGCGCTTTTGCTACACAATTTTTTTGTTGATTTTCCTTTTTATTTTCTTTTGTTTTGCCCTTGTCGTAAAACGTTTATTTCATTTATGCGGCATATTCCCTTTGGAGAAGCTTGTCGTAAAAAAATTCTCCAATAAAATTATGCAAAAAGCGCAGAAAAGGATTAAAAACATCCACAGGAAGTGGACTGCTCGGCAGCTGTGTTTGTTCCTCCTTTAATTACTCTCTGATAGCACAAAACTATAAGGAACGCTTCGGTTTTTATGGCGCCGATCGTAAATGTAAATGTCTGGGGACTTGCCGAGGAAAATATTTGCTCAGAAGGATGTGTTTAGGCATCGTAAACTGAGCAAGAGACCACTGAAGCTTCCACTTATAATCTTGGCTTATAAATCTGCCAGTTCTCACTCCCTTCATCCCTCATATGACGCACTGTTTAATCTTAAATCGAAATCAGGACTTTTTCGCACATAATTCAAGGCTCACAACAAAAGGACTTGCCCACTGTTAAACCTAAAAAAGAAATTCGAACGCAATTAGAATTGAACTAAATTCATAGGTCAAAGGGGTCTATTCTGGAGCATACAGTGCGTTTCAGAAGTTTAAGTATATGTAAAAATTAAATAACTTTTAAAATTGCTTTTGTTCTTAATTTCTTCACATTATAATTTGAGAAAGTAATTTGAAAATTAAAACATTTAAAACAAAACCAAAAGTTATTTAAACATAAATTGATTTTTTTTGTTTAAAAAACTTGTAAATGCAATTTATCTAAATTAAGTTATGGTATTTTATATTAATTTGTATTTAAATATTTAACTTTAATAGGTATGTAGTGAACTGACTTATATTTTTGAAACGCACTGCCTTGGCATCCAATCAGTTCTAAAATCACGCACCAAAAGCTGACCATAGAAATATTCTAAAAAAGGCCTTAAGCTGCTCACCTCGCTTTCTATTTCTATCGCTGTCAGAAACGTCATCCACACACAATTATTTCTAATGACAGGACAGATGATGGCGGCCAAGGACCTCACTCTCACCCAGTCCATTTATCCTCCGCACTTTTCTCAGTAAGCCAAAACGTATGTCAATTTGTCAATTTCGCATATATTTTGCGGCGGTTTCTTTTCTCTATTTTTTGCCAGGCAACGGCGACGAGGAGTCCTTTTTATTGATATCGTCCGGGAAACACGTGTGTGGAAGGGAAGCTTTCCACCACAACAATGTAATCTGATGCCTGTGTCCATGTGTCCTTTGGTCCATATGTGGACGATTGCCGTTGGCTTTTGGCCATAGCTTTCTGCCAAATCATTATGCCCACAAAAATATGCTTCCATTTCGGTGCTATTTGCCATGGTTTTGTCAGTTATCCTTGGTGGTTATTTGATATTTTACAGTTGATAATAGTCAAACACGCACAAAAGTTTTCATCACATATCAGACTTTTATTCATGCCAGATCATTATAGTTGATTGATGTGTGTGCGGGTTTCACTCGTGTTTGTGCTTTTTCTGTGGTTTTGAATTTCTCGGCCATGAGCACAACTGTACCTTCGTTTTTTTTTAATAAACTGTGGTTACTAACTGACATTTTTAATATAATTCAAGTTAAACTAATCTAATAAATAAAAGGAACAATAAACCACATGTTTTTGGTTTAAGATTTTAAATTTTTTTAAGGTAACTATTTTGTCGATTGGGTTGGAATGTGTAATTTAATAAAATAAATTAATTAAAAAACTTTTCTACTAATTATTGAAAAATGGATTTTGTTTTGTATTAAAGTTAAGTTCAAAAGTAAAAAAAAATGTATAGTATTATTGTAAATGCTTTAGCTTTGATAGAAATACAAAACTGTGTTTATATTCCATTACAAACACCAAAAATAGTGTTATATAAGTTAATATAACCATTGAAATAATACACAATTAAACTTGTATTTGTAAGTTATTGGATATATTAATCCTGCATTTATAGTCCGTATTGCCTAGAAAACTAGTTTGACTTATAGAGACACCTAGTTATTACCTAGCAGGATCCTAACGAAATAAGTTAATTAGTGTTCTGCAGTCGCACTATTGAAACTACAACTTAGTTTACCCCTGCGCGGCTGTACCCAAAGCACTTTGCAACCAAACACTTCAACTCACCTCCCTTCGACGAGGGTTGAGATTTAATTATGGGAAAATAAAACAGAGCACAAAAAAGTCAACAAACTTTGGCCGCTACACGTAATTAAGCACATGGCCAGGGTCCACTCCCAGCCACCCTATCCCTAATTTCCACCAAGTTGCAGTTTTAGTTCCCTTTTTTTAACAGGAACAGAAACAAGAGCAAAGGAGCGACAATCGCCTGCATTGAATGCATTTAACTCTTTCAGTCCGCTTTTATGGTCATTAATATGCTTGATTATTTCCCTTGACTGGGTTGTCCTTCAGCCTGTCCTGCTCCTTCCGATCCTTTCTTCTGATGAGGCTGACTGACTGCCACGTGGCCGCCGTCGTCCAGCGCCCGCATAAACATTTTCATCCTCAAGTATCAACTTCCTGTGTGTGCCGAGCATTATAAATAACCAAAGCATTGTGATGGCAATATTTTTAGAAAAATAAAAAGTAAAGTAGAATAAGAACTGTGTCCTCACCTCAGCCGAGAGCAGATCCACCCCTTGGCCTGGTAAAGGGTTAAGTAGCAGGCGGAGATTTTCGCTTCGGGGGTTGGGCCACGC
The DNA here is from genome assembly GCA_018152295.1 of Drosophila carrolli. Classification (NCBI taxonomy): domain Eukaryota; kingdom Metazoa; phylum Arthropoda; class Insecta; order Diptera; family Drosophilidae; genus Drosophila; species Drosophila carrolli. The sequence goes on from JAECXJ010000001.1 coordinate 8,635,911, forward strand.
CCCATTATTAAGGCTGATTGACGCCTGTTTTTGTAATTTTGTAATTGAAACTGAAGTTGGCTCGTTGATTTTCGCTTCGTATTATTTTTTCCACAATTTTTCCGCTCCTTTTATAAGGTTTTTTTTTGTTGCGCCCGCAATCATTTGTTTGTCATCCTTTTGATCTTTTCGCTGCTTGTCAGCTCAACGGATTTAATGCGCTTTTCTCGGGGCGGACTTCTTTTTAATTTTTGTAATGCAAGTTGACAAATTATGATATTGTCACACTTTTTTCGATGAAATAAAAGATGATAAGGGGCTTTGTTTTATAAGGGATTGAAATTGAGTTTTGGGTTATTTATGGGTGGAATATTGGTTTTAGAGAAATATTTATACATATTAGCCACTTCCACTCAATCTTAAATTTCCTTCAGAACTTCCATTTGTGTAATTGTTTCATAAATCTAGAACCCTATCGAGTCATCCCTCAAACAGTCGATTCACACCCGAAAAGGCAGACTATGCCCCACCATTAACCTCTCAACAAGCGGCCAATAACTCATATCAAGAAATATGGAAAACTTCAGCAGCATCCTTCCTGGCTTGGCCTTCAATTTGGATGGTAGCAGCAGCATGGCCCCGCCCTAATCTAGGTATATCAAAGTGTCCCAGGACGAGCTGCTCAGTTCCAAGGACCTGCTGGTCGGTCGACCACTTTAACCAAGTTTCGACCAAGCGACAAGCCCTCAATTATCAGATTTGCATGAATGATACTTGCTACGCTCCTGATGCGGCTGTTCCCAGAATTGCTAGCTGGCTGGCCAGGATGGCCGGGATTCCAGGATACGGCGGATACTCCATCTCCTGTGCCTGTCGCTCTGCCGCAGCATAATATTTCAAATCAGGCGAACCAAGGCGAACTGCTCTCATTATCAAAGCACAGCATGTGGTTAGCAAGGCAAAACTTCCTGAAAGGAAGCTGAGGGAATGGACAGAGGGATCAGGATGGGTGAGCAATAGAGAAGACTGGAAGGGAACCAGGCAGAGGCCATGTGGCCCAAACACTGAAAAAATATAAACATTATTAGAAAAGAATGATACCCTATTTTTTGAAATTTATATAAATATAGTGTCTAATTAATCCTATTATATTATTGTTTAAATTTGTTTTAAATTAGTTTAGGCATATTCAAGAATTTTACTTCCCAAAAACCTTTTTTTTTCCTTTAGCTGATATTTGAAAAACCTGATTTAAATATAAATACATTTTTAAATATTTTAATAATTTTTTGTCTTAATGTTCTCATTTACCTATCTGACTTCTTACATAATTTTATAATTTTTAAGAATTATACTTTCTTTTCAGTGTGCGAATGATGAAGCAACACTGCAAAATTTCAGTCAATTTCCTTCGAAATTGTTTTTTGTTTGTTTGCCAGACTCCGCTCAGCTCCACTCGCTTAGGCTTCCTGTCTGCCAATCCCCCGATTCGTCCTGCCACCCGGGATATATAGTAGGGCTGCATTGTTCCCGGGCTGCCTTACAAGCGACAGTGTTAAATGGTTGCAATATGTCATCAGGTTCGCCTTGCGCCCGTTACTAGATGGCAGCCATGATAGACCAATCATGCCCAGCAGTTGCCGAGGGGGGGAGTCCTCTTGGTGCCCAGGTCGACTGGAGTCCTTGTTGCCGGGTCCCTCGCTTTTGGGTGCGACGGTACGACGGCGCCATTTGTATGAAAAATCGCCAGGATGCTAATACGTTTGACTTCCGTTGACGGATTACCGACTATTTTGGGGTTCCCCTCGCACTCTGTCTTTGCGAGTTTTGCGAAATTGCTGCGTTTCACATTTCATTTGAATATTTTACTCGAATGTTTTTTGCTGGTTGTCTTTTTGGCTGCGGCAGGTGGTGGTGGTGAGGGTGTTTGTGGGCATTGCTATCTGATAATTTGCTGTGGTGCTGCTGAATGGCAGCAAAACAAAACCTGATAAGTAATAGGGCCTAGACGCGGACGGGATGAGTTAAATTACACGGCCAGAAAATAAGGAAAATTATAGGGATACACTCTAGTTTAGCATGACTATTGAATGATAATTTTAAATAAACTAAAGTTGGTGGTTATAATTATAGGAAATAATAACTGTTATTTAGAACCATAACTAATTATAATTGCTTGAAAGAAGAATTTATATAATAAAAATAATCAATATTAACAGGAATATTCTTAATTTGAAGTCATTAATGGGAATAAAAATACTAAAATCATTTTAATTTATTAGTTTATCTTTATAATATTTAATTTATATACACCGATGATAATATATCTATTTATCATTGGTTATAAAATAAAATAAGTTTAAAATTAAACATTTTTAAAGTAGAAAAATATATAAAAACTAATGCAATTTAATTATTAAAAGTATATTCAACGTTTATTATAAGATTCTGTCATTTCTCACATAATAATTTATATACTTTGTTTGCCCAATTTATTTTTAGAGTGCAAGGCTCTACTGAATGCATTGATATGCAAATTTTCAAATACGCTTCTGCATTGCTACCTCCCACTGGCATTTTCCATGGCTTTCGCATTTTTTGCAGCCCTGTGTTTTGTGTTCCCTTTTTGGCCGGACTTTTTTCTATTTTGGCACCATTTTGATTGCCATGAATGAGTAACGACCGGAAAGCTGTTTTTATGGCCAGTGATAGCAGGAACAGAGGAACAGTGGCATCCATTGAAATTGAAGGTAAGCCAGACGGGAACGGACATAAAGTTGTATCCCCCACGCTACCATTTCCCCGCTTTTCCACTTTTCCCAACTCTGAGCTCTCTATCAGTTGCTGATAAGCGCAGGGCAAATTGAAAACGGCGTCAAACATTTTTTGAAGTCGCTGAAATGACGAGTCGGCGTTGATTTCACTGGCAATTTCGTTGATGGATTCCTGTTAATGGACCTGGCAAAAATGCCAAAATTACTTCAAAGTACTTGGAGAGGGATGGAAATGTTTTGTTGCGAAAAATTTAAATAAATTGCTGTCATTTGTAGGTAGTTGCCTCCCCCGAAGCAATCATTGGGCTGCGTTTTATTTTGTTTCTAAATTGAAATTGCAATGCAAACAATTTAAATGGGATTTGCATAAATTTAGGACAATTTTGCCATTGGTCAAGCCGGGAAATGGAGGACACACAGGACGCAGGACCCAGAACCAAAAGGACCCAGGCCTAAAACTAAATCGGTTTTGTGTGGCAGGACAAATCACTTGTAAATTGAATTAGTTTGCCTGCAACTTGCAACCCTTTCACCCACCACCAACCCACCTCATCATTCACACCACTCCACAGTTTCTCACACTTTCCCCGAATCGAATTTCACGCATATGTGCGTTTATACAATTTGGCCAATTTTCGATAATAACCGAACAGAACTCACACAATCACGCCGATTGGCTGCCACAACCGAATCAACATAAAAGTTACCGATATGAAATATGAAAAAAAACAAGATCGAATAAGATGTGGATTTTTGGTTAAACAAGGAATAGGAAATGCTCTTTTTTTAAAAGTGGTAAAACAGAAAATGTTACAATATTTTGTTTTTATGATTAATTTTATATTACATTAATCTACTATACATGTAGTATGTAAGAAAGAGTTATGTTATATAATTATAAAAGTTATGTAATTTATAATTGCTTGTATTATATTTGTTTTTAGTTTTATAAACCAAATTCTCAATCGAATTATGTAATTATAAATTTTAATAAATTAATTTTATTACTTCACTTAATTTATATAAATATTATTTTGTAGCCTTTGGATGATTAAAGATCTTATATTTATATATATATATAAATATGAACGTATACTTTTAAAAAGTTAATTAAAATATTAATGTGTCATGCCGGAAAAACTCCAAAACTCTAAAATATTTATGTTAAAGTTAAATATGGCTTATCCAAAGGACAGGAAAAGCTTGAAAAGATTCAATGAATTTATGTAATATTTCATAGATCTGGAAATCGTTTTCATGTTCCATGTTCCATCCAATAGTTAATGGACTCCAATTTCTTTGACTTTCACCAACGGAGGAAACCACACATGAAGGGTTAGGTGGGAAAGACGCAGAGTTTTTTAAGGTTTTTTCTCGCCAGCAACAACTCAATTATGGCCGGGATACGACCACACTCCACCCACTCTCAGGAATTGACAGGCGGCCACACAAGGTTCGCATTATGTTCGTGATATTTTTTCCTTTTCGGTTTTTTATGATAAGTAGCCGCTGGCTATGAAAATCCTTTGAAACCCGGGCAGGACCCAATCAACACCCCCAGAAGAATCTGTCCGAGTCACGAAAATTTCCATCATCAATTTTCGTACATGATTTGCGGGAAATCGGATCGAAATGAGAATATCGGAGCCGCTTAAAGTCAATGTCCTGGCCATGTGTCGTTTCGTGTTGGTTGTTATTTCTTTATTTTTAATACCCGTCACATGTTTTGACGTGGTCAGATGATAAAAAACAATATTCTCTGTTCGCTTTTTACAATTTTATGGTAATGCTGTAAAAAACATATTTTGTAACAGTCCGCAGGGAGAGAAATAAAGGATAATAATGCAAAAACGGCAACCAGTATCGGGCCCAAACAGGTTAAGTCCCGCTTTTTCCATAACCAACCAAACATTTTATTGAAAAAAATTCACTTTGATGTGGCCTTTTTGGCCATTTTTTCGGCCAGTCTCAGGGCGACTTTAACCCATTAATAAATGCAAATAAAATATGTTTAAATTGCATTATTAAAAAAAAGACGCATTTTGGCATCGTTAATTTATATGCAAATACATTTTTGATAGCTAAAATGTCACTGCAGTTGCCGCCAATTTTGTTCACACTTTTTTGCTTTCAACTTTTTCAGGTATTCAAATGTTATTTTCCTCATATTTCCTTTTTTTTGCGGTCTTTACGAGACGGGTCCCATTAATTTTGATAGTTCTCATATGCCAGGCAGATATCCTTTGATGGAAACGATGCGGTCAAGGGGGAAATGGGATGGATATTTACTTTGACATTTCATGACGCTGCCATGGCAATTGTTGGATCCAAATTTTTTGCTCGCTTTTGATTAAACATAATTTTATTAGTGAACTAATTTCATTAATTTGCAGCTTGCACACAATTTAATATTTTTAGTTGACTGACCTCGTTTCTAATTAAATGCAAATATTATTATAATTAAATCCGTGGAAATTAGGTTGATTGTGCGGCGGTTGGGGACTGTCAATTTATGAGGAGAAAGTTTAAAGTTAAATTAAATACCTGATTATTTGGTTTTATGCTTGCAGTTTTAGTTTTATAAATCAACGGTAGCAAAATGTTTGAATAAAGACTTTTTAATACCTTTATTTTAACACTAAAACTAGTTTTATATATTATTCCGCTTATCATTTTCTTATTTTCTATAGTTGAAAAAACTAAAAGTTGTGAATTGTACTATTGTTTTCAAAGCTATATATTTTTTAGACTGTTTTTTTGCTAAGCCCCAAATGTAGCCAACAACATCCATCCTTTTTAGGAGCCACATTGAACCGAATAAAATCCCTGCAGTGACTGATTTCTGTTGCTGCCGCACAAAAGCTCTTTCTGCCGCCTAATTCACTTTTAATTAAAAAATCCCAGTCAGTCAGCTCGGTTAGAAGTAGAAACTTTGTTAGCAAATGAAAAGAAATTCAATTAAGCTTATTTGAGCGTTAAAAGCCAATCATGTCATGGCCCAGGCCAGTCAAAAGCACAATGCACCAGACAAAAGCCATCTAAAAGAGGGTTTGGGCTGGGTTTTGGGTTTATGGGAGGAATAAGGATCAAGGACAAGGCGACAGAAAGGACGATAGAGGAAGGGTTGCAGTTGCAGTTGAAGGTGTCGTGACGTCAACACATTGCACTCGGATTTGGAAAAGTGCACTACCCGTGGATGGAGTTGGAAATCCTTGCAATCCGTGACTTGGAATCGCTGTAAGCCGTTCGGATTTTGGTCGATTCCCCTTGGGCCTTTTAAATGCCTCTTCTCCTTTAATTGCACAGTGGTCAACCCTGTCACACTCCGAAAACCCCTTTTTAGGGGGTGTATAAATTGCATTCGATGTGGCCGGCCCTCATGATGATTTGCAATTTGCATTTTGCAATTCCTCCAACTAGTCCTCGTCTCTGTCGCTCCTTCAGGCTCTGGTTTTTGCATACCAATTAATTAGATGCGAATGCAATTTTAATTACAGTCAACGCCGATGCCAATGCATTTGCCAAATTGAAGTGCGCAAATTTATGGCCAACACTGTCTAATCTGGGATGGTATGAGAGGGTGGTGTCGGTATTGGGAAATTGGGGGTATGAAGTAAGATGTACAGCTGGGACCGAGGCTGTAAATGTTCCTGGAATTCAAATTAATAAAAATAAACGACCAAATAAAAGTGAACGTATTTTTAAGTAGCATACCAATAAATTGTATAGAGTTTTTTTTTTTAATTTAATGTTTGGGTATTAATATATTAAGTGAAAGGTGTTTCGTTTAAAATTATTGATTGTGACTAGAGAACAACTAATGCAAGAGGTAAATTAGAAAATATTTATTAATATATTATTTTAAAAGATAAGAAATAAACGTTCTTTTACTAAATAAGTAGCCTGTTAGGTAGTCAATGTATTTTTTATAGAGCGTGCTCTTTTTGCGGTAACATTTATTTTGGATTTCTATTTCACCACCAATAAGTGAATAAAATGAGCTCATTGGTCAACGATGGCAACTGTACCTGGTAAATGGAACTCAAATTTTCCAACTGTGTTTTGCATCGGCGATTGGACCTTGATTGATCGGCGCAGTCAGCAACCTCATCATCGTCCTCCTACTCCAAAAAAACCGGGTCTTCATCATCGTCATTTACCCATGCGTCAGTCAAGTCAGTCGAGAATGTAAGCAAACATGATGGTGGTCACGTGACCGGGTTGTAAGCTCCCAGAAAGAGACACGTGTTCCATGCCGACGTCGTTGTCTTGAACATTTGATTTTTTTCCGCTCACTCTTCGCTTTTTTGAAGTATTCTGATGGGAAGAAGGGGGTGGAATCTATGGAATCTCGTTGGTTGGTTTGTCAAAGTTTATATATTTTTTTGATTTTTTGTTCCTGCCCGAGCTAAGCCTAAAAGTTTGATTTGATTTTCGGTTTTCTTAGGCCTAAGTACATTAACGCTTGTTTTCACTCATCAACGCTTCGGTAAGTGTTGGAATTAATGTATGGATAGGATTTCGAAATGTGTGGGATCTTTTTTAAGGGTGTGGCTAATCAAGTTGTGATCTCAAGGGAATTGTCTCATTTAAATATTCCAAGGCATTAGGTTTCTATTATTTTGTATTGTTTGAATTTTCTTTAATTTGACCTTTTTATATTGTCTTATTTTGTTGTTTTATAATAAATTGATTAAATAATTTACCAAACAATTGAGCTTTAAGCTTAATAAATTGTTTTAACAATTACTTTACAAACTATCACTTCCATGCTTTGTTTGTTATTATACTCAATATTTTCAGGCATTACGTTTTTTTAAGTTATATTTCTTTAAGTTTCAGATAAAAATTATTGGTTTTTAGTAATTTAGCATACCGAGTAAATAATTTAGCATAATGATTTGAATTTCTTTTGTATTCTTATAACTAAACATCTCAATCGTTTCTGTCAAATTAAACCCATTATTATGACGCACATAAATTGCCATTGTAAACCCACTGAAGCCACGCCCGTTGTTAAACCACTCAAGATCTACCGATCCCATTTTACAATGATATAGAGCAACCCGAACCCAAACCCAAAAACCCTTTCCGAAATCAACTCTATCAAACCCTTGAAAACATTTTCAAATGACTTCATTTTCTAATTTCCAATTGAGAAATTGCATCAACTTAAATGGAAAACGTGTCTGCCCATTCTTCCGCTACTTTTTGTCTAGGGTTGATGGAAGGTCCTTGAAAATCCCGAATCTAAATGCAGAGAGTGCGTGAGGCACACGCACAAATGCCAACAAACAATTGCAAAACATTTACACAGACACACGTCACGCAGTCAGACATTCATAAAAAAATAACACAAATTCGTCAAAAATCAAAATCGAATCACACAAAAATAATAGAACCCATTTGAGCCACCGAACTAAATCTCGGCAGTGGGATGACTTTAACACCCCCGGGCGCATTAGCAGGACACGCGACTCAGTCCAAACAAGTCCAGATTGAAAGTGGAATCGCAAGTAGAAACAATCGCAGCGCAGCCTAAAAAATAGTGGCGACAAACATTAGCAGGAACAACAGCAAATTGCCCGAATCCATGCCGACGAATAAACGTGCCAAAGGACCAAAAGGACCAAAAAAGCCTGTGACTGCCGCCAGTGTTTGCACAGAAGTTTGCTCGAACAATTATTACATTTGTTTAACTTTGCCCAAGGAGAGCGAGGATTGGAAACTGGAATGGGAGTGTGGGCAATTACTTTATTCATTCAGGGTATATTAGACTTAAGGAAATAGTAATTTGCATTCATTTCCGTTTTGATAAAAAAATAACTTCGGAAGTATACAAAAATATAATATCATTATTGATTACATTTGATTATTCATAAGCAAATCAAATTAAAATAAATAATTAGTAAGAAGTGAAGCCTAGTTAACATAGGATTTAATAATTCTATTAACATTTTCTAACTCTTTGATACTCGGAATCTTTTAAAAAGGCTACTTATATTAGATCCTTTTGAACAACATTTTTAAGCTAAAGCAGCATTGATTCATGTCCAATCCTTCTGCCCTTAATTGAGAATATTATAAAATAAAGAAATAGATCAACTAAAATATTCATTACGCCAAACTTATTGCTTGTTTAAATGTATGTTGCTGGAAAAAATCTTGCGGAAATGTTAATTACATTGCTGCTTTTTTTATAGAAAAGATAGTTTAAATTTGTCTTTATTTTATAGGGTATCAAACCATTCCTGACCCCACTGAAATCACAACTTTTAGTGTTTATTGTTCTTGTCGCCGGCACTCGCGAACGGACGCCGTCGGCTGTCGAGTTAATTTAAGAAAAACTCCCACCGAGTGGTTGAGCGAAAAAGTTGAGAAGCTGTTGCTGATTCCGCTTGCAGGAGCAATTCCCGCTGAAAAGCTGAAAAGGATTCTCCCAGCTGCAAATCCTTTACGTGTGCCGCCGCGTCTTTGTTTTAATTGCCACGTGAAATTGCTCATTCGCATGATTGCTCCGTGAAGAAGTCGCGGTTCCGTTCGTGGATTTATCCCGGACATATCCAACTTGCTGGCGGCATTTGTTTGGTTAGTTCTTTCTGGCCCGGAGTTTTGCTTTTGCTATTGTTGAAGTTTGGTTTTTTGGTTTTGTGGGCGACCGAGCTCAGTGGCGATTGTGTAAACATTTCACTTGCAGGATCTACAAGTCGATGGTTAGCTAAGGGTGGCAAGGGGTTCTGGATGGGTTAATCCTTTTTTGGGATATGTTTTTGATACTTTTTTGGTAATTTCAAATTTAAGATTTGTCTTTTATTCTTGCCTAAAATAGCCCAAATCATCTCCCTAATTTCTTTCGGAAATCGAACCTCATATGTCTGTTGTAATCACGAAGAAACCTCTGTGCCTTTTCAACCAAATTATAAGTTCAGTCACAAGTGTTATGGTTTTAATGGGGGATGCTGGTGACTAGACATTGTGGATCCTGCAAACTGAATCGCAAGCCATTAAACCCTTTGGACATATCCAACCCAAACTACTCATCGTCCATTACACTAATTGCCTGGCCAATGCATTGGTCCATCTTCACAGTCCCCTCGATAAAGTAATGGGTTGCAACTGGCTTAGTCCGAGGGCACTTCATAAATCAACCCTAAACGCGCAATTAATCATAGGCAAAACCAAAAAGAACGCATCTGTATCATATGTGTACATAACACCTGAGCAAAAGCCGAAACCGAAACCCAAATTCTGCACCGCAAATGTCAAAACAAATTCCACACAGGAGTGGAAAAAAAATTATGCAAAGCATATAAGCCGCAAAACCAAAAATTGGCTGCCAAAATCTGGCACACAGCGTCCTAATTGATTTATGAGGGTTTTCCTCATAAACCCTCTAAAAGTCCCAACCCCCAAACTCGAACTCTTTTTCGCTGGAAATTAAGCTGAAAATTACGCAAAATAAATGATTTACGCAAATAAATGGAAATTTATTGAGTCCGAATGTGTGTTTGTTTTGTTGTTTACTTGTTTCCATCCAATATGTTGCATACATACTCTCTATATGCAAATATATATATGCATCCGTATCGGAGGTATAGGTTTTTGTGTTTGGCATCAGCTTGTGATATGCAAATTCGTTTTTTTGTTGCATACTTTTCAGGGAGTGGTTGCATTGGAAAACACATTTCTCTGCGGATTTTAATTAAGCTCGAAAAGGTTACAACAAATTAGCAAAATCTGAAAAGCCGACTTGTTGATATCCAGTAATATTTAATATTTTTCGTATATTGTGGATTGCTCTCAGTAATGATTCTGCAAGGACACAATACAAAGTCAACATAGAATGCGAGCTTAAGGAAATTGATGTGTTTCTAATACAAAAACAAGAATTTTTATTATTTATTGTTTAAAACTATCGTAAAAGAAAATATGCTTCATCAATCTCTATTTTCTTGGTTAAGGGCAATGATTACTCAAAGTTACAATGAAATGCTAAAATTGTACTATTTATTGATAAAGTTTCATCAAGTTATTTATTAATAATAAGCTGAAAACAGTTTTATTAAATTTTACTATATTTTTTACGGTTTCGATGATATATTTATTTAATTTAAATAAACAACTTAGCTTTTTTCGATTTATCTCTTAAGTAGGGATTAGCTTTTGAACTGCTTGTTTTAATTCTTTCAAAAAATGTTTATCGCATTTTGCTTATAAATCTTTAATACCTTTGCGATACCCTTTATCGTTATTCTGATAAAAAGGGGATCAGATCATACCACAAACAGTCACACCTTTCTTTCTCGCACGCATTTGTGTGTGTAGCTGCCACGGAACATGGGCGTGTAACAGGATTAATGCAGTGTTACCCCCTTCTAACCACCCCCTCTCCCCTTATGCCACCAATCCCCTGACATATGCCACAGATTGGCTTTCCATTTGATTTGCATTGCATTTAATGAAAAATTATTTTCAAATTTGTCTGTTTAATCGTGTGACAATTGGTCAAAAGGTCCGTCCTCTCGCCCTCATTGGAAATAAATCAAAGGAATTTCGAGGGATTTTTTCTGGTGTTCGTTTTGGGATTCCCCGCTTGGTGTTTAATGATTGGTAAGCTTTGCAATTAGGAAATTAGTTTGATTTTTAATTAACATGCGGTTTCGGTCCGCTATTTATTTTTTGCTTTTTGGTTTCGGTTTACCCTTATTTTTTTGTCGGTTTGCCCAATTTGTTTTTGTTTTATGTAAATTACGCAAATCATTTAATGCGTTTTTGTGGTTAGAATTGTTTTCCTTTTTTTGTTGTTTCGTTTGGTTTTTTTTTTGTTTTATTTGCCCTGTTGAGATTTGCATTTAATGAGCTTCTAAGTGGATTTTAATTTAATTAATGAAACACCAATTTTTTCTATTTGGTTTCGCTGGTTAGATATGCTGAATTAATTTGTCTGTACTGCTGCTCATTTAAATATTATGCTTTAAATTTGCTGTTTTTGTTTTTAATTACCCTTAATTCAAGATATAATATTAATTATTTAAAGGGCTTATTTAAAATTTGAGATGGTGTAACTGATGGGTTAAAAAAACAGGTATACTTTATTAATTGAAAAAATAAAAACAAAGAACATTATTCAAATTTTTTATATGATATATTACTCGATAATATATTTTAATTGCTAAAATATTGTATTAGACTTTAACTTTTTGTTGATGTAATTAAAACTAATAAAATAGTAATAGTAATCATCTTTATTGCTTTGTATTTTAATGTGTATACTTACAATCTTAAGCTTTTACATTAAGGACTTGAGCTTGATATTTTTTTGCCATCTTGTTCTTTCACTTCACCCTTTTTCAATTTCATCAGAGCTTATTTCCTCGTATTCAATAATTCTTTCTCCATTTAAGCCTTTTTTGCGGCTTTATCCTGCTGCCGCAGAATTCATTTGCCGCATGCATTTAATGAAATCTTTTTTCGCTTCGGCCAAAATCTAATTAGCTTTTCGGAGTTTAGCAAGAGGAACTAATTACCAGGATGCAACGACAGGAAACGACGAAGAGCAGCAGACGACGACTTTCATGTTTGATCCTGTACAAATTAACAAATTGTATACGTTTATTAAGCGAGCAAAGCAAACGGAAACAACACACAAAGGACTCACAAAGGAGCTGCGGAAAAAAACTGCAAACGTCATCGAAAAAGTGTTCGAGAAGGCCGTCCCCCATGCTGCACTCAAGTGGCTTTATCAGTGGTGTGTAACCGCAGGATTCCTCGCAGGATGTGACTCGAATATCCCTTACAATATTTTTAGGACAAAAAAAAGGAGAAGCGAAAACGGCGAATGAAAATTGCATTCAATTGAGCGCATTTATTGTTTGAATTAAGTCATGAGGAAAATTCCATTAGAATGGCAGAGAAAACTGCACTCGATTTGGTTGGGTGGGTGTGGATTGGTGGCTAGGTGCACGGAAAAAAAATTTGTTTAATCACATTATAAAATTCATTCCTTAGAAAAGTCTATAGTTCAAGTTATTTTATAACTTAACCACTTTTTAGTGTCTTAGTTTATGAAAATCTGAATTTATTTCATACAAATTTAAATATTAATATGAACTTATTTTTGTTCAATTAGATCCTTAAAAAAAAAAATATATATATAGATTTTTTTGAGGTGTTCTAGGATGGTGCAGTGGCAGACACATGTGGCTGTTTGGCATTAAATGGGATTTTATGCAATGTTTGACTGGCAAGGACTTCCCCGCTTTTTCGCCTTTTGTCTTGCAAAGCAATCAGCGGCATTTAGCCAAATGCCTTGAGTTCGGGTGGATCTGCCACCCCCGGTTCCTCTTTTTTAATGGGTAGCTCAGTGCACCACCTGCAACATGCTGATTGACAGCTTTGGGCGGTTGCAATTCGAGCTGCAGATGAAATTGAAGGGAAACAACAAAATGCTGCACTTGATTAAGTCCCCTTTTTTAAAAGAGCTCAATAAATGAGGCGGGAGGAATAAAACGAATAGCAGATGCTCTGGAAAATAAATATAGGCTTTAGAAAAGTGTATTGTTCGGTATGCACCAATTTTTTGGCTTATTTTAATTAAAATACAAGCTTAAAAATGCATCATTTAAACGTGGAATTTAATTTTTAAGCAATGTTTAAGGCATTGTTTTTGTAGCACATCAATTTTTTGTTTAGTATTTAAACCCTTTGAATTTTAGGACACCTGTGTACATAAATATAAATAAATTCATATGTATTTCATTAATATAATTTGAAAAAACTTTTAAATGCTTTTCTAAGGCAACTTAAATTTCTTTTAAATAATCTTTCATTAAGATCTTTTTTGTATGAGATTTAAAAGGTTCACCCTTTAATATGGAAACTGATGGACCTCTTAAAATTCGAATAAACGTTTTGAGTAATCTCGAAAAAATTGTCAACACAATGTTATGATTGGTTTCTGTTGACTTTTTAATTAGCTAGGCCCAGATAGACACATCAACAGAAGCCACAAAAGAGTCCGAAAGTAACATGGCCGCAGGGTTCCAATATTCCACAGTGGCCAGAGTTAATTAATTTTTGGGGAAAACTCCGAGTTGGAAAAAGCCAAAACGAAATGCATTTATGCCAGGAGACACCAGAAACCACAAAGAGAAAAAAGTATTGAAAGGAACTGGAAATACCAAGCACAGTTGGTGTTTGCCTGTGAAGGACGATAAAGTTTGTCCAGCAGATTTGAGGAGCTCTCCTGCCCAATCTCGACCACATTGTTTGCCATACACTTCATTTATTTGGAATTAGACCAGGCACTCCACTCGGCTCCGCTTGATGCACTCGAATTTGAATCCTTTATGAAGCGTGGCACCAACAACAGGACCCAAAAACAGGACTCGGCACACATGCCCATGCATACACATCTTCGCAGGACTGCAGAAGTAGCCTCAGCTCCTCTGAATTTGCGAGTTTGAGTCAACTTTGGGTCCAGTGTGTGCAGCAGACCAAAAACCATTGATTGTCATCGAATAGCCCCCGCAGAAGTGGAAGAAAAAGCACGAGGACGAGGGAGATTATGGAAGGAGAGCTAGGATGTCCAAGGAAGAAAAAGTTAGCCCTTGCAACTAGTTGATACTTAGTTATTTATCCGATACAAGTTCGTGTTATACAATTCATACTTTTTTTTATTAAAATTATTTACATTATTAGAAGGTATCAACTTATTTTTTTGTTTTTACATGAAAAAGTTGGGTATGCACATATAAAATTATACTTACTATTTCATACATATTTCGCATGTTTTTATTAAACTAACACTTTTTTTTACCACTGATATAGGGAAAATTAAAATGATAGATTAGCTTTAAATACACATATTATACCACGAATTATCAAATTATAAATTTTTAAATTTTACATACCAAAATATTGGTTATTAAGTTTCTTTAGATATCAAACCTTTCTTCTCTCGAATTACAGGGTATTGAATATGAGCAGCTCCCAAGCTCCCAAGCTGCTACTGCTGTTACTCCTGTGTCCTGTCGCTGCTGCTTAATAGTCAAAGTGTCCCGGCTCCATTTCCACTTTGGCCTGCAGTTGGCAGCAGCAGAATCCGTCCTATCCAACTCCGTCCTTCCATCGAGTTTACGTGTTTTTGTACATTTGTTACGCTACACGTAATGCAATGTGTCCGTGTGTGGAGATTGTCCTTTCGATGTGCCGGGGGAGCGGGGAGAGGGGGTGTAGTGGGAAAGGGAGTGCATCCTGTGACTTAGTCCATGCCACGTCACGCTACACTTGATAAATCTCTAATGCCACTTTGGGTGTGCCAACCACACAAGCCCGACTCTCCGCCCACGCTACCCCACTTCATCGATGCCCACCTTATTTCATACCAATGAAATTCGAGCAACACTGAGAAAAAATAGTACAGGCTTACCCTTAAAAACATTTGGTAAAATTTTTTAGAGTTATGATCCTTCATAGTTAAAACTTATTTGCCTAAATTTTAATTATATTTTAAGGTATACGTTTGGTTATCAGAATAAAATTTTCTGATTGTATGATAATATCTGTAAATATATCTGATAATATATGTATAAATAATTGTTTTTAAATAAATTCATTTAGAATATTAGTTTTGTTTAATACAAATTTTCTTAGGAATATTAGTTTTGCAATGTAATAAATTTTTACTTTTATAAGTCAGGTTCATAAATAAAGTACCCATTTTTTGTGACTGTATTATAACTTTGAGTGGCTCTCTCTCCGTCCTTTTAACCCATTCTCTCCATGTGGACATTTTCAGCATTTGTGTAATTTTTGTTGCTGTCGTCCTGCCTTCCCCCTTCCCCTCGCCTTCCTCCTTCTATTTCCCAGTTCGATTATTAAACGTTGGAAATTTTGTACAAATGTTTGGGCCACTTGGGTGTGTGTTTTTGTTTGAGCTCGTGTGCTCCCAGGTGTTTTGGACAAACCTGAAGCTATTGATGATCCATTTGGCCAATGTTTAATCAAAGTTAATTCTAGCTATTGTTGGTCAATTGTGTGGTTTCTGGTCTTGATCAGGATACTGGTTACGAAAGGAAGAGGTGCTCTTGGGCTGATATTCAAAATTTCAAAGATAATTTAAATTATCTAAATTATTTAAGCTATGAGCAAAAAGTGTTTAACGATTATATGGAATTAGCTAATGATTAAAAATTACAAAAAAAAGAAACGTTATTCTTTTTATTTAAATATATACAAATTTTTGTTGTATTCATGGTGCAGTAAGTGGACTTAAAAACTTTGTCATTGTACAAGACCAAATTAAACTCATTCAAATCACTCTTTCTGCATTTTTTTCTCTTGTTGTTATAAATTCTAGCCTTCTAGACAATATCCTTTCCTTAAATTGGAATCCATCGCCATACATCCCCTTCAAACACTCCATTCACTTTTAACTAAGTTTGATGCACTCAATCCCTGACGTAATCCCTCCCACCTTCTGGCCAATTCCAATCTCCCCTGAAGGGAGTTGCACCCTAATGAGCTTTTCGTGAGTGTCGCCTGCTCATTTCACGTTTGCTGGGACTCTGCCTAATTCCTTAATTAAAATCGAAGCCTACTCACGGAAGGACAACATCGGCAAAATCCATTGACTGATTGCAATATTTCACTTTTAAGTCACACGATGCCGCAGTCCGTTTTCCATGGTGTTGGACCCCGTCCACCAAACAAACAAACAAACAAACCGAACAGAACTGAACACGGGGGCTTAATTTGTATGATCAAGCGGAGCAGGATGTGGCTGTGAAGCTGCGATTTCCTGGCGACTCCTGCACAACTGCCTTTATTAAAAAGGACACTCTGACCACACGGGCACAAAACTGTAATCTGTGCAACAAAGTTGCAGCTGCCAAAGTTACTCTTCTTAAAGGGGTACACTTACTTTTTTTAATTTTTTGTTAAATGTTCAATTAAATCAATCTTTCAGTATCAATTTTTCAACTTGAGAGAACAATATTTTTTGTTGGGCTATTATTTTATGATTATTTAACATTGGAAATAAGATATACATTTATGATTTAAAATAAAATAATTTAGATTTTTGTACAAAATCTCTTTGAATAATAATAATATTATAAAATATTATAAAAATATAGTCTGAATGGTAGAACGATTTGCACTTCAAATTTATTTATTGATACACCTAAAATTGATATATTTAAATTAAATGAGGAGGTATGAAATGTATCCAAACTAACGATATTATCATTAAGAGTATGTATTAAATAAATGATAAAAACAAGGATTACGAGAAGAACTCCTCAATTTGTATTCATCTGAATAAGCGAAAACAGAGTGCTTCAAAACGTATGCCTTGCAAAATGATATGTCTGATTTAAATTGTTTGATTTTGGTATTACAAAATATGCACATTTTTATTTGCTTTAAAGGGTATCTCATATTCGTCCAACTACCATATTCCCATTACTTTCTTGTTTCGAAATGAGATTTGCGTTAGTCGGAATCACTTGACATGCAGCTAGCCAAATGAGCTGGATAGAAAATCCGCAACTCAAACCCAAAAAGGAAACTTTTGGCATCTTTGTGTGGGTGTGTATCTGTGTGTGAGTGGGCATTGCACTATGGGGAATTTGCCCGATTTTTTGGAATAAATGTATTTTTTAAAAGTATGCCGATTTTCTATTTTTTTTTTTTAATGTATTAAGAAAACATCAAGCTGTTTGGTAACATACCGCAAATGTTAACTTAAAAGTCTAGTATTTAAATACCAACTGTTAAAGTCAGCTGTTGCAAGCGCACATGGTTTGTTTACATTTTGCTTTAACTTTGAAGCTCACTTTCAAATCATTATCTCTGCAACAAAATGACGTAAGACAGTCAAATTTGAAATGATTACCAATTCTCAAGGTATGTTCTGTGTAAAAATACTTATATATTGCTTAATATGTACGTCCAATTTTAACAATTTGTAAATGTAGCAGTTGATGTTTTCGTTTGGGTTTTGGAAAGAAAGTTCCACTTTCAATAGAGTTTTAAAAAAATGTTTAACTTTGTTCAGTGAGTGTCTATATCAATGTTGTAGAGTCATTCATTGCGAATTCAGAACATATTGTCTCATCGTGCGCTTCGTGCGACTTTTCGCGTAATTTCATTTTTTAAAAACCAATCTATTGATCAAAAACGCAGCCCTGCTGGAAATTTTTGCATAAGCAAAAGGGTCTTCGAGAAAAAGAAGATGCCGAATTCACTTTTGTAAGCAAGCAAGTTGATCCCACAGTCGAATCTCCAACTTTACAGATGTTTTTCAGAGAGCCATGGTTACTTAAGACCCCATCATTTCATCAAAGAATTTGAAGAAGCGCGACCGAAAACATATGTAAGCTGCTTGCTCTTCCACCAATTCATTCAATTGTTATTATGCGAATATGAGCCAGGAGACGAGTCTCTAGATGTTGATAATTATGAAGAAGAAAACGACTATGACTTTTTGTACAACATTGAAATTGAAAATTAAGAGCATATAGAGCTAAATTTGTTATAAAAAATAAAAAAAATTTGGGTATACTTTTACTTTTCCAACAGGTGTGTATAGGTATGTAGAACACTATAAAAAAAACCTCACTGAAATATGTTACATAGTTCGCGAGTTATTAATTTATTCCAAAAAATCGGCCAAATTCCCCATAGTGCATTGGTGTGGGTCTGCTAAATGATGCCGAGGGAGTCGGGTCAAAATCGTTGCCTTTTCGTCGCCGTTGCGTCGCTTTGGCATAATAAATTAACAAATTTGTCGGCGTCTCTTTCCGAAATTCGTGGGCCGATGACAGGACACTGGATCCATCCACCTGTGTCCTTTTCCGTTGTGTGTGTATGTGTGTGTGGGTGACTGTGTGTGTTGTCCATTTCGCTGCTGCCAATCATGTCGGATTAATAACAAGCGCACAAGGATGCTTTATTCATGCCAGTCGAAGCATTCAAGCAAAATTGCAGCTGCTCCTCTGCCGTCGTCCTTTGTCCTTTTTCCACAAAATCATGGGCGGCCAAATGACGCGTCGCAGGTTGTCGAGTGTTCCAGCCAGCCTGCTGTCCACTGCATTACATAAGAGGGTAGTGGTCACTTCCCCACTGCCTCCCCAACACTCCCATCGTGTCCTTGCAGTGGGCTTTAATTGTAACGGACGAAGCCAAATAATAAGGTGTGATTCATAGGTATAGGTTAATAAAAAGTAAAATTAATTATTTTAAACATTTTGCCAGAACATACATACATGTGTATGGTGTGGACATACAACATTTTGTACTTATATAAATAAAAATCTTATATATTTTATTTGTTATTTTATTTAAGCAGAAACATTATTACCTTTCGCTTACTGTTAAATATATTTTAGAACTTCTTAATAAAAAAATGTAGTCTTGGTAAAATATTAAATAAATATTTTTTTCAACTTTAGAATTAAAAAAGTACTTAAGTATTTTAAACTTCACTTGTGTCCTCTCATTTTTAATAAGCGTCCCCTTTCCAACTTTATAATTAAAAAACAAATAATATATTAAAATTATTTTTTTATGAATTAAAATATAATTTACTTATTTAACAATTTGTTCGTGTGTTTTTTGATTTGTTGCTGTTTTTTTTTGTGATTTTATAAAGTTAAGATTAAATGCAACATATCACTCATTCGCACCTTAGTCCCACAAAAACAAAGTACTGGATCTCCAACTTCCGTTCACTCTCCTAGGGTTTTAATTGTAACGGGCAGGCAAGTCCCTTGTTGCGAGTGCATTTTGTGCCCCTGTAAATGCCACATTTTCTTTCAGCCACATATCGTCTCCGCCCCTTATTATCTGGCCTGTCAATATTTTGCGTATTTCATTGTTGCACTCCACCAACCATTGCATTTGTTTTCTCCTTTTTGTTCGCTGTGGGTATGTGAGATTTATAAGCTCCACTTCACTTTTCCACTCCCCAAGTAACCGCAGCAAGTTGCGGCGCCCATTTCAAGCACCCAGCAATTTTCCTACCCAACCCATTTTTCAGTCCACAAACCACCCATACTGAAAAAAAACACCTGACCAACCTGTGGCCAAGGAGCAGGTTGGCCGCACATTCGTCAAATGTTCGACTGCCAGGGTCCAGTTCATTTCATTCGAGTTCTGCTTTGCTTTTAGTTAGTGCTTTCTTTTTATTTACCCAGTGTTTCGAAAGAAGAAAGGTATTATGTATTCTAAGAAATCAGGTAAAACGATTTTCTACATAACTTTTTTTGGTTTAAAGAATTTATCAAATTTATTTATAGCTAAACATTTTTGCTTGTATTTTTATATTTAAGGATCTTAGTAAAGGGTCTAGTAAAAATCCTTGCCAATTACGGAAAAGTAAGATATTTTAAGGATACAATTTTTGGAATTGAAAATTAAGATTTTAGAAATGCTTATACAGACAGAAATTTAATGTAATAAAATTGATGTAAGTCAAAAACATGGGTATATTTTGGTCTCAATACGGCAAAATACGCTTGCTTTGTGTGTTAGTGTTTTGGCCAACAATTTTGCCAGGCGTCAGTTTTGGCACCTGCTGCTGGTCGCCTGTTCCTCTACTTCCGTTGTCTAAGCCAAAAATTGACCAACGAAACCGAACAATTTTTTGCTTTTGGCCACATGTGTCAGTGTGTATTCCTGGTATTTTCTTTCTTCCTTTCACTCTGGGGGAATTTAATTTCGGCTTTGCAGCGCGTGACGTTCTATTTGTGTTTATTCGGCTGTTGTGTGCGGGGCATGACACGAATTTGCTTTGAAAATTGAATTAGATTGGCCTGCGGACCGGCAGCTGATTTGATTGCAATTTCCCCTCGACCGCTGCGTGGATGCATGCATCCAAAGGAATTTTTCCAGCACTCTGCAATTTGATTAACTGGCCGAGCGTTGCATAAATTATGTCAAATTATACTGGGGGAGAATTGTTTTCGATACTAGCTAGTTAGTGGCTTTGTTGCATGGGTCAAAACAAATTGTTGCAGGACATTCTAAATAAATTTCTGCACAAATTTGGGATAAGTAAATAGAACATACCCTTGCCTATTTTAATTTTGCGTTATATAAAACACTATTTATTTATATATTAATATTACTTATATATAAATAAGTAATATTAAATTATATTAGAAAATAAATAATTCTAATCCAATTTATCTATTTCAAAATGTGTGTTCTTAACACGGGTTTCTAAATAATTTTTTAAGTAAAGAAAAATACTTTAAAATCCCCGAAACTGCAAAAATTTCCACAATTAAACGAAACTTTCTATTCCTATTACAGCACAGCTTGTTTGCGTTTCCACATCAGTTAACTTTTGAAAAATATATAAAATATAATAACGCCTCTATCCGTTTGTCATGGTATAAAAAATGCTACCTCCTACAGTTGCACCCTTTTATGCAAAATAGTGGTACGCTTTATAGAAACCCCTACCATTTTGCCTTCTCATATTTTTACAACCCGTTTACATCGATTTTTCCAGACCGTCAACAGCTCGTCAACCCTGTGAAAATCAAAGTGAGTTTTATTTTTTATTGTCAGTCGCGTATTTTATTGCATTTTTATCGCGCCTGCAGCCAAATGAGAGATGCAAAAATTTCGCACTTAACCGTCACTAATCATTTCATTTAACTTTAAAGTTATATTTATGAACTTTTCTGGCGTTCGACATTTATGACGTGGGCCTTTCACCAAGCGGACAGATGGTGGAAAAAATACTCTTGCCCTGCACGTGCCTACCATTTTACGATTCTTCTCGCGTGTCCCCAGTCTATATAGCTAATTAGGGTAAAGTCGCAAATTTGCCTATTGGAAAGTCGTAAAATTGTTTAGCAAATGTTTTTTTCTTCCCTGCTCCAGTCGTAAAATTTGTAAATTTACATAATTTTAGCAAAGGACAGGATCAGGCTAATTTTCCGTGCCCGCTGACAGTTTTTATAATTTTACAACTTGATATCGTAAAATTGCAATGGGCTGACTAATTTTCTGCAAATTTACATAATGAGGTGAGAGGTTGAAAGTCAAGGAAATGTTTTACTGCTTTTAAATTAGCAAAGAAGCTAAGCTTATAAGTTAAATTAGGTATTAACTTAATTTTCTGTTTTATGTGTCTGAAGATGACATTCAAACTTATTTTTATTTCTTGTTTTTACTTCCAATATCTGTTAAATAATTTTAAAAATCTTATTGTATGCAAATGCAAAACTTAAAGATTTTTCCCCCTTGTATTAAACTAAAGTTCCATTTAACAAAACTCTGAAGCAGACCAAATTGAATTCTCGACTCATATGCTGGCTGATGGAAGAGAAATTTGCTTACCCTCAGTTTCCCTAAATGACTTTTCCAATCTGTCCCGTTTGTGTTGAATTTTCCAGTTTATTAATTCGCCAATTGACAGACTTATTGCAAATTGAAAACAAAAGCGCGAACAACGCACCCAAAGGAAAATGCAAAACGACAATGGAACAAAAAAAGAGTCTGCAATTCAAAATTCGTTATGCATCCTGCTGCCGCCCTGGAAGTTAAAGCGAGATAGCGATATAGGGAGTGAAAGAGAGGGCACAAAGGATGCAATAATAAAAATCAAGCCCGCAACGAATTTGCGCAATCAGCTGGAAATTATTTACATGTTTATACGAAATTGAAACAACAAACGCTCACGAGCCGCATTTTTCCTTTCGCCTCCGCTCGGCGACAGCGATATATGTGCACTGAAAAAAATACACTCCAAAATGAGTAGACTAATTCTTAAATAATATCAAGAGAGACCTAGTTAGATTCAAAACTATGTTTTCACATATCTTAACAATTAAAACTGTTAAAATTGCAATAGTATTTTATATAAATATATATTAGTTTGTTAATTTCCACTGAACCGAAAAGCATACCTTTATAAATGTCAAAAAATGTATCATCATATAGTTCTATAGTTATATATTTATCACAAATAAATCATTATATAGTTTATTAAATATTTTAGGTTTTGAGGTATTTGCGAATTATATATTTAATATACAAAGAATATTTCTAAGATAGAATATATATGATTGCCTACGAAAACTGCCAACTATTCAGGTCTAAAAAGTAAAACAATAGTTATTTAATGTGATTCAATTTTTCCAGTGCACTTGTTCGTAAGTCCCTTTAGTTGAGCTGACACCTTCAGCACGTACATACAGCTCAATAAAGGCTCACAAATTTACATAGAAAATGTCGCACAGATCCCTTCTGCCTCCCTCGGTTGTGGGGTTCGAGTCATAAATATCGCAATTAATGATGCAAAAAGTGCGAAAAGAATTTTTATGTGTAAAATTTTGCATTGTTCGGAACTCGTGGCTGTAAAAGAGTGTGATTGGGTTGAGTGCAAGCATATATTATGTGTGTTTTCCTGAACATGAAATGTGAGCCATGTGGTTGCCAAATTCTGAGAGCAAAATTCGGAATGTGTGTATTAGGTTGGTAAAAGAATGTGACTTTTCATACTTTTAAGGCGAAGAAAAAAATTTAATTTTGTAATATTTTTTAAAAAATGTAAATATAATTTAAGCAAAATCTTCAACAATATTTGGTATTTGATTTTTGGAACAAACTATCTCAAGTTTGTCAAGGATTACCTTTTATAATATTTGTATTTGTTTTAATTTGAAAATTATTTGAATAAAAGTTTGAAACAATTTTTATTTTATCAATTAGCTTACTAGAAACTTATTTATTATTAGTATTATTTTTTATACTTCTATTAAATTTTAGTTCATATTATAAGAGCTTCATATTGACCAACTTAAAACCACTTTTTTCGCTGGTATTTATTTTCTCCTCCTCTTTGGAAAATTTAAACATTTTTATTTGGCAGCAGCTCCACCTCCGCTGCTGATTTATACCAGGACAATATGTGAGACTTTTGGCCAAAAAGAAAAGGAGCACTCGGCACCAAAGAGAGTTGGCAAAGAGAAGGACCAAAACAGGAAAGAGAACATCAATTCAGGCAATTTACTGCCTCCTTGGCTTTCGTTGCATTTTCCCAGAGCTGGACCGAAAATAATTTGAATGAAAACTCCATTACGGCTTCCTGGGAAAATGAGAGGGTGATGGAAAGTGGGAGACTCGACGTCGCCAGTGATTCACACAAAGTGACCGCAGAAGGAAGAAATTCGAAGAGAGAGTGGAGAAAGCAGGAAGCAATCCTTTCGACTGCTTAAGTGCACTTTACACATTTTTCTTTTATTCCCTGCCAACTGGACCCCATAAATCTCATTTGGTCCAAATTGTTTTTCATATCGTCTCGCTCATGTATTTATTTTGCAATTTGCATATTTAATGACACTTACATGCATGTTCTTCTTCCATATGCAAATGCACCCGTTCTTGCTTTAACCCTTTAACCCTCTTGTGGCCAAATGAAAGTTGATAAAGCCAAGGACAATTTTGCATTTGATTTTTAGAAATTTGTCCTTTTACAGTTCTTTTATATGGCTTTTGAAATTTTTAAAATTTCTAATAATATGTTGTATTATTTTTGGGTTGTGCTAAAAAATCTTTTATCTAATAATTTGATGTTATATAAAATTTTAAATATTTATGAAGAGGTACATATGTAATTATATTATGGGCTTTAAAGGGTTAATCGTGCGTCGCGTGGCCCAATAAAATGCGCATTAAGTTGGCTTAATAGTATTCAATTATGCCATGCACTTTTCGCAGGCACTGTGCAGGAATTCCCTGCTCATGCTGCTGTCCCTCTGATAAGACTTCTTGCGAAAACTTTGGCGCTTTGCTTAATTGCTGTCATTAAATTTATGCAGCTTTGCCAATCTTATCATAATCAGGATGAAGCTGGCACACATGCGTTGCCATGAGGCGTAACTAACACGCCCACCCTCGCTTTCCCCGCCCCCCTCCCCCTTGCCTTATCCCCTTATTGCACTTCACAGTGCACACTTGAATAATTTCAACGCGGATTATACTAATTAAGCGCCTCAACAATCGAATTGTTGAGGGTGTGGAGAAATCTGGGGACTTAAGTCCCATTTCAACGGTCTTACTTCACCGGGCATCTCGATGCACCCGCCACAAAATTCAAATTCATTATCCGATGGTCAAATGTTGCAGAAATCCTTTTCGTCGGTACAGTGGTCAAAGAACTGTACTTATTTTTTTAATATATATAGAAGAAATCAGCATACTTATATTACAAAAATTATAAAATATTTATTTGGGTTTACATAAGCCCAAATAAAATAACTTATAACTAATTATAACTCATTCAAATATTAAGAATCCAATCTTATGTGCCACTTACTTATTGAAAGGTTTTTTTATAGATACAAGTTTTATTATTAACCCGTCTATATACAAATTATATTTTATTCAATTTCGAATTGTACGTTGTTTTTCATAATATTTCAATGTTTTTTATATTCATTTAAACATAATTTATGAATTTAATGAGACTTAGCTTTCTGAATTTAATGAAACTTCAAATATGATAATGATGTTAAAACAAAACATCTTCGAGTGTCGCCCATCTTAACCCATTGTACCCGAAATGAAGATGCTGGGTGATTTATCCCACGTCATGTTGGCTTAAACAAACCATTTATATGCAGCGCTTGCAATTATTTGCACTTAATTGTGTGTTAAGTGCCCCAGACTGGGATGTGCTATTTGCAACGTTGGTGATGTTGTTGATGTCGTCGCTGGTTATTGCAGCGGAAGCGATGTCCGTTGATTGATATCGCATTCAGGCGTGTTGAAAATTATTTGCATTGATAATTCGCTGATTAATGTTTGCCACCGAATCATTGGCAGCATCGCACCCAAACCCAAACCCATACCCATTTCCACACCCAATTCCACACTCTCCTCAGCCAGGAAATATCCTGTCGCCGCGAATTTGGTCTGACTGCGTGTTATGTGATGCCATGTTGTGATGTAATATTGATGGCCTGTCCACTCCGCAGCTAGATCCTGATTTCGAAGCGAAGGGACTGGGGACTGTTTATTGGATTTGCTGAGGTTTTTGCGTTAATGCTGTAAACAATTAAGCGAAGCGTATTAAGTCGGATTTGGGTCGGAGCTATCGGCATCGCCATCGCACTGCACTAACTAATTTATGCCGGCTTGTGGAATGGGGGTGAAGTATTAAACACATTGGATTTAATTAGTTAAAGTGCAGTATTAAAATTATGTAGACCTTTAAATCGTGATGTTGCAATACCTTTTTGGTTGAAAATGTAGTAGTTGTATATTTCCAACAGTCTTTAGATTTAATAATTGATAAGTCCAGAAAAAAATGTTATTTTAATAACAGCAGTTTGTCTTATTTGTTTATTTATTAAATTTTAATATTATAAAATGTAAAGGTGCATCACAAAAAAAACATTTAAGAATAAGTGCACATTACTACTTAACCAAAGTTCTTAAAACTTGCCTTAAAACTCATGAAATTACTTCTGGGTATAACTATATTTCTGTATATCTCCTTAGATCTCTTTTTAGTTAACTATTTAAACAGAATTTGATTTAAATGAACTCCACTAAAATGGCTTTTGAAATAAGATCTCAAACTCCACTTAGAAATTGCAAACGAAAATTTGAGAATCATTAGGAAAACATCATAAATAACAAATCAGCTTATTAAGAGCTCCTGCTGCTGCTTTTGATTCTGGCTTTCGGTTTCCATTTTCCATTTTCCGTTCGGCTTTGAATTAATCCACGGCAACCGGCGAGACTTGGAAGCATTAGCAAGGCAAACAAAAGCTTCCTGTGCGACATCCTTCCCTCTTCCATTTAAAAGGACAAACAGTTCAATTGGCAAAAACGCTCCTTGCTAATTTATGGCGTTTTAATTCATATGCAAAACGACAGCGTGTGTTTGCTGAGTTTTTTGTCGAACTTTCTTTTAATGTTTGATAAATAATCAAATATGTGCGTATTAAGACATTGAGACATGAAAGGCAGGAGCCAAATCCAAGGAGAGATAAGAGAATTGGGGGATTTCTTTTGAGTTGGGGTTGCGACAGTCAAGTTCACATATGAACTTCATTTTGGCCAGAAATCTAATAAAACTCCGCAGCAGGATGTCCTCGCTGGGAAATTATTTTTTATTCATGCATTAAATTGTTTTGACTTTCGCCTGATAGAGATCAGCATGTCGTTTCGGGATTTTCTTTATGATTATTATTTTTTCGACCCCTCCTCCTGATTCTTTTTCTCCAGGTCCTGCCACATGCTAATCAAATTACAAGATATGTGTGTACCGAATCTCCTTGGTTACCCTCAGCAGCTGAATTATTTCCCAGACGGAATCACCTGGTGAATTCGAGGGGAGGCGGCAACATCGCCTGCAGCAGAAATATCAAAAATAATTTGTTTGACAATAAAAGACGATAAACATTAAAATTATGTGCTGGAGATTTTCCTTTTTCTCGGCGCTTTTTTTTATTCGTGCTCAATAAAAACTGAAAAAATTATGACAATAAAGAGGAAAATGAAATGCCATCAAAGCGACTAAGCAATACTCTTTAACAATAGGTATTTGACTTTAAAACGCACTTAAAACTGAAAAAAATGTTAGCAGAAAGTTAATTAGATGGCTAAAGTAAATCAAACCGCAAATCCAAAGAATTAATTTAAATTTTTCACAATAAATGTTATAAAAAGATTTTGTTCGGTAAATGATCTTCAAATTAAAAATGTAACTAATTAAATCTACATTCAAATTAAAAATTCTGTATCATTTTGTTTTAGATTTATATATTTTTTTTTTGTTTTACTAAAATCTTACAAATTTAAAAAAGTATGGAAGCTGACTAATAGAGTATATCTCAAAAGAGAAATGTAAGCCTGAGCCAGCGTCGAAAAAAGCAAAAGCGTTGTCATCGCAGTGGAAAGTATTTTTCCAGCTCTTCGCTGGTTTTCCTCCCCAGCTTTTCCCCCACTCATTTTGTTAATTCTGGCCTGCGGTGTTTTTTTCATAAAGAGGGGAAAAAGATATCTCTAATGATTAGTCCGCTAAATTCACTCGTAAATTTGTCAAATCGCTCAAGTTATGCGAATCCCATTTTTTTCTCTTTATCTGCGGCATTTGCATAGCTCTGTTTCCTGCTTTTCCATTTTCTCTACTTTTCCCTTGAGACCGCTCCCTTGACCAGCTTTTTATTTGATTATTAAATTAGATTTTTTTGTTGGCTGTCTTGTTTCTTTCCACTGCTTTTGCACTTTGGCCTCATTAAATATTTCTACGCCATTTTTCCTTGTTATTTTTGCACTTTTGCAATGGGGAAAACATCAAAAAACGCGTGAAAAGTTTGGTCAACAGCGGAAAATATATTGCTCGAAAATTGCTTGCCAAGTTTATTATTTCAGTCTTTTTTTTGCTTTGACAATTCTTTGCCATATTTTTTAAGCATTTTATATATATATTTATTGTTTTTACTTCTGTTGCCAAAGCTAACGATGTCGTATTGTTTTCTCTTTCCGTTTGTATCCCTCTCTCGCTCCTTTTGCCATTTGCCCTCTCTGTCTGCTGTTTGTTACAACTTTTCAATTGTTTGGCTTCTGTCATTACCTTTGACATGGCAATGGCAACTTGTGGTTGTTGTTGTTGCCTTTTGACTGTCGCCGCCTTTTGTCTTTCGCGCCTTTTGTCCGCGCTTTCCCCATTTCCCGCCCACTTCCGCCCACTTCCTCCCACTTTACATTCGCACTTTGATCTGCTGCATTTTCTGTTTTCTGTATTAATTGTAATGATGAAGTGCAACCAATGTCAGTCCTTGAAATGGAAATCATAGAGAGTGGGTGGCGAAATCCAGGCTGATGTGGGGTTAAGTTACCCTTAATATATAAAGACATACTTTATGTATACCTAAAGTGAAATATATGTATACTACAAATTTATATAAAAACATGAATGTTTTAAGTGAAGACAAAGCACCAATCCAAATAACTTAATTTGTATTGAAAAGTGTACAAAAAATATTATAGTTTTTTTTCTGCCAACATGTTCAAAATCACGATATTATCCTATTGTTTCTTAGATCTGAAACTTATCATAATGAATTTAGAATTTACAACTTTCACTATATAATTTGATTTAATTTAATTTAAAGATTTAATTTTTTTTATATTTCCATTACAAATAGATTATTTTAAGTAATCAGGTATACAAGCACTAACTTAAATTCAGATACAATTTACTAAAGTTAGGATACATTTCTAGAAGCACTTACCCGAAAACAATTTGTTATTCTTTAAAAAAATGTGGATTTTGTTGACTCTTTGAAGTTCCCTCTCAAACTCACTAACAAACAATTGACCCACATCTTGTGTTTCTCCTACAAAAAGCACAAGCTGCATCATCATGAAAAAAAACCAGTTGCAGTCTCACTTTCAATTTAGGTTTGCTGAGTGCACTTCGGAATGCTTCTTCACCTTGACCCAGATTTGTTCATTCAACCCTTTTGCAATAGTATAAACAAAAGATGTAAACAAATTTGCCCCGATTCTAGGCTCCCCTAGTTTTAACATTCGTGTTTTTCTCGTTCGACATATGCAATTCCAAGCGAAACGTGCTCAAAGATGCAACATATGCAGTTTTTGCTCAAAGGGCGACCTTGAGAGTGGGGGATTAAAGACTTTGCGCTTAAAGCTACCCAGCTAGAGTTGCTACTTCTATTTCCACTTAATAAAGCACACTAATGATGACCACAAATCCCACCCGAAGAACAACCAAATTGCAATGAATCCGCACTTGAGCACGTTCCTAAATAAAAACCCACAGAGCTTGCCGTAAAAAAAACCTGAACCACCGGTAGCCCCTTTTATTGGAGCAAAGCCAACTCTAATTTATTTTTAATAATCTTGTTTTATATATTTTCAAGTTCCCTTTGAGTTTTGCAAACATTCTTTACCCCCGGGACAGAAGCGAAAAAATAAGGAAAAAGCAATTGATTTGCTTAGTAAGTTTGTGTACTTTCAATTAAGTTAAAAATGCCTCGAAAGGCACTCAAATAGCCAGATACCAAGTATATGCTTGATGATATGAATGTTTGCAAAAGGATTTTTTTTCTTAAAGGAATGTTTATTTTAAAAAGGTAAAGAGCATTTAATACGGTGGAAATGGATAAGTTCCATTAAAAAGTGTTACTGTAAGAATTATATTAAATGAAAATGATTATAAAAGAAATACTCCCAGCTTCGAATTATTTATTTATTTGAATAAATTAATAATAAGAAAATATTACAATTCAATAGAAATATTTTTTTAATTTTCCATTAGCGATATACAAGTAAAAAGAATGTTTTTTATATTTTATTTCTAATTCGCTCTAGATTCGATTTCCACTCCACATACCCTTTAGCAAGTCTACTTAAATCTGTTGCTTATGTAGGAAAAAATCAAAAACTGTTTGTTTACGGGTCACTTTACCATTCCAACTCCACCCCATTCTGAAACCCAGCTGGACGAACGCAAAACACACACATGCACTTGAGACTTTCACCGCTTTCTCCCGGAGAAAGGGTTGCTGAAGGATGAAGGATACGATATCATGTGTGGACGCTAAAGCAAACAAAAGTGCAAATTCCCGGGGGGACATTTGATTGAATTCAGACAGTTAACCGTCCTCATAATGCGCATTTCTCGAACCAAAAAAATGGGAAATCCTTTGGCTTCTGCTTATCTGCCTGGAAGAAAAATATCAAAAAATTTTAAAATCGTCTTCAGGGGCTGGGGAACAGTTTATTTGGCAAATGGTATTTGTTCTTTGCCAGTTCTTGCCCTGATTGATATTATTATGGATCAGTCCGTCCATTGATTGATGGCTTCGGTGGACGGCGCTTAAAACGAATCTTCTATTTGGATTTTAGAAAATTAAAAAAGCAGCTTAGCATCAGCATCCTTTCAGTATTATTTGCTTTATACAAAGCGTATTAAAAAATCGAAAGTTGAAAGATTTCAGTCGTCTATTTTTTTCCAAGCCCAAAGGCAGATTTTTAAGTCGGTTGGGTGGCGCCACGCGACATTTTTCCGCATCGATTGTATGAATCCGGAAAAATGGGAATGAGGAAATATGAGGAATTATCCAGTGTCCTTTGTGTGACAAACGGCTTTGATCTCTGCCGCTGGAAACCATTTCCAAATTTTAGGATAAGGGGTAAAAGGCGGTACTCACTTTGAGGTGGCAAAGTATTATCAAGAATGGGATAGGTCGATTATGGTTTTAAGTATTTTAAAGTATCTAAGTTAATTTATAAGTGCTCTATATTATCATGAATAAAGCAAACTACATTTGATTAACAGGCAGTGGCGATTCTATGTTTTGATTGCGGTGGGTATTCGGAAAATAAATGTCTTTTAATTTTTCTTATTATTATTTTAGGAGGCCAAACTTTCAATCCATCCCTTTGCATTTGCCCCTAAAATGTACAACATTATATAAAAATGTATAATTTTTTCTGAAATTAGGTGGTTATGCTAAGCATTATGGTGTTCGCAAGAATTCCTTTTTGTGATTTTGTAAAGCTAATTTTTGTATGTTATCTGAAAACCCATTCTGAAAAATGTATATATTTCCCCCAAAAATTTAAAAAATATCATTTTAATTTAGTTATATTTTTATTTCATTTTGTATGCATACGTTTTGTTTTACTTAGCTTACAATTAAAATAATTAAAAGAAAGTGTAGCTTGGGTTATTTATGTAAATATTTCTACTTTCGAACTTGTACTATGTTTATGCTCGTGACGCGAAAATGCGTCTCTTCTCTGGTTTATTCCATATAGATCTTAGCCACATATTGCTTATAAGTATAGATCTAAAAACTAAATTGACACACACACACAGCTTACACATCAATGGCAAAGTAAATATAAAAATATATATATGTTTTGGTGTTTTTAAAAATATATTTCCATAACTAGTTGCTAAGTTGAAGAAGCATTCTACCTAGGAAATTGAAACTTTAAAATTTTCCCCATAAATAGACACCAAGAGAGTTGTTTGTAAAAAAGTCGTCGTAACTACTTGTAGATATAGAATATAGAATAGTTTGGCTTATGAACTAAGTTGGTTTCGATTTGAAAACTAGCTGCTGCTTATAAATTTTTTTTCCTTTTCATACAATTTTCCAATATTTTTTTGAATTTTCTTTCCATTTTTCTTTGCACTGGGCCGACCTTCTAAGAGAACCTAACTTATTCAGTTAAATTAGTGAAATTAACTTAAATAAGTTTACTAAACAATTACTTGGACTGAAAATATTTTTTAGCAAAATTATTTATCACATTTGCGCTTATCCAAAGTTTGCGTTTCTTTTTTTTGTATCCCGACGGCAATTAAGAAACTATGGTTAGGAATAATTTCCAACAAAGAAAGTAAATGTATAAAAACTATTCTTTTTTGGGGCTTTCCTTGGGAAATTGATTCACATTTCTCTGTCACTGTCTCGCTCTTTCTCTCTCGTAAAATTTTGTGGGCTGCGCTAGTTCTCACCAACGTAAAGAAATCACAAGTTGCGCTTTTAGGAGCCTTAGTTGGTGGTAATTTTGTTTTTCAATATTTTTACTGGGCTTGCGGTTGAATTTGAACGGTGGCCTTAAGTTTGCTGGATTTTCCGGTTGCCTTGTGCTGTAGGTAGAACTGCTTCAGGACCTTGCACATGGTGATGGCCAGGATTTTCCAGGCCAACAGTTGCTCCTCGGCGCTTGGCGGAGAAACTGGCTCACTTGTTGCTGCTGGTTCGGGGATTTCCTCGGCTGCAGACGGAGGTCCTTCGAAGTCCACTTGGTCGTTTCCAGGATCTATGGAGAAGGCCATGGGACCATCCACTTGATCGCCACTCGGTTCGGACTTTGAAGTGTGCTCCTCTTCAAAAAACGGAATAGCCATTTTGGGTGTATCAAAATGTTACGTAAAAATTTCACTGTATAAATTGGCTGATTGTGTCAGGGTTTTTCCTGCTTTTCCAGATCTGAACTCTTGGCGAGTCGTCGTTCGACTAAAGCGCTCAGTTCGCAGGACACCCGTATTTATACCCGGGAAACGGCGGGAGAATCAGCCACCCTCATTTCACTCTCTCAGTCACTCTCTTCCTCATCATCCCTCCCTTTCTTTCTGTGATTCTCCCTCTCCCTCTCTCTCTCTCTCTGTCTATATCTGTGCCGTTATGTCGAGCTACTTTCATCACGTGCAGTAAACGTTTCCTCAAAGGAAATTGAGAGAGTCACACTTGTGGCATGTTACGTATACGTGTTGTTCATTACGTTACTTACCCCAACATTACGTTTTAAGTTCGAACTTTAAGGGGTGGTATCAAGAAATTTGTTCGTTGCCTTCCTTACGTTTTTCGAATTAAGGAAGGGAGTTTTTCGAATTAGAAACAGCCATTTGAAATTTCGGAACTGGATTGTCCTTGGGATAAACTTTCGGCTTCGAATATAGAGGGGAAATTTCGAATTGGTCTCAAATAAGAAATTTTATAATATCTAATTTAGGTTAATATTATATTTAGGTTATTATTATATTTCTGTTACATTTTTATATTTTCATATGTAGTGACTTTTATGAAGAGATTTCAAATTTTTTTGTAAGATTTTCCTTTGCCAAAGTTGTGACCTTGCCTTTTCCTTTTCCATTTCCTTACTTTATTTTGGTTGTGCTCAGACGTGTCCTTGACCAATTTTCATGCCGCATTTTTCCCTTTCACTTTTTCACGAGTGAGTGAGCCTGTCTATTCGAGAAAGTCTGAAATAAAATAGTAGTGAACTTGTTTTTAATATTTTTGTTGGGCTGGTTATTGGCTGTTAAATTGACGCATATAAATATGTTTTCAAACTTTGATTTAAGCGAAGTTTAATTTAAATATGCATATTATTTAAATAATATCATTTAGGATTCTTTAAAATAATAGCATTATATAAAATACTTTTACAAATTATTATATCTAAAATAGTTTTTTTATGGTTTTCAGTTGAAAGTCTTATAATAAATTTGTTTGCTTTCTTGGGTCCTTAAATGTTTTTCCATCCGACACTTCGTTCTTAACTT
Source organism: Drosophila carrolli (assembly GCA_018152295.1). Lineage (NCBI taxonomy): Eukaryota > Metazoa > Arthropoda > Insecta > Diptera > Drosophilidae > Drosophila > Drosophila carrolli. The sequence goes on from JAECXJ010000001.1 coordinate 8,669,751, forward strand.
TAGTTGTTAAAGGTTTAGAAACCACCCACACTCTTTTCATTATTTTAAAACAACCCATTTCGGATCTTACAACTCCACACGACCTCAGAACAATCGGTTAACATTTTACAAACCGCCAGGAATATTTTATTGTAAAAAGGAGTGTCTGTTGGGGTCCTTTGCCATAAACCCCCTTTCATTCTCCCGCAAATCAATTCCACAAATCAACATAATCAACTTCTCGCCGTAAGTCCAAAATATAATGCAGTTGCCGTCAAAAAACTTCTTTTGTTACCCGCAGAATAAAATGGGTAAGAAGCAGCAGCTGAATAAGAAAGAAAGCAGAAATAAGTGCCGTAAAAAAATGTAAAAACTTTTTTATAGTTGCTGCATAAAAAATGTAAAATAAAATCCAACCGAAGAAGAACTTTAAGGGCAAATATACGAAAGAATGCATAACAAAAGGATATTACCTTCGAGGGCGTTCAGGTGAGTGGGCGGGGTCCGATAATGACATCCAGGCGATGTTAACCCCAAGAAATCAGAGGAAAAATCCATGATCTAATTTGCTAAACACTCGAGCAAAATCCGTGGGGTTGGGCATATCACTTACACATATACCTGTAAAATTCACAAAAAGGGATTCTCAAAAGCAAAACAAAGAAAAGAATTGTTTTCGCTTAAAAGAACATTCAAATGGAAATGTTCTGCTTGGCTCAACACAAACAACAAGTGCAGGCGCACATACAAACTGCATTTATTTAGTTAGCAAACAAAAAAGGGAAAAAGAAAAAGGAGCAAAAAATGGGATCCAAAGGAAGAAACGCATCGCATCGAAAGAGTAGCATTTGAGTACCTCCAGACAGACAGACAATGCATATAGGTATACGTATACGTATACGTATAAAAGTGAAGTGCGCGGGGCATGTGCAACGCTCGAACAACAAAACAAGACAGCAGGAAAAATTACAAGGGCGCAGCACCCAAAAAAGTGAGTTTTAGGGAGCGCTGAATAAAAGGATACCCTTTGCATAAGAGCAAAAAATGATCCTGGACCGCCTTTATTTTTCCAGTCAAGGAGTTTGATTCTGCAAAGATTTCTCAAGATAAACTAAGATCATAATTATTCACTTTTTTATTTGTTATTTTATAATCAAAAGGAAATATTATGTTAACTTTGTGTTATCATAAAAATCAATCATTCACAAAATGTTGGTTTTCAAATGAACTCCAGAGCTTTTAAGTTGACTTAAGAAATATAAGAACATTTTATAAAAATAAGTATTTTTACAGTTTTTTATTAAAATAACAAATTTTTTTTTTATTTGAATTGTCTAATCTGCATAATAAAGTTTAAAGTTTACATAAAACAAATCTATTACTTTTTAGTGAGAAAATGCATAATAATAACTCTTCAAATTCAGTGCCAGTCTTACTTTTTCCATTTCCCGATTAATTTCCTTAGTTCTCTCCATTGAATCGCACTTATTGCCGATCGATATCAGCTCATTGTTAATAGCTATTATAGGGTATTTACCTTACCGTGCGGGTTGCACAAAAAGCGTAGCATACAACGCGGGGTCGATTTCGTCGTTGGGGCACTTTGTTGCCTTCTGGCTGTCAGATTGATATTAAATTATATACCTTATTATCATTGCAGTGTTTGCTTTTTTTGCCTTGCCTTTGCTTACTTTCCATGTCAGAGGGGGCGTGGCAAGTCGTGTTTATTTACAGCCGGCAACAATTGTTGCTGAAATGCATTTCACTTTGCCGCACTTTGGAGGATGCACCTCAAGTCAAAGTCAAAGCCAGGACACTTCACATGTGGTTCCCCATGCTGCATTTATGGGTGGCTCTTGTTTTGTTTTGTTTTCTTGTGTAAACTGTTATTTTTCAAGGAGCTGCAAGGATACAAGAGCTTTATGCTTGATGGTTGCGCCCAAGTGACATTAAATGGCTGCCACATCTTCGGCTTCCGTCTCGCTCTTTTTACTTATTGCCATCTCTTTCTCGGCCATAAAGTGGCTAAAGTGGCAGCTTAAAGTTCCCTTGCCGTTTAAAGCATTTCCATTCAGTGGACGTATAAAATATTTATATTTCCAGCTATTTACGCATTTTTCCTTTATACTGACCATCAAAATAAATTGAAGTAATTTTAGTTCGATGCGCAAACTAAATGGGATTAAAGATTCTATTGTTGATTGCCTGGGCAGCTTTTTTTGTTTATTTGTTTTGTCTTTATGTGAGGTAGAAAATCACATAAACAGTTTTCTGCTACAATTGTTACATGCTGGTACAATGAATATTGGGACTTTTATATACTTCGCTGAGCTAAATAACTTTAAGAAATATTATTACAGATAAAAGTAATTGAAGTTTTGACGGCTTATAAAAGTTGGGTTGCTGCATTTAATCAAATTTACAATATTAAGAACAAGTAAAGTTTGTGTTGTTTATTTATAATACTTTCGAGAAAATCAGTCTGGATTTTTGCCAAAATAATTACCTCAAACCATGAAATTTTGTAACTACCAATCTTATTTACTGAAAACTGATGGCTAATCGCCTTCATTGTCTGCATCAGGCAACCAAAAGTGCCGCACTAATTAACAAATTGATTTATGGAAATGAAAATGACAAATCTCCAGGGACAAGAACGCAATCATCAGGGTAGAGCCGAAAAACTCCCATATGCAAAATGATTTTGGCAAAAAACAAAGCAGGAACGACAATGAGGCAGAACCACCCTTGGGATGGTCGAAAAACTTTGACTCTGCGGTTAAATCTGGAACTCATCCACCGCAGACAGACATTTAATTAAGGTGTCTTCATGGTTACAATCTCCAACTGAACTCGAGTGGCAAATGAGTCTAATTAATAACGAGGCATTTGCAGCATAATTCATTTGGCAGATCCAAACATTTCTTTTCCAAGCGGCAAAGTTGCCAAACTTTATTTGGGGGACGAGTAATTATTATTTAGCTTTGGGTACCATTGCACTATGGGGAATTTGCCCGATTTTTTGGAATAAATGTATTTTTTAAAAGTATGCCGATTTTCTATTTTTTTTTTTAATGTATTAAGAAAACATCAAGCTGTTTGGTAACATACCGCAAATGTTAACTTAAAAGTCTAGTATTTAAATACCAACTGTTAAAGTCAGCTGTTGCAAGCGCACATGGCTTGTTTACATTTTGCTTAACTTTGAAGTTCACTTTTAAATCATTATCTCTGCAATAAAATGACGTAAGACAGTCAAATTTGAAATGATTACCAATTCTCCAAGTATGTTCTTTATGAAAATGCTTATATGTTTCTTAATATGTGCGTCCAATTTTAACAATTTGTAAATGTAGCTGGTGATGTTTTCGTTTGGGTGTTGGAAAGAAAGTTAAACTTTCAATAGAGTTTTAAAAAAATGTTTAACTTTGTTCAGTGAGTGACTATATCCATGTTGTAGAGTCATTAATTGCGAATTCAGAAAATATTGTCTCATCGTGCGCTTCGTGCGACTTTTCGCGTAATTTCATTTTTTAGAAACTAATCTCTTGATCAAAAACGCAGCCCTGCTGGATGTTTTGCATAAGCAAAAGGGTCTTCGAGAAAAAGAAGATGGCGAATTCACTTTTGTTAGCAAGCTAGTTGATCCCACAGTAGAATCTCCAACTTTACAGATGTTTTTCAGAGAGCCATGGTTACTTAAGACCCCATCATTTCATCAATGAATTTGAAGAAGCGCGACCGAAAACATATGTAAGCTACTTGCTCTTCCACCAGAAGTCATTCAATTGTTATTATGCGAATATGAGCCTGGAGACGAGTCTCTAGATGTTGATAATTATGAAGAAGAAAACGACTATGATTTTTTGTACAACATTGAAATTGAAAATTAAGAGCATATAGAGCTAAATTTGTTATAAAAAATAAAAAAAATTTGGGTATACTTTTACTTTTCCAACAGGTGTGTATAGGTATGTAGAACACTATAAAAAAAACCTCACTGAAATATGTTACATAGTTCGCGAGTTATTAATTTATTCCAAAAAATCGGGCAAATTCCCCATAGTGCATTGGTGGTCTGAAATATATTTTTAATATTTATTTCAATACATTACTCTTGATTTACCTTAAAATACTAAATATTTGTATGGCTACAACATTTGAAAAAGTCAATACATGTAATAATAAACTAAATTGTGTCGTTCTTGAGAACTGAGCTTTTTTTATGATGTAAGATCATCAGAAAATATTTTAACAAAACTTATGTTTGGGTAATAAGCTATCCAAAAAATTATAAAATAAAACCACAGATGGTACTCTTGTTTGTGCTGGTTTTTTTCGAATCACATTTGGTTTTGTACAATTTTTTCCTTTTTTTGTAAACCGAAAAACTTTTCCTCCTCATTTCAACTGTCCGGCCAATTTTTCTTTGTGGTGTTACGATTTTGATGACTTAAGCTGGGCGTCTGACTTGAATTTATTGCCGGGGTGATATGTATGTGCCTTGGTCCATCGTAATTTATGCAAATTGTTTAGCACTTTCCCCATCTTCAACCCCTGGGCAGAACAATTAATTTCCCAGTTCAATCATATGTACCAAAAACCTCCCGAAAAAGGTATTTATTTTTGGGTTGGTTTCATTATAATCGAATTTTAAGGATAAACATTGTCCCAGAAACTAAAGTACATAAACATTCTAGTCCAACGAAGACATCAAAAGCGTGTTTAATTTATGGTTCGTTAGGTCAGCCATTTGCTGTCAGCAAGTGAAAGGGCTTTTGTCCGGGCCAAAACCTCAATCCAAACCGTATGCAAATCAAATGGAGTATTCATCTTCGTCAGTTCTTGGACCCTTTTGCGGGTCCTTTGAGGTGTTGGCTTAAACACTAAATGGAAATTATACGAAAGGGAACTCAGAGGCACTCCCAAATTCCACCCCTCCGATGGGTCAAGAATAATTCCTTTTTGATTCCCTCCCCCGCTGCGGAAAACTGTGGGAAAATGGTCACGACACATGTGAGACGAGTGGGAAAATTTATGTGCGTCCAGTTTGGCCATAAAAAAAGGGACAGCAAACTTAACTCAACTTCCTTCGAAGGGAGATCCAAGCCAATACAAAAGAAACATTCGGAATGATTTTGCAAGGATCTTTGTGCGGTCAGTTCAAGTAAACATAAAAGGCGAGAAAGTGGCACTTTGGTGCTTTAAACTTTCTTCCTCACTTGTTACTTTTAAATGATTCAATGCATTCAATTGCCAAGTATTCCTTTTTTTTATTTTAAACTCCCAATTTTGAGGGTTGTTGGGCGAAGAAATGTCTGCTGGGCATATCAAAAGACCGATTCGGTTGTTGTTAAATGTTTTACGGCCCAAACAGACTAGAGATATACAATGGACATTTTTGAATTGTTAAGCTCCAAGGAGAGTTAATGTTTATTGTGTACTTTTTATTGTCAGCTCAGCTTTTAATTTAAATGATATAACACAAAATGTTTGACTTTATGTTGAACCCCCTAAAGTGTTTGGGATATGTGAAATGTTTTAACAAGAAGGGCAGTCTTATGGCCATTTTACTCATATGGGATACACTTTATTTAAGACATTGTGCCTCATGTAAAGATTTCTTTAAAAATTAAGTTTTTTTTATTATTAAAAGGACTCAAATAAAAGGTAGAGTGATTCGAGAATCACTCAAAATGATAACTAGAGTATTAAATAATAAAAACAGGTTTTAGAGAAACTCCAAAATTAGTCTAGTTAAATATACTCATTATATTACAATTTAATCAAATATATATTTTTTCCTGTTTTTTTTGGCCAACTATTATATTTATCTTTCAACACATTATTTTAAAAAGAGTATTACAAGTTCTTCTTATACATATTTCCGTATTTTTCCTGACAACCTTTCGAAGTAAAAATGGCGCATTAAAAATTATTTTTTATAGTCAACTTTATCTGCAATTTTCTTTTAAAATTATTTTAATGTATTCTTTTACTTGGGGGTTATTTGGAAACATCGTGGTATTACCTTACCTCCCTTGTTTTTATTGGATTATATTTATTAGTTCTTAAAAAATGTGGATCGACTCGTTTAATTTTGTGAAACGAAGAATATTCGCACAATACGGTTTTTAACAGGAGGCATAAATTTACTTTTGAAGGATTTCCTCAATGCAGAAACAATTGGAATTTATGAGGGCTTCAATTCGGGGGCGTGCATCAAATAAATTCAGCGATCATAAAATTGTCTGCCAGCAAATCCATCCAATATATCAAACATATTTGACTACCAATTACGGACACCTTCTCGTCGGTTTTTTGGAGGTGGGAAAAAATTGTGACTCAACGCACATGATAATTTATCGCACATGCCTACATGAACATGTCACCCCCTCGAAATTCGATGGTGAGTGTGGGTTCTAGTGAATATATATTCATATTTTCCCCATATGACCATTGTCTTTATCCCTTTTCGGGCTCAGACTTGGGCGATGATTTGCAGCCGCTGCCAGTAAATCAAGCCTGCAGCATTAGATCAGATCAGCAGCCTGCAAGGATAATAAATGAATTGTTTATGGACCGACAAAGTGGGCAAATGCTCGCCCCTGCTCATTTTTCCACTTCGTCTCTACTTTTTTGATATATTGCGTCTTACTTTGAGGATTCCGAGCTACCTATATGAACATGATGGAGTGGATCTAGTTAGATGATAGGTCTTTGACTTGAAAACATTGTAGGACATTTTGATGGAAGTAGCTGTTTAATAACGTTTAGTATAAATATGAGTATGTATAATAGGGTTAAAAAATGTATGTATTTATTAGTTTGTTAACAACAAAATGTAAGTTAAACAATTTTAATTGTTAATGTCGACTGCTAGAAATATTCTCTATCTTTAGAAAATATTTTAAAATTTGTAAATTATAATTAATGGAGTAATAATATGAAAGTAACTGTTACATCTACACTTTTGAGTATATACTTACTTGCACTGGGTATTAGGAAAAATATTTATAACCTTTTGCATTTGAAGTGAACCATAAATATTCGTGTAATGATTTGCAATCTTTTTTTTATCTCAAGGCTTATTCACACCCTTTTTGTCCCTTTGTCACCTCCTTTTCGACGTCCTCTCTTGTGTAATTCCCATCGATACCCCACATCCATCTTTCAGTTCCAGTTTCGGTTTCGGTTACCCCACAACCTCCAATATTTACTGTCCTTGCAACGCTGCCCAAAGGACAATTGTCAGGCGTTGCCCGCCATCCGTTTGTTGTTGTTTGTTTCTGGTTGCATGCCACACGCCGCAGCCCAGTTCCTCAATTAAAAAGGGTCCTTCGGTGGGTGGACTCGGGCATGTCCGGGCAAATACGTCCATTGACGGCAGAGAAAAGAGTTCAATTGATGCCTGACATATTCCTTTGTGTGAAGCAAGGGCCAAGGGGAACAGGGGAGGGGTCATGCAAATTGTCGAAATATTTTCAACTGACCAACAATTGAGTGGGTGGCACGGTTGAGGCAACGGTTTCCCACCTTTTCCTGCTGTTGTGATTGGTTTTTGTCTAATGGAACTCGAGCGTGGCAACAATTTCATTGAATTGGATTTCAATATAGCACAAATATGCCTGTCTGTGTGACTGAATAAAAGGAGCCGTGTTGCTTTTGATACCCTGGAAGTACGAAGGAAGAGGTTGTTTCGCAGTTTTATTAATTTGTTAAAAGCCTTAAAATATGGTACTTGGCTAACTTAATATAAATAGAGAGCATATTTTTAGTAAGATCACTTTTTAAAAGATAATTTTTTGTCGAATGCAAAATAGTTTAAAATTTATGTTACTTAATCTTATAATAAAAAAATAACAAAAAATAATTCCAATTATTAAAAAATCATACAAATCATAGTATAATTATCCCACAAGTAAATTGAATGCATACAATTCAGTTAAATATGTGCTATTTCTATGACTTCTATGACTTTTTATTAAATATCTAAATGATTTGATTGAGTATACTTTGGTTAGTGAAATTTGTTATTTAATATATTATATTAATAATAAAATAAGCTCGTTAACTTATCACAAAAAAAATTTATGTATTTTAAACTTTAATCGGTGTGTCATAGTCGAAATACTTGATTATAAAATTTTACTTTTTGATTTTCCTTTTTCGGGTTTCCCCGTCGCTGTGTGAGCCTCCGTCCGAGTGTGTGTTTTCCTTTCACAATTCGCTGGTCATTAAAAGGGACACGTGCAGCGAGGCACGTGACCCGTGCCAGGTTTCCCTTGTTCTCCTGAAAACGAAACTCCGAAACTGGACCTGAGATCCCGGGATCCCGAGACCTCTTCCATTGTTTCGGCCTTCCTTCCTTCCGTTTCGGTTTACGGGGCACTTGAGGAATATGTTTTACAATGATTAGTGTAAATATTTGAGGGCCAAACTGCTCACACACAGCAACACAATGCCCATTGCCCGAACTCAAATTGGGACTCGAACCGAGAGGCATTTGTCGCTTAATTTTTGTACAAATACATTTCATTATATCGATGTTTGGCCAGCGCGGTTTTGGTTTCACTTCCGGCCATGCGTCCAAAAGGGACCCCATCATGTTAATTTGTTATTAATTGTGCCGTGTTGATTTTTGTTTTGATTTCTCTGGCGAAGGAATCGGAAAACAGGGGAATATGTGAGGCGAAAAAGGACACTCTGGGAAAATTTCTCTGAGGTGTTTTTAATATTTTGTTATTATCGGAGTAACAAAAATTTTTCTCTTATTTCTTCATTTTTTACTGAATATTTCAAAAAACTTTGATTTACAAATTAATATATATATAGTTAATCATAGAAGATTTAATGGTAGTTATAATATTGTTTTGGGAGAGTATATATTTTAAATGATTTCGAACAAAATGCGGTTAAAGTAAATTAATAATTACAATTAATTTATTATTTTAAATGCAAAAAATAGTTTATAATTATATATTTTAAAGGATTTCGAACGAAATGCGGTTGAAGTTAATTATTAATTACATTTAATTTATTATTTTAAATGCAAGAAATGGTTTATGAGTAGGTTACCTTTAAAGTAATGCTATAATTTAATGCAATGAAATGTTATATTTCTCTCTTATTACAACTACTTAGTGCTGCAAATGATTATAGCCGAACTTTAAAGCAATTTTAGACCATGCGGGCGCATCGAATTTCCCGCAACTTGCATAAATTATAAAGCGGAAGAGCCTTTTGGATGGGAGCAGTTTAATCAACATCAGACACACGACCTCGGCGTAATCCCTTTACGATGAGCAGCAGATCGAGCTGAAGGAAAAGGGTTAAAAAACGAGGATGGCCCAAAAGGAGCGGGCGTGAAAAAAGAGCAACAATGTGGGAAGCCCTTGCCACATATTCTTGCATGTTTTGAAGTATCTGCCGAATTCGGGGCAGACCATCAATGTCAGTCATAAATTCATCACGCAAATCTGCTTTGCATTCGTGCGGTCACGTGACTTCATTCTCGGCATTAGATAATGTTTGACATTCGGGCATATTAATTGTTCAAATTAAAAAGATCTTCGGAGTGTGAACAAAGTGTTGTTGCCACAACAACTTGAATCGCGAGGGGTGGAAATGAGATGAAAAACTGGTAGCAGAAGTGGGCCCACAACTATTGGCAATTAAGTTAATTGTGTAATTTTCAATGTGCAGCAAACGCCGCAGGACATCGTTGCTAGCTAAGTCTACTGGGAAGTTAGTACAGAGGGTCGATTAGAAAGTTATTATACACCAAAGCAAAAAATGCTTTCTTAGGTTTCTACGATGAATAAGAATTTAATTTTGAAAGAAAAAACACAATACGAAAAATACAAACAGAAATAATGGTATTTAATGTTGAATTGTTAAAATGATATTTAGTTTGGGTTTCTAATAAAACAACAATTCTAATAAAATTAAAAGTATGCCTGATTGCAAATTTTCTAAGCCAAACATTTGTACATTGCTTTAAAAATATTTATTTTTGGTATTATACGTTTTAATAAAAGCAACTGCAGCTTAAATTTAAATAAGTTAGTAATGAAAAATACCATTTTAAATGGTATCCTTTAAAGGTACCAATTTTATTAATTGGTTGTTAGAATTTAAAAATGAAAAAAATGTCAAGAAGTCGTTAAATCTTATATACTAATTTTGTTTATTTTACTTTAGTGGGCTTTATATTTATTATAATGGTTTCTTACCTGTTGAGCTCCCCTCGCTTAATGTTATACATCCAAAACAACCTACTCTACATTGTCCTCCGTTCTGTTCCTCTTACATAATGGCAGACAAATTCAGGAACGGCATCAGCAGCACCATCAGCAGCATTATCGTCATCATCAGGACGATGTCAGGCGCAGCTTAGGCAAATAAATATATATATATATATAAATATAAATCCTGGGACAAAGGACATTGCGCAACAGTGTGTGTGAGTCAGACATACAAAAACAAATAATTACATGTAAAAATCGCTGCGAGTATAATGGAGCAGATAATGAGGTGAGGTCGGGGTGCGAGTTCGAGACCAGACGATGCCAAGTCCCCGGCAATTAAACATTTTCAATAAAATTTACACCTGAGCTCATTTTAATTGAGTTGCAGGCGGTGGGTCTGCACTTGAAAAAGGATCGGCAGCAGCAGATAAACTTGTTCTCTTTCGGAGTGAAGCGAGCTGAATTGCCGTGGAGTGGAGCACTCGAATCCTTCAGATATAATTGCCCGGCCCGGGCGGAGATATTCAAGTTCGGTTCCCCCGACTGTCTGTCTGCTACTTCAAAAATCCCCTCCTCTTTATTCCAATTGATTTTTGCTTCAATGTAGTGGAATTGATTTGTGTACGAGTGGCCACGCCCACTCCACCAAATTAGTTGCCATAAAAAAAAAACACAGAACAGAAACCAAACCAAAGCGAACTCAGCACGAAAAAATTAAATAAGAAATTGGCAGAATGGAGCGGACAAGTGAAATATTTTTCTTATTTGGTTCGGAAATTTGCATAAATAAAGTTGCCATGACATCGCCGGGATATTGATATGATATGGAGAAGGTAGCCGCGGCAGGGATATTTGCATACAATTGCGGGATATCCTTTTTAAAGATGGGTATTTCGATTATTATATTTTCGAAAAGTAACACATTTTTAGGGGAAATAAAACAAACCCTGCGGTGTTAATGGGTTCAGTTAATTTTCCGTTTATTGTTTAAAAATTCTTTAATTTAAATAATGTCTATATTATCATAATTTACGAAAATATTAAGTTTATTTCTGTTTGCTTTTTTGTTTTTAAATTAATTGCTTGTAATATTTTTCAAAACTATTTCATCAATTTAAATGCATTTTCCAAGTGCAAGTATATTTTTTATTGCTTAATATACTTTACAATTTAAAAATCAATTTATAGTATTTTCTTGTATTTTACTGCTTCCATCTACCTTTTCATTGTTGATTTTAATATGGAATTTTAATTTTAACTTTCCTTGGAGAGCATTTCATGTTCTACTTGGTTACCCTGATTTGTCCTTTTGTCATCAAGCAACTCTTATGACATCGTGAAATTCTTGCCTCAATAAACATAAATTTGCACTGGCATTCGCACCCAGACCCCAAAAACACACCCCTCCCCGAAAGTGTGTGCAACCCTCAGTGAACTATAAAAATTGCCAATAAGTTGATCCCCTGGTCCCCTCGACAAAAAAAGTGGACGAAGGAGGAGGACGAGGTCTCGGAAAATGTTGTCGCATGCAAATTTGCTGCCTGATTTGTTCATTTTGTTTCAATTTGCGCTCTTTTCGATTTCCTTTTGCGCCTCAATAAAGTCCTCTACGGGTGCATTCCTCAAATAATTGCAATGATTCGCTTCTCCAAACAAATATTTCTGGGATGTGTGTCCTCCTTCTAGTATAATTTTATTTTTTCTGATTTCGATATGGTAATTTGGGTTTTTTTATTTGTTGCTGCGCCGCCTTTGGGCAAACATTTGATACTCGACAATTGGAGTGAGATTCCTGTCTGCTTTCATTATTATAAGTATTTGACTTCCGATTGAGTCTTAGATTACAGGCAACTGTGTCAAAATTGAAAATAAATTGGAAGTTTTTGATCGAATTGGCTAGTTTGGAAATACTCTCGGCTTTTACTTCTTCGTAAAATGTACAACTATTTTAAAAATTTTAAAAATGTCAAATTAGAAAAAGGGTTTATACACATTCAAAATTACTCAATTTTCTTACAAAATAAACAGAAAAAACATTTTAGTTATTGAAATTTTGGAAATTCATAGCCGTATAAGTATCTTTAAATTATTATTACTATTTCTTTTATGCAAACTTCTTCAGAGGATTTAATATTTAAAAGTTTAATAGTTTCTTTTTTTCAAATCCTATATATAACATTAATTTGGTTTTTATACTATTAAATGGCAAAAAAAACATAAATTTTGGAAATCTTTAATTTATCTTTAATTTATTTTCCAAATGTGCACCTGCTTATCGCGGCTACCTCCATCACCAACCTCTTAAATTAAATTTATAAACCTTTTTTTTGCACTGAGACACCCTTGTCAGTTGGGCAATTAAATTCAGCATGACTTTAATTATATTTCAGCAAATTTTAATAAGGCACCTCGAAACCGTCGTCGAAATATAATTCCCTTTTTATAAATGCTGGTGAAAGAGATGAAAAAATTGTTAACAACTTCAATTAAATTATCAACTTTCAGCACGTAGAAGTCTCGACCGATGGGCGAGGTCAAAAAATTGGCCGCTAAAAAACTTTTTCGGGCGAGTTTTAACTCAATTTGGCTGTGGAAAAGTTTTTCCTTCTCCTCGCTTTTCCTGGAAACGCTTAACGCGGCTTAATTGTGGTCACAGGTGTTGAGGGCGAAATTTTTATCGTTCTGTTCACAGTTTACAAAAAATTGTGTACTTACTGAGGAAATTTTTAGAGGAGGGTGGGCTGTTGGAAAAGGGAGGTTGGCTCATTTCGTTTAAGACAATTTTTATGACCTTTACGACTATTTGCCGAGTCGTTGCATTGGATTGGCTTTGATTGCGTTTATGGCTCTAAGCTTCTTGGGCCAGAAATAAAATTCCTCAATTTATTTGTTTGTCTTAGCCACATAAAAAAGCGAGACTCCACTTTTGACTTCTTTCCCGGGTAATTTGATATGCTCTGCAAACCCTTTTTTTTTTTTTTTGGCCTGAGGCCAGAATCCTTAGCGCGCTTTTCAGCGTTGCGCATTTTTTAATTGCTTGAAATTTAATATTTTTTGGCGATGCTTGTTTTTATGCTAATTATATTCGTATGCAACGCGAAGCAGTTTTTGTTCTTTCATTTTTGTTGGGTATTTTCCCGAAAAGCCAATTATAAAAATTCATTTTTGCACTCTTCGCTTTTCAGTTTGTTATTGAAAATAGCTTTTGGCATTGGTAATCCGATAGGCGCAATTAGCAAGGCGAGTCAGGGGAGGTCAGACGGGATGAGAATTTAATAACAATAAGCAGATTGTCGGATTATTCTCACATAAGAGCAGCTTAAAATTAAAGGGATAGCTTTTAAAATACATTACTTTTTTATTTGAATTTTTAACATTTCATTTAATGATGCCCCTTAAAATATTTCATATTAAGTTAAAAAAAAACTTGTTTTTAAGTATTGCGCTTAAGTAACTTTGTTTGACTTATGTTAAATTGTTTCATCTTGAAGTTAATATTAACTTTGTTTTTCAGTATGTTAAGTATTTGAACTCAGAACAAGAAAGGAAAGCTAACTTCGGGCGGAGCCGAAGTTGATATACCCTTGCAGAATACTCTGTAAATTATATTCTCCAAAATTATTCATATGATGCATTCTTAATACTCATAAAAAATCCCAACTTCCTAACTTTAAAAACACCAAAGTTATGACATTTCCAATCGTTCAGTTATATGGCAGCTATAGGATATAGTCGGCCGATCCTTATGAAATTTGGTAGGTCGGATTGGCTGGCCAAATATAACACCCATAGAAAATGCCAACTTCCTAACTTTACAAACACCAAAGTTATGGCATTTCCGATCAATCAGTTATATGGCAGCTATAGGATATAGTCGGCCGATCCTTATGAAATTCGGCATGTCGGATTGATTAGCCAAATATAAAACCCATAGAAAATCCCAACATTCTAACTTTACAAACACCAAAGTTATGGCATTTCCGATCAATCAGTTATATGGAAGCTATAGGATATAGTCGGCCGATCCTTATGAAATTCGGCATGTCGGATTGATTAGCCAAATACAAAACCCATAGAAAATCCCAACTTCCTAACTTTACAAACACCAAAGTTATGGCATTTCCGATCGTTCAGTTATATGGGGCTATAGGATATAGTCGGCCGATCCCGGCCGTTCCGACTTATATACTGCGTGCAAAGGAAAGAAGGGTGTGTGCAAAGTTTCAATTCGATATCTTTAAAACTGAGAGACTAGTTCGCGTAGAAACAGACAGACGGACAGACAGACGGACAGACAGACGGACAGACGGACAGACGGACAGACGGACATGGCTATATCAACTCAGGAGGTGATCCTGATCAAGAATATATATACTTTATAGGGTCGGAGATGTCTCCTTCACTGCGTTGCACACTTTTGACCAAAATTATAATACCCTCTGCAAGGGTATAAAAACAAAAACGATTCTAGAATAAGAATGCATAAAAATATAAATATAAATATTATATATATAAATCATTTTAAAATTCTTGTCCCCTTTTTATACCCTTGCAGAGGGTATTATAATTTTGGTCAAAAGTGTGCAACGCAGTGAAGGAGACATCTCCGACCCTATAAAGTATATATATTCTTGATCAGGATCACCTCCTGAGTTGATATAGCCATGTCCTTCTGTCCGTCTGTCCGTCTGTCTGTCCGTCTGTCTGTCCGTCTGTCTGTTTCTACGCGAACTAGTCTCTCAGTTTTAAAGATATCGAATTGAAACTTTGCACACACCCTTCTTTCCTTTGCACGCAGTTATATGTCGGAACGGCCCGGATCGGCCGACTATATCCTATAGCTGCCATATAACTGATTAATCGGAAATGCCATAACTTTGGTGTTTGTAAAGTTAGGAAGGTGGGATTTCCTAAGGGTTTAATATTTGGCCAATCAATTTTACATACCAAATTTTATAAGGATCAGCCGACTATATCCTATAGCTGCCATATAACTGAACGATCGGAAATGCCACAACTTTGATGTTTGTAAAGTTAGAAAGTTGGAATTTTCTATGGGTTTTACATTTGGCCAATCAATTTGACGTACCAAATTTTATAAGGATCGGCCGACTATATCCTATAGCTGTCATATAACTGATTGATCGGAAATGCCATAACTTTGGTGTTTGTAAAGTTAGGAAATTGGGATTTTCTATGGGTTTTATTTTTGGCCAATCAATCCGACCTACCAAACTTCATAAGGATCGGCCGACTATATCTTATAGCTGCCATATAACTGAACGATTGGAAATGACATAACATTGGTGTTTTTAAAGTTAGGAAGTTGGGATTTTTTATGAGTATTAAGAATGCATCATTTGCATAATTTTGGAGAATATAATTTACAGAGTATTCTGCAAGGGTATATCAACTTCGGCTCCGCCCGAAGTTAGCTTTCCTTTCTTGTTTTAGTTTATTTTTCTGTGTGCTTTAGCAGAAAGCATAATATAATTGAAAGTCATTTATAATTAGTTTTTTTGGATTTCTGATTTTAATTAAAGCTAAGAGAATCAGTTGGTAAATTTTTATCACGAGTAAAATCCATTTCGAACCAAGCCTAAATTAAATTTTGATGTAAGCCAAAAGTCTCTAAAACAAAGTAAAAGCCGGCAGTCAATCTTCGTTCAAAATGCACACACCTATTTATATTTATGAGCTGACCCGAGTCCAGCATCGCGAGTGCATTATAATTCAATAATTTCCGCACTCGCTTGGCGCCAGGATTTTTTAATTGCTTTTCAATAAGAGGAGAGAAGTGAGGGGATGGGATAGCAGGACTTCCTGTGTGGAGCCTGTTCAGGCGCTGATAAGCCGCAGGATAATCATCAGCATGGCCAACGCGTTAAAATGCTGAAAAATTCATACGTATGGAGCTGAAATATTTACGAAGCGAATTAAAAAGCGCGCTAATGCAATTCACTCGGCCAGCGCTAATTTAAATTTTTAAGTGGCCCTGCAACATGCGAAAATAAAAATTTGAAAAAAGAGCAATGCAATTAGTATTTGGAAAGCACAAACCTGCTTATACCCTCAAATTTAAATGTGATTTTCAGTTAAGTAACTTAAAATCTGAAATTCTAACAATTGAGATTATTTAACCAAACAAATAAATGATAATGTTAGTATTTGCTTTTGAATATGGCAAAATACACAGAATATGTATATATTTTCACTTTAAAGATGCATCTTCTTTGTAAGTTTAAATCTTTAACATAATGGATAACAAAGTTATAATTCCCTTTTAGGAATACCCTTCAGGTCGTCCCATAAAAGAGCAACGCTTGGTTGCCTGACGACATGTGGTATGCAACAAATTGTTGCATGGCCTTTCAAACTAATGTTCGTTGATGTCTCCCTCTCTGTCTATCCTTTGTCCCTCTCTCTTTCCATCCCACTTGGTGGGCGGGCAACAATGTTGTGTTAATGTTTACACATGTCCATGACACGACCACAATGAACAGGATCCCAGACCCACTTTCAGGCCAGGCCAGAACTTACACTGGCAGAAAATTTAATATATAAAAGAAAGCCTTAACTATTAATGTAACCATTTATTAAATAATGGAAATATAAGCCATAATTCCTTCCAATAAATAAATTGTTTACTATTTAAAATATATATTAATTAGATATTGATTTAGTTATAAAAACAAAATTTTTTCTAATTTATTGGTTAGTATTGATCTGTTATTTTAAAACCTAAAACTTTACCTTCGAAGCTATTGCAAGAATTTTATTTTATTTCTTTTAAGTAAGAAAGTTTCAAGTCTTAATTTTCTCCAAAATGGTAAAAAATGTTGAATATAACTATTTAGCATTTCCTTTTGTAGCAGTGTACCTGGCCAAGCCAATTCAATCCAATCCAGTCGGGTCTGTCCATAAAGTACATCAGTTGCGCTGCATTGCACTTTGGAGTTCAGTTGCGTCGAGTGGCGTGGAGTGCCTCAAAATGCATCGTGTCTGTTTTTTTGCACAAAACTTAACAGGCTCTTTTTACAATGTGGGGCTACGCTTTTAGGCCGGAGTTAACTCAATTTGGGAGCCCTGGACAAGGATATATCGCTGGGGATATCCAGGGCGTGTGAGTGTTTTAGAGGGGGCCCCTAACTTCTATGTCCTGTTTCTATTGATTCTGATGATGGTTATTTAATTTGGAGCGTCAAGTGTGCGTTATTGATGCGAACCGGAGGGTCCTTTGAGTGCATTTGCCGTTTTAATAGCCTGTGGCTGTCAGAAGGGTTTCATTTCACGTGGTGGCAGGGAAATATCCCTAACGTGTCTAGGATTTTGAAAGTGGGTGTAAGTGTTCTTTGATTTGCCAAAGAAAAGCTTGATGGGTCTTTTATTTTTACACATTCAAGCAATGATTTTATTACATTTCGTTGCAGGTATATTAAAAAACCTGGGAAATGTATTTGTTTTATTTTTATAATTTGTATAACTTTTTTATACCCTTGCAGAGGGTATTATAATTTTGGTCAAAAGTGTGCAACGCAGTGAAGGAGACATCTCCGACCCTATAAAGTATATATATTCTTGATCAGAATCACCTCCTGAGTTGATATAGCCATGTCCTTCTGTCCGTCTGTCTGTCCGTCTGTCTGTCCGTCTACGCGAACTAGTCTCTCAGTTTTAAAGATATCGAGTTGAAACTTTGCACACAGCCTTCTTTCCTTTGCACGCAGTATATAAGTCGGAACGGCCGGGATCGGCCGACTATATCCTATAGCTGCCATATAACTGATTGATCGGAAATGCCATAACTCTGCTGTTTGTTAAGTTAGGAAGTTGGGACTCTCTATGGGTTTTATATTTGGCCAATCAATCCAACATACCAAATTTCATAAGGATCGGCCGACTATATCTTATAGCTGCCATATAACTGATTGATCGGAAATGCCATAACTTTAGTGTTTGTTAAGTTAGGAAGTTGGGATTTTCTATGGGATCGGCAGACTATATCCTATAGCTGACATATAACTGAACGATTGGAAATGCCATAACTTTGGTGTTTTTAAAGTTATGAAGTTGGGATTTTTTATGAGTATTAAGAATGCATCATATGAATAAATTTTGGGAATATAATTTACAGAGTATTCTGCAAGGGTATATCAACATCGGCTCCGCCCGAAGTTAGCTTTCCTTTCTTGTTTTAATTTTAATTTATTATATACAAACTATTGGGAAATTATTCCAATTAATCCATTTCGAGGCTGATATGCAAGAGTTTTGCTTAACTTTTCAATTCGCAGGACAAGCTGAACTGGGTTTTCCCCATAATCCTGGAAAAAACGACTTATATCCACTGAAACAAAACCCGCGAATAACCATATTTAATAACCGGCTCATATTTCCACATAGTTTATTTGACTTTTTGCGAAAATGCATTTCCGCGGCAGTCGCGAGCAGCCGCCGGCGACAAGGGGTTAAAGTGGTGGTCGGGGGTACGAGCTGTGTGCAGGTCTGCATGGGTAAATATCAATATTTACACCTTTAATTAAAAACGCTAACAAGGTTATTTAGTATGTTGTAGGGTGGTGAAAGGGGGAGGAGCGGAGGGGATTGGGGATTGGCCAGGAAATCTGGCAGGAAGTCAGCCGTGGAAAAACAAGTGAAGCTCCGCTTACCACGCTCGCACTCTCCATTCGTTTATTTTCTGCCCTTTCTGCCGTTGCCGGAAAAGCTTTTAAGCGAAAATGCCAAAATGAAAATGTAAAATTTATTTTTCATTCACTTGTTTAACTTAAAATTAATGCGCTATGTGCAGTGCAGGTTCATTTGGATGGGAAAATGAGAAGAAGTCGTGAAAGTACGACCGGAATATGATGTGCACTGGTATAATAATAATGGGGCACACAAACTTTCTTTCATATTTATAAAGTTTACAACGCTGTGAAGGGCACTTTTTCGACCCTATAAAATATACATATTCTTGATCAGCATCACCAGGCGATTCGATTTAGGCTTTCTATGCAAACTAGTCTTAGTTTAATGCTATTTCTAGTGCAGATTGTATATAAGTCGGAACGGCCTACAACATCAAATAGCTCCCATAGGAGCTAAAAATGGAAATAATATTATAACTTTATTGTTTCTTAACATATTTCCCTATAGCCTATAGCTGAATTTAAAGTGATATACCTCTTAAGACTTGTGGCTTTATTCTCTATTAATTTGCATTAAAATTTGTCATTTAAACGTTGATCCATTTGTTGACCTTTATTTATGTTAGTTATTATACCCTTGCAGAGGGTATTATAATTTTGGTCAAAAGTGTGCAACGCAGTGAAGGAGACATCTCCGACCCTATAAAGTATATATATTCTTGATCAGGATCACCTCCTGAGTTGATATAGCCATGTCCTTCTGTCCGTCTGTCCGTCTGTCTGTCCGTCTGTCTGTCCGTCTGTCTGTTTCTACGCGAACTAGTCTCTCAGTTTTAAAGATATCGAATTGAAACTTTGCACACACCCTTCTTTCCTTTGCACGCAGTATATATGTCGGAACGGCCCGGATCGGCCGACTATATCCTATAGCTGCCATATAACTGATTGATCGGAAATGCCATAGCTTTGGTGTTTGTAAAGTTAGGAAGGTGGGATTTCCTAAGGGTTTAATATTTGGCCAATCAATTTTACGTACCAAATTTTATAAGGATCAGCCGACTATATCCTATAGCTGCCAGTTGGGATTTTTTATGAGTATTAAGAATGCATCATTTGCATAATTTTGGAGAATATAATTTACAGAGTATTCTGCAAGGGTATATCAACTTCGGCTCCGCCCGAAGTTAGCTTTCCTTTCTTGTTTTTAAGTTCCTGATGATTTGGAAAGAGGTGACCCACAATTGGACTTCTAGAGTCCAAAGTTTACTCCGTAAAAGCCGATTTTAAAGTAACGTACCTCTTAAGACTTGTGGTTTGATTCTTTAAAAATATGCGTTTAAATTTGCCATTTTAACTTTGATCAGTTATATGACCCATTTTTATGTTATTATACCTTTGCAGAGTCATCAGTTTGCAATGCTTGCCGAAGTTTGCTTAATTTCTTTTTTATATAAATTTGCTTATCACGTTTACTTAAAGATTAATATATATTGTAGATTGGATACTGAATCTAACATTTTTCCCATAGAGCTCAGGCGATTTTTGAGAGCTTAAAGTGCGGTGTTAAAATGCGAAGAGCTCATCTGGAATCAAATCGTGCTCAGGTGGAATTAGTCATCCGTTGGTCAGCGCTGTGGTGACCCCGACTGCCACTGCAGGACTGCAATTGTGTGCCTAAAATATTTGTCATATCGCACGTGCCACCAAAGGCGCTGCTGCAACGCCGCCCACAGCGATAGGTGGTGACATTAAAATCCCAACTGCGCTGCATGTCGTTTAATTAAAAAATGCCCCAAAAGCATTTACCCAAACCAAAGGTTGTATTTAAAAGGGCAAAAAACCAATGCAACCATTGATGCAGTAGGAAAAGGGATGTGTGCATTTTAATGAAAACGGAAACCAAATAATCAGCAAGTGACAATCTCCCAGGGTGGCGGTCAAGCTCAGATGAAATAATACCTCACTGAAAGAAAATAAGACCCAATCTTAGATTAAAAGGTAATAAATCTAAAAGAAAATAAAATCCTAAGTCTTTATAAATCTTAAGTGCTTAATTTGGACGTCGAATTTGGTTGAGCTGAGTAAATGTAATGTCATTTAAACGATTTTCTTAACCCTTAAATAGTTGTTGAGAATTTAACTTAAATCTTTGAAATTAAATGGTGCTTATTTCTAATTCCATTTGAAACTTTTTTATTTTTTAAGCGACAAGTATCAAAAATATATAGTGCATTTTTTAAGCACATAATCACTTAAAACCTAAGTTTATTATATAAAATCAATGAGTGAAATCAAACTTTCTCTTAAAAACTTTAACTTAATTATTAGAATTAATTATTTTTTCAGTGCTGTGCTGAACAAAGCGGCTGTGCAAAATGAGAAAAGTGCAACCCGTGGAGCGTATGAATTTAATGATTTAATCGCAATCCCTCGCCCCTTTTTCTGCCACGCCTTGTTGACACTGCATGCGTGTCAAGAGAATTTGTCAAAAAATGCAACCGCCGGTGGCAGCCTCAAGGGAAATTGGACAAAGCCAAGTGGACTTCGGCTCGGGGTTGCACTTGGCCAAGTTATTGACACTGACTTTGTGTCTCTGTCAAATCCTGGCATGTGGTCAACATTTAAGTGTAATTAATGCCCGCGGCCAGTCGGCAGTTGCATTTCATCCGATCTCCTGCCACGGATGCTGGAATATGAAAACCAAATATTGCGCTTAATTTGATTAGCGTGTCTGCGCCCAGATTCCGATTGCATTTTTAGCTTTTATTTGTGCAACCCAGCCCGCGGCAATTATCTCTTCCGGAGTTCTCCATATCCGGTGAGAGTTCTTTCTTTATTATTTTTCCGGTAGGATTGGCAATATTTTGGCATCGAAAAGGAAATTTATTTTTGGATACAAAACTTAAGAATTAACAATAATGCCTGGATTATTAAAATTGAATTTATTTCATTTTCAATTCAAAGATAATATGTTACAACAATTAATTATTCATGTTGTATATTTAAAAAAAAAAACATTTTAAATTGTATTATTATTTTTATATCTACAACAATTTCAAATCCATTTTAAATTTTAGAATTTTTTGTTATATATTTCAATGATTTTAATCGAAAAATTAGCTTGGTGTCTTATAATCCAAATTAAAAACAATGTAAATAAAAATATTCGAAAACAATGTTAATAAGAAAACCCAGATAATATAATATTATAAATAACTTTGAATATCAAATTTGTAAAAGTTTTGAAATATATAAAATATGGTATTTGGCAAGAATTTTAAACAAATATCGAATTAGTATCCAAATTTAAAAAAAAATTTTATATTCAACCATGTATTTTTAAGTGTCTGTATTATACGGGTATGTTGGCCAATCTCTTTTTTGTGATCCCTTGGGATTGTAGACCTTTTCCTTCCTTTTAATTTTCTTAGATGGAGGCCGCTAATCGAAAGTGTTTCTACCTTGGTAATTAATAGTTTTCCGAACTCAGAAACTTCTAAACACTTTGAACTTTTTGAAACTTTATGCAAATGTGCCATCAAGTTCAGTTCCTTTTCTTGACTGATTTTCTTGGGCAGGCAAATTGAATTTACTTTGGGCTCATTGAATGGTTTTCCATTCCCACATAGTTTCCATTAACCCCTGCTAGTCCCGTGTGGTCTTTGACGCCCCGTGTGTGAAGCATAATTACAGGGACAAGCCAAGTTCTTCAATTAAAATTTATTCGGTTTTCGTGAGGGGTCTTATGTGGTAAGTGTGTGGGTCCCTTTTTAGTTTCGACGTCGAAGTGTCGAAGTTTTGAACGCGGTTCAATGCGGTTTTGTGCGATTTTTAATCCTTTGTGCCACTGACAAGCCAATTAATGAAGATTTGTGGTCGCTTTGAGTAAGTGAGTTGTAATATTCGTGTGATGGCTTCTCAGTGGGGAAATATCAGATTGGTAAAGGTAGTAACAAAATTCTTTATCATAAATTAATACCAAGTAAAATTATTTTGTAAGAATCTTAACCTAAATGCAATAAATGCTTGAAGCATAATTATTGAATTGAATTCTAAAGTTATTATATTTACTAACTAAGTTTAAAAAAGTAGATAATGATTTCAAACAAGAAAGGAAAGCTAACTTCGGGCGGAGCCGAAGTTGATATACCCTTGCAGAATACTCTGTAAATTATATTCTCCAAAATTATGCAAATGATGCATTCTTAATACTCATAAAAAATCCCAACTTCCTAACTTTAAAAACACCAATGTTATGTCATTTCCAATCGTTCAGTTATATGGCAGCTATAAGATATAGTCGGCCGATTCTTATAAAATTTGGTACGTCAAATTGATTGGCCAAATGTAAAACCCATAGAAAATTCCAACTTTCTAACTTTACAAACATCAAAGTTGTGGCATTTCCGATCGTTCAGTTATATGGCAGCTATAGGATATAGTCGGCTGATCCTTATAAAATTTGGTACGTAAAATTGATTGGCCAAATATTAAACCCTTAGGAAATCCCACCTTCCTAACTTTACAAACACCAAAGTTATGGCATTTCCGATCAATCAGTTATATGGCAGCTATAGGATATAGTCGGCCGATCCGGGCCGTTCCGACATATATACTGCGTGCAAAGGAAAGAAGGGTGTGTGCAAAGTTTCAATTCGATATCTTTAAAACTGAGAGACTAGTTCGCGTAGAAACAGACAGACGGGCAGACAGACGGACAGACAGACGGACAGACAGACGGACAGACAGACGGACAGACGGACATGGCTATATCAACTCAGGAGGTGATCCTGATCAAGAATATATATACTTTATAGGGTCGGAGATGTCTCCTTCACTGCGTTGCACACTTTTGACCAAAATTATAATACCCTCTGCAAGGGTATAAAAAGGCATTACAAAAATGATTAAATACAATTAAGTGCCATGTCAAATTATTTTGTACAAGTCTAAACTTAAATGCAAAAAAGTCCAAAAATATTATTTTTGCTAACTAACTCAGTAAAGTAGATCATATATTCAAAAATCTAGCCATTTGCAATGAAAAATTGTTTAAGAAAACTGATACAATTGTTAAAAATACATAATATAAGATGATTGGAAAAATAAAACATTGATTTAATCACAACATTTTTTCTTGCTCATACATTTTATTTAATTTCTGGAAAGAGCATGCATTTAATCTATAGATTAGGTTTTGAACTACTATTTTCCACCATTTCGAGCAACATCATTGAAATTTCCCTCAGCTAAAAAATAAGGCTGGTGGCCATATCGAACACACTCGCATTCGAAAGTATCCAACAAAAAAAGCAGGCAAAACCCCATGGCAGTCATAATGATGACACACTTACCACATAAACCGCACGCACCACATACATATAGCCACCACCGGATCCAACTGAGAGTGGTGCGAACCACCCACCGAGGGGTGGGTGAAGAGTTTATGGAGGCGGGAAAAGCCCCGAAAAAAGGGTTGGCAACTGGGAAAGGCTTTCGCAGCTCCAGAATTGCCACTAAAATGCACGCTAATGAGTTTCAATTACGACCGACTGACAAGATGGGATGCTCCGAAACAGTTTTTATTTTTATTGACATGGCATTTGTGTGCCACCATCCTCATTTCGACTGGCTGTTTTCGGTGTCGTCGCTTCTGTTGTCAATTTGCGTAAAATTTTTGTCCTTTTTTTGAGTGTTGGTTTGTCGCTACTTTGATTGAAACTAAACGACGAGCTGAGCTGCAGCTGAAGGTGTGGTATTGGGTCGAGTAAAGGGCGGGGGGTTGTGGTGGAAGGCTTGATTTTAATTAAATCCCCATTCCCGCAAAATGCGGCACAAGCAGCTGAGGCCGTTCTAGTAAACCCCATCGTCCTTTCGTCCTGTGCCACAAATGCCCTCTTCTCTGCGTCTGTTCGTCACTTGTCATTCCGATTTTGGTTGCCACTTCAGGGGATAAGGATTGGGGCTTTTAGTTCGCGTTGATCCGTAAAATGTTTTTAAAAAATATTTCTTTTTAAATGTTCAAAAGCCACAGAAGCCAAATTAGAAAGATCCTATCTTTAGTCATGTTAAAAATCTTCCATATTTGCAAAATCCTTCGTAAGAAATCTGTTTATTTCCAAAAGATAAAAAATACAAAATAAGAAAATAAAATAAAATTGGAACATGTTTACGTTATTACATTTTTAAAAATACACATTTTGGTAAGACATTTTGTTTAATTGGTTTGGCTGAAAGTTAAGCTAAGGAAATAATCTCCTTTGATATACTTTTAAAAAATCATGTCAACCTTAGATTATTTATTCACTTAAATGTATCGCTTGACCTTAGTTAAAGCAGACTAAAGCAATATATTCTTAAATATAAATTGATTTTGTCTGCTTTAGCTAATATAAACAATTATTCTTAAACATAAATTGATTTAGTCTGATTTAGCTATTTCTTCTTAAACATAAACTGATTTAGTCTGCTTTAGCTGAGTTCAGGCGATATAAATATTTAATTGAAATGTTTTTTTAAATACTTAAATAACTCTATTATGTTCAGCGTATTGCTAAATTCGGTGTATAAAGGTAGCCATTCTTGTTTTTTAAAATCGTAAACTTTTATGATTACAAAGGCCGTGGTGCGTTTGTTGTTATTTGTGTTGCTGCTGCTGGTGTTGTCGTTTACTTTGTGGCATGAAGTCGGTGTTGCCAGTGGCACATGTTACAGCAAGCGAGACTCATCTAAATGGTTATGGCGCCGAGCATTTTAAATAATTAATGGCCGAGTGGAGGACAAGTGCATTGCACACAAACCCTAGTTGGAAAACAGGAACAGGAGCTGCCAACTCGACGGGGGCGCCACAAATGCAATAAAAATGTTGGGCCAAAACTTTGACCAAGAAGCCGACAACGAAGCAGAAGTTTTCCGACTTGGGCCAAAAATCGACTCGACTGCATTTCAATTCCCAAACGATTATAAACTACCGACCGTTTGCAAATTTAATTTACAACTGCGCAAAGTGAACAAACCGCAACAAGAGCTCGGAGCGAAGTTTTTACTTTGTTAAAGTCGGAGGGCAGACTTTTATTTGCCACCTACACAACAACTTTTGCCAGAGGGTCAGTTGGCAGCTGGAGCTCCTGGAATTAGCTGCTAACTGGGAAACATTCATGCACTTGAAGAGAAATAATAGGAGATATAATTTTTTAAAAAATCAAAAAAGGTTTTAGATTTTTTAAATAATAGAAAAAGGTGTTAATATCTGACAATTATAGATCTATAATTTACCAATTTATTATTGTCATTCATAGAGCGATAACTGTTCGATTTTTTAGAAACTTACCTATGATTTTAAGTTTTTTTTTTTTTTAAATTATTTATTTGTAAACATAGAACCCGTACAATCTTTAAGTACCTTAACAATGTAGTTTTGTATATGGATTTAAACCAAACCTCATGCCTTCAGCAAAAGGACTTTAATGATTTTAAGTAAATTTGATATAAAGCAAAGTATATTTTTGTATGCAAAACCAATTTTAGGTATTCGAAATACTGTTTTTCCAGTTTTTTAAGACACAAAAACATTGTTTTTAAATAATTTTGTAAACAATTTTTTAGAAGAGAAATTCATAAGCCCCTTTTATAATTTTACTCAAAACCATTAATCTCTTTAATATAAATTAACAATTTAATTTAGAATGCTTTTGAGTTTTATTTCAAAAATCTCTTACTTACAAAAATCTCTTACTTATTGGCATTGTCGCAGGCATTCGAATAATTTTTCCTGGTGTGGATAATAGAAGGAAAGTTCTCCTGAAGCAGGAAATTATGTTTATTATTACTTTGGCACACACAATTTGGACTCCAAGTGGGCAAAAGCTGCTCCCCGAACAATATGCAAATTCGCAGCAGCCAAAGGAGCCTCAAAAGAGTTCCAATCCCACTCTCGCCCAATGCCGAAAACTTCAAATTTAAATTAATAAGACAGGGGCAGGATCGCCAACTGGATGAGCTTCGTTAGCCCCGTGCAGCAGCATCATCATCAGCAGCAGCATCCCCATTCTTGGAGTGCACTCTAAATTGCACTTTAATTGCACTTTAGGCGAGAGCCAGTCGATGGGAAAAACTCAAAAGTTTTGTTTCCCTTTGCCAAGAAACCTTTTCGGCCATTGTCTGAACTGGGTGCAGACGGGAAATTGGTAATCATCATAAATAAGTGATTCAAATTAATTAATTTCAGTTTTGCGACAAACACTCTTTTTGGCAGAGAGGTAATCAAAATGTTGGTAAAGAGGTAGTTTTTAAGTGGAAGGTTTTTAGATGGCTTACATGTCGATATTTTCCGAAGTTAAAGTTAAATTTAAAACCGACCACATGCTCTTTACTAATTTTGTATATATTTAGTTTAAATGTACAACTCTCAAGATATCTTTTAATTATATTTTAGACCATACAAAATTTCATTGAATATGTTTTAGGTAATGTCTTCAGTTTGTACTTTAATAGATGTAATAGAACATTTGTGTAAAGGATTCTCGTCAAAAAGCTGCAATTCAATCTGATCAACTGAGTTGCACTTGTTCTAGTTCTAGTTTTTCCTCCATGGCCGGCACTTGTTTGCCATTATGCCTAATGCCCCTCAGCCATTGGATGTATTCCTCCGGGATTCCCGACTCCTTGGCTCCCTTTACCAAAACTTTGAGGTACGTTTGCGAGGGCTGACGATCGAGGGGAATGTTTTCCTGGGAACCACCTGCATGAACCTCTGTTTGGGGCTGATTCGCCAGGTGATACGCTCGACAGGTGATGCTCGCATCGGTAGTCAATGAGTAAACGGGCACGCTAATCGGAATATATACGCCACTGGGCACACTTTCCTGACTGAAAAAATATATAAAAAAGTGAAAGGAATAACTTTAAAAAATTGATAATGATCCTACTCATCCAAATCCTTGAGGTTGCACATATCTATCTCCCAAATGGCTCCATAGACATGAGATCCTTCAGTGGGCACAATTGTGGCCGGAGCCCCAAGCCAGTTTTTCGATCCTGTGTGAAAGTCCAGGCGGAAGTTCTACAAAGAAAACAATTTTACATTAAAAGGTAATCTATAAAACACACAAATAAATATTAAATATAAGCCAACTTTTATTACATATTTCAATTGTAATGTGGTTTTAGAAACATAGAGCAATAACTAAACATAATTTTTATTCTTTGGTTTCTTTTAAAAAGTATTTTCCTTTTTACCTACCTCCAATTTTCCTGCCCCGATCCTTTTAGCTGTGGGGTTTTGTATGTGAATCCGACTAGCCAGCATATTGCTACCGAAACCGAAATAAAGGAATTTACTGGCCATAGTTATCTGGAAAATAAATGTTTTTTAAATAGAAGCAGGAAAGAACCATATTTTTTTTGATTATTATAAATATTAAATAAGTTTAAAGGGTATTTTTAATCAATCGAGTGGGAAAAAAGAGAAACGTCATTTCAAATTAATGAAATTTAATAATCTCATTTTGAACAAACAGTTTAGTTTTGGAAGCGCTGAAAGCAGTTCATAAAGCAACGCACTTAAAACTGTTAATTGTCAAAGCAGTACTTTAAGGGAAAGCAGTGCATGTTTAGGTTGTGGTCTTGGCTAATACAATTTAATTTAAGTTCCTAAAAATTGATAAATATTGCAGAAACAAACAAGCAAATTCTTGAAAAAAAATATATTAAAAATCATAATTAAAATTTCTTTAAATTTTGAGTATTTCTCACTTATATTTTAATTTTTATTACAAATTCCAGAGTCCAGCTGTTTGAAAAGCTTTTTATTGTTATCTGCCATTAAGCTTTGAATTCGGAAATCAAATCAGCTGTTCCACCGCATAAATATGTATTTTATTTAACAAAACAACTTAAGAAATGTGCAATATTTCATTTATTTTCTGAATTGATTACTTACATATATTTGAATTTAACTATTTGAATTCCAAAAATGGATTTACACGTCAACTAAAACCGAATAGAAATTTTGTTTACTCGTCTCGGTCGGACAGATGGCAGTGAACTAAACTGATATAATGATAATAAAGTGTTCGCAATCTTCCAGCACACACACGACGTGGTGAAATCGTAAATTATTCCTCTTGAAGGAGGTGGGCACCTCGAAATCGGATAAATATGAATTAATTTTTTTAATTAATTTACTTAAGGTATAGGTTTAAAACATAATTTACAAAAAAAAGTATTGCTATAAAGTAAAGAAAAATAAATAAATAAAGCAATAAATAAAAATACAATACTATAACAGAACAGCTTATATAAATATGCCCTGGTCACACTGGTCGCTCCATACGGAAAACGTTTCAAATAAAAAAGATCAGAATTTCAAAAATTTATATAGGTTAGTTAGTTTGTTTATAATATAATATACTCAACTCAGAACTCTCAGTTTCAAAGTGATTAATATTTTTGAACTCAACTCGTCGAAGTCATATTCAACAATGCCTAAGTCTGGAATTTGTATTTTCGATTTCAACAGTCGCTACCATTTCCACCATCCCCTTTTATCTTTTTGTAAACAATTAAATTCATCACAACAATTATTAAACAATGGTAGCAATAAAGCCCGCTCTCTCTTGTTGTAATTTTTGTTGAAGAACAAGATGTATTTTGAATGTTAAACAAAAAGTTGTCGATTTGTTCTTGGGGACAAGATATTTCCTACTCTACTGTTCTACTCTTATACTAAATTTTTGTATATACTACATATATTATTGTGGTTTTAGTTGCCTAGTAGGACGCGCACTTTTATATAAATAGCATATAATAAAATAAAATGCAAAGCCTTTGATTATTTTAGTTGTCATTTATTTAAATATTTAATTTGTCAACCTTTATGTTTATTATATTATGTTAATGTATTATTAACAATAATTATTTATATATCATAATTTTTTTTATTAATTCAATTCGGTTCCTTAAACTAAGTTACGTTTGTTGCGTTGTCTCTTTTGGAGCTTTCAACAGTATGCAATGTTTTTTTTAAATTTTAAACGTAAGAAACGTTATTGTTGATCGTAAATGTTATTAATCAAGCTCTAACAGGGTAACATAACAGCCGCTGTTAATTAAGCTCTTCCCCAAACTATCGATATAGATATTGAACATCTGATGCCTCTCGATGTACTATCGATAAATATAGATAACGGCCTGTCGCAGCCCCCGCACCATCAGGCCACTTCTTGCTCTTTATTGTTGTCGTCCCCAAATCAGTTTTTCGCTGTGTTTGATTGGGAGTGGTTCGCCATTTTTTGGTCAGCTAATAAATTGGTCTGAGTTCTTACATTCTAAATCCGGCAATTTAAATATTCTCAAAGGTAAGTGGAGCACTCGGGGTTTATATAAAGCGGTTCTTAAGTCACGCCTACCACCCACTTTTATCTCATCTTGTTCGATTATTTACTGCATTTATATCACTGACTTGCAATTTATCTGAGCGAATAAAAAATGGAGAATTTGCTAATCGGTCTCGATATGTAAATTGCAAAATTCGAGACTGTTTTATGCGAATAAATTGCGTTGTTTAAGTTTATGCATAACCCCTGGCCCAACCTATTTACCACCGAACTTTCCCCACCGGTCTGTTTTTATATGCAATTTATCTGTCGGCCGCTGTTTGTTTTTTCTTCGCACCGGTTTGCCTCTTCAAAAAGGAGAGATAGATAAAAAAGTAAGAAGAGATGAAAGAGAGGGGTATAGATGGGGAGACAGAGACAGACACGTAACCCATTCGACAGGCTTTTTTTCTCTTCCACCTGACTCTCCAG
Organism: Drosophila carrolli; assembly: GCA_018152295.1. Taxonomy (NCBI): domain Eukaryota; kingdom Metazoa; phylum Arthropoda; class Insecta; order Diptera; family Drosophilidae; genus Drosophila; species Drosophila carrolli. Next base: position 8,700,435 of record JAECXJ010000001.1, read on the forward strand.
GTGCTGTCCAAAGTTTAATCTTGAATATGTGTCGACAGTTTTAATTAAACCAATACAATTACTATGCATATCTACAAATAGAATGTTCGAGAACATCTCCAGATAGTCTAACAAGAGCTTGTATCTCAACAAAACTTTTGTTATTCACAAAGTAGGACCGGCCTTTTAAGCAAACACCAAAAGGTTTTTTATATTTAAAAAAAACGTTATTATAAAAACTAAACTTTTGAACATATTTAAATAATCTAATACATTAAAAACCTCTTACTAATGGTTGTTTACCAGATACTTTTTCATCTTATATAACCTTAAAAGGATTTCAAACTATAACTATAACTATATTGTGTTACCATTTGGTTACCAATTTTTAAAATTTTAATTTCTTTCCCAAGTCAATAGGTGAGAAAGTTAAAACAGTTGCAAATTTTTAACTTTGTCAATTACTAAACACTTGTTACCCATAAATATTTATATTCTATTGGTTAAATATTTAATTAAAATACTTTCAAGGTTTAACAACACATATTTTCTAAATGTTTTAAATAATTGTAATTTGGCTATTTTGTAATTAATTTAAAAAAAGTAAGAATATTAAAATCCTATGCAAAATAGTTTCGTATTATTATCGCAAAATGCTAAATGCTTATAATTTATTAAAAGAAATAATTTTATATAAAACTTGAATATATTTTCCATTAACAAATTTTAAGCATTATTTTGGTAGGAAATTTTGACGTAAAGTCCAAAGGTCAAAAGTCATTCATAAAAATTTGAATGTTAAAGCTAGAAGTATGAGTCGTATATAACATATAAAATGTTATGTTTGGGTACAAAAGTAATTTCCAAATTGATTTAATCTACAGTTTTTACCCCCGTCATCACAAATTTATTTTCCAATGCCAAATCTTATCGGCCCCGTTAGAAAGAAGTAGAAATGGTAGGTTGTAGTTTGATATTGAATTCCATATTCGAAGTCAGCCAGATGGGCTGGAAAAACCACTTGTGAAATTCATATGGTGAAAGCATAAATACTGTTATTTGGGCCGCCGCCCCCTTTTTTATCTAGATATGGGGCGTGTCTTAAGCTTATGGCGTGTTTAGCGATCGCGCCACCTCGGCATGTTAATTAGATTGTGGAAGATACAACTGTAGATCTAAAGATCTCTTTATATAAGCTAGACGTTGTCATTATTAATACTGAAAAGAAAGCCAAAAAAAGAATCACGCAATTGTGATTAGTTATACAAATGAACGGCATTGACTGAGACGATAAGAAACGTAGACGTTTGAGATAATCAGAGCGAGCCTCCCTCGCAACAATAAAAGACATTGGCGCCCAAGTTCAAAAATTATCTAAGCTTTGACATGTCATTACCCATCACTGTCTGCTATCGTTATCGATATCTGTGATGTACCAGCTGATGGAAAATTTAAATACAAAGAAGACAATAAATTCCTGAGTGCCACGCGCTATTATATATATATAATCAGATGTATTATCAAGCCGTCCCTGAACTTAGAATAAAAGTAGTTAGCCCCGAAAAGTGGAAAAGTTTTTGCCAGCTGATAAAAGCAACAGTTGGCAGTGGGAGAGAGAGGCATTGGCAATAAAAAAGAGAGGGGACTGCCACCCGCAATGCAAATGCGATTGACAAGTCAGCCGGCGATAACGATTACATATTTACGAGTTGCTCGAGTGTTTATTGTTTTCGCTCTTGTTACATTATTAATTAAAACTGCGGCTTGAACTGCGTCGAGAGTTGTGAGAGCTTATCAAAGTCCCCGGCTAAATCTTATCTATTCGGCAATTTAGTACGTTGTGATTACGCCGATTGCGCAACCATTTGATTGTTCAGCACGGAGAGTCTGAAACTGCAGCGAATAACGGCACATTCCAGTTATCAGTTACAGTTAGGACGCGGGAGACGCCTACAGCACTTTTGTACGGAGATTTCTCGTTTTCCCGGGTTTCCAGTGTCAGTTGTATTGTTCCAGATTGGTGACAAACAATTTCCTCTATCGTTTCCAGTCGGTTCATTCATAATAAATACCCAGTTGTAAAATGTTCGCCCTCCGCCGCACCGCCGCAATGATGACGTCGGTCCACCGGCAGCCGCAGCTCACCCAGACAGTTTTCCGGGCCAATTTCGCCTTCAGCGCCGCGGTAGGTTCTCTTTGTATCCTCCTCTGTTGCCCATAATCTCTCTGCTTCCTGAATTTCGGATTAGGGTGGGTCGATATTTTGGACAGAGTTCTGGAGGCGGCGGAAAGCTCCAATGATTTCTTTATATTTTGACAAGCGGTGTATACAGTGCCCAGTCGTATTAAAGAAACCAATAATAAATAATTTTTCCTTTTTTTTAAATTTTAACTTTTATTAAAAAAAATGATTTGTTATTTATTTTAATCTAATTTTTTAATCTATTAAGTAAATAAATATTTTCAAAAATTTAATGAAAGAAAAATATTACTTAGTATTCGATCTATTGGTCTTAGTATAAAGTCAAACTTAATATTATTTTTTATAATCTTAATGACTTTACTTCTTTCTAAATGTATAAGAACATTGAAATTTTAACCATCTTTGTAATTTCGAAATATAAACAGAAATTAGAAATGAAAAATAGTGTAGATCTCGACTTAAAGTCTAAACTAGGATAACACAAAGTAATATCCTGTTATATCCTTTAATTTATAGTAAAAAAAATAAAAATAACGGAATACTCTCTTCGATGAATATTCTATAATTCACCTATACAAATCGACCCACCCTATTCCAGCCGGATCAAAGTTCACTTTGCTTTGACCGGCTGTCACTTAATCATCGCCATTTAAGTTTCGCCTGTATCGCCTGTGTCTAGGAACCCAGTACGCACAAAATATCCATGGATAATGAAAGAAATACCTTGAGTGCCGTGAGTGAGGTGAATGCCCCTACACGCCAGATTCCAGACACAAATCCATTTTTCGCATAGCTAATAAGTTCTCTCGTTTACCACCTTCAAGAACTCATTTGTGGTATGCTCTCCCAAACAGATGGCCCAGAAGATCCCTGCCGGACCCGTCGTGGATGTCCTCGGTGACGAGATGACCCGCATCATCTGGGACTCGATCAAGGACAAGCTGATCCTGCCCTTCCTGGACATCGAGCTGCACACCTACGATCTGGGTATCGAATACCGTGACAAGACTGAGGACCAGGTGACCATCGACTGCGCCGAGGCCATCAAGAAGTACAACGTGGGCATCAAGTGCGCCACCATCACTCCCGACGAGAAGCGCGTGGAGGAGTTCAAGCTGAAGAAGATGTGGAAGTCGCCTAACGGCACCATCCGTAACATTCTGGGAGGCACCGTCTTTCGCGAGGCCATCATCTGCAAGAATGTGCCCCGTTTGGTCACCGGCTGGCAGAAGCCCATCGTCATCGGTCGCCATGCCCACGCCGATCAGTACAAGGCCGTGGACTACGTGGTTCCCGGTCCCGGCAAGCTCACCCTCACCTGGAAGGGCGCTGATGGTCAGGTGATCGATGAGGTGATCAATGACTTCAAGGGCCCTGGCGTCGCCCTGGGCATGTTTAACACGGACGACTCCATCGTGGACTTTGCCCACGCCTCGTTCAAGTTCGCCCTGGACCGCAAGTTGCCGCTGTACATGAGCACCAAGAACACCATTCTGAAGAAGTACGACGGTCGCTTCAAGGACATCTTCGAGGACCTGTACAACAAGCAGTACAAGAAGGAGTACGAGGCGGAGGGCATCTGGTATGAGCACCGCCTCATCGACGACATGGTAGCCTATGCCATGAAGTCGGAGGGTGGCTTCGTGTGGGCCTGCAAGAACTACGACGGTGATGTGCAGTCCGACTCCGTGGCCCAGGGATACGGTTCTCTGGGTCTGATGACCTCCGTGCTGCTCTGCCCCGATGGCAAGACCGTGGAGGCTGAGGCCGCTCACGGAACAGTGACGCGTCACTTCCGCTTCTACCAGCAGGGTAAGGAGACCTCCACCAACCCCATTGCCTCGATCTTCGCCTGGACCCGGGGCCTGCTGCACCGCGCCAAGTTGGACAACAACGAACCGCTGAAGCAGTTCGCCGAGACCCTGGAGCAGGTGTGCATCGACACCATCGAGGGCGGCGCCATGACCAAGGATCTGGCCATCTGCATCAAGGGCAGCATCAACGCCGTCGAACGCAAGGACTACCAGGAGACGTTCGAGTTCATGGACACGCTGGCCAAGAACCTGGAGGCCGCTCTGGCCAAGAACGCCGCCGCCGCCAAGTGACTATCTGGCGCACACTCCGAGCCGCAGGCCTCGCACCTCTAGGGAACCACTCAGCGATGCCTCGTCCTCGTCACCACATTCACTATATTTCCATTCGTTTATGTAGATGTGCATGTCCTAGACTAACTATCCGTGTCCTCGATGCATGTTCCACACTGTTTCATTGTCTCTGCGAGACGCAAAAAACCCCTGATTTCCCCTTAACGTCTAACGGAAAAGAAATTTCAAATAAATGTATTTTTATACCGGACTCGAGAGGTCTTTAACCCAGTCGAGGGTGGGCTCGTTACGAGGCCCAGTCCACTTGTGCGGCTTCCTCTGGGCCCGGTTTTATTGGATTTGCCAGCGATGTGGCCACAGTCGTGTTTCAACACTTGGCGGTACCACACGGCGAATCAGGATCCGTTTAGGAGGGAGAAACTATCGATGATAGCCGAAGTCTTGGGCTATGGCTACCTGCTGGCCTACGTGATCTGCCTGCTCTGCTGGCCAGGAGCGGCGTATCCGGCCAGCAGTAGCTACCGTGATCTGGATATATGCAACCACTGGGACGGTCGTCGGCACTTCCTCGAGCTGGGCAGTCCCGCTGGAGAGCTGCACGCCCGGAATGTGACGACCACTGCCTATCGGGTGAGTGTTTCCGCCAGCGGTTCTCGTAGGGATTGGGTCAGCAATTATGAATTACGAAACAGAGCTCGCCGCTGGGCTTCAAGAACGATGCGGTGGCCGGGGATGTGTGGTACCAGTGCAGCCTGGAGCTGGTCACCTGCGCCGAGTGCGTCATCCGGGTGGCCTTCACCTATGCGAACTTCTCCAAGAGCTGCGGCAATACGGGTGGCAAGTCCAGCATGTGTCCCTGCGAGCATATCCAGTTTTCCGAACCGCCCTACGACTCCACCATTTCTGGTCAGGAGTTCTGTGGAGATGGCAAGGTGTTCCGAAGCAAAACCCGAACCCTGCAGCTAAAGTTTTTCTACAGGACCAACAATGCCCACGTCTTTTCGCTGCAGTACTTCTCAGAGCGTAAGAACATGGTTATAACCAAGTTAAATATAAGGTAGTTATATCATAACTAACACCGGATTAGGCAACGTACGGATAGTGAGTGGTTCCCCCAAGCAGACGATTGTTGGCAATGGGAGTACCAAGTACCTGCCGCAGGTGATCTCCACGCCTTACTTCCCAATGCCCTATCCCCGTGACTACGGCATCGAGCACATCCTCACCTGCGAATCGGACAACTGCCAGGTGCGGCTGGACTTCACTGACTTCCAGCTGGGGCTCGCCTCCACCCTGGAGATCTTCGACTCCAATGGCCAGATGTTGGACTCCTATACGGGCGAGCATTTTCGACCGCCCATCACGGTGAGCAGCGGAAAGTCGCTACTCCTTCAGTTCCGCGGAAATTCAGCCACCGGAGTGGGTTTCCGGGCGGAAGTTAGCTTCGTATCGTCAAAGCAGCTGAAGGACGAACGACTGGTGCCCTACACAGGTGAGTGGATGGATTTCGTTACACTATAATAAAAAACAGGAAAGACACATATGTACATACATATTTAGCCTACCGCCAAAAATATAATATTTCAATAGTTCACACAGAATTGTATGATCTATTTAATCCTATTTTAAATTTAATAACCCGTTATCACATAATAATTTTATAGGTTAAGAAAGGTTTTTATTCTCATGTAATGAAGTATATTAGACTAATATATTTTTGTTTAATTAGATAAGGTTACAAAATAAATACATATATAAGTTTTAATCGAAGGCTTCTATATTTTAAAGCCCTATAAAATAGATAGATGATAGATTTTCATTAAAGTAAGCCTAGTTTGATCATAGAAGCAAATAGAATATGAGATTACATTTCTTTTCTGTGTAGAAATAGGGACATCGGAATAATTGCCGGATTAGCCGGGCACTTGAAGGTCTGCAGGCAATTGTCATATTGATTTTGGCAGAGGAAGTGGGCGGCGGGCTCTTCACGAATATCAATGTCAATGCAAGGCGTTGAAGTGGAAACTGGGTGACACTCTGGTTAGGTCTGGTTTGGTAAGACAATCGATTTCTTGGATCATTGCCCAATTGGTTGTTAGGCCACCGTTCATATATAAGCTGAAAAGGGGTTGAAATGGGTTATGCATAGTTGGGGCAGGTTGGTCCGTACATAACACAAGCCATTTGGATTTATTAAGTAGATCATGTGATGTAATGTCACTAAAATAATACAATAGAAAAGGATCAGGGTTCCCCAAAACAACTTCAATGATCATACATAATCATGTTGGGGTAAAACAAATAAATAAATAAGACTGTTAGAAAACATCCAAATTCAAAATAATATATTTGTAGACTGCGGTGGAATGGTCTCCGGACCTGGTGGCGCCATCACCATGATGAACATGATTGAAAATGCCACGGACGTGCGGCTCTTTGATTGCATCTGGATCATCAAGCCCGGCAACAACTACATGATGATGAAGACCCACATCTCCCTGCGGGTGGATGACTTCTATGGAATGGCCGCCCGTTCCGAACTCACCATCCGGCAGGGCACCACCTCGGATGCCGTGGAGATCGAGAGCGTCATGTGGCCGAACAACGGACTGAGCAAGGAGAGCCATGTGGCGCCCATCCTCAATGGCTACTACATTCGACTGCGTGGGGTGTTTGGAATGTCCTCCAAGCTGGCCATCGTTTACAGCGTCTTCAACTATTTGAGTGAGTTTGACCTAAAACTAGGAAGAGTCTAATCTTAAACATGAGCCTGGTTTAGATTGCTACATTGGCTCGGAGTTTTTGTGTGGGAACAACCACTGCATCTCCATTCGACTCCACTGCGATGGCTTCGACCACTGTGGGGATGGCACCGATGAGCCGGATTCCTGCGAGGAGGACTGGGCCCACCTGCACCACGATCGCCGCTGGTACTCCCACAAGCCCAACTACTACTTCCCCAAAATAGATCAATATCCGGATCTCAAGACGGCAACGGGCATCTTCATCATCAGCACGCTGGGAATCTTCGGAGTGCTATCCGGCTGGATGGTGATCCTGTACAGGATGGGCGTGAGAGCACGTCACCAACGGGAACTGCAGAGTCACCTGCAGACGATCAGCGAGCTGCTGGATCGCCAGGATGAGGATCGCACGCCAGATGAGCCGCCGAGCTACGAGGCGCCGCCCGATTACGAGGAGGTGATCAAGGTGGGGATGCAGCAGGAGCTGCGGGAACCACGTCGCCAGCGTCGCGCTCGTCGTCCACCGCCCCGGGATCGGAGCTGCAGTCGCGCCGCCAGCAACTGCACCATGCAATCCGTGCTTCCACTGCATCGCAATTGCAGCCTGGAGCGGGATCAGGAACAGCCCAGTACCTCGGCGGCGGCCATGACCCATGCCGTGGCTGCCACGGACACCACCGAGGATGCGGAGCAGGTCCAGACGATGGCCCAGCGGATGCTCCTCGCCACGGCTATTTGTGGTAGGTTGAGGGCTTCCCCGATCCCACCCTGCAGTCGCTAACTTACCCACAGAGTCCCACTTGCAGGCACTGCAGGCACGTCTCTCCCGTCAGCAAAGGAGCCTGGGGTCCGGCTCCAATCCGTGGGGGTTTCAGCGGGCCCGCCACCGCTATCCGCTGGGGGTGAACTACCCCCAGGTGGTGGGCCAGCCACGACGCCCGGTAGCACGGCGGATGACTGCTCCCAGGGAGGCGACTCCCTCAGCATTTCACTCACTCTAGGCCTGCCCTCCACGACAGCCGAGAGTCCGGTGACCACCGACCAGAACCAGAACCAGAGTCAAGATCCGAAGAGCAGCAACTGCACGGAGCACACGTATCTAAAGCGATCGTGGTTGGTGATCCAACCGGTGCCACCTGGAAGGGGTTACAGGGTCCAGCGACTGCGGCATACCTACTCCTCTCCCGAAGCATTCTCTGGCGATGAACTTCACCTGCCGTATCCGGATTTCCTGAGCTACGGCACCAATCTTCCGCATGAGCGGAGTAGCAGCAACTTTGGATCGGAGTTGTCGCGGGATTCATCCAGTTATAGTGTGGGAAAGCGAGCTCGCTTGACCGCCGAGGAGGCAAGTGAATCGGAAACAATTACCAGGGAGATGGAGTACTCCAACCAGACCCTCCAATCCCAGGTGATAGAGGAGACGCCTCCGAATCACAGCGAAAGTGAAAGCGAAGGGGAGCAAAAGGTGTCCTGTTTTGGAGCCGTAGCCCAACGCCCCAAGCGGCGTCATCGAAGTCATGTGAGGAGTCGCTCCTTTAGCAACACGGGAGGTGGCAGTGCCGGGAGGAGGCGGCTCATCCAGCGCAGCTCGTCGGCTGATCTTCTGATGAACTATGCGGCAATGGCGGTATCGACGCCACAGAAAAGAGCCGAGGGAATGCAGCGTTTGTTTTTTATCTGAGAGTGGAATGTCTTTAGGAACGATAGTATTAAAGCCTAGTGTGATTCTGGTCGGGATCTGGTCACAGTTAAGTAGACCTGTTCCAGATTCGAATGTGATTAACATGATGGAATAGAAATTGATGAAATTCTTCCAAGTTTAGGTTTAATTGCTATATTGTTGGTCGTTCTCAAACATTGTGAGACATTTTAAAATTAATTAATTTCAATTCTATCAAGTTTAATCAAAGTAAAAATCGGGAACGGGTCTCAAAGTCTGTATTCTATATTATATATATACCACACCTTGAAAGGAATAAATAATTACAAAAAGTTAGCATTTTATTGGTTACTTTATTCATTTATAGCGTTATACGTGTAGCATTTGCCAGTGCCAGTCGAACTGTGCCCCAAATCAAGTCATAACAAAAAATACTGCCCAAGACCTCCGAAATCTGTTCCAACCCAGTAAGTGATCGAGGGCACAGCTTGACAAGCACTGACTTTGGGGTGCCTCAAAAGTGCAAAATAATAAAAGTCTATTACTCGCGTATATATGGAAATCAAAATGCACATTTGTATATGTATATATAGACGAATATGATAAATAATACCAAGGCGTAGTCATTGCCGTAGGACTGCCTGCTATCCAGATCCACCTACGCCGTATTTGTTTCTATTCCGCTCTACTGTTCCTACTGCTGCAGCTGTTGCTTGAGATTCTCGGCGAGCGATTTGCCAGTGTCCAGGGGCACCACTATATTTCGCAGACTGTCGATGCTGTTGCGCAGCTTGGTGGCCTGGAATTTGCTGGGCAACTTCGGTGACCCTCCCACCGAGGCAAATGCAAAGGTCTTGTACTCCTGGGCAGCCATAATGGGGACCAAAAGAATCGGATTTAGTATGTTATATACACGGGGTTTTATTTGCAACGCAAAATATCAATAAAATCATAAGCAAACCGGGTTCAGGGAGCTAACAGAAACAGCAGGAAGGTTCAATGCCTGTGTAGAGTCAACTAAATAAAGGTTCTTCATATATGTCATAATGTGAGGGAGGCGCGTATATAAATTAAACAATGATAAGTAATGGTTGGGTATTCCAGAGAGCTTAAAATATTTCGACAACAATTCTGGAGCTCAGCTCGCGGGCTGATTACCCTTATCTTAAAAATAGAAATTATGCATACAAAAACTTAAAAATAAGCTGTGCACGTTTTTGTCATGAATCACTGGTCCCTAAGTTACCTGATTGCCGCTGGGGGAGCTGGCCTCGCTAAGGGCCGTGGGCGCCTGGCTCATGTAGGATTGGAATGTGGGCGTGGGTCCTCCACTGCCATTATCCCGATGGCCGCCACGGGTAGTCACCTTCTCCTGCAGCGAGTTGAAGGTCTTCGAGAGCCATGGTTGCCAGCTGTTTCGGTTGCTCTGCAGTTCACTGAGCGTATTGCTGAGCTGATGATTCAGGTCCTGGTTCTTGCACTCTGCCTCCACTTGGGCAAGTTTGGCCTGCGCCAGCTCCAACTCCAGTTCACGAATGCGCTGCGACGCGGCGTTCAGAGGATCTAGCGGACCCAGAGGGTGCTCATTGGCATTCCGCATGGCATCCGTTTGCCGCCTGGAGTTTCCACCATCCGACTTGGCATTGTCGTTGCCGGCGTCGATCTTTTTCTGACAGTCCTTGCAATTGGAAACCATGTGCTGAACAGCGAGAAAGATAAAATATTACATATTTGGGATTTCTTAGAAATAATTCTTGACAACTCACCATGACCTTGCTCAGAGTCTCACTCAGCGTGTTCATGTCCTGCTCCTGGCGCTGTATTATCTGCTTGTATTCCTGTATAATGCCTGTGTGTTTCTTTTCCTTATCCACAGCTCGCTCCTTGGCTGAGGTGAGCTGTTTGTTTAGCGCATCTATTTCCGCCTGCATCTTGCGCCTTTCCTCACCGAACCGATTTTCGTAGATCTGGGCCTCTTTCTCGAGACGCTCTTTGTGCTGCTTCTTTAGCAGGAACTCTTCTTCGTACTGCTTCAGTTTTTTGATTTTACGCTCGCAGGCCTGTTTCATCACCTTGCGTGCCTGACTGGAACTGCGACACTTCTTCGGCAATGTCACCCGGAAATACTTAAGAATTCCCTCGAAATCAAGCAGCCTCAGATCTGATTCGCAGATTGACAGAAGGGTCACGGCCACCTGGAAGAGCACGGGTAGCCCGTCCAGCAGAAAGACATCCAGCACATGGAACACGAAGCACAGCGGGAAGCGTGCTGTATACAAAGTTAGGAACCACTGGGAGGCGTACATGTGTGTCTCAATGCCGCATGCTGTGAAGTGCTCGTGCAGCTTGGGCAACTGGTCCTTGATCAAGCGCTCCAGTTGGTAAAGACGCAGATAAAGGACCTCGAATCCCGCCTTGTACAAATCACGGAGGCCATAGTCGTACATCAAGGCCACCAAAACACAGAACGCATCCTCTTCAGGCATCTAAAAAATGTGTTTTATAAAAAGTTAGTATATTCGGAGGTAGTGATCCCACTTCAGTATAAACTCACATGAAGCAGCAGACTGGCTGCAATGAAACTCAAGCCCTGGCAATAGCCAACCTCGCTGTCGTGCACCGCATACGCCTTGGACACCTTGAAAAGAGCGTCCTGACCCGAGCCACCAGTCTCCTTGAAGCATTTGTGCGCCGGAAAAGTGCGATGAATGTCCCGCTGGATAACGGTCTCACACTTGGTTTCCTGCAAGAAAATATCCAATTAATTTCTCTCTATGAGGGATAGGTAATCAACACACTTTGGTGATAAGGATCTTGTACTCCAGTCCAGTCTCCAGTCGGCCTTCGACGTTAGCCAACTTTTGCCAGATCTTTTCACGTAGCGCCTCTGGAACACCGAGACGAACTAAGGGCGCCAAGTTCTTGGGCCTCTTCTCGCCGTCCCACTCCCGCAGAATGGGATCCCACTCGTCCAGCGTGTCCTGCGAGCAATCCTTGGACACTTCACCAGTGCCACTCAGCAGCGGTTCATCTCCATCACTACTGTAATCCGAAGGACAATCATCCTCAATCGAGGCAATGGACGAACTGCGCACTATGCGCGATAAATTATTCATGCCCATCTTGAGCAGCGAGGAAGAGCTCTGCTGGTGGCCCGGCTGCTCCGTGATCTCCTCCGAAGGATCAATGCTGTTTACTTTCCAGTTGGACTCGTCTGTACGCTTGAGATGCAAATAGAAGCGCAGCGTCATCGGGCGTTTTGACATGAAGTGATCCATAATGCGCATTTCGCTGGCCGACTGAATGGTCACTGGGGTCTCGATGACGAACCTTACTGGTTCCAGAATTCGACGCATAACTATGTCCACGGCCACGGTGAGATTGGTCTTGGACGACTCAAGATTTAACTGCTCAAAGGCCTTCTCCTGCGCTTTCCACTCAGCTCGAATGGTATAGGGTAAGGTGGAGTTCTGCTGGGAGTTGCTGTCTGATTCGGTAGTTACTCCTCCTGATCCACCTGAAGGTTGGTATCCCATGTTGTGCATGTCAATCAGATGCATGTCCTTCTGGACGACTAGTTTCCCAGGCGCCACTAGGACTCCAAAACATCGTTCGATATGTAATGGTTGAAGAATATTCGACGGAGTCTGTTTCACGGTAATGCACACCTCCTTATCTGTGTTCGCCCGGAGCTTAAAGCATCCCCTATCTCGCGGAACTGGGGCATACGAGTTCTTTGCCACCCTCTCGCGAATCTCCAAGGATACTATGAACTCATAGCCAGCCGTGTTCAAAGGATTCCCGCTCACATCGGACGTCACTGAATTGGCCATGTCCACAGCCGAGTTGAGGCTGCAACTCATGCTGGCCGGATAAGTCTGGAATGCCTTCTGGAAGCAGGCTTTGAAAAAATTTTAAATAATCAGCGGGTGAAATCACTCTTTGCTATGTTGATGATCTGACTCACCACTGACTTGGTTGACCGCCTCGGGAATATGGCACCGAAATACATGGCACTGAAATAAAGCATCCCCATGTAGCCAAGTGAATGCAAAGCACCCGTTCTCCACCGTGTCCACCGGTCCACGATAGTAAAGGATAATGCTGGATATCTCGTAGGTTGCAATAATCGTATTGCTCTCCGCATCGTGGAGGCTGTAAAAGGTGCATGATATCGTTCAGTGAGTCACTCTAGGGGCAGTAATAACTTTACTCACACCACCAGGCCATCTGAGCAATTGGGAATGCTCACGGTGATCTTCAGGCCCACCGATTTCGAGCCACTATTCAGCTCGCCCATGATGCGATAGACCTCCGTTTCGGATTTGGGGGCATTGATGTTAGCTGCGCCCAGGTAAGTGACTCCGGAGAATATGGTACAGCCCTGATCGATCTCAGAAACTGTAAAAATAAATTATGACATATATTCATATTTATTGAGTTTAATTTAAAGTGGTTGTTATGCAAATGTCTTTAATTTCGGTATGATTCAAAATAAAAAAAAAAGTAACAAATTCAAGAATGTGTAGCTTTGGTACTTCCGCAAATCGAAGCTTATATACCCTTGCAAATATTAAATCTTCTACATAACGACTATATTGCAAATGGGTATATGTTTAAATGGGTATATGTTTAAAATTATGCTTTCCTATTGCAGCCATTGCGATTAGCAATAGAAATAAGATATTTGGGAAAGTCTTATCCAGATATTTAGCTTTAAAACTGAGAGCATAGTTTGCCTAGTTCAAAAATATATATTCTTCTCTGCGAAGACTGAAATTATAGTACCCCCTGCAAGTGTTTAAAAATGAAACCAGTGGTCTTTGAGATAATTGTTCAACATTAACATATTTCAGAAAAAGCACTTTGAAAATTTCTAGGAATTACTAACCCGAAATCGCTTGGAAAGACGAATTTGTTCTTTTCAGAATTTTAAAGTAAAATCGTTAAAAATAACTCCGATTCCCGAGATTTAAATAGATTTAAGTTACCCACTCACCCTCCTCGTCGGTGGTGTCGCCCTTTTCCGGCTTCATGGCATCCTGCTTCTCCTCCACGCAGGCGGGACTGGCATCTATGCAGTCGTAGAACACCGAGTGGCCCACTCTATTCGAGCTGGAGGCATCGTCCAGGGTCTCCTCGCTCTTGGGCGAGAACAGGGTGCAGGGGAAACGCATCTCGGGATCGGCAGACCTCCCGCCGGAGCCCGTAAGCGGTAAGGTTAGGGACTTTTGCTGGTTGCTCGGGAGACGTTGCGTGATCTTCTCCCCAGCGGCAGCTGCAAAATATGTCAATTGACAATTACGCGACGAGCAATAACAAGAAACGAGTTGTGTGTACTTTTGTTCAAGGAAAGTATTATTATTCTGTTTGTTTGTCGCTTGTTTCCATGACAGCGAAGCACTGCGGCTTTGCTCCGATAAGATTGCAGTGGCTTGCGCTTAGCTATCGAATGGTGTTTTCAATTCTGGAGCGACGATGTGTACACAGCTGACGCTGGGCAGCGACTGAGTTTAGTTCAGGGAACCCATTGAAAACCGCTTCCACCCTCAGTTGTGGTTCTGTACTCACCTACGCCGCGTTCCAGCTCCAGATCTCTTAGAGCGTCCGTCATCTCGTGCTGCATGTCGCTCAGGTTGCGATTGTGGGCCATGTGCAGCGTGGGCGAGCGATCCCCTCCAGCCTCTGGGGAGGAAAGGGCCAGAGCACTCAAGGAAGTGGGTGGTTTGCTTCCCTCCTCCGGCTTAATCCTCTCCTGGTTGACCACCTGCTTCACCTGCTCCATGGGACTGGCCACATTGCTGTCGGTCACTATTTCATACTCGCCGCTGGTCGTTATCGACGATTCCGAGGACTTGGTGCTCAGATTGTCATCCATTCCGAACACTCAAGGTTGCCTTTGCCTTAGGTCCGCGGACTCCAAAATAGTTAGCTCTTTGTTGTGTGAGAGTTTCTGATTTTCTTTATTCGTAAGCCCTATGAATTGCGCATTTTCAGGGCAGGTAAACAAATCAATTTCTACTCCAAGGCCGCGGCGCTCGCTTTTTATAGATTTCTGTTTTAATTTGTCCAATTTTCAGCGGAGTCGCATTGTTTGGCTTGGTTCCGCCGTAAATCGATGACGATTTGTTGGTTTTGTTGGGTTTTTGGGGGCGTACTCATACGCGCATTTATGTCACACAGCGCCCACTTCGCGCGGGGGGCGTGTCAAGAGGGGTGGTGGTCGGTAGGGTCGGCGGGGTCAACAGTTTGCTGCCATCGCCTTGCGATCGGGTTCTTATGAATTTATCGTTAAAGGAGTCGCCTTAACTGTTTTTTAACAACGTCTGGGTTTCTATTTAATGGCTAACACTCTGCGAAACCGTGTCACATTGTTTTAACCCCGTTTCGTTGCGTTTTTCACGGGCTTTTCATTAATTTTCATGCGATTTTTTCTCTGTTTTGTTTACATATTTTTCAGCTAGTGCTGGTCAACAGCAGGTCGAGATTTAAGGCTACTATCGATAGGGAACAGCTGTTTAGCGTTGTACAGTACTTTTCGTTACTGGTGTTGGAAAACAACTATTAATAGGATCGATTATTAGTAGTACTTTTATAAAAATTAATAGGGGTAGTCTGGATATTGGATCTCTTTTATATTTTAAAGTGTATATTGATGGTGTCTTATTTAAGATTAGTATTACAGCAAATGAGTCACTGATTGTGATTCTTACCCCTGCTTTTTAAATTATTCAATACAGATTAAACTGTTCTTAAGAATTTAATTATGATCTAGAACTGTTTATTTTTAAACTAAATCAAACCTAGCAGGTTCTTTCGTTTTTGAAGCTCATTCATAATAAGTCCCTTGCATAAAGAAACAACAAAATCAAACAAAATAGTTTTAATTAAAAGCAAGTTGAGCTCGATTCTTAGTTCTATCGGATAAGTGCCATCACTCTCTTCATAACACTTTGAGCATTTGCCAACACTGCCCTACAACACTACCGCGCGTGCAGGAAAAAAACGTGCGCGTTTATTCGTCGCATTTTGTGTAGATTATTCCTAAATTCCGGGTTTTCCTGCCTCCGAATCCGACTCCCCAAAGATGTGGCCTCGATTTGGCATCAAGATTGGCAACAGCACGCTCTGCATCGCCCACGTGCGCGCGGACGGCAAGGCGGAGGTGATCGCCAACAAACAGGGCGACCGGGTGTCTCAGGCGTGCCTTCTCTGGGATGGTGTCTCGGAGATCGAATGTGGCCTCACGGCCAAGCAGAAGATGGCCACGCGTCCGCGCCAGGCGGTGGCCCACAGCTTCCAACTCCTGCAGCCCAAGGAACAGCTCACCGAGGAGAAACTGGCCAGTGCGCTGCGGGAAATCCCCTGCGATTTTGACAAGGAGGAATTGGTGTTCCGCATGGAGCACACGGTGCCCTCCGAAAAGGAGGACCAGGACGACCGGGTTGTGACTAAGGACCTTAGCGCCTACCAGGTGACGGTGGAGCTGCTGCGCGCCGAACTGGAGCTGGCCCATCAATACCACACGGACGGGGAACAGGCACCCATCGCCGTCCTGTCCATACCAAGCTACTATCCCGCCCCGGCCTACAAACTGTTAGCGGAAGCTGCCCAAACCGCCGGCTTCCACGTGGCCCAGATCATTGCCGAACCCACGGCTGCGGTTCTGGGTTACAGCATCGGTGAGGAGCAAGAGGAGCAGCGCCGACATGTGCTGACCATCAAGTGCGGTGGCCTGTATAGCGATATTGCCTTCTACGCCGTCCAAAACGGACTGTTCGTTCAGCTGGCCACATTCGGACCCTTCCCCATCGGTGGCCGCCAATTCACCGAGGCCTTGGTGCAGTTCATCTGCGAAGAGTTCCGCCGCAAGTACAAGCTGGATCCCCACGAGTCGCGTCGCTCGATAGCCAAGATCCGCACTGCCGCCGCCAACTGCAAGCACATCCTGACCACGATGCCCTCCACGCAACTGTATATTGATTCTCTAATGGACGGCGTTGACTTCAATGCCCAGATGTCGCGCGCTCGCTTTGAGAGCCTTATCCAGCCGGTGATCAACAACCTCATCCAACAGCTTGGCGAGTGTGTGGAGCAGGCGCAAAAGGAGCACCCCGGATTGAGTACCATCGATGATATCGTGCTGCTCGGGGCCACCATGCAGATCCCCAAGCTTCAGGCTGCCGTGGGTGCACGTTTTCCGGACGCCAAGCTCCACAACAGTCATTCGGCCGATGAGGTGGTGGCCATCGGCTGCGCCCGCCAGGCAGTCTGCTTGATTGAACCGCTCGAACAGCAGCTCCACAAGGACGACAACTGTTTGGTGGCCGAGGATGATCTGTACATTTGGCACGGAAATGACGAGGCCAACGCCAAGTTGGTCCTCGGAAGGGGTAGCGTACTGCCCGCCAAAATACGGATATCACTGCCTCAATCTGAAGAGGGAAAGGGTGCTGAGGGGGACAATGGGGCCGCTTCATTTAAGCTGCGCACCGGAGAGAGCGAGATACTGGCCCGCCTGCCGAACAGCACGACGCCGGAGGATGGTCTCTATCAGCTGGAGGTCGAGGTAGACCTGGACGATAAGGACGGCAACGTGGTGCCGCTGGTGCGATTGCGCTGCATGTGAGAGCCGGAATTCGACCCGGAATCGGTGCGCTGTCGCCTAGTCTATTTATTGTTGCTAGCCTAATGATTACGATACAAACACAAAATAAAAATAAATCCGAGAGCGGCAAACGAGAAAAGAGAAGCTTGTTTAAATATTTATTTCAATTTTATTTCTATCTTAACTCATAAAATTATATTCAAAACTGCAAGCTAGCAGATTTGTGGCTGCGCTCCAGTTTTCGCAGGAACTCCTCGAAAACGACAACGCCCTTGAACATGCTGGTCTTTTTGTGATCCTTGATCCGGCTCTTGTCTTCCGGCGCCTCCATGTAGCCCTTGCTCTTGTCATCAAAAGCGTTGATCTCGTGGAGCAGCTGGGTGATCGTTGGCACCGTGGTGGGATCGAACTTGGCCACGGCACTCACACTGAATGGCACACAAACCTTTCCCGTTGCCGGATGAATGCAAAATGGTGCCTTTAGCAAATGGTTGAATCCCCTGGTGACGTTGATGTCCAAACGAGGATATAGCAGTCCGAGCTGGACTTCTTGCACAATGTTCTTGAGCTTACGGCTCCAGGCATTTGCTGTAGAGGTCCTCATGGAATTGGCGTACTTGGTGAAGCTCTCCCACACGAGCCGCGAGTTTGCTCCATCCTCAAGATTCTTTTTCAGATAAGATTCCAGCTCGCCGCGTGCCATGTCATCGTGGACCATGTTTAGGAGCTTGGTAACTCCCTTGGGCGTTCCGAACAAATTCTGATCCTCCAGTATGATCTCCTCAAACATGGGTTCTGCTATCTTCAAGGCTCTTTTTAAACTATGATGCGGACGATCTCCCATTGGACACCTGGGTGAATTGCTGCCCGAGAAGTTGACATAAGTTATGATGTTCAGGTACTCTGCCACGGCAAAGCGACCACGTCCGTCCAAGTGACGAGCTTGATGGTCGCAAACCCAGCAATGGATACCACGACGTCCCGAGAAAATCCAGATAATGTGCTCAAAGCCGAAATCCTCACGCAGAGCTACATCCAAAATCCTGGCAGCCAGCACCATAAACTTCCAGCACTTAAGGCACACCCCAGCTCCCGAGCAACAGGTGCGCACATCATCGTAATCCGTCATATCTATATCAAAGACCAGTTCACGTTGCACGGGCGTCAATCCCCCAGGAACTGTGCGATGATTCTTGGGTCTGGTGTGCATCACTGGACCTATATCGATCTTAACAGGATTTCTCGAGCAGATCTCCTTTTCCAACTCTGCCTGGCTTTCAAAACATAGGTAACGAATGTAGATATCGTCCTGAAGAGTAAAGGAAATCTCACGATTGCAGAAGACGCCATCTTCAGCTGAAATAAAGAACATTTAGTAAGGGTCTGAAGGGGATTAAAAACGGATAAACTTACTCAATCCATAAGAAAGCCAGCGGTAGAAGGGCTGGTGAGGAAAGAGGCGTCTGTAGTACACGGGCAGCATGTCCTGCAGGACCTCGGGATTATAGACAGGTACTGCTGTTGCCTGCTGCTGCGGAGCCTGGATTTCTTGTTCTGTGGCTTGTTCTGGCATTTTTACTGACTGAAAATAAATCATTTGTTAAATCCAAAAAAAAAATCAAAAGCCAATCAAACTTCTTGTCGAAACCTTATATTTATACATTTTTTTGTTGATTTTTTTCTTTTTCAAAGAGAGATACACGATTGGAGCTTAGAGTACTGAAATATATTAACGACATGCATTTGTTAAAAATACGAGGCTTATTAATTGTCAGTTATGGGTCGAAACAAATCGAATCGAGCTAACACAATGGAATACCGCAGAATGAACCTGGTCAGAGAGTTCGTCCGATGATTGGCTTAGCTTACGATGAAAACATATGTGTATCATGTATATATATTACTATATAATATATGTGTCTACTTTATGCCTAGGTTAGATCATTGTTGTAGCTTAAAGATTAGAGCACGACAGGCGGGCGTTCCCTTGTTCAGCATCATGGAGCAGCGAAGGGAGCCCATCATTCTAGCCCACAGATCTAGGCCACTGTGAGGCGGATGTCCTGCATCTTGTGCTGCTGCCAGGAGTGCGCCGGCTGCCTAGGCGGTGCTGTATTATACAACGTCACTGAGGCGATGTGGCTATTGGGCATAACCTCGAAGATCAGGTCCTGGTAGCCATAGCAGAAGGTTGATCCGAACGGATTCGCTGTGTTAGTCGAGCTGGCCCTATGCAGCACCACAGGTCGTTCTGAGGTGGCCAACGCACTGCTGATCTCATCCCACTTGGTATAGGCGCTTATATTCACATGGTCCTGCTTTGTTGGCGTCACCAGGTCTTGTCCACTATCGCTCATCGACGGACGATCCGCCTGGAGCAGGAACTCGAACTCGCAGCGATGGTACATGTTGAAGTTGAAGTGCCCAGGATAGTTGGTGTGCAGTATGAACTTCTTGCAGGTCTGCGTCCTGGCATCGAACAGCACATCGATGCCCAGCGTGAAGTAGTTGAAGAAGATGTCGCTCCGCTTGCTCTGCGCTTGCCGATTTACACTCGAGCTGTGTATCTTCATCTTATCCTCGCTCTTGAAGAAGATGCGATTTGGTGCACCCAAACTGGTGGCCACATCCTCGCAGCTGTCGCCAAAGAGCAGCTCCCGCGTGAAACACTGGCGACGTGGCTCTAAGGCTCTGCCGGAACCCTCCGTAAAGAGCTTCAGCTTCAGGCCCTTCGTGTGACCAAAGGAGGTGCGTAGTACCGCGGCCGATTCCAAGTACATCTGGCGGTGATAGCAGGCCAGCGGCAGAGATGGAGCCCTATTCTCCGCCACATTGCTGCCCGCGTAGAGGGACATCTTGGACACGACGGGCGAGGCTCCATTCAGGAAGACCAGGGAGCCCAGTCCATGGGCATAGCCCGAATGCAGTTTGTTGTCCACCGGGAAGTAGAAACTCAGCCCGCGGAAGTGGAGGGCAAAGAGCTGCTTGGCGGCATCGTAAACCCCCGGATGGGTGGCTCCGAAAGAGTGCTCGATTTGCTCGATGCTTGGCAGGACTTCCGGGGAGTTGAAGTAGGCTACACCATACCGCAGCTTCACAAGTTTCATGTTGAAAACCTCGATGGTCTTTAGACGCTGGATCACGGGATCGAAGATCAGACGGACGCCATCCTGTGGCAGGTTGATGATGATGTCCACGCCCAAGGGATTGGTGTCCGAGTACAGGACCTGGACTCCTTTGATGATGCCCGCCTGCGACTTTATTATGGCGATGGCCTGCGAGAAGTGCATGCCCAGCACGAATTCCCAGGCATCGCAGCGCAGGGAATTCTCCGGCAGGATCTCCAGATCTAGCATTATTCCTGGTTTTTGTAGAACGATCTTTGTTTGTTATTGTTTGTGTCTGCAAATCACGAACCCACTGACCTTGATATGTGAAATCAGCTGCGGATTGCGAATATATTTAAACGAATATATACGCAATTAATGCCCAAGTGTATTTTGTGCTATTATTTTAGCACTTTCTGTTTTTTGTTTGCTTTTGAGTTCCTGTTTTTGGTAGTTACGCTCCTGTTTATTTTTATGCAATTACGCAATGATCGTAAAATTGCTTAACTTGTGGTATTTCAACTTCTTGACGTGCCCTTTGGCGCAGCGTTTAATCGTATTGTTTTCTTCTAAAAATTCGGACAAAGGCAAAATGCGCAGCAGAAAAAATGAGATAATAACAAATAATGGCGTTGCCGGATCGCCGCAGGCAGCTGATTTGCGAAATTGCAAAACAATTGGGGTGTGGTTCTATCGCAACATTAAGAATCTTTAAAACTTAATTATTACATTTGCTTATAAAATAAGTAAATAACTTAAAAGTAAAATCTACTTAAGCTTATATTTCATGCTATTGCTTAATTCAATCGCCGCAGCTGGCAACGCTGGGTTAGCATGCAACAGCTGTTTTTATATTTTCGCGCGCTTTTTATAAGAGTCCTGAAGTGAACTTAGAAACTTACTTTTTGGGTTTGACAGGAATGTTTATAAATATCCTTCAACTTCCTCTGACTCTTCAAGGCTTAAAGTTTCACTGGCACTACTTTTGCCTATTTAATAAGGTCCATTTATCAAAAAAAACAAGAGTTTTTGCAAGACACCACTGAGACCTTGCTTATAGACAACAACTGATGACTGCCAACACTACTTCCCTTACGCTTACCAACACTAAATAAACATACTTGGCGGAATTTGGAATATTTTTGTTTATGTACTTACAGCCCACTTTTTGCTTAAAACTATATAAGACATATAAAAACATCACTAGCAAATAATTTCATGTTATCAGACACTTTGAATTCCATCTTCAGGACACGTGGAACCGCATTTGGGACAGCCGAAACTAGCATCCGTTAAAATATTGGCGCTCAAACAATAATAACAATAGATATGACCACAGCCCATGTGGTGAGGCAATGTGGGTCGCTCGCCGCAGAAGGTGCAGGTGGTGCTTAAGGTCATCTGTGGGGCCAGAAGCGCAACTCCATCTCCGCCAGTCTCCAGCCGACGTCCAGAAATAGCATGTCCAAAGGTCCAGGATTTCAGCACCCTTTGCAGCTTACGGAAATTGATGATGGGCAGCACCAGACCCAGAATTTCCTGTAGAATTAGGTCAATTATAAAGGAATACTAGTTTATCTAAGCAACACCCACCATAAATCCTCCCCAAAGCAACTCTCTCGTCAGGTACTTGTAGCCTATGTCCCTCCTCTGATTGTTCCGCAGACTAATGTAGTCCAATCCCAAAAGATAGTCCACCAGCGTGGGTTTTCGGCCCGTCTTAAGGAACCGAAAGTAGTTGAGGATGTTCAGCACTAGGGCACTGTTCTCCGCCCAAGATATAGCTTGGCTGAACCATTCCACCCGCCTGGTCAGACGCCTTTCCTCCCAGCTCTTCACGTAGCCCGGCAGAACAGTCAGGACGAAGTGGAGCACCAACCTGGACACGGTCAGCTTTTCAGCATCGTAGGCCAGGACCAGGAGCTGCTGGCCAAAAGTGGAGCACCGCTTGCCAACGGAACCGAACCAAATGGCGGACTGTATGAGCAAATCCAACTCTGGCTGGATTTTGATGAACAAAACAGGCTACGGAATACAGAAGTTATAAGTGGACCTTTTCCTGGTCGTTATCTATATACTCACTGATATAGCCTGCAAGTTTTCCAGCAGATTATCGCGTATCAGGCGGGCAATGTCCTTGTTCAAATAAATGGCATCTATCTACAAGTTAAACATGTCTCAAAACGTTGCTTTTAATTCATCAACACCCCCATTTTCAGCTCACCTGATTTACACGTGGTACATATTTGTTTTTCTCCAGCATTTTGTTTATATTTCTGCCTTTGGCTAACTGACCATTGATATATTTTTATTTATCTGTACTCTGCCCTTTCTTATCAACAGTCCATTAGAGGTGTCAATTACAATTGTAGAGAACTATCTATTATCGATAAGTTTAGTAGTGCTGGTAAACTAAAACTAAGAAAGCCGCGCCAATTCGAAATTACAGCAAAATAAGGCTACTTGTTTTTTAATTTTGCTGTAATAAAAAATAGCTAATATATCAATTACCACCAAAACCGAAAGCAACTCCTGCTTTTTTGGATAGGTAGGAAGCATTTTCAAGCAGCTTTTCAACGACGACTTATGCAATTTCGATGAAAACAAAGCAAAACGAAACGCAGAACTCGTTTGAGATCCGGAAAATGTGTCTAACGATGTCTTGTAATTTGTGGTAATTTTGCCTGTTGCCGTTTACGTCTGGAAACGCATAAACCAGTTGGTCAGTTGAGACATTTGGCCATTTGTTTGAGGAGTACAAGTTCAATGATTGGCCCCGGCTGCAAATACTATGGCCAGTGGTCGGGTGAGTTTTGATTTTATAAAAAGTACATAATTCACACTTTATTACACAATTTACAATTCGTTCGTTCGATCTCTGAAGACATAAGTATACATTACAGATTATAGATTAAAGATTACAGTTTACAGTCGAGTGATTGGTAAATTCGTCTGAGCAGGTAGTGACTAAGGATCAGTTGAAAGCGGAAGATACACGTAGAAGTTATTCGCTATCACAGAATAAAATACAATATACAAAATGTTAATGAAATGGTCATGGCCACGATGGGGGAAGAGTCCCCGCATGTGGTCCTTGGCCCGGGTGTGTGCTGATGTCCTAATTACGAGATATGAAGCTGATTCCATGGTCGATCGATGTGGATGCTTGTCCCTCCTCCTAATCCTCATAATCCTCCTCCTACCTTCGGCTGATGAGCAATTTGGCTAACTCTAGTGCGCAGTGCTTCCTGGCTTAGTAGTGGTGCTCGTGCAGCTCCTCGTGGTGGTGCACTGGGGCGGTCTTGTGGACCACGGCGTTGAAGCCATTGTGCTTGTCGGCGGTGTAGTCCACGGTGCGGATGGAACCATCGGGCTCCACCAGCGAGTACTGCCCCTTGACGGTGTCGCCATCGCGGGTCTCGTGCTGCGACTTCACGTCTCCGGTGTGGAAGTCATTCACTCCGTATTTGAAGGCGTATTTGGGAGGGGCCTGTGAAAAATGATTGGTTATTTTAAATGAAAAATTGTTCATAAACTAACTAAAAAGCTTAGTTGACCGCACTGTCGAATAAGTCTAAAAAACCAATGTAATAATCACGGAATCATCTATTAATATATGTTTTTTAATATTATGAAATAAGGAAGGTTTTTCACAAATGCATTTCCGATATACAATCACTAATAACTTTTTAAAAAAAGATCTTGATCTCCTTTACTTTATAATTAGTTTTTTTATAAACATGTTTTTGATATTCCATGATTTTTGCAATTATTATTAAAAAAATTCCGTTCTAATTTAAATAAAATGGAATTAAAACATATGGAAAATGGGAGCTAGTGTAATTTAAAGGGTCATATGCAATTACCAAACCCTTTCTGCCTCAACTCACATAGTAGTCCACATGTTCGTCATGCCCGTGGGACTCGTGGGTCTCGTAGTGGGGCTCGGCGTGGTCGTGGTGTTCGTGGTGCTCGTGGTGTCCGTGCTCCTCGCCCAGCGAGATGCGCTCGATCTGGTGATGACCGTACTCGTGGATGGGCTCCGGCTCGTGGTGGGCCAGGTGCTCGTAGCCGTGGTTCTCGTCGTAGTACTGGTGCTCCAGCGGATAGGCGAGGCTGAGGCACAGGGCCGAGGCGAAGATCAGATACTGGAAGATTAGATATTCAGGTGCATAATTAACGACTAATTGTTTCCGTTGGCGGAGTGGAGTTGCAAGTGCTGCAATTAGCGGTGGCCAAACTGAGTGGGTGGAAAGTGAGGGGAATCCACTGTCGCTATCCATGCAATGTTTGCTTTTAAGGCGAATTTCTGAGGTTTCCCTCTGACTGGTCTTAATGAATTCATAATCAAGTGTTTGCTGTGGTCGACTGACGCTTTTGTTTGGATTTACGTTTAGTGGTTTCTTTGTGGCTTAACTTCGGACTGTAAATATGTTGGTTAACTCAGAGGGAGTTTATTAAGCTAACTTAACTATTTATGCTGTTTCTTTTTCTGGTTACCTAAAAAAATTAGTCTAAAGTTGGGTTTTTGTCATTAGTTTCTTGTGGTTTCCATTAAACTCGTGAATACATTTTATTTTGGTTTAAGCTAAATTGTCATGGGATGTTTGTTAAAAGAGCATATTTATCCTGTTTACTATAAGAATTGATAGTTAGGGAGTTATATTTAAATATTGAATATTTTTTATTTATTTATGTTATCTGTTATCTGTCAAAAAAGGATCCCATATATTGCAATCTAAAAGTAGTAATTTGTTTGTAATGCAGAAAAAAAACGAAAAACCTGGTCTTAAATCTACAACTTTTGACTATTTTTTTTTAGGTTCATATTTGACCTTTGATATAATTGTATTTTAATTATAAATAATTTTAAATCAAAAAACAACATCACATCCTGAAACTAGTATCCTTTTGAACGAAACACATTTTCAACTTCATTCAGCACTAATTCACTTGGCTTTAAACAGCACTTGATCCACTGATCATTTTGGTATGTCCTTCGGGACATGTTTATTGTACAGTTCATTGTTCACACTCGATATCCTTAATCCTTGGCTGCTGCTGCTCACCTTGAAGGCCATTTTAGTTTGAATTTGAGTTCGCGTTTGGTTTGGAGATCAGTAGAGGACTGCACGCAAAGACTTTTCACCACTGAATAATGTAGTTGCAACGAAAATGAGCTGCTTTTATATGGTTAGGAAGAAAGTGAATCGGCTGGCAGCGGTGGATTGGTGGTTCGTTGGATTGGTGGATCGGTGGCTCAAGCAGCGGTGGTTCGAGCGGCGAAGTTGCCGTCTTTGGTGAGCGGAGCGTCTCTTGAGCCAAATGTAAAGCAGTTCAGATGTAGTTGTTGTTTGCCATTGTTTGGGGTTCGATGTTTGCTGCCCCTCTACACTCAGATTAAAAATTCTCGTGATATCCAGAAAACTGATTTTAAATTAATCAATAAAGCATTCGAACAATTTGAAATTTTTAGTTTAAACCGTACATAGTACATTTTTATTCTTGTCTTTCGAACTTGTACATTTTGGTAACATATATAAGCTTATCAAAATGAAGGTACAAAAACTTTTCAAATAACACATTTTAAAAAAGTGAACACCCAAGAGCTCAAACTGATTATTTGAAAGGATACTAGTAATTTCTTTTAAAGAATAACTCAAATATCATTAAATCACTTTTTTATACCAATTTAAGATATTAAACAAATAAAGAGAACATTTTCAAATAAATCATTTTAAAATATACCTCAAATGTAAATGTTAATTTATTTTATAGAAGTCAAAGATTAAACTTAAGCAATTTTATTAGTACGGATAGTATGTATGCAAATTTATACTTTGTTATAGTAACTAAGGGCAGATTTAGGACACACTTTCCCTTTTTTTGGCGAGTGTTTGTCGTCCAGGACTCTTTGTGTGTCATTAGTGACGCATGCGATGGCGTTGATAAGTCGTCATCGACGTGGCTGATCGGCAGTTGCAACATTGCAACAGCCTCGCTCCGGAGTTTGTTAATAATATTTCGGTATTTTCGCTCTGGCCAACTACCCAACTACCAGCCTATTTGCATTGCAGGTCTGCATTGTTGCTCCGCAAGTACGCTCATTAAACGCAGTTTGACCCAAATTTCGGCCTGATGATTTTCGTGGCTGCTGCTGGGCAACATTTTCGGGGCAACCTTCTATTGCGGTTAGCCTCCGGTTAATCGTTTACTTTTAATGCGCTGATTTTCGTAAACCGTAAATGGTAAGTTGTAAATTGAATTGGGGCTGCAGGCTGGCCCGATAAAGAGCAATTTTGTAATATTTAATTGTTCGCCATAAAACAGAAGTTTTGTTCACAGCTCTCTTGGGGGTACCACATACTTGGGCCGCCCTGTACTTCAAGTCAAAGTTAAGTGCCACAATTGCGCTAAGGAAAAATTAACCAATGTTTTTGGGTCTTTCGTCAATTTGCGATTGGTTGGCGCTAATTAGGCAGCCAGGCGTTGAATTTTGTGATTTGATCGTTCTCTCCTCGAAGGTTGAGACAATCGTTTTGTTAAATGCATTTAAGTGACACATAGGTGTTTTGTTTTATGGCTTAGTTGGTCGCCCAAATTGTTTTAATTGGTAGATGGGATGTATTAGAACATAAATACGATATAGGTACATATATTTACTTGATATTTAGAAATAAGGTTTGGGAATAAGTTGATGATCAATTTATTAAAATATTCTTATTCTTCATTCTTATAAAATGGTTTCAAATCCTTAAGCACTTAATTATAATGTGATTGTAAATCCATTTAGATGGAATGCAAAGCTTAAATAGAATCACCTTTATATCTTAGGAAAATCAAATCTGTTCAATAATAAATTTAGAGTACATATATCTTTTAATTTTCTTACAGCTCTCAAGAAACTCCTTAAAATTTTCTCATCAATTTTCTCATACATTCAAATTCCTGCCCATCATCCACTCGTTCAACTCATTCCGATTAATCTAGTTCATCGGCAAGTTGTTTGCCAATAACTCGAGAAATTACTTGGATTTGGACTTCGTGCAGTTTGCATAGCCCCGATTTGGAGGCTCTCCAGCAGATCTGCCGTGGATCCAATCCCATCGAGTCCAAGCGAAACGAATGACATCGGGTTGATGTACTCTTAAATACAGGCACAATTTTAATTGCTATATTATGGTCGACAACGTTTGACAACATTGCAAGACATGACAAACCGAAAAGCAGCGGATAAAAACAAACATTTTTTCACGATGATTACCAATCCAATCCGCCACAAATCCCGAAGCAGCCTAAGAAATATGGCAAATAAAATAAATGCTTAATTATGGCCCACGATTTGGGGTCTACGTCTCCTGGTTTTTTCTCTGAGCAGAGCGTTGGCGTCGCGGCAGGTGGAAAAAATAACGCAAGTCAACATGCCACACTCGACACACGGCTGAAGTCGCCTTTGTGGCATTCCAAATGCACATACAGTCACGTACTACAGTGTATCTGCCGCAGCATTTGGCAATTCGACGAAGCGCCGCAAATTGAACAGCAATGCGTTACAATTTTCAGCTCTGATTTGGTGGCATTTCCAAGGAGGGTACATTCAATATGCCTGAAAGCTGAGGGTTTTTGCATCGTTTTTCCCAAACCACTTTTCATGATAAAAATATCCCAATAAAAATATGATCATAACTGGCGAGCTGAAGTCCTTAGCAGCTATTGCTCCTAGTTTAAACTACATTATGATATAAATAATAAATAGATAATTAAATATGTACTTTTTTTGGGTCTGCTTTTTGGATTATTCCAAGAGCATTTTAAAACACAACAAATTTTTTTATTTAAATATTTTCATCATATTCTTATGATGAAACCCATGCAGATAAAGTTAGTTTCTAGTTTTTATTGCATCCATTTTTCATGGTAGGGAAGAAAGTTTGTGTTGAGAAAGTAACTACCAAAATTATGCCAAATCGAACCTTTTTGAAAGGAAGCCAATCAACCGAAATATATTTTATAATATAATGCTTTCATTTAGGTTTTCTTTTCCTATTTAATCACACCAAAAAAGGGTTGTATATTGAAGGCTTGTTTCACGTTTACACTACTTGATTAATTAAGCTGTCCTGCGACGCCTTGGACCTCTTCTAGGACGCATTGGTTTGGCGTCCACTAGGATTGCCGTGCCGAGAAGAGCGATCACCACCAGCCAGATCAGCTTCATGATGACGAATGTTCATTCTTTCGAAATACAAAATAGTTAGAAAGGTATAAAAATCCATGGGAATAGATTTGCAATGCATTTTTAAGCTAATGCCATAGCTGTGAAATAGCAAAGTAAATTAAAAGGCCATTGTGAATATCGTCAGTAATAAGGGTATTTGATTTTTGTTGTATTTTGCTTGGCCATTTCCAACATTTTTGTGTGATATGCAACATTTTTCGGTTGATTTCTCTGCTAGTTATCGCCTCAAAAATTTTTATTTTTTGTACGCTGTCGTAGTAATTGCACAGAAAATTTTCATTTTGTTTGCTCTCTTGTCGTCCCCTCTCGCTCCCACTCGTTGCCCAGCAGGTGTTAATTTTTTGGTTAGCTATAGTTTAGATTCGCAGCTTTTTTTGTTTGGTCTGGCTAAAATGTGGCTTACTTTTACCCAGAGCGCTTGGCCACTCAATCAATTCCCACTCACAAAAGTGAAAAGTCAAAACGCGACTCGAATGCGGCGTTTTTGCTGCTTTTGTTGGTTATGCGCATGCGCGCATGTAACAGCTGCAGGTAAGCAGACCAAGCAATTACCTACTAACTCATATTTACCGTTAGACATTTAGTACATGCATTAACTTGGCCAAAAGTAGTTGAAGTGCTCCTGCCGCCGCGGCTAAAGCAAAAGCTATAGCTATTTCTGGTGTACATTTGCGACATCGGCCAAACAAAATAAAACAAAGCAATGGAAAAAGTTTGGTACACTGGGGAAAACAAGTATATTTTATTTTGGTTGTTTGGCTCTTACATTTTATTTAGTATCAGTATTTATACCGTATATATTGGAAATTCAATGGAATATAATTTAAAAATTTAGGTTCTCCGCCAAGAAAATTTTTAAGATCAATTGTATATTTTTGTTAAATTAACATATACATAAAAATAATTAAGTCTTTTATATATTACAAATTTAAGTTTAATTTTTGGTTAAAATATCCTGTTATCCTAAAAACAAATTCCTACTTGCTAGTATGTATTCGATAATAATGTTATAGTTCAGTTTCAATCGAAAAAAAGAAAAACACATTTTGCAATTTTAAAATCATTTTTTCATATTGATTCCTTTGTTAGTATTTTGATTATTAAAAAAACAAATAACAAATCGTTTCTAAAAATATTTAAAGTTTTAGTTTTGATATTTTTTTTGATGTGTACTCTAAGCGATCGTTTGGCAAACAACAATGGCTGGCAATCAACAGCAAACTTTGACTTTTGTCTCATTGTTTCATATTTATTAGAGTCCCGGCTGAAACCTTACAACTCAACAAGCCAGCGACGCGTGCATCTTTCCAAAATTGTTGTGGGAATTGGCTTTGGCTTTAGTTTTTGGCTACTGTGGCTGCCGATGTTGCTCTTTTAATGGTTATCCTTTTATGCGGCTTGAGCTTACGCAACCAAAACGGCAGCGATTGCGGCTGCTGTAATTGAAAATTACATTCGAGGAGCTCCGCTGTGCCAGGGCATCCCAACGCATTCAATTACCGGTAATTTATATTAATTTATTTGAAGACAATGCGAATAAAACACGATTTTTCTGGAGACTGGTTAACTCGGACTTCATGTGAAATGTGCGTGTGTGTGGCTAAAAGGAAAATAAGAGAGAAATGTACGGCTAATTGCCATCGCACATTGAACTTTAAAGTGAATCAGCAAATGGACAGCGAGTTTTCCTCTGTTATATAGTTTGCTTCAATCACACAGTGCGTATGAGCAATAAAATATACCTTAAGTAGCCATCATCACCTGCCCATTCGACACTTTGTCGGGAAATTATTAGGTGTAAAATGCAACGATCATACATTGCTTACGATAAATATGTTTAAGGAGAGATTATGGACTTTGAATTTGCGTAATCTATTAGCTTAAGTAAAACTGCAAACATATTAATCTGCCTTTAACAAGTTTTCAGTTTCTGTTACACAAAAGTAAAAAGGAATGGATAGTTTTTCTTTATAATGGTATTTTTTGTGAGATGCTAGATTTATATTCTTAAATGAATAACGATTTAAATAAATGAAAAGTGCACTGATTTTATTATTTATAACTTGGAAACATACTCGTATATATATATATTGTTTTCATTTATTAATTAATAACTTAAATAATTTTTTCTGTTGCTATTTTATTTTATTGGCTTGCACTTTATTTTTATAACAAATAATTAAAAATGTTAGGAAAAATAGTTTTAACACCATTTTGTACATCAATTTTACCCATATCTTTGCACAGTTTATACATTGGATACAATTTTGTATTCAATTGTTGAGAAAATAATTTGTCTAAAGTGATATTTAAATGTCTAGTTATCCCCAGAAAATGCAGGATAACCCCTGTCAGCTTCGATTTGGCATTCTTCATTATTCAATCGCATCCAACCGTCATCGCCGTCAGCTTTGATTATGCATTCCGTGATATAACTGGCGTAGAGGCATAATCTGAAAAGCCTTTCAACGGTAACAAATAATATTCACTTGGATTCGGTGCGGTAACAGCCGGAGCAGCAATTGCACCCGCCCCTTCTGGTTCCTCCACCCCCCGCCCCGCGACTTCTGCCGCGGGTCTTGAGCTTCGGCCGCTGCCGTTGACATAATAAATAGCTGAAGAAATTAATTAAATGCAAATTGCCAAATCACATAATCATATCATATGGCAGCTGGGACAGTCGGGCGACACTCAAACTCTCGTGTGTGGAGCAAGACGCGGAAAAAGCGAGAGTGCCAAGTCTTGTTGGTGGCGCGGCTATTTTCCAATTGATTTTCTCGCAGCTCTAATTGTATCATTGACTAATCAAAATATTTACACTTTGCATTCACAGGTCCGTGGTAATTGTTAAATATTTTAATTTCACTCCGAATTGCCACTGCCATTTTCACACATCGAGTGGGGTTGAGGAAATCGGGCGGCGCGTTTTTCCCATGACGACGACTTCCTTGGACTTTCAGTTTCTTTGGCCGCCCGAAACGAGTGTCTCATTAATTAGGCGCCAATTGAATGTGTCTCCCTCTCTGTCGCTCCGCCACTTCCTACCGTGAAAAGCGCTTTTCCCGAGGGGGAGGAAGAAGGGGTAGTACCAGCGCAAAGTAGGTTAAATACTTTTACCTTATTCCGTAGCCGGCTAATTGCTGTCATTTTTGGCGTAGTTTTGTTTTTCCTGCTGCTGCAGCCGATGCTGCCACAGAGATGCAACAAATTAACAACTTTTCAAGCTCGCCCGAACCGGATATTATGAAATTTTCCAGTTTCGAGTGCCATATCGAGATTATAAAATGGCTAAATTTATGCAACCGCCTGGGGCCTGGATGGCAGGACCAAGAAAACCGGCTGCAGATCCCCTAATCAAGTTGTCAGCTCGGACATACATATTTCTGCTTTGCCCCGCTCAAATATATTCCGTTTTATTAGTTTATTTATGAGCTTGCCACCGCAGGGACAACGCCCGCGATCTCAATGTTAAGTTGAAGTGCAAGTGCCACTTGAACGGGGCCCACTGTGCGGCTACGTAATGCTGACGTTACGTATACGTCACGCCCTATCCGAAAGGAGAAATTCATAAACACTTTCACAGAGCCCCTCAATGGGGTGGTGCTGGTGCAAGCCGATTGCCTCACCAATTAGTTAATGACCGAATATGTATGCCAAAAAGAAAGAAACCGAGCGCAATCAATTGGAATGGAATGGACTGAACGTAGCAGCAGTTTAATTAGCATACAATAAAACAGGCAAATGCATATGAAAGTTACCAGAGTTGGGATAAATAAAAAAAATAGGAACTGAGCAATTAACAAAGAAATAAATCACATAATGCTGCTCGCCAAGAACACGACCCAAATTAATTAGATGCCATATCCATTTTCAACTAACTTTTGCCTTTCCCCATCGAAAGAGATTATATTCCAGCCATCCCAGTCAAGCATAAAAGTGAATGTACAAGATACAAATTTGTGGGCAATAAATGCACACAGTAAATAAAAATCAGACTATACAAATGTAAAATGCTAAAACATAACAAATACAATTTAAAGTGTTTGGAGTGGTTTTGGCAACAAAGTTTCGCAATCTACGGCAAGTGTGCGTGCCACAAATAAAAGCTGCAGCAATAATGGAATAATAAATCAGCATAAATATGCATCAGAGAAATGGCGTGGAAAGCAAAAACGATAACAGAAATCAAAATGCAATTCGCATTTCCTTCCGTTTTTTTCGAGTTTACCTGCGCTTGGCTTTTGCCATGGAAACGCATTTGGAAATTTGGAGCAATTAAATGGCAAAACATTTACACTTGACTGTCTTCCTGAATGTTGGGAATATCCATCTGAAAGTGAACCCAATCCCACCCGTTGTGGGCGACACAAATTAACCTACAATGTAGGAAAAAAAAGGTAACTTCAAAGGCGGCAATCGATTTAGATTGGGATCAAGACGCCGCGACTCTGGCTGCTCCATTTTGGCACCCGGAAGATATTTCAAAAATGCCACAGATACCCGCCGCTTTTTATTGCAGCCTCAATTATGGTGTTCAGTGTGTGGAATTCTTTTGTTGCTCTTTTTGTCTTTATGGCCAAATTGTGATCACTTTTTTATGGCCAAGTTATTGGCAAAAGACGTGGCGAATGAAAAGTGAAAGAAGCTTACCTAATAACAAGTGCAGGGTTTGCTCTTGGCTCAACTAATATTAGTTACGTGCACAGAAACAAAACAACTAACTATTTATATTGTAAGTAAAAGGAGAATAAATTATTTCTACACAAAATAAACCATTCAAATTGCATCTTAAGTCGTAAGCTGCACCCTGTATTTAAATAACCTGTAAAAAGGTTCCATTAAACATTATTAACAAGACAAACTTGCACAAAAAAAAATATTTTTAATATGGATCGTGATGAAATCTTTGCCAATATGATAATTTTTTTTTTGGCAAAATTGTTTTTTTTTTTAATTCAGAAAAATAATTGTGTTTAATTTTTAATATTAAAGTCAAAAAATTCTATTAACTTAGCAATTTAATTTCCCTTAAATTTTTGAACTGTGCCACATAATTTACCATAAATAGATTTATTCTTTAAATTTTGTATATTTAAGAATATATTTTATTAAAAAATTATAACTCCAGAATTTTCTAACAAGGAAACTGGTTGTTACCTTCAAAAGAAATTTTAAGATATATATATTTTTATGGATGTTGTACATTAATAACTTTATGCACTTTGTTTTCTAAATTTGTATTTATTTATGTTATTTTTTTTTACAAAGAAAAATTAAACAAAATGTTTTTTCTGTGTAAAGCACTTACTTTGGCCTGGTAAAACGTTTTCGGACATTTACTCTAGCCTGGCCTCACTTAGGTTGGGTAAATTGGTCAGGAATTCACGGCGATTTGCCTCAATGGATCGCTGCTGCCAATTTGCATGGCTTAGACTGCTATTGACCAGTGGCCTGGGCGGTGGTAAGCTGGCCTCCGTCTCCTCGACTTGAGGAGCCTTCTCGGCATTGTTGATTTTGGCCCGATTGTATTTTGAACTTTCGGTTTTCTTGGGTTCTGCAGTGGCGGTGGCCTTGGTGGTTTCTTGATCCGCTGGCAGTTGAAAGGGAACTATGGGAAACTGCTGGGGTATTAGATTCTGAACCGGACGACCCTTAGCTGGAACCTTGCCCTGGATCACATCGAGCACCGCTGGCTTCAGTACATCCTTGGTCACATCGATGTGGTTGAGATCGAGTCCGTGCTGCTCCTTCAGCTGTTGGGCCACATGATCTGCCACATGGGAGACGCTCACGTTGAGATGGCTCTTGGGATCCCAGGTGACATTCGAAGGGGATTCTGACTTGCTTCTTTCCACAAGGATATCGGGTCTTTCGGTGGGCCAAACCGCTTTCACCCTCTCATCCCCCACCTTAAAAATTTCAATCTGAGCAGAGTAGCCCCCATCCTCATCCGCTTTATATTTGGTGACCTCAATGCGTCCATCGGGCCTTGCATACCCGTAGCTTCCCTGGATGATGCCATTCACGAAGCGTTTTTCTTCTCGGAACTGAGAGTTCTG
This sequence comes from Drosophila carrolli, assembly GCA_018152295.1. NCBI lineage: Eukaryota > Metazoa > Arthropoda > Insecta > Diptera > Drosophilidae > Drosophila > Drosophila carrolli. Next base: position 8,735,142 of record JAECXJ010000001.1, read on the forward strand.
TGTCTGCGGATCATCGACCTCGTAGCCAAAGGCATATGTGTTGGGACCTATTAATATTTTTAAGCATTTATTGTGAGGTCTAATCTATTCCACATTATTTATTATGGCCTACCGTAGGGCTCGTGCAGAAAATAGTTGCTAACTTTGGCTTTTACACTCTCATTTTTAGCAGCTGTCTTGTTATATACTTCACTTTTTGCTGGCAATGGAATGGCCAACGCGGCGTATACTTTTGTGGCAAATACGAAAATCAGCTGATAAAGAAAAATGGATAGCATACATTAAGGCGTTAAGTTGGTTGAGTGTTGAAATCGGAAAAACTATGTGCTGTTTTATGCAAGGGTCTTAAAAAAATACGGAAATAAGTACATTGCAAGTATAAAAGTCTGGGTTTATATTTGAAGAAAAATTGTAATTCTTTTTAATTTTACCAAAACTTGGCTAATTAAGTGTCTAAGCCAAACTTTAAGTTTCGACTTTATTGATAAAACTCGGTATTTAGATAAAAGTTACAGAAATTATAAGAAATAAAATATTAATATTATCATTGTTCTTGCAAAAGTAATTTATAATTCTTTGAAAAATGGTTGAATTTGAATGAAATTCGACAGAGTAATTTCTGTATTGCCTATTCAGATAAAGATTTGCCCAACCAATATTACCTCAAAAAAAATTGTTATCGGCCAAACAAAATGTTTTAAAGTTATAAATGTTTCTATTTTTTCCCAAACGGCTTGAAAATATTTCTGAAATTGCAACTAACTTTAAATTTGATGAAAATTATATTTTACTGTACACTAAATTTTGTTTCGCAACTGTTAATAAAATAAAGCAATATATTAATTATGTAACTAGAAACCTGTTGACCGAATTTTTTATACGAATGACCATAAATATATGACTTTATGAGTGCTCTTTATGGGCTCTGTTAATGAAAATTGCTCAACATTTCGAATAACAATAAGAAAATATTGTTAATTTCATCCCCGGTAACTCAGAAAACTAAACTCAGTTTTTAAATTGAACTCAAAAATTGTGTTTATGTCTTTATTGAAGTATAAGAAGTTTATGTTTGCTTATTTCAAATCTAAAATGAACGTACTTCCAATCATTTTTTTGCACAACTGAAACATTCCTAAGTAATGAACTAATGTGAAATACATCACTTTTTTGTGAGTTGTCATTTCCTACGCACTTACAAAGAACCAAAACAAATTTGACGAACTTCCCATGCTGAATTTTAATTATTTTCGCCTATAGATTAATCACATTTATTTCGATTTCAATTTTTTGACCGGCGAGTTGCGCGTACTTTCGATGGCGAAGACAGACTGAAGAACCGAGAACCCAAAACGAAATGGAGAGGCCCTCGAAGTGGGTGCGAATCCCCATTAGGAATACTTTGCCGGAATGCTAAGTAATTTTCTTATTCGTTTCTGCTTGGCATAATAAGAGTAATAATTATTGCCCCTCCATGCTAATCTTCGCGACCTTCGCTGTAAAACCAACCCAAGAAAGAGGAGTACATCTCATACATTTTTTTAAATATGATTTTTTATTTATTTTTTTTTTTAGTTTTTTTCTTTCTATTTCCATAATAACGTTTTCGCATTTCGTTTGCTGTTTGCTGCTGTTTCTGTTGTTGTTTTTGCATACAAATGTTTATGGGGAATATATAGTACATAAGTGTAAGACTCAAATGAACTTTTGAGACGTGAGAGACATGTGAGAGTTTGTTTTCTTTCGTTTATCCTCCTAATTGAGTACAATGTTTATTTTTTTGTTGTATTTTTTTCGTTTGTTTTTCACTTAGTTTTGTTTGTTTATAATTAAGCTGCATAATTGTTTATAAATACACAATAAATGTGAAAAATACTAAATGCAAAAAATGAAACTAGATACAAAGGTGTCAGACTGAGAGTGAGTAAGTGAGTGAGAGATATCAAAATAGAGAGAGAGAGAGGGAGAGAGATAGTGATTCGGTGAGTGAGTGAGACGGGTGAGAGTGGAAGAAAGAGGCGGAATGAGGTCACGAGGATAACAGCGGGGAATTCTAGAGTAATAGCTACTAATGCACAATGACCGGCCCATCACCGGCAATCTTTTGCCCTCCAAGGAAATTTTTCTACAGAGCCTGTCAAACTGTCCGCAAATCCCGCAATGGCACACAAGTTAGCACGCCCACCTTTGCTCTCAATGGGGCGTGGCAGTTAAAGGATGCTGGCCACAGTTTGACAGCCATCACAAAGGCTTCTAAAGAAGATAGTGTAGAAAGGGAAAATATAGCAAAGAGCAGAGACAGTCATAAATATATTACAAAAGTATAGCTTGGGAAACTGAAAGAACTAGGCATATAAATAAAGTTCTATGTACAGAGTGAGGAGATGTCCTAAGAGAAGCCTTTGTGTGATCCTTGAAGGGGATTTCTCGGGGCACTGCGTGCAAAAGTTTTCCAGGAAAATCGGTTCTGGTTAATCGTACATACATATATACAAACACATATATAACATATATCGTGGGGAAAAACTTGTCACTCCAATTCCGATTGTTATCCTTAATGGTTTCATCATCCGCGATCAAGTCATTCCGAGTGCCAAGTCGATATGAATTTCTGTTCTGTTTTCTGTTCGTTTTTCCTTCGTCCTTATGCCATGCCAGGATCAGCCGGGTGCCGGGACACGCCCCCTAAGGCGATCCCGTGTCTACTAAACTCTTAGCTACGCTTACTTACAAAAGAATTTTCATTTTCGTTGTTTGCTTGTTTGTTTGATTATTTTTTTTTTGTGGTTTTTTGTTCGTTTTTCTGTTTGTTGTTCCTATGATGTTTCTGTTGTGGTTGTGGATGGATGAGAGCGAGAGGGAGAGCACCTTGGTGACTAAGTCAGGCTCCCGCTTTTTAGTAGTGGTGCAGCAGGGGGGCGTGGGCCAGCACGGGGGCGGCATGCAGCACGGGCGCATGGGCGATGATCTTGGTGGGGGCGGTCTTGTGCACCACGGCATTGAATCCGTTGTGATCGTCGGCGGTGTAGTCAACGGTGCGCACCGAACCATCGGGCTCCACCAGGGAGTACTGGCCTGGATGGGGATAAAAAGGTAGGTGGGTCAATAAAATATAAAAGTGACTTAGTTCAATTTTTCTGATCAAAAAATAAATGACATGCTTTGCATTAATTTTAAATATCTGTTAGCAATGTGTTCTGTTTATTACCAAAAAAATGCATGGTTATTTGATCAATTTCTGAATACATTTTTTTGCTGAATGTAAAGTGCTTATTTACTTATTTATTCATAAACTTAACACTGTTGGGTGGTTTTTACGCATTTAAATGTCTTAATTATGATTAAATTTAGACTGCAAAATATGTGTTTTAAGGAATTAAAATAAACCTCATTTTTTGGAAACTACTATTTTCTTTTTTTATAAAATATTTATCATGCAGTTTATCAATGTTGTTGCCTACATCTTTTAATAAGGATCATCAAAATATGAACTGATTATTAAGCCTTCAACTAAAATCAATTAACCTAAACGATAAAAAAACCATTTAAATTTAAGAACTTAAATAGATTAAATATGTTGTTTTTAAACTCAAGTTCGTTGCCTAAGTCTTTTGTTTGCAAGTAACAAAGAGGGATATTAATAAACCATCTAAATTGAACCACAGCTTGAAACCAAAACCAACTAGCATTTATTAAAGTTCGTTGCCTAAGTCTTTTGGTGTCAGCATAATTATTCAAGTTCGTTGCCTAAGTCTTTTGTGTTAATTTCCAATTCGGTTTTTTGACTGAGTCTTTTCTTTTATCTAAGTAAATTTATACATTTCCTAGAATTTTAAAAGCAGATAGAACCATGATTTTATTGTGTAATTGTTAACTGCTTATGCAGTTCTCACTCACCCTTCACCACATCACCGTCGCGCTCCTCGGCCTGCGATTTGATGTCGCCGGTGTGGGGATCCTTGATGCCGTAGTTGAAGGAGTACTTGGGATAGGCCACCGGCTCGGCGTGGACGGCATGGACGGCGTGCGACAGGATGGGCGCGTGGTGCACCAGCGCAGGGGCGTAGTGGCCCAGCTCGATGGGGACGGCCTGAGCGGCGGCGAACAGAAGAGCGATGGCAACAAAGTACTAGAGAGTGGAGAAGTGAGCATCAGGATCGGGGATTCACTAGGGTTTTATCTATTTTTTTTTTTGACTGGGGACGGGGTTCGAGCACACACCTTCATTTTGTTTAGCGAGCACGAACGGCAAACGGACACACGGCGCGAACACGTAGCAAAAAAGGACGAAGGACGACTGGACGCTGATTCCTGTGGAGGAGGCTGTGAGGAGATCTCGAGTGACTGAGGACCGTTAAGAGCACGAAATCGTTAGCTGAACTGATGTCTGCAACGATGACCAAAAGTATTTATATACGCGTCGGTCGACGACGACTGCAACCCGACCAAAGACGACTGGAACGAACGAACGATGGCGGTGCAGCTGTGCCACCGGTGGGTTGGGGTGGGTGGTGGTGGTGGTGCTGCTGCTGCTGCTGTTGCTGGTTGCCAGATGCCAGTGGTACCCTACCACGCATGTGCCACAACAATGATCCCCAGTTCCCCCCCTCCAAACTCTTCGCATAGGTGCGGCATTTGTTTCTCGGCCTGAGAAGGCGTTCGGTGACTTAGTTTCACTGACTGTTTGTCTGCCTCTCGCTGCAATTGAAAGCGACACTTTTGCATTGGCTCTAATGATCTAAGCTCTTTATTTATTGATTTGCCGACATAATTGCGATCGCTTCGGGTCCGCAAAACTTGGCCGAAAAATATTATTACCATATATGTGGCAATCAAACGGGGCGTCGTTATAATTACCACGCCAACACCAACGAGACACGATGAAAAAAAGCCAACTTGCGTAGTTTTCATGCCACGCAATTTGTTGCCTGACATTTTTGCGCCCGATTTCAGTTTGTTATTTTCATGATCTGGAGAACTGTGTGCGGAATTTCGATGTTGGCAAATAGTTTGACTTGGCTAAGCAAATCTAACGCGGCTCAATCAATTTTTTCCGAAGCATGTGACAAATGTTTGTCGCCAAGATTGAGAGAAATGATAAATATTAGATGGAATTTGGATAAGAGATTGTTGGGGAATGCATATAAATATTGCAACAAAAATGGTTTCGAAATATTTTTTAAAAGTTTTTACGGCTTTTTTATTCATGAGAATTTGTCGGCAAAGTTTTAAGAAATCATAAATATGGAGTGGTATTTACTTAGAGAGCTTGTTAGTAAATGGTTATAAAAAAATATTAAGAATATGGTCGATTTATTTTTTATCATAACAACTGCCTTCAGACAGCACCAAGAAATTATGTATTTGCTAATACTGCAGTTTTATTTATAAAACTAAATGAAGAGTTCTCAAAATGAATTTTAAGGTAAAGACTTACATGATAGAAACTGTGATAGAGTATTTTTGAATTAAATAAAGTACTTAATTTATCTCTCATATCAATTTTTTAAGAATTTTCAGTACTATATTTTCACTTTATTTAATAAGAAATCTGTTAAGAATTTCTTTAAATTGTTCAAAGGTTTTTTATACTGCACTTTTCAACATAATTGAACTTAAGAGTAAAGCTTCAAGTCCTCCTCAGCTCCTCATTCCATGCTTGCTTAACTTTTAAAAATCAGTTTTTTTGACACTTTTTCAGGCAACACCCACAACAAACAGCAAACCGCTCTGGCATGACATATCAGAAAATTATGATTGTATCTTATAAAACACACACAAGTGGCCATTAAACGGAGACAAACAGTCGAGGGATGAGGAGTGCAAAGGGGAGACTGAGCAAACGATGGGAAAAAAGCTCAATGTTCGTTTGCTGGGTGCAAAAAGAGTTGGCCGAAAAAAAAAAAAACGAATAACAAAAATCGAGACAAACCAACAGATACTCAGATCGCACTATAAGAGATCACTTTGGCCTGGGCCTGGCCATTAGCATGGAAAGCGGAGACAAAGACACAGAATCGACTTACATAAAACGGCTTTAAAGGCGACACATTTACACGGCTGGCCGAAAATCGCTCGAAACAATTGCCAACAAAAAAGAGTCCGGGCCAAACAAGTTGGCCACGTCACGATCGCACTTTGACAGAGTCAGGAGTTTGCAGGGGTTCGGCTTAGATGGCTGGATGGCTAGATGGTAAGTTGGTAAGTTGGTTAGTTGGTTAGTTGGTCACTGGACAAGACAGTTGGAAAATCGCAATGACTACGACAAGCTTTGTCTTTGTCTGGATCGCCGGTTGCGCAATGGTCCCGCCAAGCGACATTGCTTGATCGATCGAATTGTTTTGCATGCGTTAATTGCACTTGTCCACGCATATCCCCCTCCCCGTCCCCCTTTAACCCCCGCCCACCCCTCTGCGTTTCCACTGAAATCTATACTAGATTTATTATACTTACGGCTCCGTCTGTCGATAACTAGAACAAGCATTTTATCTTGATTTATGTCCGCCGATCTGGCAGTTTGTTTGCCTATGTTTGGACAATGGTTTGATGTGGGCGGGGCCGTGGAGGGTAATGGCTCCATTGAACATTTAAACGCACTTTGCATGGGTTTCGGATAACAAGCTGTGTTTTTTGGGGTATATTCGGTATATCCAGATCTTAGAAAATAATACAAAGATTTAATGAAAATATTTTAAGTTAAAATCAAATTTTTGTTATTTTATTAAATTGACACTAAGGAAACTTTAGTTTCAAAAAAAGCTTCTTTTTATATTCATAACTTATTGAACCTTTGTACAAAATTAACTTTTGTATACAAATTATTTTCTTGCCTTATAAATTTAGTTTAAATTTACTTAAGATCTCCCCCTAATAGTCATCGATTAGTCGACCCATTTGACTTGATTACCTTTTTCTTAAATTTACCCCTTGGCTTAAATGACTTGACAGTTATAGATTTGTGGATTGATTTATGCAGTAGGCAAAGCGATTTTTTGTTTCATTCGTGATTGAAACCTGAAGGTCTTTCGGCTGGGCATTATCTTTAACTGGACAATGGGTTCAATTAGAAAGTGAGTGCAGTGCACATTCCACGCAGTGTAATTCAAGGCGTTGCACAACGCTGCGTATGCGTAACGTGCCATATCCGGTAAGTGACTTCCACAAAGATCACATCCGGTGGATATTACATAATCCCGGCACTTCCGAGACCCTTGGGTCATCCAATTACACCTTGGTATCGTATGGCTTTGGCTAATTAAACCATTTCGATCGGGGGATTCTTGCACGTTTGAAACGGACGCATGCTAACCATGTTTAGTGAGTTTTTGGTCTTTCATTCTATGCCGCAAATGGGGAAAGGGGAGGGGGGTTTCTGCAACGGGGGTCATTAGTGGACCATATGTTGGCTGTCAATTAGCCCGATCCGGTTGAAGCCGTCAGCCCAATTTTGTCGCCGGCTCAATTGTGAGATTACCGACGCCAAGTTGGTCAGGCTGCCTGGCATTTCAGCATTATTACCGCATCGCTGCCACAACCAGACGTCGTTTGATCCACTTTCGAGTCTGCAGGTCTGCAGCTCTGCTCTCTGCATTTCGCACATTTAATGCGATTTTGCGCATTTGCGCGTTTGAAATTAAGCGAGTGACGAAATGGAACCACCAGCCAGACCAAAGTGGATCACGCATACTGGGGGAAAATAGATTTTCCGAGCTTGCAACAAACTTGCCTGTCCATCGGCCCGCTTGATTGAGTCCATGCGAAAATGAAAAAGAAAACGAGATCGAGATCGAAATTGAATCAAAGCCGGAGCAGGAGTCGGGCTCCAATGGAGTCCACGTCGGACGCACACGCTTCACCGGCCTGGCCGATATGTGTATATTCACTTGACGTTGATGTTGATGTCGTGGTTGCGTAAAAATCGCCCCCTTGCCCCCTTAACCCCCTTAACCCCCTTAACCCCCATGAACCAGGGACATAAGCTCGCCAGATATTTCAATTAGCGTTTTATTTAAATTTCTTACTCTTTCGGCACAGGAGTTTCGGCATTATGCAAAGCTATCCCATTGGAAGCGCCATCACCATAAGACTAACTATTCTTTCAATGATAAATAATAATTTTTTTTAATAATAATAATAACAATAGTAAGTTTATCATTAAACGATAAGAGTTAGTTCCTCTATAAATTTAATTTAATCTTTACGACATACTTCACTGAAAAGTAAATTATTTTGAAAGTCATTTGAATGCCCATTAAATATTTTAATAAAAATATAATTAGTCTTTATAAAGGCCAAACTAATATTTGAATAAATAAGTTTTTTACGTTCCAAAATAATGTAAATATTATATGCTGACATGATGCCTTATAAGGTTGCCCTTAAGCCCATTGTAAATTGGTCCGTTTATAAATTTTAATTGTAATAATTTTTGTAATAGAATATAATTCAAGAAACTGTATGTTTTAGTATTTGATGTGGTTTAATTTGGTTTTATCACAATATAAGACATATATTTTATTAATTCATAATACTCTTTAAGTTGTTGTGAGATGCTCATCTAGTAATCCTCGCTGCTGGACTCCTCCTGCTGACTGTGAGCATCGGCCTCGACGTATCCCTCCTCGCTGCTGCCCTCGTACTCCTGGTGGTCCCCGTCCCCGTCCCCCTCCTCCTCCTCTGCGTCCTTTTCCCCCTCGCCACCGCCCTCGTCGTAATCCTCGTGCACTTTGTACTGTCCATTTCCCTGGTGTGGAGCTCCATGAGGCGCCTCCTCCTCCTCCTCTTCCTCCCCCGCCATTCCTTGGGCCTCAGAGCTGTCGTGCCTCACCTCGTTGTCCACCGTACCGCCACCCGCATCCCCCTCCGCTCCATGGCCGTGCAGAGTTTTCACACCGTTCGTAATCACCTCCGCTTGAAAGCCGTTGGCATCGTCGGCCGTGTATTTAACCACACGCAAGGTGCCATCCGGATCGACTACGCTGCGTGGAGGTTATTGAATAAAAATAAATAAAATTAATTCAAAGAGGGAATTAATGCATATGCATAGGTGTGTAATTGGTGTTAAGTTGGTAGTTATTAATAGTCAATTTAAGCAAGTCATACGATAACTTGTTGAAAACATGAAAGTGATGAAGTGGGAGACCTTATTTAAATCTAAATATATCCATTAAAGTTGTAAATATTTTAACAAATTATAAATGTTGCATTTTTTACGATGTAACTTTAATTAGTTTTTTACAACTTTTTTTATTGGCGGTCTTTCTGTTTCTTATTTTAATGCTTTGCCGGTGTGAGGTCAAGAGTTTTGTAGTATTACACTCCCCTTCCCACGGTGCAGATGTATTTAATAGTTTGCCCCAAAGACGGTTGCCAAATAAAGAAATTAAATTTAATACTTTCGGTTTTCAGATGGTACAAAACCCTTGACCTCAATATGTTGGTATATTCTTAATAAAATAACTAATTATCTAGGCTTAAGTATCGGTGAAATATCCTAAAGTTATTGTTGTCTTTGCTTCTCTTTTTTTTAATAAACAAAAAATGTGTTATATATTTTTAAATCATTTTGTATTTCACCAATCTTTGAAATCAGATTGAAAGTTTGTTTGTTTTATTTAAATTATTTAGGGATCTATTATTTTTATAATCTTTGTAGTTCAACTTTTTATGCAAAAAGGTGGATATTTAGATTAGGTATACAACTTTAATGATATGAGCAAAATGTTTCCAAATGTTTATTTCCATTATTTTCAGTGGAAGCAGTGCGCTCTCCCCAGTATCTGCTATTAAGTGGTATTAAAGTGCCCACGATGCCATATCCATTTCAGCTCAGTGTGACGCTAATGAATGCGTTGACAAGTTGTCCCCAGCCCGGCACCCCTCATCCGATCCCATCCCATCCCATCTCGACTGGCCGACCACTCAACCTCTCCAACGGTGGAAACTCACCTGTAGACGCCGCGCACCTCGTCGCCAAATCGCGTCTCCTTGCGATTCTGCAGCACGCGCGACTTGCCATCCTCGACGCCATAGGCGAAGCTGTACTCGGGCCGGGCCACATAGTCCACGTTTGTGGTGCCTCCCTCGTGGACGGTGACCAGGTGCTCCGGTCCCGCCACCGGACCCTCGAATCTCGTGTAGGAATAGCCGACCGCTGCGCATGCGCCGATCATTCCGAATCCAGCAATTAGCGCCGCCAGTGGCAGCAAATCTTTGACTTGCCGCGCCGCGTGGTAAACGCGTGCTTCGGGTCGCAATGCAATGCGGAAGCCCAAACGAGTTGGGATCTCGGGAACTTCATCTTCATCCATGTCTCCAGCTGAGCTGGTTATGCGTCGCTTCTTCATCGCTCGTTGTTCACTGGATTTCTGGTGGCGATTGGAACCCTGCGATCCCCCGATTCTCGCGTACTAAGCGTGAAATGTCGCACTTGTGGGGTATTTATATAGCCGTGGATTTTGGGAAGAAATTACTCTGTGGCCAAGCATTTCCGCGAAATTATGCGCTTCAATGGATGGCAGCCAAGTGGAACTGCAGTTTTGCAGGGATGTGGTCAACCGATGACGTTGGGATTGGCCACAAATTGCAGCATTCCCGCAATGAGGGTTTACACAATGCCCCACCTGACGTCATCGATTTGCATGGGCCCACTAAAAAGGGGGGTAAGTTGGCGGGTATTGTAAAAGATTACTTAAATGCCACGATCCCTGATTGACCATCGCACATCGAGGCGCAATTTGTTCGGCTTTAAAATCGCTTTAAGTGCGTCCAGTTTGCTTGTTAGTTAGCCACACTTAAAGAAAACCATTAAAAAAGCAGCACTTCTGAATGAAAACAGATTGTAACTGTGTGAAAAAGTTATTACTTCATACTTTAAATAGCATCATATAAAATAAGCCACAAAAAAACGTTATACCCCATAGTTAGCAAGCAAATAAACTTTCATGAATATTAAATTACAGGTCGTTAGAACCACAAAATATCAATAGATATTTGCTATAATCTAATACTTAATTTTTTTTGGTATTCCTTGAATTCTAAACTAATAAAAATATGTTTATTTAATACATTAATAAAGCCTTAAATTAATAGTTTCAAATATCTGTAAACATATCTAAAATGAAATTATGATTTAAAGCTTTGTTTATATCTTTTTAGCTTCCTCTTAGATTAGTAATTAAAAAACTGTAGATGGCAACTGATTAAGCGTTTTCCCCTGTGCAAGTGGCCAAATAATCGAACATGGAACTACCGCCGATGGCCAAGATAAACCACCTCCGTGGGCCGGCAAACAAGCGCAGCTGCAGCCGTTGAAGCTTTGACCTTTTTCTGAGGGTCTGGCAAAAAGGAGAAAAATATAGTAAAAAAAATAAACAGCGAATAACCAAAACCGGCGAAAAGCAGGCAAAATATGGCTATTATTTCGGCTGCTTCTAATTTATAAGCAAAGCGCGCACAGAGACAGCCATTGTTGGGTACAGCTGAAAAATGCATATATCATTGGCCTCTGGTACTTGGCCGCAGTTTGTTGTGCGCACAGTAGTCGGCCGCTAAGGGGGATCGGATCGGATCGGATTGGGACTTGAGTGGCCATCGTGGGAAAACTCGTTGGGTGCATCGGTGTGCGCAGAAAGCGTCGCTTAATTACCCACATTACACAAATGCTATTGCCGGAGTTACCAGCTGAGTGGCTGTGGCAACGAGAATCGCACATGGATCGGTTTTTTTTTTGTTTGGCTGCCATTAACGTAATTAAGACGCAGCTCGTTTGCCCTTTAGCGGCTGCCTGACACGCAACAAATGTGTCACCGCATTATGACTTCGAAATGGCGCAATGCAAATGCCTGTCGGACGGCGCTATTAAAGCGAAACTAAGCCACATGCCAGCGAGTCATGTTGCTACTGCCTCTGCAAATGCGAGTGCCACTGCGACTGAATCTGAATCTGAATTTGTTTTTGCTCTTTTTATGCGGCTGACATCGGCCCACTAGCTGGGGTATCCTAGGCAGCCAGGAAAGATCTCTGCGTCCAGATAAATTGCACATGCCACTGTGCTTTTACACTCTAAAAAATTAAATTGAACAATCAGAAAATTGGGACAATTTCTTGGAAAGGTTTCTCAATCTTAAAAGTTATAGGATTTTCAGAAAAAAAACTGCGAGGCTTGACTTCATATCTTCAATAATAGTTAACCTCGCGAAACCGCTGGGAATAAACTTTTTTTTTAATATTATAACATTCCTTACCTACCCTAAAGCTTATAAGAAAGCTGTTAATAATTTAAATGTTTTTTTTTGTAGTTGTCATATATCGACGGTAGCTTAAATATATTTACTTTTTCATTTGTTATTTTTATGATGTAACACGTTTCCAAATTTTCGAAAAATGGCTTAGCAGAAAGGTGTCTAAAGCCTGTACTTTTTTTTATAGAAATCTGATATATATATAAGAATCTGCGTTTAAGTTTTGGTTATATATTTGGATCTATTTTGTGTCATTTGTAAACCGTTGCACAGGGTATTCTAATTTAAGTCAAATAATATTAAAGCAGTGAAGTGCAATTTTCCGACACTATAAATATATATGTTCCTTTTTGGAAAATCTTTTTTTAAGCGTCGAAATCGAAACAAGGCATAATTTTTTTCTAACAGTCGCAAGGGTATCTAAACTTTGGCTTGCCCACGGTTGCTTCATTATTGTTTGTATTTATTTATTGGTCCGTTTATTTTATTTATATATTAATGACAAAAAATGTTAATACGTATGAAAAACTAGCCAGGTAAAAAGGTGTTGAAAATAGTTTTACCACCATGACACTTATTTATTTTTTTTTTAAGAAATTTTAAGAAATGTAAAAACCTTTTAAGTAATCAAATGTTTACTATAAATATCTTAATTAAGTCTACAAAATTTATCTGAGTGCACATGTGTGCTTTTTCTATGGCCGGTTATGTAAGGAATCGCTATGCCGGCTTCTGCCCCATTTCGAGCGAAACCCGCTTTGGCTTCGTTTTCCATTTCATTTGCACCAACTAAAACGCAGGCGGGGATCGGGATGGAGATGGAGATGGAGACGGGAACGGGGAGCGAGATCTCGATCTGGAACGAGTATGAGCCTGGTCAGCTTCTCTACACTCTCGATTGCAAAACTCACACGCGTTTAATGAAAGCGAAGTGGGAAAAGTTTACTCAATCAGTTGGCTCTAGCATTTTCATTCAGTTTCCCTCTTTTACACACAAGTCAAACACACACGAAAACTGAAACGCAGATTAACGGATAAATTGTGATAAATTGTAATAGTAAATTTTGTATGTTTTATTAGTTTTTTTTGCAATGATTTGCGTATCACGTCTGGTCGTTATAAACTTGCCCAGTGTCTGGCCACCAACACGATCCACGCATTCTGAGAATAAGGATTCGAAAGGCAAGAGTAGGTTTGGAATTGGTTTGAAATAGATTATTAAATAATTTTTAAATTTTTATAGCTTCTGCCCAACCAGCTGGACTGAGGGATTTCCAGAGGCCTTTGCAGTTCCACACGAAAAGAGGCTACATCAAGTGGTTCAGCAGACTGAGTCGCTGCCAGAGAGCTCGCAATTTTCCGGGTAGAATGCATCCCAGATTTTAGAACCGATTTAAGCCAGGAATTAAAGCTGTTGCTCTTGGTTTGAATTTCACTTATTTTTATGGTGCTCCATCACTTCCATGATGATTGGCAATTAAGATTGCATCTGGTGCATGGATTAGCTCACGTCGGTGACCCATATTCGGAGTGGCTCAGCTGGTAGCCGGTTTGCTGGTCTGCATCGAGGCATAAGTTGGTCAGTGGTGCGATTGCCAGTGGCTGCTACATGCACCGTGACATGGCAAATGGTGAACAGTTGGCCAGATTTGAGCCCCTTTAGCCGCCTTTCTAGAGCCGCTCTCCTTGTTTTTCGCTCGGCTTTCATCTGGCCCGAGGCAAATTAGTCAAATGGTAACAATTATATAATAATCTAGTTATACTTGGCCACCAAGTGGCCGAGTGTCCCGGGTGAGAAGTGGGCGTTGCATGTTTGCCTTTCACTTTTTTCTGGATCGGCCAGCTGTGCCAGGATATATATCAAACGGCACGATTATACAATAGCCCGATCGCCACGTAATTAGTCGCCTTAAACTGCGGCAAACAATTGCAAACAGTCTGAATGTTTGAATGTTCTCCAAAACTCCGCTTCGTTGGCAATTGAGACATTATTCAATTTGTGACAATCGCGAGAAAACCGAGAAACTGTAACAAGAGCTCAAAAAACAATTAACTGCATTTTGGCGATTTCCCAAAGCGATGTTCTAATTTTGCAACCAAAAAGCGAAAAAAAAACGAAAAATGCCTCGCTGGGCCCAAAGTTGTGAACATTTAATGAGCACCAAAATCGTAAATTTAATTTATATCGTTTTCTAAGCTTTTTGTCAGACGACAAATTTCGTAATTTTTTTTTTGCTTGTTTTTTGCTGTTGTTTTGTTGCTGTTGCTATTCGTGTAAACTGTGCCGACTCGGCATGGAGCTTTGGATTTGGACTCGGAGCCTGGTTGCATGTCAAAGGCGCATGAAACGCCGCCAGCCTGCCACAAGAATCAAATGACACTCGGCCTGGTCCATTTTGGACGGTCAAAAAAGAGCTGCGGTGCAGCAAAAACAAAATTATCCATGCAGCGGGTATGATCTGGTCAAAATACCCAGCACCCAGCAGTGTGTAGCCTTAATTGGCACCTCGACACTTGGCCAGGACCGAATCTCGACTGGCTGTGTAGGTGCACTTGATGGCCGGCTCTGGTGTGAGATTTATGTTCTGGCCAGCTCTGCTTTGGGTATTCATTGCCCAACCGACTTGGCCAAGTGCTCGACGGCTTCTGGGCAGTTGGCCATTGGAAGTTGCAAGTTGGCACTTTGGTAGCAGCGGTGCCGCTTTATGATAAAGTATCCCCGCCAATGGTCACGCAATAAATTTTGACACGACTTACGCATGTCTGTAGTGGCCGATGGGGGGCAATAGATATGAGTGGTGGCATTATGTAGATCTAAGTGATCACAAAAATCAAATAACACTTATGCAACTTTTATATTGGCAAGCAAAGGCCACACTGCGTATGAGCAATACAGTTAGGCTTACATCTTAGGCTTACAGAGGCCATCTGATAAAACGCTGCTCTAAATTTAAGCTTATATCGTATTAATTTGAATTTCGTCTATTAATATTTTGGTTTTAAATATATGATTCAACACATAAGCAACCTTTCTAATAACTTAGTGAAATAAAAACTAAGCAGAAACGTCTTAGACAAACGGAATATCTTTAAAAAACCAAAAAAACCTGTTTTTGATTCTACAAAATAACAAATAAAAAGAACTTACTTATTGTTTCTTACAAGAAGAATGTAAATCTATACTTAATAACTTACTTATTATTTCTTACAGAAGAATGTAAATCTATACTTAATATATCCCATAGCCCTTTCCCTTTCCACGACGCACCTTTACTCGCAGCTTTGCCCCAGAAATGTCAGCGATTAGCCAAGAATTTAATTTGGCTGCACCCTCGCCTCCAACATCAGCCAATTTCCAGCTGCGTAATGGCTTTGCGAAGAACCGCCTACCTTGAAAAGATATGCAAATAATAAAAGTCCAATTTCCAATAACTCAATTACAAATGCACCATGCACTGGCATAAACAATCATAAATCGATTGATTGCAATGGCCGGGCCTAAAGATCGTTATTATCCAGCAGTTAAACAAACGATGGCAATTAAACACAAAATCGTATGAGGCGAGAGCACCAATTATAATTGCAGTTTGTTGAGATTCGACGATTAAAGTCAGTGGTAATTGACATTTAAGGCAATTCATTAACTCGGCAAACACATGGGAGTCAAAGAGCTAAAGTTAAATACTAAATACCAGCAGGTGGACTACCAAAAAAAATAACATGGCTAATCATGCACTAGATTTCGGGATATGTGTTTTTCACATGCCCGGGTAAAAAATGTTGTCTTGATTTTTTCCAATTTTCCTCCGCGCATTTGCATACAAGTTGCCAACCCGATGGCGCCACAATTCTCTTGGGTTCCCAGCCTCCAGTTAAGCTCGGAGATTTCGGAGACCCGAGTTTTTGGCGGCAATTATTGTAACTTGCGGACGGGCTGCATAAATCAGCTTAATTGCTATATTTAAATTCTAAATTTGGAGCTTTGGCCAAGTGCGCTGTCTAGTTGTGCAAGTGACACGGTCAGCGTCCATTTGGGTCTGCAAATGTAATTTATGCATGGCTTTATTTTTTGGGCAGGAATTGTAATTTATGCAAATTAATATGAGTTTGGTGGTGGTCTACTGGATATTGTTATTAAGTTTTATTACCCATTTTAATTTAAACTAAAGTAAATTGGAAAAGGACTGAAACATTTATTGTTGGTGTTTTTTATGTTGAACATAATGAAATGAAATATCAAAATTGCTAACTGTAATCGTTAAGAACCAATATATACGTAAAGTAACTACTAAAATCTTAAGTATTTTTGCTGTACATTTTACATTTAAAAATGGATCAGATAAGCAAACTGAACTTCTGGAACAACTTACGGTAAAACTGCAGTTTTCAAATTCAAAATCGATAGTTCGAAATCGAAAAACATAGATGTCAGAATAGTTAGCGGAGGCACCAACACTATCTATTGTTAAAAGTTGAAAAACATCGATATTACCCCGCCAAACATCGATATCACCGATATTTTGTCAACAAAGGTGTCATCGATGTTTCCCCACCTCTACGATCGCGCCGATTCGCAAAAAACAATGTTTATAATGTGGTAAATTTGTTTGTTATTTGTTGTATCCTTGTCTTTCTGTGTGTCCTGTCCAATGGATGAGAAGCGCTACCTGAAGCGCAAGGAAAAGGCGCGCAGCGATGGCAATCGTGATCAGGTGGCGATCAGTTGCCACCAGTTGGGCGATTTCTACAATCAGCAGGGAAAATACAACGAGGCTGTTAGGGAATATGTCCAGGAAGCCCAGATTAATGCCTCAATGGGCAAGGAACTGGAAACGGCCAAGGCCAAGCGGATGGTGGGTGAGATGTACACCCTGCTATGCGACTACGATGCCGCCAAGGATCACATCAATGATTACCTCAGTGAGTTAATGGAATCCCCTTTTATGAACATCGTTATTACCCCCAATACTCTTCCCCAGAGATTGCCAAGCGCCTGAAGAACCAGGTGGAGGAACAGAGGGCATATGCCACTCTCGGACGCGTGCATCTGCTCCATGGGCAGGGTCTGGCAGACAGTTCCGCCTCGGGAGCCATGGAGCAGCTCAAGCTGGCGGAAAAAAATTTCATACGCAGCCTTCTGCTGATTAAAGAGTAGGTATCCCAAGGAGTAGACACAATGAATTCCTTGTGGAAGTCAAAGGACTCTCTAACAATTGGTTCCTTCGAAAGCGTTACAATAACATAGTTTCTATACGTTTTATAAAGAATTGATATTTGTATATTTATGGTACAATTTGTATACCCTTGCAGAGGGTATTATAATTTCAGTCAATTCGTCTGTGCAATAATTATCTTTTATGTATCATTTCGACACACCATTCTTAATTTATTACTTCCAAAATTTCAAAACTTTGAAACACAAAATTATAAATTTATTTTGGCAATATCCCGATTATTTCACAACATGTTTTACTTATTTAAAGATTTATTTAAAGATTTGTTGGCATTAAACCGAGAGATTAAAAAGTTAGTTTAAAAAGTTAGTTAAATGTATTTTCAACAGATTTAATATTGCCCTCCTAACTTTGCAGACTTTCGGGTCAGATTTCGAAAATTGAGCAACTCGATATGCAAGCTCGCTGCTACCTGAACATCGGCGTGGTGAAGGAGCACATGGAGGCTTTTCAGGAGTCCATCGAGTACATCGATAAAGCCATAAAAATCAGCAAAACGCACGAACTGTGGGATCTCACCCACTTGTGCTACATTTCGATGAGCTTGCTATTTAATTGCAAAAAGAACGACGCGACTTCGGCGCTCCGCTTCTGCAACATGGCTTTGGAGGTGGCCAAGAGGTTGCCCAATAAGGTTAAAAAGATCTGCGAGACACTGATCACCAAAGCTGAGATCCTGATTAAGGCAGGCGACTTTGCCAGCGCCAAGCAAATACTCACCAAGGCTTATAAGAAAAACACGCCGGATGAGAACGATCGAGGGAGTATTGAGAAGCAACTGAGGATTGTGGTCAAAATCTGCCAGACGCTGGATGAACTGGTCCTTACCAGCTCCGTGGACTACGGCAAGTTGAAAAGCTTGTACGAGAAACTGGGCGACGGTTGTTGTCATCTAATGAACTATGAGAAAGCTCTGACCTATTACCAAAAGATGTTGGAGAACGCAGAGCTTAATCAGGAGAGCGGCAAAGCCCTGGTGCCCATCTACGTGAGTCTCTATCAGACTTATCGGGATAGTGGGCAGTTTGACAAAGCCTTAGAGTACCTGTGGAAAGAGTTTGAGCTGAATCAGGATGTTCCCTCGGAAGCGTTTACCACTCTCTGTACCATTGCCGAGATATGCGAGCAGCAGTCTCATCCCTTCTGGACGGTTCATGATGTTTACCAAAAGGCCCTTCGGCAAGCTGAAAAGGCTGGGACCTCCTCTGATAAGCTGGAGAAGATAGCTCTGGTGAGATTGAGGCGCCTGATGCTGAAGCACAATATGCAGGTTCTTGTTGAAAATCTGGAGGCGGAAGCCACAGCCAAGGGCATTGATTTGGACCAGGAGGAAAGCCTTGGCGACGAAGATGAGGATGCCGGAGCTGGAGAAACTGCTGTGCAGCAGAATACACCAGACTGGGACGACGATTTTGACCTGGCCACGCTTACCGACTCGGATGCCAGTGATCTGGATGAGAGCGATAAGCCGCGTCCACAGAGAACCACACGGGGAAGCAGATCCCTAGTCATCAAGAAGAACAATAAGGGCGAGACGCAGCTGCATCAGGCGTGTATATCGGGCAATCTGGAGCTGGTCAGACGTCTTATTGACCAGGGCCACACGGTTAATGTACGGGATCACGCCGGTTGGCTGCCTCTTCACGAGGCCTCCAACCATGGCTTTCGGGATATTGTGGAGCTGCTGCTGGACAAGGGAGCCGCATCTGCCATTAATGACAAGGGTGGGACCAGTTGTGATGGAATTACTCCACTCTTTGACGCCTGCTCTAATGGATTCCTGGATGTGGCTGAACTTCTCCTGGACCGTGGAGCGGATGCCACAGTGAGAACGGATTACAATGATACCTGCATCGCCGGACTGGACAAGTGGCGGCAGGGAGCCCAGCTGGTGGATGGAGAGCAGGCGCAGTACGCCCAATTGCGAGAGCGACTCCTTCGCACGCTTTCCAAGGTTGGAATTTGCAGTGACCGAAATGCCCGTCCCTTAACCAATGCCAACGTAAAAAGAGCAAGCCGATCAGAGCGGGAAATCCTATCGGAGGAAGAGGATGAAGAGGAGGCCCTTCAAGAGAGTAACCGAAGATCTCTAAGTCACAACCGATCTGGAAGTGAATATGGTGCTAAGAAATCCGGTAGCTCAACTCAACCAAGTGCCAGCAAAGAATACAGGAGTGTTATGGCACAGTTAAAAAGACCCAATCGCCTTAAAGATGATTCTCCCAGTACCAGCCATATAAGCAAGCATAAACGCAACGCCCTTCTGAATGAAGATGAGGTCGATGCGGATGACTGGCTGATTGATGATGTGGGTCCGGAACGCAAACGCAAGCGCATGAACTCAGGAGACCTTAGTAGACTTCCCTCTAAGGAAAACTTTCAAGACTCTGCCTTGTCCCTGCCTGCAAACTGGGAGGACGATTTACTTCGGGCTACTCCTGAATTGGATTATTCGCAGCGGCAGAAGCAAATGCGGAAACTTACCCTCTCCCGCTCATCTAGCATGAGTAGCAACCATAGCAGTTCTGCTGCATCAAGTCGAAAAAAGCATCAGGCTACTTTGATGGACAGTGGCTTCAGTAGGTTCCGAAGCGAGAGTCCTCTGGGCAGTGAGTCTTCGCAGGATGGCGTCGCCTCAGTGATAAGCCTGCGCACCATTGAACCCGACTCCACCACAAGCACTATTCAACTACTCATCTCCCCGTCCAAATCATCGCCCATAAAGGTACAAACTACTCCGGTTCTAGCCACCACTGTGTCATTTAAAGTCAAAGTACAGGACGAGTTATTATTAGTTCCAATCGAACGTAAGAAATTGCAGGACATCAACATTCGATGGCTGGCTGAGGAAGCCGGAAGGCGCTATAATAAGTATGTACTGGTTTAACAAAGTCTTAACAACCCTTATAACAATTAAAATTTCTAGGTTAACTGGCCTAACACCTCTCCTACGACTTAAGACTGCCGATGGCTTTGCCTATGAGGAAACAGATGCCGTAAGTGTAGCACTTGAGCAAAACATGTTAATGGCCACCATTCTGGATTGGAAAATCTCACCCCTTTCGCAACGATACGAGGAGATGTGCCACCAAATTCAGAAGAGTAAGAAAAATCCCCTTAAAATCCTTAGATACTTACAGAGGTGTTCATTAATTTCAGCTGTGGACAACAAGGTAAAGTTGCTTTTGGAGCGTTCACAGAACACTCAGATGTTAGAGCTTTCCGGGTTGTGGATGCGGGCACAGCAAACCGAGCCCATTTTTAAAGCCCTTCTTCATCAAGCGCGTCTCACGGTTTTGGATCTCTCCCGAAATTTTATTGCCAACGAGGGATGTCAACAGTTGGCCAAGTCACTGCCTACATTGCTCCAACTCAAGGCGTTGCGACTGCCATGCAATGCGATTGGTTCCCAGGGTTTGGAGGCCCTGCTCTGTGGTCAGGGCATGGATAAACTAGAGCTTTTGGAAGAGCTCAATCTAAGCCAGAATCCTTTGGGAAATGCCAGCCTAAGGATACTACACAAGTTTTGTGCCAGTCCAGCTGGCCGTGCTCTAACTTCTCTACATATTGCTCAATGTGAGCTGACGGAATTGCAGGACTTCGATTTTGGATTCAATCAATTGATAAGCTTCGACATCAGCTTTAATCAACTCACGCAGCAAAGTGTGCGCCGGTTGACAGATCAGCTGAATAGTTGCCGCCTGGAGCAATTGACTCTCAGCTATGTGCGCTGGCCCTTGGACGAGGCCAGTGGATTTGCTTTGGGAGAGAGATTAGTGTCTCTTTTAGAAGGTGGCACTTGCGAACGATTTATCCGAGTAGAAATCGCCGGGTGTGGGTTAAATGATGCCCATCTGTACAAGATTAGCCAACACTTGGCCAAATCTAAGCAACTGCAATGGCTAGATATCAGTGATAATGTGAGGCTAAGTGGAACCGCCCTTGGATATATACTAGATGAAATACCCCAACTGCGCTCCCTGTTGGCCACCAATTGTACAAATCTTCTGGATGACACTCGACTTCAGAAAATAGAGCAACAAAAGCAGCTGCCCCGGCGTTTGGACTTAACCGTCGATGAGCAGGTGTTCTCCATGCCCGGTGCCCTGGAGACCCTTCAGTCTATTTGGCAGCTTCAGTTTGGCGAAAAGGCAAAGATGTTGGCCAACAGGCGGAAAAGTGGCAGACGATATAAAGGGCTACTCAAACTTTTGGCTGATGGAAACGATGCGGAATAGTAAAGTCTCATCATGTATAAACCATTTTCATTTTGTTGTCTGTTCCAGAGTATTTTTTTATTATTTGACAATTACATACATATATAGCAAATCTGAGTACACCTCTTATCGTTTAGCTGATACCAGTACGCCAAATTGTAGAACCTAAGTAGGACAAACACTCAGCCCCCACTGGACTAATCTTATCAGTGGATGATTTCTGGCGAAATAATTTGCGGTGGTCTAGACTCTAGACTTTTGGGGATGAGTGAGGCTAAGAGGGGGGAAATTCGAGAGGGACGAAGAATTTAAAAGTAAACTTGATGACGGTTTACTTATTTCTTCAGCTCCATTTAAGCTAAAGGTATTTAAAAAGTGTTCCAAATTGACAAGTACCCTGTTGTAAAAGACTTATTTATGTTTCTTGTAATTATTACTTATTGTACTTTATTAATCGCATTTGTGAATGTGACAACGATGAGCATGACGACGGCTGAGGTGAATGATGATGAGGAATCCTGGTTGGCACTGGCTTAGGCATTACCCTTGGCAGCCTCGTACATGTTACGTGAGATGATAAGACGCTGGATCTGGGAAGTACCTTCATAGATCTGGTAGATCTTGGCATCACGCATCAACTTCTCGACCGGATACTCGCTGTTGAAGCCATTGCCTCCGAAGATTTGGACGGCATCAGAGGCGATCTTGTTGGCCATATCAGCGGCATGGCACTTGGCAATGGAGGCGTAGTAGCTGTTGCGCCTACCCTGGTCGATTTCCCAGGCCGACAGACGCCACGCCAGACGGGAGGTTTCCACGCCGATGGCCATATCGGCCAGCATGAACTGCACAGCCTGGTGGTGAGCGATGGGCACGCCGAAGGTCTTGCGTTCCAGCGCATATTTCAGAGCCTCATCCAGACAACGCTGGGCCAAGCCGACGGCTCCGGCGGCCACTGGAGGGCGGGTCTTGTCGAAGGTTCCCATGGCGATCTTGAAGCCTGCTCCCTCGCCAATTAGCACATTCTCTTTGGGCACACGGACATCCTCGAAGGTGATGCCACGCGTATCGGAAGCACGCTGTCCCATATTCAGCTCCTTGCGACCAGGCGTCAGTCCGGGAGAGTCGCGCTCCACAATAAACCCGGTGAAGGCCTTGCTGGGCGGGCACTTGGGATCGGGATTGGTACGGGCCAGCACGAAGTACCAGTTGGCCACGCCTCCGTTGGTGATCCACATCTTCTGGCCGTTGATGATGTACTCGTCGCCCTTCTTCTCGGCACGCGTCTTGATGCCGGAAACATCGGATCCTGCTCCGGGTTCTGTGACACCATAGGCAGCCACCAGCGGCTCCTCGAGCAGACGGCCCAGGTACTTTTTCTTCTGTTCCTTATTACCGGACAGGATCACAGGAGTTTGCTACGGAAATATAAAGGACTTAGAACATCTGCCGAGGAATGGTAATCAATTGTTAAACGTACGCCCAGACCACTGGCCTCCAGGGCGGTCATGATGCCGGTGCAGCCGTATGCCAGTTCTTCGGCCGACAGGCAGGTGGTGAACACATCGAGATCCAAACCACCAATATCAGCGGGAATGTGGTTGTTCATCAGGCCCAGCTCCCAGGCCTTCTTGATGATGGGCCACGGATACTCGCCGCTCTTGTCGTATTGGGCGGCCACTGGGATGATCTCCTCGCGGGTGAACTTGCGGGCCAGTTCCTGCAGCTGCAGCTGATCCTCGGTGAGTGCGAAGGAGGTGCCATTGGGGGAAACGTGGGACACGGCGGCGTAGGCGCGACTTTGGGTCACCAGCTGGCGCAGGGCGGGCGCAGCAAGCTGAAATAAGCAAAATTAAAAAAATTCAAAATATTAATAACTAATCCAAATGTTTGTTTGAGTTTAACTTCCAAACAATTTTTTTATCATATACTTCAAATTATTCTAATAGATCTGTAAAACAAATGGGGACTTCCCCCATATGTCCTTTTGTCCCTTCTTATTTTTTTTTTTTTAACAAATTCGACGAACTGGTGTTTATTTTATGAACTTCTTTTTTTATATTTTTACTCTTAATCAATAATTCTTTTATAATTATTTAAATTAATATTTTTTATTATTCGAAGGCTGCTTAAAATGAGAAAACCTTGA
Source organism: Drosophila carrolli (assembly GCA_018152295.1). Classification (NCBI taxonomy): domain Eukaryota; kingdom Metazoa; phylum Arthropoda; class Insecta; order Diptera; family Drosophilidae; genus Drosophila; species Drosophila carrolli. The sequence continues at coordinate 8,758,984 of JAECXJ010000001.1, forward strand.
TTTGCCAATTAATTGTGAGTTTAACCTACAAAAAGACTTAACCGTGAATTAACTTTATCATAAACCATTTTTATTTTATGAACCCAGAACATTTGATAATCTGACTCTGGTTCTATAAGATCCGACCCCCACCTTTTATTATGTTTTCGCAAACAAAGTAAAATTAATAAACGTTATATCAAGCCTGCCAATAACGTTCGCATTCCAATTTAAATCGAGTGCAAAAACAAGCCGCCATTAGACGCCGCTAATAATAATTTTTCGAGGGGGGCAAAGTACAGATGATTGCTGGCAGATAGGCAACAACAAATATGTTTACGAAACGGAACCCACTTGTATATATGTATGTATGTATAAACCTAATTTGCAGACGATCAACAGTTGCTGTCGTCACTAATCTGAGAGAACTTTGAACCCTCCTCTTTTCATTTATTTTATCTGTGCGTTAGGTTCTGTTTTTCACTTTCTCCGCGGAATAAATTAACCGATATGCTCACCTTGTTGAGGAACGCCATTGGGTTATGGGTTTATTTTCGTATTTTCCTAAGATTTAACTAGGTCGCCTTGCTAACTCGTCGGTGGCTCGTAGCGAAATGATCCAAACGAGTTGGCCGATGTGCCGGTATAGCGATAAATGTGCATGGCGATATAGCAGCGACGCTTGGACATTGGACTTTGTTGCGCTGGCATCGCAAAAGCTACAGAATCGTGATGACGAACGAGCTACAAACATATGTACCTATATGTAGGAGGGTGAGATAAGGGAAGATGCCCTCGACTTTCATATGCGCTCTTCCAGAGCTCCTGAGAGTGTTTCAAAAAGTACATATCACTTTTTTTATGTACCTAGCCAGTAGTGTTACTTGGTACACTTTAAGCTCGTTAATACATGTCAAGGTTTAAGCAGGAAAAATTAAATTTAAATTTGAAATACTTTAACCAAATCATTTATCACATTTATGGCGTATTTAATACTACAAAAGTAATGTGAGCTTGAAGAATTAAAGTTTATTTCAAAAAATAAATATATTTAAAAAATACAAAAATATTTTTTAATAGATCATAATTACTTTAACCTTCTTATGCCATGAGACACACCCCCTTTTTTAATCAGTCAATGTACTCTACTAAATACCCTACGGAATAAGCTCAACAGAGCATAGCTTCTACGTAACATTCAACAAACTACGTAAGGGTAAAAGCTTTTAGTTCTCAACGTAACGCAGTTTTTTTGAATGTATGAGTAACATTATTCAATGGGTATATTAGGCTTTAAAATACAAAATAATTAGCACTGAAATCTACCTTTTAAATTTATAACTATTTTGTTGATAAACCAACAAATTATTGACAATAATATGTTTGCTGAAATGAAATAAACTTTGAAATAAACTAAAAAAATAATATTTTAAAACAATTTTAAACTCTATTTAAAAAAAAAACATTTCATAAGCCAAAAAATAGAAATATACAAACTTTAAAGTGGGTACTTAAATTAAAAATTGTTGTTTAACTTTAATTTTAATTTTAAATCTCTTTATCGTTTTGTACAAACTTTTTATTTAAACTATTTGAAGCAGGGATTTATTTTACACAATTGTAAGCCTATTTTACTCTTTTATCAATGTACAGAGTAGAAACTAGTCGAGAGCTCCTCTTGCCACCTGTTAGGCCCTTGAAAATTGGAGCATACTTTCGCGCTTGACACAAATAGACGAAACATGTTCCTCTGGCTGCGTTAAAAATAACAGAGTGATATACACAGAGTGTTTGCCCTTCTCCGCCTCCATCGCCCGAAAAATCTCCAGCGAAACGAATTGGGAGTCCGTGACACAGTTGACAGCCAGATATAAAAAACAGAGCACTACGTGGCCAGGCACGAAGGCATCATTAAATCAGCATCCGCAGCCATCCAAAATCGCAATCAGCCGTGGGAGCGGGACATCTCTTATCAGCCAGGCGCATAAAACTGGGTCCGGTTAAAGCTCTTCCGACAGGACGACGACGAACATGCACCCGATTTGGAGCCGAAGTGGTTCGGGTGGTGCGACGGCGGGTGGAAAGTCCTGTGGCATCTAAGGCACAACTGGGATAGCTGGTTCTAGGCTGCCTGCCAGTCAGTCATTTGACATTGCTCCTGCGAGAAGGTTGTCCACGCTCCGAACCCAAATCCCCCGTTGCCCACATCGCGTCCGCAAGTCTGCCATAGTGTATGTGTTTTTTGTGCTACCCACTCCCATTTCTGGGATACATATAAAAGTGCCACCCCACCATCCCATACCAAGAAAACCCCTCGCGGAGCTGTGAAAAATTAAACAAGTGTTACCTAAGCCCAAACCGCACCAAACACACAAAAAAGGGGAGCAGTAGTTGAAGGTTGCGGCAAGATGGCCCAGTTTGTGACCCACATCCAGCCCACGCTGATGGAGGCGTCCCAAGGTCATGTGCCCCACCACCACGGACATCAGGTGGGTGTGCAGCACTCGTCGCATCTGCCCCACTCTGGTCACAACATGCCCTCGCCGCCCACCCACAATCACCACCACAGTGGCCATGGACATGGTCACCAGCACCACTCTAGTGGTGGTCATCACGGGGGAGCAGGTGGCCATTCGCAAACGACGCAAAAGCAGTCGCATCACACCACCACCGGCCACGCCCCCAAGGCGCAGCACCACAGTCCGCCCTCGAGGATCCACTCTCCGCCGGCGGAGCACCACCCGGATCATGTGGGCCACTACGAGTACTTCCAGCACCAGCATGAGCAGATCTTCCACCACGAGGGAGCCAATGGTGGCACCAACCAGAAGCAGCTGGGTCACCACCATCCCAACAAGCACGAGCACTGCCCCACAGGACACCAGAGTGCGGTGAGTTGTCCTGTCCAGGATTACATCATTGGGAACATGGGAATGGGTTAGTCCTCCCCAATTATAGATAGTCACGTGAGCAGAAGTCCAAGGGGACGAAATTAGAGGTCATCACGTAGTTGCCTTCCGGAATGGGTTAGCGTCGTTAAAGTTTGAGCCATTTTTATAGGTTTTCATATTTTTTTACGTTCTTGTTTACACTTAATGTTCAAGAGAAACGTAAATATCATTAAATGATAAGTACATTCTTTATGACAATTTATAATTTGAGGTCATATTCCAAATGCTTGGAGGGATGTCTTTCTTGATGTAAATGGGAAATTCGTGTTTTAAAACTAAAAAATGTATAGAATATGGTAAAACGCGATCTTAATCTTCATCTCTTAGAGGTCAAATTTGGAAGTCAACATACGAAGATAATTTCTGAATATAAGAAATTGTATCACTCTTGTATCATAATTGTATTTGGTTGAGGTCACCTCTAGATTACTCAAGGCAGTAAAAGTCTCTTCAACTTTCGCTCAGAAAAAACTTTAGCATGTTAGCTTAGATAAATCATCCTTGAATGTAACAATGAATCACAACTTTTTGAGGAATCATCTTGGAGCAGAACTTCAGCCCAACCCCAAAACATCCCATCCCAGCGATGACGCAATAGTAATCCTTGGACCGACTGTGTCCAAAGCCAAGTGAGTCATCGGTAGTGCGCTTCCGTCGTCCTTGTGGGGGCATTAACAACTCCTGCTGGCGCCTGGCATCTCCAAGGCATCAAATCAGGCGGCTAATACCCTGGGGTCGCCAAACAGGCAAAAGCTCTTTTTCGCAATCTTCGCGGTTTGTTTGGCCTTTATAAATAGCCAACATGCTAAACGTTAAACATAGCTAAACGCTCTCTTTACCGCACTCTTTACTTTGGCATGGTCCGATGTCTGGTCTCTGTTCTCGGGTCTATTATATTGCTATCTGTTCTGGGTGCTCTCTACTGCGACGGGGCGCATTCGAAAATAATTCAGAAAACGACTCAAATCGCTCGGTGCGGCTGGCGCGTGAGGCCCTCTAGACAATATTTAGATATATACGCGTATATATTTCAATTTATTGGCCCCCAAAAGTTTGGATAAACTGGGTGATCTGGGCTAATGGAGACGCTAAAGAAACGCTTCCCATCGCTGCAGAGTTTGGGCGTAAGTTTCGCTACACCTTGGATTCAAATTTATATAATGCGGTGGGTAGCTCCTCAAAAAAAAAATAACCCGCCAAGCATCTGTTTTGGGTCGCCCTATAAATATAAACACAAATCCGACAGCCAAATTGGCCAGCGAATCGTGCGAGGAATTTTTACATTTTTCATAATTTTGTGCGTGTAACGTCCTCCTTTTCGCCAAACTCCGTCCCTCGGGTGCAGTGAACTGAACACGGTGAAAATGTTTCCATTTTCTGCTCCCGTTCCCCCAGAAATTACCCATGATATGACGACTTTGGCGTGCCCAATTTGCGTTGCTCTTTTTGAGGTCGAAAGAATTATGGGCAATCAGCTCATCTAGGTGGTAATTTACCGAAGGCATTGCCCCAAAACATTCCTGCCACGATGTTTTTTAAGGGGCTCCGGGGGGGGTCATTGAAATATCATATTCCTGACGACAAGCCACCGCGCGTTCGATGCTAACACAAATATTAACTTAAATAAAGGGAGGTTTAAGCAACTTTTAAACAGCATCGATTTATGAATACTCTTTTACCAGTTTCTACAAAAATTAATATAAAGTGTTCTTGTCTAAAACTACGCCTGTTTTCGCACCACATTGCTTAACAATATTTTTAAATTCAGATTTTATTAAACACATTAATGAAATTATTATAATAAATTAAACCTCCCATTTTAAAATATGTCTTTATGATAAAGTCATTAAATTTTTATAAAATTTAAAAGATTTTATTTTCAATCGTAAAACACAAATTTAGCTTTATGAATATGTTGAAAAACAAAATGTTTTCTTATTTGATTTATCCCAAAAATAATTGGATCATTAAATTTTCTGAACCAAAGAAATCTTTAAATAATTTCGAAAAAATCCAAGGCAATTCTGAGGACTTAAAATTCAATTGAAAATGGTATAATCAATAGTTTTATTTAAACAACCCGTACTCCGGTGCTGTTCTCAAAACAACTCGTGCCATTTTTATTTCCCTTGGGGAAATCTTAAGCTTGCCTAAGGCTAGGAAAAGTAATTAAAAACCTATCAATTGCATGAGAGCAAAGGCAGAATACCCCTTTAAATTATTAATTGAACCATAAACAAATGACAATAGCCAGGAATTGAGAGTGTATAACGATTGCTGGAGTGCCTTGTGACATGCGAATAAGCCATTTGCTTTCGGGCCAACCCTTCCTTCAGAACAACTCGATGGGCTTTTGGCTTTAAAGTGCGAACAGGAAACCCCTTCGGCCGGCTGAAAAACAAAACAAACAGGCCAATGTTTGGCCAGGCGATAAAGGCCAAGCTAAGGGAAGCTCTTTAATTAAATTCAAAATGTGGCTGCCACCTTGCTGGCCAAGTTGCAACCCCTTTTAGCCCATTTAATTACCTGCAACGTGATTCACGCACACTCATTCCTCTATTTACTGCACAATTTGTCCCGGTCACGATGCAATTTGGAATGCAATTTTATGCAACCGCTCGAAGGGTGGATTATGATGGCAGCAGGGGCTTCTTCCTTCTCGGAAGGGTGGGTTTCCTGTCTAAGAACCTAAATTAATGGCACTGCCTCTGCCTTACTTGGCACAACGTGACCGGGAATGCATACGCATCCGATTGGGATTTTCGACCTTTGGATGTGCTGCCAAAGGGGGTGGGTGATTCGGTGATTCTCGGGGTGTGATTTTCGAATTGAACGCATCCGAACCCGAACCCAAGTTCGAAATGGGAAGTAAACAACATCCAGTGGTGCGGTGCGTCTGCGCAAAAGTTAATCCCCAGCTGGAAGGAAACCTACCCATCATCCATCAGCCGTCAACCAACTGTGGATTGTGTGCACTCGGCCCGGCCTTTATTTACTCTCGGTCAACAGAGTTCCGGGCCAGGAGATTATCTAGGGGTAGGACCACAGGGTCATTTCCATGTTTGCCACATGATTTTTTGTGTGTACTTAGCTAATTAGTCTAGTGTGCCAACTGAAACTGTCGGTGGAATTTAATGTCTCGGATTTTATTGTGCGGGAAATGACGGGAAGATTAATGTGGGTATTGTTAGGATAGTAATAGTTACACCCTGGACAGGATGATTACAACTCGGGTAAATATTTGTGATGCTAGTGGGGTGAATAGGTATCTTATTGCTTGGCAAGACTATATACTTTTATTCTAAGCAACAGAGGATGAGTCTAAATTCTCACATGTCCAAAAACCAATTCCAGCTGCTTTTAAATTTGAAGTGAATTTAATTTAAAAGGTAGTATTAAAACAAAATCCCATAGTTTATAAATTTAAATGAAATTTAAAAGTTTTATAATATTAACAAATGTAGTAATGAGTAGATTTTGTGCTTTGTTTTAATAATGGTGATAATAATTCTGCTTTTATATACTTCTTTAATAAAATTGTTTTAATGGATATTGGACGCTTAAAATGGATTAGAACAACTTTCAAACATGAGTTATTTGCCAAACAAAAATAAGAAAGGTGCAGCTTACAAGCTGCAAAACTAGAATGTGAAAAATTTAAAGGGGATTTTTGAAAGAAGAAAAACTCTCCCTTATAATACAAATAAATTCATTTTTTTTAAAAGATGATAAATTCATGACCGAGTTTCTGTACAAAAAAAGCAATAAATCTAGGTTTGTCATGTGTACTTTTTCTCAAATTCCTTAAAAACCATACAATTATGTTGTGAATTGATTAATATGCACAAAAGAAACCATTTAATCCGTAAAGTGGTGTCTAGATTTAATTTAAAGCCATCCATTTAAGTTGACAACAGACCTCTGAAAGGTCTCTTTTCTTCAGTTCCCTTTAAAACACGTGCTGGGGAATATAAAAACGTCAACAATAACAAAGGGCACGTGTCGGATGGAGGGAGACCCTTCGTTCGGGGCCCTGCCTCTTTTTCCGGCTTCCGCTGGCACTTCCATTCGAACTCCCGGTTCCAGAGGGCGAACAACAACCCTCCGATTTTGGGGGTGGACCTTCCAATTGGAACGGCCGAGTGCGCAGGTCCTTCGAAGTCCTGCCAGTTGAAGTTTCAACCACTCGGGGCAGGACTTTTACTTGTCGCATCCAGTCTGGAGTTGAACATCGAAGAAAACGGCAGCAAAACGAAAACTGCTCCTCGAAAACCGTGAATTCAGAAGGGACTGTGTGAGAGCAGCCAGGAATCCAATCAGACACACACACACAAAGACATTTACACCCATACACCGACACTGACACGCACACAACCGACTCGGTCGCCTGTACGAACACACCCTCTCGCACACCCATGCACTCGTGTACATATAGCTTACATAAAGTCTAAGGAAAAATCGATAGGAGTGCATTAAAAATTCAGCATAAGTAGGAAAAGGTCTCGAGCAAAAATCTCGAGCAGTGCGAATTTTCCGCTTTAGCTTACGGCGAAGAAAAGTCCCAGAGCCAGTGAAAAAATATGACTAATCTGCAGTGACGACATACGCCGCTTACACAATTTCTCTACACCAATTAATCGCAGACTTAAACTCGAGGCGGACATTTTCCCATTGGCAATCGTTGAAAAATGGTCACCGAAAATGGAGCTCAGGTAAAATGAATTTTTCATCTCGGTTTTTCACCATGTGGGGTTTTTCATTTTTCGGGCACACAGTGAAGATTCTGGGGGCAGCCATGTTGGCGTCCATTTTGCGGATTATCGATTTTTCATTGTCTGGCTGAAAAAGTGCAGCGAATTTGAGGAAAAATCTGGTAAAAAGGGGTTTCACTGGGATTTGCAAGAGATAAAACCATGGTTTTGATGGAAAACTTTAGGGTAGTAACCCTTTTTTCACTGGCAACGACGCTTATTGATTTTTCACTCCATTAAAATAACTCATTTATTTGAAGGGCGTTGCAGGCGATTCCCATTTAAGACTAAACAATGGTCTAAAAATAATTGCTTTACTAACTAACGGCCATTGAAGCCAGGTGGTGGCTCACAGTGGCACCACCATCACTACACCACTGTCCTTTTAATCGGAACTGGGTGTGGTGCGTGCGTGTATTGTTGGCAGCAGTGTAAGGTAATCGAGATTTAGGTTAAACCTAATGATGACATGCGACACTCGTGCCAAGATGGGGGAAAAATCCATAATACATGACTCACTTTTTCATCTGAGGGTTCGCTGCTGCATTAAGAGATTGTTTGTTGCTCCTGGTAAGGACAGCCACTCGGACTTCGATTAGGCGTTAAGCTCGTTGCCAAGTACCATCTTGGCCACACAAGTTCAAAGCAAACGCTCTTCAAGGCGAAACTCCTTTGGGCGAGCACTCAATTTGCCCGAGTTGAGCCCCTCGTTATACAATGACGGAAACGGGGAGCGAGGCCGAGCCCAAGAACCTTTGAACTTTTGGAACACGTCTGGGAATCACCTCGCCATACAGACAGAGAAAAATATCTCAATTTTAGCTTACCATTTTCACCTTTTTATTTACAAAAAGATATTAAAGTCCCAATAACTTTGATACAAATCGTGAAAAAAAGTTAATTATATATCATAGAAACTTATATCTTCTCTTACAAGTGTATTAACCATTTATTAATTTATTTAAAATATTTTGTTCATAAAATAAAACATATCAAAAAAACAGCATGTTAATGTAAAACACTAATGGTAAAACTAATATTTTGGTTAATCATCTTTGAATATTAAAGTAACATACTTTGTGCCAAACAGTGATTGTTTCTTCAAGAAGTCAATAACAAAAATACTACATGTAATAATACTATGGCAAGAAACCGAAATTTTCGTCCAAGTTTGCTGATGTTCTTTTCAATTCTATCGTGGTAATTTGAAAATGGCGAAAATCAGAGAAGACAATTAATATTGCTCAACAATTTTCCCTGTGCAGTCGAGCAAATAGAGTTCAGGAAGCAGTCGGGGCAAACAAGCTCAGCTCCTTTTCAATTCGTATGTATGCCCAGGGCATGTGAAATGAGTTTTCTTTTTGGTCCGTTTATGTATATCCTTCACACACTTCCTTGTTTGCCAAAGGGCGGTGGGTGGATGTGGATAGATGGGTGGGTGTTGGTGGTGCAGTGGATTGGGCGGAAATGGAGGGGACTTAACGCTCAGGAAGCGGGTCTGGCTGGTGTCTGAGCTGCGGTCACTCTCCACCGAGTTTTCGCTCGCTTCCAGTGCGAAAATTTCCGATTTGCCGACTTCCAGTTGCAGTTTGGAAAAGGCGACATGACGTCATTTTCGATTTCGAAAATCCTGGCGAGCATTGGGGGAGAAAAACATAAACAAAACCACCATCGACAGCTGAGCTCCGCTGTGTGGGTGGGTGGTTTTTTTTTGTATATTTTTAGTGGGTGGGCGTTGGCCGTTATACCGAATTACTCGTACACCTGCGCCAAAAGCCGGAAAAGCGCCGGTGACCCCTCGCCTTGACCGTCGTGGCTTGAACTTGAGGCAACGAGCAGGTGCATAATAACAATATATAACTTTTCCACTTCTGGTCGGGGCACCAAACTTGGAGTTGCGCAACCAAGCAACGATCAATAAAACTCCATGTGCAAACAATCCCATTATTTTATAACCTCCCACCTGCCAGGTGATGAATACGCATTAAGCACGCAACTATCTGAAAATAAGTTACATTTTCTAGGGCAACGGAAACTTGGCGAAGATATATTGCACTGCGGTTGATAAGCCGTCTGGCAATTTCTTTTTGTTGACCTTTGCCTCGATTGCTACCTTTGCCAAGACAAACACAATTTTCTCCAAAAGCTTATTATGAACCTCCGTGAATTTAACTTTTAGCATTTTCCAAGCAATCTATTGTTAGGGTAGTTATAACAATTAAGATAAATCAGTAAACTAATAAACACTTTGGAATAAGTGAAGCCTTTAATAAAAATGTAAAAAAACTCAAGTTTTAAAATAAAATATGCCCTTATCAGCTTAAACAAAATGTATTTTTAATTAGTTGTATAATTAGGACTTAACAATTAATACAAATTTATTTTGACTTTTTAAATTTAAAAAATAATTCTTTTGGTTTAGGACATACATATATTGATAATAGTTCTCGTACAATAATAATAGACATGTTCTCTGTTAGTTAAAGTAAAGACCCTCTGATGATTTCAGATTACCGAAAAGGTTTAGACCAGATTATACTTAATTGATAACCTTTCTAGTTTTTCCAATTTCAACTTTCAACAAATTATTTTTATTTTAGGGCGATGGAAACACTTCCTTCCTGCGTGCAGCTCGCGCCGGAAATCTGGAGCGAGTGCTCGAGCATTTGAAGAACAACATTGACATTAACACTAGCAATGCGGTGAGTCATAGTGAATGTAAATGCAAATTGGTGAGCCTTACTAATCCCATGAGTTTCCCCTAGAACGGCCTAAATGCCCTCCATCTGGCCTCCAAGGATGGGCACATTCACGTCGTCTCGGAACTGCTGCGACGTGGGGCGATTGTGGACAGTGCCACCAAGAAGGGCAACACCGCTCTCCACATCGCCTCGCTGGCTGGACAGGAGGAGGTGGTGAAGCTGCTACTGGAGCACAATGCCTCCGTAAATGTGCAGTCCCAGAATGGATTCACTCCCCTCTACATGGCCGCCCAGGAGAACCACGATGCGGTGGTGCGTCTGCTTCTGTCCAATGGCGCCAACCAGAGTCTGGCCACCGAGGATGGATTCACCCCGCTGGCTGTGGCCATGCAACAGGGGCACGACAAGGTGGTGGCCGTGCTTCTCGAGAGCGACACCCGTGGAAAAGTCAGGCTTCCAGCGCTGCACATTGCGGCCAAAAAGGACGACGTTAAGGCTGCCACTTTGCTCCTGGATGTGAGTATACTGCAAGTAAACCTTTTAAAGGTGTTACTGCAACTTACAAAAACTAATAGAAAACATTTTGACCGATGCCGAAATGGATTATTTGAAAAAATGCAATAAATGTAGTTAGCTAATACAAAACGGAATTATTTTCGAGAAAATGTTGAAATACTAACTTTAAAGATTCAAATCTTTTAGCACTTAAAAGTCGTTTTTTTATCTTTTAACTGTTACGCCCTCCCCAACGTAATCAATTCGACACATAAAATATCCAAAAAGTTCATAAAAGTAATCATTTTGGTGACCCGAACTTAGTTTAATCATTCGGAACAGATTCTTCTTTTCAAATGCCTATATTCAGTCAATTTTATTTGGTTCGATTAGGAAATTTCAAGTTATATTTTAATAAAGGGATTATCTCCATTTTTTTTAACATTGCAAAGGTAAAGATAAGTAACCCAAAACTAGCGATGTCTAACCGTCAAGTTGTCTATAATAACGGATTGTTATTTAATTCCGCTGTTTCAGAATGACCACAATCCGGACGTGACTTCCAAGTCGGGCTTCACCCCGCTGCACATCGCCTCGCATTATGGCAACCAGAACATCGCCAACCTGCTCATCCAGAAGGGCGCCGATGTCAACTACTCGGCTAAGCACAACATCAGTCCACTGCACGTGGCCGCCAAGTGGGGCAAGACCAATATGGTGTCCCTGCTCCTGGAGAAAGGCGGTAACATCGAGGCAAAGACACGGGATGGACTCACCCCGCTCCATTGTGCCGCTCGTTCGGGACACGAGCAAGTGGTGGACATGCTGCTCGAACGGGGAGCTCCCATCAGCGCCAAGACCAAAAACGGATTGGCACCCCTCCATATGGCCGCCCAGGGTGAGCATGTGGATGCCGCCCGCATCCTGTTGTACCATCGTGCTCCCGTCGACGAGGTAACCGTGGATTATCTGACCGCCCTTCATGTGGCTGCCCACTGCGGTCACGTGAGGGTGGCCAAGCTTCTCCTGGATCGAAATGCAGACGCAAATGCAAGGGCCTTGAATGGATTCACTCCACTGCACATTGCCTGCAAGAAGAACCGCTTGAAGGTGGTGGAGCTGCTCCTGCGGCATGGGGCCAGTATAAGTGCCACCACGGAGAGTGGACTCACTCCGCTGCATGTGGCCGCCTTCATGGGCTGCATGAACATCGTCATCTATCTACTGCAGCACGATGCCAGTCCGGATGTGCCCACTGTGCGCGGCGAGACGCCACTCCATCTGGCCGCCAGGGCCAACCAGGTGAGTCAGCGGTGTTTATAAGTTTAATTAAAAATAGCTAAGTAAAACAGAGTCCTTTAATGTAAATTAATAGCCAACAAAGTAGAATGTCTTGCGACCGTATATTTGAGTAGGGAATAATAAAAATAAATATACCTAATAATTTTTGTATCGTCACTTTTCTGATTTATATATTTAATGTAATCCCAAAGGTTAAAAAGATCAGGAAATAGAGAATTGATAATTTATGACCGCATTAAAGGGTAGTAGCTGCCATTAAATTCCGAAAAATACTCCTGCTGTTATAATAAAGTGTTTTTTTGTAAATATGTTAACTTATTTCAGAAGATTTATCATATCTTAGAACTATCTTTATAATAGATTCGCTTGAAACCTTTTTAAACATGGGCATCTAACGATTTGATTTAGGATATAAATATCCGAATTGAATATAATTTCCTTTAAATCAGCTCTAATGATTTTTTCGAAATAAATATAGAAATGTAAACAGAGGCCCAATCTTCAAGGTTCGAATTTTTATTTCTGTTAAAAACATAAACACTCTTCAAAGATAAGAAAACAATATTTTTAATGAGTATACCCGAATTTGTTCTTACTCCAAAAGACATTCCCCTAAGATCTGTGGAAATGTAACGCTCTTACCATTCCAATGACCTCTTCCAGACCGACATCATTCGCATCCTGCTGCGCAATGGCGCCCAGGTGGACGCCCGTGCCCGGGAGCAGCAGACGCCGCTGCACATCGCCTCGCGGCTGGGAAACGTGGACATCGTGATGCTCCTGCTGCAACATGGGGCCCAGGTGGATGCCACCACGAAGGACATGTACACGGCACTTCATATTGCCGCCAAGGAGGGCCAGGATGAGGTAAAAGACCTGATTGCGAAAAAGATCACCGACCACATCGACACCGTTTACCTGATGCAGTTGTTTTGGATACGCCATCAGGAGTTTTTCATTTGATTTTAAGTTTTTACTCGGCCTTTTGGTTTTTGTACTTGTATCGGTATTATGAGTTGTCTCCTTCGCTCTTGTGTTGTTGTCTTTTTTTGGCGTTTTGTTTTTGAATAAATGTTGCAACTCTTTTTTTACCATTTGATATTATGATTTTTTTCGAGAAATTTTTGGTCACTTGATTTTTGGCACGTAATTCAGTGGGATTACCTGGTAATCTTATTTATGTATGTGACTTTATTGTAACCTCCTTTAGGTGGCCGCTGTGCTAATTGAGAACGGTGCCGCCTTGGATGCCGCCACCAAGAAGGGATTCACCCCTCTGCATTTGACGGCCAAATATGGACACATCAAGGTGGCCCAGTTGCTGCTCCAGAAGGAGGCGGACGTGGATGCGCAGGGCAAGAATGGGGTAACCCCCTTACATGTGGCATGCCACTATAACAACCAGCAGGTGGCGCTGTTGCTCCTGGAAAAGGGAGCCAGTCCACATGCCACGGCCAAGAATGGACACACACCCCTTCATATTGCGGCAAGGAAGAACCAGATGGATATAGCCACCACCCTGTTGGAGTATGGCGCCTTGGCCAATGCCGAGAGCAAGGCCGGATTCACACCACTCCATTTGAGCAGCCAGGAGGGCCATGCCGAGATCTCCAACCTGCTCATCGAGCACAAGGCCGCCGTCAATCATCCGGCCAAGAATGGCCTTACACCCATGCACCTTTGTGCCCAGGAGGACAATGTGAACGTGGCCGAGATCCTGGAGAAGAACGGAGCCAACATCGACATGGCCACCAAGGCGGGCTACACTCCCTTGCATGTGGCCTCGCACTTCGGCCAGGCGAACATGGTGCGCTTCTTGCTGCAGAATGGAGCCAATGTGGATGCGGCCACCTCGATTGGGTATACACCACTCCATCAGACCGCCCAACAGGGTCATTGCCACATTGTGAACCTCCTGCTGGAGCACAAGGCCAATGCCAATGCCCAGACGGTCAATGGACAGACGCCTTTGCACATTGCCCGCAAACTGGGCTACATCAGTGTCTTGGACTCGCTGAAAACCATCACCAAGGAGGACGAGGCTGCGGCTGCTCCTGCCCAAGCCGAGGAGAAGTATCGCGTGGTGGCTCCAGAGGCCATGCACGAGTCCTTCATGTCCGACTCCGAGGAAGAGGGCGGTACGTATAGCCAAACACCCTTCGAAAACCCTAACCATAAGCCACAAGATCACAAGATCACAAGATCACTGCCCAGCTAGTCAGCCAGCACACAGACACTTAGCACAACCCATAGATTACATAGTTTACGATAGTCTTAAGTGAATCCCCGCTCTTTCATGTGTGTGTCAGGTGACACTAACTGGCAACTGGACGCTGGCTACGAGTTCGGCATTGGCCCGGTCTATCTGCCGTACTACCAGGGCGACAAACTCTGTGTCTCCAGTAAGTGTCCAGGGCCACTTGGAAACCCCCTATCCGTATCCGTATCCGTAACCGTATACTCGTATTCGTATTCCTACCTTAAGTGCTGGCCGTTATCAAGTGCACAAATTGGCTGTGATTGGAAAATGATTGGCTTAAAGAATTATCCACCAAAGATTGGCGTTCTCATGGCACTTTATATGGTGCTGAAATGTATAAATGTAAACTATATCTTGACGTTGTAATTGGGCAATGGAGTGAATACTCTAAACTACCTTCTTCTTGTTACTTTTCTATATATTTTCTTTAAAAATCATGATCGATTAATAGGACAAAGATACTTTCAGTTGCAATAATACAAAATGTCGCAATAGCTTGTAGATAAATATTTTGATTCCCAATCAAATTTATACAAACTAAGAATCCAAAAAACATTTTTTAATATTGAAGGTTTTGGGAAAACAATTTGGCAAAAATATTAGACTTAGACTTGGCCATATAAATCAAGACCATTAAATAGTTGTTAGTAATAGTACCATTGTCAGACAGATCAGCTTAGATAATATGATCTCTTTAACCAAAACATAGAGACTTTTGATTGGGTTGTCAAAGTTTAGGCTGAGATAATTATAACCCGAATTTGCTTGAGGGTGCGGCATGAAAAAATGTACTCTTCTGTGTCTGTATCTATACCACCACTATTATCGTATCCATGTAATATGCTCATATTTAATGGTCATGCTAGCTTTATATCACCCTTATATATATATTTATTATACCGATTATAAAATGAAGCATGTATAACTTACGAAATTGTTTAACTAAAATCGAACTCATTTGCATTCTTCTACTTTCAATGCACTGCGCTCTCATCTGCAATTCAACAATACCAACCAACCAACCAACAACAATTCCAACACTTTAACAACAACAATACCACCAAACAACAACAATAATTCAAATATCAACAACAACTACAACGCTATATGGCCAATTGGACTGTCTTGTGCTTAAACAAAATGCAAATGCTGCGGAATGCCCTCGAAACGCATCGAAATCGAATCAAAACTCTAGGCGAAGACAATATGCTATCAGATCAACCATACCGCTATTTGACCGTTGATGAAATGAAATCCCTAGGCGACGACTCGCTCCCAATCGATGTGACCCGTGATGAGCGCATGGACTCCAACCGGATGACCCAGAGCACCGAGTATGCCTCTGGAGTGCCGCCCACAATCGGTGAGGAGGTTATCAGTCCACACAAGGCTCAGGTCTATGGCAGTTCGCCCAAGGCCACTGTGGATGGGGTGTACATTGCCAATGGATCTGGACACGATGAACCGCCACATGTGGGGTAAGTTTTAGTTGAGGTACCCATGATTGCCATAGTGTGTGCAATAAGTATTATATTGTTTCATTATTTTTATTTCGAAACAATGATGACATTATCAAATATGTTGGAGACTTGAGACCCAATTAAATATTTATTTCTAATTTAATTGTTATAAGGTTTAAGAACCAAGTGGTAAATATACATATTTTATTTGATGAATTTTTGTCATTCCTTAGTGAAAGTTTGAAAAAAGTTGTGTTTTTATAACAAAAATGTATTTCTAATAAGTTATGCCCAAATAAATTTTTGAAGATAAGTTGACGAAAGTTATTGAATCCATAATTCGGATACACTTGTAAAAAATAAACAAATTCTTTTTTTTAAGGATTTAAAGGAGATTCTTCTAAGTTAGGAAAACATAACGATATAAAATGTTTGTTGGGAATTACCCGAGCAAAAGTTTATTATTTATATATTTATTTTTTTAGTTAAAAATGTATTTCATTTTTGTTGATCCTTTTCCCTTTTTTTATAACATGATATTATTATAATGATATCCATGCTTAAATGGCAATCGTAATTGATATGTGAATTTTGTAACAAATCCGTTCCCCAAATAATTGTCGATTCTTTTGCAGCCGCAAACTGAGCTGGAAGAGCTTCCTGGTGTCCTTCCTGGTCGATGCCCGTGGAGGGGCCATGCGTGGCTGTCGGCACAGTGGCGTCCGCATGATCATCCCCTCGCGATCCACCTGTCAGCCGACTAGGGTCACCTGTCGCTACGTGAAGCCGCAGCGCACCATGCATCCGCCTCAACTGATGGAGGGCGAGGCTCTGGCCAGTCGTGTCCTGGAACTGGGTCCTTGTTCTACCAAGTTCATTGGGCCGGTGGTCATGGAGGTGCCACACTTCGCCTCGCTGCGTGGCAAGGAGCGCGAGATCATTATCCTGCGCTCGGACAACGGTGAGACATGGCGGGAGCACACCATTGACAACTCCGAGGAGGTTATCCACGATGTCCTGCAGCAGTGCTTTGAACCGGAGGGTGAGTGAGGATGTGGGTTTTCCTAGCTATTTCGTGGTCCATAACTTGTGATCTTTGTTGCAGAGATTGCCCAACTGGAGGAGCAGGCTGGCAACCATGTCTGCCGCTTCGTCACCTACGACTTCCCTCAGTACTTCGCCGTCGTATCGCGTATACGCCAGGAGGTCCATGCCATTGGGCCGGAGGGCGGCATGGTGTCCAGCACAGTGGTGCCACAGGTGCAGGCCGTCTTCCCACAGGGAGCCCTCACCAAGAAGATCAAAGTCGGCTTACAGGTAAACCTCTTTAAACCGCGCAAGGGCGTTGCGCCTGAGAAATTGCGCAAGATTAGCGTCAATCATGTGCCCAAGAAGAAGCGCTTCTCGCTCATCTGGTAAACCAAATGGGCCACTTATATCTATTCTTAAACGAAAAAACGGAAATTCAAAAAATAACTTTATCGGTCAGCATATATACTCGAGCATTTAATCTACAACTTCCCCAAAGAATATCAAAAAAGAATGCAAAAATGTTTTCCAAAATGAAAATGAGCATTTATAAGCAGTACTCCTACAACCAGTAACTAATAACCATCTATGTTAACCCGCCCTAAAATCTGTGTAGCGAAAAATGGTAGATAATACATTCCAAAGTTAGTTTACAGTGGCCAGAATAGAATGAATATCCTATTGTAAGCCAACTTTGGAGTTGACTTTTCCAAATGTTATTACTCGTATGAAATATGTGCACTTTGTTTGATTATATTGAGACACACTTTATAACTTTACGGCACTAAGCTTATGGAGCCATTGTTAAATCGGTATCCTCATGCTAACCTAATCACAAATGCTATGCAAAACAGTGACATACAATAATACAATTATATGAACCGATTAGATTTGATCATGGATCAAGCGACGACTGCCCGATCGCAGAATTTCGTCAAGCTTATAAACAGCAAGAGCAAAAACAATTGTCCAACTTAATAAGACATATGAATTACTTATATCGAATATTATGATACATTTACCTATATGCTAACTACTCTTAACTATTCATACATTATTTATGATTATTATCTACTTATGCATAAGATTATACTTACAAGTTCTCTGAAATGAAGTACTACCCAATAAATTTAGTTCGACAAAAAATTTATGCCAATGAAAATGTTTTAATTAATTTTCATTTGATTACTTTTTCATTCAATTGCTTTTTCAAAAAAGAAATGAGAAGAGGTGAAAATATAAAGAGAGTTACAATTGGGTCCGGTTTGAAGTGCCTAACGAAGTTGTAACATTTTAGCCATGCCGTAAGCAAAAAACGATTTTATAATGGCCCCACTCATGAGTTAAAAGTTTCGCACGTTTTATTTGCATTTACCTGATATCTGTAAACTTCTACATATCAAAATTTTTTTGTTTTTTTTTGAGTTTTGTACATTGTATAAAGTTTTGCGTTACCTTTCTAGTTCTTCAGTTGTAGACAAAGTTTTTTTGATAACTAAATTTATTGGGACATAAATGGGCTCGAACATTGTTATGGTTTGTAGTTAACTTATGCTGTAATTTAACTTAAACATGCAATTGCTCAATACAACCAACCATGAAAACGATATGCATATACATCCAACTAATAAGCATTGTACAAAAACACAAAAACTAAAAACGAATTGTAATCGAATCGAGAATGTTCACCATTTAGCCCAAGACTCATTTCATTTTATTTGTTTTATTGGTTTTCTTATGACAGACAAGAAGCGCATATTTCGTATAAATACTTTTGTTTGTACATTTTGGTTAAGTTTCCTTTTGGTTCACCTCATGACTGTGTATTGTGTAAGCGTGGCCGGTAAATCGATTTTTGTCTATAGTGTCACCCGAAATCCGTTACACTCGTTCTAGGCCCAGCCGGTGGATCCCGATCTCACCGCCAAGCTTTTGGGCCGCGGCGTGGCCGTATCCCCCATTGTTACGGTCGAGCCGCGTCGCCGCAAATTCCACAAGGCCATCACCCTCAGCATGCCCGCCCCCAAGGCTCACAGCCAGGGGATGATCAATCAGTACTCGGGCAACACGCCCACCCTGCGACTGCTCTGCTCGATCACAGGTAAGTTGAAGCCGATCCATTAACGATCCGCCAGCTAAGAGCCGGTCTTTTGTGTTGTTTGTACGATGTGATCCAAGCAGTTATTATTACCAATTACCAATTACCAATTACCAATTACCATTATGACTATTACGAGTATATCCACTTACATTTTCATTACGTTAGTTGATGTTTTTTGAGTATTACTGATCCTCCTTGATACCCCCGATCTTCCACATCCTTTCTCTATCTATATCTCTATATATCTCTGTCTCAGGCCTTCATTTACTTCTTTCCTGTTTATGATTTCTTGAGTGTAACTATATATGCTTTCGTTGAGTTGAGTTTCGTACGTGCTTCCGTTGTTTGTTTTGGTTGTCTATAACATTTAGAATACAAGTATCTCATGTGCTAAAACGTAGTACTATATATAAACCATACATGCCATATATACTATATCCAAACATGTACAGTGGAAATTGATAAAAATCTAAAGTAAAAAGCAATGGGGAGACATCCCAAATTGAAATTGTATTGACAATGAGATTGAATTGAAAGACATTCGTTTGTAGGTCCCATCCGATCCGATCTGAAACATTGTGCTTGTGTCTGTGTAGTAGATGCGTAAACATAAGTTATATGAACGGGTTGTTCCGGCAGTAGCCCGCATCGTATCGTATCCTATCGTAACTCCTTTGGAACTCTAGCCAGTTGTAGAGCATTCGCCACCCTCACCTCCGATACGCTCATACATCAACGACACCCACACACAACACAGAAAAAGATAAATTTACAGCCACAGATACAGATACTCCACACCTATATCTCGTACTTCAGCTCGATCCCAACCCAGATCAGTGTCATGTTCAGTGTGTCTCTTCATTGTGCCAAAAACGGTGTTCGTTCCGTTACCCTTTGTTCGATTTGCGTTCGTTACCGCTTTAGTTCGTTCTGATGATTTTCAATGATTTCGATTTGTATTTCGATTTCGTGTTGAGCAAAAACAAACCCAAACAAAACAAACTTCAATTCAATTCTTGATTGAAAACCTATTTAATTGTTCTATAATTTCGTACTAATGCGTCATTGCATACGTGTGCACGCATTCCGTTCTGTTTTCTCAATCCATTGAAGGTGTGTTTCGGAAAAGGTCTCTAAAAGGTAACTAAAACTGACTCAAACGTCACAAATACTAAAATAAATAATACAAAAATTCAGAAATTCACAAACATGTATGAAGTTTCAAATTGAAACTGTTTACAAAATAAAATCGTTATTTGTTCATATTTAGTTGTTTCGTTCTATGCCAAACTAAAACAAAAAAAAAATAATAATAATAAAAGTGATAATATTATTGTGTTGCAAAATGAGGCAAACCACAAATTCCAAGAAGAAAATTTGACAACAAAAATTTGAAAATTCTGCATATTTTATTTATGATAAATTCTCTTGTTAAGAAACTATTGCAAATATTTCAAACAATTAATTTTTTCAACTTCTATGCCTTAAGTCCTTGGTTCTTACTGAGTTTCGTTCAGTTATTTGTTTTTAAGTTGCCCCGATGATTTCCTCAGTTCCTTTGAATTCTTTGCTTAAATTCGGGTTGCGCTGCGTCTTTGGGTTTACTGTACCAGATGCTCAGGGCTAACTTTCTGTTTGGTGGGGCCTGCTCAAGACCCCACTCGATTGGCAATGTTCTCTAGGCCAAGATAACGCTTCCAGCTCAAAGCAGCTTAGTTTTTGAAGTAAGCTAACTTTCCAATTTACTTTTACGAACCTTAAGCTTGTCATGCAAACGTCTTTGCCGCCTTCTCTTTCTCTCTGTCTAACCTCTCCCCCTCTAACATACAATAATATGAATTACCTAAGCGACTTTCTGACTGCACGCGGTTTATTGCCAAATATATACCTAAACTGCACAATTTCATTAAAGAGTTTGTAGGTTTTTGTAAGCTAAACTAAACGCCAACTAAAGTTGCTCTTTGGGCCATTGAAACCGTATTTAAAGCGAGGCCACCAGTTTGTGCCAGATTACTTTGATTTACTCAGTTGTTCAGTTACCAATTCGAATCTTATTCTAACTTCATACTTACATATCATACTTGTTAAGGCTCTCAAGCTTTATGTTTCGTTTTTGATTACTTTTTCGGTTGGAATGCCGTGCACCTGATTGTAGTTTGTTTATCTATTCCTTATTGAGCGTTAATCATTTGTGTTGGTTTTTATTATTTCTTATAAAACAAAGCAGAATATTATCATGTACATCGATTGTTTTTCAAAAAATAACCCAAATGTGAATGATCAATTTTGAATTTCTACTGTTTGTGGCACCAAAGAGAACTTTTCTGAAACCGAATAAATGTCAATTATTGAGGAAGAAACTTAAGTCAAGCGAATGCTATGGCAAGCTCAATAAATCCTATTACAAACGTTGTTTTGTTAATGTACCATACAAATATAAACATATAAAATGTATTTACAAGTTGAAGATTCTTATATACATTCCTCTTTAATTCAGTTCAAGTTTCTATGATTTTATATTTGTTTTGTTGATTCTGTTTCGTTGGGACTTCCGTTGGTTTGAACACATTTACAACAAGAAACACGTGACACGCTCACTTATTTTTCATTCAAGAGAAACCAAAAATTTGTTTTTCCAAAATATTAAGCATGTTGTTTCGAAACGGCTTCAAAGTAAGCGCAACAAGTACCCTAGTACTCGTACCTCTGTAAATGCTACAGCCCTAAAAAACTAACCAAATATATGCTTGAAACCAAAGTGCCTCATAAGCTCACACACTTCACAATACACATTACTATCGACATTCAACAGACACCACCTACCTCACCACATTCATGCCATGCCACACATAACAACAAGATACTCAATATTTCTAATACTTATCGCTAAATACGATTTTAATACTATACCATAAACTATATACAATAATACTTTTCAATCCTATTCCATCTAATTGCTTTGTAATTAACACACACAATCGTAATTCTCTATGAACAAGTTTTGTGTTGAGTTTATGGTTTCGTTTGTGAAATTAGTTTAACAATTTTGGAATATAATTCAATATTTATCTGCTAATGAGACAACAGTAGAGTTTTTCAAGAGTTTTTACATACATATATGTAGTCTATGCGTAAAGCCTATTGTGCAACCCGTCAGACCCGTAATGGAACGTTTCCCTTTTCCGTCTTCCATCTAACTAATCCATCGCCAGGCGGACCATCCCGTGCTCAATGGGAGGATGTTACCGGTTCCACGCCCCTGACTTTTGTCAACGACTGTGTCTCCTTTACGACCACCGTATCGGCTCGTTTCTGGCTGATGGATTGCCGCAACATTTCGGACGCCACAAAAATGGCCACGGAGCTGTACAAGTGAGTGCTTGGTCTGATAATTTTGAAAGAACCATATTAAATTGATCATTCTCTGAACCCAGGGAAGTAATCCACGTGCCGTTCATTGCCAAGTTTGTGGTGTTCGCCAAGAAGATCGAACCTTTCGAGGCCCGACTCCGGGTGTTCTGCATGACAGACGATCGCGAGGATAAAACACTCGAGAAGCACGAGCTCTACACGGAGGTAGCCAAGAGCCGAGATGTAGAGGTCCTTGAAGGCAAGCCGCAGTACATCGAAATGGCCGGCAACCTGGTACCCGTCACCAAGTCGGGCGACCAACTCCAACTGCAATTCAAGGCCTTCCGCGAGAACCGTCTGCCCTTCACTGTGCGAGTCAAAGATCAGCATGCTGACATAGTTGGTCGCACACTGTTCATGAAAGAGCCGAAGGTGGCCAAGGGTGAGCCACCGCAACAGCCCATCTGCATCCTGAACATCGTGCTCCCGGAGGCTGTAATCCCGGACTCAACTACGGCCTTCTCGGACCGTGTCACCTCCGCCTACAGGACCTCAATGTTCAGCTTGAGCAAACATCAAAACGACCATTACATTGGTGACATCCGCATAGTTGATCTCTCCAACCTTTTGGGCAAAGATTGGATTCAACTGGCCCCCGAAATTGGAATAAATTCGGAGGAAATCGACGAGATTATTAACCATAACACCGACAGTATTGCCAGGCAGGCGCAGAGTATGATCCGCCTGTATAAGGACAAGCCGAACTATGATATCCTGTCTCTAGAAACGGCTCTTAAAAACATAGGCCGAGACGATATTATGAAGAAGTGCAAGAGTGGACGACTATCGCATTCACGAGAGTTCGATGACACGGACATAATGAAGAACTCGGAATCCGTAGAGGAGCTGGTTCGCAGAGAAAGTAAGTAGAATTTTTTAACACAAAATGCCGATGAGCTAATAAGATCCAAAAATAAATAATAGTTTTGGATCTTTTTAACCGTAACGGGCAAGCGGTTTTTGAACATCTTCCCATTGAATAACCCCTTAAGCTCTTCCCTCAGGCAAACGAATCCAGCAAATCAACGAACGCGAGGAAGTCAAATACTCTGCCGAGGAGAAGGAAGTCGAGGAGTCCGAATCCGATGAGGAAGCTGCCAAACGAACCGTGGCTGAACGTCGTGAGAAGATTGTCAAGCGTCTGTCCGTGGAGCGATCCATCCCTGCCTCGACGCAAAAGAGAGAGATCAACCGTGAAATAACCGAAATCAAGCGGAAGAGTCTTATCGAGGACAAAAAGGCACACCATGAGTCCGAGATACTGATGCAACTGCCCGCCGACAATGTGATCATCAAAACCACAACAGTACCCGATCAAGTCATCAAGATGAAGATGGGCAAGATGGATTCAACCGAAGTGAGCAAGAGCGAGTTTGACAAAGAACTCACGCACAAGTTCAAGACTTCCGGCCGCAGCTCCGAGGAGGAAGACCAGCCATCATCTCCAGACCAGACTGACAAAATTGTCCAGGACATTAGTGCTGCCGAAAAGAAGGAGAAAGATGGAGTAACCTTCAGTCGGGTGACTACCATAACCCGCCAAGAAGCTCGAGACATCACTGAGGATTTCCTAGAGATCGAGAGGAACAGCCAATTCCCTGTCACTTCCACCACCGCAACAGTTCACGAAAAGTTCGTTGAAGAGGTCAAGGAGAAGACCAGCCCTCTGGATTCAGTGCCTCAGGAAACCATAAAAGAGGTCCAACAAGTCATCAGTGAGGTGACCGAAATAGCCAGCAAGAAGGTTGAGAACATAATTAGCTCCTTTGAGACCAGTAAACCCGTAGAAGCTACTGCAACCTTGCCAACTCAGGCGTCTGCCGAATCAACGAAGGTCAGCGAGACGATTAAGCACCTGGAGGATGCCAAGACGGTGACCCAGGAGCAAGTGAAAACTATCCAGTTCATTGAGAGCTCAAGTATAGAGGAGACAATTGCCGAATTCGAAGCCAAGAAGGTCAAGTATGACTTCCATGGTGGCGAGCCCAAGACTCAGATCCCCAAGTTTACACGAAAGTCGAGCGAGGACTCGATGAAACCTACTGCAGCCCCACGTGCTACTGTTGAAGCCGATATTGATTCGCTCGTTGAGACTAAATCTGAGAAACCTATCTCAAAGATTCCAGTGAAAACAACACCAGCCGAAGCTCAGAAGGCTGGCGATGTGGATGCACGGAAGATGACTCAAGACTTTTTGCAGGGCGAGAAACTGGCTGCCGAACCAAAAGCAGCCCCAGCAGCCAGCAAGATTCCCAAAGTGGAGCCGAGAAAATCAGTGGATAAGCAGATCGACAGGGAGTCGAAGATCTTGGATGATGTTGTCGCCTCTACTGCTACCATTATGACAGCAGGTCTGGGGCATGAACAGCTGAAGGACAAGCCCGTTGAGCAACCAGAAGTTATTGCTAAGGCAGAGACTCTCAACGAAAAGGTCTCCGAGCTGATTAACACATTCCAGAAGATCGAGGAGAAGGTGACCAAGTCGGAGAAGTCCTCGGAAATTGCCAGCAAAGTGGAAGAGTTAGTCAAAATCGAAGATAAGCCCCTAGCTCATGCTCAACCAAAGGAAGACAAAGTGGCGGAAAAGGTGGCCGAGGTAGTTGAAACATTCCACAAGATCGAAGAGCAGATCACAACAGCCGAGGCCCGCAAGCTCACCCACGATTTCCTTACCATGGAGCAGGAAAGCCAATTACCGAGTATTCCGCAAGCCGCTGAGAAGCCCCTTGAATCTAGTTTGACCTCTACAAGTGCATCAGAACCGGATTCAATAGTCACTGTGAAATCCTCTCCGCCAGCTAGTAAGATACCTGTGGTGGAGCCCAGAAAGACACTAACCGAAGAAACACCAAAGCCTCTGATTGAGACTGAGCCTGTGGAGGCCACTGAAAATAAAGCCCTGAATGAGCGACAGCTTACCGCGGATTTCTTGAGCATGGAGCAGCAAACTCAGCTCGTTTCCGAACCAGCAAAGAAGTTGGTTGAGGAGGTGATGAAGACAGCCGAACAACTGGTGGAACAGCCTAAAGAGCCAAAACCATGGAATGAGCGTCAGCTTACAGAAGATTTCCTGATCATGGAACAGCAGACACAACTGCCTTCAAAGCTAAAAGAAGAGCTGATCGATGGCATTGAGTCAGCGGCCCCAGTTGGGGATGAATCTCCTTTCCACACACCCAAGCTGACCACCACTGTGGTAACTCAAGAGCCACAACATCTGACAAGTGAATATGATAGTGACACCTTTGGCAAAGAAGCCACCGTTCCACTAAGAGACATCATCAAAGAGGAGGGACTTACTGCTCCAGTGTCCGTGGAGCCACGGAAATCGCTGACGGATGCTGAGTTCTGCAAATCGGTGGGCGAAACGATCACCAAGAAGATGAGCGTGGGCGTAATTGAAATATCCGATGAGCTCAAGAAAATAGGTAAATTATCCTAAATACACAATGATATCTTACTTTATCTTATCTTTGTTTTTATACTTCTTCAGGGAGCGAAATCCCACACTCCCAGACTCCTCCACCAACACCGAGTGACACCAAAACCGACAAGCAGAGCGAGGAACCAGAACTTATCAGCTTAGAACGTGGTAAGTTTCTAAAACTATGGATTGGTCTCAAACCTCTGAATATACCAACAATTTTAACACAGATTATCTGGCCGACACTGTGACCACCCTGCACACGACCACAGAGTCGACCTTTGAACGCGTCTCTGCCATTACCAAAATTGGTAAGTGCCAAGTTTGAAATGGGTGGCTGCCTCTATGCTCAATTTCTATGCAATTTGTAACTGTTATGTAAACTTATTTTATATATTTTTTAGTTCTGCCTTTTTCGGTAAAATAATATAAATCTAAAACCATTATTTTTGTACACCCCTTCTTTTAAATTTAGTTTTTCCTTTTAACTTTGCCACAATCCGTAGTGTTTCTTGAACTGTTTTTTAAGTTTTGTCCTATTTCGTTTCTCCCACTACTCTTTGTTCCTCTACATTTCGTCTTTATTTAAGTCCAAAGGCTTTTTGTATGCAAAGTACCATTCAACCATTAAACGATTGCGATTTAAGAACTGTTAGATAGTTAAACTGTATCTATAAACTTGAACGGCAAACTGCTACTGTGTGTATCTTAATCAAAAAAGTCTGTAAGTGCGGCAGTAAATGTGCCATAAATTGAAACTAACAAGGGATTTCCCAATCCTAACATAAAAAACGCCAAGCTGAAGCGCATTGAATGAATGTGACCACGAAATCTCGTAGATACTTACTTGTACCACAGCGAATGTCGCTAAGTTGCCAGATAATCCAATTACGTTAACACTGACGAAAGGTCGTAGAAACATGGCTAATTGTCTGTCTGGCGCCGTTCTGCGTTGTGTCTGCGTAACATTTGGTGGTGTCATTATCAGTGGGCCAGCCAATCGATAGTTTGAACCTCGAATCGATTCAGCATAAATAACTTCAACTTGTTCTCGAAAGTCTTTCCGATCGGGGATATTTTCCTGTTGACCGGTGAAAGCCTATTAGGCCATTAGCACTCGGAAGGGAATCCACAGTTAATACCAGTAGGTAGTTCTTTATATAATTTGCGGCTGTTCGATCCACCGCAGGGTGGTGAGAAAACCGACTCTTGCGCAGTTATGTCATAGGTTCAGGGGGCAGCAGCTAGCGAAAGCCGAGCGGTGGCGTATACTTAATTTAATTTGCTTCTGGCATTCTTACAGTACAGCTATAGCCGCGCTTTCCGTGCAGATTTAGTCACGATTTTGAATTTCCCAAGTACGCGCGATCCGGAATTTAGACAGATTCGCGTCTCTCTAGTCAAAGTAGCGGCTACTAAGTTTCTCTTTTTTATAATCTGTTGTAAGAAAATTAACTAAAAACTTAGCGACTATAACTTTGAAGACGGGCATTCGCTGAGTGTTGATTTGTGATTGTGGTTCATTCAATGCGCAACGGAATAAACTATTTAAATAAACTTTATCGAACACTAAAGTAACTTTAAGTCTATTGTATTTTAATGGTAAGTTCTCATGTATAATTACAATCAATTTGAAAAGTTGCCTCAGTTTTAGGACCTATGTTTATACATCTATGATGGGTATCGTTTTCTGATAGGTCTCTCTCATTGTTGTCCTTTTAACTATCATGGTATAACAATTACGTTTGCAATTTTAAACAAATATTTAAGCAATTGAGTTTATGTTTTTCAATTAACTACTGCAAGCTACAATTTAAATAATTCGATTTGTGTTTAACCTATGTAATAACCTTGTTTACTATACTCGTACTCAATCGGCCAATAGACGTGATCTATGGATAAGCCAAAGCATATAATCTACAATACTACTTATATTAACATTCGTTTAGCAATTACTAAGATTTTTTTCATTAAGATAAACACTTTTGGCATACTTTTGGATTTCTAAAATTGAAACAAACCAAATTGAAACTTCACCCATATTGGGATCAGCAAGGAGCTGGGTGACCACCAGCCGTCTTTCGATCTCCATATGAGGATTCACTCTCCAATGAACCACCATGGCCTTCAGTTTGCAATGTTTATGTTTGATTTGTTTTTCGCAAATAATTATGTGTTCTGTTGCTTTTCGTAACTTTATCAATCCTTAACGAAAAAGCATATACTTACCATATATATAACGATTATAGTGTACTGTAACTGAATGTTAAGTCGAGCCACATCCAGATTCACTGTAGTATCTCTATATAGTATATAGCATATCAAACTCGTATTCGTACTCTTTGTCATTATTTGCGAATTTTAAGACCAACAGCAAGAATTATATTAGCCTCACCATATAATCAACATATTATTTGTTTGCACCCAGAACCACCAACCCAGCGCGCTTCTTAATGTAATTGGTTTTTTATAGATCGCAATTAAATATCGTACGAGTATGTGACATATGATGCCGTGGTTTGTTCTTAATCTCTCAATTCTAGCTTATTTTGCTTTTTGATTTTAAATTCAACATAAACATTGCTTAAATATTTGCAAAACAAAAATATGCAAACGTAATCAGCTCAGCTCAAGAATTTTACTGGAAGCATTGAATTTTGTGCAGCATCCAAGCAGAAATGGGACCAATATTCCACGACCTCATATGCAGCATCTATTCGTTTGTATCTAAATGAAGCTCAGCTCAGCTTAGCCCAGTTCAGATTGGGATGGTTCAGCTAAGCTCCATCTGGCATCTGTTTAATGCGGAACAGATATTTTGATTTCGCTTCTCAACTAAATACTAAAGCATAAGCAATAAGTGCATGTTTGTGCCTGCTGCTGGGTTTTTGGCGTAAAGCTTGTAGTAAGAACATAAGTACATACCTTTCAGTATGTATGTGTGTCGGCAACATAATTGCACTGTGTACATAGACTAACCCACCATAAAGAACCCATGGTTTGTTTTTTAATTGGTGTTAACTGTGTTTATATTGCCATGTTTTCTACTCCACTCTACTTCCAACCAAACCCTATTCTGCCATCCCCGGAATGCCTCAAACAGAGCACTTCAGTGTTCATAATGTAAAACCCGAAACCTTTACAAGAACAGATGAACCTGAAAAGCTGCTTCATAGTGTGGTAGCTTTCCCCGATATTCAGAAATTGTACTCACAAGACACTACCTCATTTACAGAAATGAGTACAAGTAGTCAAACACCGAAGACGACAACAACGACGATCCTGACAGCACAAATTGATCGCACCCAAGTAGACTTAACTATTCCAGAGAAAGATCAGCTGAAGGAGAAGCTAAAGGATCAGCCAGCAGTAGATGTAGATGCAGATGCAGAGAAAAGTGCCAGTGATAGGGAGTACTTAGAGCAAATTATGGGCTGTGGCGATGTCAGACGCAAGATAATGCGTTTGGAAAGCACTGGCAGCACAGAATCATTGGAGTCAATTGGCAAGCAGGCCGCTGTGACTCCCAAATTCATTGGAGATAATGTACCAGTGGTACGAGAGGTGGTACAGAGCATTGAGGATAAGATCTGCAGTACAGTGGTGTCGGCCATTCCATTTACTGTCCAAAAACGGCAGCCCGAAGAAAGTGATAAGGAACTTGATGTGGTAGAGCTAGAAAAGCAAATACTAACGCCAGCAGACTTGGCCCTGGAAAAGTTAATCAAGTGTGAACCACCCGCTGTGGTGGCAAAGATTTCACCCATCGAGGCCATGGAGCATGTGGGTCTTGGCCTAAAAGAAATTGAGGAAGAAGTTTGTGAAAAAGTTTGTGAGAAGCGCAAGGCCTTTGTTGTGGCTGAAGACTTATGTGAAACGGAAAAGACTTTAACAGAACAGGTAATAGAATTAAATAGACATGTAGAACAGGTACCTGGCAAGATTTTAACTGAAACTGTTGAGGAGCACTTAGATATAGAAGGTAAGGATGTTAAAGAAGCTTTACCAAAGGTAAGGGAAGTTGTGCAGGACTTTGAACGGCGATATCCTGCATCGAGTTTAGAGGCCAAGCCGTTCAGTGCCCGAAAACGAGTAACCCCGGAACGTAAAGCTGATGTTTCGTCCATAGAGCAGCAGATTTTAAGCGATGCCGATTTGATTTTTGATGTTTTGGGTTCTAAGCACGTACCCGAGCCAAAGGTGCAGTCGCCCGTTTTCTCAATGGAAAACACGAGCGGCAGTACTGAAAACCTCGAAGGCGTATGTGAAAAGAAATGCTCAAAACGGACAATCTCAGATATGGCAAAGGCCTTTGAAAAACAAGAAGACGCAGAAACTCCATCAGTTAAAAACATCAAATCAGCAACAGTCATGTTTCTAGAACATGAGTCCGTAAAACTCGATATAACGGAGAGTATCAAAGAGTTTGAGGCCAAGAGTATTTTAAATGAAGGACTAACAGGTATTGCAGACAGTCAAATTAGATTTTTAACAGAATGTGATAAAAAGGAATTTCCAATAGAATCTATTAAGGATACTAAGCTGGTAGAATTTCCAAAAATTGCACACACCCTCGAACGATTACATTCCATTTCCAAAACGGATGTCGAGGATACAAAGGAGTTTGCCCACGTAGCTAGTGAACATGAAGCGAAGATGGACAGGCTAGTGGACAACAGAGCACACCTAACAGCACTAAAAGGTAACCAAATCCTAGAAAAGGATATCCAAGTCAAGTTTCCGACGCAAGATAAAACAGATGAGCTTCAAACATACCAGTGCTTAGCCATTAAGACCTCAGAACTTGTCCAAATGACTGATACACAAAATAAGTTCCCCTCTGAAGTGAAAACCGATTTTGATAAACAACTAATTGAAAGTGATAGTGACGAAGAGATAGACAATCTAAAAAAGATAAACAAACTTAAGCATTTATCGAAAATTGAGCAAACATCCATTCTAGATGAAACTAGGATCCTGGAAAGTACTCAAAAAAGTGATATAACCAAGTTTCCAACAACCAACGATATTATTAGTTTCAAAGCCCAAGAACGTTCACCAGCTCTAACCAATATAGAGTCGGTGAGCACAGTTATTAAATCAATAGATAGCAAGATCAGCAAACCATTAGATCTAAATCCAAGTTTGAAAGACGATAAGCTCCCAATCACTTTAGGAGATAAGCCCAAGTCACTAGTTGAGTCAGTAACATCTAGTCAAAAAGAGTATTCGGACGATGAAAGCGAGGAGGTGTTTGGAATTACTCAGCCCCAAGACAAACCCGCTTTCCAGCCCACTTCTATGGTAACTCCTCTAGTCGAAGCTGGGGATATATCTTCTGTTAAAGTTGATGAGAAACCAAAGTCGCTAGAGCTGAAAGACGAAAAGCTACCAACTAAGCTAGAAGATAAACCCAAATCACCCATTGAGTCAGTAAAGCCTACTGTAAGGCAGTATTCGGAAGATGAAAATGACGAAGAGCTTGGAATTCCAAAGCCCCATGACAAGCCTGTTAGTGAACCATTACCCTCGGTAATCCCTACTACTAGTGTTCCAGATAAATCGCCTCTTAAGGATGATGTAAAGCCTAAGGAAGTTACTGTTTTCAAGGTAGAAGAAAGTTCAACAACAATTCAAACCAACATAAAATCTGCAAGCACCATTGTTGAATCAATAGATAGCAAGATCAGCAAGCCATTGGATCCGTTTGCAAGTTTGAAAGACGATATGCTTCCAACCACTTTAGGAGATAAGCCCAAGTCACCAGTTGAGTCAGTAACATCTAGTCAAAAAGAGTATTCGGACGATAAAAGCGGTTCTTTGGTAACTCCTCTAGTCGAAGCTGGGGATAAATCTTCTGTTAAAGTTGATGAGAAACCAAAGTCGCTTGAGCTGAAAGACGAAAAGCTACCAACTAAGCTAGAAGACAAACCCAAATCACCCATTGAGTCAGTAAAGCCTACTGTAAGGGAGTATTCGGAAAATGAAAGTGACGAAGAGCTTGGAATTCCAAAGCCCTATGAAAAGCCTGTTAGTGAGCCATTACCATCGGTAATCCCTACTACTAGTGCTCCACATAAATCGCCTCTTAAGGACGATGTAAAGCCTAAAGAAGTTACTGTTTTCAAGGTAGAAGAAAGTTCAACAACAATTCAAACCAACATAAAATCTGCAAGCACCGTTGTTGAATCAATAGATAGCAAGATCAGCAAGCCATTAGATCCGTTTGCAGGTTTGAAAGACGATAAGCTCCCAACCTCTTTCGGAGATAAGCCCAAGTCACCAGTTGAGTCTGTAACATTTAGTCAAAAAGAGTATTCGGACAATGAAAGCGATGAGGAGTTTGGAATTACTCAGCCCCAAGACAAACACGCTGTCCAGCCCACTTCTTTGGTAACTCCTCTAGTCGAAGCTGGGGATAAATCTTCTGTTAAAGTTGATGAGAAACCAAAGTCGCTTGAGCTGAAAGACGAAAAGCTACCAACTAAGCTAGAAGACAAGCAAAAATCACCCATTGAGTCAGTAAAGCTTACTGTAAGGGAGTGTTCGCACGATGAAAGTGACGAAGAGTTTGTAATTCCAAAGCCCCATGACAAGCCTGTTAGTAAACCAACACCCGCAATAATCCCTACTACTAGTGTTCCAGATAAATCGCCTCTTAAGGACTATGTAAAGCCAAAGGAAGTTACTGTTTTCAAGGTAGAAGAAAGTTCAACAACAATTCAAACCAACATAAAATCTGCAAGCACCGTTGTTGAATCAATAGATAGCAAGATCAGCAAACCATTAGATCCGATTGCAGGTTTAAAAGAGGATAAGCTCCCAACCACTTTAGGAGATAAGCCCAAGTCACCAGTTGAGTCAGTAACAGCTAGTCAAAAAGTGAATTTGGGCGATGAACGCGATGAGGAGTTTCGAATTAGTCAGCCCCAAGACAAACCCGCTTTCCAGCCCACTTCTTTGGTAACTCCTTTAGTCGAAGCTGGGTATAAATCTTCTGTTAAAGTTGATGAGAAACCAAAGTCGCTTGAGCTGAAAGACGAAAAGCTAACAACTAAGCTAGGAGACAAACCCAAATCACCCATTGAGTCGATAAAGCCTACTGTAAGGGAGTATTCGGACGATGAAGGTGACGAAGAGTTTAGAATTCCAAAGCCCCATGACAAGCCTGTTAGTGAACCACTACCCTCGGTAATCCCTACTACAAGTGGTCCAGATAAATCGCCTCTTAAGGACGATGTAAAGCCACAGGAAGTTACTGTTTTCAAGGTAGAAGAAAGTTCAACAACAATTCAAAGCAACATAAAATCTGCAAGCACCATTGTTGAATCAATAGATAGCAAGATCAGCAAGCCATTAGATCCGTTTGCAGGTTTGAAAGACGATAAGCTCCCAACCTCTTTAGGAGATAAGCCCAAGTCACCAGTTGAGTCAGTAACATTTAGTCAAAAAGAGTATTCGGACAATGAAAGCGATGAGGAGTTAGGAATTACTCAGCCCCAAGACAAACACGCTTTCCAGCCTACTTCTTTGGTAACTCCTCTAGTCGAAGCTGGGGATAAATCTTCTGTTAAAGTTGATGAGAAACCAAAGTCGCTTGAGCTGCAAGACGAAAAGCTAACAACTAAGCTAGAAGACAAACTCAAATCACCCATTGAGTCAGTAAAGCCTACTGTAAGGGAGTATTCGGACGATAAAAGTGACGAAGAATTTGAAATTCCAAAGCCCCATGACAAGCCTGTTAGTGAACCACTACCCTCTATAATATCTACTACTAGTGTTCCAGATAAATCGCCTATTAAGGGCGATGTGAAGCCTAAGGAAGTTACTGTTTTCAAGGTAGAAGAAGGTTCTACAACAATTCAAACCAACATAAAATCTGCAAGCACCATTGTCGAACCAATAGATAGCATGATCAGCAAACCATTAGATGCAATTGCAGGTTTAAAAGACGATAAGCTCCCAACCACTTTAGGAGATAAGCCCCAGTCACCAGTTGAGTCAGTAACATTTAGTCAAAAAGAGTATTCGGACGATGAAAGCGATGAGGAGTTTGGAATTACTCAGCCCCAAGACAAACACGCTTTCCAACCCACTTCTTTGGTAACTCCTCTAGTCGAAGCTGGTGATAAATCTTCTGTTAAAGTTGATGAGAAACCAAAGTCGCTGGAGCTGAGAGACGAAAAGTTACCAACTAAGCTAGAAGACAAGCCCAAATCACCCATTGAGTTAGTAAAGCCTACTGTAAGGGAGTATTCGGACGATGAAAGTGACGAAGAGTTTGGAATTCCAAAGCCCCATGACAAGCCTGTTAGTGAACCATTACCCTCGGTAATCCCTACTACTAGTGTTCCAGATAAATCTTCTCTTAAGGACGATGTGAAGCCAAAGGAAGTAACTGTTTTCAAGGTAGAAGAAAGTTCTACAACAATTCAAACCAACATAAAATCTGCAAGCACCATTGTTGAATCAATAGATAGCAAGATCAGCAAACCATTAGATCCGATTGCAGGTTTGAAAGACGATAAGTTCCCAACCACTTTAGGAGATAAGCCCAAGTCACCAGTTAAGTCAGTAACATCTAGTCAAAAAGAGTTTTCAGACGATGAAAGCGATGAGGAGTTTGGAATTACTCAGCCCCAAGAAAAATACGGTTTCCAGTCCACTTCTTTGGTAACTCCTCTAGTCCAAGTTGGGGATAAATCTTCTGCTAAAGTTGATGAGAAACCAAAGTCGCTTGAGATGAAAGACGAAAAGCCACCGACTAGGCTAGAAAACGAGCCCAAATCACCCATTGAGTCGGTGAAGCCTACTGTAGGGGAGTATTACGACGATGAAAGTGACGAAGAGTTTGGAATTCCAAAGCCCCATGACAAGCCTGTTAAGGAACCAACACCCTCGGTAATCCCTACTGCTAGTGTTCCAGATAAATCACCTCTTAAGGACGATGTAAGGCCTAAGGAAGTTAATGTTTTCAAGGTAGAAGAAAGTTATACAACAATTCAAACTAACATAAAATCTGCAAGCACCATTGTTGAATCAATAGATAGCAAGATCAGCAAAAAATTAGATCCGATTGCAGGTTTAAAAGACGATAAGCTCCCAACCACTTTAGGAGATAAGCCCAAGTCACCAGTGGAGTCAGTAACATCTAGTCAAAAAGAGTATTCGAACGATGAAAGCGATGAGGAGTTTGGAATTACTCAGCCCCAAGACAAACACGCTTTCCAGCCCACTTCTTTGGTAACTCCTCTGGTCGAAGCTGGGGATAAATCTTCTGTTAAAGTTGATGAGAAACCAAAGTCGCTTGAGCTGAAAGACGAAAAGCTAACAACTAAGCTAGGAGACAAACCCAAATCACCCATTGAGTCAGTAAAGCCTACTGTAAGGGAGTATTCGGACGATGAAAGTGACGAAGAGTTTGGAATTCCAAAGCCTCATGACAAGCCTGTTAGTGAACCAACACCCTCGGTATTCCCTACTACTAGTGTTCCAGATAAATCGCCTCTTAAGGACGATGTAAAGCCTAAGGAAGTTACTGTTTTCAAGGTAGAAGAAAGTTCTACAACAATTCAAACCAACATAAAATCTGCAAGCACCATTGTTGAATCAATAGATAGCAAGATCAGCCAACCATTAGATCCGATTGCAGGAGATAAGCCCAAGTCACCAGTTGAGAAAGTAACATCTAGTCAAAAAGAGTATTCAGACGATGAAAGCGATGAGGAGTTTGGAATTACTCAGCCCCAAGACAAACACGCTTTCCAGCCTACTTCTTTGGTAACTCCTCTAGTCGAAGCTGGGGATAAATTTCCTGTTAAAGTTGATGAGAAGCCAAAGTCGCTTGAGATGAAAGACGAAAAGCTACCAACTAAGCTAGAAGACAAACCCAAATCAACCATTGAGTCAGGAAAGCCTACTGTAAGGGAGTATTCGGACTATGAAAGTGACGAAGAGTTTGGAATTCCAAAGCCCCATGACAAGCCTGTTAGTGAACCAACACCCTCGGTAATCCCTACTACTAGTGTTCCAGATAAATCGCCTCTTAAGGAGGATGTGAAGTCTAAGGAAGTTACTGTTTTCAAGGTAGAAGTAGGTTCTACAACAATTCAAACTAACATAAAATCTGCAAGCACCATTGTTGAATCAATAGATAGCAAGATCAGCAAACCATTAGATTCGATTGCAGGTTCGAAAGACGATAAGCTCCCAACCTCTTTAGGAGATAAGCCCACGTCACCAGTTGAGTCAGTAACATTTAGTCAAAAAGAGTATTCGGACGATGAAAGCGATGAGGAGTTTGGAATTACTCAACCCCAAGACAAACACGCTTTCCAGCCTACTTCTTTGGTAACTCCTCTAGTCGAAGCTGGGGATAAATTTTCTGTTAAAGTTGATGAGAAGCCAAAGTCGCTCGAGATGAAAGACGAAAAGCTACCAACTAAGCTAGAAGACAAACCCAAATCACCCATTGAGTCAGTAAAGCCTACTGTAAGGGAGTATTCGGACGATGAAAGTGACGAAGTGTTTGGAATTCCAAAGCCCCATGACAAGCCTGTTAGTGAACCAACACCCTCGGTAATCCCTACTACTAGTGTTCCAGATAAATCGCCTCTTAAGGACGATGTAAAGCCTAAGGAAGTTACTGTTTGCAAGGTAGAAGAAAGTTCTACAACAATTCAAACCAACATAAAATCTGCAAGCACCATTGTTGAATCAATAGATAGCAAGATCAGCCAACCATTAGATCCGATTGCAGGAGATAAGCCCAAGTCACCAGTTGAGACAGTAACATCTAGTCAAAAAGAGTATTCAGACGATGAAAGCGATGAGGAGTTTGGAATTACTCAGCCCCAAGACAAACACGCTTTCCAGCCCACTTCTTTGGTAACTCCTCTAGTCGAAGCTGGGGATAAATCTTCTGTTAAAGTTGATGAGAAACCAAAGTCCCTTGAGATGAAAGACGAAAAGCTACCAAATAAGCTAGAAGACAAACCCAAATCACCCATTGAGTCAGCAAAGCCTACTGTAAGGGAGTATTCGGACGATGAAAGTGACGAAAAGTTTGGAATTCCAAAGCCCCATGACAAGCCTGTTAGTGAACCAACACCCTCGGTAATCCCTACTACTAGTGTTCCAGATAAATCGCCTCTTAAGGACGATGTAAAGCCTAAGGAAGTTACTGTTTTCAAGGTAGAAGAAAGTTCTACAACAATTCAAACCAACATAAAATCTGCAAGCACCATTGTTGAATCAATAGATAGCAAGATCAGCCAACCATTAGATCCGATTGCAGGAGATAAGCCCAAGTCACCAGTTGAGACAGTAACATCTAGTCAAAAAGAGTATTCAGACGATGAAAGCGATGAGGAGTTTGGAATTACTCAGCCCCAAGACAAACACGCTTTCCAGCCCACTTCTTTGGTAACTCCTCTAGTCGAAGCTGGGGATAAATCTTCTGTTAAAGTTGATGAGAAACCAAAGTCGCTTGAGATGAAAGACGAAAAGCTACCAACTAAGCTAGAAGACAAACCCAAATCACCCATTGAGTCAGCAAAGCCTACTGTAAGGGAGTATTCGGACGATGAAAGTGACGAAGAGTTTGGAATTCCAAAGCCCCATGACAAGCCTGTTAGTGAACCAACACCCTCGGTAATCCCTACTACTAGTGTTCCAGATAAATCGCCTCTTAAGGACGATGTAAAGCCTAAGGAAGTTACTGTTTTCAAGGTAGAAGAAAGTTCTACAACAATTCAAACCAACATAAAATCTGCAAGCACCATTGTTGAATCAATAGATAGCAAGATCAGCCAACCATTAGATCCGATTGCAGGAGATAAGCCCAAGTCACCAGTTGAGACAGTAACATCTAGTCAAAAAGAGTATTCAGACGATGAAAGCGATGAGGAGTTTGGAATTACTCAGCCCCAAGACAAACACGCTTTCCAGCCCACTTCTTTGGTAACTCCTCTAGTCGAAGCTGGGGATAAATCTTCTGTTAAAGTTGATGAGAAACCAAAGTCGCTTGAGATGAAAGACGAAAAGCTACCAACTAAGCTAGAAGACAAATCCAAATCAACCATTGAGTCAGTAAAGCCTACTGTAAGGGAGTATTCGGACGATGAAAGTGACGAAGAGTTTGGAATTCCAAAGCCCCATGACAAGCCTGTTAGTGAACCAACACCCTCGGTAATCCCTACTACAAGTGTTCCAGATAAATCGCCTCTTAAGGAAGATGTAAAGCCTAAGGAAGTTACTGTTTTCAAGGTAGAAGAAGGTTCTACAACAATTCAAACCAACATAAAATCTGCAAGCACCATTGTTGAATCAATAGATAGCAAGATCAGGCAACCATTAGATCCGATTGCAGGAGATAAGCCCACGTCACCAGTTGAGTCAGTAACATTTAGTCAAAAAGAGTATTCGGACGATGAAAGCGATGAGGAGTTAGGAATTACTCAGCCCCAAGACAAACACGCTTTCCAGCCTACTTCTTTGGTAACTCCTCTAGTCGAAGCTGGGGATAAATCTTATGTTAAAGTTGATGAGAAGCCAAAGTCGCTTGAGATGAAAGACGAAAAGCTACCAACTAAGCTAGAAGACAAACCCAAATCACCCATTGAGTCAGTAAAGCCTACTGTAAGGGAGTATTCGGACGATGAAAGTGACGCAGAGTTTGGAATTCCAAAGTCCCATGACAAGCCTGTTAGTGAACCATTACCCTCGGTAATCCCTACTACTAGTGTTCCAGATAAATCGCCTCTTAAGGACGATGTAAAGCCTAAGGAAGTTACTGTTTTCAAGGTAGAAGAAAGTTCTACAACAATTCAAACCAACATAAAATCTGCAAGCACCATTGTTGAATCAATAGATAGCAAGATCAGCCAACCATTAGATCCGATTGCAGGAGATAAGCCCAAGTCACCAGTTGAGACAGTAACATCTAGTCAAAAAGAGTATTCAGACGATGAAAGCGATGAGGAGTTTGGAATTACTCAGCCCCAAGACAAACACGCTTTCCAGCCCACTTCTTTGGTAACTCCTCTAGTCGAAGCTGG
The DNA here is from genome assembly GCA_018152295.1 of Drosophila carrolli. Taxonomy (NCBI): domain Eukaryota; kingdom Metazoa; phylum Arthropoda; class Insecta; order Diptera; family Drosophilidae; genus Drosophila; species Drosophila carrolli. The sequence continues at coordinate 8,797,907 of JAECXJ010000001.1, forward strand.
GGATAAATCTTCTGTTAAAGTTGATGAGAAACCAAAGTCGCTTGAGATGAAAGACGAAAAGCTACCAACTAAGCTAGAAGACAAACCCAAATCACCCATTGAGTCAGCAAAGCCTACTGTAAGGGAGTATTCGGACGATGAAAGTGACGAAGAGTTTGGAATTCCAAAGCCCCATGACAAGCCTGTTAGTGAACCAACACCCTCGGTAATCCCTACTACTAGTGTTCCAGATAAATCGCCTCTTAAGGACGATGTAAAGCCTAAGGAAGTTACTGTTTTCAAGGTAGAAGAAAGTTCTACAACAATTCAAACCAACATAAAATCTGCAAGCACCATTGTTGAATCAATAGATAGCAAGATCAGCCAACCATTAGATCCGATTGCAGGAGATAAGCCCAAGTCACCAGTTGAGACAGTAACATCTAGTCAAAAAGAGTATTCAGACGATGAAAGCGATGAGGAGTTTGGAATTACTCAGCCCCAAGACAAACACGCTTTCCAGCCCACTTCTTTGGTAACTCCTCTAGTCGAAGCTGGGGATAAATCTTCTGTTAAAGTTGATGAGAAACCAAAGTCGCTTGAGATGAAAGACGAAAAGCTACCAACTAAGCTAGAAGACAAACCCAAATCACCCATTGAGTCAGCAAAGCCTACTGTAAGGGAGTATTCGGACGATGAAAGTGACGAAGAGTTTGGAATTCCAAAGCCCCATGACAAGCCTGTTAGTGAACCAACACCCTCGGTAATCCCTACTACTAGTGTTCCAGATAAATCGCCTCTTAAGGACGATGTAAAGCCTAAGGAAGTTACTGTTTTCAAGGTAGAAGAAAGTTCTACAACAATTCAAACCAACATAAAATCTGCAAGCACCATTGTTGAATCAATAGATAGCAAGATCAGCCAACCATTAGATCCGATTGCAGGAGATAAGCCCAAGTCACCAGTTGAGACAGTAACATCTAGTCAAAAAGAGTATTCAGACGATGAAAGCGATGAGGAGTTTGGAATTACTCAGCCCCAAGACAAACACGCTTTCCAGCCCACTTCTTTGGTAACTCCTCTAGTCGAAGCTGGGGATAAATCTTCTGTTAAAGTTGATGAGAAACCAAAGTCGCTTGAGATGAAAGACGAAAAGCTACCAACTAAGCTAGAAGACAAATCCAAATCAACCATTGAGTCAGTAAAGCCTACTGTAAGGGAGTATTCGGACGATGAAAGTGACGAAGAGTTTGGAATTCCAAAGCCCCATGACAAGCCTGTTAGTGAACCAACACCCTCGGTAATCCCTACTACAAGTGTTCCAGATAAATCGCCTCTTAAGGAAGATGTAAAGCCTAAGGAAGTTACTGTTTTCAAGGTAGAAGAAGGTTCTACAACAATTCAAACCAACATAAAATCTGCAAGCACCATTGTTGAATCAATAGATAGCAAGATCAGGCAACCATTAGATCCGATTGCAGGAGATAAGCCCACGTCACCAGTTGAGTCAGTAACATTTAGTCAAAAAGAGTATTCGGACGATGAAAGCGATGAGGAGTTAGGAATTACTCAGCCCCAAGACAAACACGCTTTCCAGCCTACTTCTTTGGTAACTCCTCTAGTCGAAGCTGGGGATAAATCTTATGTTAAAGTTGATGAGAAGCCAAAGTCGCTTGAGATGAAAGACGAAAAGCTACCAACTAAGCTAGAAGACAAACCCAAATCACCCATTGAGTCAGTAAAGCCTACTGTAAGGGAGTATTCGGACGATGAAAGTGACGCAGAGTTTGGAATTCCAAAGTCCCATGACAAGCCTGTTAGTGAACCATTACCCTCGGTAATCCCTACTACTAGTGTTCCAGATAAATCGCCTCTTAAGGACGATGTAAAGCCTAAGGAAGTTACTGTTTTCAAGGTAGAAGAAAGTTCTACAACAATTCAAACCAACATAAAATCTGCAAGCACCATTGTTGAATCAATAGATAGCAAGATCAGCCAACCATTAGATCCGATTGCAGGAGATAAGCCCAAGTCACCAGTTGAGACAGTAACATCTAGTCAAAAAGAGTATTCAGACGATGAAAGCGATGAGGAGTTTGGAATTACTCAGCCCCAAGACAAACACGCTTTCCAGCCCACTTCTTTGGTAACTCCTCTAGTCGAAGCTGGGGATAAATCTTCTGTTAAAGTTGATGAGAAACCAAAGTCCCTTGAGATGAAAGACGAAAAGCTACCAACTAAGCTAGAAGACAAACCCAAATCACCCATTGAGTCAGCAAAGCCTACTGTAAGGGAGAATTCGGACCATGAAAGTGACGAAGAGTTTGAAAGTCCAAAGCCCCATGACAAGCCTGTTAGTGAACCATTACCCTCGGTAATCCCTACTACTAGTGTTCCAGATAAATCGCCTCTTAAGGACGATGTAAAGCCTAAGGATGTTACTGTTTTCAAGGTAGAAGAAGGAGATAAGCCCAAGTCACCAGTTGAGACAGTAACATCGAGTCAAAAAGAGTACTCGGACGATGAAAGCGATGAGGAGTTTGGAATTACTCAGCCCCAAGACAAACACGCTTTCCAGCCCACTTCTTTGGTAACTCCTCTAGTCGAAGCTGGGGATAAATCTTCTGTTAAAGTTGATGAGAAACCAAAGTCGCTTGAGCTGAAAGACGAAAAGCTAACAACCAAGCTAGAAGACAAACCCAAATCACCCATTGAGTCAGCAAAGCCTACTGTAAGGGAGAATTCGGACCATGAAAGTGACGAAGAGTTTGAAAGTCCAAAGCCCCATGACAAGCCTGTTAGTGAACCATTACCCTCGGTAATCCCTACTACTAGTGTTCCAGATAAATCGCCTCTTAAGGACGATGTAAAGCCTAAGGATGTTACTGTTTTCAAGGTAGAAGAAGGAGATAAGCCCAAGTCACCAGTTGAGTCAGTATCATCTAGTCAAAAAGAGTATTCGGACGATGAAAGCGATGAGGAGTTTGGAATTACTCAGCCCCAAGACAAACACGCTTTCCAGCCCACTTCTTTGGTAACTCCTCTAGTCGAAGCTGGGGATAAATCTCCTGTTAAACTTGATGAGAAGCCAAAGTCGCTTGAGATGAAAAACGGAAAGCTACCAACTAAGCTAGAAGACAAACCCAAATCACCCATTAAGTCAGCAAAGCCTGCTGTAAGGGAGTATTCGGACGATGAAAGTGACGAAGAGTTTGGAATTCCAAAGCCCCATGACAAGCCTGTTAGTGAACCATTACCCTCGGTAATCCCTACTACTAGTGTTCCAGATAAATCGCCTCTTAAGGACGATGTGAAGTCTAAGGAAGTTACTGTTTTCAAGGTAGAAGTAGGTTCTACAACAATTCAAACTAACATAAAATTTGCAAGCACCATTGTTGAATCAATAGATAGCAAGATCAGCAAACCATTAGATCCGATTGCAGGTTTGAAAGACGATAAGCTCCCAACCTCTTTAGGAGATAAGCCCACGTCACCAGTTGAGTCAGTAACATTTAGTCAAAAAGAGTATTCGGACGATGAAAGCGATGAGGAGTTTGGAATTACTCAGCCCCAAGACAAACACGCTTTCCAGGCTACTTCTTTGGTAACTCCTCTAGTCGAAGCTGCGGATAAATTTTCTGTTAAAGTTGATGAGAAGCCAAAGTCGCTTGAGATGAAAGACGAAAAGCTACCAACTAAGCTAGAAGACAAACCCAAATCACCCATTGAGTCAGTAAAGCCTACTGTAAGGGAGTATTCGGACGATGAAAGTGACGAAGAGTTTGGAATTCCAAAGCCCCATGACAAGCCTGTTAGTGAACCAACACCCTCGGTAATCCCTACTACTAGTGTTCCAGATAAATCGCCTCTTAAGGACGATGTAAAGCCTAAGGAAGTTACTGTTTGCAAGGTAGAAGAAAGTTCTACAACAATTCAAACCAACATAAAATCTGCAAGCACCATTGTTGAATCAATAGATAGCAAGATCAGCCAACCATTAGATCCGATTGCAGGAGATAAGCCCAAGTCACCAGTTGAGACAGTAACATCTAGTCAAAAAGAGTATTCAGACGATGAAAGCGATGAGGAGTTTGGAATTACTCAGCCCCAAGACAAACACGCTTTCCAGCCCTCTTCTTTGGTAACTCCTCTAGTCGAAGCTGGGGATAAATCTTCTGTTAAAGTTGATGAGAAACCAAAGTCCCTTGAGATGAAAGACGAAAAGCTACCAACTAAGCTAGAAGACAAACCCAAATCACCCATTGAGTCAGCAAAGCCTACTGTAAGGGAGTATTTGGACGATGAAAGTGACGAAAAGTTTGGAATTCCAAAGCCCCATGACAAGCCTGTTAGTGAACCAACACCCTCGGTAATCCCTACTACTAGTGTTCCAGATAAATCGCCTCTTAAGGACGATGTAAAGCCTAAGGAAGTTACTGTTTTCAAGGTAGAAGAAAGTTCTACAACAATTCAAACCAACATAAAATCTGCAAGCACCATTGTTGAATCAATAGATAGCAAGATCAGCCAACCATTAGATCCGATTGCAGGAGATAAGCCCAAGTCACCAGTTGAGACAGTAACATCTAGTCAAAAAGAGTATTCAGACGATGAAAGCGATGAGGAGTTTGGAATTACTCAGCCCCAAGACAAACACGCTTTCCAGCCCACTTCTTTGGTAACTCCTCTAGTCGAAGCTGGGGATAAATCTTCTGTTAAAGTTGATGAGAAACCAAAGTCGCTTGAGATGAAAGACGAAAAGCTACCAACTAAGCTAGAAGACAAATCCAAATCACCCATTGAGTCAGTAAAGCCTTCTGTAAGGGAGAATTCGGACCATGAAAGTGACGAAGAGTTTGAAATTCCAAAGCCCCATGACAAGCCTGTTAGTGAACCATTACCCTCGGTAATCCCTACTACTAGTGTTCCAGATAAATCGCCTCTTAAGGACGATGTAAAGCCTAAGGATGTTACTGTTTTCAAGGTAGAAGAAGGAGATAAGCCCAAGTCACCAGTTGAGACAGTAACATCGAGTCAAAAAGAGTACTCGGACGATGAAAGCGATGAGGAGTTTGGAATTACTCAGCCCCAAGACAAACACGCTTTCCAGCCCACTTCTTTGGTAACTCCTCTAGTCGAAGCTGGGGATAAATCTTCTGTTAAAGTTGATGAGAAACCAAAGTCGCTTGAGCTGAAAGACGAAAAGCTAACAACCAAGCTAGAAGACAAACCCAAGTCACCCATTGAGTCAGCAAAGCCTACTGTAAGGGAGTATTCGGACGATGAAAGTGACGAAGAGTTTGGAATTCCAAAGCCCTATGACAAGCCTGTTAGTGAACCATTACCCTCGGTAATCCCTACTACTAGTGTTCCAGATAAATCGCCTCTTAAGGACGATGTAAAGCCTAAGGATGTTACTGTTTTCAAGGTAGAAGAAGGAGATAAGCCCAAGTCACCAGTTGAGTCAGTATCATCTAGTCAAAAAGAGTATTCGGACGATGAAAGCGATGAGGAGTTTGGAATTACTCAGCCCCAAGACAAACACGCTTTCCAGCCCACTTCTTTGGTAACTCCTCTAGTCGAAGCTGGGGATAAATCTCCTGTTAAACTTGATGAGAAGCCAAAGTCGCTTGAGATGAAAGACGGAAAGCTACCAACTAAGCTAGAAGACAAACCCAAATCACCCATTGAGTCAGCAAAGCCTACTGTAAGGGAGTATTCGGACGATGAAAGTGACGAAGAGTTTGGAATTCCAAAGCCCCATGACAAGCCTGTTAGTGAACCATTGCCCTCGGTAATCCCTACTACTAGTGTTCCAGATAAATCGCCTCTTAAGGACGATGTAAAGCCTAAGGATGTTACTGTTTTCAAGGTAGAAGAAAGTTTTACAACAATTCAAACCAACATAAAATCTGCAAGCTCCATTGTTGAATCAATAGATAGCAAGATCAGCAAACCATTAGATCCGATTGCAGGTTTGAAAGACGATAAGTTCCCAACCACTTTAAGAGATAAGCCCAAGTCACCAGTTGAGACAGTAACATCTAGTCAAAAAGAGTATTCAGATGATGAAAGCGATGAGGAGTTTGGAATTACTCAGCCCCAAGACAAACACGCTTTCCAGCCCACTTCTTTGGTAACTCCTCTAGTCGAAGCTGGGGATAAATCTTCTGTTAAAGTTGATGAGAAGCCAAAGTCGCTTGAGATGAAAGACGAAAAGCTAACAACCAAGCTAGAAGACAAACCTAAATCACCCATTGAGTCAGCAAAGCCTACTGTAAGGGAGTATTCGGACGATGAAAGTGACGAAGAGTTTGGAATTCCAAAGCCCCATGACAAGCCTGTTAGTGAACCATTACCCTCGGTAATCCCTACTACTAGTGTTCCAGATAAATCGCCTCTTAAGGACGATGTAAAGCCTAAGGATGTTACTGTTTTCAAGGTAGAAGAAGGAGATAAGCCCAAGTCACCAGTTGAGACAGTAACATCGAGTCAAAGAGAGTACTCGGACGATGAAAGCGATGAGGAGTTTGGAATTACTCAGCCCCAAGACAAACACGCTTTCCAGCCCACTTCTTTGGTAACTCCTCTAGTCGAAGCTGGGGATAAATCTTCTGTTAAAGTTGATGAGAAACCAAAGTCGCTTGAGCTGAAAGACGAAAAGCTAACAACCAAGCTAGAAGACAAACCCAAATCACCCATTGAGTCAGCAAAGCCTACTGTAAGGGAGTATTCGGACGATGAAAGTGACGAAGAGTTTGGAATTCCAAAGCCCCATGACAAGCCTGTTAGTGAACCATTACCCTCGGTAATCCCTACTACTAGTGTTCCAGATAAATCGCCTCTTAAGGACGATGTAAAGCCTAAGGATGTTACTGTTTTCAAGGTAGAAGAAGGAGATAAGCCCAAGTCACCAGTTGAGTCAGTATCATCTAGTCAAAAAGAGTATTCGGACGATGAAAGCGATGAGGAGTTTGGAATTACTCAGCCCCAAGACAAACACGCTTTCCAGCCCACTTCTTTGGTAACTCCTCTAGTCGAAGCTGGGGATAAATCTCCTGTTAAACTTGATGAGAAGCCAAAGTCGCTAGAGATGAAAGACGGAAAGCTACCAAGTAAGCTAGAAGACAAACCCAAATCACCCATTAAGTCAGCAAAGCCTGCTGTAAGGGAGTATTCGGACGATGAAAGTGACGAAGAGTTTGGAATTCCAAAGCCCCATGACAAGCCTGTTAGTGAACCATTACCCTCGGTAATCCCTACTACTAGTGTTCCAGATAAATCGCCTCTTAAGGACGATGTAAAGCCTAAGGATGTTACTGATTTCAAGGTAGAAGAAGGCTCTACAACAATTCAAACCAACATAAAATCTGCAAGCACCGTTGTTGAATCCATAGATAGCAAGATCAGCAAGCCATTAGATCCGTTTGCAGGTTTGAAAGACGATGAGCTCCCAACCTCTTTAGGAGATAAGCCCAAGTCACCAGTTGAGTCAGTAACATTTAGTCAAAAAGAGTATTCGGACGATGAAAGCGATGAGGAGTTTGGAATTACTCAGCCGCAAGACAAACACGCTTTCCAGCCCACTTCTTTGGTAACTCCTCTAGTCGACGCTGGGGATAAATCTTCTGTTAAAGTTGATGAGAAGCCAAAGTCGCTTGAGATGAAAGACGGAAAGCTACCAACTAAGCTAGAAGACAAACCCAAATCACCCATTGAGTCAGCAAAGCGTACTGTAAGGGAGTATTCGGACGATGAAAGTGACGAAGAGTTTGGAATTCCAAAGCCCCATGACAAGCCTGTTAGTGAACCATTGCCCTCGGTAATCCCTACTACTAGTGTTCCAGATAAATCGCCTCTTAAGGACGATGTAAAGCCTAAGGATGTTACTGTTTTCAAGGTAGAAGAAAGTTCTACAACAATTCAAACCAACATAAAATCTGCAAGCACCATTGTTGAATCAATAGATAGCAAGATCAGCAAACCATTAGATCCGATTGCAGGTTTGAAAGACGATAAGTTCCCAACCACTTTAGGAGATAAGCCCAAGTCACCAGTTGAGTCAGTAACATTTAGTCAAAAAGAGTATTCGGACGATGAAAGCGATGAGGAGTTTGGAATTACTCAGCCCCAAGACAAACACGCTTTCCAGCCCACTTCTTTGGTAACTCCTCTAGTCGAAGCTGGGGATAAATCTTCTGTTAAAGTTGATGAGAAGCCAAAGTCGCTTGAGATGAAAGACGGAAAGCTACCAACTAAGCTAGAAGACAAACCCAAATCACCTATTGAGTCAGCAAAGCCTACTGTAAGGGAGTATTCGGACGATGACAGTGACGAAGAGTTTGGAATTCCAAAGCCCCATGACAAACCTGTTAGTGAACAATTACCCTCGGTAATCCCTACTACTAGTGTTCCAGATAAATCGCCTCTTAAGGACGATGTGAAGTCTAAGGAAGTTACTGTTTTCAAGGTAGAAGAAGGTTCTACAACAATTCAAACCAATATAAAATCTGCAAGCACCATTTTTGAATCAATAGATAGCAAGATCAGCAAACCATTAGATCCGATTGCAGGTTTGAAAGACGATAAATTACCAACCACCTTAGGAGATAAGCCCAAGTCACCAGTTGAGACAGTAACATCGAGTCAAAAAGAGTACTCGGACGATGAAAGTGATGAGGAGTTTGGAATTACTCAGCCCCAAGACAAACACGCTTTCCAGCCCACTTCTTTGGTAACTCCTCTAGTCGAAGCTGGTGATAAATCTTCTGTTCAAGTTGATGAGAAGCCAAAGTCGCTTGAGATGAAAGACGGAAAGCTACCAACTAACCTAGAAGACAAACCCAAATCACCCATTGAGTCAGCAAAGCCCACTGTAAGGGAGTATTCGGACGATGAAAGTGACGAAGAGTTTGGAATTCCAAAGCCCCATGACATGCCTGTTAGGGAACCAACACCCTCGGTAATCCCTACTGCTAGTGTTCCAGATAAATCACCTCTTAAGGACGATGTAAGGCCTAAGGAAGTTACTGTTTTCAAGGTAGAAGAAAGTTCTACAACAATTAAAACTAACATAAAATCTGCAAGCACCATTGTTGAATCAATAGATAGGAAGTTCAGCAAACCATTAGATCCGATTGCAGGTTTAAAAGACGAAAAGCTCCCAACCACTTTAGGAGATAAGCCCAAGTCACCAGTTGAGTCAGTAACATTTAGTCAAAAAGAGTATTCGGACGATGAAAGCGATGAGGAGTTTGGAATTACTCAGCCGCAAGACAAACACGCTTTCCAGCCCACTTCTTTGGTAACTCCTCTAGTCGAAGGTGGGGATAAATCTTCTGTTAAAGTTGATGAGAAGCCAAAGTCGCTTGAGATGAAAGACGGAAAGCTACCAACTAAGCTAGAAGACAAACCCAAATCACCCATTGAGTCAGCAAAGCCTACTGTAAGGGAGTATTCGGACGATGAAAGTGACGAAGAGTTTGGAATTCCAAAGCCCCATGACAAGCCTGTTAGGGAACCAACACCCTCGGTAATCCCTACTGCTAGTGTTCCAGATAAATCACCTCTTAAGGACGATGTAAGGCCTAAGGAAGTTACTGTTTTCAAGGTAGAAGAAAGTTCTACAACAATTCAAACTAACATAAAATCTGCAAGCACCGTTGTTGAATCAATAGATAGCAAGATCAGCAAACCATTAGAACCGATTGCAGGTTTAAAAGACGATAAGCTCCCAACCACTTCAGGAGGTAAGCCCAAGTCACCAGTTGAGTCAATAACATTTAGTCAAAAAGAGTATTCGGACGATGAAAGCGATGAGGAGTTTGGAATTACTCAGCCCCAAGACAAACACGCTTTCCAGCCCACTTCTTTGGTAACTCCTCTAGTCGAAGCTGGGGATAAATCTTCTGTTAAAGTTGATGAAAGTGACGAAGAGTTTGGAATTCCAAAGCCCCATGACAAGCCTGTTAGTGAACCATTACCCTCGGTATTCCCTACTACTAGTGTTCCAGATAAATCGCCTCTTAAGGACGATGTAAAGCCTAAGGAAGTTACTGTTTTCAAGGTAGAAGAAGGTTCTACAACAATTCAAACCAACATAAAATCTGAAAGCACCGTTGTTGAATCAATAGATAGCAAGATCAGCAAGCCATTAGATCCGTTTGCAGGTTTGAAAGACGATAAGCTCCCAACCTCTTTAGGAGATAAGCCCAAGTCACCAGTTGAGTCAGTAACATTTAGTCAAAAAGAGTATTCGGACGATGAAAGCGATGAGGAGTTTGGAATCACTCAGCCCCAAGACAAACACGCTTTCCAGCCCACTTCTTTGGTAACTCCTCTAGTCGAAGCTGGGGATAAATCTTCTGTTAAAGTTGATGAGAAGCCAAAGTCGCTTGAGATGAAAGACGGAAAGCTACCAACTAAGCTAGAAGACAAACCCAAATCACCCATTGAGTCAGCAAAGCCTACTGTAAGGGAGTATTCGGACGATGAAAGTGACGAAGAGTTTGGAATTCCAAAGCCCCATGACAAGCCTGTAAGTGAACCAACACCCTCGGTAATCCTTACTACTAGTGTTCCAGATAAATCACCTCTTAAGGACGATGTAAGGCCTAAGGAAGTTACTGTTTTCAAGGTAGAAGAAAGTTCTACAACAATTCAAACTAACATAAAATCTGCAAGCACCATTGTTGAATCAATAGATAGCAAGATCAGCAAACCATTAGACCCGATTGCAGGTTTAAAAGACGATAAGCTCCCAACCACTTCAGGAGGTAAGCCCAAGTCACCAGTTGAGTCAGTATCATCTAGTCAAAAAGAGTATTCGGACGATGAAAGCGATGAGGAGTTTGGAATTACTCAGCCCCAAGAAAAACACGCTTTCCAGCCTACTTCTTTGGTAACTCCTCTAGTCGAAGCTGGGGATAAATCTTCTGTTAAAGTTGATGAGAAGCCAAAGTCGCTTGAGATGAAAGACGGAAAGCTACCAACTAAGCTAGAAGACAAACCCAAATCACCCATTAAGTCAGCAAAGCCTACTGTAAGGGAGTATTCGGACGATGAAAGTGACGAAGAGTTTGGAATTCCAAAGCCCCATGACAAGCCTGTTAGTGAACCATTACCCTCGGTATTCCCTACTACTAGTGTTCCAGATAAATCGCCTCTTAAGGACAATGTAAAGCCTAAAGAAGTTACTGTTTTCAAGGTAGAAGAAGGTTCTACAACAATTCAAACCAACATAAAATCTGAAAGCACCTTTGTTGAATCAATAGATAGCAAGATCAGCAAGCCATTAGAACCGATTGCAGGTTTAAAAGACGACAAGCTCCCAACCACTTCAGGAGGTAAGCCCAAGTCACCAGTTGAGTCAGTAACATTTAGTCAAAAAGAGTATTCGGACGATGAAAGCGATGAGGAGTTTGGAATTACTCAGCCCCAAGACAAACACGCTTTCCAGCCCACTTCTTTGGTAACTCCTCTAGTCGAAGCTGGGGATAAATCTTCTGTTAAAGTTGATGAAAGTGACGAAGAGTTTGGAATTCCAAAGCCCCATGACAAGCCTGTTAGTGACCCATTACCCTCGGTATTCCCTACTACTAGTGTTCAAGATAAATCGCCTCTTAAGGACGATGTAAAGCCTAAGGATGTTACTGTTTTCAAGGTAGAAGAAAGTTCTACAACAATTCAAACCAACATAAAATCTGCAAGCTCCATTGTTGAATCAATAGATAGCAAGATCAGCAAACCATTAGATCCGATTGCAGGTTTGAAAGACGATAAGTTCCCAACCACTTCAGGAGGTAAGCCCAAGTCACCAGTTGAGACAGTAACATCTAGTCAAAAAGAGTATTCAGATGATGAAAGCGATGAGGAGTTTGGAATTACTCAGCCCCAAGACAAACACGCTTTCCAGCCCACTTCTTTGGTAACTCCTCTAGTCGAAGCTGGGGATAAATCTTCTGTTAAAGTTGATGAGAAACCAAAGTCGCTTGAGCTGAAAGACGAAAAGCTACCAACTAAGCTTGAAGACAAACCCAAATCACCCATTCAGTCAGTAAAGTCTACTGTAAGGGAGTATTCGGACGATGAAAGTGACGGAGAGTTTGGAATTCCAAAGCCCCATGACAAGCCTGTTAGTGAACCAACACCCTCGGTAATCCCTCTTACTAGTACTCCAGATAAATCGCCTCTTAAAGAATATGTAAGGCCTAAAGAAGTTATTGTTTTCAAGGCGGAAGAAAGTTCAACAACAATTCAAAGCAACATAAAATTTGCAAGCACCGTTGTTGAATCAATAGATAGCAAGATCAGCAAACCATTAGATCCGTTTGCAGGTTTGAAAGACGATAAGTTCCCAACCACTTTAGGAGATAAGCCCAAGTCACCAGTTGAGACAGTAACATCTAGTCAAAAAGAGTATTCAGATGATGAAAGCGATGAGGAGTTTGGAATTACTCAGCCCCAAGACAAACACGCTTTCCAGCCCACTTCTTTGGTAACTCCTCTAGTCGAAGCTGGGGATAAATCTTCTGTTAAAGTTGATGAGAAACCAAAGTCGCTTGAGCTGAAAGACGAAAAGCTACCAACTAAGCTAGAAGACAAACCCAAATCACCCATTGAGTCAGTAAAGCCTACTGTAAGGGAGTATTCGGACGATGAAAGTGACGAAGAGTTTGGAATTCCAAAGCCCCATGACAAGCCTGTTAGTGAACCATTACCCTCGGTAGTCCCTACTACTAGTGTTCCAGATAAATCGCCACTTAAGGACGATGTAAAGCCTAAGGAAGTTACTGTTTTCAAGGTAGAAGAAGGTTCTACAACAATTCAAACCAACATAAAATCAGCAAGCACCGTTGTTGAATCAATAGATAGCAAGATCAGCAAGCCATTAGATCCGTTTGCAGGTTTGAAAGACGATAAGCTCCCAACCTCTTTAGGAGATAAGCCCAAGTCACCAGTTGAGTCAGTAACATTTAGTCAAAAAGAGTATTCGGACGATGAAAGCGATGAGGAGTTTGGAATTACTCAGCCCCAAGAAAAACACGCTTTCCAGCCTACTTCTTTGGTAACTCCTCTAGTCGAAGCTGGGGATAAATCTTCTGTTAAAGTTGATGAGAAGCCAAAGTCGCTTGAGATGAAAGACGGAAAGCTACCAACTAAGCTAGAAGACAAACCCAAATCACCCATTGAGTCAGCAAAGCCTACTGTAATGGAGTATTCGGACGATGAAAGTGACGAAGAGTTTGGAATTCCAAAGCCCCATGACAAGCCTGTTAGTGAACCAACACCCTCGGTAATCCCTACTACTAGTGTTCCAGATAAATCACCTCTTAAGGACGATGTAAGGCCTAAGGAAGTTACTGTTTTCAAGGTAGAAGAAAGTTCTACAACAATTCAAACTAACATAAAATCTGCAAGCACCATTGTTGAATCAATAGATAGCAAGATCAGCAAACCATTAGACCCGATTGCAGGTTTAAAAGACGATAAGCTCCCAACCACTTCAGGAGGTAAGCCCAAGTCACCAGTTGAGTCAGTATCATCTAGTCAAAAAGAGTATTCGGACGATGAAAGCGATGAGGAGTTTGGAATTACTCAGCCCCAAGACAAACACGCTTTCCAGCCTACTTCTTTGGTAACTCCTCTAGTCGAAGCTGGGGATAAATCTTCTGTTAAAGTTGATGAGAAGCCAAAGTCGCTTGAGATGAAAGACGGAAAGCTACCAACTAAGCTAGAAGACAAACCCAAATCACCCATTGAGTCAGCAAAGCCTACTGTAAGGGAGTATTCGGACGATGAAAGTGACGAAGAGTTTGGAATTCCAAAGCCCCATGACAAGCCTGTTAGTGAACCATTACCCTCGGTAATCCCTACTACTAGTGTTCCACATAAATCGCCTCTTAAGGACGATGTAAAGCCTAAGGATGTTACTGTTTTCAAGGTAGAAGAAGGTTCTACAACAATTCAAACCAACATAAAACCAGCTAGCACCGTTGTTGAATCAATAGATAGCAAGATCAGCAAGCCATTAGATCCGTTTGCAGGTTTGAAAGACGATAAGTTCCCAACCACTTTAGGAGATAAGCCCAAGTCACCAGTTGAGACAGTAACATCTAGTCAAAAAGAGTATTCAGATGATGAAAGCGATGAGGAGTTTGGAATTACTCAGCCCCAAGACAAACACGCTTTCCAGCCCACTTCTTTGGCAACTCCTCTAGTCGAAGCTGGGGATAAATCTTCTGTTAAAGTTGATGAGAAGCCAAAGTCGCTTGAGATGAAAGACGGAAAGCTACCAACTAAGCTAGAAGACAAACCCAAATCACCCATTGAGTCAGCAAAGCCTACTGTAAGGGAGTATTCGGACGATGAAAGTGACGAAGAGTTTGGAATTCCAAAGCCCCATGACAAGCCTGTTAGTGAACCATTACCCTCGGTAATCCCTACTACTAGTGTTCCAGATAAATCGCCTCTTAAGGACGATGTAAAGCCTAAGGAAGTTACTGTTTTCAAGGTAGAAGAAAGTTCTACAACAATTAAAACCAACATAAAATCTGCAAGCTCCATTGTTGAATCAATATATAGCAAGATCAGCAAACCAGTAGATCCGATTGCAGGTTTGAAAGACGATAACTTCCCAACCACTTTAGGAGATAAGCCCAAGTCACCAGTTGAGACAGTAACATCTAGTCAAAAAGAGTATTCAGATGATGAAAGCGATGAGGAGTTTGGAATTACTCAGCCCCAAGACAAACACGCTTTCCAGCCCACTTCTTTGGTAACTCCTCTAGTCGAAGCTGGGGATAAATCTTCTGTTAAAGTTGATGAGAAACCAAAGTCGCTTGAGCTGAAAGACGAAAAGCTACCAACTATGCTAGAAGACAAACCCAAATCACCCATTCAGTCAGTAAAGTCTACTGTAAGGGAGTATTCGGACGATGAAAGTGACGAAGAGTTTGGAATTCCAAAGCCCCATGACAAGCCTGTTAGTGAACCAACACCCTCGGTAATCCCTACTACTAGTGTTCCACATAAATCGCCTCTTAAGGACGATGTAAAGCCTAAGGAAGTTACTGTTTTCAAGGTAGAAGAAGGTTCTACAACAATTCAAACCAACATAAAACCAGCTAGCACCGTTGTTGAATCAATAGATAGCAAGATCAGCAAGCCATTAGATCCGTTTGCAGGTTTGAAAGACGATAAGCTCCCAACCTCTTTAGGAGATAAGCCCAAGTCACCAGTTGAGTCAGAAACATTTAGTCAAAAAGAGTATTCGGACGATGAAAGCGATGAGGAGTTTGGAATTACTCAGCCCCAAGACAAACACGCTTTCCAGCCCACTTCTTTGGTAACTCCTCTAGTCCAAGCTGGGGATAAATCTTCTGTTAAAGTTGATGAGAAGCCAAAGTCGCTTGAGATGAAAGACGGAAAGCTACCAACTAAGCTGGAAGACAAACCCAAATCACCCATTGAGTCAGCAAAGCCTACTGTAAGGGAGTATTCGGACGATGAAAGTGACGAAGAGTTTGGAATTCCAAAGCCCCATGACAAGCCTGTTAGTGAACCAACACCCTCGGTAATCCCTACTACTAGTGTTCCACATAAATCGCCTCTTAAGGACGCTGTAAAGCCTAAGGAAGTTACTGTTTTCAAGGTAGAAGAAGGTTCTACAACAATTCAAACCAGCATAAAATCAGCTAGCACCGTTGTTGAATCAATAGATAGCAAGATCAGCAAGCCATTAGATCCGTTTGCAGGTTTGAAAGACGAAAAGCTCCCAACCTCTTTAGGAGATAAGCCCAAGTCACCAGTTGAGTCAGTAACATTTAGTCAAAAAGAGTATTCGGACGATGAAAGCGATGAGGAGTTTGGAATTACTCAGCCCCAAGACAAACACGCTTTCGAGCACACTTCTTTGGTAACTCCTCTAGTCGAAGCTGGGGATAAATCTTCTGTTAAAGTTGATGAGAATCCAAAGTCGCTTGAGCTGAAAGACGAAAAGCTACCAACTAAGCTAGAAGACAAACCCAAATCACCCATTGAGTCAGTAAAGCCTACTGTAAGGGAGTATTCGGACGATGAAAGTGACGAAGAGTTTGGAATTCCAAAGCCCCATGACAAGCCTGTTAGTGAACCATTACCCTCGGTAGTCCCTACTACTAGTGTTCCAGATAAATCGCCACTTAAGGACGATGTAAAGCCTAAGGAAGTTACTGTTTTCAAGGTAGAAGACGGTTCTGCAACAATTCAAACCAACATAAAATCAGCAAGCACCGTTGTTGAATCAATAGATAGCAAGATCAGCAAGCCATTAGATCCGTTTGCAGGTTTGAAAGACGATAAGCTCCCAACCTCTTTAGGAGATAAGCCCAAGTCACAAGTTGAGTCAGTAACATTTAGTCAAAAAGAGTATTCAGACGATGAAAGCGATGAGGAGTTTGGAATTACTCAGCCCCAAGACAAACACGCTTTCCAGCACACTTCTTTGGTAACTCCTCTAGTCGAAGCTGGGGATAAATCTTCTGTTAAAGTTGATGAGAAACCAAAGTCGCTTGAGCTGAAAGACGAAAAGCTACCAACTAAGCTAGAAGACAAACCCAAATCACCCATTGAGTCAGTAAAGCCTACTGTAAGGGAGTATTCGGACGATGAAAGTGACGAAGAGTTTGGAATTCCAAAGCCCCATGACAAGCCTGTTAGAGAACCATTACCCTCGGTAGTCCCTACTACTAGTGTTCCAGATAAATCGCCACTTAAGGACGATGTAAAGCCTAAGGAAGTTATTGTTTTCAAGGAGGAAGGAAGTTCAACAACAATTCAAAGCAACATAAAATCTGCAAGCACCGTTGTTGAATCAATAGATAGCAAGATCAGCAAACCATTAGATCCGTTTGCAGGTTTGAAAGACGATAAGCTCCAAACCTCTTTAGGAGATAAGCCCAAGTCACCAGTTGAGTCAGAAACATTTAGTCAAAAAGAGTATTCGGACGATGAAAGCGATGAGGAGTTTGGAATTACTCAGCCCCAAGACAAACACGCTTTCCAGCCCACTTCTTTGGTAACTCCTCTAGTCGAAGCTGGGGATAAATCTTCTGTTAAAGTTGATGAGAAGCCAAAGTCGCTTGAGATGAAAGACGGAAAGCTACCAACTAAGCAAGAAGACAAACCCAACTCACCCATTGAGTCAGCAAAGCCTACTGTAAGGGAGTATTCGGACGATGAAAGTGACGAAGAGTTTGGAATTCCAAAGTCCCATGACAAGCCTGTTAGTGAACCATTACCCTCGGTAATCCCTACTACTAGTGTTTTAGATAAATCGCCTCTTAAGGACGATGTAAAGCCTAAGGATGTTACTGTTTTCAAGGTAGAAGAAAGTTCTACAACAATTCAAACCAACATAAAATCTGCAAGCTCCATTGTTGAATCAATAGATAGCAAGATCAGCAAACCATTAGATCCGATTGCAGGTTTGAAAGACGATAACTTCCCAACCACTTTAGGAGATAAGCCCAAGTCACCAGTTGAGACAGTAACATCTAGTCAAAAAGAGTATTCAGATGATGAAAGCGATGAGGAGTTTGGAATTACTCAGCCCCAAGACAAACACGCTTTCCAGCCCACTTCTTTGGTAACTCCTCTAGTCGAAGCTGGGGATAAATCTTCTGTTAAAGTTGATGAGAAACCAAAGTCGCTTGAGCTGAAAGACGAAAAGCTACCAACTAAGCTAGAAGACAAACCCAAATCACCCATTGAGTCAGTAAAGCCTACTGTAAGGGAGTATTCGGACGATGAAAGTGACGAAGAGTTTGGAATTCCAAAGCCCCATGACAAGCCTGTTAGTGAACCATTACCCTCGGTAGTCCCTACTACTAGTGTTCCAGATAAATCGCCACTTAAGGACGATGTAAAGCCTAAGGAAGTTACTGTTTTCAAGGTAGAAGACGGTTCTACAACAATTCAAACCAACATAAAATCAGCAAGCACCGTTGTTGAATCAATAGATAGCAAGATCAGCAAGCCATTAGATCCGTTTGCAGGTTTGAAAGACGATAAGCTCCCAACCTCTTTAGGAGATAAGCCCAAGTCACCAGTTGAGACAGTAACATCTAGTCAAAAAGAGTATTCAGATGATGAAAGCGATGAGGAGTTTGGAATTACTCAGCCCCAAGACAAACACGCTTTCCAGCCCACTTCTTTGGTAACTCCTCTAGTCGAAGCTGGGGATAAATCTTCTGTTAAAGTTGATGAGAATCCAAAGTCGCTTGAGCTGAAAGACGAAAAGCTACCAACTAAGCTAGTAGACAAACCCAAATCACCCATTGAGTCAGTAAAGCCTACTGTAAGGGAGTATTCGGACGATGAAAGTGACGAAGAGTTTGGAATTCCAAAGCCCCATGACAAGCCTGTTAGAGAACCATTACCCTCGGTAGTCCCTACTACTAGTGTTCCAGATAAATCGCCACTTAAGGACGATGTAAAGCCTAAGGAAGTTATTGTTTTCAAGGAGGAAGGAAGTTCAACAACAATTCAAAGCAACATAAAATCTGCAAGCACCGTTGTTGAATCAATAGATAGCAAGATCAGCAAACCATTAGATCCGTTTGCAGGTTTGAAAGACGATAAGCTCCAAACCTCTTTAGGAGATAAGCCCAAGTCACCAGTTGAGTCAGAAACATTTAGTCAAAAAGAGTATTCGGACGATGAAAGCGATGAGGAGTTTGGAATTACTCAGCCCCAAGACAAACACGCTTTCCAGCCCACTTCTTTGGTAACTCCTCTAGTCGAAGCTGGGGATAAATCTTCTGTTAAAGTTGATGAGAAGCCAAAGTCGCTTGAGATGAAAGACGGAAAGCTACCAACTAAGCAAGAAGACAAACCCAACTCACCCATTGAGTCAGCAAAGCCTACTGTAAGGGAGTATTCGGACGATGAAAGTGACGAAGAGTTTGGAATTCCAAAGTCCCATGACAAGCCTGTTAGTGAACCATTACCCTCGGTAATCCCTACTACTAGTGTTTTAGATAAATCGCCTCTTAAGGACGATGTAAAGCCTAAGGATGTTACTGTTTTCAAGGTAGAAGAAAGTTCTACAACAATTCAAACCAACATAAAATCTGCAAGCTCCATTGTTGAATCAATAGATAGCAAGATCAGCAAACCATTAGATCCGATTGCAGGTTTGAAAGACGATAACTTCCCAACCACTTTAGGAGATAAGCCCAAGTCACCAGTTGAGACAGTAACATCTAGTCAAAAAGAGTATTCAGATGATGAAAGCGATGAGGAGTTTGGAATTACTCAGCCCCAAGACAAACACGCTTTCCAGCCCACTTCTTTGGTAACTCCTCTAGTCGAAGCTGGGGATAAATCTTCTGTTAAAGTTGATGAGAAACCAAAGTCGCTTGAGCTGAAAGACGAAAAGCTACCAACTAAGCTAGAAGACAAACCCAAATCACCCATTGAGTCAGTAAAGCCTACTGTAAGGGAGTATTCGGACGATGAAAGTGACGAAGAGTTTGGAATTCCAAAGCCCCATGACAAGCCTGTTAGTGAACCATTACCCTCGGTAGTCCCTACTACTAGTGTTCCAGATAAATCGCCACTTAAGGACGATGTAAAGCCTAAGGAAGTTACTGTTTTCAAGGTAGAAGACGGTTCTACAACAATTCAAACCAACATAAAATCAGCAAGCACCGTTGTTGAATCAATAGATAGCAAGATCAGCAAGCCATTAGATCCGTTTGCAGGTTTGAAAGACGATAAGCTCCCAACCTCTTTAGGAGATAAGCCCAAGTCACAAGTTGAGTCAGTAACATTTAGTCAAAAAGAGTATTCAGACGATGAAAGCGATGAGGAGTTTGGAATTACTCAGCCCCAAGACAAACACGCTTTCCAGCACACTTCTTTGGTAACTCCTCTAGTCGAAGCTGGGGATAAATCTTCTGTTAAAGTTGATGAGAAACCAAAGTCGCTTGAGCTGAATGACGAAAAGCTACCAACTAAGCTAGAAGACAAACCCAAATCACCCATTGAGTCAGTAAAGCCTACTGTAAGGGAGTATTCGGACGATGAAAGTGACGAAGAGTTTGGAATTCCAAAGCCCCATGACAAGCCTGTTAGTGAACCATTACCCTCGGTAGTCCCTACTACTAGTGTTCCACATAAATCGCCACTTAAGGACGATGTAAAGCCTAAGGAAGTTATTGTTTTCAAGGAGGAAGGAAGTTCAACAACAATTCAAAGCAACATAAAATCTGCAAGCACCGTTGTTGAATCAATAGATAGCAAGATCAGCAAACCATTAGATCCGTTTGCAGGTTTGAAAGACGATAAGCTCCCAACCTCTTTAGGAGATAAGCCCAAGTCACCAGTTGAGTCAGAAACATTTAGTCAAAAAGAGTATTCGGACGATGAAAGCGATGAGGAGTTTGGAATTACTCAGCCCCAAGACAAACACGCTTTCCAGCCCACTTCTTTGGTAACTCCTCTAGTCGAAGCTGGGGATAAATCTTCTGTTAAAGTTGATGAGAAGCCAAAGTCGCTTGAGATGAAAGACGGAAAGCTACCAACTAAGCTAGAAGACAAACCCAACTCACCCATTGAGTCAGCAAAGCCTACTGTAAGGGAGTATTCGGACGATGAAAGTGACGAAGAGTTTGGAATTCCAAAGTCCCATGACAAGCCTGTTAGTGAACCATTACCCTCGGTAATCCCTACTACTAGTGTTTTAGATAAATCGCCTCTTAAGGACGATGTAAAGCCTAAGGATGTTACTGTTTTCAAGGTAGAAGAAAGTTCTACAACAATTCAAACCAACATAAAATCTGCAAGCTCCATTGTTGAATCAATAGATAGCAAGATCAGCAAACCATTAGATCCGATTGCAGGTTTGAAAGACGATAAGTTCCCAACCACTTTAGGAGATAAGCCCAAGTCACCAGTTGAGACAGTAACATCTAGTCAAAAAGAGTATTCAGATGATGAAAGCGATGAGGAGTTTGGAATTACTCAGCCCCAAGACAAACACGCTTTCCAGCCCACTTCTTTGGTAACTCCTCTAGTCGAAGCTGGGGATAAATCTTCTGTTAAAGTTGATGAGAAACCAAAGTCGCTTGAGCTGAAAGACGAAAAGCTACCAACTAAGCTAGAAGACAAACCCAAATCACCCATTGAGTCAGTAAAGCCTACTGTAAGGGAGTATTCGGACGATGAAAGTGACGAAGAGTTTGGAATTCCAAAGCCCCATGACAAGCCTGTTAGTGAACCATTACCCTCGGTAGTCCCTACTACTAGTGTTCCAGATAAATCGCCACTTAAGGACGATGTAAAGCCTAAGGAAGTTACTGTTTTCAAGGTAGAAGACGGTTCTACAACAATTCAAACCAACATAAAATCAGCAAGCACCGTTGTTGAATCAATAGATAGCAAGATCAGCAAGCCATTAGATCCGTTTGCAGGTTTGAACGACGATAAGTTCCCAACCACTTTAGGAGATAAGCCCAAGTCACCAGTTGAGACAGTAACATCTAGTCAAAAAGTGAATTTGGACGATGAACGCGATGAGGAGTCAGGTTCTTTGGTAACTCATCTTATCGATGCTGGGGATAAATTTTCAAGCCAATCTGTTGAAAACGCAAAGGGTCCAGAGCCAAAAGGCGAAAGGTTACCAATTAAGCCAAGTGACAAAAAGTATTCGGACGACGAATGTGAGAAGTTAGGAATTCCTAAGTCCCATGATTTATCTGTTGGTGAACCAACCATAATTGAATTTACTGATTTAGAAGACAAACTTAAGGCACACCCTTCCCACGCTTGTGCCCAAGAAATATTAGGATCCATGCCGAAGAAACATCAGATTCGTGATAGCAAGGCCAATTCAATTTCTGATTGCGAAGAAAACAGATCTGTAAAACAGATTGTGGAGGATACTCTAAGAGCTGGTGATGCTGAGGTACAAAAAATTGTGAATGAAACACTTAAATCAGTTCAACATGCTGGAAACTTAGGTAATGTTAAAGATCCGAGTGCAAATGAAGACCGATCAGTAGAACAAATAGTTGAAGAAACACTAAAGAATGCAAAGCTTAACTCTGATGACAAAGTGTGCCTTACTATGGTAAATAATTCAGAATCAAAAGAAGTTCGACCAGTGGCCTACTTCGTAAATTTAAAAAATGAACAGAAGTCGGTAGCTCCTGTTAAAAAACAAGTTATAAAAGCTCAACAGAAAAAGGTAACTAAGACAGATTCAGGAAAATCAGTAAGGGAAGCTAGCTCTGGTGCAATGATTAGGACTACCCTTAACAAAAGAACAGTGAGGGTTAGGGAAAAGCCTAAGAACGACGTTAAAAGCACACCTGTTCCACAACCAAAAGTAAAAGCAACTACTATAAAACAAACACCAATTAAAAAGACAACAGCTACGGACAAAACCAAACTAATGAACAAAACCGAGTCAAGACGTTCCGTCACAAGCTCAACTTCAACCACAACCAGTTCGGCTTCCGCAGCAAGTCGTGTGATAAGCGAAATACATTTCGAGCGGTCTGCAAGCCCTGCGTCGAGTTCTATTTTCTATGAGAGCCATCCGCATGGTGAAGGAAGCCGCTCCACCACTCCCAGGCCTAGGGTTAAGACTGACGTCACCCGAATACCCTACAGTCCCCAGCCCAAGACCTCAACGTCTATTAAGTCAACCGTAAGACAAACTAAAACAACTGCCACTCGATCTATCAAAGACCGCACCGGAAAGAGTTCAAAGAATACTGAGAAAATCGGCAGCCAAGAGCACCTTGAGAAGAGGAAAACCCCGACACCATCTGCCACCCACAGATATATGCAGCCCACCCTGGCCCACAGCATGCGATATGGTTTGAGTGGTGATGGCGACATTGGCCAGAGTGTCTCACCGGTACCGCCAAAGTCACCAGCACCTCCTAAATCGCCAGCTCCGGCCCAAACCAAAAGTACTCACAGAACACCTTTTGTAACAAGTGCCTTGACAAAGTCCACATCTCAGCTAACGAAGCAAAAAAACATTATTGCTGAAAAGAAAACAACACAACCCCGCTCCCAGATCAAGAGAGACTCACATAGTGATAGCAAGGAGTCCCTAAAAAGCACCGACCGCCTATACAAACGACAAACATCCAAAGAAAATAAGCTAATAAACGTGATAGGCTCAAAGAGCCAAGCAACTAAAAGCATGATTACACAATCAGCTAATTCAGCCAAGACACTTGCCTACAAAACTTCCATAGAAACCGACAACAAGCTTCAAACGAAGTCCACAGCCACTATACAGCGCACCAAAGTTCCGATAAGCGTTTCTTCCAGTGCAAGGACTACAGCTAAGTTAAGCAAGAGTGACACCGACAAGAGACCTCAGGTAGACAATAAGAAAACAGTTAAGAGAACGGTAACCAAAACAAGTGAAGGCAGCGGCACTACGACCACCACCACCTCTACCAGAACTGTGCACAGCTCCATGGAGCCCAAGATGCAAAAGAAGATGAAGGACACCATGAACGAGTCAAGTTCAAACTCGGGAAGCGGCACTACCAGTGCCAGCGGTTCCTCGAACAGTACGCGGCGCAGTGTGCGATCCGTCAGCACAGTAAGCCGCAAGACGGACAAGGACTTGACCAACATCCGACGGGCAGCGGGCGCAGTAGTGTCTACATCGACCGTGCGAGTTCATCGGGAGCCAATTGCAACTACCGGCGCTGTTAGCACCGTGCTCGTTGATGACGACTGTGAGGTGATAACCATACGTTCCATTAAATCAAGCGATAGTACAAAAAGTTCTACCTCATCATCCTCCGGTAGCGGCAGCAACAGTCGCAAGGTGCTAACCAGTGAGGTATTCACTAAGACCTTCGGCCCCGACAAGCCGCTGGAGGTCGTCTACCGACAGCCCGAGTTCGATGTAGAACACCACACCATCATGTCAATGCGTCCGCCCTCAACTACATGCAGCGATCAGCAGCGATGCATCAACGAGTTCGACGTTAGCTTTATCGACACCACCGACTCCAGTCTCTCGGACTCCGTGGCCTTGCCCATGTTTGGCTCCGGCGATCCGGAGCGCCTGCTGGCCGCCAGTCCGGGCTCGCCCAAGCCCACTCGCAGTCCCCTGGCTCTGATCGAGGAGACCCTGCGCCGCCAGCAACAGCACCACCATCACCATCCGCAGTACCACCACGGTAGCGTTACTTTATCTGGTGCTGCTGCCCTTGACCCTTCTCTGCCTATGCAAGTGGCTTTTGGAGAGAGTCAACGGGAGGCGGAGGTGGATGTCGAGAAGAGCAGCACTTCAAAAGGTAAATATGGTTACTTGTTGAAGATATCTGTTAGGTCTTGTGCACACTGATACTTAAGATTAGCTTAGCTACGATACCCATCAATTTTAGGGATTAGATAACAAATGCAACTTTTCTTATTGATATGCTTATATATGATATGCTTTTACTTAACCCATTTCTAACTTGTTTTCCACAAATAGCAAACATAAATAACTAAAGCCGTCAAACTAAAGAAACAATACACACAACAACAAACCATCTAAAATAAGCCTAAAAAAATGTCAAAAAAACTCCCAACTATATCCGTAACTACCGACAAGCGATCCACACACTCCGATTTATCCTCCTCATCGTCATCCCATGACACCGATAGCAATGACATGGACTATGGGCGCAATGGCGCCGGGGTCGTGACCGATGTCGAAGATTTTGACAGTCAGGTGGAGGAACTGAAGCCAAGCTCCCGGCGGAACTCTTGCAACGCGTCCCTGAAACCCAAAGGCCATCCTAAGGCGAGTGGGGGCGATAATGATGTGACTGATGTGGAGGACTACGACACAGAATCTGACGATGATGAGAAGAGCACGGCCTACCCAGAACTAAAGCTGTCGCTGAGAGAGTTTCTCCAACAGGGACTCCAGAACCAGGAAGCTGTGGACAACGATGCAAAGGAGAGCTGTGAGATAAAAGCTGGTGATTTCGTGCAAGCACAAAACCTGAATGGTATGGCAGACTATCTGACTGATTGCGAGGATTACGATACCGATTCTGAAGTGGGCTATGGCTGCGAGAAATCCGTCTGCGTTGATCTGGACCATGCGATGGGCGATCAAGGTCGAGTCAATATAGCCGATGGCGAGAAGCACCAGGACGATTCCGATCAGTACGAAGATGTGTCTGTGATCAGTGACATTAGCGATTTGGCCTCGGCCATGTCCGATTGCACCGGCATTGGCGTGCGTGGCATGTCCGAAGATGAGGTTTTGGAGGTATCCGATAGTGGTCACGAAGAGGTTTGCCAGATTGCCTGCTCGGATAGCGAATCCGAGTCAGAGGGGGCCGCAGCCTGGAGTCGGAGTGTAAGTGAAGATAGTTTTCCGCCTATTGATGTGGCCTTTGTAAGTGCCAGTGGTCAACCGCGACGCAACTCCAAGAGCAGTATGCCCACGACGGGACAGAAGAATTTTCTACAACTGGCTTCAAAAAACGAAGAAGTTTTAACTGATGTTGAGGGCATCGACGACTCGGCAGCAGAAGATAGCTTTGATAATGAAGAGGACGACGAGCAGCCCATACCACGCGCCATCATCCTTGCTTCTGGCGATGACGGGACTTGCCTTACTGATGTGGAGGACATGTTCTGCGAGGATACATCATTGTCCAGCGCGGAACCTGAAGTACGATCAATATCTCACCAAGCTCTGCCACTACCGCATCGCGAAGTGGTGGAATTAAAAGAGGACAAGTACGGGGACACTATTACAAATGTGATGCCCATGGACAGTAACTATGAGTTTGGAATTTACAATCACCTCAAGGACATGATCCACACCGATTCCGAGGACTATTCGTGCGCCGATGAGTGGAGCCTTCAGCATTCTGTGGTCGAAGATGCTGCGGTGGGTGGACCCAGCCTAATCGAAAACGAGGTTATTGTGTCCAATGAACTTTTGAAACAGCAACAGAACAAACGCCTAGAGGTGCAGTCCAATGCAGAATCCGTGACAGATGTCGAGGAAATCTTCGTGGCCGGAACTAATCGCCGCAAGAAGTTGAAGACCCGCACTCCTAGCAAAGGCAAGAATAAATTACTAGAAGCCGTAAAGGTCAAAGATGAGGGAGTCACAGATGTCGAGGACATGGATCTGAGTGAATGTGGCTTACCTCCGGGAGTGAAGCGCATTGAGCAACTGAAACAACAGGCTAAGAGCTCGAATGTGGACAAAGTATCTGATTCCGAGGACGCATCCACAGATGATGTCTCCGATATTTCAGAACTCTCCGACGCTCTTCCACCATCGACTGGTGAAAAATATAACTACAAGACAAAGCCACAACCGCTTCATTTCCGTCTGCTTAAGGATGAAATAATAAATCAGCAGCACACCGATATTGAGGATGTTCAGTTGCCGTCGGATGCCGAGGATGCACTGGAGCCACCTGCCATTCCAGTGGCCAATAGCAACAGTAAGGAGCTAAATGATATGTTGAATGAGAGCTACACGGTGGTGCACGAGAAGAGTGGTCGCAGTTTCAACAGTGAGGCCGAGAAGCTGCATACAAAAGGCATTATCCGAGATGCCCATACCGACGTTGAGTATGTTGAGTCCGACGAGTCAGCCGCTAGGGGAGGCAACTAGCCTCCTTCCCGTGTCCTCATACAATCCGACTCGATTCGGTCCCCAGCTGTTGCCAAAATAAATCTCAACAATAGTTAATAAGTGTTCATAGATACGAAAACCCAACACACACACTCAAGCATTTTGTAAGTAAAGCCAACAATTAAAAAAACATTTTCGTTCAAGTTCTTACCACTATCAAAGCAGCAAAAAGCCTTAAATCTACTCGCATCGCTCCCATACGCCTAACCTCGAGTCCGTGCCATACTAACAGATTTCTTAACGTCACCTAGGCGTCGTTGTACTAACATTCACTCTCTATTGTTAATCCTAATCGTACTTAATGCTAACAAAAATGTTATTTGGAATTCGTTTCGTTTGTTCTTGTTTCGATTGTCTGTAAATCATTCATTATCATTTCGTTTGTAGAGTAATATAATGTAGTCCTAGGTCACTTTTCTGTTTGTTTTTCACATAATTCGAACCTCTCTTATAATGATGTTGTTTATTGCAGAAACCCTTCAGGAAAAAAAAGTAGAAATATCCACTCTGGACACCGCAAACATTCCGGAAGAAATTAGTAAGTTTAATTAAAAGATATTTACCGTCAGCTTTTCATAGTGCTCGTAATCCATATTGCTTCATTAGTATGCCAAATTAATCGTTAGATCTTATTTTTTTCCTAAATGCAATTAAAGCTCATTGACAAAATAATTTTATCGGACTTATACTTAAAATAAACTTTCGTCTAAGTGCGTCAGACCTCGCTCACATCACCAACCAATGTCACCGCCATCAGCTATCACACATTGCACATAATCCTGCACATACTTCTCGCTTCTCATGCTCTTCATGATTTCCAAGCTTGCCCTTACTTTCTCTCGATTTCTCTCTCTGTTTCAATCTGTCCAATTTCTACCTACCAATGAACTGTGCAATTGTCTTCCAGGTGATGTTAAAGTTGGTGGTGGTGATGATGATGGTGATGGCGATGGCGAAGATCTAGTGGCACGCATTCGCGAGGAGGCCAATATTCTGGTGGATCGCGTGCTCGAAGAGAGTGTCGAGATCATTGAGAGTCACGGCCACCAGGCCAATGGCCACGAGATCGCCAAGCTGGATTACAACTCAGAAAGTGAGAATTATGCCATCACATGCGACGATATCGGCGGCGTCGATGTTATCAAATCGCCCACCATTGAGTCCATGTCGGGCAAGTCGTTTGACGACAACATGAGCTTCACCGACGAGCACATACATTTACCCTTGCATGCCCAGAACACGACCACCACCATGACAACGACAGTTACCACTCAGTTCCAACAGCAGCAGTCCCAGGTGCAGCTGCCGCAAACCAATTCCCAGGCTGCTGCCACAAGTACATCGGCGGCAAAAGGTAACATACCACATAGATTCAAGCTTTGAGGTAGTCCTACGCTAGCCTAGAAATTAGGATTGCAGCTGGAGGCAAAATTAGACTCAATAGTGTTGCTTAGTCCGTTGGCTATAACCAATCTCCTGTATCGTTTGCTTTTTGCTCCCATTTCCCTTGCCATGTGTCATGTACCATCCAGAACCAGTTCCTGTACCTGTTCAAGTAGAGAGTAGTCGAGATCAGGACGAAGACGAGAGTGAGACGCGGGCACGGCGCATCGATCGAAAGATCGAGAAACTATCCACGGACATGGACGATGTGAGTGCCAAGTTCGATGAGGCGTTTGAGATGTCGGTGCCCGAGGACGAGATCAGCGCCCTGCAGGGCGACTTCTCCAAGCTTAGTTGGGATGACAGCGTGTCCCCCACGACCAACACCATGGCCGATATGGCCCAGAACCAAATAACGCCCGATAACGATATTCAAGATCTCATCGCAGGTACCACAAGCAAAAGCGAAGCGTCTAAAAATGAACTATGATTTTGTATTCTTTTGCCTAGTTTTATGACATTGTCAGAGCGAAACGACTCACTCTAGATGTTTGTGCAGTATTGAGTTTGATTTATGTTGTCTTAGTGCGATGGCAAATCCAAAACGGCGGCCAATAACAACTTTTCGTTTGTTCAAGTTGAGCTCTAATTGCATTTAAAAATTTTAATTCAGTTTGTACTCATATTAATTCATATGTAATATGCATGCCATCCTATATTACCCACCTATCTATCTATATTCTTATCTATCCTATGCTAACCATGTACTCGAATGCATTAACCCTTCTCTTACCTAAACCCGTTCTGTTTCTATTTCCTGTTTCTATCCTGTTATCATATTTATTCTTCCTCATCTTTTGTTCTCGACTTTCACAACACTTTTAAAACTGCTTTCGTTTTCACACCTATTGTTTTGTAGAAACAGGCGGCGATTTACCAATCTCAAGTGAAACCGAAACCACTCCCGTACCACCGTCGGCAGTTGTGGCCAGCACCACAGCGAATGAATCAGAAACCAAAACCGAAACTGAGCCGACGGTAGAAACCAATGCATTCACTACCACCAGCCACGATACACCCACACCAAAACCACGAGTACTCAAAGCAAGCTCCCCAGTCTCCGAAGGCACCGATAGCACTACCATTCCTGGCCCTGTGCCGAAATCCGAAATACCGATCGATATAAGTTTTGATTCTGCCGCACCGGTTCCAAAGCCACGTGCTCCCATTAAGCACACGGAACCGTTCGAAAACCTGGCTGCCCTAGCTGAGCAGTCCGATAGTATTAGTCTGAGGAGCTTTGAATTTACAGAGGATCTTTCTAAAACGGACGAACCGTCCACGGAGCTCTCCATCCGATCCCAGCTTCGTGACATAGTCACAACCACCACCACAGCTTCAGAGGATCACACCGAGAGCTTTGAGCCTACGAGTGAGATTTCGGTGGATGATGCCGATACTGAAAAATCGGAGGGCATTGAGAAGACAACCAGCTTTTACATTGGGGAATCCAGTCGCAATGTAATTATCAAAACCTCGACAAGGTCCGCAAGTGTTACACCGCAAGAAGAAGAAGCCCAGGGCGAAATAGGCATCGATGCCAAGGATGTTTCTTTAATGAAGGAGATGTCTGTCGACTCAGACGAGGCGAACGATGTTTTCAAAGAGTTTGTCACAATGAAACCCGACGATCCCGCATCAGTAGACAGTAAAATAACCAGACAAGGCTCGGAAACTAGAAATGACATTCTCGAATTCGAGAATGCCGATAAAGACAAGGCGGGCGAACCGAAGCTCTCTAAAGTAACCACCGAGGAAAGCTTGACCACGTCCACCGGCTCCAGTGGACGAGCCATTATTGAAATTGCTCCTTCAAGTAGTGAGGATCCCGATGAGTCCAGCAAGGAAATTCCGGAAATAGTAAATACAATCTCCGAAAAGACGGCCTCCACCGATCGTTTTGAATTGCCCTTGGAGAAAAGTGAATGGGAAACATCGGAGAAGGAAATCCCAGCTGCGGGCAAGCCAAAAGTAGTGCACTCACCACAGCAACCACAAGAGACCGACATAAAGACTTCGATGGATAAGTCTTTCGTAGGTGAAACTCTTGCCGAAGAGCAGGGATTTGGGGAATCCGCTAGGAGTGACGTCAAGAGCTTAAAGGACCACGAAGCTTTAGTCGAGGAGTCATCATCAGATTTTGTATTCAGTACAATGCCCCAAGGTTTCACTACAACTGCTGAGAGCGAAGATATATCTTCTTTTATTGGCATACCCGATGAAAGCATGCAAACTTCTACATTGGACAGCACACAGCCGCCAGAAGGTCTGTTCGACACAACAATCAAGGAGACCCTCAACAAGCAAGCAGCAATGGCTCACTATGCACAGGATGTGTTTGGCAGAGGCGATAGACGTGATGATCACGGTTCGCTGGGTTTCATTTCCACCGGCACAGCTGAAGAGTTAAGTTCCATGGAAGAACACATGGCAAAGGAGGAGCAAGCCTCTCTTGGCTTTATCTCCACCGAAACCGCTGAGGATTTTAGCTCAATGGAAGATTACTACTCCGAAAAATTAGCCGTGGCCAGTGTGATTGCAGATGAAGTTGCAACCGACAAATCCATCACTACAAGCACTTTTGAGGAGCTTTCGTCGGATCAGTCAATGAAACCAATCGATGTGGTAGTTCATCGTCTGAAGACTGAGTCCTCTCCGGACTCCATAAACCGTTGGTCGATTCCCGATGTAGACACCTCAAGCTCCAGCGAGAGCTTCCACAAGAGCTTCGACAAGACTCAAAGTCGACCCCTGTCCTCTGATTTGGAAAACCTTGTGACTGCCACTGGCACAGGTACCTCAAGTGAGTATCAAACCGCCCGGGAATTTACCTCCACTGGCCGCACTGAGGGAACCGAATATATTAGTGCCGTCAGCACCCTTGGCAGCAGTAGTTTGGATTCTCATTCGGAAACTTCGGCCAATTTGGCTAGCATTGATGTTTCCGAACTGTCGGAGACATTGGTGGCCTCCTCTGCCGAAGCGGATCTCTTCGAGGCAGATGAGATGTCGCGGCTGCGTGATCTTCGAGCTGATGACGAGGACAGCGATGAGAGCATGGAACTGCCAGGAACTGCTTATCCAACTACTGAACAGCAAAGTCTCATGAAGCGCTCCCAGGAAATGATTTTCAAGCCCAAGGCTGAGGAGGAGGAGCAACTGCCTGTTGAGGTTGTGCAAATCGAGGAATACCCGAAGCCGAAGGAGGCAGAGCGCACCTGGGGATTGGCCTATCCTCTGGAGGACAGCAAGGCGGAAAGCCCCCGGGAGAGCGAGAAAGGGGAGGACATCCTTTTGTATCACGGAGACCCACGACGATCCATTGACGAGTCCAAATTGGCATCGAGCTTGGACGAAGGCAGCATCCTCTCCGTTAGCATGTCAAGCACATCCAACATTGATACTGTTGTAGAGAACTTTGATGACATTATCGGCTCGGCGGGATCTTCTTCGCTGACCGGCATTGAAGGATTCCAGTATGGACATGATGAGTCGGTTCCCTCTGCCTCCGTGCCGGAAGACGCCACCTTTATGCTGGAAATGGAAAGCAAGGAACATTCTCCGCAGGATTCTAATGCCAGTACACCACCAGGGGGAGAGTCTAAGCGACGAGGCCACAAACGAAATGAAAGCATTTCGGGAGAAGCATTGAAGAACCTGGACAAGGAGGTGGCACTACTGGGCGAGGGCAAGGAATCTGAGAGCGAGTCAGACACGGACCCCTACGAATCGGAATATGCCCGCCAGTTCAGATCTCCTAAGGAACGAAAGAGCAAAAAGAAAAAACAGGCGGCAGCCGAGATGGACCATAGTGGCGAGTTGGAGAAGCGTCCATTTACTCCTTCCCAGCTGGTAGCTGAAATAATTGTGGAGGACAGTGCCACAGAAGAGCTGGAGGCAGAGGCAGCCATGATCGAGGAACGTCGGCCGTCCCAGAACATGCAGGACTACTCAAATATACCCGACATAATGGTTACAGAAGACATAAAATCTCCGATTTTGGAGGAGGAGACCGACGAGTTCCCCGAAAAGATGCTGTACAAGGTACGCACCGAGGAGGAGCTGCACAAGGCGAGCGATACCTCCGTGTACCAGAAGGCCAAGGCCGAAGAGAAGGAGCAGGACTTTCAGCGGAGGGTACAGGAGCAGTACCGACAAAAGCTGGAGGAGCTAAAGAGGGCTGAAGTTGGAGCCGAATACGATGATCACAAGGCACCCGACTCTCCAGACTCTTTTGAAATGGTCGAGCAACCCGACATCTCAGATGAGTTTGTGATCATCGAAGAAGTGGCCAAGGAGGCCAACGAAGTGGATCTTGGCGGCCAGAGCATTAAGATCAAGCCAACCAAGTATGAGCAGAAGCACGACGAGGATGTTGAGAAGATCATCATCAAGTCAGCGCCTGCGGATCCCAAGCTAGGCTCCCAGCTCTACAAGGACGATCTTAACTTTGAATTTGAGGAAAGTCCGCCGACGGCGGCCAGCAGCAGCAGTGAGCAGCAGGAGGAGAGTGACTCCAGCGAAACTGCAGCGGCCAACAAGCGCTGGGTGGAGATGCAGCTGACGGACAACCAGTTGCGATATCCCTACGACCTAGCCGGAGCCGTGCTGGAGGACATTAAGGAGGAGGACGGCGAGTTCGAGGTGGGTAGCAGTCGCATTAGCAGCTTCAAAGACTCCTTCTCCAGCACGCCCGAGTATGATGTGGCAGCTCGCCGCTATCATTCACGTGGCGAACACGACGATGTCTCGATGAGTAGTCTGCAGGAGTTTGAGTCTCTGGAGCAGGCCATTTCCCTGGAAAACCGCAATCGCACACACCAAGGCTCCACGGACTCGAGCAATGGAAGTTTCACCCGACGCTACGTGGTTCGTCACAGTGGAAGTGGAACTGCCCCGGGTGACGATGTGTCTGTCTCCAGTCTCAAGGACTTCGAGGGTCTCGAGAATGCCTGCATTGAAGCCCACCTGATTGAGATCAAGGCCAGGGAGGAGGCGGCACTACTATCGCGGTCAGATGAGTCAAACAAGTCGAATGCCAGCGACAAAGGAGCCACTGGCAATGTGGTGGTGACCAAGGTTACGCGAACCGTCACCCGCACCGAAGTGGTGCCCTCCAGTCAAGCGGAAAACATCGAAGCCCTGCTCAAACACAAGTTGGAGCGGGAGGAAGGATCCGCTGGAGTGAAAGCCATCGATATAACCACCACTGAGTTGGAACCCAAGTCTAAGATCGACAGCCAGGACTCCGAGAAGGACAGCATCGATAGCATGGAGATCAGCAAAAGCCACGATATGATGACCAGCAGCATAGAGAGCTTTGATATTTCCAAGGATGCCACCACGCGATCCGACATTGACTCATTAGAGATTGACAAGCGACACTCGCGTCAGGAGAGCATAGAGTCCTTTGGCGACGAGCAGCTGGATTTGATGACCAAGTTTGTCAGCGGCGGAGGAGTGACACTGGGTGATGGCCTCACCACCACCACGACCACAACCACCACCAGCACCGATGCCGATGGTCATGAGCACACGGTGACCAGAGTGATAACCACCACAACGAGCGTTGGTGGGGGTGGCATACAGGAGCTGCCAATGGACGAAGCCGGCATGTCAAAGGACGTATCGGTGGACTCCCTAAACCTCTGCATGGAGCAGACGACCAGCTCAGCTGGAACCACGGCTACGTACCAGACAAGCGCCGGAAACTCTCAGATGTCCGGAAGCGTTACGAGTTGCGCCTCCAGTACTCTAATGGAGGACTCGTTCCCTGGTGTGGGTGGCATGTCGTCGTCGCAAATGTCGGCCAGTTTTTGGTCCCACGATGAGTCCACGGTGGTCGAGGATGAAGAACACGATCCCACGAAGAAGCAGCAGCAAGGCCAGTAATCGCTGGATGGGATTGGGAGAGAGAAGTGGGAGAAGTCACACGTAATCCTATATGAAAATGGGGCTTGATCGGTGACATAGAATATTCGGCTAGGTAAGCATCCCAACGGCAAGGCTGCGCGGCTTTTCGTTTTACTTTTGTTTTATGTCTTTACTTGGTCTTCGACTTAGAAGCAGAGCTCAACTTTGACAGAGAAAAGTAATACTCGCCGCCTTACTTAGATCTAATGGCTACTAAACTAGATCCTTCTTCTTTTTTTGATTTTTCAGACAAGGCGCTTTTCTAGGCGCAGCACTAAAAATGGAATCTCTGGACGACGAGAAAGCATCTTTACTGGCTCTAGACATCACCGATTTCAAATCGAACAGCGAGAGGGATTTATTAATTAGCAAATTTGACATTTTCCATCTACACACATTTTTAATGGTATTGAAGTGCATACACGAGTTTTTAAAGACAAATATATATATTTTATATATTTATAAAAACTATAAAATCGCAAACATGAATACGAATATGAATATGGCAAGCATTAGCTGTTCAACGCATTTTCTTATTGGCTTTAACGTTTAAAAATTAAATAAAATTAAAACAGAAACCGAAACCTTTTGTGCTAGAGCGTTGTAATGGAATACACTTTTGCTATTAATTTGATGTAGTTATTATATATGTAAATGTACGAAGGATATTTATTATTAAATGAATCGCTTATTATTGTAGTTTAATTTAAGCAATTATACAAACGCATGTGAAAAAGGGGACGTAATGAAATAGTCGAAGCCTGGAAAGTGAAATGCTTTTAAAGTCTCATTTTTTTACAAGAACCAAGCAAACTTTTTCGCTTGCATATTTTAACAGTGAAATATACATAAATATACAATCTGAAAAAATAATGCATAGATCAAATTTAAAACATATACAAAAAACGACATGAAATTTATTCACATAAGATCTACCACAAACAGCCATGAAGTGTATCGCTAATTTTCGTAAAGCACATCTTGCGTGAACGAGTATTCGTCAAAAACCCTACTTATCGAAAGGATTTAAGCGTTTTAGCATCACCACTGTAATGGAATATGAATAAAATAATATTTGTGTTAAAAACATACAAGAAATATTACAAAAAAAAATAACATTATTGTATTGTAAACCCACACGCGTATGAATAACCAAATAAAATGCTTATTAAAATATTCGGTGTGGACTTTAACTTACGGAAAATAATACTTTAGAACGGGCCCTGGAGTGTGGGCCAGATCCAGTTTGATACGGAAGTTTAACAACCACAAGCCTTTAGGAAAAATGTTGGGATAAAAATAGATTAACAGAGAAAATAATTGTTCTGCGCGCAAAGGATAAGACTTTACATCGAGGTACGCTACCCAGACCATAAAGCAAGGAAGAAGAAAAATAATGGTGGGGGTGCCTTTTTCCCATAGTCCGTATTAATGGGATATGTACCGGTTTCAGTACTTACGATCTTTTTTACTTACTTACTATGATCCGCTACAGCTAAAACTTAAAAAAAAAAACATTAAAACAGAAAGCCCCGACCTCAATCCCATCAAAAATCTATGCAAAGTTCGAATATCTGATCAGAAATTTGGTTATTCCGAAAGATACTTAGATGTCAAAAGCTCGTTGAAAGTATAGAACGGCTTGCCGAAGTTTGTATACCCTTGAAGCTATGTCGATTTTCCGCTGCATTTTGCCTTCGTTGTCCGATTTTGACAAAACTAAAAGTGTAATTCCGATATAATAAATAATTACTATATCTCATATTTTGATAAATAGAAAAACAACAAAATACAATTTTTTTATTTTAATGGGAGCTATATGATATAGATGTCTGATTTAAATTTAATTAAGACCGAATACTCCAAAGAGCAAAAAAAAAATTAGAAACAACAAAGTTATACTTTTTTCTCGTACTTATATACTACTTGCAATGCAAATACTACTTTTTGGAAAGTTTTAAGCAGATAGCTTTATAACTGAGGGACAAGTTTGCGTAGAAACGGACGGACGGATGCTGGTGATGCTGATCAAGAATATATCCACTTTATATGTTCTGAAATGTCTCCTTCACTACGTTGCAAACTTTTGACTGAAATTATAATACTCTCTGCAAGGGTATAAAAAGAGAAAATATCAAAGAATACCAAAGTTTATTCCACATGTAAATAAATATAAAATAGATCTTAGAATTGGTACGTAATGACTTAATGGCACTGCTGAATTTAATAATTACATATTACATTAAATATTAATTACATATGCAGTGCAAATTTCGAAAAGTATATAGTATGAATAAAGGACATTTCAGTAAAATAAATAATAAGACAAATATTTTTTTTAATTCGCCTTTGCTTGTGGTAAAAACTATGTCGCTTTCTCGTATGATATGTTAAATTTCTGTTTTTCAAAGTGCAATACATGGTAGCGGCTCTTGAATTAAAGACTAAAGGCATCTGCCATCTCTGGAGTCAATAGATAATTTAATTAATGATAGTTTCCTAATTTTCCCTCTTGGAACCTCGCATGAGTTTTGCTGTAAGGGCACTATGCCGTTCCATACGTTTAAGCCGACTGCCGTTCACCTCCTCCTTCCTTCGCCTCTGCTTCTTCTGCTCGTGAACCGCCACGGACATCTTGACCGTCCGGTCGTCCCACCTCAAGAGCTTTCCGTTGCGCAGACGAATCACATTTGCCATCAGATCCTCGGTCATATCATCACCACTATCGCTGTTGTCCATGTTTGGGAATATGGAAATCTGGCGAGGGATCTGGTAGTTGGGGGTCATGTGTCTAAGCATCTGACCGACGATTCTCAGAACCTGATAATTGCTCTTCAGGAACTTATCAATTACGTAGTCAGTCTGATCCAATTCATATCGACGTAGCACGTTGGTGCGTACGATGGCTGCATTTAACTCCGCCTGCGCTCTGATAGTCTGTGATTGATACGGAAGATTAGGAGATAAGCCAGCAATATATTAGTCAGATCTACTTACCTGGGTATCGCTCACGGCTAGACCGTTTAGCAGGTTGACAAGCACAATCGTCATAAACAACACAAAGAACAGAAATATCAGGTAGCTGGAGATACTAGTGAACTCAAGGTCTCCAGCATTAAGCTCGCCAGTCATCATCGCAATGGTCTTGGTGAGCGCCACGATGGGCTTGGCAAAGTCAAATTCCTCCTTTCCCTCTTTCAAAGGATCCACATTGTCCTGCACCGGCGGCATAGGAAAGAGTATGTGGAAGCAGATACTGAAGGTCAGCACGAAGATCGAGTATAAGCCGAAGCTCTTCAAAAAAGTGATTGAGACTTGGCGCAACATGAGCATGTGCGTCGAAATGGAGAGCACTGGCAGAGAGCCCACCAGCAGGCAAAACTCGATGGAGACTAACAAAATGGTAAAGGCGGCCAGGACGCGCTGCGTCTCCTTATCATTGAACTCCAGCCAGGTACAGGTCGACAGTAGTATGAGAAAGCACTCCATCATGTTGGTTATGGACCAAAAATATCGAAATCCAGACATAAGGAACAACTGGATGGTCTCCCGAATAGTGAGATAGCCGATCCCCAGAAAGGAAAAAACAGTGGTTAGGATGATGAGAGCCCTTTGATCGCTGTCGTTGATTCTGAGGAGTGTGTTGGTGACAATGGAAAGGGTGAATAGCGAGTAGAGAAGTAAGTTTAGGTAGAAGATCTTTGATAGACGCCGCCACTTGAGGTAGAGGAAGCTCGAGATCAGCGGGTGCTGCAGAAGGTGGCGCAACTCCTTGGATTTGGCCATAAAAGCGATTGGAGCCATCTCGTCGTTCCGCGTATTATATGGTTCGGAAATTGGACCGTCCTGAGCTCCGTAAAGTAACAGGTTTCTGAAGTCGATGTTGATTTCAAAGATTTGGTTAAAGGGACCATAATTGTTTAAAGTGATACAGGAATTGAAGTGCTCCTCGAGCACATCATGTGGAATGTGTTCAATCGGCAACGATTTTGGATGTGTCCGAGAGCCAATATAGGCGCCACGCTTTAAGAGTTTCTGCATCGCAAGCGTGCAGCCGGTCATTCCCGCAAAGTAAAGGGGTGTTCGCCATCCTGAGGAAGACATATTAACATCCACAAGGTTGGAGGCCATGAGCACATCAAAGCAGCGCTGATGTTTGGAACTCTCTTTTGACAAATCGATCAGTGCACCGATGTCGTTTATTTGTAAATGTGCGTGCGGGCAAAGGTTTGGCTCCGCCAGCAGTCGTTCCAGCACCTTCCAGTTGCCCCAA
The DNA here is from genome assembly GCA_018152295.1 of Drosophila carrolli. Lineage (NCBI taxonomy): Eukaryota > Metazoa > Arthropoda > Insecta > Diptera > Drosophilidae > Drosophila > Drosophila carrolli. The sequence continues at coordinate 8,836,198 of JAECXJ010000001.1, forward strand.
TATATAGCGCTTCCAAGGAAGTCCGACTCTTTGAAGTCGATGCCATTGGCCAGGATGATTTCGATGGCTCTCTGCCTGCCCAACTTAATACTCTCCTTGAGCATATCATGGTACTCTTCTTTCTGATGGGCTAATTCCTTGTACTCGGCGAACTGCTTCTCAAACAAAGCCTCGTCTCCGCCGCGCAGAGTTTTGAGGAGTCTGTTTATATCCATCTCTGTTCTCTGGCGCTCTTCCGGAAGTGGGAGCTCCGGGAAGTGCACCTGCAGCAGTTCGCACCTCTCCGTAACGGAGGCTATCGATATCCAGCATTGGCTGGTTCAGGAAGAGCTGAACCAGCTCCTTGTGCTCCCTTACCTTGTTCTTCGTCAGTATATAACCCAGGGGGGTAAATTCTCTATCGTCGGGGATGTTCGGCGAGGCGCCGTAGTCTAGCAGCAGCTTCATGCAGGATAGCACCGATGAGGCGTTCTCCTCCGTCAGAATCTTGGCCAGCGAGTTTAGTGGCGTGAGTTGTCTGTACTTTGAGTCCAAGTTATCCGGTCGGAATTTCAGTAGTGCCGTCAAATTGTAGGGATCCAGTGAGCTGGCCGCATGTATGACAGAGTTCTGTGGATGGCCAAAATGTGTAAATATATAACTTTGAATCGATCTTTGGTAAGTTACTAACATCGTTGAACAGACCGCCGTGAGCCGCGCAGGCCTCTATAAAGTCCTGGGAACCAGGTGCGGAGAGTATCTTATCGTAATCCCCCGGATCGATTTGGGCACCGCTGCTCAGAGCTGCGATGAACAACCGGATGTCTTGGTTGGCCAATGCTGTTTTTAGCTGGGCCTGCGGATCAATAAAGCAGCATTTCCCAAGGTCCATTTTGTGGTCTGCAAATAACTAATGTATCAAATAGAATTAGTCATTTTTATACCCATGCAGAGGGTATTATAATTTCAGTCAAAAGTTTGCAACGCAGTGAAGGAGACATTTCCGACCCTGTAAAGTATATAAATTCATGATTAGCATCACCAGAAGAGACGATCTAGCCATATCCGTCCGTCCGTCTGTCCGTATCTACGCAAACTACTCCCTCAGTTTTAAAGCTATCTTATTGAAACTTTCCCAAAAGTTGTCTTTCAATTGCAGGTAGTATATAAGTCGGAACGAGCCGGATCGAGCGACTATATCATAAAGCTCCCATATTATGGAATTACGGTTTTTTATGCCCTTGCAGAGGGTATTATAATTTTGGTCAGAAGTTTGTAACGCAGTGAAGGAGACGTTTCCGACCCTATAAAGTATATATATTCTTGATCAGGATCAATAGGGGAGTCGATATAGCCATGTCCGTCTGTCCGTCTTTTTCAATACCGTTTGCGAGCTCAGTTTAAAAGCTAGCGATCTGAAACTTTCACACTCGTCCTAAAACATGTGTACGCAGATTAAGTTTGAAAATCGCCCCGATCGGACGTCTATATCCTATAGCTCCTATGGGAACAATAGGGTAAAATCGGTCCAAATTTGACGATTTTCAGAATATTTCGCGCAGTGTATATTGACATAAATCTTTCCAAATCTTATTTTTTAAGCGTACCTTGATCAGGGTAAAAGCGCGTGACGAACGGACGTGTATATCCTATAGCTCCCATAGGAACAAAAGGGTAAAATCGGTTAAAATTTAATGATTTTTAGGATATTTAGCGCAGTATACAAGCTATTGACATGAATCTTTCCAAATCGTATTTTTTTATGCATACCTTGATCAGGCTAAAAGCGCGTGACGATCGGACGTCTATATCCTATAGCTCCCATAGGAACAAAAGGGTAAAATCGGTTAAAATTTAATGATTTTTAGGATATTTCGCGCAGTATACAAGCTATTGACATGAATCTTTCCAAATCGTATTTTTTTATGCATACATTGATCAAGGTGAAAGCGCGTGCCGATCGGACGTCTATATCCTATAGCTCCCATAGGAACAATAGAACAATGATTATCAGAATATTTCGCGCAGTGTGTAAGCTACTAACATAAATTTTTCCAATTCTTATTTATTTACGCATATCTTGATTAGGGTAAAAGCGCTTGCCGCTCGGTAGTCTATATCTTAAAGGAGATAGGAAAAATTGTTAAAGGCTGCGAAAATATCCCTTTTTATACCCGTTACTCGTAGAGTAAAAGGGTATATTGTATTCGTGCAAAAGTATGTAACAGGTAGAAGGAAGCGTTTCCGACCCTATATAGTATATATATTCTTGTTCAGGATCACTAGCCGAGTCGATCTAGCCATGTCCGTCTGTCTGTCTGTCCTTCTGTCTGTCTGTCCGTATGAACGCTGAGATCTCGGAAACTATAAAAGCTAGAAAATTGGCATTTTGCATGTAGATTTTAGGAGTTCCTACGCAGCGCAAGTTTGTTTCAAAATGGTGCCACGCCCCCTCTGACGCCCACAAACCACAAGCTGTGGTCACAGTTTTAACGCTATTATGAAAATTTTAATTGATATGTATTTGTTTCGTCAATACCTATCAATTGGCCTAATAAAAGTTTGCCACGCCCAAAAACTCATTAAACGCTTAAGCCTGGCTAGCGCCTACATTTCCGCCTTTCATGGCCCAATACATTGGGGTAGATGGCGCAATACAATAGTGCCATCTAACGGATGACTTTGGAACAGCTGGCCAAGGTGCTCAACAGAGTCAACGTTAATTCTCGATAAGGATTTCTATTAAAGGAAATTGCGATGGTTTTCATTTGTCAATACCGAACTATATCCCAAGAACTATGCAAATCAAATAAAGTTAGTCAAATTGGAGGTCAGTGCATTGCAGGACAGTGGTGCAGGTCAAAAGCTGCCTGCGCTAAAGCAGCGTTGGTGCTGATGCTCGTGCTGTAAAGCTGCCAGCTCTAAGAGATCGCCGAATTCAAATTGATAATTTGAACTTTTTGTCCTTTTTTCCTGTGGTTACTCTAATTCACATTATGTTAATGCAAAATCTAAAGTTGTTTAGCTGAGTAACGGGTATCTAATAGTCGAGGCACTCGACTATAGCGTTCTCTCTTGTTTTCTATTTGTATATGACATTTTTGCAGTATAAAAGCAATTGACTTGAAACGATGCTAATCTAGTATACTTATGTATACCTTATTCCTTTCGCTACTTTTTCACTTTAAGCAATTTCGGCAAAGTTTGCAAGGGTATTAAAACTTCAACTTGCCGAAGTTAGCTTCCGTCCTCGTTATTAAATTAAAATCGGACAGCAATTTCATATAGCTGCCATAGAAACGATGGCAAAATGCAGCGCGAAATCGACATTGTAGCTACATTGTTTTTAGTAATATATGTATGTATGTATGCATAGAAATCGAAATGTAGTCGATTTTTGAAAACTGCAGGGGTATATTAACTTCGGCTTGCCGAAGTTTGCTTCCCTTCTTGTTTTTCATTTGTAATGTCCTCATACCATTTTCTTGGAATTTATATATATAAATTGATATTGTTTTAGTGTTATGATAACGTATATTGTTTGATTTAATTGATTGATTTAATGTCTACATTCATTTCTTGCTGAGGTACAAATTAAAATGATTTTACGTACTGTATAAAACGATAGATTTCTTGAAAACTTTTGTTTTTACATTACAGAATTTATAAAAACAAACAATTAGCCGCGTACATTACTCTGGTCAACACTAAACAACTGATAAGCCAAAAAGAGATTGCACGCACTTGTGAAATTCCAATGGCAGACCAGTTTGTTTGTTTTCTTAAATTTGTCGAAACTCACAATAATTTATTTTTATACCACTTTAATGCTCTATTTTTTATTTTGTTATTTCGTTGTTTCCTTTTCTGATTGGAAACAATAGTAACGCTTTGTTGTTCCTCTTTGGCGATCGATTGTTGATAAATGAAGCTTTAAAAGTATCGGTGTATGAGTTATCAACTGAAAATAAAGAGCTGTATGTATTAAGTATATTCAGTATACTGTTCAAATTGTTGCTCTTATCCTTTTCTGAATTAACACAATAATAACGCTTTGTTTTTCATCTTTGGCGATCGATTGTAGATGAATTTAGCTTTAAATTATCCGTTTATATATTTATCAACTAAAAACAAGAAAGGAAGCAAACTTCGGAAAGCCGACGATTAAATACCCTGGCGACTACTTTTCGATTTCTATGCCATCATTTTGACATCGGATCGCCCGATCCGGCTCGTTGCTACAATAAAAAGACAACTTTTGGGAAAGTTTTAAGCAGATACCTTTAAAACTGAGGGACTAGTTTGCGTAGAAACGGACAGACGAATGGCTAGATCGACTCTCCTGGTAATGCTGATCAAGAATATGTATACTTTCTGGGGTCGGAAATGTCTCCTTCACTGCGTTGCTGAAATTATAATACCCTTTGCAAGGGTATAAAAAATCGTGTTTGTCCTAATTAGCTGAGGAAAATAGCGATTGGCAAAAGTGGAGTTAAGTAAAGTAAAGGTGAAAAAGGACTTACACATTTTTTTTTAATTTTAAACAAAATTTCTTACGAGTTTCTGAGGTTTTTTGTAAATTTGGTAATATTTTTCATTTTCCGACTTATATTCGTGAAAAATTGTGTTTCTTCCTTTTTAAATGAAATATATTTTTTTTATTGGGTAACTATTTATAGCACAGTGCTATTGTTTTTTATATATTTTGTATAAAAAAGCGGAAAATGCATTTCCAATAAAACAACCCAGAATTTCCTCTTTGGCAATTCCCAAATATTCTTCCGCAGTTGATTTGAAAAAAAGCCAGATCTGACGGAAAAAAGCGGAGTCGCCAGCCCTGGTGCAGACGGTATATTTTTTTTGACCAATAAGCGGTCACACTGCTGCTGGGGAATAGGGCAACATCACCGTGAAAAAAATAAAGAATTGGGGAAAATGTGGTTTTCGGTCAAGTGATAGCCGCAACGCAGGTGAGCTGGCCGAGAAAAACGGATTTGGACAAGGACCTACTGGCCGGAAAACTCCTCGGCTGGACTCTATTCAATTGGCTGTCCCTTAAAAGTTGTCGACGTTCGTTGCCGTTGTTGTTGCTGCTGGCTGCGTTTTCGTATTGGCATCGGTTTTTTTTTTGGGGTACATTTAGTGTACATGTAAATCGACGTGCAAATCCGTAACCGATAAACGCATAAAGCCAGATAAAGAAGGGCAGCAGCGAGATATATTGTTCAGCCAGATAGTTCTAATTATACAACCCAACTCGTAGACGTATTCCCCCGAAGATCCGAAACTGGTTATACACACAACGCAAGGAACGGGAGGTTGGAGGAGGGTGAGTAAAAATCGATTTGTTGCACAAAACACACGAGGAGTGGGCGAAAATCGGGGACCGAAAAGTGGGGTGCGGCTATATAGCTATAGATTCTAGGTCGACCTGGGATTATAGTATAATCTACCGATCTTTGCAGGCCCCATGGACAAAATCAAGGTAAAGGTTATTGGCGTGCTGCGCGAACGCGATGGTGGAAATCGCAGTGGCTCTGGAGGATTGGGAGCAGCTGCCGGAGTATCTGGCGGATTGACGGCCACTACAGGTCATCAGTTGGCCAGCACTGGAGTGGGCGTGGCCGCACCGGCGATTGGCGTCGCGCAGGATAATAACAACGAAGGCAACGCCCCAACAATAGAAGCCCAGGCAACGGGAGCAGCTCCTGGTGCCTCAGTGGGAGTGGGTGGTGCCGCTAGAACCTCAGTTCTAGCCCGACCCCAGACCTCCAAGATCAGTGCTCAAGACCTGGCTGGGATACTCAACACGCGGAGACGGCTCGAGTGGACCAAGGAGTGGCTGCGCAAGAACCAGGCCGAGTTCCTCAGCAAGGAGAACCTGCTCAGCGAGCTGCAGTCGCGCAAGGATGAGTGTTATCACTTGAATTACTTCCTAGCCATAACAGAGAGCCAGTTTCGGTATCTAGTGCAAAAACTGGAGCCCATCATTAGCCAGTATGCGCCACAGCGCAAGAAGAAGTCCTTCAGCGCCGAGGAGCGACTGGCCATAACGCTCAAGTATTTGGCAACGGGTGAGTGTTTTGGAACCCTTCTATAACCCCATAAATATGCTTACGTCTATTCCCATCTAAAGGTGAAGTACATTCTTGTCGAAACTACTGCTTCCGTGCCTCGAAATTTGTGATAAACGAAATGATTGCCAATATCTGTCTGGGCTTCTACGAGCACCTCAAGGACCAATACGTGACACTACCAAAGACTGACGATCAGTGGCGCAGCGCCGCCGAGGAGATGGAGCGCAAGCACAACCTGCCCCACTGTGTGGGCAACCTGTTCATGCGCAGCATCCAGCTCCAGGGCTCCGGTTCGGGTTCCGGGGCGGCGGGAAGCGGTTCCGCCGGTGGCGACGATCGCAAGCGGGCGACCGTCATCTTCACGGGCATCGTCGATGCCGACAACAATTTCCAGTACGCAAAGGTGGAACGGGCGGCGAGCAGCCGGCCCAATGACATCTATAACCAGACCACTGCCGTCGAGCTGATCAGGCACAAGATGCACGCCCTCGAGGAGCAACAGTCGGCGGAGATGGACCGGCAGGGCTATTACTTCGCTGGCGACTCAGTACTGCCGGCCACCTCGTATCTGGTGACCACACGGAACCTGCCCAAGGATCGGGCTGTGCTGGAGGCCCTGGAGCAGGTCAATGCCCATGCCGATCAGACGATGCGGATACTCTGCAACATGTTCCCAATTCTGGCGCAGCCTCTGCGCATCAGCGACAAGCACATCCGCGAAGTGGTGCTCGGCTGTGTGGCGCTGTACAATTTCCTGCGCAAGACGGACGACTCCTTCCGGCGCACCAGCGACAGCATTGTGCAACAGCGGGCCGAGCAGCAGCAACTGGCAGCCGCCTATAGCGTCGATAGCGACGAAATCGACGACGACTGCATCATGCTGGCCACCGAGGAGGAGCTGCGCGAGCGGGCCGAGTTCACGCCCAGCGTTGGACTTACCACCTGCTTCCAGCCGCTGTGCACGCAGCGTGGCGAGACGCCCGAAGGTCTGGCCAAGCGGGACTGGCTGCTCCAGCTGGACTTTGGCGGTCAGAGTGGAAACGGCAGCGGAATTGGCCTGGGCATCGGAAACAGCGATGGCAATGGCAGCTTGAGCGGAAATGGAGGACTAGGCGGCAGTACGGACAGTGCAAGCGGCAGCTCAAATGGGAGTTTATATTAGTGCAATTTACCTAAGTACTTTACGAATTTTGTATAGTTCCTTGTTTTATATTTTTTAAATCTGTACTCTGTAACAGCATCTGTTGCCACGTTGCCGACTCTTGTTTACCTCTCGTTTGGCGCATTCTTCTCTGCATACCATTACGATTACGTTCACGTTCGTTCCATCTGCGTTCCGTGCTTCATCTAGGGTTCTGTATAGTTAGCTTAGTTTCTTGCGGAAGTTCCGGTTCGGTGAATGATGCTATGTGATGTCTCAAATCTCTATTGTGGCCCAGTGCACTGCTCCCGGGGAGCAGGCCCCTAAACAGGCCGGGCGAAAAATTGGCAGCTGACAAAATGTGCGAAGTCGACGAAGTACAGCGGAAACAGATCAACAAAATTAAAATTTTAGTATTCGTATTTAAGCAAAACAACAAATTATACATAATTATATTTACAAATAAATGTGTAAGGAGTGGTCTTTACGTGTCGAAACCTTAAAAAGTGTATTATATTTGTTACATTTGTTCAGACCAGTTGGGCCACTGTTGTAAAAGTGCATAGAGGGCTTCTCCAGGACTCCTGGTGGCACTGATTTGACGATGACCCAGTAGCTTGTAGTTCTCCACCAGCTGAGCCTGCTGTACCGCCTGTTCCAGTAGTTTCTTGGCGGCGTCCAAGGCTTCCTGACTGGGTGGTTGTTCCTCGAAATTACCAATGAAAGCGATGCCCAGGGAACCATCATTGTTGGGTGCAGCGAAGGCTCCTTTCTTGTTCGGACTCCTTCCCTCGTAAACCTTGCCATTTCCTCCAATCAAATAGTGATAGCCTATATCCGAGAACTTCTGCCTGGACATCTGGAAGTTCTGCAAATTGCGCATTTGCTGGGAGCATCCCACATCATCCGTACAACCCCCTCCGGCTGTATGGGCAATCACAGCTCGGGGCAGGGGGGTTTCCATGCTGTCCATTGGTCCACTCGCGGGTCTTGCGTTCCATTCCGCCCTCGTCACTATCGGTACTTCCCCGTGGACAGCAACTGCTGCGAGGCATGCGATGAGCAAAGCGATCCAAGTCATTCCTCCGCCGTGTCTCTCAACTGACTGAGTAAAGATCGCGGACTAGTGCGGCACTTATTGACGCAGATAAGGCATGTGCCCCCTAGGAGATAGCAATTAGACCCCATATATGTAAGTACAATATGAGCTGAGGGGATTTTTCTTGGCGATTCTTGCAATCAGTGAGAGGGCTGTTCTATTAACTTCTTTGGATTACAGATTTTAAGAAGAATACTTATATGCCATCAGAATCTACTAACATCTCGCAATGTGGTCTAAATAAATTGTTTATGACTAACTATTGGGAAAAAAGTTCCCCTATTAAGGCCCCTGAAAGTATTAATGCTACATCACAAAATTCCTATACCGGGCCAGTTTGAATTTTGGGGATTTCCGATTGAATTCTTTTGGCTAATCCATTTTAAATATTTTTATTTAAGAGTATGGGAAGAGTCTCTCTTTATTTTTATTATAGCATTTTTATCCACCAACACTCATAAATTGAACACAAAATAAAATATTATAACCATTTTCCATTACTTGGAATTTAAAGAGCGATGTAAGCCATTGTTACTCAGTCACTTTCTGGAAAAAAATTCATTCCAGAGATACAAAAAAAAATAAATTATGAACATTGGGACTTCTTATATGTAAATACAAATGTACATTGGTTTTATATTCAGTATTGAATTTTTCTATTTATACTATCTTTACAGTAACTAAAATTTAATTTACTTACATTTATAATTTACATATAGATACTATTTCTTGAATTTCACAGAATTTTTATTTAAATATTTATTGGTGTTTAATTTTTTTGCTAAATGTCCTGCAAAACTGTCGTTCTTTATGACTTTCCGCCACTTTTTATTCCATTCGCTTCTTTTTTTCTGCTAAAGAATCTCTTTACTAAAACAAGGTTGCAAAAAGATGGCATTAGAAAATTTTGTTCTATGTATGAATGCATCTTATATATTCTTAGCTAGATATACTTTTTCTTAATTTTGAACAGCAACAGCATATGAGAAGTCTTTTTGCAAGCGTAAGTCAGTCAGACTTTTGATTTCTTGGTGAAAACTAAGCCAAGTTTATTTTTTAATATCTTTGGGAAAGAAAGCTTAAATATAGAAAACCCTACTTCGGCAATGAAGCTATGCCATCTACATACATATATGATATAGTCGTATTGCTAAAATATACCATATTTCAGAATATAGTTTTATATGTTGAGAAACAGCGAAATTATAATTTTTCGACTCGGCTGGTGATGCTGATCAACAATATATAAACTTTTGACTGAAATTATAATACCCTCTGCAAGGGTAGCATGCGTTAAAAAATACTTGCAAATGCTTTAGCTCTTTTTAGACATTTTTAAGGGTGCATAACATAAAACAGATTGTAATATGTATGAACAAATATGTAAGAAAATAAAATGAATTTTTGTTTTTTTTTCAATCATTGTAATTCAAACGTTTAAGCAATCCCGTAATACTTAGAATAAACTACAGTAACTCACTATTTCCATAAGAAAACGTGACAGGACGGGGATTTACTGACGATACCCCCATCCCTTGAGCTCAAGCCCAGCGATTTGTTCATATAGTTCATAAGAGCCCCCGAAAACCTCAACTTGACACAGATGTTCTAGGCAGTGATTTAATTAAAAAAGTTTTGCAATTAAATGCAAAAACAGCAAAAAACAAAGCGGAGTGCAGGCCATTATGCCCCAAAAAGGGCTGAGATGAGGAAATGAAGTGAGGGGTGGAGCGAAGTCGCAAAGTGACAACGAAAATGCAAGTAAGCGCCCTCAATTAAAAGCCAAAATGAATAAAATGCGATGAAAAAAAAGGAGGCGAGCAAAGCCGCAACAGCCAAAAAGCCGGTCCAAAAAGCGAAGCTGAAACCAGAAACCGAAGCCAAAACTATGCGCGGCTGGAAAAGCCAGCTGCTAGCGGAAAAACTCTTGTCCGTGGCCGTTAACTTGAATTTAAGTGAGTTCTGAGCACCCCAATGACAACCGCCCACCCCCCGGGAACTTGTTGTATGGTTATTCGAATTGTTTTCCGCAGAAATTCAACTGTTCGAGAGAAAAACATATTTTTTTTTCGCAGAGCCAGAGACTCAATTTAATTCGTCCCGCATTTGGCTGGAAAATGCATTTCGGGCCAAATCCCGGCGCCATGCTGGCTCATTTGCAAAATTGTCAGATTTATTTCGCTAATTGCTGCTCATCCGTTTAATTAAAATTAAAAGAACTTGCACAAGTTTAGGGCGAAAGTTTTTATGCGAATTCTCCAGAATCTCGCATTGGGCACGTTTAGTATTCCGTATTCCTTCGCTTTCCTTGGCCTTCCACTTCGTATTGTTGTTAGCACACAATGGCCATCTGTTAAAGTGCAGGGAAAACTCGAGGAACTCGATGATGAAGTTGCAAGATGGAGTGCCCGCAGGTAGGCTTTCCATTTTCCATTTAACGTTTCTGGACAGCGAGCAAATTAAACTGCAAGTCTTGCAGGCTCCGTTAAAGCTGTCGCATTTCCCAAAAGGTGTCAATCGTGCAAGCCCGGAAAGTTGTGGCCAACAACGAGGCAGCAACTCTTGCAGCAACAATTTGCACGCAATTCTGCAACATCTGCTGCCTGCCACGCCCCTATTTTCCCGCCCCTCCCCCAAGGCCTTTTGCCACCGACCGGAAAGAGCAAAAGTTGCCTGCAACCACATTGCGGATTTGGATTTTGGGCAACTTTGCAGTGCGGATTGACACCTCTTTTCCACCGCCCCCGCAATCCGATTTGGGGGGGCGTGTCAATGGGGGCGACATTTTTATGACAACTTGCTTAAATTCCATAACAAGAACTCGCGGAGAAAACGAAAACTTATTTCGTTTACGAGTCGAGCAAGTTGTGTGCTGATATTTTCGAAGGCACCGCCGCCTTGTTCGCTAATGAATAAAGTTCAACTATGAATATGCACCAGGAATTCTCGCCAGAACTCGAACTTAAAGTTTTAAGAAGGTTTGTTGTCACACAATGACTGAATTGGGAATATATAAATTCAAGGTAATTAGCCAAATTCGGTGTCATTAATACTCAACATCCTTATAATTTTGAGCACTTAGGCACATATTTCATTTTGTAATTAAACACACATATTGGTTTAAAATGCGATAGCCATTTTATACTATTTAAATGGATAAAACCAAATTGGAGTCATAAATTTCCAAACAAAAACTGAATTAATAAGCCTATTATGAGCTTGGTAAAATAAATAAATAGAAGCTTTTGCACACTTTCATTATGGTTTGACACATATTTTAATTTCCAAACTATTTGAGAATGATAAAATTTGAATGGTAGATTTTAAGGTAATTGGCTTTATTTTGTGACAGAAACAATAAACAATTTAAATTAATAGGATTAATAAAAATTAAATAAATTTAAAATTTATGAATTGATTAAAGGGGTTTTAAACCCATATATTTTAAGCTTTTATTAGACAATAAACAAGGTCTTAAAATAATAATTCGATTTTTGGGCCATATATACCATCGTTTTATTGCGTACTTTTATAAATTTATCTTGCAATTTATTATAACTTTATATTATTTTATAAATCAGAAATTGCTGTCTTTTGTGCATACATCAGCTTTTCTGACTCGACACTTTTGGTCGCCGCACTATTTTTAATATGCAACGAGAAATATGCGCAACAATATAATGCCATGTTAAAGCCAAACGATGTGCGTGAAGGCAACCTCATCGTCCTCATCATCGTCTTGGTCGCCGCTGCTAGTTTTGCCGGCCAAAAAACTCGACTCCTTCTACTCCTGCTGACATCTTGTCAGAAATTTTCATGCTGCTGTAAGCTGTTTTCATGCACATTTTGGGTCCTTGTGCTCAGCACAAACACTTCAATTTTGGCTTCAAGGATGCGTGGTGTGCATGGCCAGGCTCCTGGCCCCATGCTCCATGCTCCATGCTCCAGTATCCTGGATCCAAGGCAGCAGCCGATCCAAAAATGCAGACAAAAATCAACCAGTACTAGCAGCCAGTCAAAGTGCCGGAAGGAAGTGCGCTGGGGAACCCTGCGACGATATAGGGCCAAACAACGGGCAACTCTTTAACTATAACTTTTGATATATGCTAAGGAAATATTGTGGGAGTGCACTCAATCGTGGTTGCCCTGGCATCGCCATCAAGCGTCATCTGGGTTTTCAGGGGGGGAGTGGGGGTGTTGGCCATCAACTACTTAGCGTCAAAACGCTTAAAGTTGAATTTGTAACGCTCGAAGTGAGGCGACGGCACAAAGCCAATGGAGTGTGTGAGAGGGACAGCCGCAGCGGGACGAAGGATGAAGGATGCAGGACGAAGGTCCTGTCTAATGCCAGTTTACTCATCTATTTTTATTAAAGCGCCTCGGATGCACACACACACACACACACATTCACAATTTGGCCCTTCGTGTCTGTTTTTGTTTCAGCGCCAGCACAACGTTACGTATACGCAGCGTGGGCCCAGAACAATGGAGTAGCCCGGGGCAGCAGTCAGATGGCATCATCAAAAATATTATTTATTGGCTAGCCAAAAGAATTATTCACAATTTAAGGAGCCAACCATTCTCTTTTCCAAACTATTTATTCTGTCCTAAATCAAAATCAGACTTTTAAAGATATTTTAAATATAATATTTTTCTTTTTTTTCGAAAATACGTTTTTGCACGACATTGGTTAACTTAAATTTTATTTAGTTCATTTTAGCATTAACACTAAGCCAACATTCAATTTGTAGCCAAAACGTTTAGAGTGTTAAGGGATTTGGACTAAAATCTTATTTAGTTTAAGTTAAATATATTGCTACAAACTTATTTGCTTTTCGGAAGAAAATTGCCATTAATTTTCTATGAGCCTTTATGTATTCCTATAAATTCTGATGCGTATACGCATTAAAGAACGCCACAATCGATATGATCAAACGTTATTTTTCTTAGAAAAATAGTTATAATTGGTTAGTAGACTTTTTATTTAGCTTTACTTTCTACTTCCATTAAAAAAAAAGTTAATTTAAATTTTATTTAGTGTTATATGCCCAATAACAATTTTTTTACTTTTAAGTTTCAAACTATTAATGTTGAACATAATAACAAACTACAGGAATAAATATGAAGTTAAGGTACTAATAGCATATCAACTGATTTCCGATTTTCTTTTGATTAAGAAAACTTAATGCAGGAAAACTGCAATTTTGTCGGTGAAATTACCCTCAATGTAAAAAAGGACACTTGCAATCACAGGTGAATCGAGAATGAGAACTATTATTGATAAGCGTTTACAACAGACTGCCAAGTAATTTCTTTAAGAACTACTCGAGAGAATGTGGCAAGACCCTTGATGGCCTCCAGAAGGGCCGATGACTTTGGAGCCTTGACTGTTGCAGTCGCAGTGGCAGCTGTTCCACCCCCACTCCCCCTCAACTTCACATTGCAGCTTATTTTCGGGGCTTAATTTTGATTTAAACGCTGGCAGACAGCTTGAAGCTTGAAGTCCGCAGCGTGCTGAGGCGGAAGCACAGACATGCTCGTTCACTCGGACATGGCAGCTTTGGGTTCGACTCTCCAGTAAGTTTCCTTCTGGGCCTTATTGAAATTTAAGTTGCAGTTTTTGGGGCGGCACTGGGTGCTTTATGGGTGGCTGGTGGGTGGTGGCATGCAGCAAGCGGAACTGGGCTAATGAAAGGACACTTTAAGGCGGCTGCCCCTCGCAGATCGATGCTCCTTGTCAGCCATTTAATTTTCATTAGATTAAGGTAAGCATTTGAGTGGGCAGACTCTCAAAGATTGAGGGGGCGTACGATGCACACAGAAAATGTGTTGTTTCAAATAAAAAATAAGCACATTACAAAAATAAATTTCTCATTTAGTTCTTAAATCAAGCAATTTATTTATTTATTGAGCACTGGAGTGAAAAGTTGAAAACTTAAGCTACATGGGGATACTGCTATTGCTAAGTTAAATTTTGTCCTGTTATTACTGTATTTACAATTTAATCTATATACTAATTTAAACGTCTGTAATTGAACAGAGATTTTTTTTATACAAACTGGAGCTAAAATGTTAATGATAGCCGTAGATTTTCAAATGTAGATTTTTTAACAGATAATGTCATTTAATTCTGCGAGTTTAAGTAGAGCTTTGTACAAGAATATAAAATTGTTATATATTTTTATGAAATTGGATTTCCTGTTAAAAAACCTTTAATACTCTCAGTTTTAAAATAAATTATTTTAAAATGCTTAGATTTAAGAAGAGTAATATGTTTGTTGTTGTATAATATTTTGAATTTCTCGAAAATACTCTTTTCATCATAGGATTGATAAATGCTTTTAAATATATAAAACCGCAGTATGTTTTTTTAAAAATCGTGTAGTTCTTTTACACAAGTAGTAACCATTTTAATTTCTAAAGTTTTGGAGTTAATACGATATTTAAATGATTTTTTCTCTGTATTCTAACAGCTAGAGGAATAGGGAGCTGTCTAGCTCCCGGCTGGTAGCTGCTGTTGCTATTGCTGTTTGCTCTCGTTCTCGTAAATGTAAAAGTTGCAACTTGTAGCCTCAAAATAACCACAAAGTAAACACCAGAGTGGCGCAGTCCGGAGTCCGTGGTCCGTGTCCGCAGTCTGAAGTCGGTAGTCCGTAGTCCCCAGTCCGTAGTCCGTAGTCCCCAGTCCGTAGTCCGTAGTCCGTAGTCCGTGGTACGGAGTTCCTGAGTGGCTGTTTGGAAGTGCGAGGGAGGATCGACTATTTGAATAGCCGGGGCGAAGACATTGCGTGCTCGCACACTGTTGCAGCCACGGACAAGGACATTGTACGTGAGGACAGGACACGGCGATGGTGCGTCGATGTCCTTCGGGCCAGCTCAACCAAACCGAACTGAGCTGGCCAAAATAAATAAGTGTGTAATTTAATATTTAAGGCTTTGTCAGTAATTATTTCAGCGCAGATGGCGAGACATTTCCTTTGTCGTTGCCAGGGAAATTGTGAAAGAAAGGAGTGGGCGATTGGGTGAGTGGGTCCTTGGGAAATAAGGATAGTCCCGATCGGATGTGCTCCAACTGCTGCTGCACCACTCATAACTCAGGGATCGCAGCTTGTTCCAGGCACTCTCGTTAAATTGACCCACTTGCCTCACATTTGTCTTTATTAAATGTGGGAAAATTACGAGTTCACGAGCGTATAAATTATAAACCAATTTAATAACCAGCCAGGCACAAAATGTGCTCAAAATGAACTACCAATTTGCGGAGAACAACGGAACGAAACATAATAATGGCTCTGTGTGAGCGTGAACATGAATTACGGGTACTAGTTGGTTCAATGGGTGAAGGGGAGTACTTGGCATTAGATGGCCTGGGAAAAGGTGGGTTTTCCCGGGGGGAACACCTGTGCGAGCTATCCGGTTTCGCCCACTCTTTTATTCGCTGATATGTATGGATTCCCTTAACTTTTCACTCTGAATATGCGCATAGTTTAAGCTTGTAATTATTCCAACATTTAGTTTAACATTTAGCCACGCCCACAAACCTTTTGACCCCGCCACCACCCCCCCCCGCCCATGAAATTGCCATGGAAACGGTGTGCATTTCCCATCTACTTGCTTTGGAAAAACTCCAGTTCGCTGCATGCGCGTGTTAAAGTGAATTTGAAATGATTTATTGCACATCTAACCAGACCACTGATACTACAAATTCTACAATTACAGGGCACACATCCCGTCCCCCCATCCCCCCCTCCATCCACATCCACCCCGTGTTCCTGACCTTACTTCTCGTTCTTTTCCTCCAACGCTTTTCCGGCTTTTTCTCCTGGGCTCGTTAGCATGTTAATTGTAAAGCGTGTCCTAATTGCATTTTAGCTGCAAAAATGAGTGCGATCTTTTTGTTTCGATTTTTAAACGTTAAGTTCGCTGCTTCGGTAATAATATTCTTTTTTTTTACTTAACAACATCACTATGGTATCAGTATTTTGCATTGGTTTTTAGAGAAATCTTAGGGGAAGCTTACAGTCTATAGGAAAACTACCAGTGCTTCACAAAAATCATTATATCCGTTAAATAATACCGATATAGCAGCTTAGTTTGCTTGGCTTAATTAGTCTCTAAAACGAATTTAGTGCGAGTGCTTGAATTTCACCGCTCCAAAGCAAGCTACACGACATATTGTTTTGTTTAATAAATGGATTTTTCATTATCTTAAAAGTAAAATTATATTAACTGATGTTTAAATTCCGACGTCTTGAAATAGTGATTTCTTGTCTCGATATTTAAACAGTTAAACATTGTGTAAGTCAATTTCAAATTTAAATAGGGGTAGTAAAAATATCACTCTACTATTTTTAAGAGTATTTCCAACTTATACAGGGATTCAAGCCTTATCACTCAGTTTAAGTTCGAGTAAAAGTAGAATGTGGATCCCGTTGTGGCAGTTGTGTTGCATCAAACCTGATAAATTCGGCACTCAAACCATGTTCGAAACCTCAACTAAGTCCCCTACAACTTACAACGCCAACTTAATACACGATGTATTCAAACAAGTCCGAGTTGATATCAAACACTACCCTTAAATGAGCTTCGAACTTTGCAGAAATGAGTGAAAAATCAAGTTAAAATTTAAAATGAGAGGGGGTTTTGAGCGATATTCAGAGCAAACTTTAAACGATGCACGATAATTATTAATTATGTTGCATAATTTGATAAATTAATAAAGCCATTAAAACAAAAAAGCCGCCACCAAGGGTGACCAAAAAGGTAAATAAGACCGAATTAAACAAATTGCCAACTGTAATCGAAAATCGCATCAATCAGGCAGCAGGACAACTATGGTGAGGTGGTATATTTTTGGCCAAATGGGCGGGATGGGTGGTCGATAGAGTGGGTGTAGTCGTGGGGTGATGGCATAAAAAAGGTCGTCACCAAAGCATAAAAATAAATTGATATCACAGCGAATTTGAATGAGCAATATGGTGTTCCTGCTATTTTTCATGCCCTGCCACTCCTTCATATATCCGCGCTGCTTTTTTGCCATGAATTATTTTTCCCGCTGCATGTGAAATTTTGGGCAAACAATTGCCAAGCTGAAAGTGCACATAAAGAAACTCTTATAACCAAATTTGGTTAATAAAATGGTATAATAAATAATATTTAAATTGAATAAATGTATCTATTTATTTTTAAGTTAAATAAATTTACCTATCTATTTTGTAAGCAAAACAAGTGTTTGCAGTGCATTAGTAACATGAACAATTGTTTTTATTTTCTTCATGATTTTTTGAGAGCCTGATATAAAATAGGTCATGAAAAAGTTTGACCTAAAATTCAGCATTTTAAGTGATTTTGAATGACAAATGGATTCTAGTAGTATGGGTATCTATGCAATTAGATCCCTGCATTTTTTTTCCGTGCATCCATGGAATATAATGCATGAAATAACAATAATGAAATCACAACAAAAGGCACGGATAACAAAAGGATTGCCGGCGAGAAAGAGACGGTCTGATGGGAGATAGAGAGAGACAGAGAGACTCCATGACTTTGGCAATTCAAAATCAAATGTGATTTTTGGTCACTTTGAAAATTGTTGATTAGTGACGCCTGAATGCAGCCCAATGAAACCGGAGGCCGCTGCATTAAAGCAATTTCAAGATCTCCGCCCGCCTGTCACTCAACTGCCGGAATCCAAAGGGGAGTCCTTGGAACATGATGGGTGGATGGGTTGATAGGTGAATGGGATGATGGGTGGATGGGTGGATGGGTGGATGGGTTGATGGGTGGATGCCCAACTGGACATGGATCTGCAAGTGCAGCTCAGCCAGGCGTGCGTTTGGCACACTAGTCAAACAATTGACGGGGCTAAAAAATAAAAATACACAAATGGCTGGGAACCTCGGTGCAACCATAACCTGCGTGTGTGTAATTCCATTTAAACAATTAAAGGAACATAAATTAAAAATGTGGTCAAGCGGCGGTCACCGCCAACAGCGACAAATTGCATGTAGCAGTGGTAACTAGAGCCACAACTGCCACGCCCACCCTTCAGTTGCCATTAATTCGAGCATATTAATTCCGATCCACATGCCAGTTTTCTGTGTGTGTTTTTGGTTTTCAGATAACACCGCAAGGGGGGCGTGGTCGCGCCCACGCTCATTGTTAATCAATTACAATCTGCAGTACGCACTCGACCTTTGCCAAATTATTAGCTGTATTGTTCGAATTGTTTGGAAAATCGTTTGCAGAACATACACTTCCTGGCCTGAAGCTTTTAAATGGGTCATGTGTTCAAAGAGTATTTTAAATTTTAAGAGCAATAAAACGATTTCTATATTCTTTATCTTTCTCTAATTTGTTTAATTAGCATTTAAATGGGACATGTGTTTTAAGAGTTTATAAAATTTAAATACAATATTGAATAATATTTTAATTTGTTTTTAAAGGTTTTGAATATGTCATTTGCTTAAAGAGTTGTTAAAATTGTAAGAGCAATAAAAACGTTTTATATATTCATTTAAAATGTATTTCTTAAATCAGTTTACTCAAAAATCAAAATCCAATTCAATTAAAAATTAAAAATTAAATAAATTTACAATCAATCAGGTCAGCTTTTATATACCATCATTTATTGAGTTTTTTAGATGCCCATTTGATAATCTTGTTAAGCAGAATTTATTTTATTTTTATTTTATATTATTCATTTAAATTTCCGTTACTCTAAATGGGTACAAATTTAAGGTCACACTGCCGCTCATCTTATTTAACTTACAGCTGAGCCACCTGTTTATTATATTTTAAAACAATTAAAATACATAATGGCAACTGTTTGGCTTTGCCAAATTAAATTCAACGTGTTAAAGGCAAAACGACGGGCACTTCGAATAGAACACCCAAAATTATTCAGTTCAAAATAGCGTTATATTTTATTTTTATTGAGTGATTCGCTGAATTAGTATTTTTAATAAAAAACAATGAAAAGTTGCGCTGAAAAAATAATTTCGAAACCTTTAACCTTCGGCGAGGGCATTGGATTGGTGCTCGATCGGATCTCCATTAAATCCGAGGACCGACAAACCTTCAAAGAAGATGCACAACAAATCAAAAACGTCTTTGTCCGGGCAATATCTCGAAGAGATCCCTATTTCGCCTCGGCATTCCGGGGTCTCACCTTGACGGGAAGTAATCTGGATGATGTCAAGATCAATGTGCCGGATGAGTTCGATATGCTGACCAAGATCCAGCTGCCCTGCCAGCTGGAACCAGTGCCGATAAGAAGTCACCCCGGCTACGTGTTCC
This sequence comes from Drosophila carrolli, assembly GCA_018152295.1. Classification (NCBI taxonomy): domain Eukaryota; kingdom Metazoa; phylum Arthropoda; class Insecta; order Diptera; family Drosophilidae; genus Drosophila; species Drosophila carrolli. Next base: position 8,855,792 of record JAECXJ010000001.1, read on the forward strand.
TTCGGGCCAGCGGATCTGGAATCCCGCTCCACTTGGTGGATCGCTGGGAGGATGAGTACTGCATTAACCGTGTGAAGGTGCAGTCCTGGTTGCGGGACAACATTACCACAGTAATCCCGGAGCTAAACAACATAGCCTGCGAGGGTGGCCGATCCTACGAGCTGGCTTACAAGTCCATTGGGGATGTGGCCCAAACCATTAAGGCCAAATGTCTGTCCGATCCCGAACGGACTATATCCTTTGACTTTGTGCCCGCTTTCGAGTTCTCGGCCTCGAAATGGCCAGGTATTTTTCCCAAACACCCAAACGAGGATCGCACTTGGTACGCTGTGCCATGCGAATTCCGGAATCCTCACGTTGGGGACGACCCTCTGTCCTTCATCGCCTGTGCTCCTTATTGGGAGCGCATGGTGCTGACCAAGAAGCAACACCTCAAGGACGGATACCGCTTGATGAAGGCCCTGCGAAATGCCAATAAAATGCCCAGAATATTTAGCTACACAATCAAGAGTGTCTTTCTGAACGCCGCCAATGTGAAGAAGCTGATCAACTGGAATCAGTCCCCCGGTCGCATTCTTATACGGGTAAGTGTCTTAAAATCTTAATAACTTTTATATATCTACTTTCCATTCAGGCAGTCGACCTTTTGGCTATGTTCCTCCGAAGAGGAAAGTTGCCGTCCTACTTGGTGCCAGATACTAACATGTTGGAACATCTTTCCATTGACCTTAAGAAGGAATATAGGAAAAAGCTCTGTCGCATCTTCCGTAGGCTCATCAAGTGCCGCGATCGAAACCACATGACCCCAGAAGATTTGCAGTTTATCTTTGGAATGACGTACTAAATTCATAAACAATTTTAATTTGCAAAGCAAGCCACAGGCTCCTCTACCTTAAACAAGTCTTCATACTTATACATACTTAATCAAACAGTTACCTTATAACAAGACTTTTAAAATTCGCAAGTGAATATAGATATACATAAAAACAAGAAAGGAAAGCTAACTTCGAACGGAGCCGAAGTTGATATACCCTTGCAGAATATTCTGTAAATTATATTCTTCAAAATTATTCATATGATGTATTCTTAATACTCATAAAAAGTCCCAACTTCCTAACTTTAAAACACCAAAGTTATGGCATTTCCAATCGTTCAGTTATATGGCAGCTATAGGATATAGTCGGCCGATCCTTATGAAATTTGGTAGGTCGGATTGATTGGCCAAAAATAAAACCCATAGAAAATCACAACTTCCTAACTTTACAAACACCAAAGTTATGGCATTTCCGACCAATCAGTTATATGGCGGCTATAGGATATAGTCGTCCGATCCTTATGAAATTCGGTAGGTCAGACTGATTGGCCAAAAATAAAGCCCATAGACAATCCCAACTTCCTAACTTTAAAAACACCAAAGCTATGGCATTTCCGATCGTTCAGTTATATGGCAGCTATATGATATAGTGGCCCGATCCGGCTCGTTCCGACTTATATACTACCTTCAATAGAAAGACAACTTTTGGGAAAGTTTCAAGCAGATAGCTTTAAAACTGAGGGACTAGTTTGCGTAGAAACGGACGGACGGACAGACGGACAGACGGACATGGCTAGATCGACTCTCCTGGTGATGCTGATCAAGAATATATATACTTTATAGGGTCGGAAAAGTCTCCTTCACTGCGTTGCAAACTTTTGACTGAAATTATAATACCCTCTGCAAGGGTATAAAAATACAAGCAATGCAGTTTGTAGACAGAAGACATTTTTATTGATGCTACTTTATATTTGTAGACTTTTTTGATTTTAGCTTGAAGGGGACATTTGTCATGCCAAAGTTTAGAAAATAAACTGCTATTTACAAATATTACTATATATTAAGCTGTTTTCGTGTTCAAATTTCCGTTAATAAAATAACGTGACCTTAAGTTGAGTTGGTATATTTTTGTAAAAATACCCTTCTTGTGTTCCGGGTTTTTAAGACCCGTAAGCGACGGTCACACTCCTGCTCGTGTTATTCAACGTTCAGCTTGAAAACATCTGTTTATTTCGTTTTAAATTAGTTAATTACACTATGTTAAGTTTACGAGCGGCGCTGCCACGCGGGAAACATTTCGCCGTGGCCCTGGGAAATGCCACCCGTCAGATTTCCCTCCCACAAAACTGCAGATGCATTGCCGGCTTCAGTTTTACAAAAAAACCGCAACAACCACAGCCACAGAAACTCCAACAAAACAGGTGGCTCTCAGTGAAGTCCACAAAAACTAATTCCGAGGATGCACTGCAGCGGATCTACTACGGGACCCTGGCTCCCCGGATGAAAATGGTCAAGTTCTTCTCGCTGAGCACCAGCTTAGCTGGTTTGGCAGCCCAACCGATTCTCCTCGAGCAGGGAATGAAAATAGGAGGCACTGGAATGGCCGTTTTCCTGTGCACCGTCGGCGGATTCTTCACCTTTGTGACCCCACTGCTGCTGCACTTCATCACCAAGAAATATGTGACGGAACTGCACTACAATCCCAAAACGGAGGAGTACACCGCCACCACAATATCCCTGCTCCTGCAAAAGATCAAGGTAAGTAGGGTATATAGGTTATAAGCTGAAAACTACATCAAATCTTCCTTCCAGACGAATTTCCGACCTGAAGATGTGGTCGTGCCAGAGGTGCCCGGCATGTTTACCTCTTTTTTGGTCAATAAACGTCCGCTTTTCGTGGACCCAGTGCTTTTTGATGATCCCGAACACTATGTGCGGATCATGGGCTACGACAAGCCCATCGATTTTAAACTGGATTTGGGCTTAAACCCCGAAAAACCCCCACAGACTAAGGAAAAGCAATAAAAAGTAGTCTGTCGGCAGAATAATATGTTTTATTTAGAACACCCGAACATTTATAAGGATGGGCAAAAAAAATATAAAAATGCTTAGAGCCAGGAATTGAAGATATCAACTCGACATTCTATGAAAGAAAAATATTAGTAATTGATGTTGCAAAATATATGGCATGCTGCCTTCAACAAGCTGCTAAAACAAAAGTACACCATTAGTACCGCATTCCAAATATGAACTGCATATCATCTGGAGTCATGCAATTGCGATTCCTGCACTTGATGAGCCGACGTAAGATGCGGCAAAGTCTTGAGGCATAGTCCCGCCTCTCGTCCACGGATATGGCCTCCAATACACTTGCATCGGGCAGCAAGTAGAATGGGAGAAAGCCCCTCCGGAGGAACATCACCATTAGGTCGACTGCCTGAATGGAGAATATTAATATAAAAGTCAACTACACAAAATCATAAGGACTTACCCGGATGAGTATTTGACCGGGTTGTTGATTCCAGTTGATCTTCTTTTTATTGGCGGCATTCAGGAAGACACTCTTGATTGTGTAGCTGAAGATCTTGGGCATATCATTTGCATCTCGCAGGGCTTTCATCAGCCTGAATCCGTCTTTGAGGTTTTGCTTCTTGCTTAGAACCATTCGCTCCCAGTAAGGAGCGCAGACGATGAAAGATAGAGGATCATCCACAGCATTGTGAGATCGAATCTTACAGGGCACGGCGTACCAGCTGCGATCCCCATCTCTGTGCTGCGGGAAAACCCGTGGTCACTCCCGTGCAGAGAACTTAAAGGCGCTCACAAAGTCAAAGCAAATCTTTCGTCCGGGATCGGATAAGCAGGTAGCCTTAATAGTGTGGGCTACATGACCGCCGGAAATATTTCTCAGCTCGTAGGATCGCCCGCCCCCGCATTGTATGTTGTATAGCTCAGGGATTACTTCGTTGATGTTATCCCGGTACCAGGACTGAACCTTCCGCCGGCTTATGTAGTATTCCTCGCCTTCCCGATTTACCAGGTGGTGGGGAATATGTGCCCCACTGACCCGTAGAGAAACATAGCTGGGATGACCATTCAGCGGAATTGGTTCCACTTCACATGGCATCTGTAAAGTGGTCAGCATATCGAACTCATCCGGCAGATTGATCTTGACGTCATCCAGATTACTGCCCGTCAAAGCGAGGCCCCGGAATGCACTGGCGAAAAAGGGATCTTGGCGGGATATGGCCCGTATAAACTCATTTTCAATTTGCTGGGCATCTTCCTTGAAAGTTTGTCGGTCCTGGGGCTTAATGGATATCCAATCAAGCACCAATTCAATGGCTCCGCCGAAGCTTAAAGGCTTAGAGTATTTTGGTTTAGCAAAACTTTGCATCTTTACTTAGGGTTAATAACGACAATATTCTTCAATTCCTTGAAAAATAATTCTTCTTTGCAGAATCAACAAATCGTTTATTTCAATATTTTAAAGACACTATGTATCTTTACGTAAATTCTGTTTAAATTCTTAGTCAAAACTTTAATTATTTTTCAAAATAACACTTAACAAAAACAGGAACGAACAAGCTTAGCTTTTTATAAGGGCGTTACTTCCAATAAACAATGGTTCCTCGAAATTTCTTAAAACTTTTTTGGGAGTTCTAAATTTGTTGTTGCCAGACTGATTTTCGTTAGCCTTACTTGAAACTATTTGTGGAGAGCTAGGATATTCGGATGAAACAGACTTGGTCACACTCTTATTTACATCGAACATATGATGGGCACGCCGGAATTAAAAATCGTATTGGAATTCAGGTAAATATTGCATCAGCTTAAAGTATATTTTTAACCAATTACGGTAATTCCGCAGCGCAGGAGCTGAGCTACTTTTTGGTAACATTAAAAAGAGGCAGCTCGCCTTAGATGGTAGTCAGAAATGTAAGTTCTAAACAGCTAAAAATATTGTATATAATATTTATAATATTATTTACTTTTTAAGGGACTATTGCCAATCTGCTGAAGTGGATGCATTCCAATATTTTAACTGAACGACCGGAACTATTTCTTCAAGACGATACCGTGTAAGTTGGTCTTAAAGAGATCATGTTCTTGGATTTATTAATTTTCGTTCTTCACAGGCGACCTGGAATTTTGGTTCTAATAAACGACACAGATTGGGAACTGCTGGTAAGTTCAAATTCAAGATCTTAAAACAATTTAATTTTAAATAAATAATTTTCCAGGGTGAACTTGATTACGAGCTGCAGCCCAACGATAACGTTCTTTTTATATCCACTTTACATGGCGGTTAATGGAGTTTCCCAAAGTTAATTAGTAGTAAGCCAAAAGTTTATTTTTATACGAAAACTCATTAAATTTTAACAGAAAAAAGCAAAAACAGTTTTGAGTGAATCAGAATTACGTCCCTTTACCAAAAGAGGCAAAGGCCCACACGAAAATTCGGGTAGTAAAGTTTTCATCATATCATCTAGAGATTGTAAGCTAGCAAGATTCCATTATTTATTCGACCTCATCAGCAAACACGCACTTGGGAATTTTAAGGTGGCTATAAATAGGGCTGATCAACTGTGGTTTGGCGGGCCATTTAAATTAAAGTGTCCACATTCGTTTTACATTGAAGCAACATTTATTGATTTTAAATTTTCGCTTATACTTATCTATCGATTTAATATAATGTAAAGATATATTTATTATGTTCGTTTACGATTATTTTAAATGTAGGCACTTAGGTTACATATCAACTAACTGTACGTAATGAACTTCGATTCAGATATGTTGGGCATCGGCCACGCCCCTTTCGGGTGGTGCTCAAGGCGCCCATCGTTCGATTGTGTGGACTAAGAACTATATGTATATGAAATATGCTTCGACATTGACACGCTGAATTCAATAATTTCAATTGAGTTTTTGTTTTTTCGAAAAATAAGGCAAAATGAGAACTGCAGCGATTATGACAAATTAACGAAAACTAAAAATGTAATAAATAATAAATAACAAAAATAATGAAATAATATTAGCGATCGATCGCGATGATACCATCTGGATCCGATGAAACCGTTCTGCTAAAGCTATAAATGGGGATTCCTATATATATATATCTAGATTCGATGCTCCAGGAGCTCCTATTTGCCGCTGTCTGGACTTGCCGATTCCGCCGCATGCGCGTAGGATCGATATCGCCGCAGGATCACCGTGGACGCACTGGTCGTCGAGGCTCCGGACGCCGTTGTGGTGGACGTGGACCAGCTGCTCCGGCTGCTCTCCGCCGGCGATGGCTCCTGATCCGGGCTGACGCACATGTCGGAGACTATGCCGCTCTCTGAATGGGGTGGATATGTACACACATTGCATATTATATATCGGATGAGAACTGGACACAAAAGCGGCATTAACAAACAACATAGAACAACAAACATGCAGCAAACGACAGGCACGGATTACGGATTACGGGTTAGGTTTTGGTGTTTGGTGGGGATTATATACAGTAATACTGGGGGATTTCTTCGAGATTATGTACAGGGATAGACTACTAGCTACGGGGTGCGTCTAGAAGAAGTAGCACAGTTCAAGCTCAATACCCATGGACAGCTGGCTGACGATGGTGGTCGATCGTTTGTGGTGTCGTTTGCTGCTCCCGAGTCCATTTCCGTTTCCGTTGCCGCTTCCGGAACAGCTGCCTCCCTCGGCAGCCGTTTCCTGCCCCTTGATTCCTGCGCCACTCTGGGATTTTCCCAGCTTCAGGGCCTGTGTTTCATTGATCAGCTCCAGGGTGGCACTGCAGTTGGTGGAACTGGTGCTGTGTGGTCCCGGTAGCTTCCCAAAATGCAGACTATGCCTGCCACCGCCGTCATGGTGACCCGACGAGGAGCCTCCGCTGATGGAGGAGCCACTGGTGGTGCTGGTGCCGCTGGACAGAGAGCTCTCCGAGATCAGCGAGTTGGGCCGTCGCATGCTGCCTTTTCCAGGCTCCGAGTGACGTAGCTTGGGTGCTGTAGGATGGATCATATATATTACTAATGTGAATAATTCGGAATTCGGACTAAGTCTTACTCTTGTTCAACTGCGCCAGTGGAATGGAGCGATCGCTGATCTGGTTGTTGCTGGGCCGAATGTCCAGACAGGGCTTGCTGCCAATGCCCATCGAGGACATCTCCGCCAGACGAACTTCTACAAAGACAAAGGAATTCATTACAGAGAGATTAGAGAAATGTAATCCCAAGACCCCTATGTACAAACCTCTGTTTCGTTTCGCCTGCTTCCAGAGCAGCTTGGAGATCTCCTCGGTCCAGGCATTCTTTATGTCCTCCGACATGCACTGCAGCATCCATGTGTCATCTGGCTTTCTTTTTCGGAACCAAATCTCGAATTTGGTAGCCGAATCGCCGGTGTGCGCTGTCAGGCCAATATCTGAAGTTTTTATGCTGTTTTTGTAGATGTAGATGTCCAGATTCTGTTTGGAAATTGAGTAAGATTTTGTTAAGCAGATCTTAATGTATGTTGCATTTTATGTGGTACCTTAAGTCTCTCATAAGTTGCCTTGCATTGCATAAAAACGATAAATAAAAATGTATAAATATTTTTTTTATTTACTACTACTACTCTTTTGATTGTTTTGATCATATTATCTTGGTTAGATTTCTTATAATAATAATCTGTGTTTTAAATATTTTATGAAACTAGCCAAATAACAACTTTTTAATAAAAATTGAAATCTGCATTTAAATAATTTTCAACTGCATAAAAATACAACTGCAAATTCCGGTCATTATCTTTCCTTTTAAACCTTAACCTTACTTGGTTCTACATATTCCTAATGTATTCAATCATTTTCCAATTTCATCCTTACCTTATGATCGGGAAAGCGACGTGCCTTGCTGAAAAGGACCAGCTCCTCGAAGAGGAACACCTGTCGCAGCGTCTTCTTGCCACCGCGTCCTTGCCAAACGAGGAACTCATTCTGGCGCAGCAGTCGTCCCTGTTCCTTGACATTAACATCGCAATCGCGCAGTGAGTCCATGGCCAGCAAATCATTTCCATGCCGCAGCTGGAACTTGACCATCTCCTCCGCTCGCTGCAGCTCCTCCACATCCACACCAATTTCCTGGAGTGCAGATCCTTCGACTCCTTTGCAGGCCTTGACCAGTTGCTGCAGGAGCAGCGCATATTTGCCCATCCTTTGCACTGGCTTCAGCAGATACGAGGCCAGGTCCAGTTTATCCTGCAGCTGCATCTGTTTGGGCTTGAAGAAGGAGCTACCATACTCGCTCAGCAAAGTATCGCTCTTGGGTTTGTTCTTATTGTAGAGCGCATAAAGGTAGAACTTTGACTCCATCTCCAGGAAGGCTGCTCCCACTTTCAGGGGATTCCTCTCGTACCGCTCCAGTTCGCCCAGGAAGTGCGAGTTGTGGAACTCGAAGATCTTCTCGATGTTGCCGAAGATCACATTTCGCTGGCCCCTCAGAGGTTGTGGGATATCCTCGCGCAGCAGCTCGTCTATGTAGTTCTCGATCACGTAGTACAGGGAGCGCACGTAGTCGCGTTCGGTACCAATCATCTCGCGCATGATCAATAGAAGCGTTCTGGAAGGGATTGGGGCTTGTCACAAGGGTGTTCCTTGCTTCTGGTTATATAACTCACTTTTGTATCTTGGGATCCAGGCAGCTGAGCTCCTCCAGCTTGGGCAGCTCCAGATTGGAGCCATGGCACTGCAAATGGGCATTCGCCTCCATGGGTGAGTGCATGTCCATGTACCTCTTCGAGGGTCGATCGAAGCACTCGTCCTCGAGCAGCTCGTCGTGACTAGAAATAAGGTATTGGGATTAATAAAACTGTCAATTAGATATTCTGCTCAACACCCACCTCTTTTCGTTGAGGCTCTGGCAGGAGCAGATCCTGGCCAGCTTCGGATTGCGTTCGCAATTATCGCAAACGCCCACTCCAGAGTCGGCGATCTTGGACTGCTGCTCCTCTCCATCGCCGCCGTCGCAGTCGTTATCCCGCTCCTCCTCCTCCTCCATTTGGTCCATGTCCTCCAGATTGCGACTCTCCCGCCAGCAACTGCAACTGCTGCTCGAAGGACCTCCCTCGAAGGAGCTGCCACTGGCCGAGCTGCAGCGATAGCTAATCCGTTTTCCGGGACCCGGAGCTGGGGTGCTACTGGCCACTGGCAGGGAGTGACTCTTCCTCATCGCCGGCCAGTGCTTCTCCAGCAACGAGGTGGCGCCCAGTTGCTCCGCCAGTCGCTGCAGCTCCTCCCTGGCCGCTGTTTCCCGCTGATGTTGGGTGAGCAAGTGCAGCAGACGGGCGGCGCTCTCAAATCGCTCGTGGGCCAACTCCAGTTTCTGGGCAAAGTGATCCAGGGCAGACTTCAGATTATTGGCACTCTCACTCAGGACAGAAACTTTCAGGGCAGCGGCATGTAGATCGCGTCCTTTGGCCAGGTGTTTCTGTGGAGCATTAAAAAATAATTATTAGAAAAGAGGACTCAATATGTATTTTTCCACCTACCATCGCTATAAAGTAGTACTTCTCAAACTCCTGCTCCTGGGTCCTCAACTGCGACTCGTTGTCCCATTGCAACTGGGAAAACTTTTGCAGATTCTCCGCTCCATCGCTGCCCAGCCAAGAGGTGACCTTTAAATATAGGACATGAAAACAAAAATCAGTGGGAAACCTTCAAACTCGTTGTTAACAAGCCCACGCGCTAGGCCAAGGTTCCCCATTGCCATGTTCCACTTCGTCATCACCATCATCATCATCGTCTACGGCTCCTCCCAATTTCCAATTTCCGATTCCCAACTCACAGCGCTTAAAAGTGAAACTCATAGAAATGATCGACGCTCTAATTAGCCTCCACTTTACAAATTAAAATCCAATCGAACACAAATCAAATAAAACGACTCAACTATGGGTATTTGGCAGGCAGCTTAGCCTCCCAAAGGTATTGGAAACCACAATATAAGCCAACCACACAGGTAGACATGGCATCCAACAAAGACAACAGCCACGGGCAATCAGCGATCTCACATTGATAATTTTGTGGCTCTAACCAATTTTTAATCACCTGCTGCGTCCAATTGAATTGATACAATCGACGACGCCGCTGATGAAGATAATAATGATGATGACGATGCTACGGAACCGAGTTAACCAGCGCCCCATACCATCCCATCCCAGAAAGCGCCCATCCAACGACTTCCAACTTCCAACGCCCAATTCCCAGGTCGAGACGCGTGCACCGGCGCATTCACTTTCCGTTTTTGGGTTCTGCCCCAACTTAAGTTTTACTTAAGAAAAAAAATATGTTTTCAAAAATAATCCACAAGGTATGTAATGTCAGAAATGTATAATATGAACTGGTACAATAAATTGTATCATTTAACAGTACCATTTTACAGTACCTTTTAAAAGTATCTAATCGTATGTCCCAAAAGCCAAGTCAACTATATTAATATCTTGTTACAACTTGTTTCAAACTGAAATCAAAAATATTATCACTCAAACGTTACATTCATTCCGATTTTCTGATTTTAATTCCGATTTTCAAGCCTAGAACAACAATAATAGAAGTGATCTTGGGGTAACACAAATTGCTGATCAATTAAAAACTACGTGTTAATGATCGTTATTAGTAAATTGAGACATTGTTTTTCATTAATCAAATAATAAACTTTTTTTTTATTCTAATCAGATGATTTCTGTTAGTATATATAAAAATATAAATGTTTACATAAAGTGAAAAACGATCTGCCACTCAAGTATTGAGAATATGTTTATATAAAATGGAATACGATCTTCTTTTTCTCCAAGTGGCAATCTCTAGCCTCGAGATTCACTATCTCGAACCTCTTTTGGGCCATGTCTGCCATCCCACCCAATGAATGAAAATACAGTCTCAAGGGGCTGTGGAGTGGGAGTTGGGAGGGGGAGGTGGAGGGGGAGGGGCTCTATTAGGGGGGAACTGGAGCAGGGGCTCTAAACAGCTGCTCCAGTTTCACAGTCGCAGCACAATCGGCTGTCAGAGACGCTGACTCTTCATGCTCATCAGATATGGCAGGCACGGGTTTTAGCGATTATATATATATATACATCTAAGCCATGTACAGGGTGAGGCAATCCGCTTGATTTCTTAATTGACTTCGTTCATTAATTAATCTAATTTCGGAACTGAGAGCATTTGCCCATTCGATTGAGCATGGCGGATTGATAATTGCATCGAGTGGTTCACACTCTATGAGTTTTTAAGTGTCCCAGAGATACTTTAAAGAATTGATGGTTCTCTTTATTTGGAAACCCCTATATCAGACATATCACAAAAATTTTAGAAAGTTTTTTTAACGTAATTTTGGGAAGCACTTAAGAAATACATTTCAAGCCTGTAGAAAACTTTATTTTTAAATCGGATATATACTTCGGGAATGTTTTTATTTTTTATAAATCAGAAATTAAAAATGTTTAAAGAATAAGAGTTATGACAAACATGATTACATCTGTAGTATGATAAACTGAAGAATGCTTTCTTTTATCAACAAAAAAGTTTTTTCTCATTCAGGTAAAACGTTTTTCATCTGAACAAAAGAAAACATCCTAAGTGAATCACAGCTATATGCATTGTTAAACTACAAAAGCAAACATGAGATTAGCTTGAAATCACGCGGTTACAAATACCCCCTTTAAATATTTAATTGCCACACTAGTGTGTTTATTAGCAGTGAACACATAGACGAAATATAATTAAACCGGACATTGAAATCGGACCTTGAATTGTTCAATTTAGTGGCTCAACTATTTCCAATCAAATAAAACAGAACATCGAGTACGCAGATCGTTGATGTCATTGAGCAGAGCTTGTCAATACAATTGGATTGGGTCACCACCAATACTCAATATGATCGATTTGAATGGGTCGCAGATGATACTCTATAAAATGGATCACAAATACATACATCTACAGGACCGATGACACCCTGTATTTCGAAGATGGCGAGCCGGCTTGCTCAAATTGTTTACATTGAAATCGATCGTTGGATGGGGGAAGTTGGAAGCGGGGTTTGGCCTTTTTGGCTCTATGCGCCCGATCGGCAGATTGTTTCTCAGCGATTGCCCCGCACTGGCTGGCCATAAATTAATTAATTGATTTAGTAAAACTCGGCCCCAAGTGGATTTTCACTGCTAACCGATGGCGATAAGACGTGGGCTGATCACTGAACTGTGAACTATTAATAGCCGCCCCGATCGCTATATCACTCAGCCGACTGCCCGATAAGTCGCTGACTCACATAGTTGGCCATTTCGGCTGCCAATTTGCCGGCGCTTGGCTCTTCCGCTTTTGGCCCGGGAATCATGGCGCGATTGTTAGTAACGAAGTCCGCCAAACGCGACAGAAACTGCAGCAACATGCCACAGGCAGCTCAGAATCGCGACTGGATGTGGAAAAGCCGAGGCAACTGCTCCGCGTCACCCATGCCCACGATCGATCTTCTATATACACAGTGCTCGGCACATAATGAGGCATTTTCAATTTCATTTCGGTTTCCCGTCCTCGTCGCTGGCAGGCGGCACTCAATGAAATTCAATAAAATCAAAACAATTAGCAAACGTAAACAAAAAGGCGAAGAACAAAAATGGGTTAGACAGGGAGCCCCGGCACCCACGACAAACCGATGACGATGTCGCCAAGTCTTGCCTTTGCTTACACAGAAAGAATGGTGAATGATAAAAGAATATTTCGGAAATCTAAACACATTTGTTTCTTCACTTCATGACTTTTAATAACTTGGTTTATTCTGGCGGATATCTATTTTTTAAGCAATATTCAGTTTTGTATTGGAATAGATCATTTTGATTTTTAATGAAATTACTGCCATCCAACTGAGAACTAAAATAATAGGTAAAACATTAAATAACAATATTTTAAGCTGTCCTTTTTATACCCTTGCAGAGGGTATTATAATTTTGGTCAAAAGTGTGCAACGCAGTGAAGGAGACATCTCCGACCCTATAAAGTATATATATTCTTGATCAGGATCACCTCCTGAGTTGATATAGCCATGTCCGTCTGTCCGTCTGTCCGTCTGTCTGTCCGTCTGTCTGTTTCTACGCAAACTAGTCTCTCAGTTTTAAAGCTATCGAGTTCAAACTTTGCACACACCCTTCTTTCCTTTGCACGCAGTATATATGTCAGAACGGCCGGGATCGGTCGACTATATCCTATAGCTGCCATATAACTGATTGATCGGAAATGCCATAACTTTGGTGTTTGTAAAGTTAGGAAGTTGGAATTTCCTATGGGTTTTATATTTGGCCAATCAATCCGACCTACCAAATTTCATAAGGATCGGCCGACTATATCCTATAGCTGCCATATAACTGATTGATCGGATATGCCATAACTTTGGTGTTTGTAAAGTTAGGAAGCTGGAATTTCCTATGGGTTTTATATTTGGCCAATCAATCCGACCTACCAAATTTCATAAGGATCGGCCGACTATATCCTATAGCTGCCATATAACTGAACGATCGGAAATGCCATAACTTTGGTGTTCTTAAAGTTAGGAAGTTGGGATATTTTATAAGTATTAAGAATGCATCATATGAATAATTTTGGAGAATATAATATATAGAGTATTCTGCAAGGGTATATCAACTTCGGCTCCGCCCGAAGTTAGCTTTCCTTTCTTGTTTTTAAATAATAAGGGCAATAATTAAAATCTTTAAGGTCTGATATGCTGCTAATTTCTAAATACCAATATTCACATTGGCAAAGCTATTCATCTAAAAAATATATATTTACAAAATGAAATAGGATTGATCCTATAATAATAAAAGGCTTTTAAATATATAAACATTCTATGCTAGCGAAAAAAATAGTTCAAATTGTAAGATAAATTTTGATTATGCTTATAATATAAATCAAACAGTTGGTTATTTGGGTAACTTGATAATTAACATTGTAATTGATTTTAACATTGTTATAACATTAACCAAACAGATGCTTATTTTGATAAAATATAATATCATCCATGTTTAAATTCTGATTGAAACTTGTTGAAAATATCCTAAATATTTGGAAAGCAATAACCTTTTATTATTTATAACCTTAAAAATGTGTTTCAAAAAAGGAGGAAGTTATGAATAGACTATTAAACCATAGATTTGTATTTATGGTTTCTAGTGTCTGTAAAATGTTTTTGTGAGTTGAAAAGGATGCATTTTATTATTATTTTTTTGAGTGCTCCATGGTAAATAGGCAAATGTCAACCATCCGCCTGCGACTTCGTCTTCGGTGGCAGAAGTTGCTTCTGCGGCGATAAGAACGCGTCCATCTATGGCGGATGTGGAGCCGTTCGTTGGCTGATAAGCCACTGCATTCGAGTTGACTGCACTCTGTTCTCGACGGGATGATCTTAGGAGCTGTTTCTGTTGCTGCTGCCGCCTGACATAAAACGCAAATTTAACGTGACAGTTTAACAAGTTGATCGCATGCGCCATAAAACACATGCAACACCTACAACAACAGCGGCAACAACAGCAACGGCGGCTAGTTGTGAGCATGCGTGGCTTCCAGTGGTGGCCACTCCCTCCTCCTTCCTCTAGCCTCCTGATCCATGATCCCTGCTCACTGCTCCCTGCTCCTTACTCCGCACTCCTTACTCCTGCTGCTGTCGTGTAATTTACACAAATGTCGCGCATTTATCTCGTGGCCATAAACATTTTTAAGCCACAATATCGAATTTATTTTGACACTTTACAAAGTTGTCGCCAATGTTGGAGTTGTTCTTGTAGTTGTTGCAGCAGCTATCATAGACAACCAAAAAACAACAACTATTGGCATTTGGTCTACCCTTCAATAGAGTAATTCAATTTTTTCGGGGGATTTGAGTTCTTCATCTTCATATATTTCATGGATCATTAGCCTTTTTTATAGTCAACATATGCTATCGATTCGTTTTAAAGCCCCAAGTTGAACTTATGGTTTTCTATCCAAGTTTTCAGTGGGTCTCAACATCCGTTTTCATGTAGATAATTGGAGTAATATTCATCACATGTTGTCTGTTGGGTTACAGTTCCTATTCAACTTCCGTTTTCTTGTAGATTATTAGAGTAATGTTAATCACATGTTGTCAGTAAGGTTTAAGTTTTTTTATTGTACCGTATGATTTTCGAAAATATTTCATGATCAAAACCATAAGCAGATAGTAATCAAGATGTTAAAAATTATTGACTACCTCAATCAAAAAGTTTATAGGAATCCCTAACTAGTAGAACTATTACGACATGTTTTAATTGCATTTGTAAGAGAATTTATGATTCGGCTTGTCTCGAATTACATTTAATTTCCTTAGCTCCTTGGCGCTCTTTGACTGGGATTCTGTGGATTCTGCTTCTATTTCTGGTATTGGGTAATTTATTTGAAGTACCTCTTAAATGATATGCTTTTGCCATTTGGCTGTCTCATTTCTTGTTGGCTAATTTGTTCTCTATGTTCGGCGGTTGTTGATGGTGATGTGTCTCTTTGGTTTCTCAAGCATATCGCAGCCGGCTTATCTCTGGCTTTTAAGTATTTCTGCTCTTGTCTGGCTGTTTTGCATTTGAATTTATGGCAGCGTGTTAGAACTTATGGCAGCGATAACTGCCCGAAGATCAGAGGAATGGCAATCGGAATGCGAGTGCGCCAAGTGAGACATTAAACATGAAAGCCGACCATTAATGGAGGGGGAAAACCAATTGGAACTTCCATTTTTCTTGGCACCTAGTTCTGCACAGCAAAAAAAATTGTAAGCCATTTTAAAATAATTTCTAATTAAAGTTGATTTTGTGGTGGTTTAATTTATTAACATGTTGTTAATAAATGTGACAATTAAAAAGAATGCAGACTACTTAATACTCAATCAAATAATCAATAACAATTTATAAGTGTGTTAAAGACTACTTTAAGATCGATTAAGTCTATATAATTGCATTACTATTAAAAAAACAAAATAATTAAGATATTTTTAGATATCAAAACATACCTAATTTTAAATCTAATATAATTCATATTTATTTAAATATGTTCCTCCAACAGTAAGGAAATAATAATCAATTATTAGTATAATAATTGTATTTACTAATATAAAGCCATAACTGGGATTGAATTCTTTTCGTGCAGCACCTTCCAACCGACAAATGTGATTTATTTGAAACTTGATTGCCCTGCTAACCGGGTCTGTAATCCCTTTGGGCCCACATACCTACATTCGGTATCCCACTGGGCCACTAAGGGGTTTACGTATGGAAAACGCTCGGCACGCTCGGCTGCCTTCATTCCCGAATGTAATAAAGCAATTTCGTTTGACTATTTTGCGGCCAAAGGCGATTACAATTTAACTTATTTTTCACTTTCCAAACCAGCGGCAATCTCCGTCGAAATCCCATGGCCCAGGTCTCCAGATTGTGCGACACGCACAAAGTCATAAATAGTGGCCACAAAAGGCCAAGACGTTAATGTGGTGACAATATTGCATGCAACCGAGTTGCTAGTTGCAGCGTTGCTGCTGTGCCCCTTGGTGTTGCTGGTGGAAAAGCAGCTTTGCCGTCTGCTTTGCCACAGCAAGTGCATCGTGCATATCTTGGACAACAAGGGGGCGGCACTGGGGCCAGGGGCGTGGCAGCTTATCGGCGATCAGGCGACGGCCACGGCGACACCGTCCAACTTCAACTCCATTACAACTGCATTGGGGAGCGGACGTGACGACGCTCAAAAAATGATGACAGCTGTTGATGAAGTTGACGATTTCTAAAAATGCGTGTAAAATTAGTGTTAAAAAACATGTCAAACCCAATGTGACAGTTACGTTTTGACATGACAGTCCAAAGGCGCTGGCGACAACAATTACACTTTGTCTGCCCGCCAAGAGCAACGCATATACAGTATATTTTCAAGTCCAAACGACCAAGAGTCCAAGAGCAGGACCCCAAGCCCGTGTTAATTCAATAACCTGGACATTCTGGCCAAAGCGACGATGGCCATCGGCGATGGCTGCCTTGCTAAGCGTATGATTAACGTCCGTTTTGATGACACAGCCAACATGGAATCATGGAACCATGGAGGAGGTACGACCATATGTCTGCAGGAGCAGGAGGGGCAGGAGGGGCACCAGCTACATCTGCATTGTTTGTTTGCGTGGTACATTTGCATGCAACAATCTCAACCGGTTGGGATCGGCGGCACTTGCGGCAAGCATGTGTTCATTTCGCCGAAGCACTCGTATCTTGGTAGCTTGCGCGTAGAGATGACAGCGGACACGGGTGTTATATCTCATCACGCACGAGGAGGTTACCACTTTTGGGATGTTAGGGTTTAAGGATGGTCAGAAATAATGTCTCTTATTTTAGTTAATGGTTTTTAGTTAATAATTTGATAATTTTCGTTAACCTCTCAAACCTTCACAAATTGGAAGGATATGTAATTGACAAATATGTTTTTTAATCAGAATAAAATTCCCATTGTTGTTTTAAGAAGAGTATATTATTGTAAGCAGGCAAATCGATTTCCCTTTACTTTGTAACATACATTTTATATCCAACAACCCCACTTTTTAATTGATAACCAAGACTTTTAATAATATTACTCTTATAGATTCCAAAGTAGATGTTAATCTGCTCTATTTGCTTAATTAATTTTAAAAATTACATTTTTAAGGTTTATGAAATTCCAGTCAAATCCAATACAATGTCTGTTCAAAGTAATACGCATATACAAAGATGTCTAAGAAGGCCTCAAGTTCAATTAATGATTGATCTCAACTTCAAATCCTTTTAAGCCTATTAAGCTTCTTGTTTGTCAAGTTTTTTGTACGGTCCACTTTAGATTTGTCAATCGGGCAAAGTGCCTATAAGCTTATTTCCAATTCTCGGTTTTTGGCTAGCATTTATCCGAATGTCAGGGGCTAATCGACAGTTGGCTAAGCAATTGAAAGACAGATAAATGTGTCGAGTGGAAAATGAGTAAAACCCGAAATAAAATACTAATTTTCCGCCGACTAATTGCAATTAAGGGTAATCTTATTTTCATGTATTTCAACTAGTTTTGGTGACCGTTACCCGACGGGGGAAACTAATGATGCGTTTATGTAATGGGGTCTGCAAACCAACACAGGTGGGAAATTAGAGAAATTCTGAATAACTTAGGTTAATTACGAAATAAACTTAAGCCCATCTCTATTGGGTGGAGCAGAGCGTATAATGCCCGCGAGGGCTAATACATGCGGTTATTATTAATGCCCCTGTGGATGGGGTCCCGGGGTTCGAGGTTTCCACCGCGGCATGTCGACAGTAAATAAGCCTTCATTTTTCATGGCTCTCGCCTGACCGAATTCTATGCAGCCAGTTCTTGGCCAAAAGCAGCTGCATTTGCCGGTGGCAGTGCGGTTATGCAAGCCAAAAAAAAAAGAAGTCGGAGAAAGGAGCTGGGGGATACTTTGCCACCGCATTCCTGGCCCAAAGACAGCCGGTCAAATGTCAGGGGCCATAAATAAGCTGGCCCAAACCAGCGGACAGGCTTCCGCTACACCAATGCTCCTCGGTGCCAACGCAGAAGCCAAATCCAAAGTGCTCCTTATGGCGATTGCAATTCAAGGCGCGAAACAATTAAACATAGTTTTCATTGCACAAAGCCGCCGACATTGCGCAAATTAATTTGTGCAGTAAAAAAGCAGAAAAAAAACAGAAAAAGAGCAATCGTCTCAAAGAAAGCGCGCTAAGCAAATCCAATTTCACCGTCAGCAATGTTTATTTATCTGTCGCCGCAGCTGCATTTACCTCTTTCTCCGGCCAGCTCGGCAAACACCCATCATGGCCATATTTGTGGAGCAATCCACCTTCATCTCGGGGACCCCAAAGGACCAGCTCCCAGCTAATGCAGCCGATCAACAATTTAGATACAATATCGCATATCGCATCATAATGTCGTCGTCGTCATCCTCTTGGCCAGCAAAATGGCGACACCACAGCGGCAGCAGCAGCAGCAACAGTTGCAACTACAGCAGCAACAGTTGCAGGTACAGCAGCAACATCAAGCACGGCGGCATCTTTTTTCGCACCTTGTTTGAATGCTCGCGCCTAATGGACGACAGCAACATTAGTTTGCCGGCCGGCTGCAGACGCTTTTTGTGGTCCAGTTTCGTGTGTTTGCCTTGTTTTGGCATCGCAGATTAAATATATTTAATTAAAAAGAAACAAGATGAATGTGAGATCAATTGACACGGCCAGCGGTGGATACACTATCCGTAGATCTTGCTGATATTTTGTGCTGATAGAGAGAAGCCTCTAAGAAGTATGCAAATACTTGAAAAGGGCTGGGAATAGCAGTTAGCCTAAATGTCTTTCCCACGAAGACAAATTCTTTTCAAGAGAATAGCATTTTTATTACTGGCAAATTCGATCGATTTTTATGACCATAGCATGGAGATTTAATGTCCCATTTTAAATCCAACAAAACTAAACTTTCCTTAGAAAGCTTTTCTAAACTTAAAAGAAAATATGTTATATCGAAATCAACCTGAGGTTGTTTTTCATAAACAGGGAAGTGATTACTTCTTTTAAAAATTTCTTACTATTCTTATAATCGTAGAAATATTACTGATATCATATAAAAAACGTTTTATAATTTTTATTTCGTTTGATATAGTTCAGATACATTAAAACTATTGACTTTCTAGACAAATATTTTATGTTTACATATATGATATGAGTCAGCAATTTTAAAAGCAATTATTTATAAAAATCGATGGAGTTCAATACAAAAAGCTGTTTATACTCCTTTGTAAGAGTATTTGAAAACTACAAGAGGTGGAAAGACAAAAGCCAACAACGATCTGCACAAAATTGGTAGCTGTCAACGCCTTTTTAATTGAAAGCGTGTTGGTGTTAAACACTCGTAAGTATCTCTTAGTATGATTTTTGCGCCGATCGCGATATGACAAGCGGGACAACTCCGACGGACGGACTCTCGAGCGGACATGAAGACAGCTGAATGGACGGCTGCGGCTTATCGGTGAACTACTTTTCGAATGGAAATGAATGAAATCAAATGAAATGAAATGAGCAGAGTCAACGATTTGAATCGAATGCGAGTGCGAATCAATGGGCGCCCCAAACCGTCGACAAATCGATTGAAAAATCGCACAACACAAAAACAAACAGCAGCCAAAGAAACACAGGGAGGGGAAAATAAAGATTGCATTTAATTTCTTTAACCTTGCTTTCACTTTTCTCATTAACTTTTCGTTGGCAATTAAAATTCAATTTTTGCTCAGAAATCAAGTCAGATAAATGGCCGCACATTTATCAAACGAAGCGGAGTGCGCGGGAGCGTGTGAAAAAGGCCAAGACGCCACATACGAAACGTTAACAAGGCTCGCAAAATTTTTAAATGCCAATTTCCGCAAATTATTAAATGAAATTGAGGATTCCGCACGGCTATCTATTCATCTTTGGTTAGGGGAATTCAATCGGCTGTGGGGCCTTATATGGTATGTGGTACACAGAAAAAAATTAGGCACACAGTGCCTTAATTTGATTTTATAAAAGATTCCTGCAGTTGATATGTGATTTATTATGGAACTAAACTTGTTATATAATAACTAACCTATGCTGATCTTACGCAATTGAAACTTTGGTTTAAGCTCATCATTTTTTATTATTAACTTTTAATTAAAATTAATATATTTTTTTTATGTGTACTTGCTGCGTGTCGTGTATTTGCAATTTGACATACTTTTGTTAACCAGCAACTGCAACTGCAGCAACATCTTGCGGCAGCATCAACAATCATAATAATAATGGCAAAACTTAATAGTGGCGCGAAAGTATGACGAATATGTAAACTGCAGCTAATCCCGCAACAAATGATTGCGATTAATCAGCGGAATTGCATTAGCCGGGCCAAAAGGAGTCGCCCAACTGGGCGTAACTCCGACTGTCACTGCCGCTGATTAAGCGAGATTCCCAGGGGAAGATACAAATGCGAGTACGAGTTGTGGGTGCGTGCGCCTGCAATTATGCGCATGGCGCGCACGGTAGCCCAGGCCATGCAATATGCAATATGCCACATGCCGTATGCAACATGCGAGCGAACCCTTTCGCCGGAGGCCAAAAACTCATTAACAAGTCAATTAAACGGCCAGGAAGTGGCAGATGCTCCTCGTATCCATGAGTATCGCTTGACTGCCATCCACCTGGATGCCTCGCTTATCTAACGACTCCATTTGGCCGCCGACTGGCAGCCTCATCTCTCAATCCCAATCTGGCGACCGATCCTGAAACTAATGCGAAAGCGGCTCCGAGAAGCCAACACTAAGCGGATGCGCGTAATAAATTAATAAAGCCCGCATTAAACGCAATGCATATTCAATTAACAATGTCAGTGCGCCGCGTATCTGCGAGATACATTCGGCATTCGGCATTCGCAGTCACATTCGCAATTCGCTGCGCCTGCCGCATTTCCTGTCAGCAAAACCAAATCCAAGTCCCCAGCTCATTAAAACTTCAAGACTACAAAGTGGCCGGGAGAAACCAATTGTAAATCGTTCGGCGAACCTACGGCATCAAAAAATGCTTTTAATAGGCAAGTGGGGATAAAACAATATTCAGAAGACAAAAAAAACTTTAGAAAATAGGAAGAAAATGTTTAAGATTGGTTATCGAAATGATGATGACAGGTTTAATTTTATTAAGCATAAATGTCGAAGATCATAAATAAATATTTAGGTGTTTAATAATTTACGGCCGCATAGTTTAACAGCGTTATAAATTCCAAATTGCATCTTACATCTATCATTGGTTGCTTATGTAAAATTGGGAAATATTAGCTAATGTTTTTGTGCATTGGTATACCTAATATATTATCTTAAGAAAAAATATTCCACAAATTCGGGGAAAATTCCCAATTTTACTAAAAATATCTAATTTACTGCCAATTTGCTCTGTGATAATTTGTACTAAAATAAAATCACTTCTGTCAGCTAATACGATAAATAATTTTTATAAAACCAGTTTGAAATTATTAAAAGGAAATAAGTTTAATAATTACGTTAATTTTCACGAGCCTTAAAGCAATGCCTCTTTTGAAGCGATGGCAACAAATTAATAGTCTTTAAGAAGAACTTCATATAAATTTCATATTCATAAAAAGTGGAACAATTTTTTTTTAGTTTAAAGGTTTTTCTTTTATATGGAAAGTGGAACAATTTTTTTTTTAGTTTTAAGGTTTTTCTTTTATATTTTCTTAGTTTATTAAGATTTTTTTAAGTTTTCTGTGTCAAATATGTATAAATCATACATTCCCATTCTTAGCTTGTAGCCTACTTTGATAATTCAAAAAGTAAAATAGAGCCCAAATATGTAAAAACTTAAGAGAAGTATAAGCTCACATACATAAACACATTTCAAGTTCTCTTTTTGGGCACCAATGAAGGTTTTTCATTAAAGAACTCGTTAAGTCCCTACATCCCTTCATCCAATCATATCTATATCTATTGCTGGGACTTCCCAGGTACTCACCTCACTGATCTCATCCTCGAGAGCCCGTTGCCGAGTCAGTTGCCTGAGCCGCTCCCTGCGCTGCTCCGTCAGCTGCTCCAATCGCTGGG
Source organism: Drosophila carrolli (assembly GCA_018152295.1). Taxonomy (NCBI): domain Eukaryota; kingdom Metazoa; phylum Arthropoda; class Insecta; order Diptera; family Drosophilidae; genus Drosophila; species Drosophila carrolli. The sequence continues at coordinate 8,878,259 of JAECXJ010000001.1, forward strand.
CCGCCCGGTCGACTTCGTTGAAGAGGAGCGTCACCTTGCGCAGCTTGCAGGCGGCATCCACGTTGAGGAATGCCCCTGAAGATGGCGATTGGGGCTGTGACGTCATCCGCGGCGAGGCGGGGGCAGAGGTGATGGCCCTGGCCAAATCCTGAAGCCGGGCCAACTGGCCGGCTCCCATCTTGCGCAGACTGTGGAGCTGCGAATCCATCAGCGCACGACTGAGGGCGCGATGTTGGCCATAAAGCTGGCGGCGCGTGGGCAATCCCTGAAGATCGGCGGCGCGTATTTCGCTGAGGGCACTTACCAACCGACCGCCGGCCGTCGAGCATTGGCGCTGGAAGGCCTCCAGTTGGGCGAAAAACTCCCGCCACTTGGCCGCATCGTGATGCCGCTGGTGATTCCCGGCCAGAGTGGCCAGGGCGGGCACGGAGGGCAGCAATCCAGCGGGCAGCTGCGATGGCGCAACACTTGTCGTGACTTGGTCCACGCTAATGAATTTAACCAAATCCGCTGGCAAAGACGACGACGGCTCCTGTTTTTTTTGTATTTTTTTTGGTTTTGGGGTCAGAGTCAGAGCAGAGAAAAACAGCGGATTCGTTGTCATTAGTGGACAAGTTCTGTTTGCCCAGCCGGTCATGTCATGGGGCGGGTTAATTGGCTGCGGTTCAGGCTGTCGAGAGCCCAGGCTGGGGCGTTAGCCCGTTGCCTGGCCTTTCGATCCCGCCCTCCGAGAGGCACACACAGAGAAAATATGTGCTACTTTATATTTTAAGAGGATTTTTCATTGAGGAATTAATTCGGGTTATAACAGAAATCTATCGGGTTTTCGTAAAATATTTTTTAAATATATTTGGCAATTTAAAGAAAAAAAACAAGTAAATGCAGTGCCTAACCTGTATGCGAAATTCAGTAACTTTAAAAACTTGACTCATATTTGGTGTAATAAAATCGTAGGAAAGGGTAAACAAAAATATAAGCTAAAAATTGTTTGTTATATTATAATGATAATTAATAAACATCAGAATTTAAACAAACATTTTAAGTAATGAGACCAATTCTTGAGAGATAAGTTTTAAATTTTATATTTATTACCTTATCTGAACTTATAAATTCGGACAATATTTTAAATAAAACAGAGTCATAGAAATGGTTTCTAAATGTACGAGATTTCTGCAAATTTCCTGAATAATATTATAAAATTTATGAAAAAATGCATTCGAACTTGTAAAGTCTAAGTTAGTGGTTAAGTAATTGAAGTTCGACTGCATTTGGTTTCCTGAAAAAAGGGACTTTGTACATTTTTTCTCTGTGCTTCCTTGTGCAATCCAAAAGGTCAGGCTGTATAAACTCTAAACTCACCGGGTGATCACTGTTATTGTTCTGCTGCTGCTGCTTCTGTTGCTGCTGCTCGTTGCACAATTGCAGTAGACTGGAATCGGGACAAACGGCCAAAATTTCACAATTGCCAATTTGCTTGGCTAAGAGTCTGAGACTTTGGCAAATTAAATCGATTACGCATAAATGTTGAGACTTCTCGATGGCAATTAAAATGGTAAATGTCTGTTGGGCGGGTTGTTGTTTCAGCTGTTGCTGCTGCTGCTGCTGCAGTTGCTCAGCGCTTTTATGGCCATTGATTGTTGCTGTCGTTCCGGGTGATGTCGGGGTGGCAAAGGGGCAGGAGCTGCAAGAGCAATGGAAAACGAGCCGTGAGTTGTGGTCCAAAGTGGCCGAGAAGGTGCACGGTCAAGTCGCATAAATAACATCAAAAGTGTTTGCCTGCTGTCGATCGGAGGTGGACAAATACCAGCGATCGGGGAACTAGTTCAAAATATTGTAATATTTCTTAACCCAAAAATGGCTTTCCTACAATATTCATTTTTAACTAAAAAAATTATATTTAAGAATTTAAAAGACCTTAAACCACTATATGAAATTTTAAATAAATATATTTTGTATATTAGTTTCAACAATAAAATGTTACATTCATTTAAATTGTGTATTCTATTTATGCTAAATTTACAAATAAGTTTTTCAGTTTTTAATTTTCTATCTTGCACACTTCCCAAGGGAAATTGTAATTAGCTAACACAGGATTTTTATTTCTTTGAAGCCCATTAAGTTCATACGCAAAAATTGGTGTTTGTATAAACTTTAGTTATTCTTCGTTTTTTTTATAACTTTATATTGGCAGTAATACTAATTTGTTTGTGAATAGAAAACGGCATTTTTTAGTAGTTTCCAAGTTGTCTCTATTTATTGGTCCCCCATAACGGGAGTACTAAAAATGTTTAGTGCAACTAGCTGCGCCAGCGCACCTAATTAGAATTGTTAAATTTAATGTGGTTCCAGGCTATAATTTTTCAATAAATCATTATAATCTTGGCGAGCATTTCCCGCCTGATTCCGCTGAAAATTAATAGCTCTCTTCCCGCTAATTCCCAGGCTTCCATGTGAACTGGTTCGCATGTGGGCCGCAGCCCAGCTCCATGAAATAAAAAACATAATGCTTGGGCGGATTGGGTGGTGGTGTCCGCTTGGGGAGCAGAACACACCGACTTGGCTACGCCCAAAACAAGTTCACTTTAATTGGCAATAAGCGGCCTCTGCACTTGGACTCGCAGCCAGATGAAGCACTTTACTTGGCTTTACCTTTCAGTAACTCAGCGGGGAGAAATCACGTAACTATGACAAGTTGGTAGCCACTTTTAATCAGCGTAAATAAAAATTGAAAATTGCTGCTAATGGCAGCTGGTGGGCATTAGCAGAAGCCAAGAGCCGTGTCCTAACACTTTAGCCAAAGTTTGTTCAGCGGCTTGGAAATTCTTTAGCGGCCAAGTTGGTTAACTGTAAACGCATGCCAGGCCAGGTTCTCGGTTCTTAGTTCTCAATTCTCAAGTCTCACATGGCAATTGGCAGTCAGAGCCACAAGTCCACCCCCAGGTTGTTGCAGATGCAGTTGCTCTCGGAGCTGCAGTTGCAAATTGCACGCAATGCTCACGGGACGGGGCCAAGATCCCAGATGATGTGGCGTGTTTCCGCGGAGTCTTCGGGCCCAAGACCGCGGCTTAATGATGCCGCTCAGTGCGGCTATAAAGACCGCCTGGCATTTCAATTCCGAAGCAGCCCATATACACGCTCAAATGGGCCAGCCGCCAACAGCTATCCGTAATTTGGGCACGTCGAGGTGGAAGATACTCTAGCTAACCTGCCTAAATACACAGAGTAGCTTAAGGCCTTAAATCTCGGCGTAAAAATGATTTCATTATTTGAAATACAAATTAATTAATTAATAAATATATTCTGTAGCTTTTATTTTAAATATTGACCTACTTCTTACTTTGCTAAGTAACTAAAATGCATATGCCATGAATATTGTGAAACTTGTAGGAATTATAAATCAAGAACAATTCTTGTTTTGGAATTGGAAATCAATCCCACTTTCCTAATTTAAATAATAATTTTAAGTCAAAGGCCAACAAATGAATTCATTTTTTGCAAAGTAAAAAACAATTATTAAGTGGGACGTTCACAGATAAACAAATGAAGGATATAATTTAAATATGATAGAAATTAGTATTCTATTTTAAAAACTATACCACTTTTTTATTTGAAATTTTGTAAAAGCGATTATAAAAGAGTTATGAATCCTTTTGACTTTTACTTTAAAATAAATGCCGAAAGACCTCATAAGCTTTCTCTTTTTTAATGTTTTATACATTATTTAGATTGAAAAAATGCAATTAAGTAGTAAGGGAATTGTTTAGACAATTTACAGCCAACTATTTAGCAGAACAACCTTTCCTTCAACCCATCTTCCCATTCCGCGAACCCATTTTGTAGTTCGCCCAAAAAGCCTTAGCCCCGTTCAACCTCTGCCATGGGCAATTATAATTTAAAACCTTGGCTGATTGCGATGCATTTCGGTTTTGGGAGCAGCCGCGCATGCTCTCTCCGTCGATTTTGTAGGGCAAGACGCATTAAAATATGAGCACAATCCTAGGCCAGGTCGAGCGTGTGTAACCCGAGCTTTTCTTTTATATCCGTATTATGCGCGGGCATGCATATTTATACCCGGGGTCTTCATACCTTTCGCAGCCGAAGATTCCGAGAAGTGCAGCCCGCCAAACTGTGTCCATAAAAACAAATTTAATTGCAAGCTGTCACACACACGATGGAGGGAGTTGTGGATTGGCATCGTAGATGGAGTTGGAGTCGGAGTTTGAGCTGGAGTTTTGGGAGTCAGGCAGTCAGGGAGTCAGGGAGTCGGAGTCGAGGTCAGACCTCTGGCCCAGACAAATGATGTAAGCTACGGATAAGCGAAGTGGCCATGTTGACACTGACGCAGTGGTGAAAACTGAACGCAGACCAGAGAGCCGCAGCCAACATCTAATATTTGCCGTCCATCTGGCTGACATTCGGAATTGGACAGGCAGCTAATGAATACCTTACACATGTCGGCAAACAAACGCAAATAATGTCAATGGTCTGGCAGATCCAACTCGTCATGAGTCAGGTCGAAGAAAACTGCTGGTCTGGACTGGATAGTATGAGATGGAATGGGATGAGATGAGATGCTAAGATGTTGAGATGCTGATGATGATGATGAGGCGGCTACAGCAGATGTGCCACTTTTCAGCGCAACTGCTGCCACTGCCAATGTTTGTCAAAGAGTTTTCTACACGATTTGGCCGCGTTTTACCAATTGGCATTGAAGCAATTAACATCAGCATGCAGCTGGATTTCGAGCTGAATCTCTGGCTTAGAACTGGAACGGGAATCGCAATGCCAGCTCTAAGTGGCCGCCAGATACGAATGTACTCCACTGTCGATTTAGATTTCACAGATTTCTGATATTTCCAGGAATCGTGTGGCAGTTGGAACCTTTTGCGAGAACAGCAACAACCATTGCGGAAAAATAAAAGTTCACATCATAAATTTTAAAGTGTCACGAATCTGTCTGGAAAAAAATCATTCATATGCCTGCAGTTATCGCTCTCTCTCTCTTTTTCCTAGCCCTCTCTCGCTCTCTCCTCAAAGGGAAGCCGCACACAGTCCCTCAAAAGACGTGCCAGCAAAAAACCAGCCCCACAAACATTGGCAGCCAGCCTGAGTGGAATTCTAATTTACACTGAACAGCAGGGGAAAACTTCGGTCTGATTTTCTAGACCTTTTCCCATGACCTTTGGGATGAACCCGTTAATGGAACCTCATTAAGACAGTTTACTTTTAGATTTTTCTTTCAAAATATTAATGGTTTTTCTCCCACCAGCTTTAAAGTTCCTAGTATATTAGCTATTTATGATCCGACAACCTTACAAAAAGAGGATGGAAATAAGTAGAATTCATTTGGTTTTCCTAAAAAAGTATTATTTAAAAAGCAAGAGAAATTATGTTAAATAGTTTAACAATAGCTCACACTTTTTCTCTAAATAATAGTATTATTTGTTTGTCTATAATTTTTTTGTCTACCAAAAGTAAATTTTTTCATTCATTGTATTTAATCTTTTTTCTTATTCTCAATTCTCTATATAAACAAATCATCACGTTATTCTTCTAATCTTTAACTCTTATCTCTTCTTTTTGAAATACTCAATTGCACTTGACCCAATTGTACAAGCAATATCTAAGATTATAGATTTCTTCCCTATTGTATTTACATTATAAAATCCACATTCACTCGAAGATCTAGGGCAGATAGCCAACCCTGCTGGACAGTGTTTATCGACTTTTAGCCCAGACTTTTGTTCTATTTTCTGAGGCAAAGTTCTCGGCTCACAATGCAAGTGCTGTTCGATGTTGCTGCTGCATGTTTCCTTTTAGCCAAAGTGGCAAATTGACTGACATGCATTCGGGCTTAAACGAAACTCTCGGGGGAGTGTGGTATTGGGTATTGGGGACTGGGGATTGGGGATTGGGGAGCCCGTCTTAAAGGCTTAAATGCAGCTCCGCTTCGTTCCCAGCGCCATTTGGCTGACTGGCTGGCGCATTTGCATATCTGCTCGTAAATATGGATGGGCCGCCGGGTCCCGGGTCCGCGAGTCTATGAACTTATTGCCAGACAAATTGAAATGCCTGATTCGGATGCAGATGCCGATTTCGGTGGGGGTACGGGTGGGGATTGGGGCTCTGGTACTCGAACTCGTACTGGTTCTGGTTCTGCGATTGCCCACAGCTGCTCGTTGAGCCCATTCCCATGCGTTACTTTGACACTAAACCGATGAGGCTGATTCTAATTCTGATTCAGATATGGAAATTGAGATATGCACACGGGGAAAAAGTTCTATGATATATAAATATCTTAACATAGAAACAAAAAAAAACATTATTATGCATGTAAGGTTTAATTCTGCATTTATAATTTAGAGACTTGGAAATAATTCAAAATTCAACACTAACAGTTGCATTCTAAATTATATAAATATGAAATGTTAATCCATATTCGGTTGTGTATAAGTTTAATTTCCTTTGGCCTTAACATTATCCAAAAATTCTTTTGGTGCCATAAAGTTTTTGGAGAAATCAATAGTTCATTTTATTTAAAAGTTGATATTCTATTTTTGCTCCTTTCTCATTCTATTCCAAATCTCATGAAAATGTATAACACTACGTTATTTAACAACCAAATTACTTTTAGTTAAAAATCCATTTCAACAGATAAGTTACACTTATAAGGCTAGTAAATTAGTTTCAGTAACTGAACACGCTAGAAAAATAAATAGAATACTAAGACCTTGAAGGAAGTTTCAAGCTCTCTAAATGAATTGGAATTGTAACTATCATGTTGGTTCTTTAATTGCTTATATTATTCCAAAAGATTTTTCAACTAAGCTATGAATCTATGAACCTACCCTTCACATTAGCTGAGATATGTTTTGTACCACTTTTAAACAACTTCTGCTTTTTCCACATACTAAAGCCTTTTAGGGATGTTAAAATACGTAATCTGTGACCAATTTATGTGGTATTTGTTCCCAGTGCAGCTCCATGATCCCCCACTCACCTGCGCTCGGGAATTGTGCTGTAGTAGAGGAGCAGCGTGGCCAGCTCGTAGCAATTGAGGCCGGCGGACGCCACACAGGCCGCGTCCACGCTCACAAGTGGGTCGCCTTGGAGGGTGCGTGTGCCTGGAAAGAGTTACGAAAAGATGGTTGAGATGGTTGAGATGGGTTATAAAAGATCTCGGGATGTGGGAAATCACACACTCCGGCGCGGTCTCAATTGGTGCGCCCTGGGTGGCCACTTTGCCTTCGATAATGTGCGAAAAAGCGTGTGCACATTAATTGAAAAGCGCCAACTTTTTGGTTTCCCCAGCCGCTTTTCCTCGCCATTAAAGCCATATATGCAGCCAGGAAAATGGCCAGCGGCAAATTGCCCGACGGGGCGTTACAAAACCAATTCCAATTTATAAGCAAATTCAGTTTTTTTTTCGGCTCAGTGAAAGTCTAGAATTAGATGAGAGCGGGCTGGGGCGCGTCGAAAATGGAAAGTTTGTCACCTAGGTCCACCGCATACGGATGCTCACCTGGTAGGTAGACGCCGCTGGTCAGCAGTTTCTCAGGCAGCTCGCCAATCGAGCTGGGCGGTAATAGCTCTGTCTCGCAGGTCTCTGCAGAGAAAGAAATACAAATATTTAATAAATAAATTTGTTTACAAAATATTTAAATTAAAATAAATAGTAAATACTCGGTAAGTCTAAAAACCTTTTAAATTAAGTTTCTTAATACATATGTTTTTCATTCGATTTTTTCTTAATGAATGAAATAAGTCTTTTAGAATTTTAAGTGTTACATATTTGTTAAGAATACATTTCACAATAAACACTGACTGTTTGGGCAATTCAAAATATCTCTACAGAATTTGCCAAAATGTTTAAGGTACATTTTTATAAACGTAAAATCTTTTGTGTTTATTTGTTTATTTAAATATAAAATGCTGAGTGATTTTTCAAACAAGAAATTCTAAGTCTAAATACTATTTCAATGTTCATGGTAACATAGAAGCCATTAAAATACATACAAAAATTGACTTCATAAAACAGTTTTGGTGTAATTTTTTCCTGTGCCTAAATGGTAACCAGAAAAGACTTGCGAAAACTCACACGAAAATAAATGGACAGAGGGGGTAAGAAATATGGGTTAATTGTATTTTAAACGCTCCACGGAACCTTGAAAACTGGTCCAGGATCTGCGCCGTTTGCATAATAATGTCATTTGATTAATTTCGAGCTGCCGAACAGCCCACACCGGCTCTCTAGGAAGGGGCGTGGTCGCCGCCTTGGCTTCGTTTGCCCCAAAAACTAGTTCCTCATAAATTGTTCGCCTGCCCCGGGCACTTTCGCATGCGACAAATATTTCTCAATGATAAATGCGACACATTTCAGCGTCTCGGGAAATTCTGCACTCGTCGCAGTGAACTCCGGCCACCTGTTGCCGCTTTTCCAATGGCAGAGAGCCAAAAACGAATGCGACCCGCTGCATTGTAATTCAATAGCCCGACCACAATAGCCCCCGCACTTGCCAGCTGATTTATGCCCGCTTGCAAATTGCACCCACACCCAGCCCAGATCGCAGTTGAACGCATTCCAGCGAACAGTGGCCAGAAGAGCCGGAAAAGTGGTGGAAAGGTCAACATTTCCAGGATATATCAGATAAGATATATATATAATATTTGGCAATGTTTAAGGTACATTTTTTTGTTTAAGAAAATGTTAAATACTTCCTATTCCTATTATTTTTGGCTTCCTAGACATTTGCTTTTATGTTTAACTCATTTAGAAACCATTCTTAAACTATTAAAATATTCTATAAGGCTTAACTGTTAAAATCATTTAACATTTAAAAAGTATTATAGGATTTTACAATATATGTTGGTTTTATAAATATCCAACGAAAATGCATTGTTTAGTCCATATATGCTCTAAATACCTCCAAATCACTTATCTATTTGGATTACCAGTTTAACCCTTAATTGAAAGCTATTAATATCTTGTAATTAATGAAACCCTATATTTTTATATATTATATATTTTTTCTATATAAATAAGCAGAGTTAGTTAGCAGCGGCTTAGGGATTTTTGTCTTTTTTCATTTATTTATAATGACTATTTCGAACCACTGTGGCATTACACTGGCATTGCTTTGGTTTCTCATTTAATTTTCATATTTTAGGCTTTGACAAATTAAAAGGCATTTGCACCGTTGTGGCTGCCACAGAGACAACGATATATTGCGGCTAACCACGTCTCGCCGGATGCCGTGGGTTGTCGATGTTAATGGCTAATGGCTAAAGCCGCGGCTGCCGGCGGACCTCCTCCTCTCAATGGAGTATTTTGAAGGGGCATTTTTAGCCGCCAATAAAGAACGGCTTTTAAGATTTTTTGAGAAATAAATGGGTACAGATAGAAGTGGCAATTTTCGAACATTGCCAGCTTAATTGACTATGGAATTGGCATTTAAAAATGTGTGTTGTCATGGAATTAAGTCTTTGGCAAACTGTTAATTAATCAAATGGCATAAGCGAATATGACATCCCCCATAAATATTCCAAAACAAATCCAAACCGGATGGAATGCTTTAGATCAAAACTGAATATCATCCAGATAGCAACAAAAAGTCAAAGACATTTGGCCAAAAATTTCACTCTCGCATACTTTCGCTAGAATTCAGGGCAACACACTGCGTTTATCTGTGGACAATCTGGCAATTAATTGATGTAAATGTCGGGCAGCATTTATGCGCAGCAAATATATCAAATTAGCGCCAAAACTGAACGCTATCAAAGCGTTCCATTAAACCCCACCCCCAAAATATCGACTTCAAAGCGCCGTTCGAAATGAACACAAATTTGAGTCCAGTTTGGGTTTAACCGACTTTTGGCTGCGGGGCGTTTAATTGAATAGTTCGGGCTCACAGATTTGCATACGATGCAGGCCACGGAGCTAAAACAAATAAGACAAATCACGCCCAGAAATTTCGATAAGCAAGCCACGAACTGGTCGCTCTGTTGCAACTGCGGCAGGTACACTGCGAAAAATGCACATTATTTTATGTAAAGTAAGCGTGTGTGCTAAATAAATATTAAAATAGTCAATTATGTATGTTCTCGGCTGACAGATAAGGGGGCAAAAAGTTAAAACTATATCTGTATACTTATGTAATTATAAAAACTGTTAGTATATTCTTCTAGTTGCTTTGAATTGCAATTATTTCTATTTCTATTTCTAGTTATTTAAACATATATTGGTCGCCTTCGTCACGTGATAAGCAAGAACTATTGTTTTGTGATGCTTCAGAAAATTAATTAGCAATATCATATAAGTAATAGCATAATTAAAATTTACGTATTTATACAACATTAGATACAACGTTAGACACCCAAAGTTCGAATAGCAATATTGATAGTAGTATCTTTTTTTAATTAATAAAATGATCCAATTTCCTATTCTATTTTCAGTAACATTTATACAGACGTTGCGTTGTTCAAATTGTTTTTGGTGTATTAAAAGCAAAACAAAATACCGATATCGGAGCAATTTCTGCGTCCCGCGGCTATCGGTGCGCATGCGTAATGTGATATTACGTATACGCTGCGTGGCTTACCCAGACTGTGGTGTTTCCCAGGTCCAACGGTATCGCTCGGCTCCTCGTCGCTGTCGATGTGCGGAAATGAGTTTCCCAGGCAAAAAAGCGGCAGTGCCGGCGATGTGGATGCCCCACTCGCCTCATTGCCACCACAGTTGCTCCTCTTTTTCGCCTCCGCGCTGCTGGTCAACAGCTCCTCGCCGGCACTCGAATTCGAGCTGGAACTGGAGCTGCTGCTCCTGTCGCTCACATTACTATTGCCCGACGAGGTGGAGTTCATGCTGTCCTGCCGATTTGTGAGGCGCCGCAGCATGTAGCGGCTGTTGAACAGTTTGTTTTTGGTAATCAAATCGCTGCGTCGCAACGCGCACTTTGGTGATCCCACCAGGTTGTTGCAGCCATTATTGTTGGCCTCATCCAGCAGATCCTCGCCGGCGCCATGGTGCATCGGCATCTGCAGCTCGTTCAGCGAGACCCGCTCGATGCTCCGCTCCACGCTCACCAGCAGATTCTGCAGCAGTTGCGGCAATTCGCCGCCGTCCGCCGCCATTAGTGCCGCCGCCGCCGTGGACATTTCCAGCTGGAGCACGCTCAAGGGCAGCTGGCCGGGATTCTCGTGGTCGATGCAGTGGCTCTGGACGCTCTCCTCCGTGCGGGACGAGCGCCAAACAGCATAGAGCCGCGGTGTGCAGTCCGCGTCGCCTTCTGCAGAAGATTCTGTGAATGTAAGACGGTAAAAGGATTGTCAGATCAGAAAGCATTGGTATTATTGGGTAAAATAAAAGTAAACTGAATTAAATTTTCATAATTAAATTAAAATTTATTAAATATTTGTTTTAATTTAAAAACCTACGTTATCGAGTTTATTAATTAAAAACGCTTTTATAAACTTTCTACAGTTATCATGGATTTTATGGATCACTTAGAAAATAAATATATATCTGATCCTGAATCGTCCCCTTAAAACACCCTTCTTTACATCTTGTATTTGTTTAGACTTAGAAAATATATATATTCAATATTTTACAAAGCCATGTTGTTTATATTTTAAAGCATATATATTTAAGTAGATTGACCACCATTACATATTATTTTTAGGTATACAAGAGCTTTTAGCATCAACTCTTCTAAAACATGTGTAAATCCTTTTCATAAAAAACATAATATTGAAAATTATTAGGAAACCACTTGTTCTCTTCACTGAAGTTTAGCCATGTTGTACTCTTAAAGTTTGTATTGAATTGGGTAAAATAAAAGTAAACTGGATAAAAGTAACATAATTTAATATACATTAAATAATTTGTAAAAATTACTTTACTTAAACTAATAATTTAAAACGCTTGAATATTACATTTTGAAAAATTGTTAATAGTGGCAGTTTATTTTAAAGTAAATACCTAGCAAGTCCCATAGCTCTTAACATTTGATTCATATGCTTGCATTCTAGACCCATTTAAATTGATCAAGCTGGCCCTAGACGGCCTTAAGTGATCGATTATTTTGATTGAGGGTTGTGGGCCCCTTGTAATCATAGTCCCAGGAAGGGCCAGACCAGACCCCTCCGATCCCGGTCGACCCACTTACCCAATTTGATGCAGAGATACAGCTCCGCCGGGCGAAGTGCGTGCGCGATCTCAGCGTCGCTCAGCTGCAAGACCAGAGCTCCATTGGATGTTGCCAGCGGCCAGCCGGGATGCCATAACCAGGACTGAAAGACGATAAGCGGTGTAAGTGCCTGATTGCAGATTGAGTAACGAAATCATTTGCAAATTTTTATTATTACTGCGATTACATGTTCGGCCAGAAATTGTGCAGGCCACAACACCCGCAAGTGTTAAGCTGCGGAAAGGAAACCAAAAACGATAAAGAAACCAAAGCCGAAACTGCAACCAAAACCAAAAGCAAAACCAAAGCCAAACCAAGTCGAGGCTGAATGCCTGGAAAGCGCATTTAAAATGGCCCAGACTGTCCGACGTCAGACGTCAAGAGCTGGGATATTTGGAGGCCTGAATGTTTGAGGTCTCCCCCATGTTTGTCCGCCAGTTTTCCATATCGGCGATGGCGAGTGTGGCAACTTTTTTGGCCGCCCCAGTACCAAAAGTGCACAGCAAAAAGAGCTTACATAATGGTCTATTAGATATTTAAAATACATTTTTAAAGACCGTTATTACAAACGTTAATTAACACCCAAAATTTACATTTAACTAAATTTCAGTTTTCAGACTAAAGTAAATTTAGATGGGGTAAAGCTGTAAACATTTTTATCGCCATATAAAAAGTATGGTGAAAGAAAAATGCCAGACAGATTAAGTAGGTTAAAGTTCACTTCACAGTTGTGTTAATACCTGTCATAAATTAAACTTCCAGGAAAAGCAATACAACGAATGGAAAAAAAGCCTTGCTAATTTGTTGTGTCATTTTATAGAGTTTAAAATTGTATTAAATATTAAGATCATAAAGCAGATTTCAACTTTAGATTATTTTGACCCTGAATAAATTGTTCTCCCGTCCTAATAAATATATATTTTTTTGGGTGTACACCCAAAAAGCGCGGAAAAAAACGGAAAACAGGCACCGCCTGGCGATGGCGATGGAAAATTATAGATAAATCATGCAAGTCAAACTTTTGGCAATTTTTGCTAATTTTTGGTTATTACCCTCAGCGGTTGTGCCAAGCTGGAAGGAGACTGAAAAGCAGAAAGCCCAACGCAGATTTCACCCCTACGGGAATGTGAAATCGAAGTTGAGTCCGGCGACTGCAAAAAAAACCAAAGAGAGAGCTCCCAAAGACCCGAACTAAAGTCCGCTCCTTTGGTCAGCTATTAATTGCTGCAATGCGAAAATGTTTCTTCGCATTGTTGCTAATTTGCCAGTTGCTCAGATTTTTTCAACATTTGATTTTTGCTTTGTTTTCGTCTCGTTTTTGTTTCTGTTTTTGTTTTTTTTTTGGAAAATCAGACAGAGGAAAAAAGGTGCGCACTGGCTTGATTTATAGCGCCTTTTGACTCAACACAAAAACTTGGATATTTTATTGGTAACAAAGCGATGTCTGTTGTTGTTTTTATTGCACATGCCACCCACCTAGGAGGGAAAGAGACAGGGAGATAGGGTGATAGGGGGGAAAAAAGAGAGAGACGCGGACATAAATCAATTGTTGTCGCTCGAGAGGAGGAATTCAATGGGGGGTTTCGGGGGTTCCACGGGCTGAAGAGGGTCGCCGATCGAAATCCATTCAAACAGAAAATGATCAATTTTGTCATTTGATCAAAGCCGCAGCAACGATCGCAACGCATCGTTTACAATCGATTGAACAAAATGATCATCGCCGATCAACCGAACCACACAACGACAACAACAACGCAACCACTTCCTCCGCTCTAAAGCCATCTCCCTTTCCCCTCTTCCCATCTCACCCTCTCTGATATTTCGGACATGCACTGAAAAAAAGTATGCACTTCAATGCCTTTTAAACTTTTTTATATGGCACTAAAAATACCATAAAAACGTGAATGAATGTCTAGTATTTCAAACAATTAAAATATGAACCACAAACAAGTACAAAATGTGCTAAATTTGTTTATGACCGAAAAAATAATTTGGTGTTTGATTTTAAAGCTCTCCTTTCTTATGTAACAATAGTTGCCACAGGTGAAATGTTAAAAACTTTATCCCATTTAAAGGCAATGCCAACATCGTAACCAACTGGAATTTAAAGGCCATGAAACGTTGTACCATATAATTATTTTTCTGTTTTTAGCATTAAAGTGAACATAACTTATAAGGAGAAGAACAATCTTTAAACTATTTAAGCTGAGTAAAAATAATGATCATCGTTTTTTTTTTGAATATTTAAGATTTTTAAGATACTCTAAATTTTAAGCAGTTTAATAAATTACTAATTTTATAATAAGCAACAAGTTGTAAACATTATATATTTGTATGCTTGCTATAATGAATTCCAGAATGTCTGGTTTATTTCTCTGTGTGATTCAGGGAGGTATCGTTGTATAAGCCCCTGTCGCCACATGCTAAAATAATGATTTTCGTAACATTTTCCGCATGATTGCTCCCAACCCAGCTCCAGCTCCATGCCAAGTCGCTTGTTCCATTGGCGGTGTCGGTGCCTTCTCCATCTCCGATCCGATCTGTTCCGATCGGATACAATCCGATCCGAGGGGGTTCTAAATCATTGGAAGCGTTCGGTTTCGTCGTCATTGACCCAAATGCGCGCGTCGTTTGGACGCCGCTTGTCATTGTCATCGATGTTGTTATATTGTAGTTTTAGTTGTCGTTTGTTTCTGATGGTGTCGCCTACACTGAGCACTGAACTCCGATCCAACCCTCTCTTTGCGGCGGCACTGTCATATAATATTCGATTTTATGTCTAAAGACAAGTCGTACTTTTCAAAATGGTATGCAAAGAAAAACTTTGAAGGACAGCAAGTGGTCGAGCTAAGTAAGTTTGTCGCAATAAAATATTCTTAACCCAACAAAAAGCCCACATGTTTTGCAAAACAATTTCAGACAACAGCAAGCCTCGGAAACTATTTGAGGAATATTAAATTAATACATTTAAAATAATAAAAGGAGGCTACGGGTTAGAATATCTAATAACATATAAATTATATATCGAATCAAGAAAAAGAACCATATTAAATCTTTCAATGTAAACAATAAAGCCAAATAAATTTGATATCATGACTACCAAACAAACTGGGAAATTAAAAAAGCCTAGAATAGAATTTCTTTATAATTAAAAAATATTAATACTTGAATGTATAAATACCTAGATGTTTGAAATGTAAAAGAATACTCAAAAATTCAGCAATTTGTCAATGTTAAATTACCGATTAAAAATAACTTTTTGTTTTGAAAATTTTCCAAGAACTCAAATTAAAACGAAACTTATGTGGCAAATGTATATGAATATTTTAAAGTATACAAATAGCTGGGCTAGAACCAAAGCATTTCCTCTAAAAAATATTCCATAAATTTTGCGTCTTCCAAATGGCACCAAGCACCAAAGCTTCTGTTCCTTCCCAGAATTGTAGACACAAAAAATGTGAAACAAAGGGTATTTCACCACAGCAAAGATACAAAAGTATCTTTTTTTGTTCTCGATCTGGGGTTGTTTTCAATTTGTTGCGGGGCAACAAATTTCCGTTCCATTGGCGGCGTTCGGCTTTCGAGTGGCTGCCCATAAATCTGCGGGCAGATTTCGGCGAGGATTTGTCTGAATCCTTGCCCGGATCAGAGCATATATCATTCCATCATTGTTAATGCCATTTTTTTGCCCATTCCCACGCCTTTGATGTTGAAAACTAAATTACCGACCGGCAGCGGCAGCGTCAGCGGCAAAACGAAATGAAATGAAACAAAAAGCCATCAACAGGCGGCGAAGTCAGCGGTTCGACGGGCCGAATATATGAGTAATCAAGCCGACATGGGCCGGCATTAGCATATATGCAGATATAAATATGTATGCCTATATGGATGGTGTGTGGTCGAAGAAGCGGAGTATGAATGGCCATGTCCCGGCGTGTGGCGCCCAGCCTTTGGCAATTATTCAACGCGGGTGCAGTCGTACACGGACTCGGATTTTGGACTCCGTTGGGGTTTGTTTGGCATCTGAGTATCCCAGGGACTGGGGACCACCGTCGGTGCCAACAGAATTACGCATGCAAAGGCGCACAGGGCGTTGCACAAAAATATAAAAAATAAAGGGGAATAAACACTCATCGACACATTCACATGCACTTGGCTTGTTTTCTTAACAAATTGTAGGGGAAAAAACGCTGCGCTGCTGGGGTTCAAATTTCGTTTATTGCCAATTTTCGGCTTCACATATTTTTCCTAATTTCTCGGATTGAGCCGTAATTAATTTGTTGGGAAAAAAGGGCCACACCTGGTCAAAAGCGCCGCTGGCTTTGGATAATTATGATGTGTAAGCGGCGGCCTCGGCCTTTTTATTTTATTTTTATTTTTGGGTGGATGTCGAATGTCTGATTTTGGCCAACGATTCCGTTACTTTTGGCCAAATTGTCTGCGATGGCCAACAATTGATATTTGCCTGTTTGTTATTTAATTTTTAATTTGCCGCAAAGAGGCGGAATTTTATTAGTGAGCGAAAAATAGCTTTGCAATTAAATAACACACTTCTTTGTCTGGAGGAACATTGCGGAAGATTATATAAGCCCCAGAGGAATTTGATATATTAATAGCGATAAATAAACTTTCTTTACCGTTTTCTGTGTGAATAAATAAACACTCAACAAACAAATGAATATGCGATAAATCATCTGCTGCTGCAGTTAAAAAATGTAATTTGAGTACTTAATACCAATTGGTTTTTCAAATGGCTTATAAGTGAATAGAGCTATAAATATGAGCAATAAATTTGTCGCTATTTGGTCACTAAACATGACATAACATTTGCAGATACCTTTTAGGATATATTTAAAGTGCCTAATTGGTAATTAAATTCTTTGGTTATAATTCAACTACAAAATACATGAAGGTATAGGTAAAAAGAAAAGATTTTGATTTTAGGAAATCCGCAAGCTATAACTTTTTACTGTTACAATTTATCGCTTTTTTGCCCCAAATTCGGAACCATAAAAATCATTGATCTTTCCTTTTTTTGAATACTGCTCAAATTGATTTCCTACTCCACATGTTTCCTGTGCATCATTTACCATGCCCAATGCGATCAATTGTCTATTAATAGGTGTGTTATTTTGCACTCCCCCTAACCATTATTTTTACGAAATTTTTCTGCAAGCTTTGAACTCTTGCACTAACAAAGCGATTCACTTTATATTTATTGCCGTCAACGTCACATTTCCGCTTGATCTGGCGCGGAATGGCCATCAACGGAACGTCATTGGCACCACCAACATTCGCAGTTGCATCCACAATGCATCACCACATCCACATCCACATCCATATCCACATCCATGGAAACGTCCCTGTCCGTGCCCATGCAGATGCCACATTTGATTCGGATCACTCCGGCCACACCTACAAATTGTTTGTGCTCCCCCAGTGTGTTTGTGTGTGTTGCGGGGGCGGAAGAGAACCCCTATATATTTGTAAATATATAATATACACATGGAGAAAAGGGGATTCTCTTTAGCAGTATTTTTGAACTTGTGTTAAGCCGATGAAAATTCGAATGAATTCATCTTGTTAATTCTCTTTAAAATTGGTATGTGAACTGTATTACATGAACATAAGAACTTTGACTATTTTATTTTAGATATAAAAAATACAAGCTCTTTAAATCAATTCAAAATAGTTTAGCTAATTAAAAAATATTAATATTACTTCGGAAATTATTTGAATTTTTTGATTTTAGAAGGGTTTAGAATTGCGAAGGTAGTTTTTTTATTTTTTTCTGACATTTTTGATCAATATTGACTTTCAATTTTGGATTCGTCTGCTTAGCCAATGATTTTTAATTAATTAAGAAATTTTCCATTCGAAAGCCACTCATGCTTTGAGCTAACAACTGCAATTTTCGAGCTTTTTCAACTAAACAATGTTAAAAAATCTGGAGATTTCCGTGGCTATATAAGCTATAGTATTCTTTCTGTGTATCACACATGCACCGCTTGTGTGGGGCAGATTTTTCGCAATGCAGCAGTGGCAAGGGGAAGGAGATGGCACCGGGAGTGAGACGAAAATAGATCAGGTCTAGGCTGTCATGGTTGCTGCACGGCCGGAATGCCACAGCAGCAGTGTTCTTGGAAGCCCCACACTGTCCCACTGAATATACCCCCCTCCCCCCATCACTCCATCACTGGTGGATCTGCAAATTGTTGTTTGCATTTTGGTGCAACGATCGGTGCCGGGAATTATTTCGTCTGTGGATGCAGGAAGTTGCTGCTTACATTGGCCCTCGATGGGGTGTTGAAATACCATCGGGAATGGGAATGGGAATCGGAATCGAAATCGGAATGGGAGTCGAAATGGGATCGGATGCACAGGCTGCTGTCACAGTTATGGGTTATGGCGGAGGGCTTAAGATAACAACAAAGCCCGTTTCGATTTCGTGGCAACTACAAAGGCAAGACGCTGAGGCAGGCACAAAACTGTTGCAAGTTGCTGGTTGACTGTTGCTGGTTGCTCTTTGCTGGTTGCTAGTTGCTAGTTGCCCGTTGCAAGTTGCTGTTACATCAGCACAAGACTCTCTCAATTACGAGTGCAATTGGCGGGGCACGAGTAACAGCAAAAACCGGTACCAAGACAGAGGTTCTTCTGGACCAAGAGCTGCTCCAATCAACCACTTTCAGTTCACAGCTGATCATGAACTTCGGCCAAATCAGCTGAAAACGAGTTTTTATGGCATAATAACCAAACGACCGGGGCGAAGAAGTTAAGGCTCCACAACAATGATGACGATCTGATCTGAGCTGAACGGAACGGAACGGAGCGGAGCGGAGCTGAGTTGTCTGTGTTTGCTCAACTGCTTTGCCAGCTTGGACTGGGGTACCTGGACTGGGTAATTGAAAAAGTTGTTAGCCACATCAATTCCAAAACGGCCGTAAACTTGTTACTGCAACCCAGCCGTACGAAAACGCATTAAAACACCAATAACCATAGTGCCCGATAGAACCACTATCTCTGTTTCCCATTTCAAAGGGTCTGCATTCTGCTCTCGAACTGATTGTATTGGCCAATAAGGAAGTACGAAACGGGTAGCAGAAATATTTGTTTCTTTTGATTGTTTTTGGTGGAAAATTCTGGGAAATATTCTAAGCTGCGACCACGAAATGTAATTCCTTGGAAGCCGTGGAAAACTCAGCGAACTAAGGACAACTGCAGCGACAACAACACGGCGAAACAAATCGAAATAAACTTTATGCACGTAAAATTTTAATGAGCACAGCACGAAGTCAATTTCAATGCTAATCCGGCGGCCAAAAGCCAGACGGTGGACAAACGGACAATGGACATCTGACCAGGAGTTTGGGGGACCACCGAGTTGATGTTGCTGCTGTTGCTGTTGCTAGTTGCTGCTTGCTGGTTGCTTGTTGCTGGTTGCAGTTGCCGTTGTTGCACATGTGCCCTAAAGCCACAAATCACGAAGGTGGCGCGATCTGACATCCTACTCACAACCGAGGCCCTCAGGCAAGGTGTCGCTAACACTATGTAACCAACGAGGGATTATCCTAGTTCCTGCACGGACCCACAAAGCGATAAAAAATAACCATAAACTTGGAGCATTTCCTTGGCAATACGTGTGTCCATATGTGGCATATCTTCAAAGCCGGTCGGAGTATCAGCATATGCTTTTGGATCTTACTAAAAATGTTTTAATATTTAACGGACTGACAAAGTTGTTCAATAGCATACCGTAGCCAAATGTATTTATTATTTATTTCTTCAGTATCATTTTGTACATAACAAACTCTTTGCCTTACCAAAAATAAAAATAAGTTTAGTTTTAAAGCGGATAGCCTTCATAAGTCTACGGTAAAGGTGATAAATTTAAATAGAAGATACCTTATGTTTTTAAAAATTAAGGATAATATATTGCGCATATTATCTTCTAAATTAATATTGATTAGAATAAGATAAACTGATATATTTCCTTTGAAATTGTGATATGGGAATGGTTAGACGGATCTCATTTACTGTATGATCGTGTTTACTTGAGCTTGTTTAGTTTTTAGACCCCAGGTTGACTAGTGTAAACCGAGAGTTACGCTTGAACTTGACAAATGCCCAAATAACGTGATGCCGAAACAAATCCTGGAGGTGAACCTGAACCGGGAGGTAATTTATTATTGAACCATTTATTAGAGCGTGTCGCAGTCGTGGTCGTGGCTCTTGGCCGTTGCAGTTGGAGCATTTTGTGGCCAAGTCCGCACAATTGTCGCTAGGGCTTGTCAGTCATTCATGGGATGATTTGACGGCTTCGTTTGTTCGCTGCACAATTTATAGGTAACTATTTGCTTTGCCCGGAGCGTTTCTGGCATTTGAAGCAGCCGATTCCCACCGTTCACGTCTGGCCAGAGGATTGGGGATGGGAATCGGAGTTGGAGTTGGAATGGGGCTGAAATGGGGACTGGGAATGGGACGCCTTTGTGTTGGTCTACCTGTTGGCATTGCAGGAAGCGTTCACCTCCACGCACACAGCAATAGCGACATGCTCATAATGAGGATAATCACGATGGCGATGATGACACAAAGACAAAGCTAAAAGCAAACAAATAAGCAAACGGCAGACACAAGACGGCAGACAACGATACACAAAAAATAAAGGAACAAAAGTATCCATATATGCATGAGTGTTTCTGTGAGCGCCGCGTATTCGGATTCGGTGTCTGCCACTTGACGTGCCTGCCCCACACTACTCCTCCCCATCCCCGTCCCCAATCCCCCACTCATCCCTCTATATGGTTCCAATCCCAATCCCTATCCCAATCCCAAGCCAAACCGCGACTCATCGCTGGCCTGCGGCTTTTGTGCTGGGTTAATTACTAAGCGAGTCACACGCGCTTGAATTATTCAAGGCTATCTTCTGGATGCATTCGTATCTATTGCCAGCTGCGCTCAGATACAAAGTCTAGAGATGAACAGAAGTTTTATTTTTTTGAATTTTTATAGTACCATAAAGATTTTCTCATTTTAAGACATCTTTCTTATGATTGTGCTAAGAGTTTATATTATATTTTTTATTTTATTGAACATTTTGTTCTAGGTCAATATAATAGGGACATTAAAAACATAATATAAATTTGATTAAATCGCAAGTTGTATAAAACAAAAATACTTAATAACAAGTAGTTTTTAAGTTTACTCCTCCTAAAATAAATGTCTTTTAGTTCATTATTCCTTATGATCTGTTAAAGTATAATTTATCCAGTTAAAACAACATGACGACTAAGTAACAACGTTTCCTAACTAAACACCATTCCAAATATTCACATAAAAAAACCTAGAAAAGGTTTATCATAAAGTTTAATAAAAAGCTTTAAATGATACACATTTTGTCTGTGTGTAATGGATTCACCGCAGAGAAGCCCGAACATCATCTTCAGTGCCAGTACCTATGGATCGTAGTGCACACGCGTCTTGTAACTCAATCTGCTGGATTGCCGAGGGGAATTTGCAGGGGCAAGGCACCTGGCTTTGTTTTGTTCGGGGCGACAGCGTTTATGACTAAGTATTTTATAATGAAGTGGCAAATGTGTGGCTGCGGAGTTGTCCGGCTAAATAATTGTTAACATTACGCTGCAGATTGCTTGCATTTTTTGTCCCCTGAGCAGGGGAATATGGATTGCCAGACATACCGAGGAATTCATATATACAATGTATCCATGTCGATTAACTATCTTTACAGAACCACCCAGAGGGGATTTTATAAAGCATTAAGTAATTAAAGGTTTATAAGACATGATGGAAATTCTATCTGAGCGAATTTATTAAATAAAACCAACCAAATTTAGGTACAAAGCATTAAATCTTTTTAAAGTAAAGAAAAATCTAACCTTAAGCAAATTAAAAAATTAATAAAAGAGTAATTTATTGCAATGTCAGATACTAAATAAACCAATAATCAAACCCATATAATTGTATGTAGTTAAAGAATTTTCATTTTATTTCTATTTTATTATTCTCTTTATGTGAAATATTCAAATGGAGCTGTGCTAAAAATATCACCTTAACTCCTGGCGAACTGAACTCATTGACCCACGTCTTATTTATTTGCTCTGACTAATTTTGCCATTCAATAATAAGGTATGGATACCCCATAATAAAGTTAGCTTTACAACCCAATAAGGCTCTACCAAGAATCGGTTCTCTAACTCCCGGTGACTTGAGCTCATTGACCCATCAAACGTTATCTCTGCCCCTCGCCACATATTTCTGTCAAAATAATGGGCAAACGCAAACTGTGCACATTTTGCTGCATAATAAACCCATAGCGGGTATATTTGAATCGAATGTTTGCTCATTGGCGAGTCCAGTCACATATCATCCATATCCTGAACAGCGACTTCCTCGGCGATCGTGTGCCTATATGTATATATATTTAGAGAGCCCGTTCAAACAACACGTGTTCGAATGGCGAATGCACTCACATGAACACACAGAGAAAAGACACGAAGACAAAAAGACGGAGTGAGTGAATTTTACAAGTTATTTTATGCAAGCCATAAATATGCACTTTACACTTTGCACATTTCCCCCGCTCGTCTAATTCCCCGTTTGTCTTTCCCTGGGCGGGCAAAAACAAACCGCAAATGCCTTGGCCAGATGCTCTTAGTTAGACCAACACAAATACTATATCCAGACAGTCAGACACCCAGACACATGGCAGACGCCATGGTCTCTGGTCTCCGGACTTTAAAGTTGGGTCCATGAGTGGCGGCCCCCAGAGCCTGCATACAAATTATGTACAAACATGTTTTCAGAAATGTTCAATTCATTATCGCTAACAAATGCCGATCATGTTGTGTTCAACACAGTTCAAAGCACTTTTCTGCAAATTATTGCACAGATCTGCCGCTGGATTGATGGCCCGTTTCAAATGCAACTCGGAAGCTGCGCCACTCACTTCGACTTCGACTTCGCAGGCATCTTTTACTCTGGCACTGCTCTCCTAATCGTAATTGCTGTTCGGCTAAGTGATATGCCGTGTCCAGAGATTCTCAATTACACGCGAAGAAAAGTTCTGATTTAATAAAGATAGGAAAACGGGAATGGGAAATATCTAGCTAAAATGGTTTAGAAAACCTGAAAATAAAAGTAGAGCCTAGAACCTCAGTGTGTACTTATTTGTTAAACTAACAGAAAGGCTTAATATATTTTTGTTTTAAAAACTAAATGCAGATCAAAATATTTGGTCAAATTTTAAACTTAAACTTTACAGATGTAAACTTTTTAGCCTATGGCCCTTATGTGTTAATTACAACATTTTGAAGATACTTAATTTTCAGTTCATTAACACCTAGTTGTAAATTGCCTTATTAACTCCTAGTTAACTCCAGTTGAACTTGCGTTTATTAAGTTGTCATTTCTTGAAATATTTTGTAATAGCGATACATTTGAAATTAACTTTACAATATATAATAATATAACATAATATTTACGTTTAAAATAATTATTCCTTGTTGAAGCCCAAAAACCTCAGTTCAAAATTTAAATAGATTTTTTTGTTTCTTTTAATATTCACTTTTTAACACGCTGGTGCATTAGACAAGTTTTAAGAGTTGATAAGAAATTGTAATATATATTGAGAACAAACACTCCCTGGAGACACCTTCCAAATTGGAAAAATTGTGATAAAAATATTCCATAGCACATCTGCATATTAATTTCAGAAGGAAACCATACATTTTTGCGTTCTGTGGAGATTTCGAGTTTAGCTGGAATCTGTTTAGCAGACTGTACGGCTTTACCCCATTCGCTCCCTTTGCCCGAGAACACTTAATACACAATTTCCGCTTGCGGATCGGGAGCGGGGGAAAAACCAAATAAAATAAAACAAAACCAAGCCAAACAAAACCCTATAAAGTACTTGCTCTGCCCAGCCACTCTTCTGATGAAAACGCTGCTGCGTCTGCGCACAAAGGCGATTTAAATTACAGAACGTGCCCCTCTGCAACGAGAATGAAAAATCCCAACTCGACGCAACTTCCATTGAGCTTCGAGGCGGCACAGCACACAAATTAAATAGCAATTAACATGCAGACGCAGCTGCAACTGCGAATCGAGTTGCCACAGGTCAACCAGATGCCAGATGCCCGCAAGTTTACGACTCCAAATCAGCGGCAAATGTGCGCGTAGCTGATTGATTCAAATAAGTTTATGTGGTTGGGCTATGTGGGTCACGCCGAGCACTTTACAGCCTTTTTTTTTAGCTGCCTCCCACGGACCGAACACCACATGCTCCACAGTGCGTATGCGTTACGAAAATGATTATAAATTACACTGCGGATAGAGCTGCTAGCTGATAAGTGGACCCAGAACCTCTGACAATTCGATTTAGAAGGGGCCTAGCAAACACAACCCACACTTGCCACCACTTTGTCATTGAAATGGTTGAACAAACGGGTGAAAAAAATTCAAAACACAAAGACCTCTCTCCTCGACTTGGCTCAAACGATTCTAACAAGTCTGAAAAGCGTAGGCTGACCCGAAGGACGCTTCCGTGGTTGGTCTTTTTATTCATGACTTTGTCTCTGACCGTGTGTAATAAGTATGCAAATTGCGAATGCGAGTGGAAAACAATTGATTTTTAATGAACCCTGAGGTCAGGGTCGGAACCAAACACTACACAACACACAAGACACTACACACTACACAAAAAGACACTCGACAATTATTGGCCATAAATGATAATGAACTTCTGGCGGACCGCTAGCTAATAAAATGTGAAACTAGAAATTACCTCAAGCTATTTGACGAGAAAATCCTCTGATTTACACTGATGTGACGGCTATAAAGCGTCAACTTCTAGGTGAAAAGATATATGAGGCACTTGCGAGTGGTTTATATACATATGTGCATACGAAGCTAATTCGCACTTTAACGATTATTTCTTGCAGATTGTAAAAAGATCACAAATTAAGGCACTTTTATAACGTATTTGCAGGCACTATTCGGGCGTCACTCTGTCGCGATTTCGATTTATTTGCATGTTAATTCAGCGATACTTGGCACATTTCTTTCGGCACACTCTGTACTCCAAAACTGCGAAACTCCTTAACTACGAATTTAGTTGCACGTTGCACTTGGGCACTTTGGGGAGCTACTATGTATTCGTCTTCGAGTCGCTTTCGTCGAGTAGTCAGTAGCTTTTTGCCGCTCGTAAGACTGCGCGGCGCGAGTTCAAATTTTTAACTGAAACCGCACGACTCTGCGACTTCAGAAATCCGAACTGCAGACCAGTTAACAGAGCTTCGGCGTGCCACCAGTCGCTGTTAGTTTATACCTATTTTAACAGTGGCTGTTAAGTGCCAGGGCTGCAGAGGCAGCCGCTGTAATGTTACACTCCATGGCGAAATGGAATTCTAAGTAATTCAATTAATTTAATTATCAATTTCATTTAGTTCAAAAATACAGTGAAGCTCCCACAGACATTGAAAAGTTGTTGTTGCACTCTATGTCGAAATTAATGTCCAAGTAACACTCAATTATTTAATTTAAACCATTTTTGACTTTTCAAACCGGCTTTTTGGATGCAATTTAGCTGTTATATTAGTGGGTAAATTACAATCTCAAAATAGTATCGGCAATATTGAATTAAAATAATTTTTAGAAAAACACTTAAACAGACTCGGCTTTTAAAATGTGTAACGAGTTTACTCCTCGAGAGACACTCTCCTAATAAATAGTTTTGCACCATTGCACCATTTTTATAAACTTTCATTAAGTAAGTCATTAAGTAAACTAATAAATTTTATTCTGAATCATAAGATACTCGTTGCAGCAAGGGACATATAAACATTCCATTGTAAAATGGAATCCTCTGTTGACTCTGACTTGCTGATAAGGAAATACCGCTCCCGAGTGTAGGTGATATAATCTTGAAAGATTAATTACACTTGCGAGGAATGTGAGCAGATTGAAGTTCAATGCAGTAAGCTATCATTGTAATTAATTACTAGTCTCAATTTCATTTATGGGTTTTTAAAAACATAAGCACTGGGAATAAACATTTCGACAAACTGATTTAAATTAAAATTGGAAAAACTAAATAATACAAATATGAGTTTATTGGGCAAAATTATAGATTTTTTCATTATCGTATTTTAGTTATGCAAATGTATGTTTAATTTAAGATAGATTGTTTCTTTTCGAAGGGACAATTTGAAATGGGATTTTGAACTCCCATAGAACTCCAACTATTTTCCAACAACTTTATCTTACCCTAGCTGCTGATGTTTGTTTTAATTAAAGTATTTATTGAAAGACCCATTAGCAAGACCCTTTGGCGAAATTGTAAGCCACGAACAGCTCCACCCTCGTGATTTTCGCAACTATTTGTTCCAAAGAACACTTATCGCCTGATGATCGCCCCCCGATGATTCCCCAATTTCCTCGACGATTTCTCGTGGCAGTTATCCAACAATTCCTTCCCGGCGGACGAAACCAAAGCAAACTATTTAGCTGCGTTTAAGGAACTGCATTCGTGGAGAGCCGAACAAATTGCGGCTAATTTCGCCTGCTGCGAGTAACTGCCTTGTAAATGATATATCTTTTGCTCGGATTTCTGGGTTCTTTATGGGACTTACCTCGCCAATTTGGTGGGCCGTGCGGAGAGTCGTGGCAATTTGCGCAAATTTGCATAGGAATCGCTGTTCGAAGCGGGCCAAGCTGCCGTCGAATCCGCACACGAGTCGCTCACGTGCCTGCTGGATTAAAATCGCACGAGTGCGTGCCCAGTAGACGGGATAAATGTGCGACAGATGGCTGTCAATCAGCCGGGCCAGCGTGGCGTCCACCTCGGCGGCAAGTCGCCGGGGTATCGGGATGCCACTACCACTACCACTTCCAATACCACTGCCATCGGGACTCGTCTGCGGAGGAGAAGTTGAGGAAGGTTCCGTCAGTTCAGGGCAACACATTTTCTGCTTGCACAGGGAAAAAATATTAACTCAAAAGGTAACGGCTTAAAAACCAATGCGGGGGTTTCTATAATTTAAATTACTTTTATTTAAAAAGCGTTCATTGCACTTTTATTCTGTATTTTGCACTATGATACAAAATTTACGAATATCTCTAAAAAAAAACTTGGAATCAATATAAAAGTCTTGTTCTGCATCTAACAGTTCTTGGAATAGAATTACCTTGAATATTACATTTTACTTTTAAGTTGTTTAAAAACAACTTGTAGGACTAGTCTAAAGATGCATGAAAAGGGTTATTTATCCACATCCAGTGCTTTATAATGTTCTAGAACAATACCTTCTTGTCAAGAAGGATGTTTAAATCGAATAAATTTGTATTATATTGATCTTAGTTCTGCTTTTATATGTTTTAGGCAGGTAGAAAAAAACAAATATACAAATTTCATTAAAAGAAAATAATTTGATTTAAACATCTTTTGATTGCGATAGATATTTTTCAAAATTAGGAATGGTTTATCTGACTTTAAGGAGCATTTTTCTCAAGTGTAGTTACGAACCTCTGTCTCCATTGGGACTTCCTCCTTCGGCGGCTCCAGCTCGTCGACCGCCTGCTGTTGTTTCTCGGCAATGCTGGGACTCAGACTGCAATCGATGGGCAGGGCATCCGTATAGGACCCGGTACTGCCCTCCGCCAGGTCCTCCTCCTCCTCCTCCTCCGCCAGCTCCTCCTCGGACTCCCTCTCCTCGATTGCCGTGGGTGCTGGCTCGTTCCTGATCAGGGTTATGGTGGTTGTGGTGGTGGTATTGCCAATTGCCATCTTGGGTTGACCCGTTAGCCGCTGTTTGCACTTCTTGAGGTACTTTTGAACCCGCGACTTGCTGCGGTTCAAAGTTGCTGCCGCGGCAGAGCTTGTTCCCGGGTATCGACAGCACACATAATTAGCATTCGCGGACAGCTGCTCCACCTCCTGAGGCTCCTCCTCCGGATCCTCCGCCTCCGCCTCCGGATCCTCCTCATCGCGGGCTATGGGCGCTGCCCTGGCCTCCTTCATGTCCATGTCGGTGGTCATGTCGGGGGACTCTAGGCTCGGGATCGGCCCTCCTGCATTTCCCCCAACTCGAACATCGATTTGCGTGTCATTCGGCACCAAGATCTCGGCTAATTCCGCTCCTGCTCCTGAACCAGAAACAGCTGCTTCTGCTCGCCCTGCCTCGATGTTCGTGTCAGCCTGGAATTGCAGAGGGAAAAACAAAGAAAAGACCTCAGCTCAGACACGTGTGGAGTTCAGAGTGCGCTTGTGTATCCGCCAGATACACAACTGCCGCATTTCAAATGGGCCAAAGTTCTTTGGCTCGGCACATGCAATGGCCAATGCAAAGAGCCGCATTAAACACAATTCGTTCGGTTGCCACGGGCAACGGGGGGCAAACAGTGGGGCAAGTTAAAATAAGTAGCTATTTTAATTACATTTAATCTTTTCTGTTAAGTCTAACGAAATTATTCTTCAATTCTAATTTAAAGAACGAAATTTAATTTATTAAACTACAAAGTTAATGTTTTTAATAATGTCTTTTATTTAAAGCAAAAAATAATGTGTACGAAATTCTTAGTAATTATTTGTAAAAAATCTTTTTTATGTAGTTTTTACATTGTCTTATATATTTGTGTTTACTGAAATTATTTATTAAAAATCAATATGAAAATTGAATATGAAAATTGAATTGAATTTTTCCTCTATAAGGATGATAGACACTTGCACAGATATTACACCTTTTTATCCTATTATCAGCATGAGAATTGCTATTAGGCAAAAAGAAATAATGAAAAAATCGTTACCAATAAACTATATATATAATGATCATTCTTTTTAATTCTTTCAAAATACAAATTCAACGGTTATTTTTTAATTTAAGAAACTAAGAAGAAACTCTATTTAATTCACGTACAATTTTCTAAAATTCTCTGTTTAATGGAAACTATTTATTTATCAACTTAAGCCTTTAATCATCATAGCATTTTAAGCTTATGCTTTGATATGATTTTTTCCAGTGTACTTAGAACGCTTTGTTGTTTCCTCGAACTTTGACTAACTGAACTAATATACTTATTAGCTGACGTAAGCCGTATAAGCCATTAACTTCAAATGAAATAAATTCCTTAGGGGGCAGAGCAATTCGAGTAAGGTATTCTATAGCTAGAGCTAGGTTAAAGATATAGAGGTCGGACTGTAAATTCCAAGTTTCGATCCACTTTCCCATACCGTACCCATGTGCCCAGGGGGATGAGGGGTAAGCGGCTCGGTCCGCCTTGTTGCATGTTAAAAGTTAAACAAAAATCAATTGGGGACAGCATTGATCCGAGAGACCAGACTAGGGAAAGGGAGTGAGCGGGGCCCCATTGCATGACAGTCAAATGAAACGTCAAACGTTCGTTTCCAGTTGGTAGTTAGCAGTTAGTGGGGATGTTGTTGCTGCCGCCTCAGTTGTCGTTGTCGTTGTCATAGGTCAAGTGTAGCACAGTAGAATTCACTTTCTTTCAGATACAAACACACACAAATTTGCAGTGAAAGTGGATGTGGTTGGGGATGCGGCCTAGCAAATAGCCAAACTTTGACCATAACACACATAACAAAAGCCTGGCATGTTAAATGTTTTGGCTGCCGAACCGAAATAGTTTTGGTCTTGGCCAACAATGTGACATTGTGCGGTGCCGGCGCTTTTCCATTTATTTTCCCATTATCCACTCACTCGCCTTTCCACGCCCAAACGAATTTAGCAACTAACTTGGCCAAGGAATGCGGCTAGCTCTGCAAGTCCTGGCCCGCAGCTTTTGGTCCTTCGTGCCGGGGTCTAGAGTGCCCGCGATGGCCACCAGATGTCGCCCTGCGGCGCCTGCGCATGCTCAATGAATGAGGCCCAGTCTCGAAGTCGAACTCGGCCCCTTCTCCTCCCCCACCCCATTTACTGGGCCCACAGAGACACAGATTTCCGTTGTCGAAGCTTATAAATTTCCACAATTTGTTCAGGCCGGGCTTTTTGAAGTGCGACCGGAGCGACGCCAATAAATACCAATAAATATATCATCAATATTTTCTTTTTGGGCCAGGCACTGAGAGAAAAAGGTTGAGGTTGAGGGTGGGAAAGGCAAAGCCATATAAAAAGTTATGAAAGGAAGACTTCGAGGAAAAAATTATAATAATAATATAAAAAAATAAAAAACTTGAAAATATTTAATAAAACGGTAGTTGATAAAATTTAAAATATAGAAATATCATAACCAGCCTTGACCAAGTAATTAAGTAAACATTGAGCCATGACAAAGACTTTTTTACTTAATCAAAATCAATCAATTTATTTCAACAAATGTATTTAACCCTTCACTTGTTTCAGAAAGTTTAGTGCTTGTTATAAACGTTTTTTACTTTATTACAATAAATACTACACACTAAGGAGTTTTAAAAAAATATTTTAAAACTGAATTTAAGATTACCAATTGATATAGTAAATATAAAAAAATATACCCTAAAAATTCGTAACTTTCTTTCCCTTTTCTCCCAGTGAATGATTCTGGAGCTGCATTCCGGCGATTGGCCACCGCTCCAAGATCAGTGCCCAGTGGCCATGGCAGTGGCACGCACGATCAGCAGAAAAAGGCAGAATCAGAGGCAAATGCAATTTGCTGTCATGCCAACTCTTGACCAAGTGCCGGGCACTGCTCATCAATTAATTGCCCCGGCTGGTCTGGTTTGGTTGGCTTTTGGCTGTGGTTGGTTTTCGGTTTGTAATGGGCCCGGCCCGCCGGGGGCGTTTGGCTGGGGTCGGTTTCGGTGGGTTTCGGTGGCTGAGTGGTTCGGTGGTTCGGTGGTGCGTGAGTCTTGGGCAGTGGGTCGGTGGCTGAGCCGCTAGCCCGCTGTTCAAATTATGGCCGCGCGTCAAAAGGAAATCGAAAATGTTGCACTAGTTGGCTGGACAAGCCATTAAAGGAAGGTCGCTTCACTGCACCGACAGCAGCACAACCTTGGGGCTATGCCATGTATCCAAATGTATACCAATCCGATCCGATTCAGCACTCTCTCACGCATCTACGGTTTCACCTAACGCCGCTGTGACCCAAATCGGAATCGGGCATCCACTCCTCTTTTGATTTAGTGGACTCGGCGGACAAGATTGGAAATTAATTTTTATGCATCTCTTGTCACATTTGTGTTAATCAAAACATTATGACTGCGTTTTCTTTTATTAATTGGACAACCCACTCCGACAAGCACCTGCGGAGGAGCCGGAGCCTAAAAGCCAAATGCTGAACCTGTCATTGCCATTGCCATTTGGAGGCACTGCCTCTGCCACGGCTGCCCACAAAACAAATTAAATTTATTGCGTGTGATTTTGATAGCGCAGAGATACACCGAAATATTGCGTCAGGTACTAATTTGTTAGCTGACTGACTGCTCGTTTGAGATTGTAACGGGGCGCCACACTTTGACTTTGCCCGAAGTAACATAGAAAACACACAAAAAATAGGTCTGCAATAATTCAAAACAAACGAGTTTTAATCTATATTGTTCTCCATTAAAATAAATAAATTGCCCAAATTATTTATTAAATAATTAGTACATTTTATTTATAGTAAATTCATTTAATCTGGCTCGTAAAACACTAAGTATTTTATGCGTAATACAATAATGTATAACCGTGTGTGCGAATCATAAAAGTGCCAAAAGATATTAACATCAATATTTTTCACCAGCTGTTATCCACTTAAATTAATTTCTTTTAATGTAGGCACTCACAGGGAATGTGTGGGTAGTTAAAATTGCAACTTTAAAAAGGAGAGAGTGTGCGTGTGTATCTATGTGAAAATGCGTGGGCTGCAACTGCCACTGCTCCCAAATTAAAGTGACAGCGGTAAGAAATTGAAAATGACTGTGAATGCGTGTCGTTAATGGGCTGGCGTAACCCCGAACTAAGGTTAAGGAAAGAGAAACTGAAAACTAAACAGGCCAACAGTGAGGGTGGCCAATCAGAAAATGCATTTGCATATATGGTGACTGGGAAATTGACAATCATAAAAGTAATAATCGAATTTGCTGGACAGATACATATATCTAAGGTATGATAGTCAAATATTAATGAATCATAAATTTTGTTTTCCTTTTCTTAAGTGGAAAAAATGGCTCATAATTTATTAAGAAATAAAAACATGTTATTAAATTAATTTTCACGACCTAGTATAAAACCCTATTCAGTTTTAAGCCCTTCTTATGAAAATCCTTGCCAAGCTATTAATATGAAAATAAAGTGAAGCAATGTTTGCAGATAAATAGCTTTTAAATTGGTTTTAAAAGGATACAATTAAGAGAACAACTTTCAAATAAACCAAAAAATAATATGTTCCTTTTAACGGAAATAAAATGAATCCAAAGACCATAAGTAAAATTCTAAAATAAAAAGGTTTGTAGATTCTCTGGACTAACTACAGTAAATCGACACCAAAAAAGAGTCAAAAATGTGTTGTTGAATTTCAGTTAGATTAGGCGTCACAACTTTTAAGTGTTAGCCAAATGTTATTTAACAATACCCACATTTTGAGCCGACTCAAGACCAGCTAAGCCATTGCACTTCCTTCCACTTATAGGTCAGATCGGTCTAGTCGATTACAAAACACATTTCCTATATCAAATTTGCATCTCGTGCGTTGAATAACAGCGCCTGCCAATTGTCGGAGGTTTATGAAAGGTTCAATGTTTCGGCCTCCTCGCAGGCATCGCAAATGCGTTGCAGTTTTGAGTTTTTAGTTTTCAGTTTTGAGCTTTGAGTTTTGGGTTTTGAGTTGCAGTTCGCAGTCGAGGCGAAGACGAAGACGAACTCAAAGTCGCGAGATGAAAAATTCCCACGTCGTGCGTGAGTGAGCGGGAAAATATTAAACAGATTTTCATGTTGCCGTCTGTTGCCGTCTCTGTCTGAGGAAAACATAGGGAAAATCGCTCTCAAGCGCATTTAACAGCTTTGGAGATTCGATTTGAAAGCCGTTCGTCGTCGCCGACTTTTTGTTGCCATTGCATGTCGCGGCGTTTTTGCATGATTTCTAGTTAAAATGCAAAACTCAGCTGCGATAAATAAATATGCATGGCTTGAATGCAGCTAACAATGTGGTGGAAAACGGCAACCGAAAACTGAAGTTGAGACTGAAACTAAAGCTGACGAGCAGCGGATGCACAGCCCCCATCTATCCCATTCCAACCCATCCACCCATTTGAAATTGGCCAGCCAACCAAGTTAACAGCGGCAAAATCAGCAAACAGGCGGCGCAATTAGCCACCGCTGCCTACTAGTTGCAATTTTATTTGCTTTTTTGGTTTATTGGCCATCCAATGCACTGCAACCACCGTCATCCTGTCCACCTGTCCGGCCAACAAATGAGCCACTGATAAATATTATTAGCGCACCGCCAGTCGGAGGCAGACCCACCGAATCCACCAAAAACCAAGTGCAAGACCAGGTCCTGCACTCAGAGCACACTTGAAACAAATTCTGGTAGTGATTTAAAAAGAATGAGGAACAAAAAAGAAAAAATAAAGTAATCTATCATTCTAATATGTTTGTGCCATTCTTAAATGTATATTCTAAACAGATATCACAGAATCTTTTAAGTTGTATCAAATATTTTCCAGTAAGTTTTTAGCTTCTAAAAAATTAAAAAATTTCTTTAAGATTACGCGGTATGATTAATTAATTATTCCAATAATATTAGAATTTTTAGGAATATTCCAGTAAAATCATAGTAATTAAAAATAAAAGTCTCAAAGAATGATTTTCGGTCTCGGATTAAAAGATAGGAGATTATGTTGAATGTATGAACTTAATGTAATGGAATTTTTCAATGTAAGTCAAAGTTTTTAAAAACAATTCTAAAATCAGAATAAATTAAAAAAATAATAAATAATACTGTTTTGTATACTGAAACGTCTATAATATAATAAGATTGTTTATATCAGAAAACCTTTCATTTTGTTATCAAATTAGGATGTTAGTATTCACTGAAAAATCTGGTTTTTAGTACAGTGCAATGATCGGTGCACTGCCTTCCACATTTGCGGCATAATCGCAATTTATTTAAATGCAACAGGGGGCAGCGGGGGATGGGACTATTGGCAACTGCTTAAAGTCCTACCACAAGTGGTGCTACTGCTGCTGCCAGTCTGCAATTAATATCGACATTTTAACACTTTACGTTGAATTATTGCATCTCTTACTCTTGCCGATTGTTATTATCAATGGGGGCAGACAGTCCGTTTAGCTAGTTTGGTGGTCCCGAGGAGCCGTGTCTTTTGAAACCCATCAATGCCGGCACAACAACTTTTTACTTTGTTTAGTCCATTTTGGGACTGGCTTTTCGGTCCCACCAAATCTCGGCTATTTCCTTTGCATTTTCGCTTTGACTCTTCCTATGCCGCACTATCGTATTTCGTTAATGGGCGGGAAATGCAACTGTCGCCGCACTCGAATGTCAAGGAAAACATCGGCATAAGTAGAGTGCCCTGGCTGCTGATTGAATAACGCCAATCGAGGTGTGATCTAACTAGTTCAGTGTCGGAAAATGCCAATCTTAAGCCTTGCAAAAAGTCGCAAAGTTGTTCCTTAAGCTGCTCAAGAAATGAAGTTGATTAGGTGTTGAAAAAACTTATAAGATAAGATGAGGTTTTAAAAAATGCACTTAAAACGGAAATGAATCAAATGATATATATTTTGGAATATATAAAATATAAAAGAGCTAATTTTCATTTAAAATAAGTAAGGAGTCGGAATTATACCTCAAAATCGAAAACAATTTCATAACAAAATATTTCCAGCAGCTCCCACAACCCAGAGATCCCCTGAAATAAACCTGTTGCTCGCAAAAAGTTCCCAAAACTCCAAGTAATGTTAAAACTTTCGCCAACTTCCCTTAACGAACTGGCCGCCGTTTAATCACAAATCAACTTTCACGCCCCCAAAGACTCAAAAAACTCGAAGATGTGAACCGAGCTTAAAAATATGAACTCTCGTATTGAGCGCTCACTTAAAGCTAGCCACATTAATCTACAATTACTTTGTATGCCCGATGGCCGATGGCCAAAAAGCCGAGAAAAATGACTCAATTTAAATCAATAAAGGGCAGGGAAACGGGCCAGGCAATACGTGGTGACCCCGACTAGGGAGATGGAGGGAAAAAGGGTGACCCACCGTCTGAATGGCCGCGTACGAGTGCCAGATCAACTTCGGACTGAGGGGCTGTGGATCGTAGCGCAGGCGGGCATATTGCTTCATGAATATTTTCCAGATTACATAAGCCATCGTCGAAGCGTCTCCGGTCATAAAGATCGATATCCACATGCAAATTATATGCGTGCCAGGAAACCGCCGGCACTTCCAATCCAGATTCGGGTTCGGATTCGGATTCGGGTTCGGGTTTGGACCGGGATCTTGGAGCCCGTCCGCTTAATGCGTAGTTTGTGTTGCGTTTATTGTTTTCATAAATAAAGAAAAGGCACTCCGAAATTTGTCGGCTTGCATTATTATTATTATTCCTTATTATTATTGTTGCAATGGCGATTCACTTGGCAGACAGATTCACTTCATTTTTCACAGCACAAGCGCAAAAAAACAGACGGCTTAAACCAACAAAGGCAAAAGGCAAAAGGCTGGGCGCATACAAAAGGAAGGCAGTGTGGCAGACTGCGGCTCCCCCTTCTCGTGATCTTGTGTATTATTTTAATATTTATTTACATTTTGAGCATTTTGCATAACGCGCGGGTCACGACGGAAATCGTCGGCTGGCAATTTATCAATACATAGTTGTGTGGCCTAAAGGAAAGAGCCAGAGTTAAGCCGATACGAAGTCAGAAAGGTTCAGCGAGACGCGAAATCAAAACAAATGAAAAACGCGCCAAAAAATCAAAACGCGCACAAATTTTGTCTTACTGGGCGTTTGATATTTTCTTTTTTGGTTCGAATCGGGGCGAGGAGATCAATAGGAAAAACGTCAAGACCCATGGGTCCGTCTGTCCGGGAAACGAGTTCAAAGCGTTTGCGGCGGCCGCTTTGCACCAACTAAATTGAAATGAGCGGAGCGCGAAATGGAAAAGCCCCGGCGATTCGAGGGTGTAACTCACAGATACTCACCCAAACACCCTCCCCCCCGCCACCATCATTTTCCACTGCAGGCTTCAATGATTTTCCATGCGTGCGAACGCCTATTTGAAATTTGCCTGGGCTTTTCGCTTTTCGCTTTTTGCGCTCCATTCGAGCCCAACTCAGCTGACTCAGCCGCCTGATTGAATGGCCGGCAGAAAAACGCTCGCGGAACATCAATGGCAGCAACAACAATAAACACAACACACCCACAATTATCGGTGATTTATAGTGATACAGCCAAGGCTATCTCAACTTTGACAGGCGCTTGGTCACCGGCTGCATTAGAATACAATCAGGGATTGAATATTTTAACATATATTCTTAAGAACGATTTAATGCAAATTTAGTATTTTGAATTTTTAGTAATAAAATATCCAAGTCAGTAGGTAGAACAATGTCCAATTATAATCAGGATTCAGGAAAGGTTCGTTATGACTTTTAAACTAGACACATTTTGTTTTCAAACTATTTTTAAAGGGTGAAATATGTAAACAAAAAGAAACAAATGAAAAAATCATTAAAACACAACCATTAATATATTATAAAAGAAACTTCAATTTTAAGTCATTAAAAAATGTACTTTTATTTATAAATAAAATAAAAAATATTTTGTTGAATTATATTGGTTTCAAAAAATGAATGAATAACCCAAATTATTGAAGATGTGCATTTTAAATAAAAATAAATATTTATAAGACACCGAATTAAACAGTTCAAATTGAAAGAGGGCATTACTCCCTGCTCAAAGAGTATCTAATCAATCGACTTGACAAATCAAATTGTATCGTTCACTTCTATTTAGTCAGTATTTCGGGCTTGGGACTGAGGTCTGCTTTATGCACAATGTTATTGTTTGCTCCGCTCTATAGCCCCCGCCCTTGATTTGGGCCCATCCCTCAGCCATAATTGTGAATACAAAGCATCATATAGACATCTTCAACTCCTGCCTTGAACTTGGCAAGTTCTCGTGTACAAAATAGTCATGTATATAGGGGCTGTCCACATATATTTTGTTTGCTACTTTGTCGGTGTTTAGCTCATGCCTTTTGACAGGCATTTGTTTACGATCTCGGACTTGGGTTTTCCTAAAAACGCTAACGAGCTGGGGTTCCTTTGGTTCCTGGCTCCTCGAGATGCCCATGCGATTTCGTTAATCGGAACACGCGATGAGTGTTTACTCCGCTTCAGTTTCACAAATCTGGGCAGTTGCTGAAACTTCGAGTGGTGAGAATAAACATTCGTCGGCGGTATAAACAATATGGGCCGCACCGAGGGCCATAAATATAAGTATTAAGTGCTCTTCTCGGTGGGCCTGCCATATTTCCATTTGTAATGCGAACGAGCATTAGAATAATGTTTCATCGCGAATTGGGTTGTGAGCAAGAGTATCAATATTTCCGCAGTCAATTATACTCAATTAATTTCAACGATTAGTGCGGGGTTAATAGTGAATCACTGTGTCGTGATTTTATTCCGGTTTTATGACTAGTAACATTTAGTTATGTGAAATCACGTGCCCTTTGCAAATAGTTTACTTATCTCTACACTTGTAAGGCTTTCAGTTCATTTTTATGACGTTATAAATTATTTTACCAATTTTAAAAATACTTGAAGGTTTGCAGTCATGAAGTCCATTTAAATGGCGTTATTAATTATTTTCGTAATTTTAAAAGTAGTTTTAAGTAGCGCCAGCCCCTCAAAAAGTTAACCCATTTGTTTTATAAAACCAATTTGCCCGCCTAATGTCATACAAATAAAACACCTATTTTGCAGTCTATTGGCTCATATCAGTTGCAGCCTAAAATATTAGAAAACTTTTTAATATGCCAGGGGCGTTCAACTTAACCCCTACGTGCTCTGTTTGAGATCCGCATTGTTACAAACACGAAAATTTCGAAATCGCACAAATACCAACTACAAATAATTGCCAAAAATCACCGGCAAAGTCAACTTTCATAAACGGCATTCAATTTGATTTGCACAATTTGGGGGCCTCTTAACGGCTTGGTTGGTTGATTTTCACATTTGTGGCATTTTGGCGTTTGTTTGAATTGATAACAGGCTGGAAGTGCCTTTCAGCCTGACAGCCATAATCGCTCAACGCCAACTGTGTTTTAGGGGTGGAGAAGTTGGGGTGTTTTGGGAGCCAGGGGATGAAGTACCTGGTGTGTAGGACCAAGCCTATGTCTCTGGCAGGTCGATGGACACACCCACCCGGCGAAACCGGCGGAAGGCGGAAACGGAACAAAGCCTCAGACAGTGGGCACCTCGACCTCAAACCACTCCAAACTCTGATGGAGAAATTATAGCGAGTCACGCGAGTGCGAAACTTTTCTAACCCTTCTTCAGCCGGCTGTGCCCCGATTCACAGGAAAACCAGAATTAGCTTAAAATGGCACCGAAAGCCCGAAATGATTGTATTTAATTGAATTTGCGGCGAGTCTGAATAACTTTTAATTGAATTCCAGCTAAAATCTAAGGGTTGCGGGGTGGGATGATGACCCATTTGGGATCCACCTAAGGATGAGCCACACAAACGAAAAATATCACCCTAATTGTACAAAAAGTTTGCATGTCTCTACCTAATCAACTTATCTGTATACTTTATTAACTAGCACAATATTTAAATTTTTTAAATAAATATTTAATTTAAATTTTTGGACTATGTATTTTTTCTTATCTACGTTACTGATTTAGTACTTAGAGTAAAAGCTATAATTGGTGTGTTTTTGCTTTCAGAAAGTGCTAAATTTTATTGTAATGACAAAAAGCTGGTAACTAACAACAGTTGCTGTTTTGTAATTAACAATAATGACTTTGGATTTTTTTGTGTAACAAGGTAACTTCTAAAGATATTTAACTCAAATGATGCGTTAACAAATCAAATGAGCTTAAATAGTTGAAATTGTCTGCAGGTGTAAAACCGCCTTAAAACAGCTGAGGTAAATATTATAAGAACAGCCTTGTAATTACTTGTTGTTACATAATAAACTTGATATATATGTTTTAGTCAAGTTTAACTATTACTAATTTTAATATTTTGACATCCCTAAACAGCAGTGCTTACAGATATACAGATTATACAGATATCTTATTTAAAAGGGAATATAATTTCGAATTATCGAAATTAAAATTAAATACTATTTAACTTAATTTATTTGGCTTTCGCAAAGGTTCTTCCATAGGGGTTCCATTTCTTCCGGTGTACTCACGTGACATCGTCTCCTGGCCAGTCGGCGTTTAATCCACTTGAACGCCTCCTTGCGACCGTGGACGAAGGACATGCTGCTGCGGTGCCAGAGGTGCAGGACGACGACAAGGAGGCGCTGCACCCAGACTCCGAACCTCTCGCTCACCTCTCTGCGCAGCTGGAACATTAAGCACTGCACTCCACGCGACTGGCCTCGAAATCAAATAACATAACTTTCGGGGTGATTTTCGTTTGAATTCAGGTGGTTTCGTTTGAATTCAGGTGATTTCTAACTAAAGACAGCGCGATATTCCTGGGTGGATTTGGCAAATACCCGGGCGACTGGTAGAATTTCACTTTTGTTTTTGGGGGCGGTACGGTACGCGGTACGGACTCGTTGTTACTTCAGTTGCGTTTGTTGTTTGACTGAGAATGCCGCCGAGTTTGCTTCTCCGCCTGGGCAAACTTTGGGTGAGTGTGAGCAGGAGAGCTTGCGACGTGAGACATGAGACGGAGAGAGCCCTGCACTTGCGATTGTCACCGGCGTTGGCGATACTCATACTTTTTCTTCTGCCTTTTCGCGTTTTGTTTATACATTTTTCTGT
Organism: Drosophila carrolli; assembly: GCA_018152295.1. Classification (NCBI taxonomy): domain Eukaryota; kingdom Metazoa; phylum Arthropoda; class Insecta; order Diptera; family Drosophilidae; genus Drosophila; species Drosophila carrolli. Next base: position 8,918,394 of record JAECXJ010000001.1, read on the forward strand.
TTCTGGTGCGGCCCGCGTGCGTGTGGCTTACTGAGAAACCCAGAAAAACGTACTACTCGCACATAAATAATGCAATAAGTTGGGCGCCCCAGCCAAACGAGACAAAAACAGAGAAGGAAAAAAAAAATTAAAATAAAAAAAATCGAAACCGTTTTTCGCATTCGCAGCACATCACACACATCACACCTCTCTTACTGCCCAAACACTTTGCTTTTGAACCGAGCTTTGCACTCGATTTGATTGCCGGCAGAAGCGGCTTCAAAAGCAACAGTCGAGCGACATGCACGCAGGGGAAACCCATTTTACGGTGAAGGCGAAGGTGGGGCTGTTGCAATGCACGGCCTAGGGACAGTGGGTGGAAAGTGGTGGAAAGTGGAACAAGTCCCGTGCTGATGGGTTGCCAGATACAACCTTAAACCAAATAATCAGTTTCAAAGAATATTCCAGAAAAATATAGTATTGGAAAATATTGTAAATCACTCTTTTTTTGTGCTTGGTGGCCCGAGCTCAAATCCGTCTGTGGTTAAATGCTTTTTTGTATATTTGTAATTTCATATCTTTCTTTTGATTTATTTATATTAAATCAATTCTGTTAACAGCCTCTCGACCTACATAGGTAAATAAAAATTTTGCAAATAAATAGGATAAGCTATCTTTAAAAATTTTGAATTAAAAAAAAGTTTGTTTCAAGAAAATTACATTTTAGATTGATGTTATTATTTGACCACAAATGTAAGAAGTAAAAAAGATTCAGGAATAAACAATGTTTAAAAATTTGTTTTCTCTTGAGACAGATTGAAAACTAAAAGCAAATCCGCGAAATATTTTTTTACGAGGTTGCAATGGCTTAAAAAGTACAGCTCTAGTCTTTGCTGAATAACAGTTCAACTAGGATGCCATTATTTTTTAATTATTGAATTTGAATATTAATAGGCATATTAAAGGGTTCCACTGTGCTTGGCTAGTTCATGTGTGGGCGTTTCTAGGCGATTCCCTTGCACCGAACCTCGCCGAAGTGCAAGTGCCGCTAGGCGACGAAGGCGAACAAGTGTTTTGGGGTCTGCTATAAAATGCGAGGAAGACAAAAGCCCGTGGAACCGGCCATCGGAAAGCTTTTAGACCGCAGATTAATGTTGCTGCTGGTGTTGTTATTTTGTTATTTACCCCGCTCGTTGCTAGTACGGTTATTTATTTATTTATGCTAATGTTGCCGTCGACGGCGACGTCGCTGAAGGCAGAGGCGCTGACGCTGCATTTGCATTGTTTAGAATGAGAACAACGAGAAAACTAGCCCAGCAACAAAAAGGGGGCAAAGACAACAACTACAGGAACAACAACAGCAACTGCAACAACCACTGCAGCAACAACAGTAGCAACAAAAACACGACAAGTGGCACTCACGCGACAAAAGCCCATAAATAAAGTGTTCTCATGGTTATCTCGTTGCTTGTGCGATATTTTCAAGTATCTTAAATGCAGAGGAAAAATTGGATTTTTTTATATTAAATATTTTAAATCACATTTTTCAGGCTTCTTGAATATTATCGACTATGAAAAGCTAGCATAATATCAAATGACTTTATGTATTAGACAAAATATTCAATACCCTGATGTTCAGATAGTCCCAAAAGTTTCTTCTTTTCAAAAGCGCAGCAGAATTAATTTATATTTTTTAATTTTAACAAATATTTAGAATAGGGTTTATTATTACCAATTTTTTCGTGTGTGCTTTAATTTTGGATACGGGCACATAGAAAGTTTGGAGTTCCCATCGCGGAGAAATTGATGGAAAATTCTCAGCACGTTCATCAGTTGATTCTCCTTCTCTCTTTGATGGACAGCTGGGCGTCAGATCACCCAGCTCAACCTGAGGTCTTTGAAGTATAAGTTTAAAATGCACCTGTGACTCGAATCTTCTGCCGCCGAACCGCAGCTGTCGCCGCTGGGTACGATGGGCTATGGGAATCCAGACCCAAGAACCAGCTGATTTAGCCTAATGAATTTCGATGCTTAGCCCAGCGATTCAGACGGATATCGGCGAAAATAACAGGCTGGCACGACTGACTGAAATCTAAGGCACATAATTAAAATAGCTGGAAATCGGAACTTGCAGGTATGAGGCACTCGCCATCACTACTTATTTCTTTAACATTTGGAGTAAATTCCCTAAAGCAATCCATTACCAACCATTTAATTAGATTTAAATAGAGCATATTATGTCACATATTGTTAATAGAACATTTTAAAATTTAAGAAATAAAATATAAGCTATAGTATGACCTTTCGTTTTAAAATATTTTGGTAAACTGTCAAATTATGTAATTTTGTTAGTAACCTTCGTAAAAGTTGTCATTCAGTTGACATTCATTGTTGTTTCCAATACCGAACGAATTTCGAGTCGAGCTCCGTTCTTTATATATTTTCTAATTATAACGTCGCGATGGATCGTCCCAATAGTAAAGTGGACAAAGATGTTGCGGACAAAGTGCGCTTCCACCTGAGCAAGGATGAATTGGAACGCCAGATGCGGAGCATCCACGAGAATAGTGACTCATTGGATGGCAGGAGCCGGGCCTCCGGAAGCGGAACCAATGGACGTAGTCGGAGCGCCACTTCGTCGAATGGATTGCCAAAGCAGGAATCGTGGATCTTCGAGAGCGTTGGCGGTTACTATCTCCCCAATGAGGATGTGGCCAAGATGTCGCTGGCACGTCAGGAACAGCTGCTGATGAGGGATCTCATCTATGCCTTCTCTGGAGTGCCCTCCTCGCATGTTAAGCCCGATATCCAGGTGGATCAGATTGCCGAAATGAGTGCTGTGGATATAGCCAAGGTTCGCTTTCGTTTGGATGAGGTCTTTAATGGGGCTTTTAGGGCCTTGGCCAATGATATGCTGCCCTTAATCGGGTATTACATAAGTGTACAGAGTTTCATCGAGGAGACCAATATGTCGCCGAGTTGCGGTAGAACTCGTCTGGCTTTGGCCACCGCCTTTGGTGACCAAATGCAGGAGTACTATGACCTGCAGGCCAAGTTGGAAACGGATCTGCAGGAAAAGAAGTTGAATCTCAAGGATCTGGTGCGACAGGTGCGTCCCTGGTTGTCCACCTTGAAGGTTTTTTCCAACATGGCCTGCAGTTCCCGGGGAAAATTAACCAGTGCCCAGTTGCTCACCTTGTTGGATACGTTTTCCCGGGAGCAAAAGGCCAATGAACCGGACCTCAAGGAAAGGGTCTTCAAAATTCTGGGTTCTGTGACCCGCGTTTACATGAAGATTGTCCAGTTGTGGATGCAAAAGGGTATCCTATACGATACTCAGCATGAATTTTTCGTGGAGGACACCGAACGTTCGAGTGCACTGAGCAGCACTCTACTGACGCCGGAGAAATGTTGCCACGCCTACTGGGCGCAGCGGTACCGCCTCCATCCCGATCGTCTGCCCGTTTTTTTGCTTCCCCAGGCGGATGAAGTATTTCTGGCCGGGAAGTACCTGAATATCCTGCGCCAGAGCAATGTGGCCTTGAAGTTGCTGCAGCAGCCGCTCAGTTATACTCCCGATGAAACAGGACATGTGGAGATAATCAAAACTAGCTATGAGTTGCCGGCGGGGAAACTATTGGAGGTTCTGGTGCAGAAACACAATCTGCCTTTTCACCTTCGCAATTTAAGGTCCTTCTTCCTGCTGAAGCAGGAAGGATTCTCGGAGACACTGCTAGACAAATGCCAGGAGCAGCTGCAGTGCAATGTGGATAGGTTGATCCCGGAAAATCTCCAGACCTTGTTGGTGGAGACCCTGCAGCAGTCCAATGACTCCTTCAAGGATATGCTGCGCTGTCAACTCAAAGATTGCGATGTGGCCACTCAAATCGCGAGAAGGCTTAGGCCAGAAAAGTCTGAAGAGGATAAAGAGAGCTCCAGCGAGGAGGATCCACCAGAAGTCCTAAACCTTTGTGGCTACGAATCCTTAGCTTTTCGCTATGAGGCCAAGTGGCCACTGAGCTTTGTCCTTTACCCGGAGCTTCTCGAGCAGTTGCAAATCGTGCAGCGTGTCCTGCTCTTCCTGCGCTATGTGAATCGCCATCTGACAGTCCTTTGGCCAACTTCTTCTGAGGTCACAGATCGAGCTGGGGATCTCCGCCAGCGAATGCTCATGATTATGCTGAATTTCGAACACCACATCATCTTGGACATCGCAGAACCTCGATGGCAATCATTGGTTTCCACGGTGGATAAGGCCAAAACTATCGATGAGGTGTTGAATAAGTTGGAGACCACCGTAGATGAATCCCTACGTTTGGGACTACTCTCCTCTGCCAACACTTTCGTAAGGGCTCTATTTACCCTGGGCCAAGTGTGCCTTAACTTTTGTGCATTCGTGGAATCAGCGCCTGGTGGCAGTCTAACCCAAGAACTTGAACAGGGCATCCTTGAGTACGAAGAGGAGTTTGACAGTTTCATGTCTAGCATCCTGGAGTTGGTGAGGGAGTTGGCCAAAACGAATGAATCTGACGAGCAGGAATCCTGCAAACAGTTGCTCAAGCGTCTCCAAGAGTTTTGCAGAGAGCCCGAAGTGGCTTAAGACGAGGCTTTTTCACACACAGGTTTCCTCAGTCGGTCAATAGCGTGACCAGTGACCAAGCAGCCTTGCCAAATCAGCCGTGCCTCCAAATCTCCATGGCCACAAAATAATAACCCATGAAATATTAAGCGCTGTGTTTACACTTCCAATTAGCCTTTATTTGGGACTTCAGATTTACAAAACTTCAAAGATTCATAAAGTACTAAAAAATAAATAAATATAATATATGCATAAAAGAGGTAGTTAAACAATTGTGTATATTAAATTAAATATTAATGTTCAAATATAAATCTATTATGGGTTTAATACTACTTCAGAACTTGTACCTAGTGCACTAATAATTTAGGCAATTAAATAAATTTAGTTTATTTTGAAGGTATAATCTATAAGAGTTATGTATATCTAAAAGCTAGATAACAAGATAGGTTGTGACCAAAGTTTAGTAAAAATGGTAATGGCAGCTATCAAAATTTCAATGGTTTTTGAGTCCTTCAAGGATCCAGTAAGTGGTCAAACCATATCCACCGAGTGTGAGCATGGCATATACGTATGACACCTGTAGCGGGCCTCCACTTTTGACCTATTGTTCACCTCTGCACAATGGGCGTGAATAATCGATGTGTGCGTTTAATTTCTGGCCGCCGAGCATTGTGTCGAGTCACGGTGGCAAGTGGCGCGTTTTGGTGGCTAGTGCAACGAAAGCGGTGATTTGCATAAGATCGTAAATTATTTTAAATGGCGGTAAAGAGATCTTAATGCTGTCTCGTTGGGATAGCCCGAATCGATGGACGGACGGGCCAAAGCCCGCTGCCAATTTGAATTCAAAGGCCAATTGTTATGTAAATGCACTTGCCTCAGTTGCAGACGCACGCAAGCGCACGAAATTTGTATTAATAAATAAAAGGAAACCTCTCGAGAGCGGCTGTCCAGAAATCACTTAATACTTATCGCTTTAAGGACAACAGGTGGTCGAAGTCGACCGACGACCACGATGATGATGCAACGAAAATCCAACTCCAACTGCCCAGAGCGGGCCAATAATAATGCACTCGAAATTATGGTAAAGTTCAGCTGCATTGCTTCCGAAATGTATATCATTATCTGCTTGCGAAAATGATGGACTGCCGCTGTCGGTTTGCATTTACGTTTACCCCGGCTGAATGGAGTTTACCTGGGAGTACTTGCAGTGGAGTGACCAAAGGTAATACGTATGGCCGTGGGAATTCCCCCAGTTCAGCTGGGAGATCACGGCATTTTCACCATTACGATGGGGGCAGGTTCATTAAACCCGGGCCACGCCCCTCGTCCGCGGGATGACTTCATTTGTGTGCGCCTAGAAATGTCATAAACTTGAACCCGCCAGCTGGCCGTCGAGCGGAAGCGGGGCTTCAAGGTTCAACGGGCCCCTAATTGAGAGCCGAATTTTATTTGGCAAACGGCCAAAGGCAGTCAACCGCTTAGCACCGTGGGTGGGTCACTTTAAATGGCCAATGGTGTAGTAAAAATATAAAGAAAACGCCATCCAAACTATGCCTTATCAAATAAAAGAAGCATAAAAAGCAGGGACCGTAAATAAAATATAAAAAATTAACTCTAATTTACGATCCCTGATAAAAAGTCATCGAATCGCTTTCCAAACCAAGACATAAATTTAATTTATTAAAGTATAGCTTTTCACTTTTTCTGTACTTAAGTACGCGCATAAAGCGAGTTGGTTTTGCTTATTATAAAATTATATAAGGGACACAATCTTTTTACTAAGCACTGCCATTTTACAATTAATTATATTATTCAAATTACAAGAATACAATTAGTAAAATCCACAATCAAATTCATATTTCTCCCTTTTAAAAAGTGTGAGAAAAGAAATTACAGAATTTACAAGATCCTTAAACTTTTTTAACTTAAATACCTTAAAGGTTTTATAAGATAAGAGTAATATTTGAGATAATATTAGTAGCTAACAGTATACAAATATAATCTGTTATTGGACGTTTTACATGATGAATTGTTTTTATCGTTATAGGCTCATTAAAGAATTTTAATATTTGAGATCAGTAAGGAGTATGTAAATAAATTTATTTAATATCTAAGGCTAAGATTTAATGGTCAATTTTCAAAGTTAAAGTGCTTGACATTTCATAAATATTTCATTAACCAACTGCAAAGTAGAATCGAAACGATTAGTCCTCGAACTCCTCTATTACCATATCCAGAGGAGCATCGTTGTTCGTTGGCAGCATAAAATCAGGAGCCGCATAGTCGGGTTGACTTGACGCCTCCGCCTCCGCCTCCGCCTGAGAACTGGCGACGGACTCATAGCCGAACAGGCACTCGCCCAGCTCCCCCAGTTGGACCCGCTCCTGGTACCACAGCAGTCGATCAGTGTTGCCGCCCAAGGACTGGTCCAACAACTGGCGCCTCTGACGACCCCGCTCCAGAAACTCAATGTAGTCGATGGTCTTGAACTCGTTGAACATGCCCAGGATCTCGAAGGAGTCCTCGCAAACCTGTTCGTAGGTGTCGGCATTCTCCACCTCTCGTTTCACCCGCTCCTGGATCATCTCGCTGCGCTGCATGTCGGAGATCTCCGCCGGCAGGATTCGCGCCCGGATGGTGGCGATATCGTTCTCCACTCTGGCCAGGACATCTGAATGGGACTTCTTCTTGGCCGCCTCGTAGGCCAGCTGCTCCTTCTCCAACGCCGTCTCCCTGGCCAACTTCTCGGGATCCATTTGCTTGCGCGACATCAGGATGGTCATCATCCGGTTGAGGTTCAATTCGTCCCACTTCACTGCCATTCTCTCATTGTAGTTGAGGCCACTGTACGGCTTTTTGGCTCTGAAGGATCAAAGTAGTTACTAAGGATTAGGGAAGGAAAATATCTTTACCTACCTGCTCTCCCCTGCTCCTCCTCCTTCTTCATCGGCAGACTTCTGACCCTTCTTTCTGGTGGCCAGCTGCTCCTCTCTCTCCAGCTTCTCCATTTCCTTGCGGGTTTCCGCCTCTGCCTCCCGCTTCGCCTCGATGATGTCCTTGTTGAGCTCGTAGTACTTCTGCTCCCATGCCTGGATGCCCACCTTTCGGCGCTCCTCCTTCAGGACGTAGTTCATCAGCTGCTGCAGTTCATTGGGCAGCGGCACGTCGAAGGTGTGGGGCAACTTCACCATGCGGATGCTACTATTGTAGTCTCCGATTCCCAGGATCTTGTAGGGCAGCGAAGGACGGTGCTCGGTGATGCCAGTTATTACACCGCCGCCAAGAATCTCGCTTAGGCAAGCGTCATCATCTCGAGCTTTAAGATAATGGAATTATAACATTTCGTAATTTCCTAGTAAAGCGGTTATAATAGTTTGGATTATATTATTATTTATTTATTTTATTATTTATTTTAATTTTTTATGATGTAAAAAAAAAACTGCACTTCTAAGCCCATAACTTTTCTTACAGACATCCGATTTCAAAGTGGCTTACTTCTAAATGATCGTGGTTTAATTCTTCTAAAATCTGTGTATTTAACTTGGTTTGTATTTATGGGTCGATTTTTCGACATTTCTAAAAGCTAACCCCTTCTCAAATTTTCAAAAAATGGCTTAGCAGAAAGAGGACCAAAAACCTGATCTTCGAAGCCCATAAGTTTTCTTACAGACCTCCGAATGCAAAGTGGCATACCTCTAAATGATTGTTGATTAATTCTCTAAAAATCTGTGTTCAAATCTTGGTATTTTTGGTATTTGGTATTTTTGTGTCGATTTTTCGTAATTTTTATGAGGTAACCCCTTTCCAAATTTTCAAAAAATGGCTTTGCAGAAAAGTGACCAAAGTCCAGCACTTCTAAGCCCTTTGCTTACAACCATCCGATTTCAAAGTGGAAACCTTTAAATGATTGTGGTTTAATTCTCTAAAATTCTGTGTTTTCAGCTTTGCTTGTATTTTGGGGTCTATTTTGCGTCATTTTAATGATGTCATTTAATGATGTTTAAAATGTCATTGCTGAAAAGTCACCTAAAACCTGCACTTCCAAGCCCATAACATTTCTTACAGACATCCGATTTTAATATGGCATACCTCTAAATGATTGTGGTTTAATTCTCTAAAAATTTGCATACTCATCTTGGGTTTTATTTTTAGGTCGATTTTTTGTCATTTTTATGAGCTAACCCCTTTCCAAATTTTCGAGAAATGGCTTTGCAGAAAAGTAACCAATAAGAATTTGTTAGCTTAAATACTAACTTTTAACAGAAAACTCATTTGATTTTCTACATTATTTTATAAGAAACTGGGCATACTCATTTGCAAAATATGATGGTAAAACCTATTGAATTTCTTATCAAATTTAGTATCTTGAAAATTTCATCACAAGAGAAATAGGGCTAATTGAGCAAATTTTGTTTCCATTTTAATAGTGGACTTATATAGCTTTTCTAGCTTACCCAATATATCCCACGCCTCGAGAATCCCATCGATCCTGGTCAAATACAAAACTGCCGGACGCGTTTCGCTCCAGGCGACGGCGGTGAGGTCGCAGGCTCTTTGCCTCCAAAAGATGGGCGAGTAGTTGTAGTCCTCCTTCCAGATGGCCAGGATGGTGCGTCCAATGGAGGCGAACAGCTGCGGATAGAAGGGGTTCTTCTTCACCATCACCACGGGTCCATCGTGGACCATGGCAAAGGGAGTGGAACTATTGATTGTCTCCGTGGCCTCACCCTCCGTGTAGGTGCCCTGCCAATCAATTCGGCTGATATGACCATAAAAAGTGGAGACTATCATGCTCTGGCGCACAGTTGAAGGGTCCTTGGCTATCGTCTTGATGGGATAATTGGAGGGATTGGCGTGTATCAACCTTGCCACCGGCGTTAAACACGAAAAACAAGAGGTATCCGCTATGATACCCGTCAACGGTTCCGGGAAATAAATATTGTAGGTGGGCTTAATGGCCAGCGACTTGAAAACAGACTCGCTCTGGGTCAATTCCTTGGGCAGCATGCGGTTCCGCATCTTCTCCTTGGCACCCTTCGCTCCCTTGCCATCGAGGTCCCAGAAGCTAATGGTGCCATCAAAGGCGCAGGTCACAAAGAACTTGTGGTGATTCCGGTTATCGGTGTCATTATAGACCTTGCCAAACTGACTCAAATAGATCGAACGACCCAGCCAGTAGAATCCTGTGATGGCACCCTTCGGTGAGCAGTCCAACATGGAAATGGTGGCCGGCGTGATGACATTATCTTCTATGTCAATGGTCCAGTTCAGGAACTCGCCGATCATTACCCGGTACTTGGCCTGGGCAGCCGTTAGATACTCCTCCTCGTCCAACTTCTCGCACCGACCCTGCAGATCCCACAACACAACCTGACCATTCTTGCAGCCTCCAATCAGGATATCCGCATTGAAGGGGCAAAAAGTCAGTGCGGTGGTCTCGATCGGCGCCTCGAACTCCAGCTTGTAGTTCAGGTTATCCGAGAAGCTCCACAGGAGAACGGGATTGGGCTCCAGAACCGCTCGCTGCACATAGTCCACCCGATCGCTGGCCTCTTTAATGGTGGCTGGAGTACTAAAAGCATAAGATACTGCAATCAGGCCGGATAGTTTCGGATACCAGTCGTAGCCAGCCACATATCGCTTGTTGCTCTTCGAGATGTTCGCAAAGCAGAGGAACTCCTGGAGGTACGGATTGGTGTACTGCACCACTTGTCGAGTGGATATCAAACTATAGTCGTCGCTGAAATGTGAAAAATATGGTTTTTAGTTAGTGAATTTACCTATATAATTGATCAAATATATTTTAGGGGTTTATCTTATAAAACACAAGAGCTAACCCACCGATAACTGTCGATCTGATTGAAATCCAGGGTATTGAGCAGCATTTCGATTTGTTCGGACATTTCGGGCGGTGGCTTTTCCGGTTCCACATAAGTTCCTGGCTTGGCTTGGGCCTTTCTCTTCTCCTCCTCCTCGTCCACTTCGGATTCATCCAGCTCGAGATCTTTAGGTGGTGTTAAAATAATTTAAGTCTTTAAAACAGAACCACTAAAAAACCCACCTTCATCATCGATCTCGTAGAGATACTGCGACCAGGCATTCGATGGAAAAGTGGGGTTGGTCTGCTGCTCCCGATCGATCTTGGGAGGAGCCGATTGGACAGCAACCGTGACCCGCTTCTTGGTCACATTTTCCCACTTGATGTTCTCGTTGGGCAAAAGTTCGATCACGCCATCCCTGACATCCCGGGTCATCCGGTAGTCGAAGGCTATGTGTCGCGGCATCTGGATCGGGTAGACACTCTGGATCTCCACGTCGATGGGCTCGTCCTTAAAACGCTCCACCAGAATGGTCATCTCGTCGTCGGTTCCATGGCTCACCCACCGACGCGGTTTTTTGCGCAGACGTCGTTGCATCCGCCATCGCTCGAAGTGCTCCATGTTCTGGATGATGCCCATTGCCATCTTGGACTCCTTGATGCTCGAGTAGAATATGAAGGGCTCGCCCTCGGGCGGATCATCCTCTTGTTCGGTCAGTAAAGGACAGAAGCCCATGAGAACATAGTGCTCCGGATTGAAGTTCTTGAACTTCTTCATGAGGTCGGCCGAGTTCTCCAGCTCGTCGAAGAGCACGTCCCGAAGCTCCTTGAACTGCACCTGCTTCCAGGGAAACTCCTGCGTCACATTGATGCCCACCTCGATCTTCAGGATCTTCTGAGCCTTCTCCCTGGATTAAAGGCAGTTATAGGGTTTAAAGGTAATGTAAAATCTTAACTTACGACACCATGACCTTCTGGCAGCTGGCCAGGGACATCAGCGTTCGCCAGGACTCCTGGACATTGAACAGGCCACGGGGATCGCCCACTTCCTCATCGGAATCCGGCTCCTTGAACTTCTTGAAGTAGGGCTTGTTGCGCTTTGTCGATAAGGCTGCTGCGGTCAATGCATCCGACGCTTCCAGCTCCCCGGGCTGACCCTCGGTGTCCCCATCCAAGTCCATCTTCCCCGCGATCTCCAAATCCATGGACGACATGGTCGGTGGCTTTTTCTAGAGGGCTCCCTCTGGCGCGTCTCTCAAAAAAAGTTGTTTGTTTATTTGTTGTCTCTCTACTGACAACTAGGAAACACCAGTTCTGTCATGGCAATCCGGGAGCATGCGCAGGATTTAGTTCCCAGCTAAGACAAGGAGATAGTTTGTTATTTTAGTGGAAAACTAAATGCCTTTTTACATGAATATTTGCCAATTAAAATATTTGTACCTATATTTATTTGTAGTTACTACTTTAATCCCTTTGACTATTTTTCTAAAGTCACCTAAGTTATTAAATCATTCATAGTTTTACTTTCGATCCATATATTTAAATTTAATGGTAATTAAAAAGCACATACCTTTTGTTTATTAACTTAACTAAAAATTAACTTAGGCTCTGAATTATTTTCCAGTGCAAAGTTAAGGCCTGAATGGAGTTTCTCTTGCACTGGCAACTGAAAACTCCATTGCACGTGAACGCACATAAACAGAATTAAGTTGAAACATTTTCACTCATTTACATGGACGATTCGCGTCGGCTTGGCAATTTTTCCTCAACGATTTTTGAGTGGGTGATTGCCTCGTTGTCGCTGTCGTTTCGCCTTCGTTGTCGTTGTTTTGGGGATATGCCGTTGTTGCTGCATTTCACATCATTATCTTTGACCAAATACGGAACTATGCGCAAAAAACGCAATTGTGTGTCACTCACAGAGACTTCAAACCCGAACGAAAAAGCTACGAAATATGTGTTTCTTGTGCGATCTGTGGCAGTTGTTGTCCGAGTCCCAGTCCCAGTTCCTGACCCTCCTTACGTCTGCGATCTTTGCTACTACACAGAGAAAAACAGTAGAAAAGCTACACATTGTCATTGATTTGAACAATTGATGGTATTATTTTATTCTAATTCTTATTCTTATTTCTTAATATGATCTATGTTTTAGATTGTGGTGCTTCTATATAACCAAGACTAGAAGTCTATAACCATTTCCATCACTCCAAATGCAATACCCAAAAATAGTAAGACATGGTCTTATGATCACTATATCCTGATTTCTACTCAATAAAAAAAGCATAAAGCTAACAAATAAATATTATGCTTTGATTTAAAAAGGAAATTATAAAATAGAATACCGAATTGCATAAGATTTCAGCTTGACCACATTTTTTGGTGCTATCATATGAGTATTCATTGTTGAATATTCAATTTTGGAATTGAAAAAGTAGAATTTTGGTATTTAAAATAAAATGTTAATATGCTGAGAAGTGATTATTTAAGGACCTTATTTTCGAGATATTTTCTCAGTGCAACTGAGATCGGTTCAACAAACGCCACAATGGAAAGTCTTCGAGTTGACGCACTACGCAATCGAAATCGAAAGTTCTCTGATGGACAGCTGCGAATGCGACTGCCGTGGTGCAGAGTGCACAGTACAGAGTACAGAGTCAATGCACCACCGCGATTTTACTGGTGGCTCAGGTTGTGGCAGCGGTGGCGGTGGTGGTTTGGTGGTGCCACATGAGTGGCACACATTTAATGGATGCACGTCGCTCACTTTCATTCTGGGCGTCTGCCCAACTTTCGATTTTAAATGCAATTTATGCACCTGTCACTCAGCCAGCTGATAACTGGCAACTCCGATTAGCCGCACTCCGCATTCGGCGGCTATTGTGCCCACTGTTACCATGTTGCAAGTAGCTTGCAGCGCCACAAAAGCCAATAAATCAGTGGACAAATTGTTGACAAAACATTTCGTAATTTAAATAAGAGAAAAACGCGACAAGCTGCCGATAGTCGCCGGCCGATAGTTGGTAGCATGCCACAAATGCAGCCCAGGCCAAAAAACTTCCTCATCCGTCTGAAGTCTGAAGTCTGCGCTGCAACACCACCAAAACAACAATGACAACAGCCCCACTCGGGCAGCCAAAAAATAAAACCACAGAAAAACAACAGTGGGGCAGGCTGATAATTCTCTGATTGGCAACTGTGCACATGTGTGTATCCGTGTTGCAGTGAAAAACTGAGTTTTCCAAAACAACACCACCATCTACAGCTCCCCCCTTGACCTTATTGACAACCACGAAAACATAGGGTTATGCTGACAAATCGAAGATTAGATACGCTGGATATTTACTTGAAATTATGTAACAACAATAAATGGTATGAAACTCATAAAAGACAGTTTATATGAATACCTTGCATTACAATTTTCAATAATTTTAACTCTGGTATAAAAATTTGAATCATAATGATATGATTATAACCAACATAACACTATTAAATAACAAATTGTTTAGGGTTCTTATGCAATTGGAATGAGAGAAAACTACATTCATCCACATATTAATCATTGACCTCTTATTTTGGATATAGTTAAAAATCTATGATAAAAGATGCACAGTACATAATGTTACATACTGACAATTCTTGTGCAATTTGAAAAAGGGTAATTCAGATTCGATAAATATTTAGAAACATTAGCTGTTATTAAATATAATATTAGAAAACTCTCCTGCTGATAATATATTGCGGAACTTTGGTATAAATTTTTACAAAATACCTTGTCCTACTTTTCTCCTGACAATGTTTTGTGAACAATTTATAAATTCAATTTTAAATCTATTAAAACTTTAGATATGGCATTCATTTATAGTTCAAGTACTTAAATGTAAGCTAAACTTTAAAGAAGACAGAATTATAAAAAATCAATATAAAGCATTACTTAAAAGTGAAATTAATTAAACGATCACCAATAACTTCATCGTTTTAATAACTTTTTCAAGATACTGAAGGCCATCTTTGAAGATTGATAGCTCTGGGGAAGGTGTTAAAATCTCATAATCCCCTTAGAGGGTATTACAGCCGCTGAATCGCAGGCTGGGCTGGGCTGCCATTGCCATCATAATCGCCAAAAGTCGTAGGCAGTGGCCAACACCGAGCAGCATCGGCAACATTTGGCATGCGGCATGCGGCATCCAACAGTCAGCATTCAGGAGTTGTACAACTGGCGACAAAATGTTGCATGTTCGTGGCGCTGTCACCGGAGCTCTTGGAGGCTGTGGCTTTGACTTCGGCTGGGGGAATGTATGCAAAAAGGTGCTAAAAAGATCAGAGGCAGCGATTTATCTTCATTTGCATTTGACGTCGCTGGCTGTGTGTCAAAAAGGTGTTAAGTGCCAGGCAACAGCCAAAACCGATCCGACTCGAGCCGACTTTCGGCGCCGCTTTTGATGGCAGCCACGGTAGCCGATGCGCATAATTTTCTATATTTTATAACTTTGCGGTGGCCGAAAAAAGCCAAAAAAAACACAAAAATACCAGGGGGAGGTGGAAAAACTCTGTTCACACAGAGGCACATCAATCCGTTGAACCGCGAACGCCCAATAAGGCGAAAACCCCCCAGCACGAACCGTTATTATGGCCAGGCAAATTTGCCAAAAAAATCAACCCAACAATGGCCACTTCTAGCCGGGCCAACAGACATGCCAAAGCCAAAAACCCCCGAAAAAAGAAACAAACCGAAACGGAAAAGCAACCCAAACTGAACTGAACTGAACCGCGCTAAGCGTTAGATAGTCGCACCGATAAAAGGGACATGAAATTCAAATTTGAGTGCTGCAAATTTGCCTGGCGACTTATCAGTCGAGTGAAATTTGCAACTAGAAACGGCTTCCGTATTACGGCGTTTTGTGAATTATGTGAGAAATTTGTTTGTGGGCTAAATAGTTTACTGATTTGCCACCTCCCGCTGAGCTCCACCAACATAAGTTTTTTCACTGATGTCTGCCGATGGCGCAACACGGCGTATGGGTAATGGAACTAAGAGGAAGTGCCAGAGATGAAATCGAGATAGGGGATACTATTGAAAACTGGGTCATCAAAAAGTTTCCATTAAAGGAGTAGTGAATTAGGTCTCCCAGAAACTGAAATTCTCTAGGGACTTACCTTTTTTAATGTAACTATAATGGCTTTACCTTGGCTTATCAATTTTTCCGCCAACGAGTTGCAACATTTTCTCTTTTCCCATGAAAAACTTGGCTAATTGCTTACAAGTGTAACAGCCATCAGACTGTGAAAATATGACTTGATTTTAATAAGCAACTGCCAACAAAACATTGCAAAATATTAATGAGAGGAAGCGCTTAAATTGGTGAAAGGGAAATTGCCGCCAAACGACGTTTTGACTGTCCCTCTCGTAATTTAATATGGGTAAGCAAAAAATGTAATAACTTACTTGACTTCACTGCAACAAACTAAGTCTCTGCTTAAATATATTTATTTTATTTTTTTTAATTTTTAACAGGTTTTTAAGCTATATATATATCTAGCCTTTAAACTTTTTGTTATCTACAAAAAGAGTACTAAATTTTAAAAACCATTGGTTTTAATATGTTTACAAAGTTTCTATGATCAACAAAAACATACTAAGCAAATGCTTAGTAAGCAATGCTAGTTTTCTGTTAATATCAAACTTGACCTATAGTCGTATTTTGTAATTAAGGGTATGAAAAATTCTATTTGTAAGACGTAAACATTCAAATATTATAAATTGCCATGCTCTTTAACTTGATGACGCTGGGAGTCATTAGCTCGAATCTAGTATTGCGTCTTGAATTTGAGTCCTCAGGCCTCAAGCTTCAATCTTGGCCCGAGCCTGATTCTCCTATTGTCATAAGCCTGCTTCGAAATCCTGAAATTCTAATATTTAAGCCCTATAATAAGAATTCCTATGTGACAAAAGCTAACGCCGCATCGGATCGTAATTGGAGCCCGCGACACAGCCAAAGATCGGGGCTGATTCGATTTTTCTATCGAGAGTGTGACAGTGATAATCCCCCGAGAAATATGCACACAAATTAGGCATGCATGTGGCCCAGGTAGGATGTGGTTTTTTTATTTGTTTGGGAGAGGGAGGGGGAGGGGCTGCGGATACTATGCCTTAGTGGCTTTTGGCCATTGTTGGCATATTTAAAGTTGTAAAATAGCAAGCCAAACACGTTTGACCGACATTCGTGACCAAAGTGCGGCTGCCGATCCGTTTGGATCGCTTGGCTGGGGCTGAACCAGGATTTCAATTTCGATTTCGATTTCGCTTGGGCCGGCGACAAATGTGGTCCGCTCCCAAGATCTGCCGATCCCCGCCAGCCCGCCTGCCCTCCGCCCAGCTGACCGTGTGACTACTTTGGCAAATGAAAATGCTTAGAAGGAAAATAAAAGTTGGGCTGAGCGGAGCGGCGAAGCCAAAATAATTTATGATGCACTTTTTCGAGACTGGGGCCTCCACTCGGTGGATAACTCCGTGAGTCATGGGGCGCTCCGCTCGCCGCCAGGTGTCGCTCAAACAAAAGTGAAACCGTTCTGGTCGCTCCCCACCTCCATTTATCGGTGGGGACAACGGAAACCCACGGATACCGCAGAGACCCTAAAATATGGCGCATTTGATATTTATGATTGTCTGCGTTTCAGCGTTTTAATCACATGGCCAGGGAGCACTGACCCTCCGCAACCTACGTGCTGCGACCAGCTACTTGCCGGCTTCCGAATTGCGGTGAAAAGCCCTCGCAGTTGCAGTTGGATTAGCAGGGCACTGGCAGAAAATTTATGGCGGAGTTTTATTGTCACTGATTTACCCTAGAGCATTTAAGTTTCATTGCCCTGAAACAAAAACTCGCAAACACTTTCATTTAATTTCCACAGTAACAGTATTGCTTAATGGTTTAACACAAAATCATAAAACATGTTTATAAATGGTTTTACTAGTCGAATGCTTTATAATGAAGAAAAAATGTATTTGTTACAATTATTTGTTTATTATATTATTCACAAGCATTCAATTTTTAAATAAATTTCGAATGCGAAATTCGGAAATTCTGACCAATAAAAAAAGCATTTTTTTGAAGTTTTTTGTGTGTGTTTCGGAGTCAATTTATACTTATCTAGAATTAATACCTTTATATTTTGTTAAATTCTTAAGAAACTAGAAGCAGTTTGAGTTCCGGCTGAAAGAGATTTTACAGCTAATTACATATTAATAATTTTATATTTAGAAAGAGTTGCTTTTTGGATTTTTTCTTCAAGTGACAGCGGTGGCCCATGGCCCAGCTAACTATGTTAAACAGCGAAATCAGGCTCGGGCCAAGTCTGAAGCCTGAGGCCTGAGGACTCAAACTCAAGACTCAAGACCAGGTTCGGGCTCATGACTCCCAGCGTCATCAAGATAAAGCGCATGACATACGGCGACAAGAAGCTACCAGAGCGTGCTCCATCCAGCGCCTGTTGGCCAAGAGGAGGTCGCCCCATCGCCCCATCGTCACGGCCACAGCGGTGGACCTGGCTGAAAAGTCTTAGCCAGAAAATGCTGTGACCAAATTTGGTCAAACGTGCAACATTTCAGCCGCACGCCGTCAAAGTTTTAGCGTAGAAAGCGAAATTTTACGCGACTGAGGTAATCCAGGCTACTGGTGACGAGAATTACGAGAATGTGGCAACTGAAAAGGAAAGTATTTGGCAGCCCAACTTTCTGTTGAACTCGTTTGTGGCAGCTTCAGCCAAACCTCACTCGATCTTGGGGCATCGACGAGGTTTGAATGGGCAAGACAATTTATTTTATAATCGTTTAATGCGCTTGTTTTCCCGATGACATCACCTGGAGTGGGACTTGGTGTTGCAGTTGCAAATGTATATTATGTATCTTAAATCATTATGATCTGCCGCCTGCCGATTGCGTCGTTTGGCGACGTGGCAACATCAGCATTAACGCGTCCCACGCGGCGAATGTGTAATCAATCAAATGGCCATCGCGGAGGCCAAGCCAGGAGTGGTCCATCCGACCCCTTCTCCCAGATCTTGGCCAAGTCTCGCTAATGGCTGCCACACAGTGTCAGGGGCATTGGTGGCAGATTGCAAGTTGCAGGTTGCAGGTTGCAGGTTGAAGATTGCATGTTTGCCTGCAGCAGACCGTAAGTTGGCCATTTGATAGACACCAACGGCTGATGAGGCCTCGCACTGCCGCATTAGAGGGCGTAATTACATTTTTATTGAAGTCTCCACACACAGGTGCTGCATTTTGTGTTATTTCATCGCAGGGAGCCAAAGTGCCAAATGAAAACTCCCATGGAAATTAAGGCTCGTTTCCGGCGTACACAAAAATCGAAAATTTACATACATAGTTTACCGCCCCCGATGGCCATTTTAATGATTAATTTTCTCAGGCTCCAAATAAATAAAAACCTACTGACAATGACAGCCAAATTGGTAACTGCAGAAGCTGGCTGACAAGGAGCCAAACGTTATTTAAATGCCCTCTCTTGAGAGAACTCCTTAACGAAAACTTGAACTTAATTTATACGGGTTAATCTACATCGTAATTGTTGGTAATAGAAACAATAGTATTATGCATTTATAAATACCCTTTTTTTGAGGGGTGTTAAAAACAACTTTAAAGAGTTTTAATGATAAGCCAAAGATAAATTATCCTTACATTATAAGGCATTATTGTGCTACAATATAAATACTCTATAAATATCCTTTATGTTTCAGTTAATTAAAAGATTAAAGTGAAAAAAATGGACCCATTAATATTTTTTAGTAACTTGTAATATTTATTATTTCTGTTTATTGATACCTTTAAATCCAATCGTGTTGAAGAACCCACTCTGAAGCTTAACAAATCAATTAACTAAACTTATCAAAGTTCTTAAGACACTAAAGTTCACGAAAAGAGCAATGTTTCCCCTTATCCACTAAGAGTATCAAATTGCCTGCAGTGTTTTGAAGTATTTGGCCAAACGCGACTGAGATCGATACAAATCTACAATTTTAATTTTATTTGGCAAGAATTCGCAGCAATATATGAATGCGACTGGCGATAAACATCGACGGGCACGACTCATACCCGCTGCCAGTGGCAGATCTTGGCCAGATCCGATCCCAGGCCCAGAACTAGCTGACATATTCGTGGGTGTGGGCCCCGAACAAAGCCAGATCGGGAACCGAAAAAAGGTCAGCAGGCAGCAATCAAAATAACTGAAAATAACTCAATTTTCTGGAGCAATTAACATGCTGCCGCGATCGCAGATAAGCCCACACATTTGGTCGGTAAACTTGAATAATGCGCGCAGATGAAGAAAAATTGCATGTAATTAACAGTTAATAATCAAAAATTACGTATACGTAGATGTATACGCATGCGCAGCCGAGTCGAAGCAATTAATTTGGCCATCGATTTTGTCGGCGCCTTGTGAGCCGTCTTTAAGGCCACGTTTGGCCTCCCTGACATCCAGTGGCTGCTGGGAGAAGATGGCCAAAAGCAGCTTCACCCGCAACGAAAGTTTCGCATTCTTTCCTCGAGTGAAATGAAAAGTGAAATTATTTATTATTAATGAAATTAATATATAATCATGTTTGGGTGCGTATGCGCTTTGTTTTTGCGCGACAGCAGCACGTACATATGTTAAATCACAAAAAAGCGACGATAAATAACCAACAAAACGCCGGGACCAAGACCAAGTCCAACACGTTTCGCAGCATCCAGCGAAATAAGAAAAAAAAACTACAAAATACTTTTGGCCAGGCTTTTAAAAGTTCACTTTCGTTTGTGTCCAAAAACTACGTCTTACATGGCATCTGCTCCCAGCAGCCGTATGATAATGAACACGTAAAATTGGGGGGAAAATGTTCGAAAACTGTGCAAAAAAACCAGTTGCTGCACCAAAAATCATTGCAAATCACCGGCAGATGCTCCAAAGGATGAGGATGTCTCCTGCCAACTGACAGGCTGAAGGTCGCCAATGTCACAGAATGTGTGGTCAGTCATAAATATGGCCTGAAATATGAACTCAGGCCTGAGAAATGGCCTGCCAAGCGCTGCTAAGAAACGATAAAGGAGTGCCATTAATATATAGCCTTAAATCTGTACTCAAAATGTAAGAATTACATTTTATTACATGCTATTAATAATCACTAATTATCACTAATTCCTTTAGAAATCCAACAAATTTGTGCCATCAATTGACATAATAAATATACAATTGAATACAACTGCATAAACATATTCAACCTCATCTGATGGGAAATCTGCAAATTAAGTTACCCAAATCTTAGTAATTTTCCATAAACAATCAAATAACTACATACAACTTCATTTGCCTTAATGGCCATCCTAAATTGCACCCTATAAAAATCAAATGAAAACCAAGTGTTTCCTCTCGCCGCGTTACAAATTAAATTTGAAATTTATGCAATTTCAATTTCCTTGTGGCCTTTTTAATTAAAACATAAATATTTATATGGAATATTTCACATTGCAACATTGCAACACACACTTGCCACGGCTTGGCTCAGCCAAAATTAATTCAGCAAATAAATAATAAAATCATTTACAATATAATTGCAACGGGCCAAACAAAAACACTTTCACCTTCGCCACGAAGTCAAGTTGTTTTTTTTTCGGGGGAGGTGAGAGGGTCTGTTTTCTGGCTTGGTTTTTTCGCGGTTCGAGCCATTGCTGGTTTTATTTATGCTTTGTGGGTGTTCAACATGCACCATTTGACTTTTTACCACTGTTTTTCCTCGACTGCCGCATAAATATATTTATGCATCGAAGCGTTAAGCTTTTATGGGATGCCAGAGAGTCTGCAATTAGCCAGCGCCAAGTAACTTGGCTGAGAAAAACAAATCGGTGCGAAATATATATGCTCGGAAATTGCATTTCATTTGGCCATTTGACACGGCCATGGCCCCACTCCCACACCCACATCGCATTGGCAAATCTTCGATCAATATCACAATAAATAGAATCTGGCATTTCCACCTGCCCCGCCGCATTCAATTAATTAGCCATTAAATGTTTGATTTGCACTAGGCACATACATAAAACATGGCGAGCCTCATAACGAAGCCCGCTCATGATGACAACGACAATATCTGGGGAGTTGGTTGATTAGCCAGATAAGCACTCGAAAAGCCTGCACAGTGGCCCCAGATACAATGGCTTACACGGGAAAACGGCAATCGGCTTACTTCCTTATTACCCCTTTCGCCATCAGGAAGAAATGGCCCGAATAGTAGTATCCAAGTGGCTGATGATAGTAAGTCAATTAAGTCATTTGATAAACAGATGGGATTTTACAGCTTGATGTTGCACAACTGTTTACTAATCATAAACCAAACTTCAGGGTATTAAAGTTCTTTTCTCTAGGTATTCAAGTTTGTATTTTAATTTCTGCTAAGTCTGCATTTAAATTAATTTTAATTTTCTTGATTTTCTTGTTCTTAAGTTATACCCTCTTCCACAAATTTTGCAAAATGAGCTAAACAAAAATTGAATAAAAATCGTTAAACTAAACATTCTTCAATTGATTTTAAAGTTTTCTGGAGTTTTATTTGCTTTGAATGTTTAAAACTTTAAACTCTACATTACGAATATTTTTTTAGATTTAATAATCCTAATTTGGTCTTTCTTTACACAAGTTCACATATTTATTTATAAATGTAAAATAACAATGCAACTAAAATTAATTTAAAGAAGGGCTATAGTTAAGAATTATTCTTACATTGAAAAAGATTTAATAAACAAACGTTTAATATTTCCTTAAAAAGCATTCTTGTTTGTTATCTTCTTGAGAGTTTTAAAAGCCGAACAAATCTCCGAAAATGTAATTGTAATTACCGAAAACCTATCCAATAAAGGATATGTGCCCTAATTCCCTAGAAAATCCCCTTAATTGAACGCAGGCCTGCACTTAGCCCAAACCAACGATTCCCATGCAGGTTAATGCCCACTCAATCGGCATTGATCCAGTGTACCACCGCTCTTTGGGAGTTCACTAGTTGACTGGCTGCCTGGTGGCTCATAACTCATTACTAAGTGCCAGGCGTTTGCTATGTGGCACACAATGCCAATGAACTCCGGTTCGGCTTTATCAACGGGTCCCATTCCGCTTAGAAACCCAGCGAGCAGCCGGCACAAAGAAAACGGAAGCGTCCTCGACTGTAATTTGCGGCCACTTGACATGCATATCCAGTCGGAGATGGC
This sequence comes from Drosophila carrolli, assembly GCA_018152295.1. Taxonomy (NCBI): domain Eukaryota; kingdom Metazoa; phylum Arthropoda; class Insecta; order Diptera; family Drosophilidae; genus Drosophila; species Drosophila carrolli. The sequence goes on from JAECXJ010000001.1 coordinate 8,941,014, forward strand.
ACTATATATCTATATAGTGGATATATATATATCTTTGTGCCGCAACAGGCAGACGCATTCGAAGGCCATTCGTGGACCGCCAGAGTGCATGCTCGAAACGCGTTAAACGATGATTTAATGCCAATAAATAAGTGTAAACGTTCATTACAGATAATTAATGTATCTGCACAGAGGTCAGACAGTCAGGGAAAAGTGAAACTTCAATTAGACGGCTTAACAGCATTATGGCGTGGACGATTAAGACTTGAGTTACGTGGTGTGGTGCGGTGTGTTGCAGTGAGATGCGGCAAATTGACATTTCACCTGTGCGAAGTCGTCGCCTCTGCCATTGATCTCTTTATCAGGTGGTCGGGTCTGGACCCTGGGGTCCCCGTCTTCGTCTGGGATTTTGGACGGGTGTTAGTGCTGCACATGCCCCAAATCCTGGCAACAATCTCAACTCTGCCGCCTGACAATGTCGCCCAATTCGTCTTGCACTTTTCATGCCCGCCGGCTGGAAATTTCGTATTTCGTACATTTTTTTTTTGTTGTTTTTTACCTTGCCAGCATCCCGGCACTGGGGTTTCAGTTTTCAGCGCTCGTTTTTCGGCTCGGTTTTGGGTTTCGGTTTTGGTTAGCCTTTTCAATTTAAAATGTAAATCAAGTGTGAAAAACAAAATCTGCAGCGAAAGTGTTGCAATTGCAATTTGCTCGTTGCGATTTTTGACGTTTCTCGCTCCGAGGCTGTGTATTGATTTATTTTGATTGTTAATCAATTTGGCGAGCGCTGTCCCCCCAACGCTGTCGCTCTGGTAATAGTTCAATGAAATTATAAATCAGTCGGCCGTTCCCGTTCCCTTCCCCCCTATTCCGGAATCCCCATTCCCCCGGATTTCAGTTATCGATGGCTGCCTGCCAGTCGAGTAATTCAAGACAAACCCGAAAGAATTCAAGTGACACACTTTTCTTCTCTCTCACTGCGGCACTATTAACCCATTGCGGGTGACACACAAATGTATGAAAGGAAAAAAATCATTTAATTCGAACTTGATAAACAGTTTGTAACACAAAATTCCAATTCCAACAAAAAATTCCAATTTCGGATACTATTAATAATCCTCTTGTGAGTCTTTTGAGCTATGTGTTAGAATTTCTAAGGATCGTTAAGAAATAAGAACAGATTTTACTTTAGGGTCTTTAAATAAATAAAGTTTGTAACAAAATATGTTCAATTTGGGTACTTTTAATTACGTTCTTATGAATCTATTGAATGATGTCTTTTTAAAATGTTAATGATTATTACAATTTAATTCTGTCCTAGCTTCAACACTGATTTTAATTGTAAATTAATAATTTATCTTTAAAAAAATAATGTATGTTTCTTTTTAAAGAACTTTTTTATATTTTTATAAAATATAATTTTAATCTATAAAAGGAATTAACCAATTTGTTTTTCATTCGGTTAGTGAGTATTTTTAGAAATATACTCTTGAATATGGTTTGTTTGCCAAATGAAGTTATGCACTTCAAGGTTCCTACAAATATTTTTACTTCAGTACAATGTTTAATGCAAAAGAAAAATACCACCCACCATAACAAAAAAATGATGCTTAAATTATATAGCTTAAACAGACATTGACCGACAGCTAATTTTTTCCTTTGCCTAACATATTTGCAATGTGGCTTAGCTGTTGTTCTTGGTCAAAATACAAAAAGGCATGCCCTGTTTTCCGTGGAATGTTAAACTCTTTTGCGGTTTACAAATATTTCAGAGTTCTTCGAAAGAACTTTCTTTCTCATTGCCAAGAACCAGACTTTAGTGGGTTAAGTTGATTGGGAGGCGGCTCATTTGTCAGCAGGAAGCTGCTGGAATCGAGGAAAGCGATTGCCGCTTTTGCTGCAAAAGCAAAAGCAAAAGGTTATGGCGCAATTTGCGCATGCGCACGCAAATTACGCGCCATAAATCATGCGACGGAACACAAGGCTACTTTTGTGGCCATATACATAGGTATGGATTTTGTTTTCTGCTTTTTGCTCCTTGGGCTTGGCTTTTTGTGGGAGTTGCCCCAACTGTCACCGTCGCTGATTGCCGGTGGCTGCCGCATTGCGAGATTAGCGTGAAGCGATAAACACATAAACCAAAATAAATTGCAAAGAAAGTGGATGTGGACACACGGCAATGGCAATCCACCACGTTCGATGGTCGCGTGCGTAAGCAATTACATATGGCCGCGGTCCGAGAGGTGGGCCAAAATGCCAAAATGGCAAAATGGCAAAGTGGTAAAATGGCAAAATGGCCATGCATCTGCGGTCGGCTTGACATTTGCTATCCTGACCCTGACCCAAAAAAAGCACTGTGGTTCGCTTTGGCAAATTGAAAAAGAAAACTCAGTCCGCTTGAGTCATGTCAATCACTCTGGCACTCCATAACCCCCTCCCCCTTTCCCCTTCCCCCCTTAAGCCACCCACTCAGGTGCCATGCAAATCTTCTTCTTTACGCCAGGTATTTCATTTCTTTTGCCGATTTTTGCCTCGGTGTTTTGTTTTGGTTTTTGTTTTGCACTTCTTGACGGTCGCGGTCGGCTGCTGTGCCCTCAAGGTTAACGGCGCAAACAAAGCGGGCCAAACAGCCAAACAGGCAAATGGAACCGGCCGAAATGAAATGGAATGAAGCTCGTCATGGACCCCAAAGCCCAAAGCGGCTAGAGATGGCCGACTGACAAGCTCTCCGTTTCGGATGGGGATCAATCCAGCAAGTTGGGAGCGGAACCCAGTTAATAGAGATCCAAATTCGTTCAAAATCAACTTGGCAGAAGGCATTTTAAATGGTACTGAATATATCATATATCTTATTGATTTTAGTCTAGTCTAAGAGTTTCATTCTAACAAAATCCAATTAAAGATTTTTTTAAGACCATTGTTGATAAACTATCATAACTACTAAAATCCGACTAAATAAACGGACCAAATATGTCAAAATTTCTACTATATATGCTCTTTTTTAAGATTAGAAAGGCTCTAAGAATTTCTTTGGAAAATCAAGTAAAAGTCAAAAATATAAGGTGAAAATATAATTTATGGCAAGAAATACGCTTTTATTAATAAATCTCTTTCGATATTCCTTTACAATTTTTGTTTCGTTCAGTTAATAACCATTACAATTTTGAAAGATGGTTCATTTACACCAGATATCTATACTTGATTTTAAGATAAAAATCCCCTTTTAAGAATTTTTCAGGGACTCCCCTTTACTCCCCTTGGGTAAATACTCGAAGAACTCTTCAAGCCAGTGCTAAATTTAATTGTCTAAATATATCAATTTCTGTTTGGCATTCACCTACTTTGGCTCCCTTCGACTGACCCAGAACGATCACATTTGGCAGCCACAAGTGCTTTTTGGTGAGCAAAAGGAAAATCACGAGACGAGATCATAACTCTCACGCTCCGATTTCGACCGTCTCTAGGCCCATGGGCACTTCGGCGCTGACTTTGTTCTTTTGGCTGCCAAAGCCAGGCCCAAAACGTCACTCCAAAGAGCCAACACTCAGCCAGTTTGGTGTTGTTCTCAACATGTTTGTAGTTCTTTTGGATTCGGTGAGTAGCCGTCTGAGGAGCAGCGGCATTGGCCTTCTGACAGCCGCCTGGCATGTTCATTTTTATGGGTTTTTTCGATCTGGAGATGGAGATGGAGCTGGAGTATCGGTCGTAGAACAGCTGCATTCTTGGAAGTCAAAAACCGAGACGCGTATTTCCATGGGTTCTAACTGTTGCTGATTGAAGACTCTTAGAGTCTCGTCTGCTGCCGGCTTGTTTCGCAGGGCGTTGCAGAAGTTTCTGATTACAAATTGAATTTTATTAGTTTCCATGCAAGCCGCATTGATTTATGATTTTTCTACAAAAAAAAAAACTCAACTAGAACTCGGTTTGGTGGGTTGCCTTTAATTAAGACCAAGTGTCAATATGATTTATGCTCCACACACACTCGTCGGTATAATTAAAGATTTGAAATCATCTCAGCATTTGGCTTTCCCTTCGGCCAAACACAATTTAAGTAATTTGTGGCTTTCGAGAGAGGTGGACATTGCGTGCGATTGCATTACGAGTGAAATTTACCAACTTTTACAAAAGATCTTGGGATATTGATAACCTTTTTGCCTAGGTTTTGGGTTGCTGCCGCCTCCGACTTGGTTTGCTCCTTGTGCCGCCGCTGACATCATCAAATCCGAATCCCAGTCGCGCTCCAAGTCCAAGATGGCAATTTCATTCGATGGCATCCATTTGGGTTGGTTTTGATTACATAAATTTGGCGCCGTCTGCGATCGCGAGGCAATGCGATGCTATGCGATGCGATGCGGTTCCATTTGCATCTTCAAAGTCCGAGTGGAGTGGAGCAAATGTGGGTCAGAGCTCTTCGACTTGGGTGCGGCTCTTTGGCTCTGGACATCGCCATATGTAATTACAATAACTGCAACTTCCAAAGCAACAACTTCCAACGGCATCAAAGCAAACAACACGATCTCAGAGTAAAATGTCTCGAAACCTGTCGCTTTTAATTAAAGGCCCCGCAAACTCCGACTCTAAGTAACTTTTCATGTTCCGAGTTATGCGCACAATTTTAAGCGACAGCCCCCACAAAGGCATTCAACATAAAAATAACTTTTGCATTTAGTCATAACTGCATTTAAAACCTTATTGTTGCGGGTAAATATTGTAAATGTTTTCGCTTTTCGTATGCAAAAAGAGGGGGGAAAATCTCGGATTTTTGGGCTTGGATTCGGGCTCAGGTCCGACCCACTTCTGTCATGTTGCACGATAAATACTTTGAGATTTATTGTCTGCCGCGGCGGCAGGCATAATTACAATTTATGCCCAAGGTGGTCCCCGAAAGCACCCACCAAGTCCCGCCTTCTGCAATAGACTCCATCCGAGCAGCAGCTCCTCCCCGAGCTGCCAGCTCCATCTCAATCCCATTCCCAATCTCCGCCAAGTTCAAAAGCGTGTTTGAGGAAGCTGTCGCCAAAGACAAAGACCCATACAAATTGCCAAGGAAGCCGTCTGGCCGTCCCTCTGACAGCCCGTATGTTGTTTACCTGTCCCACAATTGCCATTATTCTTGGCTGGATTGAAAGTGTTACCACACAGTGCTCGGAATATGAAGGCTTAAACAGAAGATCGAAGGTCCCATACCCTTAGGGATAAGTAGGTAACTTATGATTGGTAAATATAATAAGCTTTCTAAACTAAAATAGTGTATATACACTCTGCCACAAACAAGTAATTTGTGAAATTATTTGTGAATTTAATATTTTATATATATGTATTATTTTATCCTTAAATTTTAATTATATTCGTATTGATTAATCAAGCTCGGAAATGTCAACATTCTTAAACCATTTTTCAATCGGAATTATACACCCATTAAAACAGCCTCCTTTTTTAAAAATATTTATTTTAGCATATAAAAGTCGTACAAAAATATTTGTATAAATTGCGCATCAAATAGTTTACACTACATAGTAAATAGTTGTAAATAGTTTACACAATAGTAGGCAGACATCAGAAATGAGTATAATGATGCCACAGCGAGGTGAGTTTGCCACGTTTCAGGTTTTTCTGGGGACTTGATTGCGGGCGCACGTTTTTCAGAGTGCAACCTACAGGCAGATCGACCTACAAAATCAGAATAGAGAAATGGATGACATCTAGAAAAATTGGAGGAAAGTGAGACTTACGGATTGATCAGCAGTCACCCGGACGGGCTCCTTGTCCGGACAAATGACATAGGTACCGGGATCATCCAAGCGGCGAAGTTTGGCGGGCGCAGAACTGAATTCAGAATCGAAATCGATATTCGGCTGGATTGGTGGAGGTGTGGGCTTAGCAGCTATAAAAAAAAATATATTTATAATGTATTAATTAAAGGTGTTGTGGGCTTTAACATTTTAAAACACTAAAATTATTAAAAATGTATCGAGGTTGTTGTTTAAGGCTTAAGCCTACTTTCCAAAAAAAAATAAATTGAACATAAAGGCCATTAGTAGTTCATTTATATTTATACCACATCTTTTAATATTATTTTAGATACTTTTACAAAAATGTTTTAAATTTTATTTACTTACACTTGACTCGAATGAAGAATGTGCACCTTAGAGTTCTTTCATCGGTGGTGGTGGCCTCGTATTTGATTGTGTGATCTCCCTCTGTAAACAAGGCACCAGGAAACTGAAAAGAGTGCACACAAATTATAGGTTTCTTAGGGATCTTCGATTTAAATCCTTGCTTACATGTGACTTATAGATCTTAAGCAGTTTTCCCTCGAATCGCGGCTCTTCCCAGGTAACTGATCGCAGGCCCTGGTGCTCCTTCAGATAGACTTCAATAGAAGGTGGACAATAGTTCTCGGAGTCGGACCCCAAGTCCACTCGGCTGTTTTCACCACTCGCAGGAGAAGAGTTAATTATCTTAGCGGATTCTTGGGAAAACGGTTCTAGTTTGGAGTATAATGAAGACTGATCTGAGGAACTTTGAACCGGAAATTGGGGCTGTGGAATTGAACTGTGAGTGGAAAATGTGGGAAATGGATTTGACTTGGGAGCCGTGTCGGGAAACAAAGGTTTTAGTCCAGAGTAAGATACCGACTGAAAATCTGTGGAACTATGACTTGGAAATTCTGACCTCGAAATGTGATTGGAAAATGTGGGAAAGGGATTTGGCTTGGGAGCCGTGTTTGGGAACAAAGGTTCTAGTCCGGAGTAAGTTGATGACTGAGAATTTGTGGTACTAAGACTTGAGGGGAAAGCAGCTAAACTGCTTGTGGATAAGGTGCCGAATGGAGCCGGTCTGGGAAGTGAGGATCTTGGTCTCGAAGAGTAGCTGAAGGGATTTGATTCTTCAGATTGTGCCGCCTTAACAGTGATGATTGTGTGACATCCAATTGTTAGCTTTCTCTCCGGATCGTTGACTCTGAAGTCGACCTTATGGACTCCGGCTGGGAGATGACCTTGGAGCTGACCCGCCCAAGCGGGATAGGCAACCAAATGGCCTTTTCGAAGATTCGTTTCGGGTCTCTGCAGAGTAACGTGAGTCTTTTGCTCGCCTGGATGCAGTAAAATCACCACATTTTCTGGACACTTAATATAGGGCTTGAAACCCCGAACTTCCGGGGTTTGGAGGGTTGTCTCTTGTTGTGGAAAATTCCATTGCCCCCAGTTGAACTGGTGGTCAAACAAACTGTTATCAAGGGGTTTGCAGTTGAGCTCGGTTCCAAATGACCAGCCCTGCAAAACCATGCAGGAGGTCAAAAAAGATCCAGTCGGCACAAAACCGACATTGCATTGAACTTGGCAGACGTCTCCAAATCTGGATGGACCTTGGGTGCAGCTGGGTGGAAAGATAACTCCATTTTGAGCGGGTTTCAGAGCAGGACAGATTCCTGGACCGCCCAAGCGAGGTTGGTTGACAGCTGTGGAGAAATATAGAAAAGGTAAAACAAAAATCAGGAAATTGTATTATTTAATTTAATACTCACCCACGCACTTGGTCTCCGGACCCTCCCAAATTCCAGTTGCGCCACAGCTCTTGATTTCCGGACCCTGTAGGACATATCCCGGATTGCAGGTTATCCGGCAGCGACTGTTGTAGAACCGGTGCTCCTTATGGCGATACCTATTGCAATGGGACTTGCCATTGCGCGGAGCTTGGAATCGAGGACAGCGATCTCTGGGTTGAAGTGGGTTGCCAAAACGATTTTTGGGGAAATCAGGAAATTTAGGAAGAGGTGACGGCGTTGTGGTTGTGCTTGTGGTTGTGGGTAGCTCTCCAAGAGGCGGGAGACTTGGAAGATCTGGTGGATATATTGGCAACGAGGGGAATTCTCTCTTTGGAAACTCGGGGAAGTCAGGAAGCTTTGGACTTTTGGGGATATCATTTGACAATTCGGTGAAGTCAGGATACTTGGGTTTCTTGGAGTCCGGCTTCGGCAGTTCAGGCAGCTCTGAAAGGGAAGGAACCACGGGCAAGTCAGGGAATTTGGGGAACTCGCAACGGAAGCCTCCAATCTCGTTTACACATTTTCCGGAGATGCAACTTGTCTTGTCCTGAGCACACTCGTCTATGTCCTGGCAAGTCCTTTGATCACTGTCCAATTTATAGCCCGGTGGGCAACTGCACTTGAAGGAACCCTCGCTATTCGAACAGCGATGTGAACAGCCTCCGTTGTTCTCCAGGCATTCGTCTAGGTCCACGCACTTGTCATCCGATCCCAAGGTGAATCCCCGACCACAGTCAATCGGAACACAGCCCTCGGAGGTCCGCTGTGCGCCAGGTGGACATCCCACCAGAACGGGACGACAACTGCGATCGTCCTCGGTGAGGACATAGCCCAAGGGGCAGCCGCACTCGAAGGTGCCCGCCTTGTTGATGCACTCGTGGGAGCAGCCGCCGGAAAGGAGTCCCGCACACTCGTCCACATCCTGGCAGGACTTCTTGTCCGCGGTCAACTCGTAGCCCCTTTCGCAGGCGCAGGCGTGGGTACCTAGAAGATTGATGCAGATGTTGCTACAGTTTCCATAATTTCGAGAGCACTCATCAATATCGGAGCAACCAAAGCCATCGGGGGAGAGTTCGAAACCCGTTTCGCAGGCACAGGCAAAGCCCCCCGGTTGATTCAAGCAGAGCTGCGAGCACTGGCCATTATCATCGGCACACTCATCGATGTCCTGGCAGGTGTGCATATCCTCCGACAGGGCATGGCCAAAGGGACAGGAGCACCGAAAGCCACCCGGCTCGTTCTGGCAAAAGTGAGAGCAGTTCCCATTGGCCAGAGAGCACTCGTCGATGTCCAAGCATGCGGATGAGGATGGAGGTGCGAATGAGGTTGAGTCATGAGATAGTGAGGTGTTTAGTGATGTGGCAATGTGGTTATCCAATCCCAGGGAGTAGCCTGGTGGACAGAGGCAGGTGTACGAACCATTGAGGTTCTCGCAAAGCATTTGATCGCTGCACCCGTGAGTTCCCCGCGAGCACTCGTCGATGTCGAAGCAATAGCCACGAATTCCATCCAGCTTGAGGAGTTCAAAGCCCGCGGCACACAGACACCCATACGAACCTGGCAGATTGCGGCAAACCTGCTGGCAGCCGCCGTTCCTCACCAGGCACTCGTCCACATCCTGGCAGCTCTTGCCGTTGGGACTCAGGTGGTAGCCGTCGCGACAGGAGCAGGCACCTCCTCTGGCCGTCAGGCAGATCTGCTCGCAACCATTGTTGTTCACCTCGCAGCGGTCCTCGGCCACGCAGGTGTACTCCTCGACCAGACTGAGTCCTTCGGGACACACGCACTGGTAGCCACCCGGGGTATTCTGGCAGCTGTCACTGCAGAGGTGAGAGCCATCCGCGCACTCGTCAATGTCCTGGCAACCGAACTCATCACTACGGTAGCCCGTTGGACAAATGCAACCTAGGCTGCAATCATCTTCACTGGGAGAACAGGTTCCCGGCGAGCAGTTCTTTATTTCCTTCTCATTGGAGACAACAGATTCGTCCACCAGACAGGAATGCCCATCCTCTGAGAGTTTGTAGCCGTTGGGACACGTGCATCGGTAACTTCCTTCGGGAAGATCCTCGCACGCGTGGGCACATCGAGTTCGATTTAATTCCGGCTTTTGCAGATCCGCACAGCCATCCAGGGCACAGCTCCACTGATCCTCGAGCAGATGATAGCCCTCCTGGCAGGAGCAACGGAAGGAGCCGATCGTATTCTCACAGTTTTGTTGACAGTAGGAATCCTTCTCCTCACACTCGTTGATATCCAGACAGTCGCTGCCGTCGGCGGCGAGCTTAAAGCCTGGATTGCATGATCTGTTTACTGGAATATCGGTGACCTCCGGGGTGGGTTCCTCCGAAGCGGTGGGGGACTTTACTTCCACTTCCAAGAGTACCTCACAACGATAGGAACCAGGCAGATTTGTGCAGCCACCTTGACAGTCCGGTGACAGCTCGCTATTGGCACATTCATCGATATCTATAGTATAAAACATTAAATACATATTTTAATTTATTTTGAATTCCTTTGACTTTTTCTTAATGAATAAATAAAGTTTAAGTTTAGGTGAAGTAATAAGTGGTATGAATTAAGAAAAAACAATATTCTTTACAAAAGTGTGTGAACAGAATTGGGAAAATTATAAAATATCTTTTCAGATTCAGCTAAATATATTTAAAAATCAATAACCAAAGCTGGCTCCTATTTTGTGATAACAAGGAAATGAGCCATTTCCGTATTAATCCTTAGCTATTAATATGCGATATATCTTACGATATTTTATTTCCTCTACAGGAAACAAAACGAAATAGTTTCATTCATTCAAAAATTTAGCTGAAGTCATTTAATTTCCCTTAATTTGAATTTAATTTAAAGTTAATTTGTTGTTAGTCGGTAAATCCATTTGACACTATGGTGCTTTACAGTGAAATTCTGTGCCTAAGTACATATACATATGTATATTACATACCCACACAAGTTTTTCCATCAGAAATATCTATTTTGTAACCAGTTTGACAAGCGCATTTATATTCTCCTGGCATGTTTTCGCAAATTTCCGAGCAACCGCCATTCGACTCCTGGCATTCGTCGATATCTGTGAAGGGGTCACATTGTTAGCTATTCTTCCAATATACTATACCTTAAACCCACCTAGGCAGCTGGTATAATCGTTGGGGTCAAGGGTGTAGCCCTTTTGACAGTTGCATTTTTGAACGGGTTCGTTTTCATCTGGATAGAGCAATCTCATGCATATGTGCTCACAACCGCCATTATCCTGCCCACAATTGTTATCCAACAAAGTCGGCTCATAAATATCCTTTTTTGCTGCAACAGACGTGTTGTTGGAGCTAATATTTTCGGTTGAGACATTCTGGGGAAGTTCGTTTTTGGGAGTCGTAGGAACGGTTTCATTCGTAAGTTCTACAAAAGTTGGTTTTTCGGATTCCATGAAACTTTGGACCTCTGGTTCCTGGAGTGTTTGGCCACCCGCTTCAGATTGATTTGCTTCGTTTTCATTAATATGAATAACGATTTCTGGTTCTGGCTTGGATTCGGCTCTTACTAAAGGCTCAACAACACCTTCCGTTACCGGCGGTGGTGGTGGTCTTGGTGGTTCGACATCAACTATCTCATTTTCATCATCATCATTTTCCTCGTTATCGTAATTAGGCACCGTATCGTACTCCTCAAACTCATCCTCCTGTTCCAAAAAATCCTCCTTGGGTAAGCAGGTGGGTAAATCACCCAACCAGCTCTCATTTGAGCAGAACATCGCATTGTTTGCATTTTCGAAGCCGTATTCTTCGTCACAGGCGTAAAAGGCGACAAGGAATACCTTTTTGCCCCTCCGACGACGATCGATTAGGGCAACCTTACCATGGCTAATCACCGGCGGCGCGATCTGGGCCGCCGAGCAGCTCATGTCCAAAGTGCGGGCCAATTCCAGCGGCACACTGGCATCTTCAGGAACATCCATTTTACTTTTCCTTTTGCGTTCGGAGTTTGATGAAGCTGTTGAGGAAACAGATACATACAAATTTTATTTAAAATAGTTTAGAAAAAGAAATCCCTGAAGATGTATCAGAATTTTTTGTTAAGAAAGAATATAATTCTAAATATTACTTTTCTAATAAAACTTGATCTTAAAAAAGGAACCAATTCCTAATACCTTTAAAAAACTTTCCTTGTCATCCATCGTGCTCGCTATCACGACATTATACGACATAATAAACAAAATTTATATGTCTCCTAATTCTTATAACAGCTGTTCTCACTCAAACAGATATAAAAAAGACCATCAAACTGAATCGTAAGACTCGGCTACTTCAGGGAAAACACATATAAACTGGGTGAATCAATCAGTTGAATGATTGCCAAAAGATGTTTCATGGTCATATAGACTTTTCCGTTTTTTTCTTAAATTTCTTTTTTTATTTGTGGGATTTTCTTTGGTTTTATTTACGATCAGTTTATATGCTTTCATTTTCCCAAAAGCCGGCCGGTAATTTGGTGAGTAATATTTTGTTTGGGTGAATAGGTGCCCCGTGTTAGCCACGACTAATGTATAACACAATATTTATTCGGAAAAACGTGTCACAAAATTATACATATATATTATATATGCTCCATTAGCTATTAAGAAAAACGGTTTTTATGGCCATTTTGTGGACATTTTTATCGTCAAAAAGAAAATATTGTAATAAAAATTTGAAGATAAATTTGAACGACAAATTTAAATATTGAAATAAATTTATAAATACATTCAAAATGACTCACTTATTTGTTTTATGCTTAATATTTGACAAATAAAATTAATGTCAAATTATGCAAAGTTTTAGTTTAGCAAATTTTTAAGTATTTTAAAACTTTTTTAACAAATCAAGAAAAATATTAAAAAAAAATTAATAACTGTAGATAAGCTGCATAATTCTAATTGATACATTGTATAGCCATCCGATAAATCCCTTCCTTATGGTAGAAAAAAACTAGCTCAAGACACACAGTCGAAAAGCAAGCTATTATAATCGTTTATAATCCAAAAATTCCTTCCAAATTATCCAATAAATTTCCCTTTCCACACTATTCATGACATATTTTAAAGATACGCCCACACTTACCTGTAGCAAATGCAACGCATGTCAGCGCGCATAAAACATATTTCGCCGCCCACATTCTGCAGCCCTATACACGATCCTTATAGAACAGCTTCTTTACACCTTTCCACTCTCACTTCTGATGACTTCTTGGGTTAGGATTTTATAAAATAGAAGACATTAAATAAATTTCACGTCAGTCGTTTCTTTTTTTATTTTTTCCAATATATTTATGGGACAAGAGATATATATGTAGAAACATATAGAGGAGCAAAGCCATTAAGATTAAGTTGGCTTTAAAAATAGCACATGTTCAACACTTTTTACATACGAGTATATTCATATGTATTTCATGGAATTAAAGGGACAGTTTTACAGCAAACCAAAGCACTTCTAATAACAAGAGTTCAAGTAGTATTAAAAAGATTAAGTAAATTTAAAAAAAATAAGTAGTTAACTTTATATATATATCCGTAGTTTTAAGGAACACAAAATTCAGATTATTTTTATTTTTCTAGAGAACGCACCGTTTCCGTCGAGAGCCAAGGAAAGACTGAGGAGCCAAAGAAAATCAGACTTTTCTCGAAAGGGAACACAGATATATTCCGGGTCTCCAAAAATATATATAAGTTTATGGGTATATATGCTGATATTTCATTGATATCATAAAGCAAATTAGTGCGAGAGCGCACAAATGTCACCAGAGGGGGATGTAAAGAGGGAAGCTATTTTTACCGGTGGTATTATCATTAGCATTGGGCTGCGAGAATTAATGAGGTTCCGTCATCCATTGAACTTGATCGCATTGATCCTTCAGCAGCTGTCAAATGTGGTAGAATTTAAAATTAATAATATTAGCTGACATGCCTTTGCATAAATAAAACGCGTAGTTTATGGGCAGTCTCTGGAAAATTGTTAATTGTTAATACATGTCACTGCTAGGAAGGCCTATAAAGTATATAAGTGTATAAACTTTTTTTGAGACTACACAGGTTTCTGCCCATATTTACCTGCACCAAAATGCTAAGGCACAAAAAACATTATTCATCGCCCACATTTTACAGCCCTTTGCTCTACTAGTAAAACATCTTTATCACATTTCTTATTTTCACTTTGACTTCTTGGGTTCACATTTTATATGTAAGACATATTAATAAACTTTTACGATATTCGTGTATTTCTATTTTTTCTAACATATTTATGGGGCATGAGCCATGTTAAGAGAGGCATAGAGGTTTTCATAAATTGAAACATTCTATAGCTTTGGTTGATTTAAAATCTTAAAGATTTTAAAGTTAATACATTTTTGAGCCATCCAAGTTTTGGAAAACCATTTCTGCTGAGGGCCTATCAGATTCCGATTTGTCTATGCATTTTTTTGCTATATGTGCTGATACTGGTTTGGTGTTAATTCCTTTATAAATAATATTATCGATAGCGGTTAAGTTGCTTGCCTTGATAAAAATCCTGAATCTATTACTCCCCAGACAAATCTTAAAAGTTAATTGCCTATTTCCAAATGTTTGAAAAATTACTGTGCAGAAAAGTGTCCAAGAACTGCCCTTAATTTTCTTACAGCAATCCGATTTTAAAGTAACATACTTTTAAATGATTGTGGTTTGATTCTCCCAAAATCGAAAAATCCATATAATTTCATTGTTTTATAGCATCGAAATTTAGAATATTTAATTTTTGTAACTCCTTTTTTTCTAAACTTTTTTTTGTTCTAAGTACGTATTAAAGCAATCGATATGGAATCTGGAATTTGGAGATCATCTGCAACCTAATTACCCAGTTGAAACCGGGGTACTTGCGGAGATTTCGAGAGGCGAAACTTTCGCATAGGGGAGGCCATTACGCCACGAGAGTGGTCGACTGGGTCCCGAGCACTTTTGGTCTATTGTTGAGCACATAATTAAGCACCGCTTAGCTTATGTAATTAATGTCAGGCCAAATGGCAGCGCCAAGAGCCGGAGTGGAGAGTCTAATGAACCAGCTGCGTGTGCTGATTTATATGCGACTTTTGGAGCTGGTTTGTTTGTACTTGTTTCAGTTGTCTGTCCGTTTGTTTGGCCCGGCCAAATTGTGTTTTGTCACCGTCACCATCTCGGCGACGTCTCTCGATCGCGCACTTAAGCTTCGTTTATGCGCAGGCTCTGAGCGATACTCCAGTTTTGGGGTCTCGGGGTTTTGGGCTCTCGGAGCATGTGACATAAGTCGCCGGGTGTACGGCCATGATATATGAATATGACAAAGCGACATGGACAACTTTATTGGCTCATGAAAAGCGCTGTCACTGCTTGACTGACATAAATCACCGAACGGCAGAAATAGGCATTCAGCGCCCCAAGAGCCAATCGATTGCAGAAAAAAGGCCAAAGACTGAGCTCTTTAAAATAAATCAAAAATCATTTTTTGCGAAGGGCCCTCGACGATCATCTCGGGACAGTTGCAAGTAGTGTGGGTCTTAGTCAAATGTAGCCCAATCTGCATTTGCATACGACAGAATATGCCGAATCGATATCATACCTCTTATCTGATTGGGACTGTCAACCCAGCCGGATATTTCGCTTCATTCATGGGCACGGGCAAAAACCCATATGGAAATTAGAGCAACAATTGAACATCGTGCGGCGTTCTAAAAATAATAACCGAGTGGAGCTTTTATTGACCAACAGACGAACACACAAACCCACGTCAAGTGTGGAATCGAAGGCACGCCACCTATCGGACAAACAAAGCGTATCTGGACACGCTACTCCACACACACACACACACACAAGCACACCTACATGCTCCTATATGAAGCCTTGTTTTCACTTTCCCTTATTTTGTTTTCATTTTTTACCAGGTACTTATAGGTTACGAGGGTATACCTGTCTTCAACAACTGATCAATATAATTATTCAAAAGAACTTAAAAATGGTAGAAAAACCTTAAAAAAAAACTTAAACACACTTTAACAAATATTGAAAAAAGATATAAAAGTATTGGTAATTTAAAGTTCTATGAATTGCATTATTTTTCTCCTCTTAAATTACTGGATAATCTAGTTAAGTTCATCCGTAATTTAAAAAAAAGTGCAAAATAAAACGTATTGTGTATTAAATTGTGTTGAATACTTATTAGATCTTTTTATGAAATAATAATATTAATGGTTCTGATAGTTAAAATATAAATTTTTAGTTTGTTTTTTATAAGATAATATTATATCAAAAATTGTATATCCTTACAAAAAAGAATAATGAATATCTTTAAGCCATAATATTTATTTTATAAAGCTTTCAGGATATTTTAAGTGGGAGTTAAAATGGAGTTTTATAGAAGAACAAATTAATTATGAAAAAAAATTAAAACTTCTGGTTTGATTTTCAAAAAGTTAATCAAAATACAAGAAACTGGTCAAACATTTTTTTTGCTATGCTAAAACACATGACCTGTATTACTTATAAACATTTTAAAAATGGACCCCCAAACACAATTACAAATATAAAATTAACATCATTTCATAAAATGTTTATTGTTTATTGTTCATATTTAAAAATGCATATTTCAATACGTCTTGGTACCAGGTATGCCCCGGTCCAAGTCCTTTCTCGTGCGCACCTCACCTTATTTTTGATGCAGACCTAGAACCCTTTTAGCGCTGGCCTACAACTACTTACTATAACTACGGTAAGTGTGCGCCCAACGCGCATGACCTCAACAATTTGAATTCACTTGAAGTGCGAACGCACATGCAAACTGTGGAGCTCGGAGTGGTCTAGGTCTTGTCCAGTTCAGAACAGAGCAGAACAGTCCGGTCCTGTTGCGTGCCCAGCAAATGGTAATGGTAGGGATCTGGAAAAGGGGAATGTCGGAGGTGGTCGAGTGCCGAACTGACCCTTCACTTTACAAGCGAATGTTTTGGGTCAGTGCTCAGTTGCGTTGAGTTCGTGACCAAAGGCGGGCGTATTTCTTATTCCAAATTCATATTCATATTCGTTATTAATAAATCCTCGACGGCTGTGAGCAATCCACATCGATTCCCGCTCCGATTCGGCATGATTCGGCGATTGTCTGGCGAGTATTGAGAAGAAGTCATGGGCTGTGCCAGCAGCACTCCCATGGTTGCAACGGCGGGCAGCGAAATGCTGAAAGCCGCCAGCCATGTCAAACAGAAGGGCGAGGCCGCTGTCGAAGGTATATAAGTGTGTGTGTGTGTGTTGCCAATCCGAGTTGGCCATTAGTTGGTTTTGGACAGCAGATGACATTTAAGAGTGTGCAGTCGAAGGGAAATTCCAAACTGCCAGCAAACGTATACTCAGTATATGGGGCGTATACTTAATATTCAGTATTAAAAAGTCCTAGATTTATCTAAGCACAGCGAGTTCTCTTTGTTGACAGATGACATTTAAGATTGTGCAATATAGGGGAAAATCCAATTCTTTAGAGTATTAGTGATAATCCTTTATTTGAAGAACGTATACTATCTTTTTAGAGAAACGAATTCCTTGACCTGAGAATACGATGACCAATGAGTTAATTACAATCAAAAACGTACATGTCTTTTAATTTTTTTGACAAATGACCCCTAAGATTAACTCAATAAAACTTAATGTGAAGTCCTTGACCCCTTGCCCAAATCAATATTAAATCCAGTTAACTTACAGCCGCCACCAACAAGTAAATTTCCACTTAGTGCCAAAAAGAAATTCGATGCATCCAGGCACAATGTAGGTAATAAATGTACTCGCATTTCGCATTATTATAATAACAAGCCACGTAATAAAGGACAATTGGCCAGCGCAATGCGTGCCGCCGAGCCTTTCGGCCTGATTTTTCGCCTTTTATGCCGCAGTGGGTAGCAAGTGAAAGCTTGTTTCAATTGCCATCACCCAACCATATTTTAATACATTTATTTAACGCATATGAAGAAAAACGACTGGGTTGCGTGACCGAGCCATCAACGAATTAGAGCAAAACATTGACTTAAAAATATTATACATAAGCGTGCACTGAGGAAAAGTAGCATTATTAAGTCAGGATTCAGCTGACTCAGGGATTTAACATTTATAGGGTCTTTAAATCTTTTAGTTTTGATTATTAAGATACAAAAATAAAATAACAGTAATATGTTTATTAAAGAATATGGTTTACTACTCCACTCTTGGTTTTTAAAATAAAATGTATAGTTGTCATAATACATAAAATTGTTAATCTAGGATGAAATCAGTCGATTTATTATTGTTATGTTTTGACATTAAATTAAATCGTTTTTCAGAAAACATTTATTTTCTTAATTTTAAGTAACAGTTTATTGACTGGAAACTCTTAATTAGGTCCTAATTTCTAGCTTAAATTTGTCGGTCGGTCTGAATTTTCAATTTGTTGTTCAAAAAGTTTGTGTTGCACAGCAATTTGACTTCATCTTTACTTTCTCCGACACCAACTCTCAAACTATTACCTTAATTCAGCTTATTTAGAACTAAGAATTAAGAAAGGTTTAATAATAGTATTTAGTATTGACACATTTTAAAGCTTAAAAATTTGTTGGTGAAATGTACAAAAAGCAGCGTAGTTGTTCCAACCACTGGAGCTAAGCCCCAAGTCCGTGATGCTGAATTTTTGGTACTTCTGTGTTGCTGGGACTGATGTATTGCCCTGGAGGGTGGATACTTTTCAATGGCCTTCTTGCCAAAGGCTCGTATACCCGTCCACGATTCATCAGCTAGGCGGCGAATCTCCGAGGTTGGGGGAAAAAACCTGTAATCCACGTGATTATGGTCCATTCCCGACATCTCGAAGGCAAACGATAAGGGAAATCCCATGTAAAAAGCGTAATCGATGCTCGTACCGCCAAATTCTCCGCCAATTTGAGCACCCTCCAATTTTTTTATAACTGTGCCAGTACTTTGAAATATTTGATCGGCCACGAACTTGGCAATTTCTATGTGTTCCTCTTGATTTGGCACCGGTGTACTGAAAAAAGCAAAAGTCAATAGGTATTCCTTTGTTCAAACAGTTTTTAGGCGGAAACCTCCTTCAATTTTGAAGCGAACACCAAAACAATTTGCAACTAAATTTATTTTGAAAAGATTTTGGTCACACCACTGATTATAATAGAGCTCTTATCTGTGGTATGCTGACCTGCGAGTTCCCTTATACTAATCAGTCGATTAAATATTATTTAAGATTTAATCTTCACATTTCGAAGAGAATAAGAAGTTTAAATTTTAAATAATTAAGCAATTTATACCCTGCAATATTATGGCCGTAGCACTTAATAATTTCAACACACATGTCATAGACCCAAGGATAGATAACCGAACGGAGGGACGTGTGCAGGGAAAGATACATGACGCCTCGCTGTGTTTTCATAAGGGTGTGCATTATGTCGCGCACTGTACGTGCCTCCACCTCGGAGAATGGTGCACTGCCCGCATAATTCTCATCGCAAGGATCTTTTAGCTCCGGAAAACCGACTCCCCAGCCCAGTTCAAAGTTCCTGTTGAGATTGGTGCCGAAGCAGTCGCCGACATTCGGTGTCCTCGTGTTCCTCCACCGAGCATTCGTTTTGCGGGAGTACTCGTAACCATCCGGATTCGCCAGTGGCATAATGTGCCAATCGAAATCGGCCAGAAGATCGGCATTTTCCTCGAACTCAACCACCAACTTATAGATGGTATAGAGGGCGGCCACGGGGGTCATCCACTCGCGGGCGTGCAGAGCGGCATCCATGAATATCACCCTCTTTCCCAGACGCCCATCTCCGTTTGTTACCATGGCGATTTTCAGGGCACGATTCTGGTACGTTCGTCCCACGTCCTTTAGTGTGATCCGATCGGGGTATGCTCGTGCCAGCTGATCCAGGTACTGCATCACTCCGTCGTAGTCGAGGTATTCATCCAGTTGAAGTTGGTCAGAACTGCGCAGGCCGGAGTGTCTCGTCTCCGCCAGCGGACTTACGATCGCCACGAAAAAGACGATCGCGGACAGAGGTCTCCACATCTTGCCGGTGAGACAATAGACAGGGCACTGACTTTGTCCGACTACATCGCGATTATGTATAGAGATTTGGGAAAGAGCTAAGAAATTTATTTCTCTTTATAAAAATTGAATGCTAGAAAAGACCCATCTCTCTATAATAAAACAAGAGAGAACGCTATAGTGCCTCGACTATTAGATACCCGTTACTCCGTTTCCTTTAATAGAAATCCTTATCGAGAATTAACGTTAACTCTGTTGAGCACCTTGGCCAGCTGTTCCAAAATCATCCGTTAGATGGCGCCATGAAAGGCGGAAATGTAGACGCTAGCCAGGCTTAATCGTTTAATGTGTTTTTGGGCGTTAGAGTGGGCGTGGCAAACTTTTATTAGGCCAATCGATAGTTATTGACGAAACAAATACATATCAATTAAAATTTTCATAATAGCATCAAAACTGTGGCCACAGCTTGTGGCTTGTGGGCGTCAGAGGGGGCGTGGCACCATTTTGAAACAAACTTGCGCTGCGTAGGAACTCCTAAAATCTACATGCAAAGTTCCAATCTTCTAGCTTTTATAGTTTCCGAGATCTCAGCGTTCATACGAACAGACAGACAGACGGACAGACGGACATGGCTAGATCGACTCGGCTAGTGATCCTGATCAAGAATATATATACTTTATAGGGTCGGAAACGCTTCCTTCTAGCTGTTACATACTTTTGCAAGAATACAATATACCCTTTTACTCTACGAGTAACGGGTATAAATAGATAAGGCAATAGCGCTGAAATTATATTTTCCATTTAAAAAAAAACACAACATTTCGTATTAAAACAGTGTTTTATTGTATTTATCATTATCATCATAAGCAATTTAAGAGTAATTTTTTAAAAACAACTCCGCTCGCGTGTTAACGGATAGAAAATGTGTTCTACAACACGTATAAAAAATAAAATATATTATTTTTTCAGAAGTTAAACAGAGAGCAGCCCTCCATATAAGTAGTATCGTCTAGTATACGTGCCGATCGGACGTCTATATCCTATAGCTCCCATAGGAACAATCGGATATACCTTGCAAGAATTGATGATATTTCGCGCAGTGTAAAATCTATTGACATGAATCTTTCCAAATCTTATTATACCCGTTACTCGTAGAGTAAAAGGGTATATTGTATTCGTGCAAAAGTATGTAACAGCTAGAAGGAAGCGTTTCCGACCCTATAAAGTATATATATTCTTGATCAGGGTCACTAGTCGAGTCGATATAGCCATGTCCGTCTGTCTGTCCGTCTGTCTGTCCGTCTGTCTGTCTGTCCGTATGAACGCTGAGATCTCGGAAACTATAAAAGCTAGAAGATTGACATTTTGCATGTAGATTTTAGGAGTTCCTACGCAGCGCAAGTTTGTTTCAAAAAGGTGCCACGCCCCCTTTAACGCCCACAATCGCTTATATACGATTTTACAAATTTAAATATTTCGGAAAAGTAAAAATGCAGTTTTATTGTGTTTATCAATACCTATCGAAATGTAGAAGAAATTTTTCAAATCGGACCATTCGTTAAAAAGTTATGCGTGATCAAAGTTTCTATCTCCATCTCCCTCGCACTCCCTTTACCTGAGTAACGGGTATCTGATAGTCGGGGCACCCGACTATAGCGTTCTCTCTTGTTTTTTTATGCACACCTTGATCAGGGTAAAAGCGAGTGCTAATCGTTGGCTTCCGTCCTCGTTTTTTATTAAACTTAAAAAAATGCGACGAAAAGAAAACTTTCCGAGTCTATAAACTTAATTTGTTTTCACTTAGCGTGGATTTATTAATTAAATTAAATCTCTCTAATATCATGTAACAGTTTACTGACTGGAAACTCTTAATTAGGTTCTGATTCCTATATTAAATTTGTTGGTCGGTCAGTCTGAATTTGTTGTTAAAAAGGTTAACATCAAATTGAGAACCTTAATTCAGCTTATTTAGAACTACGAATTAAGAAAGATTTAAGAAGGGTATTTAGTATTGACACATTTTAAGGCTTAAAAATTTGTTGGTGAAATGTACAAAAAGCAGCGTAGTTGTTCCAACCACTGGAGCTAAGCCCCAAGTCCGTGATGCTGAATTTTTGATACTTCTGTGTTGCTGGGACTGATGTATTGCCCTGGAGGGCGGATATTTTTCAATGGCCTTCTTGCCAAAGGCTCGAATACCCGTCCACGATTCATCAGCTAGGCGGCGAATCTCCGAGGTTGGTGGAAAAAACCCGTGATCCACGTGATTATGGTCCAATCCTGACAACTCGAAGGCAAACGATAAGGGAAATCCCACGTAAAAGGCATAATCGTTGCTAGTACCGCCGAATTGTTCGCCATATTGCCATGTCTGTATAAACGTGCCAGTATTTTGAAATATTTGATCGGCCACGAATTTGGCGATTTCAACGTGTTCCCCTTCATTTAACAACGGTTTACTGAAAAAAACAAAAGTTAATAGGTATTCCTTTCTTAAATGAGAACAGTTTTCAGTCGGTAATCTCTTCCAACTTTGAAGCGAACATCAAAAGAATTTGCAACCGAATTTATTTCGAAAAGATTTTCGTCACACCACTGATTATAATAGAGCTCTTATCTGTGGTATTATTTAAGATTTCACCTTCATAATCTTCATTTACGAGAGAAACGTACATTTTAAATAATTAATCAATCTATACCATGCAATATTATGGCCTTAACACTTAATAATTTCATTTCACCTGTCAAAGATCCAAGGATAGAAAACCGCCCGGGTGGACGAGTGCAGGGAAAGATACATGACGCCTCGCTCACTTTTCATCAGGCCGCGCATTATGTCGCGCACTGTACGTGACTCCACCTCGGTGAATGGTGCACTGCCCGCATAATTCTCATCGCAAGGATCTTTTAGCTCAGGAAAACCGAATCCCCAGGCCACTTCAAAGTTGTAGTTGAGATTGGTGCCGATACAGTGGCCGTCATTCGGTCTCCTCGTGTTCCTCCACGTAGAATTCGTTTTTCGAGAGTACTCGTAACCATCCGGATTTACGAGTGGCATAATGTGCCAATCGAAATCTGCCAGAAGATCGGCATTTTCCTGGAACTCCACCACCAACTTATAGATGGTATAGAGGGCGGCCACGGGGGTCATCCACTCGCGGGCGTGGAGAGCGGCATCCATGAATATCACCCTCTTTCCCAGACGCCCATCTCCGTTTGATATCACGGCGAGTTTCAGGGAACGATTCTCGTACGTTAGACCCATGTCCTTTAGTGTGATCCGATCGCCATATGTTCGTGCCAGCTGATCCAGGTACTGCATCACTCCGTCGTAGTCGAGGTATTCATCCAGTTGAAGTTGGTCAGAACTGCGCAGGCCGGAGTGTCTCGTCTCCGCCAGCGGACTTACGATCGCCACGAAAAAGACGATCGCGGACAGAGGTCTCCACATCTTGACGGTGAGAGAATAGACAGGGTACTGACTTTGTCCGACTACATCGGGATTATATATAGAGATTATATATTATATATTATATTTATATATAGAGATTTGGGAAAGAGCTAAGCAATTTATTTCTCTCTAGAAAAAATTTAATGCTAAAAATACCCATCTCTCTATAAGAACAATAGATAAGGCAGTAGCGCTGAAATTGTATTTTCCATTTCCAAAATAACACAAAATTTCGTATTAAAACAGTGTTTTATTGTATTAATCATTATCATCATAAGCAATTTAAGCGTAATTTTTTAAAAACAAATCCCCTGGCGTTTTTACTGATAGAAAATGTATTTAATAACAAGTATTCTAAAAAAATATACTTTTTTCAGAAGTTAAACAGCGAATAGCCCTCCCTATTACCCTGTTTTAGTATCTTAGCTCAAGTAACTTTGTATTATCTTCTTAATTCTCAAGATAAAAGTTTTCTTGAAAGATATTTTTTCAGATCAATACTTCGAACGGAACATCAACTTCTATAAATCAACTTCCAAAAACAATGACTGTGGTGGTTTCTAGAGCTTAAGAAATAAGAAATACTTGAGAATTATGAAATTATTTAATTTAGATTAAATCTACGCAGTGAAGGAGACATTTCCGTCCCCTTTTTTGTTCTTTGGGATTTGGTAATATTTAAAAAAAATGGAGGTAGGTTTTTAATTAAATTCAAATCGGACAACATATAGCTGCGTAGAAGCGATGGCAAAATGCAGAGCAAAATCAATATAGCTTCATTGTTTTTAGTAATATAGGGACTAGAAACTTCCGCTTGCCGAAGTTTTTTCTTATATTAGGGCTGAATGAAAGTACTTTCATTCCCTTTGATCCTTGCAGATGCGTCTGAGACGCTGACCACCACATTGGATACGGCCAAGGAGACCGTTGGCACGGCGGTGGCCGGAATTACCAATGAGCTGGGCAACGCCTTTAAGGAGGGCACTCAGGCTCTGGACGAGGCCAAGCACAAGGTGATGGAGGGTCTGCACCTGGAAAAGCCCACAGAATCCGAGCCGAAGACGGAGGCGGAGGAGACCACAGCTGAGATTAGCACTTCCCGGGCTGCAACGCCCCAAATCCAGGAAGATGCGGATAGCCTGAAGACTTCGACACCGGAGCCGGAGATCGAACGGGCCTTGGCTAACGAGGAGGAGAGTCCACCCACTCCGAAGCCCTCGCTGGAGGAGATGGTCCAGCTGAGTGCCGGGGTCTCCCAGGTGGCAGATGCACCTGCTGTTCCTGCCACCGAGTCCTCCGCTCCGGCAACTGAGGCCCCTCCAACCGAGTCCTCCGCACCCGTGGAGTAAGTAAGCCTAGAGAGCACCTGATGCATCGCAAATCGTTAACCCGTAACCCCCGTAGCCCCATCGCAAATCCGTAAATCCGTAGCGCCTCTGCACCCTGAAGTTTTCGCGTAGTTTGTACCTGCAACGTTCGCTTATGATTCGTAGTTCCCGTCGTAGCATCCCGATACTTACATTTATTATAGCCTAATCAACATATTACTTTCTTCCCTCTCTCTCTCTTCTTGACTTGTATGTAAATTGTAAATAAACTTACTCTATTTCTATGTACATATCATATACCCTGCCTTTGTTTACTTGCGACCTCAGCTAATCAAACTAACAAGAAAAGCAACAGCAACAGTCTTGTACGTAGTGTTGGTAATATATTTTAAGCATCTTACACGGCTAATGATACATTGTTCGGTTTTGCCGGATAGGTGTTTAGCAAAACTAGAAAGCTAATAAATAAACTAAATTAAAGCCATTTTATCTCACAAGATAAAAAGAAAAGGGTTTCTTGAGCGGACACAAAACAAAACGCAATAAAATTCTCTATTAAGCAAAGATTCCTCCTTGAGAAAATACGTTTAAAATTCGATACTTAATATTCAATTCACACATCATATTTAAACCACATTTTTTCTAAAAATTCCAATTGATATTTAAGATAATTTTATAACATGAAGATAATATATTATAGATAATAGATAATATACAATACAATAGATAATATACAAAAAAGTACATGCTGAAAGTTTTGCAAAACCCCTCCTTACACAGACACTCACATATATACTTAACAACTTAAATACCCCACAAGAAGTAAAAATCCCTATAGCTCTCTACTAACACAACAACACCTTTCCACACCCAAATCCTAACACACCCACTCACAAACCTCCAGAACTCGCAAAGTGCGTCGCAAGCTCTTGGGAAAGGATAAAAAGGGTCAAGAGCAGCAGCGACCCAGTACAACTGAATGGGAAAAGTTCGCGGATCAGTTGGCCAAAAGCAAAAAGTTCAAGCCGTATGAGAGCTTTGCCCACAGCCAGAATAAGTTCTCCGTTTACCAGGATCACACGAGTTTGCGGGACAAGCCGAATCACTACGATGGTCATTTTAGCGGTGGAAACTCGCTGAGTGCCTCCCAATCGGATTTATCCAGTGGTCACATAACTCCAGCCCCCACGCGTCGAGGTCAGCGGGAGTTCGCTAAGTTCGTGGGCTCCGAACAGCCGGGCAGTATTTCAAGCTCGAGTTCCAGGCTCTCGAATGCCGCCACTTCCAGGACCTTTGACTTTAATCCTCAACGCGAACGCATCAGTCTTCCAGTGACCACTCGCATTGGATCCGGGATCCAAAGAGCTCCTGCGGAAAGGATTACCGGTTGGGGCAGAGGCAGACCGGCTCCTTTGGCGGAGGAACCAGGACTTGGACGCAGGATGAGCACTGGGGTCATCCCACAGCCCTTGCGACCTGAGAGAGAGAAATTCATAGTTGCCGGCAGTCGTCGAGTGGTGCAACCCATAACCCCAACAAAGGACGTGAGAAGGGAAAAGTCATCCAAAAAGCAGCCTTCCAAAAATGCTTCCTCCAGAGAATCATCGTATTTCGAGTTTGATTCCCGCAGAGCCGATAAGAGTCCGTTAAGGATCACTAAGCCTTTAACCAAGGATAAAGTTCGCTCAAGAGAACCATCTTTGAATGAGTTTGATTCATTAAAGTCACAAAGGAGTCCATTTAGGGGATCAAAACCAAAAGTACAACATACCCCAAAGAATATAGCTTCTAAACAGCCATCTTATACGGAGCTTGAATCCCGAAAAACTGATAAAAGTCCCTTAAGAGTACAAAACCCTATTGCAAAAGATGCTGTGACATCTAGAGAGCCTTCTTACGTTGAACTTGATTCATTAAAAGTAGATAAGAGTTCATTAAGAACACAAAAATCATTGGCAAAGGAGGCAGTAAGATCTAGGGAGCCCTCCTATATTGAAATTAACTCCCTTAAAGAAGGTAAGAGTCCATTTAGAGTACAGAAAACGTTGGCAAAGGAGGCAGTAAGATCTAGGGAGCCCTCGCTTATAGAATTCAGTTCCTTTAAAGAACATAAGAGTCCATTAAGAGTACAAAAATCGTTGGCAAAAGAAATGGTGCGATCGAGAGAACACTCTTATATTGAATTCGATTCATATAAAGCAGACAAGAGTCCTTTAAGGATGCCACTACAAATAAAAACAAGTGAAGCCCAAGAACTGCTAGAGAAGCTCAGCAAACTACACCATATTTCTAAGGAAGACTTACCTCCAAGAGATCTTAGTCCCAGTACCGAAAACCAAACCCCAACAAACCAGAATCTATCCTCTGTAGCTCAAACACCACAAATAACAGAAGCCTCAAAAGCTGCGGTTGCCACCTCAAAGATGCCATCACCATCACCATCGCGTGTTTCCAGCGCCAAATCCTCAGACAGCAGCAATTTAGATGTGATAATCCAACCCATGAGCAGTCTGAATACACCCACTATGAAATCCTTTACCCAGTCACCCGATCAAGTGGTGATGGAGGGATACGAGGACTCCGATTTGGAAGCGGCACTGGCCAGATTGGAGATCCTCAGAGGATCCACTGCAACTCTACATTCGCTAAGATCCTGCAGTCCTGGTAGACATACCTATACCGCCTCTCTGCTCAGTTCGCGACGAACTTCTCCTTGGGTGATGAGAAAGGATTACGGAGGATCCGTCGGAAAGGAAAATAAGCCATCTGCATTGATCGCAAGCTCTCTGAAATCCTCGCAGGCCAGCAATCAAACAGTCGAACGCTGCGATATTTGCTATAATGAATTTCTGCTTAATTAAGAAAAAATTAAATTATGAGACGAAAAACCACTGCCACAAATAATCTCTTAAAGTTTTAATTTTAATTGGTATTTTTAAAATAAAAGATCTTATTGCATACTCTTAGATTTGTATTAATTTATGTTTTAATTTCTTAAATTAAATTCTTGCAACAAATATTTGAAGAAAGCAGATGCCTCAATAAATAGTGAACAAAACTATAACTTCCATTTCCATTTACTAGCTATTAATACAAACAGTATAAATAGGAATAGATTGTAATGTTTTGTAATATCATAAGACTAGCAATAAATCAATCGAGCCCAACGATAAAATGCTAACCCAGAAACAACGAAGTTGAATTTTATTACAACGCTTTAATTGCGAAACTTTTATGGCAGGAGTTCAAATCAAAACCGAATCACCCTGCAGTCCGATTTGGATTCGTCTAATTGATGACTTAATAACGAAATTGAAATGTTTATCTTGCCGTTCACTCAATTATTCTGCCACTTGAAGCTCGGTGCGGCGGATTGAAGTGAGTTTTACGTTTTTTGCTTTACGGCTTCGCGTTCCGTGTAGCCGTGATTCCACATGGCTTCCACATCCACATCTCCCGTCCGTGACTTAATGAACTATTAACAGCAATGATAGTAATTTGTTGCAGCGGCGGCGGTGGCAGCAAATGAAATTGCTTTTGGGCAGCGCAGCAGCAAACAACGAGTTGTCTTCATGGCGCTTTTTGGCAAACAAATAGACAATTCAACAAAGCGACATGCAGACAAATGACTACAGTGGATACAACTAGCAGCCAACATATATCTGCCTGGATTTTCGCGGGGGTGTTACCTGTGCTCCATGCCCTCCATCCCCTCTTTGCACCTGCCGCCTGCAAATTGAGTTTGGCTATGGCATCTATTTTGGCACGATTTTCAAATTACGTACATTGACTCGCAAAATGTTTGCTTTATGCCGCAATTAATTCCCAGGCGGAAGAAACAGTGCCCCACGGGGGTGAGCGGGTCCAAAAGTTGAAGGTCTTCTGCGGTCTCTGTGGCGTGACATTGAAAGTGAAAGAACAAGTTTTGATGGGTTTCGTCTCGTTTTGTTTTCTATTTTTAATGACTTTTGCATGGCCACTTGGTTCATTGAACGCAGGCAAACGCACAAAAAACGAAAAGGAAAACCAGCAACCACCGCTAATGATCTATGAAGTGCAAGTGTTTGTACTTTTACTTTCATTTATCAAAAGTGGAGGCGTCATCTTTTTTGGTCGAGACAGTGGAAATTAGCAGCAGTGGGGCAGAAAATGCATTTTTAGCACTTCATTTTCTGGTTATGTCTGTTGTTAGTTGTGTGTCTGCTAGTTTGTGGTAAAACGAGCTTTTAATCAAATTTACATGTACCAGCTATCCATACGCACTGTGGGCTGGAGGAAAACAGCAAAAGCAGCGAAAACAGCAAATTTTCTGTGTAAAATTGATTTATGCAATTGTTGTTTGGGGCAAGCAGCAGCTGATTTGTTTATATGTTCAGGCGGCAGCGGCAAGCATGGCAAATCAATAAGTTTATGCAACAGGCGGCGATAAAATCTAAGAAATCACCGAAGACAATGCCTTAACAGAGCTTCCTGCTACAGTTTCGTTTCGACCATTTTAAAGGCACTTTTCGACCAGTTTTAACAGCGCCCATTGAGTTAACAGTGCTCTGTGCGCATGCGCATGCACATTTTCGAATTTTTCGGATTTTCAATTAATGTCTTTCCTTTTCATTTCCATTTCAGTTAATGCGGCAACGCACTTGCTGCTGGCTGCAAATAGCAATCATTTGTTAGGCAAACATTTCTACTTTTCGGCTGCTTTCGTTTGGCCTTTTGCCAACATTTTGCATAACCTGGGTCAAGACGGAAATGCTGGAGGAGGCCAGCCATTAATAATCTTTGGCTCTCGGCTTTTCGGGGCTTCAGCTGCCCGCTGCTGGTGACTTCTTCAATGCGTTTGGCCAGAGCCTTTTGTTTCAGCCGGTCAGCCAGTTGGCCCAAAACGTGCTCGCGCCACAAGCCAAAGTCAGGTACAAACAGCCCTCTGCCACTCACAAAAAATAAACTGACCATCGACTTACAAGTTTTTTTAATTTATATTATTGACATTTCCAAAGCTAAAATCAAATCAATAGTTGAGTTCTTCAAAAGTTTATACAATTACAGTCCAATTGCCCGACTTACAATTTTTTTAAGGTCAACTTATAGCTCTAAAATATAAGTATTTGTTTTGTCGTTGCTTTTTTAAATAAAAATGTATTTGCCATGAGAAAAATGTGTTTATGCAACTGGTCGAATTAAATGTCAGCTTGTTTCAAAAATTATATAGGACTTCAGAAACATAACAAAAGCATAACATAATTATTTAAGTGATGTTTCCATTTTCTTATTTTTTCTTTGTGCAATCTGGAGTCAGTCGGTGACCCAATCTTTTTCACCTCTGCCTTTTTATCCGATCTGCACTCCCTGCTGCACCGAGCTGGTGTTCAGTAGCCTCCGCATAATCCAAATTAAATTGTCAAGAGAAATGACAATTCAATACACACAATCTTGTTAAGCAAATATGAAAGAAAATACCAAAACAAAAAGCACTCTGTCATCCGTACTCTCCAACAAAAGCGGAGACAGCAGGAAAGAGTGAGAGTGAGACCAAAACCGAGACGGAGGTTCCAAAAAGTGTCAAATTAAACTGTCAGAGCGACTTTTAACCCATTTTCGTGGGCTATTACATAAGCTACTTATCAGTTGATAACTGGGCTCTCGGGGTGTTGGAAATACTAATAGGGAAATGGAAATGCGAGTGCGTAGGTGGTGCGACTGTAGAGCGGTCAGGCGCATAAATCAGCCCGGACACTCAGCCACTCGAGTTCATTCGCTCATGCGTCAGCCAAACAAAAGACTTAGGCAACGAACTCCAGCCGCTGTTGCAACAGAATGCATTCCTACGAATGTGTGAGTGTGTCAACAGCTGGGACCGCCACTGCATATTCTTAGCCATGTGTGTCTAGCCCTACCCAATGCCCCCGACCATCCTGCTGCATTCCCATGTGAACTGCGCTAATTCGTGACTACTTTGTTGGGGCGACTGCTGAGGACCCCGGCACACACATCGCCAGATGCACAGAGAGAATAATTAAGATTTTGAATAAATTACCAACGAAATTTAAAAGAGGTGTGCCTTAGAAATGTGGTACAATTGTAATAAATATTATTCTACAGGGGCACTTCCGAATGTAATTAAATATATATCAAATTATAATTTGGAAACTTTCGCGATTGCTTATTTATTTATATATTATTGAACCCTACTTAAGGTAAGCATTTAGAAAGTAAGCTTGTTATGCATATGCTATATAATAACATTCCATTGATCAATTAATCTATGACCTTTATATTTTTGCTGCTTAAATGAATCCTAAAATAATAGAATCACTAGGTAAATAATGCTTCCGATAAGAAATTAGTTATTTTTTGTTAATTTCCCAAAAGGTTTATTAAAGCAATGTTTATGAAGATTAGACTTATGACCATGAAAACTCATTAGGTTAGAATCTAAGAAAATAAAATATTTATATCTATAACTTCTTTTTTTGCTCCAGGAGAGTATATTTCTCCCTCTGCTTACAAAAACAAGAAGGCACGCTAAATGTCCTATACACACACACCCTTTACCCCCAAAAACTGGGGAAACATCTGTGATAGATTTGAATGACCCACTCCCAAGGCTCGAGGCTCAAGCTACCGCCTCGAGAGCTGGCGCTTGTGAGTCAGAAATCGGCTCGCAATATGTCCCATTTCGAAGGCAACTCCTGCCCACGCCGCAGGCGCAAACACTTTACTTTTGTTTTCGAAACGGTCGCAGTGGCAGTACCCAGTTTTAGTTGCAGTCCCAAAATGAACTACCCAACGATTCGCAGACACAACAAAACACGGCACACAGCTCAGCTCTCATTCTCCGTTGTCAGTTGGATTCGGCTGTTTCTGTTTCGATTTTCGGGGTTTTTCTTCTTCAGCGTTCGACAACGTTGTGGTTGTCGCTTTCGTAGTCACACAAAGATAGAAATCGCATGACACGATCTTGTGGCCCGAAACAGGCGCCAGTAACCCAGTTTTCAGGTTTCAGACCAACAGCAAAAGCAACAGCAACAACGGCAACTACGATGACTCCCTTTTGGCCACAGCCAAATGAAAATGAAAATGAAACGTTTTGGGCATAAATAAATAATGACAACAGAGCAGCCACCAAAAAGGCAACAACAAATGATCCGACAGTCCTCCCTGCATTTGCATTTGCCTGCAGATCTCTTCCAAAAGGGTATAGTCCATATATTGTGCGGTTAGGCATAAATCCAGAATCAAAACTATAGATTTGCCGAAAGAACTATAATATAACATATAAAATATAATTTAATGATTATTTTTTCAACGTTGAATCGTTTCCATTTTAAAACTAGAACGATTTGTTTTATGCAATTTATATCATTTTTTCTATCCACAAATAAGTGTAAGCCGTTAATGGAAATGCTGAGCTTATTTGCTTTATAGTAATATTATGTTTTATTATATTTTTATGTAAACTTTTCCAGTCTTGATATGAACATTTTATTAATGAAGTTGTATGAATCTTACAACAAAGAATAATATTAATAATAATATAGAAAGACAATCAAACCCTCGCTAAATAAATAAATCTTCAAGCTCGTATCTTAGGATTATTAC
Source organism: Drosophila carrolli (assembly GCA_018152295.1). Classification (NCBI taxonomy): domain Eukaryota; kingdom Metazoa; phylum Arthropoda; class Insecta; order Diptera; family Drosophilidae; genus Drosophila; species Drosophila carrolli. Next base: position 8,972,973 of record JAECXJ010000001.1, read on the forward strand.
CACTTTTAACCACACTTCAAGGTACTTTAAAATGAGAAATGTTCAACTTATCAATGGCATTCGTAGAGACTTTTCCAATGATATAAATCTTTCAATCTACTCGCATGAAACTATATCAGATCCTCATTTGGACTTTCTTTCAGTCTGTGAGGGTAAATTGGCTTCTGTTCACAAACCAAACAATTTCTCGTTTGTTGTTTGTTATTGTTTGTTTGCTGCTTGTTATTTGTTTGGTTTTTTTAACTGCGGCATTTTGGTTTGTTTGTTTCAAGTTGTTTGGGCTCAGCCTAACAAGCAGCCAACGTCGACGTCTGCCCATTGTCTTTGTGCTTCACCGTTTTCATGTGGCATTTTTCTAGATTCGCCAACCCAGCCCACCCCCTAAACAACATGCGCTGACCTTTGACATCGTCCCCGTGGATAAATTCAGACGCTCTCGATCTCATTGGATACTGAGAAAATTGGATCCATTTCAAATTGGGCTTATCAAAAAAAGATTTATTTAGAAAATAAGCAACTTTTGCTTAAATTCAACAATTGTTTTATTTGGTTATAAGAAAATATAATTTTAAAAAATGTATTTTTAGTTTCTAAAGGATCATGTTTCTTTTATAATGAAACATTAATCATAATTAAAATAAATTTGTGTGTACCAAGAAATGAGTAACTAAAAATCAAAGTTATTTTATAGACTATAATACTTTGGCATACAAAAAAAATTTGTTAATTTTTAAAATATAAACTTTGTAATAACTATGAAAACTTAATTTGATATAAATTTCTCATATTTATAATATTCACAAGCATATGTATATTACTTAAAAAATTTTGGTGTATAAGCTAATGGAGTTAAAAATGTTTCTGTGGAGATGACGAAAACAGTGCAATGAACCTCAACTTCGAGACAGTCCCATAACTTGATCGATGGCGATGCATGAACGCGGAGTTTTCGCTGAACTTCAATTCTAAGCAGTCGACGGCAATTTCACTTTCATTGGCAGTCCGTCACCCACGACATCGGCGATCGGCGCGTCTGGGAAAGCGACTCACCCTACGCATCGATCCGCGGATCCCCGGACTTTTCGCAACGGTAGCCGAAAGACGGGGCGACAGACCAACGAGCATGCCAAAAATTGCATTTTCTACAACAAATCAAGGTGACTGGACATCAAGATAAAAACATAACAAACGATTTGACTAAGCCAAATGGTAATAGGCCCCGGCAACACAACATCGCCAACATCATCAGCAGGAGCAGCGATCGTGGCCACGAGCTCTGGAGCTGGAGCTGGAGCTGGATTTTAGCCACTGGAGCGATCATCGAGCTGCTCCGCCGTTATTGTTATTGCCATGGCCAAAGCCTGGCATCGGCTGGCTGGAGCTCCTGGCCCCAAATTTGGTGCGAAACTGCGTTGTCGCGGGCGCTTTTTTCCCCTTTGCGGGTCGGGCACAGTGGAGCAAGGATCTTCCTGGGCTAACATTTTCCTTTAAAAAAAAATAGCAAAGCCATGAAAACAAAACAAGTTCTTATTTTCTCAAAGGGCTTGAACATTTTAATATCATAATAAAGCTGGGAAATCATTTACATTTAATCTTTTCTTAAGAGGTTCTTAACTCTTTCACACCGTTTTAATTTTTAATTTTATCATTATTTACCGATAATTTAAAGTTTCAAAAAGATAATATTTATTGGTTAATTATCAATTTAGAATAGTTACTATATTTATTTTTCCATTATATAAATTTAAAGAAAATTATTATTAATAAGAGCTTTTTAGCTAACATTTAATAATGAAAAACTTTTCAAATTCATTTTTAAGTATTTTATCGAAATGACTTAAAAACCGTAAAGGATAATTTGGAAATTTTATAATAATATTAAAATCAACCTTAATTATAATCCTATGATTGGTTATGACTACACATTGTTTTATATTTTAAAGTTTTTTGAGTTTTCAAATAAAATATCTAAAGATTTAAGCTAAGCTTCAAACTTGACCTTCAAATAAACGCCTTTCAGACCACAGTGCTGTCGTTGTCGTGCCTGTCGTCGTCGTCATATTGAAATTGAAAATAAGAATCGTATTTGGTAATTGCAATGAAAGCGAAAGGAGTGAAAACTTTTCTGCTGTTGTAGGTATGTTATTTTGGCCACTAAGATAGATCACCAAGGATAGCGGTCGAGCAGCGGTCACTTTCTATCCTACCGAGCGGTTCAATGACACGGCCCCCAACGCCCCCGCCTTCAGTCTACTTTTTTCTTTTCCTTTCGCAGTGTGTTGACTATATGTTGGGTAGATATATATTTGTGAAGTGGACTCGAGCTGATGGCAACACTTATCGATGGCTAAGCCGAGAGCCTAAGCGGCTAAATGGCTAAACGGCAATAACCACATCAAAATGCCAATGAAAACCTTTTGACATTTTTATCACGCACAGCACTGCCTCGAAGATCGAAGATCGGAGCTGGGAGCCCCGGCCAAATGCTAATTGACCTTGACATGCGGAAGATTTGAATGCGACGATATGGCCCCCCTCATCAGATGCACTTCAAGACCAACTCGAGTGGCCGCTGCACTTGGCTGGAAGTCTGGGTCTGGGTCTGGGTCTTACCACGGGCAAGAAGCAAGAAGTAAGAGGCACGAGGTCCGAGTTAAGTGGTAAATGGTAAATGGTAAGTGTTGCGGTTGCAACATCATCAGCGCCGACAACGAAATGTGAATGCATATGCACAGTGTTAATTGCATTCACAACTGCAGTGTGAACAAGGTGCCAGCAGTTCAACAAGTTAAGTGTAATTTATAAATAAATTACGTTTCCACCTATTAGCTAATCAAATCTGTAAGATTTTTTTTAAAACGGCTTATCTAGATACCTCAAATTTTACATGATTTTTGACCCACTTTAAAAAGGCTTAATCAAAATTAAATTACTTTTATTATCATACCGAAGAGGTTTTCAATTTTAAGTTTAACAAGCTCACTTTTGTAACAATGTAACACAAAACAAGCCTTTTAAACCTGTTACACTTATGTAAAATAGACAGACCCATAAAATCAAATTATCTTTCAACACTAAAAATGTTCGTTTTACCATATATTGGTCTAGTGATAAGACAAGGTTATTTGTAAACATTACGTTTTTTCGTACTATTATTTGAGCATTTGAAACCAAAATATTGTATAATTGATTTAAGCCATTTGCTTTTTATTATCTTCACCAGCTAATATCTTTAGCTACATTTTCTTATAAATTAATAATTACTTTACTGCCAGATTTAAGTAAATCAGACTTAAATATTTTAGCATAGGATGAGTAAATTTCCTTTTCAATCATTTGAAAAACTCGTAAAAATCAGCTCAGCCATTCGGTCACACTTTAATACAATTAAACGAAATGATGTGCAGTGGGCCGCACCTGATTAAAAGTCTGATGAATAAACAACGAAAGTGCAACAAGTTGGGGCCATAAAAATGACACCAGTTGAGGTGGGGGAAAAGGGGGCAAAGAGATGGGTGGCAGGGGGCAAGGCTACGCGACACTTCACCTTGGGTTGTTCAAGTTGTTGTTTCTGTTTGCTGTTGCTGTCCGACGGTTATTATTTTACACGCTTTCAACTACAACTTTATTTTGCGCTCGGCGTCTTAATGCCTTGTGCTATAAAATGAAATTTTACGCACTAAGCGCGGCATTTAACACAAAACCGGCAGCAAATGTTTTCAAGGGGGTCGGGGTGAATAATAAAAGTGAAACAGAAACTAAACCGCCACCAAGGTTGCCCCACAGACTGCCCACCTGCCACTGAATTTCACTCTTCACCGCCGAAATGCGACATGTTGCCACTAAAATTGATAACTCTATTGACCATTTCTGCTGATTTTGCTGCTGGCGACCGCTCGTCAATTGCTCACCTGATGATTGATTTTGCTGATTGCCAACGAGTTTGCATCTCGCATTTGCATTTTGCATCTAGCTGTTTGCAGTTTGCATTTCGCATCTCTGCATATTTACCGCGGCCAATTATAATTAATTTCCCTGGCTTGTCGCTCTCTCTCACGGCCCCATCGCAGAATCCGATGCATTTTGTCAACATCACTTCAGCTTCAGCTTGAACGCCGGAGAAACACCGAAAACGAAAGTCCGCCGACTGACTGACTGACCGACTGTCACCGTTTCAGGTGTCCATTCATTACTTGTCATAATCAATCGGGATAGGGAAACGTCAGGTGCTGAAAGTTGATAATAGGTTGGCAACAAAAGCGGGGAAAGGTAGTTAAGTCGCTCCGAAAAGATGTCTCAATAACTCAAAACTCAGGAAAAGAGGGGAAATGAATTATAAATGATCCCCAAAACAAATTACTCGGCCCAATAACACCAAATCTTACGAGTATGGGTTAACAAATCCATAGTTTTATGTTGATATTAGTTGTTTCTGAAAGACTCCAATGAATATTATAAATAAATCTCTGTCGTCCTAATAATATTTAAAGATATAAGAAGTATTTTGTACCTTAATTCTAAACCGCATATTAATTCGTTTGGTATATTTTATGCATAATTAAATTAGGGTATATTGATAAACTTTAAAGTACACATAAGTATAACAGAACAATTATTAACCAATTTACATTTAAGCTTTTTCTATTTAACTACAATATAAACCTTTAAACTACATATAATATGTTATAAATCAAATAGTAGTGTGCTAGGTTGATTTTAAAATGAGACGATATAATATATCTATATTTGAGTTGTGCTATATCGGTTAAATCACTTTTTTATCTCAATCTCCAAAACACAATTTAGCAAGAAAAGGGTTTCCCCAAGAGAACTTTTAATTTCCTTGGGAATCCAACTAAAATCCCAGGTTCAGATGGCAGGGAGAGAGTAGAGCTGAACATGGAAATGGAATTGGAAATGGCGAAGACCTTGTGCGTCAGTCAGATGCGGTGAATGTGAGAGTACTGACCTGCCTCTGCCTTCAGATGCTGCCTCACTGACTGACTTGTAAGTGATCACTGATCACTGATCTGGTGGAGGGGTTTCCAGGGGGTTTTTCGAAGGGGTTTTCCGAGCCTTAAACGGATTGCAAATGCGACTGGGAATGGCGAGGCTTCGTGCCTAAAACATTTTGCATAATTTGTTTTGCTTACTTTTTATATGTATTCCAGCCTTGTAATTTGATTGCGTTGTTGATTTTATTATGAAAGTTGCGAGACAACAATAACAAAAGCCAGATTAGCATTGCCCACTTTTCTCTGGGAACACAGTAAGAAAATGTTAATCTATTCCTGGATTTTGTATTTTAAGAAGCTAGCTGAACCCAAAAATCTAGAATTGGTAATGTTTCTTTAAGACAATTAATAATTAGTGATAAGTTATGTTAATAAACCCTATAATTCCCATTTCCAATAAGCTATATGTTCAGAAGAAAATATTTGTAACCCTATCAAAGTAAATAAGTAACCCCTAAGCCCAGTGCTTAAAACTATAATAAATGTATATAATTATTCGATTAATTTACAAAAGGCCCGTTTAATATTCATACGCCAACAATAAGATATAAATCTGATTTTCCCTGTGCAGACTGACTCACAGCGCCTACAATTTTATTTGTATTTTATTTTTTTAGTTGCGGCCACTCTGGCGGCGTAGCATGTTGCCAGCAATTGAATAAAAACCCTTTTCATGTCAATGCAACATTTGTTGCTCCGCCAGTCGCAGTTCGATATAAACTAGCGAAACAGCAACAATTGGCGGCGCTTTGGCTTTGTACTTGTCTCTTTGGATTTGGCTGCTGCTGCTGCAGTTGTTTCCTATTAACGATAAAAATCACATGACACGAACTGGTCGGCGATCTGGCTTCGTTTTCTGCAGTTTTTCCCTGGGCCGTGCTTTGTTTTGGTTTTTGCCTGGGCATTGAGTTTTGGATTTGGCGCCGGCGCCACTAACCCAGTTTTAAGCCCAGTTTGAGCGCAGTTAAGGCCCAGTTTAATTCCAAGCTGGGCTGGCCAATTATGCCACATTATTGTCCAGTTGATTGCCGCCGTTATCGCCCCGGAATGACAGGATGCGGCCAATTGGCAGGGCCACGGCCAATGCCTGGAGATTACGCAACGTCAACGTCAATTAAATCAGTTTTACTCCAAATATTTTAAGCCAATGTCAACCGAAACCATCGAGAGTGCGCGGGTCGGGGTAAAAAGATATATTGGCATCGTCTGCCCATCCGATCCCGATCGCAGTGGCCACGCCTGATTGAATTTATGGCCGAACTGCGGACTGCGGACTGGGACTGGCCAACTGCAGATCGAGACCCTCGAGGGGCTTTGGGGCTTTGTTTACACAAAACTTTCACAAATTAACCCAACCTGTGAACTGAAAAACTCAAAACTTAATGCCCGAAAACGCATCGACTCGATTAAAATGCTGCAAACTTAATTGGGGCCCAGTTTGTCGCACATTCTGGGTGGCCACTGCACAGTGGTCGTCATCGAATTACCTCTTCTTGAAACTATTAAATGAAGTCGATGCCATTGGTTAAGGTTACTTGTTGTGGAGATAATAAAGAAGCTAAAACTATTTAATTTGTAATAATATCGAATAAAACTCTCTTTAAACTGTAAATTTATTTATTTAGTCTCTTAAGCTCTTGCTTAATTTACTTATGTCATTTGATTTTATAATTTCCATTAATACACAAATCTTTTAACTCTGATCTTGTTCACACTGCATTAAATACCTTTTTGATTTTGTTTCTTCATATATTTATTCTTCTCGATATTATACAAGTTTTTTGGGTTTAATATCTAAATAAATGCTTTAAATTAAAATAATTTAGTAACATTTTGGAATCTTATGTGCCTCTATTTTTGTTGTAGTCCTAAAAGTCCTCTTACACTATCAAATGGCTTGAGAATAGAGGTGAACACGAACATTGTTCTCCTATTAATAATATTAGTTAATGCTATTTGTAATATAGATGTTCTAATCCAACAAATATATTTTTTTGGAAAATCCCATTGGACCATGGTCAACGCACTGTGCATCCGTATTTAGTTGTGGTCTTCCTGGACCTCTGCCCAATTCCGCCTGCCCTGCGGCATCTGCTCGGTCAAGTGCAAGTGGCAATTTAAAGAATCGGGTGAGGAGGCTGGTGGAACGATGAATCGGGTGTCCCAGTGTCCCAATGTTGGCGCCCCCATATGCGCATTATAATTTCGGTGCGAGTCGAGTGCCGAAGAAAGTTGCCGGCTCCTCGGCATCGTTTCATGTAGTTGAGGCTGTTTCGCTGCAGTTGTTGTGTTGGCCGGTAAGTGAAATGAAAAGTGCATAAATCTGCCGATCTGGCAGCGGAGTGCAGCGTAAAAAGCGGGGCGATAAGAATCGAATCGAAGCTGCTTTTTTGGGCAATGCAAGACAAAAGAACTTTCGCTTTCGTTGCGGTCTTTTTGGCCAGGTAAAAGTGGCTCCGCGGTTCGTGCATTATTTAACCAAATTTGGCCATTGAATGCGACCGGTCGAGAGTAGGTGCCTGCATCGATATAACAATTATGTGCGTTTAATGAGGCAGCGGGAGCAGATCGATCGCTCGGTAGGCCGGAGGAGTTGCCGGTCATGCCGCTGACGGATGAGATTGATTGCATAAGGCCAACTGCCGGTTGCAACATTGTCACCCGCTCCCGTGGAGCGTTTACTTTCACCACTGCCCCCCACACCAGAGAATCGCTTAGAAGAGTCAGCGGTTTTCGCTTGTTAGCCACGTGAGTTGGATCGGTCTGTGGCGATTGGGGGGCGATAGTAAAAGTGATAGTCGTTTCCAATTGGAGATTATTATGGCTTAAGTATTTTACGACTTATATAACCACACACACGCATTCGAGACGTCAAAGCAATTAAGCTACCAAAACTCACACGGCCGGCTATACAAATGCAGGCACTTTTCTAATTAATTTCGGACCGCGAAAGGGGGGATCGGAAAAAATCTCAATAAAATTTCATTTTCATTGACAGCCGCTTTTCAACTGCAGTTCCACGGCGGTGCAATGCCGCCCGACTCGCATGATGAAGTGTGGAAACAGCAACAACAAGAGCCACCACTCGGTACACTTAATTGACAAGTGTGAAACTTTCGATTTCTATACACCCATTGACATATAAAACGAGACACCAGAGCGCCACTGAAAGAAAATATGGATCATCATTAGCATAATATAAACTGATCTTAATTGTATTGAAAAAGCTTACAAGTTTTAGACTTGCTTGTTTAAATATTTAAAATTGATAGAGAATTGCCAAGAAACAGAAATTCTAAATTAAAATTGCAAACACATTACTATTATTTGCACATTATTTACATCAATTTTAAGTTGATTGCATTACTATTTAAAAAAAGGATTCTTTTAAGATTCTTTTTGGGCTTATGTTAATAAAACATATTCTTCCTTGAGCTGATAGTATTTTTAAAATACATTAAAACAAAATAATCCTATTTACGCACTCTAAAATTTATTTATTTACCTGTACAATTATTTTTAGCTGTGCAATCTAATGATGCCGCCTGCTATGATTTGTTGTGTCTAAATGTCACAATTCTTCCAAGTGATGGGCGGATCCCGGGCGGAGTTGGGTGCGCCCGGAGTGGAGCTTGGATTTGGATTGTGGAGTGGGGAGTACTCCATACTCCGTACTTGCTATCGCTATCGCCGGCTGATGGCTCCGGCGATAATTGCCGATATCTGGCGACTGGTCGGGTGCGCCTCGCGTGCTGACTTGACAAAAAGGCTGCGCAATGGCATCAAATGATTAACTAACGGCTCGGATCGACATGAAACGTGCGAAATGGGTGAAATTTTCTTGGCGTGTTCGAGTGCCGGCCGATGCGATTTTACACTACAAAAATTATGTTTCAATTATGCCAGAAAATGAAAGTTGTTTGAGAGACCTCAGTAATGGCTTAATTGCCGCCACCGAATTGCGGGTAATCCAGGAGATCATAACGAGAGATCTTAATTTCTTTTACTTTGAATTTAACGGCTATGTATATGACCTTATCCAATGACAGTGGGTACTGTATTTGAGCTTCTATATAACAGAGAATGTCTTAGCATAAATCAACTTTCATGGATTCATATCTCCATAAAGCTTTAAACTTTAATGCACTTAAATAAAACCTCAAAACATATTATTTGTATTTTTGATTGGGTTTGTTTAATTCTTATATTTATCTTGGAGTCAAAAAAGACAATCTAGTAAAAAGTATTAGGCCTTTCTAACCACTTAAATAATAAAAACGTACATTTATTTATTTTAAATAAGCTTCGAAAAGAGTAGTAAGAAATAAATTATTATGTACTTCCTTTCCTTTCTTGAAAATCAGCCTAAAGTCCTAAAATTTAATTATTCAAAACCATCAAAAAATCATTAGAGCTCCAAATTGTTGAGTTCCACCTTTAGAAGTTCGACTGTAGTTCTCGAAGGAGCAACCTTCTCAGAACAGACAGCCCGTCATTTGGTATTTCAACATATTTCTTGGCAAGTCATAATTAAAAAACAATTTGGCCCAAAGTTCCTATTATGCAAGAGCCGCCGCGACAGGCTCGTAATAACCAGGTTCGTTGCCTGAGTCTTTTGTTTGGCGTTTTGTCAAGAGGTGCAGGCAGCAGCAGCTCCCCCATCTGCCGCCAGACATCAACGTGAGCCGCACATATCGAGCATAATATCGCCAGCGTGCGATTCGCGATGTGGTACGGCATGGTCTATTGGAGCCCGGGTTCATGCTATGTCAAGCATGATTTCGCTGTTTGGGGGCCTGCCTCAGAAACCCATTAATGAGCATACAAACTGACATTTGACAGATTTTTTAATTAAACCATACAAATTGCGATTCTTCACGCTTTTCGCCACACGAAACTGGCGGATATTATTGCTGGCCCACTTAGCCGACGGCAAGGGAGTTCCTCCTCCTTCTCCGAAAAAGCGAAAAACTGGCATTCCAGTCGGCGATAAGCGAGTAATCTCAGCCAGCGTCGAGTGAAATGCCAATGTTATCGGCTATCTGGCAGCTGGCAGCTCCCGCGTAAATGCAATTTAAGTAGCGGGACCAAAAAGAAATTTGCATAGGCGCCGAGCTAATGAATTTCTGCTGCCTGCTTACATAATTATCGGCGGCACCATTATGGCTTGGACCTGGACCTGGGGAAGTCCAAGTCCAGACCGGAGTGCAGTGCTCCTTTCACTTTTGTGCGAGTGCGCCTGTGCCTGCCTAATTATTCCTGCCTGGCCGTGTCCACATCCATTGTGTTCCCTGTGATTTCGCACATAATTACGCTGCGCAAAATTTACATTAAATTAATAGTTTTATTGTTTTGTCTCCGCCTGAGCCGGAGCTCAAGTCATGCGGAAGCGGCGCCCTACCAAAAATGGGCAGCCGAAACCTGCCACAAAAAATTAGAAGTGAAAAGGGGCTCGGAGAGGCACTCTAAGTCATTACCACTAGCGGCAATAAACAAAGACAACACACAAGAAAAATTATGGCGGAATTTATGCAAGGCCAAATCAAGACCCTCTTAGTTTCACTTTCATCACATCGCATTTTTGGCAGCTCCAACAGCAGATGAAAAGATTCTTTAATCTGATTCTGTCAGCTCAAAATTAACTAACCCCATTCAAAAACACAAAATATTAGTAAACATTAACCATAGTATAATATTTAATTATACAATTAGAAGATTTCAATTTGCATAATTTTAAGCAACAAATATATTATACGTTTTATGGCCTACGAAAAGATGTAAACTGATTTGTAATAATTTATACATTCTTTGCTTTTTAATACACACAAAAAAAAGGTTGGACAATTCTCAAAATAACCTGACAATTAGGAATAAAGTCATTTAGTCATTTTGACAACATTTTTGTTAATTGCGATTTTTGTGTGTATAGAAAAAGTTCAAATTTTTGAAGAGTTATATTTACAAAAATAACTTCGTAAAGACACACACAATCCGGCAGAGGTGGGTTAATATTTGTAAATTGTAAAACTAGACTCGATTAACAGTCTTGAAAAGAAATGGAAAAAGCTAAGACTGGTTTTATTTGGAGCGTGAAGGCCATTAAAGAAGGCTCGAATCATTTACTAATGGGCCGATAAGGTTGATAGTTTCTAGTCAATTCGCGATCGTTGTGGCGAGCGGTTATTGTAATGGGTCAAATATTACTAGAACTTACCATATGTACCGGGCTGCTGATACTGTCAGCAGGAATAGAAGGTCGACAGAAGGATCCTTCATGGTCAGGATATTATAGAGACAATGGAGCACACCATCTGCTGAATGAAAGGCCAAAGTTCACGCGCCAAAACTTCCTGCCTTTTGGAAATATTTCCTCGAATCCCTTCATAAGCGCCTTGGAATCGCAGGACGATTTCCACACTAGGATCGTCAATGGCGAAAGGATTCCCTGCGAGGAAGCTCCGTTTCAGGGTTCCCTGCACTACGAAGGATATTTTGTTTGTGGGTGTGTGATCATCTCCAGATTATGGGTCATGACTGCCCAACACTGCTATTTCGGACCACATCAAAACTACCAGGTGCGAGTGGGAACTGATCAACACAGACGATTCGGTCAGCTCCGTGATGTAAGCAGGATCGTGGCACTGGCAGACTATGATGACTACACAATGCAACACGATCTGGCCTTGATAAAACTGAAATCACCGCTCTTCTACGATAAATGTGTCCAGCCGGTGAAACTGCCCTCGCCAAATACTAAGAGATTTCCCAGAAAATTTGCGGTCAGTGGATGGGGCATCACCTCGGTAAATGCCCAGAATGCCCAGTCTTATCTTCGCCGCGTGGAACTCGACTTTATGAGGAGGGAAAAGTGCCAGAAGAAGTACAAGAAGGTCGGCATAAAAATATACAAGCACATGATCTGCGCCAGTCGAACGAGGAAGGACAGCTGCTCCGGAGATTCCGGCGGTCCGCTGACCAGACACGGTATCCTCTATGGAATCGTGTCCTGGGGCATTGGTTGCGCCAATAGGAACTATCCTGGTGTTTTTGTCAACTGCAAGCGATATATTCCTTGGATAAAAAGGGTCTTAAAAAAGTATTAGTCAATAAATTAATTTAAAATGAAATTAAAATCGAATTTAATTATTCTTAACAACTTTAGGTGATTTTCCTTTCATAGAGCTAACTCCGTTTTTCATTTTTTCAAACCAAAAATAATGGTAAACCAAACAGATTTACTTTCATTAAGGTAACTCGGTTTTTGGTTATTTTTAGCAAAGATAATAACTCGCAAATCATGCATACATTTGGTCAGCTGAGTTCGCAATATTTAAAAGCTATTAATTACCATGCTTAGCAGTTTGGGTTTATAAATAAATAAATGAAAAAGAAGCCGCTGGCTGGGATTTAGGAATATGAGAAGAATGAGAGTGTGGTTTTTGTGACAAAAATTTGACAGCATTTCAAATTCGGGAAGATGTAATTTGTTGCTTAAACCAGTAAATTAACTTAACCTACTTCAACGTAGCGTAAAATAAATGGCCTAAGAAAAAAAAGAACCAAGAGGTCGAAAGTTGCCATCTTGTTCCAAGAATTTTAAAAAAGAACCAAGAGGTCAAAAGTTGACTTTTTGTTCCAAGAATTTTCAGTCGTGAGCCGACCGTGGCCCTGATCGGTTATAGAAATGAATTTTACGAAGATAGGAAGTTTTTCGGGAATATCACTATTTGCATACCTGTGGATCCTGGTAGCAGGAGGCCAACAAAAGAGTCCTGCCTGGAGTGGCTACTACATGGACAATGGCACCCACTATCTGCTGTACGAGGGACCAAGAATCAAGGAGCTGAGTTTTTTGCTTAGAAATATATCTAGTAACCCAGCGATAAATGCCCTAGAAGTACGGAAGGGACCAAGAATCAAGGACCAGAGTTTTTTGCTTAGAAATATATCTAGTAACCCAGCGATTAATGCCTTAGAAGCACCGGATTATCTGCCTACTCGGATTGTGAATGGCAAGAAAATCAAGTGCACCAGAGCACCCTACCAGTCTGCTCTTCTCTACGACGGTGAATTAATTTGTGGGTGTGTCATAATTGCCCGTCGGTGGATTATCACTGCCCAGCACTGCAAAATTGGAAAACCTGGCCGCTATACAGTGCGAGCTGGTTCCACACAGCAGAAGAGAGGTGGTCAACTGCGTCGTGTCCAGAAGACCGTGTGCCATAGAGGCTACAGTGAATACACGATGAAGAACGACCTGTGCCTGATGAAGCTGAAGTCGCCTCTGAAACTTGGCCGGTGTGTCCGGAGGGCGAGACTTCCCTCCAGGAAAATGAAGCGCTTTCCCAAGTGTTATTTAGCCAGCGGATGGGGTCTGACCTCGGCCAACGCTCAGCATACCCAGCGATATCTGCGAGGAGTTGTGGTCTGCAAAGTGAAGCGACGCAGGTGCAGGAAGGCTTATCGAAAAGCCGGAATCAAGATCTACAAGCAGATGATCTGCGCCAAGCGAAAGAACCGCGACACTTGCTCGGGAGATTCTGGAGGACCGCTAGTCAACAAAGGAGTACTATATGGTATAACGTCATTTGGCGTCGGTTGCGCTAGTGAAAAATATCCAGGTGTTTATGTGAATGTGTTTCGATACCTACTCTGGATAAAGAAAGCTTTACTAAATTATTAATTACTTATTTAATGTGTTAGTATTAGTATCAACATTTAAATTGCTTACTGAATATCAAAAACTTTCTAGTTACATATCGGTTTTTTATATACAAGTATAGTCTTTATTGTCAAATATACTTAAAGGGTATACACTTATTTTTAAACGACTAAGATAGAAGAATAGATAAGATAAGATCAATTTATTCAAATTAGTAAACGTAGCAACATGTTTTTAACAAAGAAGAATGAATAAAAACTTAAACCAAATTTTACGAAATATACAAAACTGTTTCTTTTTGAAATGATTAAGAATTATCTTGCTTCTCTTATGGAATCCCAGTTACTCGTTCTTACAAAAAAACCACATAATCAGAGAGAATATTGCCAATATATTAATAGCCCATTCATTTATGTGAAATTTAGTAGGTCGCATGCCATAGCTGGGGGTCATTAGCATTCTTGATTTTACACTTTATGCTGGAACCGAGTTCGCGGCCGAAGGTCAAGAACTTGATTTTCAGTTATCAGTCGAGAATGCCACTTTACGGTCGATTTGTTTTTCTACGGATGATGATACTTTCGGCGTTGGTTTTATTGCTCATTTGTGACCATAAAATATGGGCTAAATCGTCGCAGGAGCGGATCGTAGGTGGTGTGGAACTGCCCATTCATCTGACACCCTGGTTGGCTTCAATAAGCGTGCATGGAAACTATAGTTGCAGCTCGGCCTTGATTACATCACAGTGGCTGGTGACGGCTGGACATTGTGTTTACTATCCGAATAGTTATATCGTTCGCGCAGGATCCGCATCTGCTGATGAGGGTGGTCAGCAGAGGGATGTAGCCAGGGTTATCCTCCATCCGGAGTTTAAAATACGGACTTTGGAAAACGACATTGCCTTGTTAAAAATCAGAACATCCTTCATTTTGGGAGGAAATGTTCAACTGGTAAAGCTCCCATTGCCAGGACTTAATATCCTTCCCCGGAATCTTTTGGTTGCCGGTTGGGGTACTGTAAGTGCCAATGACAGTGACTCTTCACCAGAACTGCGTGGTACTCTGGTGGAGGCCATAGATCAAAGACGTTGCCGCCATCTTTACTCCCATCTGAATCGGCGAATAACTGATAACATGCTGTGTGCCGCAGCTCCTGGAAGAGATCACTGCTTCGGGGATTCAGGAGCGCCTTTGGTGCACACGGCTGTGCCGATCCACATTTCCCAGGGGTTTACACCAGATTGGCCAACTATGTGAACTGGATCTTCAGTGTGCTGGAAACTGATAATAAACCTAATTTATTAAGTGACAAGTAAAACATTTAAATTAACAAAGAGCCTTTTAGCCTTTAAACTTCAGTTTTCTAGTAAATGTAACGCTTTTAAAATATGTACGACTTTGCCCATCTAATAAATACATCAGTTTGCCACTCTTTAAATTACCCTGCTCGGAAGTCAGTTCTTCCTGCATCTGGTGGATGCTCATCGCTCCTGGAATACTCGATGCATTATACAATCCGCCAGCGTTTTCCCAGCCATCTGAGGAGCCGCTCTGGCTTCGTGCTTAACCAAGGCGATAAACTCGTACCGCCGGTCGACGGTAAATTTGTGTAAATTATGTATTTGTGCATTTTGATTTCATTTAAACGAAGTTTCCTGATGGCCCCTGGCGCATGTCAAATATAAAAACCGAAACCAGCCTGCCAGCCACTTGCGCAACAGCCACATCCAGCAATCCATATCCATATCCAGCCCCATCCCGAATCCACATCCACATCCACATCCCAATCCCAGCTGGCCAAAATATCACTGCCATATGCGGTGGGCGTGCTCCGTTAATGCTGCACTCTGGCGGCCCCCGAAATTAACATAATCGTGCTGCCGTTGCTGCTGGGATCGGGATCGGGTTCGGGGATTGGGATTGGGATTGCCTTTGTCCGATGTACCCGACATGAGTGTGATGCCCCAACAAAGTGTTGAATGCTGGCGCTGGCTGTCAAGTGGAGGCCCCGGGCATTGGCACACTCAGTCGCCACCCGCTTAGTTGTGCAATGGGAGCATCAAAAGTGGTCTGACTTTTACATGGATTTTCTTCGCTTTTTTTAGTTAAAATAAAGTTTTAATAATATGAAAATATGCTTAAAATTTGCATCTTTGCAAGTGTATGTGTGTATTTGGGGGGTGTATGTTTTTTCATATATATAAAAGGGTATCAGCGTTGTGGGGTGTATACGCTTGCTAGTTAGGCATGAAAATCTCTTAAGCATAAATTCACACCGAATCGGCTTTTCTTTTATGTATATGTATATTTTGTTATTATTAAGTTACGCTTATACAATTCGTTACGTATTCTAGCCTAAATGTATACCATCTTTTTGTTTTGTTTTAGTTGTAATCTTGTTCTTTGTATATGTGTTCAAAGGTTTTTGTAAATTTTAAACTAGTTGCTATAAAAATGTTAAACAGCAAACTCGTGTATGCATTGTGTCTTGAAGGTGGACCAAAAGCGAATGCACAAACAAACCAACTGTCAACTCGAAAAAATCGTACAAATGTGTTTAAAAATCGATAGCCAAAAGCCATTTATAATTGTATTTGGTTTCTGCACCATGCGCGCACAATAAATTTCACAAAATAAGAACGTAAAAAATGTACAATTACAAGCACACATAATTTGTTTACCATTGTTTTTAACATGATTTTTTACCAATGCAATCTTTAAAGCTATATAACAATTTTTTAGTTTTCTTTTCGCTTCTCTCATTTGGACTCGATCGGATTTCCTTTTATCGGTTGCTTTCTTGGTTTTCGGCTTAACAAGGATACAACTTTTTTAACAGTAAATGATCAACTAAGGAAGTACATAATGACTGCCAATGAGAGATCCCTAACATCCACTCAACTTAAAGGTGCATAACTACCAATGATCTTTTAAAACGTTAGAATTGAGTGAATAATTTCAAAGTCAGTTGAGTGGCGCTGGAGATGTCTTATGCTATCCTAAAGACTGGTTTACAGATTTAGGTATTGCAAACGTGTTTAGACTCAAGTTCTATTTGAATGTATGCTTCCTGCGCGAAATTCAGGCAGATTTCTCTACTCATCTTGGCTGGGTGTCGTTGCTGTTTCTACTCCTTCTCATTTTCTGTCGCTGGATCTTGGCTTTCTCTCTCACGTACATCACATATTTTACAGTTTAATAATACTTCCTTACACATAATTTATTAATTAATTCATATTTCTCTCTTTGCAGTTATGTAGGGCTAAAATTGGTTGCTTCTGCTGCTATTGTTTCTATCGCTATTGGACAGCTCCGTACACCAGCCAGGTATTATTTAGTTGACGTTCCCTTAGTTGATGATCCCACTGCTGCTCCAGCTCACATTGCTGTTGCTTGATCCGCTCCGGTTTACGATAAAAATGGATTTGTAGCTGCTTCCGGTTTGATCCACGGCATGTTGTTGTTTTGCTGCAAAATGTATGTTTTTAATCAGTTTAAATTCGATATTTGGATTTTAGTAAAGCTATTTTACTAGCAATAAGCGAACTACATGCACAGTTTAGAGTTATTTTAGCCAACTTATGGGTTGATTGTTTAGGTTAGTGGTTTTAGTTGTTATAAGGGAAGTCTAAGAGTTAGAAAGCGGAGCATGCACATTCGAAAAACATTTTACCCATTTGCATTTATTGCATATTGTATGTGTTTTATTTAAGCGTCCAAGCCTCCATTGTTGGCTACAATTAGAAAATATTATGGATCAACTGGGTTTTAGCAGACCTGCTTCTGTTTACGATGCATTCGTTTTTTTCAGAGAAGCAGCAAAGGAATCCATTTTAAACGGCAAGCAAGATTATTTTTATGTGTTAAAAGCATTTGTCACTAGGGTCAGAAAATTGTAGGTATTAACAACAAATTTTAAAATTGAAAAGCTTTTTATAAATATTATTTAATGATTATCACCATATTTTCGGGGTTACGTTAGCTAGCTAGGCGTATCTTAAAACACAGATTCCTTTGCTGTACTCCCCTGATAGCAGTTCATAGTTCTTATTCTTGCAAGTTAAACAAAATTAACCAAAAACAACAAAGAATAAATTTAAAACTAAAGAAAAAACGCAAGCTTAACAAAAAACGACATTTTCTGGCAGAGGAAGTAGTAGTGGAATTGGCAGCAACGACAATGTCAGCGGCAGCAAACTCACTTCCAGCTTGCAGTGGTTGGCCGAGGAGGATGAGGGACCAAAACTCATGACAGGATCGGCCGCAAAGCCCATGGGAGCCACACTAACTCCCGGGGTTTCGGCCAGCGAATCGGATAGGGCACTGCTGTAGCTGGCAGCATAGCTTGAATAAAGTTTCGGAGTACCATAGTTGCTGCTGATATTATTATTATTGTACATATAGGAATCGTCAGCGGGTGCTGTTGGACTGTTAAAATAGGGACGCTCGCTGAGTATATCCATGTTCCGGATGCCATCAATGCCAGGACTCGGACTCACAAAGGTGCTATATATGGTGCTGTTGCTGTTGGAGCTGTTTATGTTGCTGTTGCCATGAATATGGGTGTTGCTGTTGCTTTGATACGCATAGTTGTAGACCTGTGAAATCTGCTGTGGCTGAGGGATATTGGAGGAGGGAATGACGGGATTACTAAACGCACTCAAAAGCTGAAATTCCCCCAGTGACGAGGGCTCCAAGTTGAGGCTAGTGGGTCGCACGGGGGGCGGAAGTTTTGGCTGGGATATCTGGTATCACATGCAACAGTTGATCAAAACGTAATGACAGAAGGACAAACAATAGTAAAGGTAAACAAAATGCACACGTGAAATGATAAGATAGTTTCGAAAAGCAAACAAAAATACCGTTAAATTAGAGAAAATACCTCAATAAAATAATTAATATAATTTTACAAGTACGAAGACTCTCCCTAACACCGCAGACGGACTTAATCTCCAAGACCAGGCAACTCACCTGTGAAGTCGCACTAACGCCACCCATTACGGGTGCCCAGGGATCCTGGTTCATGCTAACTGTGAAGGGAGCCTGCTGTTTCAGCTGATTGATGGACGGCACCTATCAAAAATAAAGAAACCCAATTAGCATATCTACACTAATACAATCACTCCCAAAACTCCACTTACGGCTGGCTGCTGTTGCTGGAATAGATTCGTCTTGGGTGGCATCACGTTATCGCTGAAGGGATTGTAAGCAAGAGCGTTACCCGTTTGCGGCTGTGACGCAGTGGGTTTAATAAGATTGTCCAGGTTAACTAGCGCGGAGTTCTCGCCAAGGAAGGAGTGGGCATCCTTCAACGGTTTCTTTGCCGTGGCGCCCGTCGACGGATGCACAGAGCCCATACTGCTGTTTATAGCTCCATTTCCGTAGTTTACCGAAAGCGGATCCATGTCATCAAGCAGAGAAGCTGGAAATGGATTCATGGTGATAAAAATGTATGGTTGTTTTAAGAAAGACTTACCATTGTTGTTGTTGGAGGCGTTGGAATTGGTAAGCTCACTCTTGTTTCGGTTGGTAATAAGGTCGAACTCGTCAAACTCGGGGGATTGTTTCTGGAGTTTAAATAGATTTTAAATTATAAATATATAGATAAATTGAGTTACAAAATATAAATTGTATCAGCTGCTAACTTAATGAATAATCGCAAGCCAAATTAAATACAAAATCTAATTGTAAGCCAACAGAAGCTGGAATTGCTCACGCAGTTCAATTACTTAATACCTATAATTAAATAAATGGCTGAGCTAAACCGGTAATTTCCAATTTCCTTAAAACCAGAGCTTAACTAAATATGACTTTCTACCTTGATAGCGCCTGTTCCCAGGGCTTTCCAGGGA